>JAGKPW010000144.1:2676798-4015197 GCA_019926035.1 Melaleuca alternifolia
AGGATATTTTTCCAAGCCCATGAGCAAATCTTAGGCTTTCTAACTACCCAAAAACTGGTCTTGTTCAGGAAAGTAGAATGGATCCACTTACACCAAAGAGACTCCTTGTCCGTGAATAAGACCCATATGTGTTTTAACATGGCCGCCTTCTTATTCTCACGCAATCTACGAATGCCAAGGCCCCCTTCTTCTTAAGGAAGGCACACATCTTTCCAAGCAACCTTGGCACCACATGTCCCCAAACCAGGACCTTTCCATAAAAACTGTCTAAGCACATGCTCGATCCTGATGAGAACTGATCTAGGCAAAATAAAGTGACATGCCAGTAAGTTTGTATAGCATGGAGGACTGACCTGATTAGCTGAAGATGCCCCCAAAAAGAGAGGAACCACTGCGTCCAGGACTGAGCTCTCTTAGTAATAGCAATCACTAAAGACTCACATTCTGCCTTCTTTAGTCTAGATGATATAATGGGAACGCCAAGGTAGCGAAAGGGAAGAGAACCCATATTAAAGCCAAGCAATTCTCGAATAGAGTTGTGATGGCTACTAGAACCACCCGCCAAGAATACCTCGCTCTTATCCATGTTTGGTTCTAAGCCTGACCATTCTGAGAAGGACTGTAAAGCTGTCTTCAAAATGGCAACTGACTCCACTTCCGCTTCACAGAAACGTAATACGTCATCCACAAAGAAGAGATGAGAAAGCTCAGACGACTTACATCTCCAATAGTACTTGAAGTTCGGCTTGCAGGTCTGCTGATGTATAAGGCCTGTAAAAACCTCCATGACAAGGGTGAATAAATAAGGCGACATCGGATCCCCCTGTCTAATACCCCTGCCACTTGGAAAGAAGCCATGTAACTCCCCATTGATGGCAATATAGAATTTTGGATAGCGAACACATTTCATGATATGTGAGACCAACATCATAGGAAACCCAAATGCCAATAAGGCCAACTCCAGAAACTGCCAATCTATTGTGTCGTAGCCTTTCTAAAGTCTACTTTTATAGAACATTTAGGTGAAGAATGCTCGAGGTGGAACCCACTGAATAGTTCTTGTGCCAATAAAACATTGTCGCTGATACGACGACCCTGGACAAAAACATTCTGAAACACACTGATAATGGTAGGTAAAACAGAAGCCAACTTGTTCGCAATTAACTTCGTAATGCACTTATATATAGTATTGCAACAAGCAATTGGCCCATAATCCTTCAGAGTAGAAGCATTGGCAGTTTTAGGAATAAGAGCTATAATGGTAGCATTCACTTCCCTTAGTAGCCTGGGATAAGGTAAATTCTTCTAACTGCTTAGTGCCAATATTTTGACCTACCATAGATGTGAATTTCCGACTAACCGTTTCCTCTTTGGTTATTCCCTTTAATAGATTCCCGCAGATTCAACTTCAAACAAAACACTGGGAATTCAAGTTTTGGAGTCCCGTGGGTTCTTTACTGAAGCATACTGGTATTGGCTTGGAGTTGGAGCATTGTTTGGGTTCGTCATCCTCTTCAACTTTGGGTTTTCGATGGCTCTTGCTCTTCTCAACCGTAAGTGCCTCTTTCTTTTCTTCTTGTTGAAGTTTCTGTCAACAAGGGCCTGCCTACTCAAGCTTCTTGTGATGATGCAGCCTTCGGCAAATCCCAGACAGTAAAATCAGATGACCCTGAGGGAAATGAGGACGTTAATAGAATGGGAGGATCAATTCAGTTGCAATCTCAAGGCTCTAGTCTCAAAAAAGGATCAGGTATTAAGTCTTGACAGTTAGTTTCTTTTCATTGTCTATTATTTATCAGTAGTTTAAGAGCTCTAATGGGTAAATAAAAGGGTTTGGTACATCAAGAATTCGTGTTCCTTTTTTGCCTATCTTTTCTTTTGGGTCTTGTAGGGAGGTTATCTGGGTCTACACATACACGGCCCGAGACAGCCGTTGCCGACAATAGGAAAAGAGGAATGGTGCTCCCATTTGAGCAGCACTCAATTACTTTCGATGAAATAACTTATTCAGTTGATATGCCACAGGTAACTTTGTTAAGCTATGAAAATTCTGAAGATAGTACTTTCTCAATACATCACCATAGTGGATCATAAGTGTTAAAGCTCAAATGTTCATCTGAAGTATAACCCAGTGCTTTTTGTTATCTTGACAGGAAATGAAGAATCAAGGTGTTGCTGAGAATAAATTGATGCTCTTGAAAGGTGTAAGTGGTGCTTTCAGGCCAGGTGTTCTTACAGCTCTTATGGGCGTTAGCGGTGCTGGTAAAACTACTCTGATGGATGTGTTGGCTGGGAGAAAAACTGGAGGATACATCGACGGGAACATTACAATTTCTGGGTATCCAAAGAATCAAGATACATTTGCTCGGATTTCTGGATACTGCGAACAAAACGACATCCATTCACCTCATGTCACTGTCTACGAGTCCTTACTTTACTCAGCATGGTTGCGTTTGCCTCCAGGTGTGGACGAGCAAACCAAAAAGGTCTGCTCCTATCCCCACAATATATTTCTACCAGGATTGCCTTCTTAGCTCAAAACAAATTGTAGATGTGCTTGCTGCTTTTTTGGTTATGTAGTCTAATGGAGGATCAATCTAATTCAAATCATTTCTAATGGAAAACAATGTTCTAGCTATTCGTCGAGGAAGTCATGGAGCTTGTGGAGCTAAATCCGCTGAGACAGGCCTTGATCGGTTTGCCCGGTGTGGATGGTCTATCCACTGAGCAACGCAAAAGGCTGACTATTGCGGTCGAACTAGTCGCAAACCCCTCCATCATTTTCATGGATGAACCAACCTCAGGGCTTGATGCAAGAGCTGCTGCTATTGTCATGAGAACAGTTAGGAATACAGTGGATACAGGGAGAACGGTCGTGTGCACAATTCACCAACCGAGCATTGATATATTTGAAGCTTTCGATGAGGTGAGCTATGACGACATAATCAAAATACGAAAAATCTGTTTGCAGCGTGCTCAAACTTAGAAGCTATTGCATTTTTTATTGTTCTGCAGCTTTTCTTAATGAAACGAGGGGGGCAGGAGATATATGTTGGTCCTCTGGGTCGTCATTCTTCTCATCTAATAAAGTATTTTGAGGTACATACTGTTTCACCCATATAATCTGGCTTCGCTTATACTTCTCTTTTGCTACTTGAATCACCAAGGTATCTCCAAAATGAAGGGAATTCAAGGAGTTAGCAAAATCAAAGATGGCTATAATCCAGCAACTTGGATGCTCGAAGTCACAAGCTCAGCACAAGAAGTCGCTATGGGTGTTGATTTTACTGATATATACAAAAACTCAGATTTATACAGGTGGGTATATTGCATATCTCAAGGTCCAACATTTAGTCTTGCTATTGACCCGTAAAATGTCGACGTGAAAACATATTTTCATGATTTTCAGGAGAAACAAAGCTCTGATTAAAGAGTTGAGCATCCCTCCTCCAAATTCTAGAGACCTCTATTTCCCGACCAAGTATTCGCAGTCAACTTTCATCCAGTTAGTGGCTTGCTTGTGGAAGCAACACTGGTCTTACTGGCGGAATCCTCCGTATACGGCTGTTCGGTTCCTCTTCACTGTCGTCATTGCCTTAATGTTTGGGTCTATGTTCTGGGACGTTGGCTCTAAAACGTAAGTTCTGCCTAGAATGTCAACTTCTACCCTGTTCATTCTCGAAGTTGTGTGTTTCTGAATATTAGGTTTGCAGGAACCGGACTCAAGATTTGATCAATGCGATGGGATCGATGTATTCGGCTGTTGTCTTCCTTGGCGTCCAAAATGCAGCTTCTGTCCAACCAGTTGTAGCTGTGGAGAGAACGGTTTTCTATAGAGAGCGTGCTGCAGGGATGTACTCGGCCCTTCCATACGCATTAGCACAGGTAAAATTGCATCAAGATGATTCTGAGTAAGCTTATTATAAAGAGTGTTTATGCGTGAATCAATACTGGGAAGTGACTTATGTGGTTAAATTTTATTTCGTAGGTTCTGATTGAAATCCCTTATATTCTCGTGCAAGCCATAGCATATGGTGTCATAGTTTATGCGATGATTGGATTTGATTGGACTGTTACGAAATTCTTGTGGTATCTGTTCTTCATGTTCTTCACTTTGTTGTATTTCACATACTTTGGTATGATGACCGTGGGCTTGACCCCGAACCACCACATCGCTTCCATCATCTCTGCTTTTTTCTACGCCATATGGAACCTCTTTTCGGGCTTCATCGTGCCAAGGACTGTAAGTTCTATAGCAAACCATTGACTTCAATGTTTCCGCTGATTTTGTTTTCAACATCAAATGTAATGCCTGACATGTGAACATCCTCATGACTTCCTATGTAACAGAGGATGCCTATCTGGTGGAGATGGTATTACTGGGCGTGCCCGATTGCTTGGACTTTATATGGATTGGTGGTCTCTCAGTTCGGCGATCTAGAGACCCGGCTGACCGACTACGACGGCACAGTGGAAGATTACGTGAGAGATTACTATGGTTACCGGCACGATTTTCTGGGCTTGACCGCCGCCGTGATGGTAGGGTTCACAGTGCTGTTCGCATTCGTGTTCGCCATATCCATCAAGGTGCTCAATTTCCAGAGGCGGTAGACTTTAGCATCGCTTCGATCAGCAAAACAAGCATGTTTCTGCCGGAAAACGAGGATGGCCAATGCTCTACTTTTTGCTTTCCTCTTTTTGCTATACTATGTTTCCAGTCAAATAATGTACACGTAAATTGGCATCTAATTACAGATGAATTCTTTTGCTTTTCTAGCAACTGTCTGCCTCTTTTCAATCGATCATATGGACCTTTTCCCGAACAAGGTTTCTGAACAAAACGAACAGTCCTGAGACCAGAGACCAGATTCAGCAACCAGTAACAGGAATGCATATCATGATCATTTCCCTTTCAAACCTCTGATCTCAATGAATGCCAAAATGTCAGAGTTAGTCCTTTTAAACCATTTCATTAGGCATCTAAACCCCAAAAAGGAGAATTCTCATGAGACGCAAATCCAAAATGACAGGATCAGTCTGTTCTTCAATATGATAATCAATGCATTCTCCCTTGCAATTTTGGTCTGCAGATGGTTCGAGCATATTCATCCCCGGTCCTCCACTTTTAGCCTGATGCCTGACCCGACATGTCCGGATCCGCCTATTGATCAGATCTACTCGTAGCAATGGAAATGAAATCTTGCTAGTTCTTTGATAAAAAAGTGTCCCTCTTCTTTTAAGGGCCACACACCCCTCTCATTACTTATGATATGATTCTCCTCAATCATTTCTTTTCTCTTCCCTAACCATTGACCAAGGTTTATACGTACAATAACACTATCTTGAAATTCATCTGCATGAGCAACTGTGTTTTTGGGCTATGAGACAGTAGAATACTCCATAAGAGAAAAAACGATGGTGATACAAGTATGTACATTCGACAAAGAGATGTGAAATGAGTTTGAGGTATTATAGAGTATTCGTGGTCCTTCCAATATGCCAATATCTTATGGAAGCTTTAATCTTGTGAAATCCTATCAAAAGGTTTTAATTATAGAAAATAAAGTAATCAAAGTAAATATTTTCCACCTATGGAAATAACACCTTCAAAAGTAGAGAAAATACTTTTCGCTTTTTAGAATGTGAAAAATATTTTTCATCTTCTTTCTTCACCTTTAGATCAAGCACTTTCTTTTAATAAACACTTTTTCTTTTTCTTTTTTTAATCGATTTTTCTATTTTTATTTTTTTGCAATTCTTTTCTATTTTCCTCCTCCTCCTCCTCCTCCTCCTCCTCCTCGGGTTGATTGCTAGCCACAAGCAAGCCTGAACCTCACCATAGGCTGGCAAGGCTCGAGCCTCGTAGATCGATGATGCTCGACCATCGCCTGAGACCCTCACTTGAGCATTGTCAATGGCAGCAATGCTCAAGCCTCACTAGATCAAGCGAGTTCGAGCCTCACCATATCGAGTGAGTTTTAGGCAAGCTTGCGGCCATTGGCATCGAGCCTCGAGTTGGCAGCGTCCGGCAGTGGGCTTGAGGCTCGTTGTGGGCCTGCGAGATTGCAACCTCTGGTGGTGTACCTTGACCGCACTGCAGCCAACAAACTCGCAGCCTCTGAAGGCAAGTTTGAGGCTTGTCACGGATAGGTGAGATTGGCGCATCTAACAGTGTGCCTCGACTTTGCCTGGGGCTAGCAAGCTAGAAGCCTCTAGCATTGAGGCTTGCCTTGGGCTGCCTAGTTCGTGGCCTCTAGTGGCGGGCTGGGAGCTCGCTAGGGTCTGACGAGAATTGTGGCAAATGATTGGCCAATGTAGAACAAAAAAGCAATTTTTTTCCCAGGAAAATATTTTCCATACTAAACAACAAAAAATATTTTTAAGTTCATTTTTTAGTTTCGAACGAACACTAAAAAATATTGTCATTTTTTAAGAAAATAATTTATTAAAAAATAATTTCCAAAAATGCTATGCTTGTTGTGAACTGAACGGAGCCTAAAATTATAGATACAAAAGCTGATGATACGATCTGTTTCTATTTTAGATAATTTATAGTGCCGTGACACACTAAATTTAAGGCTTCATTTAAATTCATTCAACATCATTCAAGTGTACCGATCACATTGCAATCCCTAGCACGTTTCCTTTTTGTTCCCTAGCACTTCTATAATCGCCATCCTTATCTTGTAAAATTATCAAGGTCTCTATCATATACCATCTCTAATGCTAAATTCTGTTCGAGTCGACTGAACAAGTCATTCAGATACAATTCCGATGATGTGACTTTCTGCTCGAATCAAGCAAATAGTTTGGTTGCCCTTGTGATGATTAGACTTTGATACACAATAACAAGTATGACGAGTTATCTTACCACCACTATTTTATTTATCAAGAACAAATCGATATCTATCTACTCTGACAGCAAAAGAAGACGTCTTCTCATGCATGATGTTTCTCGCTTCATATAAATTAGCAAGAGGACAATGGATGCAAACATTATGAAATATTAAAGGAAGCGAACAAGTGATTTCGGTCGTTGGAATTGCACTCGAACCCGACAGCAGTTTCAACTATGAAAAATGAGTCCTATAGATCTCATAAGGTATTTGGTAAGGTACCTTGTTGGCTGTAGTACCTCTAAAGCTAAAACAGCTTTATGGAAGTCGTATCACAAAGTTTTGAGATGTTCCAACTATGAACTATGTATCACCAAACATAAATGTTACAACACTTTGTAAAACAATTACGACACAACATAGTTATAGTACGGCTACGTTAAGACCAAACGAGGTCTTAGAGAGATACGAGAAAAGTTGGATTCTGCAATAGATTCACGGTATAAGACGAGAGTTAAGTTGACTCAATTGAATTACCCTTTGTCCATCTATTAAAATATAATATGGTCTCATGATCGTTACTAATCCAAAAGCAGGGAAAAGGACACTACAAGTGCCATAACTTATGTACATCGCTCATTTTAGTGCCAAAACTTTCACTGAATCACTTAAGTGTCAAATCAGAGGAAAAACGATCACTTAAGTGTCAATTCCGACCAAAAAGCTACGTAGCTTGTCGGAAGTGCCACGTGGCATTTTTACTATAAAAAATATATTCCACATGGCATTCTTTGAAATTTTTTAGACTTATTATCCTTAGAAATGAAAGAAAATTTTCTTTCGACCCAAAAAAAGAAAAGAGCTATGCAGTGGAGGTCACCGAAGCTTTCTATTCTCAATTTCTCTAGTGAAAATCTGAAAGCAGGAACAACTTCTTGGGTTCTCTACATGCAAGAAATTGCTGATTCGCAAACTAAAACCAAAAAAAAAAGTACTTTTATTGATAAGTTAGAACAAAGTCACAGACATTATTTTATCAACAGTCGCTTACATTTATAGATACTTATTTAAATGCGCTGGCACGGGGAAAAAAACTAGACTTTCACAATAGACTATTACCAAAGTCAATTAAATGTGAGCCGTACTTAAATTTGGCTTTGTTTACACATGCCATGAAGTTATCTCATCACTTATCAGCAAAATAATTAATCATAAACTAAATCATGATGTAAATTGTACCTTTTTTTAGCCATTTCTCTTCTTCTAGATCGCGTCATTGTTGGTTTTTTTTTTAATAATGATTACTAGGAACATATCTTAGATAATTTTGTCGTCCAAGCTTGGTTATACACGAAGGGGGATGACTAAGGGGTCAAACAGATCATAAAAGTTCAGTACCATCATCCAAGAAGATCACCAAGGAAAAGACTAAGCCTGTCGATATATTTAGTTGGATCCATCTTTACTCAAAAGTCTAACCAATATATTATTAACTCAGTAAGAAATATTAACCACTTTACATCGCACCAATATTTCAACGTGATAATTTCTAACATAATCCACACATGCAACTCAATAGTAAGCATAAAATGAAAAGCCAAGTCGGACCATCAAAATGGGCTATATCAAAAAATGGACGTTATAATTGTTTAATCGATATGGAACCCTCACTATTTCTGCATAATAGCTACAGAAATCAATATCATAAAGCGTATTGTCTTATCCATCTTTTGTTTTCAATCGTTTAGTCTCGAAGGATGAAAGGGATGTCAACCTTGAATATCTGGCATTTACTTTTAGGACATCGTTACGGCATTAACGTTGAACTCCAGCATAAAGCTACAAAAGTTCTTACGCATGAGGATATTCGTCTTCGTAACCCTCCAATGTAAATCAGGAGAGATCACGACGAGTATTTTCAATCCAATCCATTCCTCGTATTATATAGTTTATCAAACATGATGTTACGCCAAATTATCATTTTTGTCTTACGTCCGCAAGAGGGGGACCTCATAAATCAATGCTTAACCAGGAGAAAAAAGAAAACCCTTGCATGATTGATCAATTCCAATGGGTTCTCAATCTGGGTTACTGCCTGAGATTCCTGTTATAGAATTTTCCCTGGAAAATCTCAGTCCTGGAACGGATCCGTGGATGTCCGCGTCCGATCGCGTCGTCTTTGCCCTAGAAGAGTACGGCTGCTTTGTTGCAGCATTCTCTAATTTCACTTCACAAGCTCACAATGAGATTTTGCGTGCGCTTGAGGAACTGTTTGATTTACCTACCGATATTAAGTCGAGAAACACCTCCGAGAAACCCTACTTTGGCTATGCCCGGCAGCGCCCCTCCATCCCTTTGTATGAGAGCTTGGGCATTGATGATGCCACATCGCTTGAAGGTGTCCAGAGTTTCACAAACCTCTTGTGGCCGGCCGGTAACGATCGATTCCGGTACAAATACCTACTCTTAAAAGATTATTTCCGCGCTTCTCTAATCCAAATTTTGTGCGTTTTGGCTAATTTCTGTAACGGAAACCCATTTTTACTTTATTGGTGTCTAGCGATGGTGCACTCGCATTCGCGAAGAAGGTGTCAGAGCTTGAGCAGATGGTGAAGAGGATGGTGTTCGAGAGCTATAGGGTGAAGAAGTACTACAACTCGCATGCTCCATCGACCACTTGTCTCCTTCGGCTCATGAAATATAGGGCTCCAGAGATGAACGAGACCAATCGCGGTTGCCTCGTCCACACAGATAAGAGCTTCATGACCATACTTCACCAGAATCAAATTGATGGTTTGGAGGTCAAGACGAAGGGTGGCCATTGGATTGCCTTTAAACCCTCACCATCGTCATTCTTGGTCATGGCAGGCGATGCATTTTTGGTAGGTGATCAATATGCTAGTCTATGCTTCCAACCTTAGACTTCCTATCTAGGTTTAATTAATTATTATGCCAAGAAAATTTTCATTTTACAGTTGCAGAATAGTTGAATTAGTCATTCTCGATCTACTGACTGAAAAAAATCTCGATTGTCATTTCGAATTCATGTCAAGATCAACTTTATATTACCTTTGCCTCATTTTCCTGTTTTCTGTGTGGGTCAAACATAGCTTCCTCGCAACTATCTCTGAAAGTATTGGAAATTGTTTCAACCGCTTTCAAACAGGCCTGGAGCAACGGAAGGATTCATTCTCCGTTGCATCAAGTGGTGCTGAAGGAGAAGGAGTCGCCCAGGTACTCGCTGGGTTTGTTCACGTTCCACAGTGGAATAATCGAAATCCCGCAAGAGCTAGCAGATGCTGAGAATCCATTGAAGTTTAAATCATTCGATCATCTTGGTTTGCTCCGTTACTTCTCCCAAGACAGCGTCCCCAAAGACGTGTGCACTGCCCAGGCCTACTGCGGCGTTTAAAACAACCACAGGATCGGCTAATTGATAGGGCACCATGCTCTTCAAAGCTCATGCTTTATGCAAACATATTTATGTACCTGCGCAACAGACGTACGAATATGTATGTATGTAGTATATGCTGAAGAAATAAGGTACTTGAGTGTGTAGCATCATACTATAATCAAATAATGATCGACCCAGAAGCGACAATAAAGACTGCAACATCAAAGACTGCTGGATGAATCTTTATTGTCTTGTAATGTTTTAATAGTTGAATGACATAGATCGAGTTACATCCATAGAAAGGCTTATCGCTGCGGTAATTAACTCGTAAAAAACAACAAAGAACAGTACACGGACTAAATCTACTTGTATGAATGTTTACACATGTCCAGCTTCTCAGTCTGGTGCCTCCGACTTAGAATACCATGTCCATTCACTTCTATGCCAAGTCTCAAATGCCATAACTGTGTTATGTTCGAACCTGAAATCTTAAAGAATTTAACGATGAGCCAACCATATAACCCACAATCTATCTTCCTCCCATGTCACAATAATCACACGTAGAGAGACCTTTAAACCTCAATTTTCAGCGGAAATCTGGTACACGAACACATAAAAAGCACTCAGCGAGAAAAGGTTCTCTCGTAACTCCAGTACATGCTTTACATCAGAGAACGCAATATGAACTATTCCGATCCGTCCTACTTCGCAAGCAACATTCATAAGCACCTTATCACCCTCCGTACACTGATAGGTAATAAAACAGCGCTCATGAAAAGTCACAAGATAAAACATCCATGGTGACCACTACCCGATAAAATCATGATGACTGCTAACAAAACTTCAGCATCACTAGAACTATCGCACATTTTTTTTCTGAAAAATCATAAATATATTATACAATAGCTAATTCAATCTTAATCTTTTCAATTTGACTAATTTAGTTCTAAATATTTTGACGACATGCTAATGTAGTCCTTTCGACTAATTTTGACCAACAATCGTTGACGTGAATGTCAATCATCATGTGCCTGATAACGATTTTTGCAATTGGTTTTTTTAATTCTTTTCTTTTCTTTTCTTTCCTTTCCTTTTGCTTTTTCTTCCCCCCGCCCCCCAATTTCCCTCCATCAATCTAGGGCCTTGGCAATGACCAATGGAGTTTGCCAGCCAAAGGAGAGGGCAACCTAGATATGGCGAGGGCCACAATGCCCTCACTACATTTGGGTGACGCAAGGGCATCTCACCATCGCAAGACCTAGACGACTAGCAAAGGGAAATGTCACGCCCCGATTTTCCGAGCACGCGACGGTCCCCGATTTTCCTCTTCTCTTCGGCCAAAGAATAGCGACGTCCCAGGCAGGTCGCTGGCCTTCAAGTCTCCAGCGGAAGCGCAAATCTTCGCCCTATCAACTCCCACAGGACTCGCCTCCAAAGTTCGATCTCCAATCATAAACCTGAAAAATGGTTACCACGAGGGGTTGAGATATAAATATCTCAATGAGTCTACCACCTAATCCTCAATTAGGAGAGCCCTCACTCTAGGGTTCCTATCCAATTAGATAACCTATCTCTCGTGTCATGGTAGTTTGGTCCAAATATCTAATTAGCTCACTAGTCCTCACTCCTCACCAGTCCCAATCACTAATTAAACAATTAAGTCCACAACCAATAAATTAATCAATTAAAAATTGACTTAAATAAATAACAATCACAATCAATTAGCAACCACAACCAATTATCAACCACAATCAATATCAACCATAGTCAATTGTCAATCACAATCAAATGTCAATCACATCCAATTGCACAATCATTGATACTAAATAACCAATATAACGAAATAAAGAAATTTCCAGAATAAATATCAATTTGGATAATCCATCCCTTATTAGGCAAAATTGTAGTAAATAAATTCTAATTGCGTAAATTATAAATCTAATCTCGCCCAGTTAATTATCAAAATTAATCAAAGCCTTGACATTATTAAATTATCATTAAATTCTATAATTCAGTAAAATATCCCGTAAAACCCTAATTAGGCTGTAAATAGCCAAAATTAGGAAAATCAACGGTAATTCTAGAAATTACTAAACTAACTCCAATAGCTATTAAATCAAAGAACTAGAGCTAACAAATTACCAATTTGACCCTTAACTATCCAATTTTACTAAATCGCCCCCGAATTGGCTAAAGTTACTAAATCATCCTTAAATCCTCCAAAGTCACTAATTTAATTCCTAATCGAACATTTAACCACCTAATCATCCAATTGGCTAACAATTTCACTCAATTAAGCCAATAATTAACTACTAGAGCGTGTAACCACCCTAATTGGGGATTAGGGGGCGACTCACCTCCAATCCAAGTTTTTCAACTCAAATTCGCGACGACGGTCCACGGCGAGCTTAATTAGTTTTCAATTTCTTGATCCCGATTTGCAATTGAGCTCGAAACTTCACGGTACTTCGGCACGACGCGACAGCGGATTTTCCGGCGTGACTCCGACGAGTCGCCGGCGAAGATTCTGGCGAAAAGTCCAGCTGGTCTCCCGGCGAGCTGGATGGCTGCTCAGGCAAGCTGGATGGATGACTGGGGGCCCAAATTAGGGGCTGAACGTTGCTGGTCGCGGCTGATCCGGCGACAAAACGGCGGTCAAACGGCTTGGGGTGGCTTTTGGTGGCATAGGTCCACAGCGGGGACCCATCTCGGTAGACAAGGCCCTCGGCTGAGGGGCGACGCGATGGCGAGAGTAGAGACAAGCTTCAGGCGGCGACGCGTGAAGAGGGAAGACCAGCGAGTAGCAGCGTCGGTGGCTGCCGGAGGTGTAGGTGGTGGCTGAGGTGAAGGAGCAGAGGCAGCGTCATTTTTTGTCGAGCCGCGGCAAGAGGGCAAGCTGAGCGCGGCAGTCGGTGGAGCTCAAGACGGTAGACGAAGGCGGTGGCAGACGACGGTAGCCACGTTGCTCGGTGGCCCAAGTCAAGGACGAGAAGAACATGGAAGCCGAGAGAACAATCATGGAGGAAGAAGAAGACGTCGGGCCAGCGCAAGGGAAGAAGAAGAAGACTCAGGCGCCAGGGATGGAAGAGACAGGAGATGAGAGATTAGACGTGGCATCATGGCCCCTTCGCACGGCTTACCAAGATAAGGAAGAGAAAGAGAGAGAGATGGGGTAGGGGGCAGGTCTGCAGGGAGGTGGCGTGCGGTAGAGGGAAAAATAAAGGAGAGAGAGAAATGGGGTTGGCGTGTGCAGGGAGAGAGAGAAAAAGTCAAACTTGGGGGGCGGTTGTTACAGGAAATAGGGAAAAAAGAAGGAAAATTTTAAAAAAAATTATAAAAATTTTCATGTTAACTACTGTGTCAACCATGCCGCATGGTATGACTAGTGTCAATGTTAACGATTTTTTAGCTAAAATTTGATTGAAAGTACTGCATTGATAAATTGTTAATAAATTTAAGACTAAATTGAATTTCGTGCCATAGGTTTAAGACTTTTCAGACAATTTTTCCTAGAACTATTATTAGCTTTTGTCATGCCCCGCTCCCGAGCGCGTGTCAGTCCATGGTCTCCTCTTTGCTTCCAGCCAAATTATCAAGCGATGTCCCAAGTAGGTCGTTGGCCCTTCTTAATACATCAGAGTCATAAGCCACGAAAGCAAGGTAAAGAAAACATTACAACCCTCTATGAGAAAATACGTACATTCATATACATCAAAATCCTTACATCGGAATATCCATCCAAAAGCTAGATACAACCAGGGGAGAAACAAACCCAACCCGCAAGGTACAACCAAAATTGGCAGGGAAGGGAGACTAAGCTAACCACCAGTAGACAAAAAGGGGCTTGAACCTGATAATCAACCTAGGCTAGTCTACCCTAGGGATCAATCAAACTACCATCTGGAAGGTCAGCCCCGTCGGGATTGATATGCCAGGGTACGTAGCCACCCCATGATGTCCCGTGATGCTCCGAAAGGAAAGTCAATGGGCCCCTAGATATCCCAGTATAAATCCTCTAGTACTGATGGGGGACCTACCCCCAAAAGTCCGTATCCCAATACCAAATCGATCTCTCGTGTTATCAATGACTTGGCCATTCTGTAACTCACACCTATCTATTAGCCAGCCTGCATCTTCGAGACGTGTGGGCACTACATGTTCCTTTGGGTCCTCCTCTTCTGGGTCCTCCTCTTCTTCATCTGTGCTCAAGATTATCTCCATGGGCTCCCATTCCTTGTCCTCATCCTTCAACTCCAGGCGCACCTGCTCCATAGACTCCTCTTCCTCTAGCTCCTCCTCCTCGACCAGCTCCTGCTCCGAGTCCATAACCAATTGCTGAAAGGGTTTGTGGTGGTGGTGTAAGATATTGAGATATCTCAGTGAGTCTACCCCCTATACCAGAACTAGGAATAATACCACCCCATAATCCTTAATCACATTTCACCCACCAATCGACACCTCTGGTAAAACTCTTATTGCTGAGCTCAACATATGATTTAATCAACTCTAGCTTTCTCAAATAACTAATTTCCCCCTCTCTATGAGTCAATCGGCCAGTGATTGGGACTTGACACTAAGCCCAACCCACCTATCAAGTCACAGTTAGCCACAATAATACCATAATCCTTTAAATAAGTAAATGCATAATTAAATAAATAAATTACTAACTAAATAAATACATAAATAAATAAATTACACAATTAGCTAAATAAAGCTGTCCACAACCGGCCTGAGACCCTAACTAAGTCTCCTAGGTACCATATAAAATTCTAACCACGATTAGGGCCCATTCGCCACCGAATCGGCCCATCGATTGCCACAAGTAAACTCGTCATCCAGTTATGCAATTTAAACACACAATAATTAATATGAATCTACTAAAGCGATAAATACGCGTAGTTGAGATTTAGGGAGTCCACTCATCTCAAATTTGCTAACAAGATAGTTGGCGTGAAGATCCGAGGCGGCCATTGCGACAAGAGAATTTTTTTTTTCCTTTTTCCTTTTTCTCTTCTGGCTCGCCTGGGCCACGCTGGGCTGAGGCCCACCAAATCTAGCCCAACTCTAGAAGGACGGCCCTAACAGAGCTCTGGCAATGGCGACCGCACCGGTGAAAAATCCGTCGTTCACCCACGAGCAGACCCGGCTGGAGAAACGGGTTAAAAATCGGGTCAAAGGAGGTCCGAGCGGGTCGAGGCTCGATTCTCTCTCCTCGGGCCAAATTAGAGTTGGCGATCGGCTGGGCTTTAAAGAGGAGGTCCTTATACGTCGATCGGTGGCGGTGCATGAGGCTAAGGTGGCTCGAGCTATGAGAAATCATTCCTCGACGGCGGTGGTTCGGTGGGTTTGGGCTCCGAGAAGGAGGGCTTCCACTTCGTGGCGATTTTTCAGGCGAACGGCGGGTGTCGAGGGCCAAACTTGGAGTTCTTCGTGCTCGTGAGACTCCCACACATCGATTGAGGGCAGTGGCGAAGGTTGGGGTTCACCAGAAGGAGCTCGACGACAAGATGAAGCTTTGGCGGTGAGGGAAACTAGGGTTTTCCATCAATTGATCCAAAATCAGTCAAATTTAGACCCAATCAATTGCTACAAGAGCCAAAACTAAGGTATAAAGATGCCTATGAATCGATTGGAAGCAGTGGTAAGAGCTCTAGGTTGAAGGATTGCGAGAACTCACTACTTGAAGCTCGGTGAGATTTTCCGAAAACAGGGGAAAAACCGAACCGTGAAGCCTTTTTTGAGGGGTTGTCGATAGCGTTCCAGGCGAAGATGGCGATGGCGGTTGGTGGCTTCTGAAAGAAGACATTGCAAGCTTCACAACAGCAAGGAAAGCGGAGCTCTGAGTTGGAAGAAAATGGAGCGCAAAGGGAGCTTACCGGGCACGAGCAATAACAGAGGCGAGGAACGGCTGAAGGTGATGGCGAGCTCGTCGATGGCAAGTGGCTGCCATCCAATGGCCAAGACCAGCTTCGACGAGACGCCTAGGGCTAAAGCCAGCCCTTGCCGGCCACTAGCTGGCTGTAGCTCGCGAATGGGACGGCCTATGCGTGTGCACTCCAAGTGCTCGCTGAAATACCAGAGAGAGGGAGGAAGAAGGAAGGAAGAGTAGGCTGGCACATGGGCTGGGGGCTGGGCTCGCGGGCCTGGGCCAGGTCACGTGAGCTCGGCCTGGTTCGCAAGGTAATAAACTAAAAATTAAAATAAAATATTAAAATATTAAAAAAAATTTATAAAATTCGAGAAAAAAACCCAAAAATTCATAAAAGACTTCCCAAAAATAAAACCAAGTATTCTTGGGCCAATAAGCCATTAAATAAATCTTTGGAAGTCCAAATCTAATTTTTAGAAATTTCCAAAGTCGCACGGAAATTACCATAAATACCGAGAAAATTCCCAGGGCCCTTAATTGCAATCCCAATCCATATATAATGGAGTCCATAGAAGGCCGGGACACGGCTGTTACAGATCTAGTAACAAAATGACCATCGCTCACAAACTCCTTCTTAATTCCTTTTATCAATGCACTTTGGGCAATTTCTCTTTTAGTGCCCTACAACCATATCGATAACATCACCGAATCCGAGTGTTAGGCCTTAATGTGGATCTTCAATTTGCTACCTTCGTACTTTTTGTGCCCATCTCTACCCAAAGTAAGCAAAATTTGCATCATATCCTAAGCTATCTTCTCATAATGTTGCATCATATCGTAGTTCAATGACATGAAGCAAGGTGCGACAATACATTTTCAGAACATCCAAGAAAAGTCATCTACGGTGGGACACTTAGTTTGCATAATAGATTAGGATTCCATCTTTCTTCTTATTTTTCATTTCAAAATATTTTCATTGTAGACATCTATTTTGTACCTAAATATTTTCGCAGACGATAAAAAAATATATCCATTTATTCATTTCTGTAAGCGACACATGCAGTTATTTTAAAAAAAATACTTTTCAAATCATTTAATTTTTATAAAATAAACGAAACCGCTCAAGAAATTCAAAGTCGTTATAACATGGCACGAGGGTCAAAAACAAATGTTGTAATATGCTTTCAGCTCAGCCTGGCGGCCATGCATACTACGATCAGGTTGGCCCAGCTCCTTACCCTGTTGGGTATGCAATCTCTTGTTGCGCTCGCAAAGCCCATCGATCGCATTGCCCACAAAGACTCCTCAAAACCACACTTGGGGAGTCCGCTGGCGTTTTCTGCTTCTTTAGCTATCTTCCTTGAGCAGATCCTTTCTCAAAGTTCTCTCCTTTCCTCTACCCCTCCTGATTTACTGAAGGGCCCTCCTCAGGTCATTTGCTCGTGGTGTGCGACTCGGCTCGGTCCACAAAAAGGCACAAGCGAGCCTACGAGCACTCGGGAAAACCGCGCATCATCAAGTTCAAGTATCGGCTACATGTGAACATGCCCAATTTCTGCATCATTACCTGGAAGAACCAAAAACAAAGTGCTGTCAGATTGTGCCCTTTTAACTTCGTTTGCACAGCCCAATTCAGAGCTAAGCAAAGCACCTTCTTTAAAGCCATGGTACTCCTTTTGAGAAACTAATAGTTATAAAGCAGTCGTGCTTTCTTCTTTTCTTAAACAGGATAACAGTCGGACCCGCTTCCATCTTTCCCATGCTTCTCTTTCTTTTGCTTGGTTTGTAATCCAAGGCTTGCTCCACTTTTGATTCCCAGAGTTGTGATTGGACATGTGCATATGTGGACATGAGGAGGAGATTGAAGCAAACAGGCACCTCGAAACAACACTGCACGAGCTATATATCATCAAGAATTTTTTTTTAAAACAAAATCGAGATTTATAAAATACTTCATGAGCTTTTAAGTAACGGGATCTTTCATTACCAGAAAAAAAAGGTGGCCAGATCTTTCCACCCTTGCCATAAATTATGATGGAAAAAAAGCTTTAAGGAGTGCCAAATGCAAAGTAGGTTGCTTTTCTATAAGCTAAAATGACAATGGATTAGCCGGCAAAGAGGGCAATTATCAAAAAACTTCTAAAATTATTGTTCTTGTGCCAATCAAGTTCTAAACTTTTTAATTATATCGATTTAGTCTTACAATTTTTTACCTTTACAAATATGATACAGTTGGTGCTGGCATTGTCATTTTAAATTAATATTTTAGTAATTCCTTTATTTTCTCTTTTTTTCTTCTATTTACTTTTCTTTTTTGGCTAAGGACAAATAACAATTGTCAACTGACCCTCATCGTCATTGGGCAAGGGCGTTGCCCAGATCAAATGAGGGCTCGGCGGCCCTTACCAATCGCTAGCAAGAGCCACAATGCCCTTGTGCAGTGCTGGCGAGGGTCGCCGACCCATGGCCCAAAAAAAAGAGAAGAAAAGGAAAGGAAAACAAACAAAAAATTATTATAATCTTATTAGAAACGTCCAATCAGTGCCGTCCATGCCACATAGAACGTTCGCGTCCATATTAGCATTTCAATCCAAAATTAGTTGGATAGACTCAATTGGCAACATATGAAAAGATTTATAATTAAATTAGCAATATTAAAAGGCTTGTGACTATAATGGCACAAGTGTTTATATTTTTTTAGTAATTTCCTGCCGACAAAGTTGCCTTTGTTGATTGATGCCGACTAATCCGCTAAGCTTGTTTTGGCGAATCAATGTCTCGCCCACTTTCTCATTCGGAAGAAGATAAGTCACTTGGGATGGAAGCAATGGATTCAACGACTTCTAGTTGATCTGATCTTGAGAGCATTATTCCCTCCTAGAAGTGATGCTGAAATCTAATGTTCCTGTAATTAGTTTTAGTCGCCTTTCCGACTTAATTAAGCTTTTAACCTTGGCGTCGCCATATTAATTGCAATGGAAACCAATCTTGATCCGCTAGAATGAAAGATACGAATTGAAATTTGATGATAATCTTTTGGCATCTCAGGTGCAGTACCTTAAGGTGTGTGATTGATAATGAATTGGTAGAGGAGCCAAATGGAAAAATATAAAGACTCTATTTTCTACTCATGCGTAAAATTTGCAATCGATTGAATCAACAGATTGAAAAAGATCTCATGCATCCATTCTAACATGCATTTTTACTCGCTCAACCTATCTGTCGACATATACTTGCTAGTCGCCATTTCTGCATTTTCCAGTGGCTTCAAGAAGAGGAATGTTCATGGCATGTAATGTAGTTTCTGCTTTATCTTTTGTCGCTACTACGGTGGAGTATGAATTGATCCTCCCTTGACAGCCGACGCTCCAGCCGACCACGCATACATACTACCAATGCCAAGACTTGACATTAGTACCTTACAAGTAATTTCTTCTTGCAAACTTAAAGCTCATCCAATAGAGAATGAGATTTGCCTTAAAGGCAAAAGAAAGGGCATCACCAGTATTCTAATGTCGGCTAGAATTTGACAGCAATCGTGGGGGAAAACAAAGAGAAAAGCAAGGCCTTAATAGTAGTAAGATTGGGTAATATCTCATTCATAAGAATATTTTGCCATCCTATTGCATATGAATTACGCAATCATAAATAGCATATAAATTGTGTTGCAGTTTAAGCAATGACTCTACATTACTTTCCCTTTCCCTTGAAAATTTACTTGGGCACCTCAATCCTTCTCTGACAACCCTCAATAGTTAATACAACCACTCTGCTCTCAGTATCGGTATAACTACATGAGACACTTTTTTATTACATTAAAAAAAATCCAATTGAAGAAAGGTCAGAGCTCCGTGTGAACAATATCCTCCCGGATAGGTAGGATAGTCGCAGCTTGCTGAGAACGGCCAATAGAAATATCCTTATCCTGTGAACTGAGGCAGTCAGCCGAGGGATGCACAATGCCGTAGCCAAACCCTTCAGCGGAGTGGCAGTATGTCTCCACAGTCCCATCCTTGCCTTCTAGGTCGATATTGCTGAGAACGATGTCGCTGCATGGAACGGTGTCGCTGCAAGCGAATTTCATGGCCTTCTCGCTCTTCGTGGTCCCACTGATGTTCCGATACATTATCTGGCTTATTTTCACAGCTGACGTCTTCAATGGTTAAGGATGTGGACAAGAAAGAAAAAAGTCATTTTTGGCAAGGTAAGAGGATTTCTATAGTGTGATCGCAAAAGAAAAGCCAGAGATGACCACTTGGGAGCTTAAACCTGATTTTGACACGCAGTTGGTGAATCACAATAGTATTGGTCGATAATGATGGGATTGGCAACATCTTCCATCCATACGTTATCGAACCGTACTCCACGGACATAACCAGATCCGCCCTATAAAGAAAGCCACCAATATATGAGTCGCTGTCTACATTAATTTGACCCAGTGTCTCTGTTGTGATGGATGAGTCAGGAGCTGGCTCAGAAATGCAAAATCTTAAATGCCTGAAGCTGACATAAGTCAGTTGTCCTATCAATACTTCAAAGTATTACCTGCCAAGTTTTTATTCTCAGTCCATTGGTGGTCTCTCTAAGGAATGCTGTGTCTAAGACCACTTTCGTGACTATGCCGGTTGAGTTGTCCTTCCCAAGGCTTCCAATGCTGTTTAAGAGAATTACAGATGATAAAGTACAACAACAAAAAATCAAGACTCAAATTCAGAAGAAAAGCATTTTCTTGTTATCCAGAAGATGTTCTCTGGTGAGTTGGTTAAGAGCACTAGATGTATCAATCTAAAGAAGAAAGTTAACACCATACCTTATTCCATGTCCTGGTCCACAAAACATTCTCTTCATTTTAATGTTAGAGCTAGCATTGACAATGGAGACGCAATCATCTCCTGGAAGTCGCACAAGAAACAACATACTTTATTATCCCAAAAAATCACTATCAATGCTGTCATATATTTACCACTACGATATCTCTTTGAATAACTATCATGCCTTGCTAATAAAAATAACATAATCATTGATTTTTCATCATTTATTCATTGAGAAGTGGGCAGAAAAGTGGATTTAAATAACCTGTTCCTATTTTGCAGTCTTGGAGGACAACATTAGTGGATTCAGTGATATGGATTCCATCGGTGTTTGGACTGTCTCCTGGAGCCGAGACTAGCACTTGAGATACCCGGACTGAATCAGAGCGGGAAATCACAAAATGCATCTGTTGGCTGTTCTGAATTGTGAGTCCCTTTACTTTTATGGATGAGCTAGAATCAATTGTCAGTGCCTGCAAAAACATCTCATGCCATATCAACTGCATGTATGGCTGGCAATAACAAATCACTGCCGCGGATTTGTTTTCCAGGTAGGCACTACAAGCGTATGACAATGGAAAAAAAAATTCTTACAGTTGGCGCCCCTCGGCAAGGCTGTCAACACAAATTAAAGACTGAAGTTAGTATCATGGAAAAACTGGGAAAAACATCATATCAAAGTATAGTGAAGAAGCTACTACATTTGTTTTGTTCTTTTTGCAAGATGCAGCCCACCATTTTCTGCCTGATCCATCAATCACGCCATTGCCTTGGAAAAGAACTCCCTTTAGCTTATAAAAATCGAGCCAAAGTCGTGCAGACTTTGGATCCCAATTACTTGGTTCGTCAGGTGCAACTATTGTCCCATCTATCTGCAACTCCAATAGGTTCATTCTTAGCCAAAGAAAATCCAGGTGGAGTCTATCACATATAGAATGACAGGAAGAATATAGAAGATTGCTAGGATAATGGTACATTTAAAGATAGCACTTGGATGATGCACGAGTAACATAAATAATCCTTGTATGGTGGAGGGAACAGATACCTGGACGACCAAATTATCCGAACACGGTCCTTTGAATCGTGTGGCATTGACTAGATAATGGCGTCCTGGGGGCACCAAGAAAACCGCTTTTGGTGTTGCGCAGGCTGTGTCCCAAGCTTTTAGGAAGGCCTGTAATAATAAGAACTTGGACTGAAAAAAGTGATAACTTTGGATGCTGAATACTAGATGAGGTAATGACCAGTCTGCTAAGTCATGCTGTATGTCATTACTGGACATAGTTCTCACTTGTTCTAAATTCAGTTTTCCTACTGGTTGATGATTTATTCAGTTTCCTCGAACAAGCATTAGAGAAATATGTAACGCATTTTCATAGTAAGCCTGTAAAACTTAGACACTAAGTACCAGAAAACGATATGTAATATGCACCTGAGTATCATCAGATATTCCGTCTCCAGCTGCCCCAAAGCTATCCACATTCACCAGGACCTTGCCATCACGTTGGCTTGACCATGATGGAATACATGCATCTTCCGCTTCATTTTCCTCTTCGATGTGCAAACTCTCAAACTCTTCAAGAATGAAAAAATTCCCATCCTCAATCTTGTTTGCTGCTGCATGAACTATTATCAACAAATAAAGAAACAAAATAAATAATTTATCCATAACGTTTTCCAGTCTTAAATGCTCCCCAGATGACTGGTTTGAATAAAATGCAGTGAAGCCATGCATTGTAAATTAATAATAGCAGATTAGTTCTCTAACTTTTGGGGGCCATTGGCTTGGCTTGGAAGTAGATGAAGGGGCAGTATTTCCACACTTAAAGTACAAGGGAAATTCTCTGGTCCTTGCTTTACTCTTCTTCAACCAGCAGACAGAAACATAAGTCAAAAAGCTTATGGACATTCAAGTCTATTCCTCCACCCCAAAATAAAGAGCAATAGAATATTGAATCCGATTTGCACCCAAAAAAAAAGTATAAATATATATTGAATCTGAGAGAGAGAAAGAGAGAGATCATACTCAAGGCTCTCCATGTTCCAACAGAGCGTGAATTTTGTCCCAATCATGTACATTGAGTAAGAGGTCACTCAAATCCAATAGGCACTCTTCATGCAGCCCCCACCCTAAAGGAAAAGGAAAGTAAAACAAGAACAAGTAAAATAACCTATGACAATGAATACCTGGAAAGAATTAGAGACGTTAGTCAATTCAGTCGGGACCGAAAGGCCAATGACCAATATAACTACCGTCCCATGCATACTCAAGGCTTCAAGCAAAAGCATGCTTGCCTTAGCAAACTAATCAAGAAGATGTAGACTTCCACAAATGGTGCAACCAGTCCAAGATGCTAATGTTGGCTACAATCGTTGACCTCTATTAAACTATGACCAATCTCCCTTGTCATCTTATTTGCCTTAGCAATTCCTCTAATTTGCATTGAGGTCTGAAATTCTCTAATTTCATCATAAAAATTTGATACTTGGAGAGCAACAGCTGGATCCCCCAATTCAAACTCTATCAACTTCTCCGCTGCCCTTCTCCCCCCCATTTCATTCCCATGGAGCCTACAACTTCTCAATAACGAGCTCCACATTGCACAATCAGCTGTTTCTGGTGCCTGTTTCAGCAGTTCTTCGGCTTCAGAAAGCAGCCCTGCACGCCCTAGGAGATCAATCATGCACGAATAATGCTTCTGGTTTGGGTTTATCCCATGATGGACTTTCATATTATAGAAAAGGAATCTTCCTTCTTCAACCAGCCCCGAGTGACTGCACCCTGATAGTGTAGCCAAGATGGTCACCTCGTCAGGTTTTAGACCTTTTTTAGTCATGGCATCAAGCATTTCAAGGCCTTCTCTTCCCATTCCATTGCGAGCATATGCACTGATGATCGATGTGAAACACATGACATTTGGTGAAGCAATTTTCTGAAAAACCTTGTGTGAAAGTTCTATGTGACCCCATCTGGAATATGCATCAATTAAAGAACAATAAATTGCAGTCTCTGATTCATAACCTGATTTTATTGCACAACCATGCACCAACTCAGAGCTTGTTAAGCTTCTGCGAGCAGACATCGATATTGCTTTCAGTGTTGTCGAGAGAGAGACTTCATCAAAACCAACCCCCTCATCAACCATAAAACCAAATAATTCAACCACATCTTCTACTATGCCACATTGCAGTAGAGATGTCATCATTGAATTGCAGCAACCCATGCATTTCTCGGTAAGACTCTCAAAAGCCAAAATTGAGCACTCAATTTCACCGCATTTTCCATACATGTCAATGAGAGCAGATTGAGCATAGACACATCCCTCATCAAAACCCAATTTTATGACCAGACAGTGCATCTGCTTCCCAAGATCAACATTCTGGGTTTCACCGGAAGAATTCAAAATTCCAACAATTGATCTGACAGAAGGTCTCTTCCCCCAGAATTGCATTCTGGAGAACAGTTCAAGAGCATCGAGCAATAACCCATGCCCCGCGTAGACTGAAATAATGGAATTCCAAGAAATCACATCCTCAACCGGAACAGATATAAATGACTTCTTTGCATCATTCAGGCACCAACAACTGGAGTAAAGGTCCACCAAAGAATTTGCAACAAAAATTTGAGACTCTGCCCATCCAGCCTTAATCACCTGACAATGCAGTTGCTGGCCTTCATCTACAAGCCTCTCCTTAGCACACCCATTAATCATATAACAGAAGCTAAGCCCATTTGGCTCAAAGCCATCAACTTTCATCTCACCAAACAATCCAAACAACAAATCTGGTCGACCCACATCACAAAATCCACGTAAAACCAAGTTCCATGCAGCCAAACTTCGCTCCGGCAATTCACGGATAATCACCAAAGCGACATCGAGGAAGCCCATATGCAAGTAAAGACCAGCAAGAGCACTGCCTACGTACAGATTCGAACTAAACCCGAGCAAAACAACCCTGCAATGAACTTGCGTTCCTTCTCTGTAAAGGCTCCCGTTCGTGCAAATACTCAGCACGGTCGAAAAAGTTTGTGCGCTTTCTTCAACTCCATGGGAAACCATAGTACTGTACAAACTAAGAGCCCCCTCTGCGAGTCCATATCGGCCTTGCCCA
The DNA here is from genome assembly GCA_019926035.1 of Melaleuca alternifolia. Taxonomy (NCBI): domain Eukaryota; kingdom Viridiplantae; phylum Streptophyta; class Magnoliopsida; order Myrtales; family Myrtaceae; genus Melaleuca; species Melaleuca alternifolia. The sequence goes on from JAGKPW010000144.1 coordinate 2,701,822, forward strand.
GAAATGAGTAAGTTATAAGTAACAACATTTCGAGCGGGCATTTCGTCGAACATACTGAGGGCAGTGCCGACATCCCCCGATTTAATCAAATCATCAAGCGCTCGGTTGGTATAGTAAACATGGTCACGGGGAGAGCTTTCAGGAGCTTGTGCATGAAGGGGCATGCGTTTTGGGGTAAAGGTTGTAATGGTTCTTGCAAAGCGAAGCAATCTTTCGCATGGCATCGACGGTTCTTAGCTGGAATGTCAACAGGAATCAGTTAAAATGAAGAAACAAGAACAAAATCTGAGGGAACGTTTTCTGAAGACGGAGAGAGAGGGAGAGAGAGGGAACAAAAATTAGGTGAATTTTCCAATTCTGGTAATTTTTGTCGCTTTAGAGAAAATGAATTTTTGTTAATTTTTTTCCACATCCACAAATTACCCATGTGATAATGATGTTGATAGGTCTTAGTTCACGAGATAATTTTTTCAAATTACAAAATATCGATATGACTTTCATGACATTATTTTATTTATCATCACTACATTCGTGCTACTTAATTTGTGCATATCTAAACGAAATTTTACGTTTTACTTTTTGCTATGTCAAAATCTTACAACTCATGTACTTCCATTCTTTTAACCGGAATCAACTTAAGCTAGCACAATATAAAAATATTGACATGTAGATCAAACATATTAATCGTCACAATATTCTTATGCAGGAAAGTAAAAAGGTCATTTTTTTATTGAGAGTAAGCAAGAAGGCAATTTTAGTTTATTTATTTGTCTGTCAAAGTACTTATTGCAGTACTAGAATAAAGGAAATTGTCTTGACATTGCGTAAATTTTGGAAACATTCGACATGCGATTTTTTTTTTTTGTTTTGGGAAATTGTCCCTTACACATCGACAATTATATTTTATAGTATGAATGTCACAAATTCAAAAAGATACTCTCATAACAATTTAAAAAAAGTACAGCAGCATTTTAAGTGAGCAGCAAGAAAAAAAAATGCAGAGAAACAGAGAAGATTGTGAGCACAAAGAAAGACTATGGTAAGCAGAGAAGGTATTGATTCCATTTTTTTTGTTAATTAACTATGTAAAATTATACATTCACTCATTTTAAATGAAAAACTTGATTATAAATTATCTATCTACTATCAAAATGTAAATTATAAAAATCTAAGTTCAATATATTGAGTATAATATGAAATTGTCAATAAAAGACCCTAAACCAAAAGATAAATTATTTAATTAAGTGAATAAATTGCAATCACTCCGATCTGAATAAGTCTTTAAACTATTTCGTCTGAGGTCTTGTGTGAATCTCACTATGCCTCAAACATTAAACATGGAAAGGTTAGAGCTAGTTTAAAAGTCTTAAAAAAGATATTTCTAAGTAACTTGACGAGTCTAGGCATAGAGTATAGAGTCTATGTCATCACTTGACAAACTCGGAGTCAGTGCAGAATGCCGAATCAACGCAAAACATCGAAGCATCAATGCATATCTGAGAGCGAGGAAAAAATTTAAAATTGGAAAGCCTTTGCAAAGAGAGAGAGAGCGTTTATTAGAGAGAATGACTTTATTTCTTTAGGGAAGGAAGGAATGAGAAGAGGGAAAAATCATTAAATGTTGTAGAGTCTTTCTAAAGCAAAATTTGAAAACCTTGAGAGAGAGAAGGCCTTTTTATCTTCTTCTTCATAAAGAAGGAATGACTAGAGAAAAAAAAAAGCATTAAAGCTCCGTTCGAATCGCGGAATATATAACATTTTCGAAAAATATTTTCCAGGAAGTTTTTTTCTAGAAAATGAAAATATTTTATGGTGTTCTCTTGAAACTTAAAAATAAATAAATAAAATACTTTTCATTGTTCAGTAGAAAAAAATATTTTCCAGACTTCCTTTGTCGCTGAAGCAACGGTTAAAAATAAGGCTGGTCGACCAGGGAGGGGAAAGAGAGGAGAGAGGAGAGAGAAAAGGGAGAGAGAAGAGAGAGCCTTTTACATATATTTTTTGGAAGGAAAACATTTTCTTCATTTTTAGAATGATATTTTTCATTAATTGGAAAACATTTTCCTAGGTAAATTATTTTCCGCCCCCAAAACACCACAATTTCTAGAAAATACTTTCCACTAAATAAACAGAGCTTAAATGTTACAGAGTCTTCTTAAAGCTACAGCTAGCTTGTGTAGGGCACAAGAACAAGAGTAGGAGAGAGAAAATCAATTTCCGTGCATAAACATTTCCTCTAGCAAGCCGGCCCCACACGTCCACGTAGATCCACGTGTCACATCTTGAGTGGTGTAGGACTACGTCGACGTGGAGGTCTCAGACCACATAATATTTTCTCGAAAGGGAACTCGCGATTTTGACTTTCCAAAAACTCGATCTATTTTATAAAAAAAAAAAAGGTGTTGGGATCACGGATTTTTGCGAACTAAACCAAACATATAGTCAACGTCAAAAGATATATCCCCCGAGAAAACTTCAACCAAAATGGTTCTCAGGGAATTGGAGAGGTCACAACCAAATTTACATGATTTCATCACCCTGCAAAAATCATGATTTGTTTTCCAACCCCATCTTGACGGAACAGTGGCTTTAAAAGGGTCAAACGATTCCAAGATAGGCCAGTTCCCATCTTAAAACTAGAAATCAAACCAGAAGAGTTTAGTTCCCAATTCATGAAAACTAAGAACAGAGACTAATCGGTTTAATCGGTTCTTGAGTGGATCCACGAGCAGACGGTATCTCCCTTTTTCTTTTGTTCCTGTATCCTACATGACTGCTAAGTGTTGTTGTCTAGTCTAAATTACTAGATGAGTAATGTTAATCGAACAAGCTCGTGAAAAGTTAGATATGATGATCATCTCCACGATCAACGCTATTACAATCATTAAAAACCAAGGCTGTGAGTTTGCCGCAAAGTTTGCAATCATAACAATAACTACAAGAGTTTGCCACAAAGTTAACTTCAAATGCATCCACAGTCTACATAACATATCAAACAGGAAAGAGTTTGCCACAAATTCGTAGGAGTAAGCAAGTGAGTAAAACAAATCAACCTATGATCAATTAACACAAATCTCCTGAACAATTGCCAATAAGTTATAAATCTTTTGTTAATTTACCAATTCAATTCTAAACCTTTTTTTATGTCAAATAAGTCCTAAACCTTTGCAACTTTGCCGATTAAGTCCTTCTGGCGGATTTTGGCCGGAAAATGCCTACATGGCGCGCCGGACCTCGCCGATGATGACATGGCGACGACGTGGCGATGACCGGACCCCAATTTTTTTTCTTTTTTTTCATTGTTTTTCTTTAAAAAAACATACTTGGCCGGCAAGCTCCGATGGCCGACGGAGCTCGCCAGCCACTCCAAAGGGCGGCCCCGCCCTCGCCAGCCGCAGGCGAGGGAGGCTGCCGTCACCCTCGCCGACCGCAGGTGAGGGTGAGGGAGGCTACCGTCGCCCTCACCGGCCACGGGCGAGGGCAGCGAGGGAGGCCCTTGCCCGTGGCCGATGAGGGCCGCCCTGAGCGAGGCGAGCTCGCCCAGATCTGGGATATGCTTTCCCACACGGCGAGCCATCATGCTCTAGCCTCAAGGGACCGCCTTTTAGGGAATGCGCATAATACATAATCGAATAACCTTGTGTTTAGTACTAAAAGAAGTTGCCGTTCCTAGAGGTTTTTACTAGGCTTGGAAGAAGAAAAGAGAGAGAATTTAGAAAAACATGGATGAAGGAAGAAAGGACTTTCCCCTTGCAAATCTGCAAACTGCAGGGGCGCGGGCAAGGTCGCCCGTTAGAGTGGCCAGCGAGCTCCGCCGGCCACCGAAACTCGCCGGCTAAGTATGTTTTTTTAAGAAAAACAAGGAAAAAAAAGAAAAAAAAATTGGGGTCCAGTCATCACCACGTCATCACCAGCGCAGTCCGGCCCACGTAGGTATTTTCCGGCCAAAATCCGCCAAAAGGACTTAACCGGTAAAGTTGCAAAAGGTTTAAAACTTATTTGATATAAAAAAAAGGTTTATGACTAAATTGACAAGTAGTAAAAGGTTTATAACTTATTTGGCGATTGTCCCCAAATCTCTTATTCTTAGGGGAAAAAAGAGCAAGTAAAATGGCTTGAGAGCTCATGAGGCACTTGAATAAATCAATTTCTAAAGCATTTTTAAGGAGAAAAAATATCTGTCCAATCTGGCCAGTTCGATCCACACTTGAAATCAGGAACCAAACCAATTATCACTGATTCCAATATTTAAATACCGAGAAACATGAGAACTGCCCAAAATCGGCTGATTCTGATCGATTCAAGTGGTTTCTAGTTCAGTCCAATTCTTTCGCCGCCCCTAGCGTTTTACAAGTCGCAATATCCAGTGACTCTGATGTACCATTTGGTCAGATTGGGTGCGGTTGGAGAGTTTTGTCAAACCATCTCCCAATTGTATCTCTCGATTGAAAGTTTGACAAGGATCACTTTCGGTCAAAATTTGGTCATAATCCGATAAAAATAAAGTGTCTACACCAAGCTAACAATATGAAATCCATATAGGCAACAGCATCGTCAAATTTTATTCTAGAGTGAAGCAATTTTAAAGAAACTCACAAATCAAGAACATGTCATATATCTCGAAGGGAACGGGCGGCTTTTTACTTCGCCTGTCAATTATATCAGCTTGGCTTCGCCTAGTACAGCACGGATTATTTGAATGAAAGAGTTGAAAGAAATAATGATCAGAAGTTATTGGCCTTGGTAAGAGAAGTAGCAACAGTATTCATTTCCAAAGTCCCTTAGTCTTGGTGCACTACAACATGTATTCTTTTCCAGCCAGCAAGAAGCAGCAACTCTTTCGAACAGCCAAACCTCATGATGATGCAATGGCTTCCAAGAGGGAGGCCACGAAGTTCATCTGAGTCTCTTCATCGATTCTTGAGAAGGGAGGAACATGCACAAAGAGAGATCTGCCACCCCTCTGCTCTGCAAGCCGGAGAGAGTGATAGTAGACATAGTTGCAGACGAAACGGCCGGCATTGTCCGATATGGTCACATCGTAGCCCTTCTTCTTCAAGAACTTGAGGATTGCTTCCGTCGAGAAGGAAGTCTTCAAGAATGACATGCAGAGAGTGTAATATATGTGTGTATATATATGTATATATATATATGTATATGGGATTTACAGGTCGCAAACATGAGACAACATTATGTCTCTTATACATTTGAAAACTAATCAGTTTACATTTGCAGAAACAAGTACTGAAAGTAGGGCGATGAAAAATTAATCTCAGAATATATCACATAGAAATTGCCAGCATCGCTTTTGAACTAATGCACAAGGGTACTGAGATCCTTGAACTACCGTTCAATGCTCAACTGGTCATTGAACTTTCTTATTATATTCAGTTTAATCCTTGAACTTGTAAAAGTCTGCTCAATGTGGTCCTTCCATTAAGTATATTGCGATATCACATGCATTAATTTGACGCCAACTGTATTTATTGGGCCAAATTAAGGATATTGACCGCCAACTCATTTTTATGATATAACAAATCTTTGTTTCTTCTTTTTGTTCCCTTCTTCTTGTTTTTTTTTTTTTTTGGTAAGTAAGAATGCATATTTCAAGATTTAGTAAAATCTTTCAAGATTTTGTTCCCTTCTTTTTGGGCCCAACTAATAAGAGAGATTTGAGATGGAAACCTCATGTAAACCACATATGGCAACTCTAACGTCAAATTAACAAAGATTAGTATCACGTAACTAACAGTGTAAGAATTGTTTAAGGGAAAAGCTACACCAGTGCATTTTTAAAGTCCAGGATTAGATAGAACGAACAAAAAAAGTTCATGAAGACATTAAACATTGAAGAAATGTTTAGGATCACTCAGGTCATTATTGCACGGATTACATTGCAATGACTCACCCAGCAGGCATAAAATCTTTGTTGCAGTCATAGTTTCATCAAATAGCTCAGTCAAGTGTCGTGATTTCTAGAGACTTTAGTGGTAGCTCTGCGGATTACTCTGTTTATATACGCAAAAAGATCAGCAAATTACATTACAGTGCTTAGGGGTAATCACAAACCTGTCTCGTTCGAGAAATTGGGCCATCTTCAGGAACTATTGGATGTTGCTGAAAGAAGCAGAAGCGAAATTATAAGAGCACCAACTCAAGGACAAAGAACAGCTTGAGAACAAAGCGGTATTAAATAGCAAAGAGACATTTCAACCTGAGGTTGCCATCCTAGCTCGTCTGGACAACGAAAAGTGGCTTCATTAACCGCCTGCCGCTCAATGGCAAACTTGAGAGCACTACTATTTACACCCAAGTGAAGCTGCAAATATATGGTAGTTTAGAATCACTAGATTGAAGCAGGCATAGCAAACTAACCTGTCTTCCCTGTAATAACCTTCAGCAGACCACATGCACATTCAGAAAAACATGACACGATCATCACACTAACCACTCAGTCAATCCTAACGAAAGAGAAACTGTTACTAGATCCACTTCTGCTGCAATTATATAAGCTCTTTGAGGTAATTTTTGCTAATTACAAGAACCAACTGCAATTAACTTGTCATAATATATGTATCGCTGTTGATCTCATAAAATAGTTAAGAAGCGTCCAAAACTAACCCACACAACTCGGGCATCGGATGTCGAACCATTACTCGAGATGCCAGATTCCATTACTTTCAAAAGCATGGGAAGCGCACCATCACCTGCAACCTCTAGTATGGTGAAGGTCCCAAAAGTCACTCCAGGTGGTAGCCCTTTCTTCTCGACAAAACTTTTCAGTTTATTAACAATAGTCTCTGTGGGATTTTCGGGGACAGCTTTAAATTTTTTGAATCCAGTGACATTAATCGTGACGGGTTTTGGCCCTTCCAACCCCATCTCCTTCTGAAATCGAATGCAATTTCCAATTTTTTATGATCTGTGTGGAAGCACTCGGTTACCAACGAGACCTTGAACAACCAATCAAGACCCCAAGCAACCTGAAATGCCAAGATTACGTTTTCAATCAGTAAAACAGCCTTCAGATGTTACATAGACAATGCAAACTTTTGTGAAAATATATGACTGAATAACGATCATATTTATGAGGCAGACCAATAGACCCAATAAAGAATTGAAGTGTTAAACTGGAACTATTTCATCAGGTGGATCCTGAGATAATTAAGCTCATTGTGGTGTCAAACAGTAAGCTTTGTCTACAATTCCCTGTGCTCTTCAGGTGATTTTGTGTTCAAATAACAAATCAAAACCATTATGATCTCAAACTCTGGCATGAAGTTGATCCTACTGGGGGCTCAGACAGACCAACTGCTTCCCTTTATGACATTATTCTCTATGACTATGAATTCAGGATGATGAAACACATCTGAGAGCAACCTCCAGTCACTCTTTTCATCAGATAAAGCTTCCAAGAAGCATATATGGTTTCACGCTCCACGTGATCACACGATCCTCAATCTCAGTCATAAGCATCTAGTCTCTTGCAAAAGCAGAGGACATACACGTGATTATGTACAATGGGCCACAATAAATGTATCAACAAATTATAGATCATTTCCGGCTCTACTCATTTACCGCAGCATCACGCCTTCTGCTGTTTCCCAGAATTTGAGCCTCAACCCATTATGTTTGAATGGAAATCTGAGATATGCATCTTATTGAAGTTCGCTTGGTTCGCTTGCAATATAACATGTGGAGAACCAGAAACCGTAAGCTCCATGATCAAATGCATCAGGTGGATTAATCAAAGGAGAGATGATGTTGAACATTACAAGCCATAAGAACCTTTTCTCTAAGCTTATGGATTGTGGTGATCCATGTAATGTCAGATTTTTTTCTCTTATTACTAAATTATTGTGTATATCCTTCCATTTTTATTATTTTATAGCTAGTTGTCTGGAGATATGTAAAGCTTATACTATGGCTGCATTCCTGAAGTAGAGACTAAGTTTTGGCCCATATGGGATGACAAGCATCTAAAACTCACTCATCCATGACCCTCAAGCAAGAACAAACTGTGTTCTAACATACAAGGAGCTCTCATGTCAAACAAACCAAAGCAAAAGCACAAGCATGGCCTAAACAATACCAAGCGGCAAGTAGTTGAAAAGGAGGATGTCGGAGACACGCAGAAGCAATCAAGAACCACAAAGCAAGCAATGCAAAGGAAGTCAGTCCACCAACTTTGCCAAGAGAGAAAAGAAATGAAAGAAAGAAGCGCAAAACTTTCCAGGAAGGATGAAAAGCACGAGAGCGACGCAGACAGGAGACTCACAAGATCAGAAGCCGTCGCTAATTCGCACTGAGCTCGGGACTTCACGAGGATCTTGATTTCAGGCGAAGAATGTCGCCCTTCGGGCGGAAGATGTTGCTTTTCTTGGTGCGTGCGCTCAAAGTTTCCGCCCCAGCCAGTCCGATCTTCCCCTTCTCAACACGTTTTCCCCCATTTGTGTGTCCCTTTCGGGCTCGCCTAACTTTGGAACTCGGGATCATCGCACATGAGACAAGAAGCCGGACCGTCCGACAGCGACGGCGCGGCTGAGATTCGTCGTCGGTATCGACCAAAACAAAAACAAGGCGGCCGTCTTTTCTATCTTTAATGAAGTGATCGTGGCGGAGTGGGCCCTTTTAGCGGCACGTGGCATCACACGATTGGATGTCCGATATATTCCAAGTCAAAGGGGGTTACGCACTTGCAGGTTAGGAGGGCATCCGATTTGTAATTGGACAGTCCTCATTAAATAAAGAGACTTTGTTTTTTATTTTTTATTTTTTTGTTTTTCAAAGTCCGATTTGAGATCAAACGACTAAGAGCAAAGCAAGTCACCCCTAATCTGCAAGTACCCAAGTCAGGGGATCTATTCGTCCCAGGGGAATCCCGTCAGAAGCAAGCTAAGTTAAAAGTATGCATAAAAAACAATTAATTGAAGGAGAATGATGAAATGTTAAAGTTGTTGAAAGGGAAAAATCTTTTAAAATCATAAATTGTGATCATTATGATTTATTTATTCTTTTTTTAAACACCAAAAATTTCAAGTTTATATTTACATTTATATAACACATTTACCCAATGTCAATATTAAATTAATGAAATCATTAAAAAAAAACCTTTTTTTCTAGATAGCAAAAGGCAAATTGTATTGACATCATGCCTACGTGACACCATTTTAAAATCACATGATGTCGTGTACTTATTTTAATACGTACAAAAAATACGTATGAAAGGCCATATTAAAATTATAATGGTCACAATAATAGGTTGTGCCTTTTCTTATCCCTTTCTCAACATGATATTTTGATTCTCCATACACCCCCCGTCAAATTTCTTTCCATTCTCATCCCTTCCCTTCTCTAGGTCTTCAACCTCTCCAAAACAGGGGATTAGACAGAGAAAATTGGATTGGAAAGAGGGACATTTCAAGTTACTTGATATGCTTCATTTAGTAATAAATAAATAAATAACAGGGGGGATGAAGAAGAAAGCATATAAATCCTCTCTGACATGACAGAATTAAAATCTCCTCTCACATCATTATTTTAGATTTTTCAGTTCTTGATTTTTCTCCCTCTTGGTTACAAAAAATGATCTGGAGGAATTTTGAGAATCACTACTGTTTGTCCTTTTCATTTTTTTTTATTTTGTTAGGGTTTCCTATCTTTTCATATTAATTTCCACTTTTTTTTCACAATATGATTATGTATCTTTTTCCCCCAAAAAAATTCGACCCCTGCTCGTCTTTTCTCTCTTCATTTGATCTTTAATCATGCATTCCAACTTGGTTATAGCTTAGTAACAAAAGAATTGGATAGGGGCCCAAAAAAGTTGGCAGGGGCCGGACAAATTCGACCCGGCTTGGGCCCATGGATTCTTTGTGAAATCGCACTGATTATAATGAATTGACCTTGTTTAGTTAGTCTAGTAGAAAGGAAAAGATTCAGAAGCCATTTTTGTTTTCCGCTCAAATCTTGATTTGAGTGTCCTTTTAATCCCTCTAAATAACTCAAAAAAAAAGAGAAAGAGAGAGAGAGAAAGGATTTAGAGGGATTCACGAGGAACTCATATGTTAAGATCCTCTTGTTTTGCAAAGGCTAACTTATGGAAAACATCTTCCCCATTTTTCATCATTTAAATCTTGTAATATTAGACAAAATGCGTGAAAATCTAGGCTTAACGGATTTGACATAAAATTAATGGGATCCTAGCACTAAATTATCATTGAATTATTCAAAAAAAAAATCATATCTCTTTCACAATTTCAATTAATGGGATTTCGAGTTTTCGTTGTTCCATCATCTTTTTAGTAATAAGTATTTACAAATGACTTCTAATTTATTTTCCAAATGACAACTAAAAGCGAGGATGACCGTATTATTTTCTTCTGAAAAAGCTATTTTCGAAGATATTCCTCAATCAAATTTGCATCATACTATTCTTGACGCCCTTATATTAAATCCGATCAGAAAAAGTCGGTATGAAAATAATTGCAGCATGTCTAACAATGTCACCAAATTAAGAGATAAGAGGATTTTTTTTTTCTCTTCGTCCCCACATCAAAATGCTAAATAGCACCCTCACCAAAAAAAAAATCTCACCTTTATTTTTTTGTTTTCACCCTTAAAATTTACGAATTCTGCCTTTGTGTTCTTCACTCAGCAACGGAAAAAACCGCAAAATCTCCCCCCCAAAACTCTGGAACACCCCTGCTCGCGCTCTCTTATCTTCGTCCTCTCACTCTTTTTCCTCTGCTCCCTTCCTTCCTTCCTTGAAGACCTCCACACATCTCTCTCCCCTCTCCATTTCCATCAATGCCTGCCCTCGCCAAACTCCTCGGCCCCAACCTCTTCCCCTCCCTCCCCTCCAACCGCCTCCCGCCGCCGCCCTCCACCGCCGGCACCTCCGGCCACTCCCCGCCCATCCCCATCCCCAAATACCCACCACCTCGCAAGTCCCAGAAAACCCAGAACTCTCCCCCTCCTCCTCCTCCTCCTTCTCTTAACCCCGCCTTCAAGACCCACCACCGCAACTCCCGTTACTACAAGCCCATCAAGCCCGACTCCTCCGTCGTCTCCTCTGATGGCGACCGCGCCGTCGTCATCGGCGAGTCCGGCGTCTCCTACCTCCTCCCTGGGGCCCCCTTCGAGTTCCAGTTCAGCTACTCCGAGGCCCCGAGTGCTCGGCCGGTCGCGATTCGAGAGCCCGCCTTCCTGCCCTTCGCGCCTCCGACGATGCCCCGGCCGTGGACTGGGAAGGCCCCCCTGAAGGGATCCAAGAAGAAGAAGATCCCGCTCTTCGACTCGTTCAACCCGCCCCCGCCGGGGAAGAAGGGGGTGAAGTACGTGGAGATGCCGGGGCCGTTCGATTTGGGGAAGCGCCCCAAGGATGGGAGGACGAGGGAGGAGATCTTGGGGGAGCCTCTCAAGAGGTGGGAGATTAAGATGCTGGTCAAGCCTCACTTGTCTGATAATCGCCAGGTTAATCTTGGTTAGTGTTCAAAAGATTTCACATTATGTCGATTTAGGTTGGCGCAATTTGTTCTTTATATAGATTTTGAGACATGTTCGTGGGGGTTTAGGTAGAGATGGACTGACTCATAATATGTTGGAGCTTGTACACTCGCATTGGAAGAGACGGCGAGTATGTAAGGTTCGTTGCCGGGGAGTCCCGACAGTGGATATGGATAATGTCTGCCGGCATCTCGAGGTCAGTTTGATGCAGTTTCTTTTTCTAATACACAGCTTGTGCAGTCCGAAACATACCGATGATCTTCGGATTGAATTAATGCAATTGTGGTTTGGTTGCTTACTCTGTGGATGCAAGACAATGCTTTTAGTAAATCCTAGGGAAGATCCATCTTTTCCCCTATCTACTAGGAGTCTATTATCACATAAACATGATAATTGACGGTAGCCTAATATCCCTTTCTCATCAATGTATGAATAGATAATGTGTGTGTCATTGCATTTGCATGGATATGCATTTTAGCTTTAGCTCTTTTTTAGACTTTGACCAACTGGAGTTTATTATGTTCGACTATGCTAATGGTTTAGGAAATTTGCCCAAGGATGTGGTCTCTGCAGTTTTTGGTTCAATATCAAAGCCATTTTCATCATAGGTTATTGCAAAAAGTTTGAAATACTAGTATCCTGATTTAGGAAAAGACCGGAGGTAAAGTCATTCATAGAGTCGGTGGTGTCCTTTACCTTTTCCGTGGCAGAAACTACAATTACCGCACTCGTCCCCAATATCCGTTGATGCTCTGGAAGCCAGCTGCTCCAGTTTACCCAAAGCTTATCCAGGAAGCTCCTGAAGGACTCACAAAAGCCGAAGCTGATGATTTTAGGAAAAGGGGCAAAAATCTTTTGCCAATCTGTAAATTAGGTAAGTGATCAGTGATTCATCCGAGTAGCTAATGTATAACCAATCAGATTCCTGCAACGTGACCTCGTTTTTTTTCCGGTTTTACCAGCAAGGAGTGGTTACCTGTCTGATGAATCCATCACTTTCTCCCGCATGCTAAGTAGATAGACTGTCCGGATAAGCATGTCAATGTCTTCCAAAAGTGCAAGTTCCTTCTTTAAGGAAATATACATCAACTTATATACACTTTGCCTTGTCTTGACGTTTCATGGCATGGTTCAAATTATGCATTAAGGGTAGGTTCTCCCCGTGTTTCAAATAGTTATCTTATTCTATGAACTTGTTCACAACCCTCATCCATTTCATCTTGATGACTTTTTGTTGATATGTACTTTTTCAGCTTCTAGTTTTGATTTTGAGTTATGTATCACATCTCTTGTCTGATCTGCATGAGAGTATGTTTCTGCAGCAAAATTAAGGCTTTTTAATTCCCTTGTAGTTGGTTCTAACCATTAATTTACTTGTGTCTTGTGCAGCGAAAAATGGTATATATTTAACGCTTGTAAAGGATGTAAGAAATGCTTTTGAAGGAAGTCCATTGGTGAAGATTGACTGCGGGGGGATGCATGCGAGTGACTACAAGAAATTAGGAGCTAAGCTTAAGGTCGTGATTCCTATCTGTGCTCATTCTTCCGCATTTTTCAGTCTTAATCTTTTACATAATTTTGTTCATTGCCTGGTGCTTTTACATTTTTGTCTAAACACGCACCATTTATGTGATAAAAATTTCAGAAGATCTCAAATTGATGACAATTCTTTCTTTTCCCTGCTAATTTTCTCATGCTCTATAGCCTTACAGTTTGCCTATCTGTGCTTTTTTTATAACAATATTAGTGAAATTAGTAGACACATAAATTCTTGGATGCTCTAGCGATCCAGGATTTTTTTTTACTGAAAGTTTACTCTGTTTATATTGCTGCTATTATAGGAAGAATAACCACTAAGTTGAGCTCATCGTAGATTGGACTCTATCTTACAAACAAAAGAAGGTTCCACAAGCTAGGTTTTCCGTCCCATGTTCATGTTCCTTTAGTATATTTGTGACAACATATTAGCTGACAGTCCATCTATCTCCTCTAGCTTTCATTCTTTTTTTGCCTGAAAAGTTACAAATGCCAAGGATTTTATGGGGAAAATAGAAGTTAAAAGAATTTGTCACGGGTTTCATCTTTCTGTGGGGTGTTCCCATTGGAGATTGAGTATATATTATCCACTTCACTTCACTGTGACAAACTATCTTTCTTAACACTTCACTCCCTTTTTCTTTCCAAGCAGGATTTGGTTCCATGTGTGCTGCTTTCGTTTGATGATGAACAGATATTGATATGGAGGGGAAAAGATTGGAAATCTATGTTCCCAGAACCACCAGTTCATCTTGCTGAAGAAGGTAACATTAATACTAGACTTTTGTAGGCAATAGCATGTAATACATGCATTAACTAAAGAAAATGGCGACTTTTTCTAGTCCTTGAGAGTGGAGTCTTGTCCAAGGGAATTCGTAGACCTAGGCATTGTGGAAAGTAAATTCACTCTGGCTTCTCCAAAATTCTGTTGACGGCAACACCTGAGGCAATAGAGGAAATCACCAGTACTGTGTGATGCTAGACTATCAGCATATGGGAAACTTTTATATGGCATCTTCACTGCATATCTGAAGTTCGCATGCTAAACGCTTGATCAATTTTTTTTTTTTTTTTGGTTACTTCCAATGCCCTGTTTAATCTCTTCATAATAGTTTCTGGTCCCTATGAATCTGTTCTGCTATACATGTTCTTTTGTTGATTATCTCCTTGTTTCCTTGCAAACACATTATGTTTCTGTTCTGACTGGACCATCAATTTCTAGGCAAAATTGATGATGCTAGCAAGGATAGAGATGTGAAGAAAGTCATTTCTAGCCCTAAAATGACATCCTTATGGGAGCGTGCAATTCAATCAAGTAAGGCATTGTTGCTGGATGAGGTGAACCTCAGCCCTGATGATCTTTTAAAGAAAGTGGAGGAGTTTGAAGGCATTACACAGGCCACAGAGCATTCATACCCTGCATTAGTTTTGTCAAGTGAACATGCTAACGGTAGTCCAGTGGCGGCATATGAAGATAATTTTGCTTCTCAAAGTGAGGACTACGGCGAAGATGGCTTTCCTTTCAGCGACGATGATGAGTATGATGATATTTGCAAGAATGATCCGTTTGAAGAGGCGGACTGGTCGGCCCCTCTTGGATCATTACCTGTCGATCGTTTAACAGAGAAGCTTTCCCAGGATCACAAAAGACCAGATAGCTAACCTTTAAATTCGAGAAGTGTTGTAATCCTGTCATAGTTGGGCCGCCTTTGATTTTAATCGCATAAAGACAGCGTTATCATCCATATGAATTGATCTGAAATATCATTTATTCAAACCAAAATACCTGTCTCGATTGTATAGCCAAATGTATAGCAAGGTTGGGATACTATCTATGCGTTATGTAATGAGACTGCTGGACATTTGTACCCACACAAGCATTTCATGGAATCCAAACGGTACCAATTTCGTGAGCAGCCCTTGGTTTTGGCAATTGGCCTTGCAACTCTGCATGCATAACACGTAATTCTCGTATTAAAAGGCACCTGAGGCTACCTTCATATGGAAGGGGACCTGTAATAGGTCACAAAGGATCCCGATTGTTTCTTATAATCGAAAAATTTAACTTAATTCCCACATCCAAATAGCCCGAGTCAGAGCAGGAGCATTTGATGTCGCATCTTAACATTATATCTCTAAGAAACAACCAACTATGCATCAAAAAACAAGCAAAAGGAAAATGCTACAGAAGCATAAGCTCATTCACGCAACCGACAGTCCAAGTTTTCCGCACTCCAAATTCGGGAAAATACAGAACAATGCTCCAATATGAGTGAAAAGATGGGACACCTCTACCCCATATCCGCTAACATTTTACATTAGCCAGAAGAGGCGTAGCTAATTCCAGCGTGAGGAAGGGAACCCAATTAAAAGGCCTCAGAAATTCATCTAACTGAAAGAATCAATCCTACCATATTTGGACAATCATCGTAATCAAAGCCTCTGAAAGACCCTAAAAAAAAAAAAATTGTCCTCAACAATTTCGTTCACTATTCTCTTTCCTTAAGCACCTAGTAGGAATTTTACAACTTCTTGATGTTCGTCTGATAATCACAGCAAGTTCACAAGACGTCTCATGTCTTAAGGTGCACCATCGTTAGGGCTTTACATGTTCCCTTATGAACTCTTCCACTTGAGATATCTCTCCTGTCAAACCTGAAGCCTCTGCAACCGTAACCCTGTTCTGGCATTGGGTAAATGCAAAAGCTTCTCCCGGTACTCCAAGGGTGAAGTCATTGGCAATATCAGCTGCTGAAATTGCACTTCTTGATGCCCTTAACTTGTCACTGTCAATAAAGAGAGGCAAATCTATAAGAACAAAGGCCAAGAGTTGCACGTGCGCAGATGTGCAGTACTCATGAATCAAATCATGATATTACAAAATTGAGCAGAACACAATTTTGTAACTGATCTAGAACACTCGCTAAAAATGAGGAATTTGTTTATTTTAATAACACATACCACGAGTGCCTTCTAAATTTTGGTCCATCACATCAAGATAGGTCTGGATAATTGACATTCTACTTCATGCCACATCACTAGAAATCTATTAGTGCTGTGGACTTGTATAACTATATTTCTGTACACTCTGAATTTTCTTTACTATATTCACTGATGACTGTATTCACTGATACATGTACTAGTTGATAGAATCGTATCAAACTAATTGCTTTTAGAGATCATTAACAAAAGATTGTGCATATGACCACTTTTCAGGAATTCCACACCTACTTGGGGAAAAAGGTTGTGTTTCCAATGGAAGAGACGGAGTTAGAGTGAACTCTACTCTCGGGAGATCATCAAACATGGGCAAGTCTAGACAACCTCTATGCATGGTGCAATTAGTGGTAAAGACCTATCCAGCATGGTAAACATAACTTCTGTGCTGCACATCAAATTGAATGGTTTCCAATATTTGTATCAAAATATCAAGTACCAAACTTCATGTTCACTCACCAATACAAAACCAATAAAAAAAACTAACTGTATCTTTAATTGGTGAACCACACTATGGAATGTTATACTGATGCATAAAATGTCATCTATATGAAAACATTAAGTTTGTCTATTTGAGGAATGCAGTTCTCATCAATGCTACTTGATGCATGCAAGAATGTAGATAATCTCAAGTAAAAAGCAAAGTCGAGAATATCAAACCATACAGTTCCTTCTCCAGTTGCTTTCGAATGAACTCCTTAGTATGTGCAGTCACTTTGTCAGTCTTATTGCACAGGATGAGGACAGGAATTTTCTTCTTGACAACACTTGCATTTGTTAAAATATTATACAGGTACCTATTTATAAGATTTTGCACTGTTAGTCATGCTTAATACATCCCAATGTGTCGAGCAAAAGTTAGTCCAAACTATGTTGAAGGACACGGTACATACTCGGAAGCAGTACGGCAGTTCGGCAAAAAATCCAGCGCATCGACAACAAAAACTATGCCAGCAGCCAGTGGCAAAACCTCATCTAGTTTGGTCATCAGACGAGAATGCCCGGGAACATCAACAACATGAACAGGTCTTATTTTGCCTTTCTGGAAAAAGACAGAAGGATTCATCAACACTAAAACAAAACTGCCACTGAAGCAATAATATATCAGACATGATATACTCAATATAAATGGTCACATCTCTAGATTCCCAACATCGTGGCAGCAGATAACTAATGTGAAGATGTCAAGGCAAAACATCAAGAGCTGTGTAAAGTGACGACAAATATATTATCAATAAACTGCAGATGTAAGCATAGGAAATATTAATGACCTTAGAGGTCTCAGAGTGCAATATGAAAGTGCCCTCGTTTGGCTCCATTGAAGTGACAGTGCCCTGATGCGAAGATCCATCTCGCAGCTGACATGGGCATCAGAAATTGAGAAAAGTCTTCAAGAAACAAAGTACCAAAGCAGTAAAACTGGAATATTTATCACAAGCAAGAAAGGAACAGAGACATAGACGAGGTAAGACGGTCAAACAATTTAAACTGCATGCATTTAAATTGAGAAGAAGGATCTTAAAATTGAAAATCAACTACCAAGAGAAGTAGCTCCTCACAGAATTTCAAATGTTAACGCGAACCTAAACCATAAGAACAGAATTTTGCTGAGAAAGTCATCAGCTCTAAACCATAAAGGTTTAGAACTCCATTATAAACCATAAAGGCACAATCTGAAATGCCATTATCCTCGAGAACTGGCATCACAATTTTAAATGTTAACGCGAACCTAAATCATAAGAACAGAATTTTGCTGAGAAACTCATCAGCTCTAAACCATAAAGGTTTAGAACTCCATTATAAACCATAAAGGCACAATCCGAAATGCCATTATCCTCGAGAACTGGCATGACAATTTTACCACGCAGAACACCCACGATTACCCCAAAAAACCTAATTCTGCAAGCCAAAAGGCATATAAACACTTACACAGCAAGGGCATAAAGAAAGGCACTCACTTGATAAAAGAGAACAGTCTTGCCACTCCCGCTGAGTCCGGCAAGCACGATGGTGTTGGACTTCTTCCGCTTAAACAACCTAACTGCGAGCCAAAAAAGCTTACTCCCATCACAATGCCAATTTCCAAAGGAAAGGGGAAAATAAGAAACAAAAGAAGAAGATGCCCACGACGACCAACACTCCGGCACGCAACCAGAGCACGAACCGGAACCGCGCGATCGCAAAATGGAAATCCAGGGGGGCTGATGAGCGGAGAGGCTTACTCGACAGGAGGAAGAGCGTCGTGAAGGAGAGGACGGCGATGGCGGCGTAGAGCTGAGCGGTAGGGATTTGGTGGACGTGCTGGAGGTACGGACGGAGCAATTCGGAGAGCCGACCGGCCAAGTCCTCGACCTGAACCTTCCATTGCTCCATCGCTTCCATTTCTCCTCCTTCTGGGCTGGAAGAGGAGCCGGGGCGAGGCCAAGATTGCACGAGAGAAGCAGATCAGAGAGAGAGAGAGAGAGAGAGAGAGAGAAGCCCTAGACGTAGAAGACGATGGCGACTTCTAGGAAATTGAGCGAGAAAGTTCCAGCGAGACGAAGAAAACGGCCACGGGCCTTCAAGGGCATAACTGTAATTTCCATCTGGCCTGCCGGTCAAGTTTCGCACACTGTTCCCCAATTTGGCTCTGGATCTTGTGATTTGTGCCACCTCGAACCCGAAGGCTTTTTACGGTCCAGTCCCTACTCCTTGCGGTTTAAGACAAAACGAAGGCCGAAAGCTTAAAAGTGCAAATTGATACTTTCGCTGGAAACCCGAATTTTTTAACGACCCATTCTCAGTCTCCCAAGTCAAATTTTGATAACTCACAACCGGTGGAAACCCCCATTACTGTGGCACAGAAGGCGGACCAATGGGCTTTGGTGGCTAGCCCTAATAAGCCACCAAAGTATCCATGAAAATCTTAAATTGGAATTGTCAGGGGCTGGGCACACCTCTGACAATTCAAGCTCTAAGAGTCTTAGTGACTCAAGAAAGGCCCAATATAGTGTTTCTGATGGAAACCAAAAATCAAGAAAACAAAGTGCAACGGTTAAGGAGGAGGACGAAGTTTCAGAATGGCTTTCTAGTTAATCCAGTAGGTATTGCTGGCGGTTTGGCTATTTTTTGGGATGATCAAGTGGAAATAACTATTGCCTCTCACTCGGATAACTTTATCAATGTTCAATGCCTGGTCAAAATCTCTCGAAAGAGAATGTTTATTACTTTTCTACATGCTCCAAACGAATTCAAAGAGAGAGTACTGTTATGGGATTCTATTCGGAGAGAAAGTGCACAAAATTATCTTCCTTGGCTGTGCGTGGGAGACTTTAATGAGTATTTATATCATTGGGAAAAAGTGGGCAAGAAAAAAGCATAAACTTACCGGCTTACAGCTTTTAGGGACTTCTTACAGCTTTGTTCCTTAATGGATTTGGAGAGCAAGGGTTGTATGTTCACCTGGTCAAATAACAAAACAGGAGAATATTTAGTGAAGAAACGTCTAGACAGAGCTTTATGCAATTTGGATTGGAGACTTGAGTACCCAAATGCTGAATGCATAGCCCTTCCTACTATAGGCTCTGACCACAGTCCCCTTCTTGTGTTACTCCACCCATGCAAGGAACGTAGGAGAAATGTGTTTAGATATGAGGCTTATTGGGCTGAGGATGAAGGATGTGTGAGTTTGATTGAGGAGATATGGGCTGCTCCTGAATTCCAAGGCTTAGACATGGCGGAAAAACTACGGACTGTTGCAACTCAGTTGATGAAATGGAGCAAAACTAGATTCTCTAATGCTAAAAAGAGAATAGATTGGCTGAAGATGGAACTTCAAAGACTGACCAATGTCATAGAATTCTCTGGGGATGGGGAGAATGCTAAACTCATTAACAAGGAAATTGAGCAGTTGTGGAGACAAGAAGATATGTATTGGGGAATGCGCTCGAGAATTAGTTGGCTAAAATGGGGGGACAAAAATTCTAAATTCTTTCATGCCACAGCTATCCAGAGAAGAAATAGAAACAGAATTTCCTTGTTAAGAAATGCTGAAGATGAGTGGGTGAGAGAGTAGCACACCTTGAAGCCGATGATTGAGAATTACTTCAAGAATTTATATGAAACATTGGGGCCTCGTGACTTTAAGCCTATTTTGCTCCAAGTTCCAACCTCCGTTGATGAATTGATGAATCAACAACTTGTACAAGATGTCACATTGGAGGAGGTCACTGCAGCAATGAGACAGTTAGGAACTACTAAAGCTCCTGGCCCAGATGGACTTAATGGCATATTTTTTCAGAAGCATTGGCCGACTATTGGCCAGGAAATTTTCAAGGAAGTATGCAATTTCTTTGAATTTGGTCACCTAAATCCAGATATAAATAAAACTCTAATTACCTTGATTCCAAAAATCCCAAACCCCGAGAAGCTTGAGCAGTTTCGCCCTATCTGCCTATGCAATTTTGTTTACAAAATCATTTCAAAGGTGCTGACTAATAGACTTAGACCCTTGCTACCAAGCCTCATTGCTGAAGAACAAAGTGCCTTTGTGGGGGGACGACAAATTCAAGACAACATTTTGATGGTGCAGGAGGTTCTACACAGATTTAGAACACGGGAAAGGAGAAGTAAATTCCAAGCAATGCTAAAACTAGACATGCAGAAGGCGTACGACAGAATTGAATGGGATTTTCTCAGAGAGTGCCTACTAAAAATGGGATTTTGTGAAAGGTGGGTGCAGTGGGTAATGCAGTGTGTTTCAATGGTCTCATTTAGTGTGAATTTTAATGGGGAACCACTACCCAACTTTCAGCCATCAAGAGGTATTCGACAAGGAGACCCATTATCCCCCTATCTCTTTATCCTGGTGTCTAATGTTCTATCTTATCTGATTAATCAAGCTGTCCAGGAGGGTACAATCCAAGGAGTTAAGCTGAACAGAAGTTGTCCTACCCTGTCACATTTACTTTTTGCGGATGATTCTATCTTTTTTCTAAATGGAACTATTTTGGAATGCCAAAATTTGGCAGCTATTCTGCAACAGTACTGTATGGCTTCTGGACAGGCTATCAACCTCAATAAATTAGGGGTTTATTTAAGTAAAAACTGTCCAGCAACTTTGCGAAGAAACATGGCTACAGAACTGAGAGTTCCAGAAATAGAGAAGACAGGGAAATACTTAAGGATTCCCTCAGATTGGGGAAATTCAAAAAAGGAAATGTTTTCTTGGATTTTAGCAAGAGTAAATTCAAAGCTAGAAAGCTGGAAGGATAATTTGCTGTCAAAAGCAGGGAAGGAAATACTGATCAAAACTGTGGTACAAGCCATCCCAAACTATGCCATGTCAATCTTCAAAATTCTCGTATCCATTTGCAAAGCCATAGAGAGAAAAGTTGCCAGTTTTTGGCGGAGGAACAGCAATAAGCAATCAGGGATTCATTGGAAAAATTGGGAGATTATGAAACAGAGGAACGATGAAGGGGGTTTGGGTTTTAAAGATTTAATTGCCTTTAATAAAGCCATGTTGGGGAAGCAAGCTTTGGCGCATCTTCCAATATCCACAATCTTTAATGAGCCAAGTTATGAAGGGATAATATTTCCCAAATGGTGATTTTTGGAAAGCTGGCAGGGGAACCAGACCCTCATGGGGATGGATCAGCCTAATCATGGGGAAGGACTCGGTAATTCCCCACACTATGTACTCAGTTGGGAATGGACGGAGTATTTCGATTCGGCAAGACAGGTGGCTTAGAAGTGGAATTATTGGTGGCCCAGCAACAAGGAATGAGCCGAGCACTATGGATAAACTCATTGAAAACGACTCTGGTTCATGGAATACTCCTTTGATTAAAAACTTATTTGATGACCAACGTGTTAAGGAAATCCTTGAAATTCCAATTGGGCTACCCACTACAGAGGACAGGCTAGTCTGGTTGAAAGATAAAGCTGGGTCTTATACAGTAAAGGGAGGCTACCATGCAATACGTGAAGAATCAGTAGGCACAAACCAAACAGATGCTACCTCCTCCCACCATACAAAGCCACATCTTTGGAAAGCTATTTGGAACTCTAGAACTCTCCCTAAAGTTAAAATTTTCCTATGGAATGCATGTCAAAATGCTTTACCTACTCGGGAAAATTTATATAAGAGAAAGATCGTACCTGACCCGCTTTGTCCCATATGCAAAAAGGAAGTGGAAACTGTTGAGCACACCCTGCTTCTTTGCTCATGGACTGGTCGAATATGGAGTGTTGAACACCTGCACATCAAAATTTCCAGATTAGGGCTTACGAGATTTGACAACTGGTTGACTCAAATTAAAGACGATTCGCGGCTCTCTTCAAGCTTTGATCGAGTCGCAACCATTCTATGGAACATCTGGAAAGATCGCAACCATTTTGTCTTTGGTAATTACCCCCTGTCTCCACAGCAAACTCTACTAAAGTCGCTAGCTTTATTTGACTCCTACGCCACATGGAACCAGCAGCCAAGGATAATAAAGAAAAGAGAGGAGAGCACTCACCGATGGCGTCCCCCCAGATCCCGGTGCTTTTTCAGTTAATGTCGATGCTTCCTTCACCCGACTCGTAGAAGCAAAGGAAGATCAAGAAGAAAACAGAGGAAGGGAAGAGGCTAGGGGTTCATTCGCCTGTATAATCCGAGATTGCAGTGGTCGTTTGATCGATGGACTAGCCAAGATGGTGCACGCTGCCTCGGCCGAGCAAGCAGAAGCGTTGGCTCTTGAGGAAACCCTAGATTTCCTATCCTCACAATCTAACACCCCTTTGAAAGTACATTCTGACTGTCTAACACTCGTGCAGCAAGTTAAGGGAACAGCAGAGACAGCATGGGACATTGCAATAATTGTGGGCCGAATTAGATCCAAGTTGAAGAACTTCACGGGCCTCACCTTGGCCCATTGCAGTAGAGAAGCCAATAAACCTGCCAATTGGGTTGCCAAAGCCATTCGGTTTTATTCTCTTCCTAGAAACTGGGTAGTATACCCACCGCATGCACTTGTCGACTTACTTTGCGCAGATGTATTTGATGTTTTTCCTCCAAAATCGGTCAAGTAATGAAATAGAACCGTATTTTCGACCAAAAAAAAAGTCTACAGTTTTTCAATTGCATCTTAGAAATGTAATCATTAAGTAGTTTCTTAAAATTTTAAGGAAATAGCAAATTTTCCGAACCCGTCATCCAATGAAATGTTTTTGGTCGTTTTATGCTCCGGCGTGATTCTGTATATCGCGTGTGATTGTGTTCTAGTGAATAAATATTAGGTTTTCAAAGTTGACTATTTTGTTAGAGAAAAATAATTATAGCATTAAAAATAAATTTAAGACTGAATTGACAAAGCTGTAATAAGTTTATGATTTTTTGAATAATTATCCCTATTTTTTTCTCAAAAATGCTTTGGTTTTTTTCGAAAGTTCAGTTTTGTAGCATTATGACGTTACATTTATTCATCGAAAACCTTCTTTCTTTCTTTTCTTTTTTTAATTCAACCGAGTAACGACTATGTTTATTTCCATTTTTCTAATGTGATTCTAGCTTAAGAATTGCTATTCTATTTTTAAAAGGAGGGAAGATTGAATTGAGTACGACCTTATCTGCAAGTCGTCCCAATCTTTTCAATCCACGCCCACTTTCAAATCGAGATCAAAATGCTAACATCAATTATAGAAAACTAACGATGACATGGTATACAGAGGAGAGTGATAACCTTGAGTGGAAGAAAGGAATCCAGGCCCCATTAGACAATGCCAAATTAGAAGCAAAAGAGAAATGTTTGCCAAGCGCATCACGTCACATTTTGGGCTGCTAGCCCAGTTCAAAGGATTGTGTCTCGTGTACAATTCTTGATCGTGAGCAATTCCCTAGCCAATTCAAGCGTGCAATGCCATGATTTGTAAGAAAGGAAGAACACAAGCGAATTGGAAGAAAAATTCTATCGATTGTATTAATTAATGGTACAAGCGACACACATGAAATCCGCAGCACCTCGAATTTCATCAATCGGGAATTGCTAGTCTAGCAGCATCCTTAGTCCTAAGACTTTCCCAAATCCTAAATTGGACTTGGCTGCCACACCTAGTAACATATAGTGAAAAAGCAGAGAAGAGTGGCCACCAATTGATTACCTTTTTTATTGATAAACCAGAACTAGGGCCAAAGGTAGAGCGGACTACCCCGTGACCCTACTTTCATTATTGACTCAATAACTATAAGAGATTGGGCTTTTGCCAGAGTTTGAAATTGAAACTTTGAGCGATACCCAATTAGACGGAAATATCACATCATCATGCGTACCGAGTGACGCTATTGTGTAAATGTGTATCTTCAAAATAAGTCATGTAAGAGTGTAGCATGGAAAGAGACATTCGATGAGATATCATTCGATGACATTGAGTCGACCTTGAATTTGGGATTCCACGTTTTGAAATCAATATGGAGTTACGTTTTCAAATTGAATTTTTGGAACATGCTTTTCATGCGATTTTAGGACAAGCAACCTCCTAACAACCTAGTTCAGCTACAAGATGTATGGCATCATTATAAAGGCCTAGAAATATGACATAAATTTTTAAAAAATACTTGACAGCAAAACGACGGCTCTTTTAGATTGGAGATTTCATTTCGAATGACCTCAAGATTAGGCAAGTGCGCCTCTACATGAGGCATCCCAAGTCAAGAGCCCCTTATACTCATGGATGCTCAATGTGGTTTTTGCACCAATTGGCAATGCTTGTGTTGACAATTTTCCAATGAACCTTAATTTGTTAGGTGGTAACATAAACACACAAATTAATTAGAGATTTGAATTGAAACTGGAGCCTTAGGCTCGGGTCCATAAGCCAATTGTTGTTTGAGTAATTGATTGTTTTAAAAAATACTTACCTACCTTAAAGTAGAGGTTTGAACCATTTCGTTTGCTTTCAAGGCCTATGGGTATATGATTTTGGGGCTCCTTGGCCTTTTCTATTGTAGGGTGAGTTGCCTGATCGAATGTATTAGAATTGTTGATATAATTCAGTCGGCAGTTATGCGTTGCCTTGGGAGCAAAGAATCCTCTTTATGACTACTTTGGGTGGAGCATAGTAATTTTGACCAATTTCCCATTCGCATCAGGCATACAAATTCAGGCGTTATGGCTTCTTTCCCCCTTGATCATTGCAAGCATCATACGCGTCGTGAATGGAAATGAATCGCCATCTACTTCCATTGGTGAATTTTCTTTCTCATTGGCAAACTTGATTTTACCCTGCCCAACCGCCTCTTGGATATTCTTCCTACAAGCAATGCAATCGATGGTTCTATAGCTCCAAGAATGATACCATTTGCAGTGTTTTTGGTTCACCAAATCCTTTTTGCTCGGTATAGTTTGGCCTTCGGTCAGCTTGATCCAACCATCGGCTAGAAGCAAGTCAAAGATCTCATCCATTTTATTCACATCGAATGAATAATATCGAGCAACTTTTGCTTTGAGCTTGCTGCTTTTCTTCAACTTCTCTTTCACTCTAGTCGGCCTTAATGCTTGACAGACGTATGGTTCATCAATAACCGCCTTAGCCACGATTATGTCAATATGTCCTCATTGATCAGGATTGTCTTGGGGCTCCTACCTCTCTAAGAGGGTTACTTCGTGCTTGCCCAATATATATCCTGTCATTCTTCTTCAAGAAGTTTTCATGCCTAACTGCTTTTGTCGCAAATTGAAACGAGTCATTATGCGGTTGTCCTTCCAACCTATCCTTTACGACAAATTTTAGGCCATTGAAAGCTATCTCAACAAAAGACTTTTCCCATAGTGAGGCAAGACATTCATTTATTACCCTTTTGAATCAAGATACAAACCAGTCTATCAGTTCGTTGTTCTGTTACTTCATTTCAGCTAGATCCACGATATATATGACAAGAATGGCTCTATGAAACTGGTTATGAAATTGCCTTTTGATCTTATCCCACAAGCGAATGGAATTGGCTAGTGAAGAAGTATACTGTGTAAAGGCAGTCTTAGGCATCACCACATAGTGCAACGAATTAGCTTGGCCAACAGGTCTAAGTCGCTCTAGTAGTCTCAGCCCTTCTTAAAATCCTAAGTGGTGATGGAGGTGGTATAATCGACCCTACAATACCAAATGTAGTTTGTGCAACTGTGGATAAAGGAACATACCTGGAAGATGAAAGATTCATAGGATTGATTTGCATTGGAGTTGAACTGCTTAATGCTCCATGTCCATGCATAAGCTTATGGAAGGCATCAACGGCCTTTGGCTTGATAACATGGACAATGTGCTTTATCGTGTGATTGGTAAATCCATTATCTTGCTCTTCGAGAATCCTCCTCAGGGTAGCCATCATTACCAGACCAGATCCTAACTGCCTTTGTTGCTCATTGGTAAGGTGCCTTGGAAGGTAGACATCTCTACCTTGAGTCTAATCCGTCACTGGGGTGCCGTTAATGGCTCTGAACATCCTACCATCTCATACTTGCCAATAGTGATGAATTGTTTCACCAGCATTGTCAAGATCAGGTTGATTCCTCATGTGTGCCATCATATCTCCTCAATTCAGCCACACGAAGCATACCGGGCATGTCAAACAAATGTCTCATTATAATTTCTCTTGCAATGAAACATCTTTGATCGAAAGTCGTTTTTCGATTTTTATAAAAGGAGACAGGTTCTGCTCTGACTTTGAACAGGAAATCTCCGGGCAAATAAGAGAACCAATAGCTTTAATTCATACAGAATTATATAAACACAAACCATGCCAATGGATGACAAACTTGGGGAAGTACAATTTCTTTAAATAAATCGGACATAAACAAATCTACTGGGGTTTAATCAACGATAAAACCTGAAAATGCAAGGATGTCACATTGGAATTTAAATAATTATGCAACACCTAGGATAAAGGTACATTTGAAATTTAATCAATAATGCAGATCTGAAAACTATATCTAAGAAACACGTTGGAATTGAATCGATGATACTAATTTGAAGGACAAAAGTACAATGCAGGAAAGTAAAGTACTAAAAGATAGTAGATTTATTTGACTTGTGCGGGGAGATCTTCAACAGATAGGCTATGGTACTTATAGAGATAGTAACATAACTGCTGCCAAGCAATTTCCAGCGATTCTGTCAACGTTCTTACTTTCTCAAAAATCTCGTGCCTGTGTTATCATGACGACCAAGATCTTGTTTCCAAGTAGTTATTGCCTAGAAAATGCATATAAGTTGGACAATGATCTCGATTGCTTC
The DNA here is from genome assembly GCA_019926035.1 of Melaleuca alternifolia. Classification (NCBI taxonomy): domain Eukaryota; kingdom Viridiplantae; phylum Streptophyta; class Magnoliopsida; order Myrtales; family Myrtaceae; genus Melaleuca; species Melaleuca alternifolia. Next base: position 2,729,113 of record JAGKPW010000144.1, read on the forward strand.
ACTTTCCAATACCTTTAAACTGATAATTGTACCTCCATACTCCTTGTGTATTCAGCCTTCTTCTAACACTTTGGTCGCGCATCGATAGTTGACACTGCGGTCGATTATTTTTAGCCAGACGTCATTGTGAAAGTCAAACCAGCAGGTGACAATCATTTATGTGTGCCAGCACATCTATTATAAAATATTTTATAAAGATTTACATTATGTTTTTTAATATGTAATGTATCTCGTATTATTAGTCATGACTTGATTTTTGTTGCCAGTTAGCATAATATCTACAATATCTTTTATAAATTAGAGATATTCGGTAGCTCCTGTCTTTCTCTTTCCAGTAAAGCAATATGTTGTATAAAAGGTTGTACAGTACATTGAGCAATACAAGCAAATTACGAATTATTATATGCTATCGAGGGTAGAGAACTTAAATACGCCTTACAATTTGACTCACATCATTTGCAGTATGACTGTAGAAGCATATGCAAAGATGGTGATTGACCCTTTCTCCCCATGTTATCCCAACACCATCGACAATCTAGGAATCATACTCATTTCACGCGTGTTGATCATGACTACGCAACATGGTTGAAAGCGACGAGACGTGCATTGCAGGCGAAAATAAACTCATGTTTATTGATGGATCACTAGAGAAGGTAGATCCAACAACACCCAAATATATGGGACATTTCTGACGCTCATATAGATACCAATCGGGGAGGTTCGAAGGGGACTGAGACTGGGAACAATTAGCAATAATCAATATCAGCATTTGGTCAATTTGCTCACAGCAACGAAATCGCCCACTTCGAATGATCAACTTCAAGGTAAGGTCTATTGGCCCAATTATTTTTCCGCAAATTAGATTATCGATAGATGCGCTTCCTAAAATAACACAGGATAGCTCGTGCTTCGAAATCAACCGAGGAACATCACGGGTGCATATCCTAAATGAACTATTGATGGAAAAGTGAGTCACGCCATCAAGATAGGCAAAGTTTAATTTAGCCCTGATTTGATATGCTAGATGTCCCGAATTTAAGTGCAATCTCATTTTTGTTGGAAAGTCGAGGTCGAATTTGTAATGCTCTATAATGTTCTTCTCTTCTCGATGTGTCATATAAGACCTACCCTTGAAAAAATCAATTGGAGTGGGTAATCTTCGAGAAGAGGTTAATTATCTTAGATGTGTGGGCGCTCATTCGGCTTTTGCAGTGGTCGAACAATTGGGGCGTCCATCACAGCAAGCTCTGAATTTGATCATTTGTATTTATTTTTTTTGTTGAAGTGAATTAATTTCATTTCTAACCCACAAAAGGGGCACCATTAGTTGCAAAGTCTAAACATAGTAGTGATAATAAAGGCTGAGGAGGAAAAGAAACACAGTTGGAAGGGAGGGAGTTGGTTTGGTGGGCTTTGGCAATCCAATCCGCGACCTTGTTATTATCCCACAATTCATAAATGATAGATACGCCACTAAGCTAGGCCAACAGATTGAAACAATCGGCAATTATAGGATGGGCTTGCCAAGGGGACTCCGCTCGGCCCGATAAGCTATCAGAGGATATGTTCACCTTCAGATCAGTTCCATCTAAACCTGTCTTTTGGAGTTCCAAACGTGCAGAGACTTTCGTTCTTCTCTCTTTAACCCAAAACAGAGCTTCTCGCACGGCTAGGGTTTCCGCGACCCAGGTGGATGGAGCATGGATCGCCTTTGTGAAACCGGCGATGAGAAGACCAGCAGAGTTTCGGCATACACCGGCAAACGATCCTTCCGACGTCGAGCTGCACCAGGAGTTATCTTCATCATATGGGAATCTAGGGGTCTCCATCTTGTCGATCCGTTAAGGTGACCCTACTCTCGGTTTTGCCCAAACTTTCCCTTTGCAATCCATCTTATACATAGATCTGTGACTATTTTTGCTTCAGCTAGAGTATTTGTTGGGTCGGGTCTCCTTCCTTTAAAGATGGCTGAGTTACGAGACTTCCAGACCTGAAAAAAAAGGGTCTTCGATTTCGCGCTTACTCTTGAGGTTAGATTTTCGAACACCCATTTGTCAATCCAAGTAATACATGTTGGGTTTGTTTCAGCTTGACTCTCAGGAGCTAACCATAGCGTTTTTGTCCAGTCGCAAAGGATGAAAATGTGCTTAGTTGTCTCTGGTGCTTAGCCACAGATCTGGCAGGTGGGTTCTTGTATCATTTGTCTTTTGTACAAGTCTTCCTTCGTTAGGAGAGAATTGTTGCACATACTCCACAGTAAAAATCTTATTTTGGGGGTAGATCGGGAGTTTCCATATCTCCTTCCATAGCAATTTTGGAACTTGGTAGGAGGAGGATGGGTTTTGTCTAAAGGAGGGGTTGGTTGTGTTGTGAATTTTGTTGTAGCCACTTTTGACTGTATATGAACCCGAATTGTTGGCTGTCCACACAAGTTTATCTGGGTATGACTATAGGCTTAGAGGGTGGGCTAATGTCTCTTTCATAACGTATTCCAGAAATATTTCCTTTACTTTTCTCATGTCCCATTCCTTTGTATTTTTGTCAATTAGATCAGCCATTTGTTTTGGATCTTCTTTATTTGCGGGGCCGATGATTCTTCCAGAAGGAAGCCATACATCCTCTCTAATTCGTATTGTCTTTCCATCGCCAACCTCCCATCTAGTGGCTGATTCAATAGCATCTCTACCCATCAACAAACTCTGCCATCCCCAAGACGGCCAACTGCCTTTTTTTGCTACCCAGAAATCTCCTTAAGGATAGTAAATGCTTTTCAAAACTTGACACCATAAAGCATTATGTTGTTTGACAATCCTCCAAGCCTATTTTCCCAACATGGCTTTGTTGAAATTCACTAGATTTTTAAAACCCATTCCCCCACAATCTTTCCTGCGTTTTAAATCTTCCCATTTCTTCCAATGAACTCCTCTTCTATCTATATTCTATTTCCACCAGAAAGAGGCAATTATCTTCTCAATAGTGCTGTAGATGGAGTTTGGGATTTTAAATATTGACATCGCGTATTGGGGGAGGGCTTGGATGACTGTCTTTATAAGAATTTCTTTGCCCGCTTTAGAAATCATCCTTTCTTTCCATCCTTCAAGCTTCCTTTCAACTCTAGCTAGGATCCAAGCAAACATTTGCTTCTTCGTTCTGCCCCAGTCTGATGGAATTTCGAGATATTTCCCTACACTTTCTGAAATTGGAACTCTCAATTCTGCTGCCAGATTCTGTTTAAGAGTATGAGGGCAATCTCTCCCAAGGAATAGCCTGATTTGTTGAGGTTTATAGCTTGCCCTGACACATAGCAGTATTGGTTTAGAACATTAGATACATTATGTGCTTCTCTTATAGTGTCATCCAGAAAGATTATAGCATCATCAGCAAAAATGAGATGTGAGAGAGTGGGACATGTGGGGTTGAGTCGAATACCCTTTATACTGCCATCTTGTACTGCTTTGCTCATAAGGTTTGAGAGAGTATTGGCCATGATAATTAATAGATAGGGGGAGAGGGGATCCCCTTGCCGTATTCCTCTAGTGGGTCTAAAGGTTGTTGAGGGTTGACCGTTAATGAGAATGTTGAAAGATACCGACGAGATACATTGCTTTATCCATTTGATCCATTTCTCATGGAACCCAAGCCTCAGCATATAATCACATAGGAAGTCTCATTCGACTCTGTCATATGCTTTTTGTATGTCTAGTTTAAGGATGGCCTGAAATTTACGCTTCCTCCTTCCTACCCTTAGTTGATGAATCACCTCTTGAACAATAAATATATTGTCTTGGATCTACCTATCACTTATGAAAGTTGTTTGATGTTCAGAAACTACCCTTGCCAGCCAAGGTTTCAGCTGATTTGCTAAAACCTTCACAATAATTTTATAACTGAAATTGCGATAGGTCTAAATTGGGTGATATTCTCGGGATTAGTAACCTTAGGGACAAGAGTAATATAAGTTGTGTTAAGCTCTGAATCAAAGGTACCTTGGCTTAAGAAGGATTGCACCATATTGAAAATGTCATCTTCAATAATGGACCAATGATTCTGGTAGAATAAACCATTGAGCCCATCGTGTCCCAGTGCCTTTGTAGCTCCTAGTTGGAAACCAACAGCTTTAACTTCTTCTTTTGTTACTGGTTTTATCAAATCTTCATTCATCTCCTCATTGACCACCTCTTGGCATTGTTCCAATACAGGTTGATAGTTCCTGCTTCCCCCTAAGGTAAATAAAGACTGATAAAAGCTGCAGATGTGATGGCTAAGAGTATCAGGATCCCTACACCAGGTTTATTCATCAAGCCTAAGCATTGATATTTTGTTCCACTGTCTTCTTTGAACTGTAGTTGCATGAAAGTACTTAGTATTTTGATCCCCCCCCCCCCATTTTAGCCAATCTTTTCTGGACTTCATGCACCAATACATCTCTTCTTGCCTCCATAACTCTTCAATTCTCCGAATAATGTTGCTGGTTTCATCCCTGTTTTGTTCCCTACTTGTTGAATTTGTTAACTCCATGAGCCTTATTTTAAGAGAGGTGATATGTTTTTGGGCATTTTGAAACTTCCTCCTACTCCATTTGAGTAAATCAGCGGCCACCATCCTTAATTTTTGCGGAAAGCTTGTTGCACTTGAGTTGTTAACGTTCCAAACACGCTTGATTACCTCCTTACATTCTGAGTCTTCTAGCCAAAAGGGTTCAAATCTGAACATTTTCTGACCTTTCTTCTCTATTTGACACAGGGATAGAACAATGGGACTGTGATCAGAGCCAATTGCTGGTAGGGCAAAGGCCATCGCATTAGGGTACTGTACTCTCCACTCCATATTGCAAAGTGCCCTGTGTAATCTCTTTTTAACTAGTGCACTTCTCTCTCGTTTATTAGACCAAGTATAAGCACATCCCTTACTTTCAATATCCATTAGAGAACAATCATCGAAAAAACCCCGAAATGCTGTAGTTCTATAACGATCCACCTCTACATCCAATTTTTTCCCAGTGGTATAATATTTCATTAAAATCCCCTATACATAACCATGGGAGCGTATTGAGCTCGTTGCTTTCTTTTACAGTTCACCATAGCCTCAGCCTTTCTTGAAAATTCGTTGATGCATGTAAGAAGGATATCCACATGAGACCGCCACTATTAAGGTCCTGACAAGTTATATTTATGAGCTCCCTCGAGCTACTCTTCACTTCCACCTTTACCTCCTCATCCCACATTAGTGCTAGCCCTCCAGCTAAACCTACTGGTTCAACCGTAAATGAAGCACTAAAATGATTTAAGTTCCTCACTCTTTCGATGACATTATTTTGATTTTTTGTCTCCATCATGAACACCAGGTTGGGCCTTTCCTTAGCCACTAAGGCTCTGAGATGCTGGACTATCAATGAGGTACCCAGCCCTTGACAGTTCTAGCTTAGCAGCTTCATCTATGCATTGGTGGCTTATTAGGGTCAGCCACCAAAGCCCAATTACTCACCCCTTCCCAAGATTGAACAAGGGCGTCCTGGAGTAGGTTTTCATCCACTAAGAGTTCTTGTGAACTTTTCTTCTCCTAAGATCCAACCCTCTTTTGTTTTTTGACCATCGGAGCTTTATAAGTCACATTCCCTTTCTTTCTATTTGGTGCCATTTCCTCATTATCAGTTAGAGGTGGAGATTTTGTTTTGTGTTGTGTTGTGCTGAGCCGTGCCTTCTGAATATGCTCATTTCCTCTAACATCTCTGGCTAGACAAGAACAATTGCCAATGTATTTTGGTCTTCAACTTCTGTTTCCATAGATGTTGTAATCATCTCTGTTGGAGTCCCCATTACCACTTCTTCATCTAGAGTAGAGAGGTCAAGGTTCCCGTGGAAAGTCTTTCAGTAAGGACTGGATTCTCTAACTTCTGCCTTTAACCAAGAGCTAAATCGGCCTGGTTGATCCTGAGCTAATCCAGTTTTTTCATAAGGTATTTCAGTGCAAAAATTCGCATAGTGACCAATTCGGCCACAAGAGTAGCAAAAGTGAAGAAGACATTCATACTTATTGTCAATCCACCATTTCCTATCACCACGGTTTATCACAGCTCCACTCTTGAGCGGACTAGCCAAGTTCAGTAGCACTTTGGCTTTTCCACTTTTCCAGGAGATATTACTTCTAGCTTCCAATTTAATCTCCTCCACTTTCCCAGTTTAGAAGCTAATCAGCGTATGGCATCTTCAGCAACTTTGGCTCGAGAAAGACCCATGAAATGTATCCAGAAAGCATAACGTGTGAATTCATAATAGTGCTTAGGTATGTTTGGATCCACTTCTTTAAGAACAAGCAGATTACTTGCAAAGGACCAGATCATTGGTATTCAAATAAACAAAGACGGGGCTGATTTGTGTGATGTAGGTTGTTCGGCAAAATAAAACCATTCCTCGTTACCTTTAAGTAATAATAAAGCTGGTGGATGTTTTGGTTTGTTGCATTGTGATGTTTGAGAGCCATATTAGATAGGGTCTCACTCTAGTGCACATTATTTTGTAACCATCATTGATGGTTATAGTCGAGCAATTCGAGTCTATTTGATGAAGAGAAAATTAGAGACATAAATTCTTTATTAATTTTTATCATGTGATTAAAAACCCAATTTGGTCAAGTAGTTAAAATTGTGCAGAGGGATGATGGCTATAAATTTCTTTCTAATTCCACGAAAGAATTCTTTTCCCCCAAACTGTCATTGGGAAACCCTTATCTACGAGTGTTCCGTGCATTGGGCCATGCCCACAAACTGTCAATGGGCAAAAATAAATTTGAAGAAAGGGCAAGAAAATGTGTCATTTTTTGGATATTCACACGGCACGAATTGTTGGAAGATTTTTTATTTGGAAATTGAAGAATTATTTGTATCTAGTGATGTTGTTTCCCATTAAGAGAATTACAATTTCCTATTTGATCAGCAACCTAAACATAAGGATCAAGACTCTCTCTCTCTCTCTCTCTCTCTCTCTCTCTCTCTCTCTCTCTCTTTTGATGCCAACTCCAGAGCCGAGTCCTATTGATGGGGGATGGATCAACCTCAGGAGAAGGAAGAAAGGGTACTGAGCCAAGTTCGGGAAGAAAATGGGCAGAAAGTTATGCATGACAGTGATAATATAGTCCGATTTGAATAGAAACCTAGCGAGTAGCCCAATGACCAAATTCCAATCCCAACTTGACCAAATGATAGAAAAGGCAACCCACCCATCTGCAAGATTTATGTGTACCATACTGTCCAAATAAAGATCCCAACTCCTCAGCCCACTCCATAGATATCTTTAGGCACTATTGATCCAATCGAGAAGTTTATTTCATTTGGACAATAAACTGAGCCTTACATCATCTTCTTAGTTGCTGTTGACTATGATATTGAGCCTAGGAATTCTAGTAAGACTATAAAAATTCTTTGTGGAGATAAGCGATGATAGCTTAAATTAAAGCACTCTGAGATAATGAAGTTTAGTGGAAACTTTGTTGGAGGATAAAAAAACCCATAAGGTGCAAGTAGGTTTACAAAATCAAGCATCAAGCTTACGATAGTGCAACAACATCGATTAGTTATAACAACTAGACCCGCTATGACAAACCCAAGTCGTTATCGTTGATCAATGGAACATCTAGCTTATCTCATTATTGCTCGACCTATATTACGTTATTCTGTCCACATACTTTCCCAGTCTATGGAGAAATAATGAGCAACATTAGTTATGTGATATCTCAAGAAACTCAGAAAAAAGGATTCTATTATCAATCTCTTCTTTGCTACACTTGAAATCCTTTTCAAGCTCCAACTAGGCAAGTTGCCCGATCACTAGGCGTTTAGCTATTGGTTACTATTTCATGCTCGGTGGTTGTCTCATATCTTGGAGAACCAACAAACATACTACAATTTCTGAGTCCTCTGCTGAAACTGAATATCATGCAATGACAACTGCCACTAGTGAACTGATTTTGTTGTGCATTTTACTTGCCTCCTCAGCATATAGCATGACAAACTTATCAGAATTTATCGTGACAACTAGGTTACCTTACAAATCATGGAAAAATCCAGTATTTCACGAACGGACAAAGCACATCGACATTGACCGATTGCTTTGTTCGCGAGCACATATAGTCGAGCTCTATTAGAGCCGAGCACATGCCCACTAGACTTCACTTAGCAGACATTAGGTCAAGATTGATTTGCATTTCTCATCAGCAAGCCAGGCATTTGTAAAATTTATGTTTCAACTTGAGAGGGAGTGTCACAAAAGATTTGTTTAAAATATATACATTATTTTTTTCTAATATTTAGCATATCTATTATTATAAGCCGGGATTTGATTTTTGTTTTGGGAAAATACCAGCAAAAACTAAACTATACCCTCTTTGACACATTTACTCTAATAATAAAAAAATTATGATATGAAAACCCTGAACTTGTCTATTTGTGACACGTTTATCCTTAAAAAAATTTATACTAAAAATCATGAACTTGTATTTTTGTGACACATTTACCACAAAAAAAAAATTCTTCTTATTTTCTATTTTATTAAAAACCTACTTTGGCTAACGAGGACTGCCAGAGCTTGTCGGCCACTGGGCAAGGGCCATGAAACCCTCGGTGGCCTCAACTTTCCAATCAAAGTAGACGCTAAAAAAGAAAAAAAAATAGAAAGAAGAAGAAAAAATTCTAGGATAAATATGTCACAACGATACAAGTTAAAGATTTTTAAAGTCAATTTTTTTAGGGTAAATGTATCACAATGAGAAAAGTTTGAGGCAACTTTGCTTCACACGGGTACTGTTCATGAGAGTGCTCTCTACTGTGCATTGTTCCCTTCTTGGCTTCGTGCGATGCATGGCTTGGATCGTTGATTTTTTCTAGATCTTTGGAAGTGATTTCTGAAGGGAGGCTTCGTCCTAACTAGTTCGATCTCTTCTCTCACGGATACCCCACTTAATCTCCACAGGGAATCTCTGGTTCGTCTAGGGTTTTGAAGTTGGGGTCTCGGGGATGATTTCGTTGAGCTGATGATATTGATGGATGTTTATGGGACTTCTTTCTTGCCTCTAGCTTCGGCTTGAGGAGGCCATTCGTATATTACACTTATTAACTCTCTGCGAGCTTCTTTAGCTCGTCGGGTTTGTTTTGAGGAAGCTCGGTTACTGTTCATTCAAGGCAGCTGGGGTTTCGTAGCTGGTTTTGTACGACCTGATGGTAGGTGATGTAGTCTTCTCATGGTTGAAGTGTTGTCTAAGTGACCCTGTGTTGAACTAACCCTACGATTTCTGGAGTTTCCAATACTGTTCATCGAAGACTTCTAATTCTCTGCTTGTTGGGCCTCAAAGGTGTTTATGCCCTCCTCGTGTTTGAACATTGACTGAGGAGACCTACTTGTGGTTTTCCCCATCTTTCTGTGGCCACCTCATGCTCGTTTTGTTCTTGGTGGAGCTTCAATGTACAGTAACTTTTCTGGGTTTTGGGAAGTCTGTTCTGTGTAACACTGAGGGATCCTTCAGGGGCTTCTCCCTAAGACTCTTGGAGGTGGTACAGTCTGTTGTTTGCAAGTATATTCCGATGAAGAGTGATGAACTTTTTGAGCTACAACCTATGCCACGGACTAGTGCTGATGAGAATCGTGCTGGGGGAAAAAGCACTTCTGGAGCCCCTCTGGTTGAAATTGGCCATTCCCTAAGGCTGAGTAGGAGAGGCCGCAGCTGTAGTAGGGTGGCTTTTGGCAAATACCTGTTCGTGATAAGTCAGCTGTGGCTTTGCAGGCTGATGATGAGGTGCTAGAGGATTCTACACTTCAGGTCCGACCTTCACGCCCTGTGGATCGGTTGGTTCAATCTTCAATTCCTTTGTCTGATCTGGGGAAAGAGGGGATTGGTTCACACACTGCCACAGCTTATGTTCCCCAAGCTGTGGAAAAACAAACTGAGCTGCCTGTGAAAATGGGTGCTCCTGACTCCTTAAGGAGTAGATCGAGGAGCCGCCGTAGGGGTGGATGGTCTAGAAGCTCTCTGAGGAAAAGTAGCTTGATACCACCAAGTATCTCCTCCCCTCCCTCTAAATCTGTTCAGGGAGATGATGTACCGAAGCAGCCTAATGTTCATAACTAGGCAAAATCGTGGGCTAATGTTGCTAGGGCTAGGGTGGCCATTGGATATGACCTAACTTATATCCCTCCAGCTTTTAAAGATGGCAAGCCTTGTGTTCACATTTCCGAGGACATCCTTCAAGACACGGACAAAGTGTGGCATGAATCGATTGTTGGATACTTCATCGGGAAAAAATTGCCTTTTAAGTTGATTGAAGCATCCCTTAAGCATCTTTGGGGCCACCACATGGAGGACATGATAGCCAATGAGGATGGCTTTTATTTCTTTCATTTCCCGGATGCAGAGTTCCGAAGAAAGATTATAGAAAGAGGCCCTCTCACTGTGGCGCGAATCCCCCTCATCCTGCAGCAGTTGCGCCCTTCTTTGGTGCTAAAGAAGGAGAAACATGAAAAAATACCGGTGTGGGTCAAGCTAAGAAATCTTCCTTACTCTGCATGGTCCCCGAAAGGCATTAGCTCAGTTGCAAGCACCATTGGGAAGCCGTTGTATGTGGATCAGCATACTGAAAATAGGAGAATGATCTCCTTTGCCAGGGTTTGTGTTGAAATAAGTGCAACTAACCCAATTTATGATACTATTTCAGTCTTTCAGGAGAAGGAGGAGATTATAGTGACTGTTGAATATGAATGGAAGCCCCTCCTCTGCCATAATTGTAAGGCTTTTGGTCACAGATGTCCTCATCCAGTGGAAGCTAAACAGAATGTCGATGAACTGCGGGAGAAACAGAAAGCACCAGAAGTGGTTTCAGGACATAAGTCCCTTTCTCATGGGACTCTCTCTGGATCAAAGTCCATTTCTCATGGGACTCCTTCGGACTCTATTCAAGAATGGACTACGATCCAACCTAAGAGTAGGAAATGTTCTAAGCCTCAGGCTGTGTTGACAGCTATTGATAAAGGCGTTAGCTCAATAGGAGTACAACATCAAGCTACTCCCTCGGTCGCTAAAATTGCTAGGTCCTCCTCCACTTCTGAAGGTGAGATGTCTAAGGACAGGGATGTTGTGCCTGACAGCCTGGATGCTAGCTCATCAGAGGACTCCTCCCATGAACTGTATCATATAGAGAACCCATAAAATGCTTCTGATGAGTCTACACCGAGACCTGGAATAGTGCTGCATACTGACAGGTGCTCCCCTCCCTTGAATAATTCGGTGAAGATATCTACGACTAAGAAGAAAAGCCGACAATCTAAAAAGAGGTGATTCTCTCTTCTTTTGATCAGTATATATGTTTTTTAGGGCTTGGAATATAAGGGGTCTAGTTAACCCTATCAGACAAGCGGAAGTTCGATACCTTGTGCGAACAAACAACCTATTTTGTGTAGGACTTTTGGAAACCAAGGCCCACTTGTCAGGTTTTGAGGAAATCTCCCCGAATTTGATTCCGGGTTGGTGTTGGAAAACAAATTATATTCATGCTGATCTTGGCCGTATTTGGATTGGATGGGATCCCCAATTGGTCTGTTTTGAACTCACATCATCTTCAGCTCAAGCAATGCATGGAACTCTTGGCACGCTGGACTCTAAGGTCTTTTTCGCTATTTCTATGATATATGCTGATCATACATTTGTATCTAGACGCCCTCTGTGGGCGGAGCTGGTTGATAGAAGTCGTTCTTTACAAGAAATGCCGTGGGTGGTTATTGGAGACTTCAATGCAATTCGATCTCCTGAGGACCGTATAGGAGGTACCACGGTTTGGCCTCCTTCCTTTGATGAATTCCATAATTGTTTGGTGGAGTCTGAGCTTGATGATTTAAGATATGTTGGAAACAGATACACTTGGTCCACATTTGAAGGTGAGAATAGGATCCAAAGGAAAATCGACAGGGTTCTAGTCAATCCTAAATGGGTTATGGACTTCACCTTCTCTGAAGCTTCCTTCCTTTCTACGGGTATATCTAACCATTCCCCGATGGTGGTTCGCGTTTTGCCGATAGCATGTGTGAAACGACCCTTCAAATTTTTTAACCTCTGGATGCTAGACCCTGGCTTCCTTCCTCTGCTTTCTCAAGTCTGGGAGCTGCAGATTGTGGGGAATCCTATGTTCCAGCTTTGTACGAAATTAAAACTTCTCAAGTCCAAATTGAAGGTCCTCAACCGGCACTCCTTTTTTGATATTTCGAAGCGCACCTTTTTGGCAAGGCAGCATCTTCAAGGGATCCAGAATGCTCTCCTACTTGACCCGACTAACTTAGGCCTTGCTCAGGAGGAGAAACTTGTGGGAGACTCCTTCTCTAGACTGCGCCTTCAAGAGGAACTTTTTTATAAACAGAAGTCCAGGATTAGATGGTTGGAGGAAGGTGACCGCAACACCAAATTCTTCCACTTCTCGGTGAAGAAAAGGCAGCTCAACAATAGGATTATCTCGATCCTAAATGACTCAAACATTCTCGTCTCCTCATAACAGGAAATCAGCGAAGCTTTTGTAGATTATTATAAGCAGCTTTTTACAAGTTCTGAGTTGCTTCCTCGGCCTGATCCTCATGTCATTGCCGACTGTCTCCATCGTAAGCTGAGTGTCCCCCAACAGAACTCCTTGGTGGCTCCTTTTACTGAACAAGAAGTGCAGTCCACTTTCTTCTCCTTGGCTTCGGGTAAGGCTCCTAAACCTGATGGTTTTAATGTTGAATTCTTTAAGAAAAATTGGGATATTGTAGGGCCTCTTGTCACCTCTGCCATTTTGGATTTCCTCCATTCGGGATGTCTATTGCGCCAACTGAATGCTACTATAATTGCTTTAGTCCCTAAGTGCCCAAATGCTTCCTCTTTGAGTGACTTTAGACCAATTACGTGTTGCAATACCGTCTATAAATGCATCACAAAAATTCTAGCAAACCGTATTGCAAAGGTGCTTCCTTCGTTGATTGGTGGGTCTCAAGCTGCTTTTGTTAAAGGGAGGAAGATTTCAGACAACATCCTTTTGGCTCAAGAACTATTTGCAGGGTTTCATCATGATACTTACTCTCCAAAGTGTGCCATAAAGGTTTATTTTAAGAAAGCCTATGATACGGTTGATTGGGCATTCTTGGAGGCGACTCTTATTGCATTTGGTTTTCCTCCGATGCTCACTAAACTTATAATGGTATGTGTTCGGACCCCGAAATTTTTTATTTCCATTAATGGGGAACTACACGGCTTCTTCCCAAGCTCGAGGGGATTAAGGCAAGGTGACCCTATCTCTCCTTATTTGTTTACCATGATCATGGAAGTATTTTCTAGTTTAATCTACAAAAGTACCACGACCCAAGACTTCAATTACTATTGGAGATGCAAGGCCACTAAATTGACCCATCTTTTCTTTGCTGACGATGTGTTGATGTTCTGTCAAGTGAATGCTGCCTCGGTTACATGCTTGCATATGGCGATTGTCACCTTCTCGGAGTGGTCGGGGTTGGTTCCCAATTCCTCCAAAATTGAAGTTTATCTTTCGGGTAAGCCCACACATTTGCATGATATTGTTAGACTTTTAAACTTCATATTGGGATCCTTACCATTCCGATACCTTGGAGTGCCCGTGGTAACGGCTAGATTGGGGAAAGCTGATTGTACCTCTCTGATTAACGCCATTACCAAGAGGACTCAATCTTGGACTCAACGCTTCCTATCGTTTGCTGGCAGACTCCAATTGGTAAAATATGTTCTTCATGCAATTCAGGTTTATTGGTCTAACATCTTTATTCTGCCTATCTCGGTTCTTGATTGGATTGAAAAGACTTTAAGGCAATTTCTATGGAAAGGGTCGTCCTTAGGTAGGGGTGGAGCTAAAGTTTCTTGGAGGGATGTGTGTCACCCCAAGGAGGAGGGGGGACTTGGTATCAGACGCCTTAAGGAGAACAACAAAGCTTTTATGCTCAAACATATCTAGTCCCTCTTTGTTGATAAAGAATCGCTGTGGTGTATGTGGATCCACTCCAATTTTCTCAAGAAGCAAAGTTTTTGGGAGGTAAGTAAACCTACCTTCTGTTCTTGGTCTTGGAAGAAACTCATTGATCTAGGGAAGGAGTTTAGACATTTGTTTTGTTGGCGCCTGGGGAATGGCCTATCTACTTCATTGTGGTTTGATTCATGGCATTCTCTTGGCCCTTTAAATTTGCTATTTTCCAATCGTCAAATCTACTTGTCGGGATACCCGAGGGATGCCACCGTTGCTGATCTATTGAAAAACCAATTACCTCATTCTCTTATCTTGGAGGCGCTAAATGAATGGGATGACGACCTCCCAATACTTACCAATCATCATGATCGATTATTATGGATGGGGTGTGCTTCACGCAAGTTCTCAGCATCCTTAGCATGGGATGCAGTCAGACCGAGAAGTTCCTTGGTTCCTTGGGGCAAGTTTATATGGGACAAGTATATTACTCCTAGACATCAATTCCTCCTTTGGCCGGTGACCAAGAAAAGGCTTCCTACTTAGGTTTTCCTTATGTCCTATGGAAGAATTTCTAATGCTACTTGTGCCTTTTGCCGCTTAAGACCGGACTCAGTGGATCGTCTTTTTTTTTGGGTGCTCGATCACTAACCATCTTGCTCTATTATGGTCGCGGAACTGCTTGATTGACTGGAAGAATGGTGATTGGAATGACACCCTTACATGGGCGACAATTCACATATCCGACAACCAATTCTCCCATAGGATTGCGAGGTTCGCGCTGGGGGCGATGTGCCATATCGTGTGGAAATCCCGGAATAATATTTTGTTTAGGAATCGGGATCGATTCTTCCCTGCTATGAAGATGCGGCTTGTGAAGTTGGTAAGGGATTTTGCTCGGACTCAAAGTAATGTCATTGATACTTCTAGGAATAGAAGAATTCAACACAATTGGGGACTAGAAGACTCTATTTTCTTGTAATTGTGTTGGAAGATATCTCCTAGTTTTTTTGCTCTACTTATGCTTTAGTTATTGAGATCCATGGTACTCCTTCACTTAGCTCATTATGGGTGTAAGTGTAGGTTTGTGGTACCAGGTTCTCCTTCTTGTACATTTGACACCTACATATGAATATACTTCTTACCTTACCAACAACAACAAAAAATGAGACAAGTTCGAAATTTTTCGTGTTACAAAAAATAAGTTGATAAATATGTCACACAAATGCAAGTTCAGAGTTTTTCATGTCACAAAAAAAATTAGAATAATTGTGTTACATATGGTATATTTCTTTTTGTTTTTTGTTAGCATGATATTCAGTTAGAGATCCTTGGTACATGTTCTCTTTCCCTTTCTTTTAAGCAATACGTTGTATAAAGTTTTATATTGTACGTTGAGTAAGCAAAATGTGAATTCTCACAGCACCAATGGATCACATGTGCCTTAATTTTTATGGTCTGATCAAGTGCCCACCGGGCCACTTTTTGGCCTAAACAGGAGTGATAAAGAAGCAAACACAGCAAGATTTGCATAGTCCACGCGGATCGTGTTCAAAGAAAGAACTACATGCCGGGGGGATTCACCGGGCATTTGAACTTTAAAATATCAAAGACTCCGTGGAGGATATGCGTGGCCCTGAAGTGGAAGTCACACGACCCCACTTCAGCCAAAGCCCTCACCAACTCCCATTGATTTAACTTGCATCCTCACCAACATCCAGACAAACTATCTATTATATATCTGAATAGGGCGTGCCAAGAAAACACCTCTTTCTCTCTTCTGATCCATTTCTCGTCCTCTGCTGCGGGTACTTGATGGGGCCAGCCTCCATGATTGACATTCACCAAATTTTGAGTGGATAATGCTGACGCGGTGATGATCTCTTCTGGGCCATACCATTAGGGTCTCCACCGTATGAAGAGCAAATCCAGTAAAGATTTCGAACCTCAAGTATTTTGTACAAACATTTCATTGAATGCTCATGTTGTATTACATTAATACATTACAACGAAATGCACGGACAAGTCAATTCATTTTTCAAATATTTAAGATATTTGTTATGATCCATGATCTTACTATCTAACAGTTAATATAAACATCTCTTGTCTTACCATAATTTTAATTTGTTTCTAATAGCGGTCGAGTCTCGTCAAGTAATCCTTGCCTTAAATTTGAATTCATTTTATCAATTTAATCTTTTCTTTCCACACTTACTTTAGAATTTTAGTGTATTAATGATGAAAGTTTTTTTACTATGAAACTAGAGATGGTAAAATGGGTCTAGAACCCATACTTTCATCCATATTCAATGGTATATTTAAAAAAAATGATTGAATGAATCCAAAAAAATAAATGCCTATCAACTTAATGGCTCATGGATGGGTTGACAATTAACTCATTTCAAATCCATCTGAAAATAAAGAGCTTTTTTTGACGGTCTTCTAATAGTAAATAAAGCGTCCAACGTGTCCACGGAGTGGAGATATGATCCTCCTGTGTGCTCAGCTTAGTTTTCTTAAAAACATGATTATATGAAGTGTTTAAAGTAGGTTAAATGTTTTAATATCGATGTAAATGTGCTTCAATAATATCAATTTGGTCAGGTCGGGCTAGTTTGGGTCACTAAAACTGTACTATATAAAAATGGATCAATTATAGGATCATCCTCGACTCATTCGATAGGCTTAACTGTGACCTTAAACTCAAATAGCTGATATGCACGTATTATGCCGAAGAGTCAACCAAACAATACCAAAACAAATGAAATATATTTTTTAGCCATAAGAAGCCAATGGTAGATTTCTCTCATTCTATAAAATTGAAATTCGTCCCCCCCCCCCCCCCCCCCAAAAAAAAAAAAAAACAACAACAAGAAGAAGAAGCTAAATATGCAATTCAAAAGATCTCACAGTTTTCAAAATCATATATCCCGGATAGAATCCTTAAAAATTGTAAACCTAACTACCTAAGTGCCACTTGTTACTCCCGCTTACTACGACCCCGTGACTAATCGTTTTCACTTTTTCTATATTTTGGCCAATGGTCTCGCTTGGTTGGCCTCCACGTAAATCGTCTGCCCGTGTCCAAACCGGCCGCCGACGGCGTTGGGACGGGGATCCATCTACGACCGTGTGATGTTGCCGACCAGCGGGTGTCATCACGGCGGGGCACCTAGCAAACGCCGTGGCGAATCCCTTCGTCTTCTGTCTTCTTCTTTTGTTTATTCCCTTAAGACGCGGAGGGAACGGCAGTGCGTGGAGATTAGCGTGTCAGTTCCACCGGTTCAAAGTATCCAACCAGGTTGCCCCTCGCTAACGTTAGGACCTTTGAGGACAGCGAGAAGATGTCGGTGAAATTAAGCCATTTCCTTTGAGCATGTTGCCAGGGTTTGGAAGCTGACATGGAGAAAGACAATGTGTGGGGAAAAAAAGAAAGAAACTGGCATCCATAATTTTCAATTGTTGATTCCAATGTCCTAAAGTGAGTCATCTGTTCTGCCTAACTTTGGCATGAATTCTTAGTAAAGTGCCCATTTGCTGCTAAAAACAATTCCCAACAACCCTTCATGTATTATACAAGTAACTTGGAGACTCAACTTCATGTTCCAACCCTCACGATCCGCTTGATGATAGCTCAACGAAGCTTGGGAAGTCCAGGAAGTCTTGAACTCCGACCGCCATTACCGGTGGCTTGGCGACAGCCCAACCGTCACCCGCTCTCTCTTTCCTGCACACCCTCTCTCTTTTAAGTTTTTGTCTTTATTATTTTCGATATTTTAGGCCTAGTGGGTGTTGAGTTGGATGCCACATTCATTCTTTTAAATTCGTTTCTTTGGTCTTAGGATGAGTTTGTTTAGTGAAATATGAGTAGTTTGGAAAATATTTTTCTAAAAATAATCACTTATATCATTGAAAATAATTAGCCGATTAGAAATATAATGTTTATCGATAATAATTTATATATAAACATCGTATGAAAAACTCAATTGACCTTATAAATATTTAAATAAATAAATGATGGAAACATCCGGCAATAATTTGGGAAATGATGATGATTTCGTCCCAAAACGAAGTACAGACATAGACCCTATTGGACACGCAGCATGCTACTTCGAATTTTTAAAAAGTCATAAATCCATCTCATATTGTGTCTGAATCAACTGGACCGCGTATAACTAAATTAATAAGAAAACCTAACTCTTTCCAAAAGTCAATTCCTCTATGTTTCTTGGCCTTTCTAGCTTCTGTATCTGTGCCACGGATTTTCATTTTCATTTTCATTTTCATTTTCATTTTGCTGGAATCGAAATATACAGCCTTTTCCGGAGACAAGGCAAATAGTATAATCCGCCAAAGTCTTACAAATAATTTAATTTATATCATTTCCGATGGATAAGCTAGGGTTTCTTTACATGATAACGACGACTTTGACTCTCAAACTTCGTCATGGAGAGGGTATAAACTATAAACGTCATCTTGGACATGTAGACGACGACTGCATATATGTTACATATGGAGCTACGATTGGACATTGAGTCTCCGTATTCATCCGACTATGCATTGAACAATTTCTGGTTTTCTCCACTTTATAGAGCCTCTTCAGGAGATTTGTTACATGAGATTTTCATTGAGGAGTGGAGGAAGGGAGAATTGCCATTTAAGTCCTTATGCCAAATAAGGCTGACGTGGCAACGACGTGGCACGTCGGAACTCGCCGGAGCTCACACGGAGACAACGTGGCAACGATGTGGCAATATATTTCTTTTTTCTTCTTTTTTCCTCTTTTCTTTTTTTGTTTTTTCTTTCTTTTTTTCCTTTAAGGCACTTGGCCGACAAGCTCCGGCGGCCGGCGAAGCTCGCCGGCCACTCCGGAGGGTCGCCGGCCACGGGCGAGGGCCGTCGGGGGTCCCCAGCCCCCGCGGCCTTCGCTGGTGGCCGGCGAGGGCTCGGCGAGGTCTGCCCCGCCCAGATCTGGGCGAGGCTGGCCTCGCCCAGCCCTCGCCGGCACGGGTGAGGGCCGCGGCAGCCTCCCCAGCACTACGGCCAGTCGAGGCTGCCCCGACCAGATATGGGTAAGGCTGGCCTCGCCCGGCCCTCGTCGGCCACCGGCGAGGGCCACGGGGGCTGGGGAGGCCAGCCTCACCCAGATCTGGGCGGGGCAGACCTCACCCAGCTGAGGCAGCCCCGCCCAGATCTGGGCAAGGGCTACCTCGCCGAGCCCTCGCCGGCCACCAACAAGGGCCTCAAGGGCTAGGGACCCCCGACAGCCCTCGCCCGTGGCCGGTGACACTCCGGAGTGGCCGGTGAGCTCCGCCGGAGCTCGTCGGCCAAGTGCCTTAAAGGAAAAAAATAAAGAAAAAAAAAGAAATATATTGCCACGTCGTCGCCAACGAGCTCCGGCGCGCCACGTCGTCGCTACGTCAACCTTTTCCGGCAAAAATCCGTCGGAATGACTTAATCGGTAAAGTTGCAAAATGTTTAGGACTTATTTGGCATAAAAAAAAGGTTTAGGACTCAATCGGCAAAGTAGTAAAAGGTTTAGGATTTAAATGGCAATTGTCCCATGGAGGAACGATGGCGTTCTGGAAGTAGTACCTAAGATCTCGTTTTTTATTTTCTTGAGAGAAGGTAAGTGTGGTAAACCCTCATATCCGGTACATCCCCATTTGAAATATAACAAAACCAAATCAATTTCTGAGGAAAATGACACAGGGAGTGTCATAATTTTCGTATAATTGTTACTATTACGTTTTAAAAAAGCATTCACTCAAATGACATTAGCAAATCCTCTTATCGAAAAATCCGATGTAACATAAAAAACTAAAATACTTATGGTGAACCTATTAAAACGATCTTTTTAAGATGAATGTATGACAATCATATAGTGTCATTTGAGAAAAGACTTAGGCCATGTTTCTAAGTGTTGAATATGTCAAGTACCCGATCGGGCGGCCTTTTGGTCAAAGGCATGGAAGACGTCAATGAGAAAATGTCACAATCTCCTATAAGAAAACAACAAGAGAAAGAGATAATGGAGTACCATTATAAATCCACATGAGATGAGAATGTTGCTGAATCCTCTTACCAACCGAGATACTGTAATGTAATTTGAACTAATTATGCTATAGTTTTTTACTTGCATCTTTCTAGTATGGTCAAAACAACGTCGTCGGAAATCTTTGGGCACAATTACATCATGACCTAATACTTCTCGAGATGGTTTAATCCCGATCAGTCATTTGTTTTCATTGCGGTGAAGCGATTTCCTATCATTAGGACAAGACCACAGACTCATGTCGCTAGGTTCATAGCCAGTTGTTTTGTAAAAGCCCGATAAGGACGAGCTTAGCCAAGCAACTATGTTAAATTAATCTTTGAAATGAACATGGACATGTGGGGTCAGAAGGGTATGTTTTAATTATTTTCTTGTCTGGTCACGTCTGACCCTGATGAAATCATTCAAGAAACTATTAATTTTTTACCTCTGATTAGTACAAAACACCCGTTAATTGCCTTCTCGGCATGAATAATTCCAAGAAATTTTCGTCCACGGCTTATCCAGGAAAGAAATCCGATCCGACCCGGTCCACTTTCCACCAAATCCGAAGCCCCCCCCCCCCCCCCCCCCCTTTATTTGAAGGCACTCTCGCACGTTGCCTCTTCGTCTTCCCACCACAACGAGGAAGCAACAAGAAAAATGGCGGTAACCCAAGAAGAGCACACGAAGCTCGACGACAACGAAGGAGGGGAAGCAGCAGGAGCAGACCCGGCCTCGCCCCATTCGCCCCTCCATGGCGATGTCCTCGAGCTAACGCTCTCGCTTGTGCCCCTCGTCGACCTCGTCCCCGCTGTCCGCGTGTCCAGGTCCTGGAGCCTCGCCGTCGCCTCCTCCCTCCGCCACCTCCGCAGGCCCAAGCCGTGGCTCCTGGTCCACTACCAGAGCGCGCGGTCGCCGCACGCCGTCTCCACGCGCGCCTACGATCCCCGCTCGCGCGTCTGGATGGACCTGGAGGTGGGGCCCGAGCGGTGTGCGCCGGCGGCGAAGCTGGCGTCGACCCTCCGCTCGTCGCACTCGACTCTGCTCTATGGGGTCTCCCCGGCGAGGCTCTCCTTCTCGTCCGACCCGCTCCACCTGACGTGGCGCCATGCCAGGCCCCCCTCCGCGTGGCGGGTGGACCCGGTCGTCGCCCTCGTCGGCTGCCGCCTCGTTGTCGCTGGCGGCGCCTGCGACTTCGAGGACGACCCCCTCTCTGTCGAGGTCTACGACACGCAGGCCGACACGTGGAGCCTTTGCGCCTCCATGCCGGCCCCGCTCAAGGATTCCTCTGCATCTGTGTGGATTTCCGTCGCCGCCGACTGCCAGAGGATGTACGTCATGGAGAAGCTGACTGGCGCGACACACACATTTGATCCGGAGGTGGGGGCGTGGCTAGGGCCATACGACCTGCGCCCGGACAGCAATGTTTTCTACTCTGTGATCGGCTTTGCCGGCGACCGCCTCGTTGTATTGGGGCTCCTGGGCAATTCAGAGGACGTAAAGGGCGTAAAATTGTGGGGATCGATCTCCGTCGGGGCGGACGAGCTCGAAGAGATCTGCGAGATGCCGGAGGAGCTGGTGAAGGAATTGAAGGACGATAATTATTGCGTCTCGTCTATCGGCATGTGTTCCAGGGGCGATTTTCTCTATGTGTACAGCAATTCGAAGCCTGAGATTGTGTTTTGGTGCGAAAGGGAAGATGAATCGGGGTTGTGGAGGTGGGGGACCGTGCGTGACGCGGCGGCGAGAGGCCGAAACCTGGGTAAGAGCGTGGCGTACACCTGCGCCGAAGTCGGCATCGGGCAGTTGCGAGAAGCGGCGGCGACCGGGAACGGGAGGTTCGTGGTGATGGATGAGCAGTAATTGGCGACGGTCGAAGGGGAACTCCGGGGGAAGCCTCTTTTTCTTTTTTAGCGTATAAGTCATGCACAAAATACGACTGTATGAAAATTCGTACTTTTCTTTATCTGCTTCCGCAACAGATAATATGAGATTGCTCCAAAATTCCATTTTCCTTTTACCCATTTGCCTTCGGTGAGGATGCTTTTGGCCTCTCAACAACACTCTGACGAATTATCCAGCGACAATTTTGAATCGACATCATGGTCAACAGAGGCCGGTCTTGGTAAAAAAATTAGGTCATTACGTTTTAGACAGCAAAGAGATTGCTTGCAAGAACAGAGAATGTCCGGCAAACACACGTTAGTCAGACGGAACAAGTCCACCAATCAAAACTCTCACGAAGCCAACTGGGGATCGGTTTTCCCATCTCTCTTTACTGTTGGCGGAATTTTCCACGTGTAACAGCGTCGGCGTTGATGGTTGAATTCGGTGGGGGTTGGTGAAGACACAGACCCGAGTGGGAAGACAATGACGAAGCAACCAAAAGCATGCATGCGCACTTCGTGTGAGCGCCAACGCAGCGTGGACGACTTGCTGTAGCTGTAGTCTGTGTCTTTTGACGCCGCTCTGTTCTGTTCGACAAGTTTAGGGTCTTACGGATATTGGGTGGGGCTCGGAATCTGAACTGAGATCGTCACGAGATGATCATTGAGGTGGAGGCTGCAGCTTTGACCAAACTTGTTACCCAGGAGCTTATGATGGGACGAAGGGGTCCAGGACGGTTGAGCTTTCGTTTTCGGATGGGAGTGACACGCAGCTTTCAAAGGAGTAAATCGACCGCAACGTTAGTTGGCTAACCTTGGAATGGCTATAGGATTGGATACTTCTCCTTGATCACGGCCCTCCAGCGGATTAAGATAATGTTCTGTGGAGGAACTGCTCCACAATGACAATATCTCAATACCCATCATCCTCATCCGTTTTGGTGAGAGGGACCCATCAAAGTTGCGACTAGAAAATTGTCCGAAATATCCCAAACATATTGCACTTTCGTCAATTTAATAATGAAAATTTCAATGTTGCTAATCGAGTCCTAAACATATTTCGTATTTGGTCAATTTTAATCAAAAATTGCTGATATAAATACTAGTCATTTGACATGACATGGACAACACTAGCATTAATCATTTTTCATAATATTTTAATGATTTTGTCATTTTCCTTTTCCTTTTTTTTCTTTTTTTTGTGCTTTTTTCTTTGTCGGGAAGGGTCAATGACGTCCCTCTCCCATGGTTGGTGAGGCCACAAAGGGCCGTATACGATTGAAGGCAGGGGCTTTGCAGCCTTGCTAGCCACGGGCAGGCGAGGCCTTCCCAGAGACTCTCACTAGCACCGAAAAAAAGCACAGCAAATAACAAAAATTAAAAAAAAAAATTAAAAAACTAAAATTTTATTTATGTTGACACCGATCGTGACACGTAAGATGTCCAATCAACAAATTCTAGCCAAAATTAGGCTGATTGGACTCACTTGGCAAATAAGAAGAGGTTTAGGACTCAAATGACGAAATTGAAATGTTTAAAACTAAATTGAGAAATATAGAACAGGTTTAAGACTTTTTAGACAACTTTCCCGAGTTCCTTTCCAATGGCCAATCATCTTGACTCCAGCCCCAAAAGAACGCTTTCTTGACTCCATCTGTTATGAAAGGGGCTTGTGATAAGTATGAGAAAAAAATCACAACATTTAAGCTAACTTTTGAGGTGAGAAAAGACCCCAGATCACTTAGCACTGGCATCAAATCTCAGGTTATTAGCAAGTCTCAACCTAACAGTCACTCAGAGAGAATTGTTGATGCTCTCATATAAGTTTGATGTGTGAGGGGAGCTTGTTGGGATTTGTCCCACATCGGTTGTGGAATTGGTTGATCGTCAGCTTATAATTGTAAGTACAAATCTCACCTCTTGAGCTAGCTTTTTGGATAACTAAAGTCATAAACCACTCAACACAATTAATTTCCTAATTTCCAAGCGAATCCCCTTGCCATTTGAGTTAGACTTTCAGTTAAAAGTTTATGATCAGGTTGTTGATACATTTGCAAATAGAGATGGGCATCTTAAAGACCGGCATTGCGAACCAGAAAATTGCTGGCACAACTGAATTAACTAAGACCTCCTTATTTGCCTTGGAGAATTGGAGAAGAAAGGTTCCTTCCGCCCCGTCAGTTTACTGCTAATTCAATATGTAAAAATCAATTTGAAAACTTCCATGCTTGAGTGACCCTAGTCGGAGGAATTCCTTCCTGACTATAGTAGTATGGGCAGTGTCAATGTCTGCAATAGGTCATTGCAAGAAGCCTCGCCTGTGGATATGCCAAATAGGAAGCTAGATTTTTTCAAATTGATAACCTGGCCCGACGCTTGCCAATACTCATTCAATGCTGCTGATGGTTATTGTCACTCTATTCTTGTTGCCTTGAGGAAGCGGATGGCATCACCATCAAACAACAACTGGGTAAGAATGACACAAGGGCAAGCTATTCAAACACCTTAAAGAAATGTTGTTGAAAGTATGTCTTGACTTTGAACCCGTGAAGGAAACTTAATCCAAGTAGATTTTCTAGTTTGAGTAACTTCACTAGTTCAAATGGTTTCCTAGTTTGAGTAGATTTCATTTATAAAAAAAAAAAAAAAAAAGAAGCTTTCCTATTTTGGATGCAAATCTTTCCTATATAAGAAGTGGGTTTTCTTCATGAATTACATCTAAGAGAAGCTTTTGGTGTTCAAGCCAATAAATCTTGTGGAAGAATTAGTGAGTTACTTTGTGAGATTGAGAGATTGTTTCACAAGTATATATATTGTTTGGTCACTTGCTTTTTGCAACATTTGATATCAAAGAGAAGTTTGGCTAAGTTGAAACAAACTAACAAAATAAGAAAAAGTAGAAACCAACAAATTTTGATGGAAATAGTTTTGACTTATAGAAGATACAGATTAGGGATTGCCCATATCAGACGAACCCATTGCTGGATCAACGAGTGTTGAGTCTTATTTGGCTAATTAACCTTGGCTCATAATAGCGTGTTTGATATGATGAAAGAAAAAATCATCGGAGCTTTGACGAATTCCCTCTTGAACATAAACAAAAAGTCCTTTGTAATCAACAAGGTCTACTACTATATACGATGTTTATTTCACTAAAAAATAGGTGAAGTGCATTAGTTGCTAAACATACCAATGAATTCAATATGATCATTAATCAATTGAATTTGGTTGAGATCGACTTGAATGTTAATGCACATGCTTTGATTCCATTATTCACATTATCCAATAGTTGGCATATTGTTGTCATTAAATTTAGTATTTCCTTGGGATCAAGAAATTTGACATTTAAGGTTGGTGATTTGATTCTAATTGAACACGTCATTAGAATAGAACTTGGTGAACCTATGCCTACTGATAGAGTAAATGATGGTAAAAGAAGAACTAATCATCTGTTGGCACGAGCAGTGTTACCTAATAGTGTTCAAAAAGTGATGATTATCTCTTCTCTTTCACTATGGATTTGCCATTTGATGAAGGGTTATTGATTTTAGTCGTTTGTTTCACGCTATACCAAAAACTAATTTACCACTCATCAGTGCATGGATGGTGGTAATGCGCAATTTTAAAAACCATTTAGTATAATATTGTAAGTGTCGGTGATGTTAGAATTATAATACATGACGGATTAGTGAGGACGTTGACTGGAGTGAAGTATAATTAAAGTTGAAGAGAATTTCCATTTCCTTGAGCATTGTGGTTTTTTTTTTTTTTTTGTGTTGCCAAACTTTAGAAGGTGGAGTTCTTAAGACCGTTTGAGGTGTCTGGGTAACAAAGAGAGTGATCATACACGTTGGCTTGAATGATATTTAGAGGGAGGCAGTGATGAATTTAGCCACATTATGACAATTGCATCTGTTTGAGATTTTAAACTGTGGGATATAAATGTGGCGAACATTTACGAAATAAATCTAAAGGTTCCAAGTGAAAGGAATCTACTCTATGGTTTTCTATGTTGGATTCAGGTGTGATTCGTTAATTGCATCCTGGAGGAGTTTTTGGTTTTCAAGTCAATCAATTTTGTAGTAAAATTTGTTAATTCTTTTGTGATAATAAGAGATTTTTCTTGTGAGAGATTTTGAGCGCTAAATATTGTGTGAGTTATTAAGAGTAATAGGGGCTGAGAATACTTTAGTGACTGAGTGTGGTTGTAATCTCATTTCTGTCACTTGATCTCTAATAGAATCGCGTGCTGCTCTTCTCGTAAAGTAAGTCCCACCGATTGAATTATGTAAATATGATGCCCAATTTATATTCTTATTCCAATTAGTTCTTTACCCAATTGCTTATTTCGTTTTCTCGACATAGGAAAACGTGTGATGTACATTATTGACAAACAGGCGTGGGGTCTAATTTGACTATCCCTTGTTGGGAGAAGAGAACAAAAATAAGGGGACGAAAGATAAAGTCACGGATGGCAAACAAATGGAGCCTCTTTGTTAGGTGATCTTTCAAGAGCACTTGTTTGGTGATCATTACTTTCACCATAGAGTCGCACCTCTTATATATTAGGAGTCAAATGCTTGATGATTGAACCAAATAAAACATAATGTCGGTTAATTAGGTTAGCCAAAGAAAAGAAGCTTTCAGCGTAGTTATTTTTACTACTGATGGGTCCTCCCTGTACCTAGTTTTTCATTTAAGGTACAGCTCGCAAAGGATAAGTTTGTACATCGCATCAATAGAAATGATCGATTGCAACGTGGGTCTGTTCTTTTTTAGGAACTTGAGTACACTAATCATCAAAATTAGTATTATTTCGGTACCTAGACTCGTTTTATTTATTTTATAAGTGTTCTTTGTGATTTTTTTTTCTAGTTATGAATCCTAAGGTTCTTTTCCACTGCATGTCCATGCACGATTGTTTGATCGAACTCGTACCTAGAGTATGTTCTCCTTATCACTACAAACTGAAAAATAAAATAAAAGAACCAAATGCAAAATAGAGAAATCAACACCGCGCACAGAGAGTAAGAAGTAAGCGACGGTGAAATGAAAATGAGGTAGTAAATTTTATATAAGTCAGGTAAAGATTACTACGTGGCCCTCTTGTGAGACATAGGACATGATCCTCCATGAGCTTGTTCATCCGACATGAGTCGGGTAAAAGAATATTACATGGCCTTGTTTTGATTCTCATGAGCTTAGTTTATTGAAATTGTATACTAAACCTAATCCTAAAGAAAAGGCTCTCTGAGGCTACCGATGCCGACAACCATCCACAGGATCCTCTCCAAAAATGACTCATTTTACCTCACCTACTTATGACCACCATGGATCTACGATCGGACTCAATGGTCTAGAGACGCAGTCCGAAACAACCAAAAAAGAAAAAGGGTCTCCCAATAGTATCAAATCTCTTTCTCTTCTATTGTCCTAGAATTTTTTTTCTAAGATTAAATGATTCTAAACTTTTATTTCAAAGAACTATCCACTAAAACACCAAAAGAAAGTCCTACGTCTAATTCCTAAGCCATCAATTATTCCGACCTAGGCCATTTATTTAGTCATATGATTATTTCAAAACCATAGAACTAGGTCAAACTAAGCCTTTCTCTAGTTGCGACCCATCCAGACTATGAAATTAATCCTAAGCCTAAGGAACCTAAAGACTATCTTAATGCAACCCCAAGTCAACCCAAGTTTCGCAAACATCACACTCGATCCAACCTTCATTACGAATTCGGTCATCAAGCAACCAACTCAATCGATTAAAAAAAAAACTAATCACAACATGCGAAGTGATAAGCCTTAAAAGGAAGGCGTCACATGCAATCAATTGTCCCAATCGGCCTCTTAATCGTGACTATCCATGGCATATTGATTAACCAAAGAATGATCAATGACCACCATGCACGACTCGCATGGCTGCACATTGTAGTCATGTGGCAATTACAATTGAAACGCCCCACTTAAAGTCTAACGATTTAAAGGAGCTTTCATACATCACCCACGATCGATCGAATTAAATTCTAATCATCATTGAAATCCATCATCCACATAGTAAAGGAACATCACAAAGCATGGGCCAAACACCACAAAACAAGGGCAAGGAATGGGCTCAACACATCAACCAACACTTGAACGAAATTCCGGCTCAAGGCCTTATCCATTAAGACAGCCGGTTTTTGTAAGTAGTCCTAGCTCTGTCCAATGTGCTTCAAACTTGATGAATCATGCACGATTAGAAAGCTTGGGATGCGTGTTATATTTCCCTAGTTGGCAAAATTTTTGGATTGGACCCACAATTTTCCAAAAATTGAAGATTAAGCCAAACTATCCAGACTAACCCTTAACCTAAACCGGTGGTTTACAAGATTTGACCTACCAAACCAACCCAGAAAATTATGAAATCTATACATTTGGAAAGCCCTTTAAGCTCTGTAAAACTTTCTAGTTTACCACGTTTGATATTTTTACGCTAAGGACGTATAATTTTAAGATTTCTAAAATGTGTCAGCCAGACCTCATAAACCAGCTTTATGATTTCTACCGGGGGGCTTAGTTTGGGCAAATGATGTCCAATTTTGGTCCATAACATATCAGATTAGAGCACTGGATGTTCACTTCAATTCATTAGTAGATCATTTTCCTTAATTTGTTCCTTAACAAAGTGAAATCCCTTGAATACTAGAATCTGTCCGACTCCGAATTCATAAATTTTCAGTTCTGCAATTCGTCAAACACTAGGTGCCCAAAGCCTAAATCCAATTAATATCGACTCTAAATCAAGCTTGATCACCCTCGTTCAACACGATTTAACACTCATCAACATACTGAAACAATTAAACTCAAAAGCACAATTGAATTGTAAGATATCAACATCCAATCTGAATCAATCGACTAGCATGGACACATACATGCTTGCATTATACATTCATCATCAAAATGAACCCAATTTCACGTCAAATTCACTCTCACTACCTATGGCCAGCATGCAATTTGATTCCAGCATATTCAATCAATTTTTAGCGAGTACTAGGTTCAATCATGGGTTTATTTTACTCAAAAATCAACATAGGTTCATGGCAGAACATTCTCATGCAAGAACATGCATAATCATTACCAATATAGCATTGAAACAACGAGATATCCTATTGCCAGACCTAAGATTATGTCATTTCAATCATGATGAACATACTTAAAGCAACCTCATCCATTATAACAATATAATCAAGAGAAAAACATAGACGAAAGCATAATTATCTAGTCCTTCTGTCCATACTTGCTGATGAAGAATTGCAATGGCGCCTTCACGTTCTTTAGACATTATTAAGTTGAGGAATAATCAGTGCCCGAAAATCCAAGTGACCGAACCCACCTTTTTTTCGAATGGATATGTCGGATTAACAAGAACTCCGCTGGAAATTGGTGGACTCGCAACCAAATAGAAACCCAATGTTCAAAACCAGAAATGCTCGCATGTAAGGCTCAATTTGTTTCGCAAAAAAATGAATGATTTGAAAAATATTTTTCTAAGAGTAATTACTCTAATTGTTTATAAAAAAAGTATGAACAAAAATTATTTTCATAACCCATGGAAATGTTTGGATATAAAGTGTTGTTGATAAAGAAACCGTTTTTCGTTAACTAATTATGTCATGCAATCATTATTAGGAAAATGTTTCCCAAGTCATTTATATTGGTGAAAAAACAAAGCCTAAAATAGTCATGTTATGTTTATTACGTGCCATTAACATCTTCATATTCTTAAACTTTCAAATGTCAATTTCTTGTATACATGCGACGTCTTGCATATTGCTAATATGTAATGATGTTAACCCTATCTAATATATTTAAATAGTCGAAGGAAAAGATGGGTGATTAGTTAAAATACTAGCCGATTATTAATTATTCAAATTCAAAAGGTGCGACATTGGTTGATTATTTTGTCAATTATCTTCATTATCATAAATCTTTATTTTGTCCATCTAGCCTAAAAAGTGGTCTCTAAACTTTCAATTTGTTTAATATGGCCGTTGAATTTTAGCCCGATGTGAAATGTAATCCCTGAACTTTCACTTGTTTATAGTGATATCTGAACTTTTAATACATGTTCAAACTAATCTCTACATTATATGAAAGTTCTTCCATCAATCTAAGTTCAGGGAACACATTGAATATTTTTATATAGTTTAGTGACTAGTTTTAATAAGTACAAAAAATTCAACAACAACATTGAACAAATTGGAAGTTGATGAATTAAAATTCAATGATCACATTGCACATTTAGCCAAAGTTTTGGAATCATTTGTGTCATTTCCCCATGACGCAAATAATATCTAAATTTTGGCTCAATATACGTTGTAATCTCTAAATTTTCAATTTGTTCAATGTGATCTATGAATTTTTCTCATAAATTCAAACTAGTATTTAAACTATATGAAAATATTGAATATTATCTTTTTATTAATTGAAGTTCAGGGATATCACTGATTATTTTTATATAACCCAATGACTAATTTGAATATATAAAAATTGTTCATGGACTACATTATACGTTAAGTCGAAGTTCAAGGGATACATAAAAATATTAAACCAAAGTTCAAAAATTATTTATATCATTAGTCCATTTATGTATGATATTACAAAGGCCAATAGTTCAAAATTGAGAGGCATGATGAGATGAGGGCGCCATGCCTTGAGGGTAAGGACGATGAAAATGCTGTTGAGTTCTTTGAGGATGTATTTATGAGAAAAGAACTGCTGGACCGTATCGATCATCTAGCTACGGATGATGTGCCGATGATGTTTGAAGAACGAGACAGGCGTACCCCCAGGTCCATGCTCCAGGAGAAGGCATTTCAGAGGTTGCCTCATTTTATCCCGATGTGATGATAGGAACGATGAGGTCGTCGAGGTTTGGTGCAATAGAAGAGCGAGAGGATCTGTAGATGGATTGCAACTCGGATTCAAGGAACTGTTGAATGTCCTGACGAGAAAAAAGTCAAAACTCCCTTCATCATTTTTGACCATGGAATCCCCATTGCGACATCTTTGGATGGTTGTCGACGGGTGGAGAAAACGGTTGTTCAAGTCGGACCAGTCGAGCCATCTGATCCCACCGAAGTTCTTGAAGAGGCTGTTGGAAGTTGGCGTCAGCGGGAGATTTTCTGCGGTTGGCAAGGAGTCCCATGCGGAGCATCCATGTGCTCTTGAGTTTTAACGTATTTGAGCCTGGAGATGACCGTAGTGAGATCAACTCCAGCTCTCGAGGGCTCGCTCTTTTAGCGAGTGCGATGCAATGGGCCAGATGAAAAGTAGGAGACACTCTAGTGGGTGATAGCGGCATCTCTGGCCCGTGATGGACCAGGCCAGTTTTTCCAGCGTGAGTTCAAGGTTGGAGAGGAGCTGATCTTTCAGGGAAGTCAATAGAGGTTTGCGTAGACGAGAGAGACGAGCCCCTCAAGCTCGGGGATGGTGTCTTTGAGCATCACATTAATGCAACGAGCATCAGATGAGATGATCTCCGCCTGAACATCATGCTGCCGGTTAAAGCCAAGTCCACCCTCCCGGTCACCAGAGTCGATCACCATGTAAAACATATGAAGTCCGGTCGCCTCGGACCTCAGTTTCCACTAGGAAGAGACCGTCGGGTTTGTGGTCTGTCACCAGCACGGGCTAGCCCATGACTGTTTCAAGAAATGGTTAGCTTGCTAAATACTACCGTGGCACACACTACCAATTAACAAGATCAGGTCTCCGACATAAAGATTTAACCATGGCATAGAAAGGTTAATATGAATTAGAAATTATAACAAGTATGCCTCAAGAATAAAAGTACTTAACCTCCATTTGTTTCGCAAAAAAAAATGAATAATTTTAATAACTTTTTTTCTAAAAATCATCACTTGTATCTCTTGTGAAAATGAATGAACGAAAAAATATTTATATTATTCAGGAAAATGATTAGACATAAAATATTATTGATAACAAAAAAAGTTTCATTAACCAATTATTTCAAATTATTCGAGCAATCGTTTTCAGGGAAATAGTTTCCAAATTACAAATAGAGACTTAAAAAACCGCAGGAGCTCATGGTGGAGTCCTCGGTTACCAAAGGAAATAAAATAGAGACTTAAAAAAATGCTTGGGCGCGTTTGGTAACCATCATAATTCTCAATTTTTTGTCTCCGGACGAGTTTGGGACAAAAAACCTATTTGACAAATTGTCATTCTCATTTTGTTCTCGGGATGAAAAAATGGATGAAGATGGGTCTTGGACGAGAAATGAGAACCAAAAAAAATTTGGTTTTCTATTTATGGGACAATGAACAGTACCAAAAAAGAAGCTAACTTTGTTATACTTTGTTCTTATCTCTTGCCGCCATCAGCCGCTCGCCACCCTCCGCCATCGTCGTATTTCTTTAATTTTTCTATTTCATAGATATATATTTTGTACAAACACGTTTCTATTCCCAAAATTCATCCGAGGATCATTTCTAAAAAAAACTCATTCTAAAAAAAACTATTTCTGGAACGAGAATCATTACCAAACGCACCCTTATTATGATTTGCAAATTTGTTTACGGCTGAATGAAATGCAATGTAAAATCTCAAGCTAGCACCGTATGATATGAAATGAGAGGATTGTAAGTTAAAAGTTTTACAAATAGTGAAGGTTATTCAGCCTCATTAATCTAAATTTTCTAGCACTTGATTATAACATGGTTTGCCTGGTTTTTCAAATATTTTGATATTAATTCCTGTTAGCCGTTCCTCTCACTAATTTTTGGGTGTTTATTATTGTCTGATTTGAAGAGATTTTCACTTTCTTTCTCTCTTTTTTGCCAGAAGGATATCTAATCAGTTCAATACCTTGTTCACCATCCGATATGTTACCAGCTATTTCTTAGCCAAATCAGTATGTCTTCTTGTGCGAAACTTTTTTTTGTCCCTAACTTGCATTTGGGGAATTACTTATCAAATCTAACATAAGAAAAATAACATTTATACGGAAACATTTAGAGCATTGACGACCGCGTTTGGTTTTTTGTTGTGGGAAAAAAAATTAGAACGAAAATTATTGTTAAATCCAAATGTTGTTATAGTTTCTTGTCCATTCTCGATGTAGCGTCCCAATCCTAAGGAAGTTGAAGGGATCTCAACCAACATCAGTAATTGTTTAATGAGGGTAAGGTTAGGTTTTTGGATAAGATAAGCGGATTACGATGAAATATTTAAAACATTTGCCACGGGCGAGAGTAAGGAAAAGCTTAAGATCGCGGACGTTCATGAAAAACTCATACGCCAACTCGCTTGCATCTCGCGAAAGCTTTACATATTTCGAACGTAGAAAGAATCAAAATGCATGGACCACAAAGTTCAGATCAAATGAAAGGTAAAATGCAGCAGGTGAATCGCCCTTCCCTATTTGCCAAAGAAGGTAGGTGGTACTGGTACAAAATCGTCCTCTCCCTCCTACTTCCCCTCCCAGTAAGCAACTGGCTTCGGCCCGGGCCTCGTGAAGGAGTTTGAATCGAAACCATTCCGCCCACTTCCCATTCCAATCTGTCTTTCAAAAGGAGGGTGACTCTCCCATCACGAAAAAAAGCTTCCGCCTTGTCTGGTCTCCCTCACCTTTATGCCCGAGGCAAAGCTTTTCAAAAAGGGGGTATCACCAAATCATGCGTCTGCTCCTTTGGACGGACCCCATCCGTCCATCTATCCATCCATCCATCAACCACCACATTTTTCTCCATCGACGTCCCCTCACCCCTCCGTCTCCCTCGGGTTCTCAGGAATTTCGTCGGGCCCCTCCTTGACGGTCTGCTCTGCCTGCTCGATCGCGCCCCGGACACGTCAAAGATACTGAAGTTCGTGTCCTGGTCGTTTTACGTGGAAAGCATGCTCAGGAATGAAGATAATGATTGATAATGGAGGTGGAGGAGACAGGGATTTGGTGAGAGTCGTTTGTTTTGTTGCGTTCCGTTCGTTAGCTGGATCTCATTTAACTGCAGAGAAGGGGGCAGTTTGTCGCCTTTGGTCGAATAGTTCCCCCCAAATCTTTTCTGACGTTTTGAGAACCGGTGAGATCAACACCTTGCGCTCCTAAAAATATTAGCGATACTATTTGCCCGATTTGGTATTCACCTGGCCGTAATGCAGATGAATTTAGGGTTTCGTTTGTTTTATCGAAAAAAAAAAAACTCATGACGTGAAAAAGGTTTGCTGAGTTTTGATTATTTATATCGGTTGGGAAAATCATATAAGGAACATTGATGTTATCATCATAAAACAGAAAATTATATAGATGATTCATGAACTTTGGCCAAATATGCAATATGATCCCTAAAAGTTTAATTTGTTCAATATGGTCTATAAACTTTTGATATATGTTCAAACCAATTCATGAACCGTATAAATGTTCAATGTGGTCCATGAACCTAAATTAATAGAAGGATAATACCAAATATTTTCATACGGTTCAAAGACTAATTTGAACATGTATAAAAAAATCAAAAATCGCGTTGAATAAATTGAAAATACGGGGAATATTGGATCAAATTTCAGAAATCACATTACACATTGAGTTAAAGTTCAAGAACTACTTGTGTCATTATCCATAAAGAAAAAAAAGGAAATGTTTAGGCATAGTTCGTTATCAATAATAAAAATGTTTTTTTTTGCTAACTCGTTGGTATTGCCCCTTTGGTGTGTGACACATAGAACCTTAATTTATCTCCCGGCATAACTTGTAATATGTCATATGCCCTTGCATGCGCCTATGACGCTCAAGTCATGTACCAGCAATGCTTGCTGCGGATATTGAAAAGAATAAATGTATAGCATGATTAAATTACAAAATTGACATATTGAGTGATGTGGTGGTTTTCAATTAAATGATCAATGTGGCTCATCTTGTTTTGAGTGCTCTTGCCAACTTCCTCGCATCTCGATATCTCTCATCTCTTGTGTAGACTTGTCACTCCGTCGTCTATATTCGCCGTTTTTGGCATTGAACATGGCTACCACACCTCCGGCAAGTGCTTCCGCCCACCGCTCTTCGACTACCAACGTCACCACCATTGCCGTCCCGCTTTCTCTCCCACTCCTTCCCCCCGCTACGTCGTCAACGAGAACAATATGGCAAAAGCGACAAGTGTAAGGAGTAGGGCTCTAATCGAACAAAGGAGTAGGATCTCGGGTTGTTTCTGATTGATCCGAGGGACTCATCTCGAGACCTCAGTCGAGGTCTGTCGGGTCGATGACGGCATAAAATCGACCTCTCAAGATCGACAATCGATGCACCCGCACGTACTCGCGTACACACGTACAAAAACACATAAGAGGCAACTATGATGATGGTAATCGCCGGTGGAGTTCGGTGATGAGCTTGACGGAGTCGGCGGGGATGGAAAGAGAAGGCGCGACAATACGCAGACCGTGTATACGGGCATGTCGATCAATTAATGGATAAACAACATGGTTACTGATCGTATGTACATGCATTGTATTGGTGCAGCTAGTGAAGGATTAAAAAAGTTTCTAAATGAAAAAAAAAAATCAGCAGTCGTTCATCCGAGTTGGGCAACTGTATACAAACAATTCATCGGACTTGTAGAGTGTTTCATGAGTCTCCAGATAAGCGGAACTCCACGCTCTCGCCCTTTTGTCATATAAGAAAAAGAAAACTCATTTATAAAGACCAAATATCATATTGTTTTCATTGATTATCGATATGAGTCTCTCAAATACTTCTTACCATTACAATTTCCTAACTTGAATTGGGTGCTCATTGATTACTAATTATTGCATATTTTTCATTTCGTTCTCTCTTCCCTTAAGTGGCTCCAAAATCACTATGTTGTGTGTGTTAATCTTCAAGTCATCTAAGGTTCAATCGGAAAGGACATTGTTTTCATAGGGAAGATGGCGTCGTTTCAATTGCTTATGAAAGCCACTTCTACAGACGTAATATTTGCCTTGCCATGCCTGTGCCTGTTTATCACCTCAAACGCCATTAAAGTTGTATCTCAAATAAAAATTGATGTCTCCATATGTAACAGTTTGAAACTTTTCACTGAAATGATCGTTTCAGTGGAAATTGGCACCTATAAATGTGATACTCGAAAGTTTGCATCAAAATTATTGTGCGTGTAAAAGTCGATGCCTTTCTTTACAAAAAAAAAATCTAAACCTTTTGCTTTTGTCTTCGTAGCAGCGTAAAGGAGAATTGACTTTGACATGCAATAGTAATTGAGATGATGAGATGTGTGTGGTTCATAAACTTTGTTATAATGATTATTATCCACATCTCTATCGATAAAAAGCTACTTTTAAAAAGCAATTTTGATCCTATGCGTAATTGTATCAATTCAAATAAACAAAATATTCTTTTTTCCGATCACACCAAAATTTAAAAAATATGAAATTGAAGACAATTATGTAAAGTATGTTTATGTGGGTCTACTTGTTTCAATTAATATATTTTTGTGAAATTTCAAGTGCTTATTATAAAGAAAGGTATAAATATGCAAATCGGTAAAGGTAAAGGTAACATATCGAAGTTTATCCATAAAGGTCTTTAAAAGTTAGATGCAATACGAGTATTGAAATTTGTTTTAGCTCATGTACAATATTATCCTTGCAATTTTAATCTATTTAATATGAACTCTTAACTTATGACGAATATTCAATTATATCTTGCAAATCTATAAAAAAAAATATTTAATGTTATCACTCTATTAATTTAGATTAAAGGAATTTGTTGATCTGGCTTACAATCCAATATGTTTGAACAGTGCACGAAAAATATACACATAGATTATTCCTGTAAGATATTTAACTCAAATTATAGTCTAATAATCCCATGTAATAAGATAATATGGATAATCATTTTTCCTAATTGACTAAATTTCACCAAATGAATAGTAATATTATATTTTAATTTGAGTTTAATATTTTATGTGGATAATCCATGTGCAACTTTTTTTCCCACCATTCAAACGTGCATGATTAAAAGTTAAATAAACGAATTTCATTAACTTGAACAAACGAAAGAACAATTCAGGTTCTATAACTAAACATCAACCAAAAGTCGAGAGATTATATTGAACAAATAAAAAATTCATGAGCGATATTGCACATCAAACTGATGTTCAAAATAAAATTTTATGTATGTTATTATACATTGAATCAAATTTTATGGACTATTTACATTATTATTCCTTATATATTTAGTTATGGCCCGCAAGAAGAACAACATCGTTCATGTTGGAGTCAAGGTCAAAGTGGGAATCAGATGGATAAAAGTTAGTGTAAATACCACTAAAAACCCTAAAATATACCATTTGTGACACATTTATCCTAAACTTTTTTTTTACATGAAAAATCCCGAACTTATCTTCTTGTGACACATTTACTCTAAAATTTTCTTTTGTGACATTTTAAATCTTGAACTTGTATCGTTGTGACACATTTACCCTATAATTTTTCTTCTTCTTCTTTTCTTTATTTTTGGCATTTAATTTAGCCAACGAGGGCCGCCGGCAATGGCTTCACAACCCTCGTTGAGTGACTGGGGAGCTCTGGCGATCCTTGCTAACCTTAGCTTAAAAAAATAAAGAAAAGAAGAAGAAAAAGATCTAGGATAAATATGTAGTAGATATATAAGTTCGAGATTTTTGGCATCATAAAAAAAATATAATAAATGTGTCATAGATGGTATAA
The DNA here is from genome assembly GCA_019926035.1 of Melaleuca alternifolia. Lineage (NCBI taxonomy): Eukaryota > Viridiplantae > Streptophyta > Magnoliopsida > Myrtales > Myrtaceae > Melaleuca > Melaleuca alternifolia. Next base: position 2,766,755 of record JAGKPW010000144.1, read on the forward strand.
TTTGAGATTTTTTATGGTATTTTTTCGTAAAGTTATTTTAATACCGGATCAGCCGGTGAGCAGGGGAGGAGCTGTTCATTCCTGCACAGCGCGGCCGAAATGCCCCTTCAGGGTTTGCAGATGAGCCTCGAGCACAGTTCTTGTGGGGAATTCCTTTGCGTGCTTTTTCCTAATTTTAATTTTGACTGGTTGATGTTGGGGGTGGTGAAAAAGCTGGGGCTTATTATAACCGGGCAGAGAATATTTTCAGTCTTCCCAAAGCGACAAAAATGCTCTCGGGCTTTGGGTTTTTTCCTGCTTTTGAGAGAGCACAACAAGGCACACTATATCCTCATTAAACTATGAACCCCTCAATGATTTTCTATCTATCTATTTTTTTTTTAATTTTCTCAATCTCAGTTTTTTTTCCTCCCAATTTTATATTGCGGGGTCGAATATTTATTTGGTGTATTTTTTATAAAAAAAAATTTAATAATTGTATAGTTTGTGCATATGTGTAGTTTTTTTTTACCTTGCTAATGTATACAATGATATATAAACCAGAACGAAGTAAAGAGGATGGGAGAGAAAAGAAAAAAGGACACTTTCATGTGTCTAGTCATGAGTACAGAGTATTGCGCGATAAAACTTATTCAATCAAATATCTCTACATAATCCTTAAAAGATAGGGATAATTTAAATCCCATCACTAATCTAGTGTTGTTCTCACTTGGATTGTAGTGAATCGTTGCGTCATAATATACATATGCAATGAAATCATGGACTTGAGAAATTATTATTAAGTCCGATAAATTACATATATTGACTTGCGTGAATTGTGAATTCTAGTCCAATGACATAATTATAGATCTACGATGCTCCGATGTGCTTTGAAATTTCTTCATCAGTGTTTCTCGTTATTAAATTGTTTTAATTGTCCTAAGTTATCGACAATATCAAATGCAGCATGCTACTCTCATTAATCAACTATTTATTCTCAAGAACTAAATGTTACTAATGGAAACTTGCATACCAACTATCGCAATTGATTATATTAGTCATCCTTTTCGTTTATATCGATGGGGTTATTGGGAATTGTTTGAGACCTGACTAATCCTAAGTGGGTGAGGTAGTGGAGGATATTCTACTTGCACTTTATGGAGACGAAGAAATCTACCCAGAAGGAGTTTTCTTTGCTTCGATGGCCTCAGACCACCACCCCAACAAAGCCAACCACCAACGTGGCAATCGTCGCGGTAAATTAGCCTTCTATTTTTTATCTTTCACCTTATATTTGCGCCTGATTTCTTCCAAAGTTTTATCCCCTATCTTGGTTTACCAAACTAAATGTGAGATAAGGGCTCACCATTATCCAAGGATTCATTATCCCATGTAATTTGATGGTGTTAATTCCATATCTTGGAAACGCAGCCTTAGGAGTAGGATTAAGGTTAGTTCAGATATAAGATTCAGGATTGCATGCTAGTAATACTTCTGCTCATGGATACTCTCTCTCTCTCTCTTTTGCAGGAACATATTGAATTAATAAGTTCTTGCTCAAAGCACCATTCTTTCTCATTTAAGAACGCATTCATCATCTTTATTTGAAAAACAAAACAATTTTTAAATCCAAATGACATAATTAAGTGCCTTTTAATTGGAGGCGCACCCATTTAAAAAAAAAATTGATTTGAGACGAAGAAGCAATAATTCACCCCATATCATCATGTTGTCTTTTAAAAAGAATTCCTTGTTTCTTTCTTTTTAGAGGTTTGAGGAAGAACATAAGTGCATGCGGGCCAAAGCATGCGGCATATGTCCCGGTGGGCGCATATTATTGATTCTTTCCCCCCCGGAATCCAACAAAAGAATAACCAAAGAGAGTACATAAACTAGGGCACGCATCTCCACCCCCCGGCTTATCTTAGAATTCGATTTGAATTTTGTATTCTTCTCAATTTAAAAAAGTATAAATTTTCATTGGTTCCAATACGTACGTACATACTCATTGTTGGGTATTCTACACATTAAAAAATGTCACCACAAAACTAATGTTAAAAAGATACATGTCATTCTTTCAATTGTGAATGAGCTTTTTCATGAAATTGATGATGTATATGAGAATATTTCCTTAAAATATTCAATATACATGCGCCTTATGAATTTTAAAAAAAATTCCATCATAGGGAACAAGTTATTCCATCTAGTTATTAAACAATTATCGGATTATAATGACTTATTAAAAAATATTATTACAAAACTAATTTAAAAACAAATTATATGTCATTCACTTCATCATGAAAGAGTTTTTTGTAAAAATGATCGTGTTTTTAAGGTAATCCTTACAAAATCCAACACACATGAGCTTTACAAACTATAAAAATGCGACATTTTATATCATAGGGGCCAAGTCATTCCATCTAGTTATTAAATAATTATTGGGTTTATAATGATATATTAAAAAATTACGGTTACGAAACTAATTTTAAGAAAAAATATATCTATATCGTTCGTTCAATATGAAGGAGCTTTCTGTAAGATCGATAATGTATTTAAGAAAAATCCTTACAAAATCAATCACGAGTTTTGCGAATTATAAAATTACCACTTTTTATATTATAGGGACCAAGTTTAAATAATTCTTTGGCTTATAATGGCATGTTAAAATTAACATCACAAAATCCGGTACACACGAGCTTTGCAAATTATAAAAATGCCACTTTCTATATGAAAGGGACCGAGTTATTCCATCTAGCTTTTAAATAATTGTTGGGGTTAGAAGCAAACAAAAATTGGCTGTACCACCCCCCCACCACTACCACTCTCCACATGCTCATATGGATGGATGCGCAGCATCCGAACCTGGCCTACCATCCCCCGGTGGAGCAACTTCATTTCATTTTCATCCATCAAGAAGACCTGCCGCTAGCAATCAAAAGAATGCTGCTTAATGCTGCTTAATGGTACTTATGTTGTCTGATTAATGAAACTATCTAATTAAATGTAGCAGTCGAGCCCCACTTGGTAATGATCCCTCCCAATTTGAGGTGGCCTAGGACCAACCAAATTCATTATTATGGAATTTATCATATAATTTCTTTTTTAGTAATCGAAAACTCCATCACGGGTCCTTGTGCCCGGATGGCACCAAAAGGCCGAGCCCCTATATGTCGGAGGAGACTAACACAGGACCCCAACACCATGGCCCCCCACTTAAAACTCTAGTAACTACGGATTTCAAACCTTTAACCTCAGCGTTGAGGGATGAACTCCTAAATAACATAGCTACTCACAATTGGGTAATTTATCATATACTTTTTACAATCGTAAAATCAAAATTTTCGAGGATGTTTCTAGGTGAGAACTTATTTCATTCTCGAAGTTAGGATTATATGTCATCGGCCAAGTCGGTCCGTTGTTTTCGGTACGACGAACAATAGCAATTTACTCAAGTGTCTCCCCAAATACCGATCGGTTTTCCAGATTTCTAGATTGGTCGAGAGTATCATTGCACCGAGTGTGTCTATAGAGATCCTTGCTCACATAGCAAAGTACACAAAATTCCTGCCGATAATACCTAGAACTTAATTGATCGATAGAGTCGCCATTATCGAAATTTGATGGATTTTATTCCCGTCATGTGATAAATAACTATTTTCATACGGTAAAGCAGAATCATTTGGAACTACAGCATAGTCCACATGCCAATCTTGCTTCCATCCCATCAAATAAGAGAAGTCTTTTTGGCCATGGTACGAGGCTAAAGCAATTTGCCTTTTCAACCTAGCAAAGAAGGGAAAAGGCAAGGCTAGTTAGATAGAGCATGCCTTTTGCCATTTTTGCCCTAAAAGAAGGAAAAAGAAATCGAGAATTATCATGCCCGGCGCATTTTAGCGCGGTGGGGGCCACCGCGTGCCAGAACTTTAACAGAATTCGATTATTTTAAATAATACACACCACTTGATTCTCTCTCTTTTTATTATTTATTTATTTCTTTTTGCTTTTTCTCCTTTCTGTAACTTTAGAAAAAGAAAAAAAATAAAGAAAAGTTGGAAAATCAGGGCAAAAGACAACAGAGCCAAAGACAATCCAAGCACGTGACCCCCCTCCCCTGCCCAACAAAAGAACTTGAACTTTACCGTCACTGCAAAAAAGGTCCTCTGCTTTCTTTCCTCCATTTTTGCACATTAGACATCCCATTGGCATTTGTCCCCTCCGAATTTAATCAATCCTCCACACATCGTTGGAGTCCCATCTCTCGAAGCAGCAGAGAAGAAGAGGGAAAGGGAGAAACTTCGGAGGAAAACAACAGTAATTTTCCAGGAAAAAAGCAATGCATAGAAAGCCCAGTTCTTGATACTAGGCCAGGAAGGAAGGAGTATATTATCGTTACTGTCTTCCCAGTCTGTAACTTTGTCGAATTTGGCATTTTGCTCTGGCCTTATTCTCGGGTTCTCTCTCTTCTTTCTCTTCCTGTCTGAGATCGAAGTGGGTTTTTTTTCACTCGCCTTTCTTGCTCTGCCCTGTATGGTTAAAATATAGCAGCAGGGAGAGGAGAGAAAAAGTAATGGTGGTGGAGGAATCAGCGACGGGGAGGTAAAAACCAACGACAAGAAGCACACGAAAGTGTATCTTTGTGGGGGTCGTGGTAAAGCACGTAGATAACACCACCATTATTTTCCCAGATCTCTAGGATCTCAGAATTTTAGGCATTTTTGGTGCTTGCCGTGTTTCTCGAGAAAAACACTCTCATTCACATTCGCATTCTCAGCTTTTTTAGCTGTTTGTCCTGGCTCAGACGTGCTTATTTCTCTAGCTTTGATTCTCAGTGTCTTTTTCTTAGCTAGGCGTTTTATGAGCCGGTGATTTTTAGCATCGGGGTCTTCAGTTACATGGAGCTATTGTTGAGGGGCCAGTGAAAAAGTGAAGTTATTTGAAAAAGGAGGCAAAGGAGAAGGGGGGAAATTTACAGGAGAGAATCATTCTTTCCTGTTGTGGTAGTGGAGGTTCTTATTCTGGAGCTTTCTTCCTTTCTTTCTTTCCTTCCGTTTGACTGGAATAAAGGGAAGAGATAATAAGTTTGTAGGGGCAGGGGCTGCCAGTGAAAATGACTTGCATTTTGGATTCTCATGGTGGTTTTGGGAAGTGGGTGCCAGAGGTCTTGAGGAGGAACTGAAGTATAAGAAAGTGTGTTAGAAGAAAGTATGGAGATACAAAGAAGAGTGATGTTGTGGAGAGTTAGATGTTTTCTTGTTTTGACATTGTTGGGGAGTTGCTCTGCTTTTCTTTCTCCTGCTGGTGTTAACTATGAAGGTTAGTCTCTCTCTCTCTCTCTCTCTCTCTCTCTCTCTCTCTCTCTAGATCTCTGCCTCCTCTCTTTTTGTTTTTTCCATAGTTTAACCGAAAGAAATTGGAAACATTGGTGTAGTTTCCTGCATATTGCGTGCTGTGTTCTTAGCTTTTCTTAGAAATGTAAAAGTTATCTTTCTTATACTCTTCCTACTTAAATTGTACATCCTTTTTTCCTTTTGAATCAACGTATTAGTCCAAGATATTGATCTGCGTAAATGTTTAAGATGAATGGCGGCTTATATAGGGGCAGATTTATAATCTGTTACCCATCTCTCTCTCTCTCTTCATGGAGCTATGGGTCTGTTAATTTAGGCTTGTTAATTTATTCTTTGAAGTTCCTGAGGACAACGGACGAAGCTCACAATGACAGCAATGGATCTTTATACTTATATTTTTCCATTTGATTATTTGAGCAGTTATGGCTTTAATGGCAATAAAAAATGCTCTCCATGACCCCTACAATGTTTTGGAGGGTTGGGATGTAACTTCTGTGGATCCTTGTAGCTGGAGGATGGTCACTTGCACAGGCGATGGTTTCGTTTCATCTCTGTAAGTTTGTCTTAGTCTTGTGTGCCGTGTCTTAATTTCAAGATGTGCTGCATGATGGCAAATAACAATAGGTGAACGTTAGGTGAAATCGTTTTTTTTTTAAGATGATATTTTTGCTTCTAGATGATTTCTTCTCATCCTTGAACAGGGGTCTTCCGAGTCAGAGCTTATCAGGAACATTGTCTCCAGAAATTGGAAACTTAACGAACTTACAATCTGTGTATGTTCTTACTTTCATTCTGTCTTATAGTTACTTTATGTGTGTATGTTACTTGGTGTAAGGATGGTGGGGTACTCTGATAGATCTGTTTGTTATTTTTTATGATTGAAGCTCTATCCCACATTCTTGATCACGCAACACTACAGCATTTTCTAGATGAATTTACAGCTTATGATCCTTGAACGTTTAGGTTGCTGCAGAACAATTTCATCTCGGGTCCTATTCCAGCAACAATAGGAAATCTACAGAAGCTTCAGACACTCGATCTCTCCAGTAACACATTTAGTGGAGATATACCTAGTTCTTTGGGGGACCTGAGGAACTTGAACTACCTGTAATTTTCAAACCAGGGACTTTTTGGACATTTTTGTGAGTATGCCAATGCAAGACTGATCTTACAACTGATGCCTTTCATCTCTTTCATTTGAGCAGGCGATTGAACAACAACAGTCTTAGTGGATCCTGCCCTGAGTCGTTGTCTAATATTGAGGGCCTCACTCTTGTGTATGTCTTTCTTCATCATTTACGAGGTCAAGTTTATTCATTTTACAGCGAGAATACTCATTATTGAAATATAAGCTGATTGCAGAGACCTTTCATTTAACAATTTGAGTGGTTCTTTGCCAAAAATATCAGCAAGAACTTTTAAGTAAGTTGATCTTTCCACTGGAACTTCATTGCTGTATGTGCCTGTCGTGAAGTCATTTACATAGTCATTGTACTTTCTGCTGATCTCAGAATCATTGGCAACCCTCTAATATGTGGACCCAAAGCTGGCAACAACTGTACTTCTGTCTTTCCTGAACCACTTTCTTTTCCTCCAGATGTTTTAAAAGGTATGCACATGACTTAATATGTATAGATACCAAGAAAAATATTTGTGATCCCACAAGCCTTAAGGAAATATGCATTTGCGTCTTTGTGATTGTTAGATCAACCAGATTCTGGATCAAAAGGTCATCACATGGCGATTGCTTTTGCTGCAAGCTTTGGCGGTGCCTTCTCTGCAGTCATTGTCATCGCTTTACTAATTTGGTGGCGTTACAGACGGAATCAACAAGTTTTCTTTGACGTCAACGGTCAGTCTTTTGCCCTCTCTTTCTGCCAGTGCTTTTGCTGTTGAACACACCACTTCTATAGGTCACATGTACATTGTTATTAGATCAGATCTATTCTCTTAGCTTTTGGTGCATCGCCTGTGAAGGTTGAAATCTCCTCATCCATGTGCCGTTTATCCATACTTGCTTTCTGTGGGGATGAAAAATAGAAAGCGGCCTTGCCACATAGCACTTTCAGTCTGTCTATGGAAAAAGTACCGGTCAAAAGAGCTTGTTTGTGAGAATGGCCACTTGATTTAAGGCCTTAAGCTGCAGAGCACTTTTGTATATCTATGCAAAAGAAGCACTCAAAGAACTTTAATATCTCTAGCAGTGGTTAGTGAATTGCTTGAGAGTCAATAAATTTAGAATCTGTCTCCAAAGATTCTTTAGCTAGCTTCCTTAGATTCCATGATATTACCATTGTCCTTTAATTTTTGAGGAATAATCACCAATCGGCTTACCTCATGTGTCAGCTGTAGTCTATTAACTTCGACATGAATAAATACTGCAATTTTCTTTGTTCATTTTTTTAATTAAAACGAGTTCTTGGCTTTTCTATGTGGTGCAGACCAATACGACCCTGAGGTTTGCTTGGGACATTTGAAAAGGTATACATTGAAGGAACTGAGGGCTGCGACTGATCACTTCAACTCCAAGAATATTTTAGGGAGAGGTGGATTCGGGATTGTATACAAGGGATGCCTCAATGATGGTACTCTTGTAGCTGTCAAAAGGTTGAAGGACTATAACGCTGCAGGAGGTGAAATCCAATTTCAGACAGAAGTGGAAATGATTAGCCTCGCTGTTCATCGGAATCTTCTCAGGCTTTGTGGTTTCTGCTCAACAGAGAATGAAAGACTCCTTGTGTACCCGTACATGCCAAATGGAAGTGTAGCTTCTTGCTTAAGAGGTTAGCCAACTTCACTCCGAGCCATGAAATAGTATTTCATGTGCTTCTGCTTGATGCAGTTTTGATTTGCTTATGGCATTGGCGCACCAATGTTGTTCCACCAAATTGCTAGAATATTTCCACCTAAGTTATTGCATCACTTGCTAACGACATTAGAAAGCCTTATCAGGAAACCTCAATGACTAATCTTGTTAGACACTGAGTACGTTAGTTTGATACATTCTTCACTTGATTGGACACAATGATATGATGACTCCTAGACCATCTTGATGTTGGCCAGCCTGCAATTATCTCCTTATGTTCAAAGTTCAGTTGTACCTTCTTGGTACATCTAATGACCTCATGAAGATGGGTAATCTGTCACATAACCTCAGATTGCTGATTTACTGAGTATTCTGACCCTTCTGAAATTAGATAATTTGCTGTCCTCAAAGTTGGTAATGCCCATCATCAATCTGTTCTACCCATGAAGCTAAAACACTATGCCAAGCCTCTAGCTACATCAGTCTTTTCTTCTTTTTCCTTACCTTGTGCTGTGATGTCTTTTTGACCGGTTGCATTAGGTTTATCAGTGTGCTTCTGACTGTTGGCAGAACCTAGATTACTTGGATAACCTGTCTACTTTCTCTGCAGATCATATTCATGGGAAGCCAGCTTTGGACTGGTCGAGGCGAAAGAGGATTGCCTTAGGTACAGCTAGGGGCTTGGTTTATTTACATGAACAGTGTGACCCCAAAATTATTCACCGTGATGTTAAAGCAGCCAATATTTTACTCGATGAAGACTTTGAGGCTGTTGTTGGAGATTTTGGGTTGGCGAAGCTTTTGGATCACAGGGACTCCCATGTGACAACAGCGGTGCGTGGCACCGTAGGCCATATTGCTCCCGAGTACCTATCAACAGGCCAATCATCTGAAAAAACAGATGTATTTGGGTTTGGTATCTTGCTCCTTGAGCTCATCACAGGTCAAAAAGCTCTAGATTTTGGACGAGTAGCAAACCAGAAAGGAGTCATGCTTGATTGGGTACTCTCTCTCTCTCTCTCTCTCTCGATTTTTTCGGATGGATCTGCTTGTTGGTTCTAAAGGAGTATGTTCCTCAAGACATGCATCGAAAGAGAGACTTAACTTGCTTTCCAAATCTGGCATGTCTGACTCAACATAAATCTATTTTGACATGACTTCTGTGCCCCACATCCTAAGAGCAGTTGTAGCATTTCTTCAAGCATTAGTTATATCTCAACATCGACGAGTATACCTCTATCTCATGTTGCTTGAGCGTACGATATGAGTTCATTCTGAATTTTGAGTACATGTCCACAGTTATAAAAAAATCAAAGAGAATCCCATGATGCTTTTATTAGGTTTTAAAGAAGCAACAACACAATGGAATTGTAATCCCAGTATGTTGGATTTAGTGGAGTGAATCATTAAAATGCAGATGTCTATTATATTACTGCCAATGTGATATGAGAATGCTAGTCCATGGAAGTGAGATAATGAAAATCCAGAATTCATTTTGAATTGCAATTGATACATAATAGTCTCCCTGTAAATGGACTCATGGGTCGCAACTTGCAAACCATTGACTTGTATTGGTTCTACACTGGTGTTGCTTGTCTGGGTTAATGTGATTGACATTGATTAAAACCTGAATTTTCTTTTTATCTGCAAGGAAGTTTTATACCTGTAGATATTTAATTTGCAATGTTTTCAAGATGTTTTATCTTCTGTTGCATTGTTTTCAGGTAAACAAGTTACACAAGGAAGGAAAACTAAACCAACTGGTAGACAAGGATCTCATGACCAATTTCGACAGGATTGAATTGGAAGAGATGGTCAAGGTTGCTCTTCTTTGTACCAAGTTCAATCCATCCGAGCGCCCCAAGATGTCCGAAGTACTCAGGATGTTGGAGGGTGATGGTTTAGCCGAGAAATGGGAGGCTTCTCAGAACGTAGAGACGCCAAGGTTCAGATCATGCGAAAACCCAACTCCAAGATACTCGGATTACATTGAAGAGTCTTCACTCGTGGTAGAAGCAATGGAGCTTTCTGGTCCTAGGTGACAGATGAGTCCCCTCATTTACACACGCTTCCATTCACATCATCTGGTTGCAGAGGGCTCGAAGGAATGAAAGTTGTCGCCGTTGTCGAGAGAGCTCAGTGAATGTATTTAGTCTGTAAAAAAGGTAAAAGGAAAGTCATGTACAAGCTTTATTGTTCTTCGCCAGGAATCAATTTCAGCTGGTTGAGCCTTTTTGTCAAGAAAATTTTGACATACGTTAACAAGAGTTCACTGTAAGTACCATTCCCCTACCGATCTAACCAATTAGTTCTGATTCCCTAGTCTACCGTTTCCCGGGCACGGCCTGTTGTCATACCTATGTTGGTACTTTCCCTACTGTTTAAGCATTCGAGTATGTTCTTACTTCCTGCCATCCATGCGCTCCTTCGCCTGGACAGCGCGGAGTGTGAATTTGTCCGAGGGTCGATCTAAACTTGGACTCGGGTGATTTGCCCGAGTTTTGGCCTTGCGAGGAGGTACTCTTGCTTCTCTCGTGGAATACATCTGCACATGGATGGCTTTTGAATTCGTAAGGGGAGTACCAATGTTTCTCTCGTTGAATGCCAGTGCCAGAGCAAGAGTTACTTCAGATGATCAGCGAAAACAGGTAGTGATGTGTTGTTATCCTGCCGTGGAGGATTCCTACAGCACCAAAAGAGAAAGGGTGAGGTTGTGGTTTTCCTTTCTGGATTCGATTTCCTCATTACAATTTACTAAGGGATCAAATGGAATTTGCTTAGCACTAGCCTTTGTGCTTCTTAAGTGCTCGGGAACCGCCTTGACCGGTTGGTTCTTGACCGGTTGGTTCCGAGCGGTTCTAAAAGCCATTAGTCTGGTTCCCGGTTCCCTTTATGAAGCCAGGAATTTTTGGTCCGATTTTCAGTTTTGGTGGTGGCACTGTCCATCCGGACCCGATCAAATTTATTTATTTATTAAAAGAATAAACTATAAAAAATTATATACTATATCTTTAATTTTTTGTTGATCGGCTCACTTAAGACTTAACTTTCCACGATTTTGCCTCTTTTTTTTTCTTCACCTTTCTCTCCACTCTAGAAAACGAAATTGGAATCCGACCGGATCGTGCGAAAATTGTTAATAAATCAAAATAGAGCTAACGCATCGTCGGTAATTAATAATTTTTCACCGGGGAACCGAACCGAACTGAACGGGAACTAGATCGGATCGCCCACTCCGGTATGGTCCGGTTCACGATTCCAAATAATAGGAAACCGGGAACCGCCCCGAAAAGTGATCACCCCTAGTGCTTCTTATAATTTTTCAATTTTCTAACTAAATTCAAACAACGAAAATTTAGACATAATAATATTTTTAGCAGTGGAAAATGAGAAATTTTGTGCTATGGAAGATATTGTGGTATGTTGAGAAGGTTTGCTCTCGAGATCCCTTGGTGCCATGCAACCTTTGAAAATAAAATTTTTAATTATATCAGTTTAGACTTGAATTTTTAATAAATTATCAATGTAGCCGTTTTGATATTTTGATTGCAAATTGCTAACTCCACGGTTTAATTAGTGTTTTGGATTGAATATACTCTTCAATTGTGCTTTTAACACTTGCTCAGTTTGTTTAGAAAAAAAAAACAATTTGAGATATCATTTTCTAGAAAAGAACATTGTATGTTGCCTCAAATCGAATAATTTACTCAATAAAGAATTTTCATTATCGCCAATAAATTAGAATCTAAGTATTTTCCATAAATGAGGAGAAAATTTATCACTCAAATAATAATAATAATTTATATTTAAATATTCTTACGAGTAATGAAAAAAAAAGTAATTGATAAAAAAATTTCTTATCAAATATTTTTGTGAATGACAAGAAAATTTGTCGTTTGTTTATTTTTCTAAAGTTCCAATGGGAAACCCATGGAGAAACACTCGCCGGGCCTCAGAGCAGCGTGCGCCCGCAGCCTCTGACACCGCTAAAAGAGGCGGGCCCCACAGGGCCACATCGGACGTCGCTCTCCGCCACGTGTCCGCCTCCATCGGTCGTTCACAGCGGCTACGCACTTCGCATTGTCGGGACAAAAGCAGGTCCCCCCAACACCCCCCGCGGCGGCGCACGTGCCGCGCTCGAGCCTAGTCGCGGTCGCCGCCGAACACGTGTCGCCTCGTGAGATCCGGCGGGAAAGAGGTTGTAATTTTCGCCTTCGCCACTAACGGTTGGGTTAAAAAGGGGGGCACGCGATGTGACCTTTTTACCCCTCCGACTCGTCCGGACCCCGGGGGTCAAATGACGCATTCGCCCTCAAGCCGGACCTTTGACTTTTCTAGGCTTAAGGGATGGTCCTAAGGTGTTTCCCTTTAAGAGAGCATGCAATATTTTTCAACTGGAACATGTGAGTATATAACATGGGCTTTTTTTTTTCACCAGAACACTTGTGATGCATATTATATATATAAGAAAAATTAAGCAAAGTGATTTTTAATGAAGTTTATATCCTGGAGTAAAATAAATTAGAACGCAAGACTTACGATATCGTACTTCACAGAGATTCTTTTATATTATTAATATCTAACTCGTGTCGATTTTTGAGTTCCATAATTATGTATGACATTTGGATTATTGCTTACATATGTAAATAATGTGATGACTTTATATTATATTTATGCATCTAAACGTATCATCCTCTTTCTCTTTTTAATTAAATAGAATTACCTTTTTTTAGTGAAATTATTAATTAAATAATCAATACTCAATATGTTCACTCTGATTAATGAAAAATATTCGAGTAAAACTCATAAAAATCATTGTTTTTAGATGAGATATAAATTATATCTTTGAAGATGAACAATAAAATACGCTTGCTATACCTTGCACATCTATTATCCATAATTAATACGTGTCTATAAGTTTTCTAATCATCAACAACAACGCAGCCAAACAAAAAAAAAGAAAAATAAAAAAGAGATTTCTTTTCGTTGTAGATAAGTCTTCCGTTGAACTTCAATTGAAAAGATTTCTCAGTTCGCTCGAATCTTTGACAAAGGCAAAACTACCACCGAAGGCCGAAGCCTCCAGTGAAAAGACATGAAAGGCCAGCGGCGGGTCCCGGTCCCAAACGTGAGAATAGGGCAGAAGCTCAGGGGCAATTTCGACCAAGCACCCCTTCTTGGCATCTTCGTAATTCCGTTGACACTGGTCTGGTCTTCTGTCTCTCTCCCTCGGCGGTCTCTCTCCCTCGGCGGTCGCTCTGCTTCTCACTTTTCTGTTTGACACTTTTCGAACGCGACCCGAAGCTACGACACAGACGCACGTAACATACTCCCCTCTGTTTCATCGTCTCCAACTCTTATGTAACGACCGCCAAGTTTGGTTTCGCTCTGTGCCCTGTTGCTTCCATGCGGAGCCAAAGCGAACGGATCCCATGAATCTCGCGTTCTCAGAGCAGCTTCTCCACACCAAGAGGGCGGTGGCCTCCAAGTTCGGCCTCAGCGTTGGCGCTTCCCTCGTCTTTCTCGCTCTCATGGTGACCTTTACTCTGAGTGTGGCTCCTATGTGCCTAGAGCTATCTAGCTACTCTGTTTCGCTGTGGACGTTCTCTTCCTCTACCCCCGCCAACGCCACCCTTGTTTCGTCCTCTGCTCATGTTGCGAACTTGACTACCGGTGTCCGTTGTTGCTGCGGAAATGCGACATCAGGTGTTGGGAAGGCTTTGAATTTCTCGGATGGAGATTGTCAAGAGAGGGTCTTGACCACAACCCGCGAAGGGAATGTGACAAGAGGGGCTAAAACAGAGAGGGCATTGGGAATGCCTGCAGGGGATTCGGAAAATAGAAGCTTGACGGTTCATCGAGGGAGTTTTGGAGTGAAGAATCATGAAGCTGTCGGTAGGTTGGTGGATGGTTCTAAAGCGAGGCATGGCGCGAGTCTAGGCGAGAAAGCTGGGGTGTCTTATGAAAATCGTCATGAGGGTGGTAATTTCTCTCTAGAGAGGGGAGGGAGTGATAATTTAAGCTCTCCCGTCCCCACAGAGGAGTCTAACATTAGGATCACGCGACATAATTCCGGAGTTTTGGAAAGTCGAGGTGAGGATTGTGACATATTTGATGGTCGATGGGTGAGGGATGATTCGAAGCCGTATTATCCGGCGAATTCTTGTCCTTATGTTGATAGGGACTTTAATTGCCACGTTAATGGTAGGCCAGACGACGGATTTGTAAAATGGAAATGGCAGCCTAATGGATGTGACATACCGAGGTATGTGCTGGCTTGGAGCCTTGGTGGGAATTTATTAGGATTATAGAATGCAATCTGATGAGCATTACTTTGCTTTAGTCTTTAGGAAGGATGCAAGAACTTATGTTTTGCACAATAACACAATACAGATTCTTGCTTGTTGTGTAGTGAGTTGAAGATAATCACATGCTTTTGATATATTCTGGAAGATATGGTCGACTGACTCTGATAAATTTGGTTTTTCTGTGAGGGATCATCTGGTAGATATGGTTCTTTACGGATATTATAAATGGATGGACTAGTTTAAGTACTCTTGGTTGTGGGGCGATATTTGGAGATAGCCTAGGATGGTCAATCCTTGATTGGTTCAGGCGATTGATATGTATAGTCCTTTGCACAGAATGCTTTATATGTTAGTTTTTTGGGACATTTTCGTAATGAATTCCTAATTGATAATTGAGACCATTTTCCTCAGTTTGAACGCAACTGATTTTCTAGAAAGATTAAGAGGAAGGAGGCTGGTTTTTGTGGGGGATTCGCTGAACAGGAACATGTGGGAATCTCTTGTCTGCATCCTCCGCCATAGCGTCAAAGATAAGAAGCGAGTCTACGAGATATCTGGAAGGAGAGAATTCAAAAAGCAGGGAGTTTATGCCTTCAGATTTGAGGCAAGTCAACTGCAAGATTCTCCATTTAATGTGGCGAATCTTAAATATTATAATTGCGCGGTTCATATCTCATTCTTTTATTTCTATGGTTTCAGGGGTACAATTGTTCGGTCGACTTTCTTGGTGCTCCATTTCTTGTTAGAGAATCATCTTTTAGCAACAGGAATCGGTCGTTCGGGACGTTGAGGTTAGATTTGATGGACCGCACAACACAAATGTATCGTGATGCTGATATAATAGTCTTCAACACAGGCCACTGGTGGACCCATGAGAAGACAACTAGAGGGTGAGTGCTGTCACTTCTATTTACCTTCATCATCTTTATGAGCTTATTGGTTTGTAACGCTAAAGGTTAAAAGGTGAACTGTAATTGATATGCCAAGTTCATCTCAACTTGGAATTCCTGATTATCTGCAATGGGACTTGTGTAAAATGATCTTGAAAATTGAGAGCTTCATACATATAACCAGAAAAATTAATTTGAATCCACAAACTAAGCCTTTTTTATTTTATTTTTTATTTTGTTGTCTGTGGATTGGAACCTCGGACAGGGAACACTATTATCAGGAAGGCAAGTATGTGCACCCAAAACTCAAGGTCCTAGAGGCATATAAGAGAGCTCTTAGGACTTGGGGCAAATGGATAGACAAAAACATCAACCAGACCCAAACGCAGATTTTCTTCAGAGGATATTCAGCTACTCATTTCAGGTAGTTGCCTGTTTCTTCATTTTTACCTCTAAAATATTGTGCACCATTCCTAGGTGACAGTTTATATATTGTTTTAAGAGAAAAGGTGCTCAAGTTTGTGCGCTACCTTGGCATGAACTTGGCCACTTCCAGTGCTTACTCATACCTTAAATTTCAGAAGTAGAAAGTTATAGAAACAAAAAAAATAAGATAGTAAGTAGGAGGATTGAAGGCTGTCGATAGAGTGGGTTCCATGCCTGTCAAAACTTTTGGGACTGACATATAATTTTTCTTTTGCTCGTTGAAATGATCTCTACATCTTTTCCCCTAGTGAAGTAATTCAGATGCCTCCCTCAGAGATGTGTCACACAAAACAATGCAAACCTGAAAGATCTTGATCCTCTTAGCGCTCTAATTCAACTTTTTGTTTAGTCTATGAGAGAAGATTATCTTCATCAGCTATCTGTATCTCCTAAGCAACATAGTACGGTGTAGGTGAACAGATGAAACACCTATGAGAAATTTTGTTGTTCCCAGATATATATTTATTTACACGAAAATGTCACTCCCAGTCAGTTATGTCAATCTAACATGAGGATTCTTAGATTTTGGCCTGCCCGACAATCCATAGGAAACCGATTGAATTTCGTGTGCTTGCAGGGGTGGGCAGTGGAACTCGGGAGGACAGTGTCATAAGGAAACGGAGCCTATTCTCAATGATACGTACTTGGAAAATTACCCTTCAAAAATGAGGGTGCTGGAGCACGTGCTTCAAGAAATGAGAACTCCGGTAACATATTTAAACATTAGTAGACTTACTGACTACAGAAAAGATGGGCACCCTTCTGTTTACAGAACGGCTTACAGGACCATGCGAGAACGAATTGCCGCCGAACAATCCCAAGATTGCAGCCATTGGTGCTTACCTGGTGTCCCTGATACCTGGAACGAGTTGCTATACGCTTCTCTGTTGAAAATGGGGTGGGGATCTTCGACATAGTGAAACATAGAGGCATGAACAGCAGCTTTTTCCTTGATAATTTGTTGCTCTATACCATGTCTTTTTCCAATTAGGATCTTAGCTTTAGATTGATTCAGATAGGAGTTCCAGTGTATTGAATGTTCAGGGAAATTCAACTCTACCCAGATCTTAGTTATCCTTATATAGATTTTTAATTCTCACTTGGTTGAATTGTGTGTATACTACGTTCCAAGATGCTGACTAGAAATACAAAGCACATCAAGTTTCTTCATTGATTTGTTGGCTTCATAGTGCGGGTATTTCATCAGATGTACACATCCTATGCCTGGAGCTTGGCTGTTTGTCAAGAATATATGTGCGTAGTGATTTTTCCTCCATCAGATCTTTAAGGAGGCGGAGCAATTAAATCGTAGCTAAGATTGGTGTAAACCGGTTTGTTCGGTCTTTGATTGATCAAGGAAGAATTACCTTGATGACTGAACCTCAGAATCTTAATGCCATAATGCCTTTTAATTGGTATATGCAGATCAAATCAACCGCAAATCTCACACAGGCCTAACCAACGATGATTTCCTTCATCTAAAATGAAGTCGAGACTCTACTCGCTCGATGGCGAGTAAATTGTTCACATGATGAGTACTGTGTTTTTCAATTGACATTTGATGCTCTTCTGGTTTTATCAATCCATAATTCTTGAAGGAGATACCAGAGAAGGCCTCTGGATTTCAATAGACATAAGTTCTTGCTGAATCTTCTGGGAAGTGATGGTTGAGGGCATAGTTTGGTTTACGTATAGAATGTGTAACTTTTATCATGAGTATGCGGGGCAATGAGAACAGAGTTGAAGAAGGCTGCTCTAAATGTAGCCCCCCCTGCAACTGCTTCTGTTTAGCACTTTACATTCATTGATCGTTTGCACATGTTTGTGCGCACCCACGCAAGTGTCTGTGGGGAAGAGAGAGAGAGAGAGAGAGAGAGAGAGAGAGAGAGAGAGAGAGAGAGGGTGCAAGGGCGGGAGCTTTCTTAAAACCAGCATACTAACTCCAGGTTGAAGTTTTTAAGAGCAGACATACAATAAGATTTCCGTTTCAAAGAAGTACATGTAAACATGCGACATGTATTCGACACGAAGATAAAAGATAGACCTGAAAACTAAAAGCCTTGAAAGACTCGAGCTGAGTCCGTTGCCTTTCTGTGACTTGCCGGTTTGCCTGGGCAATACCCAAAGCCTCCATCTCCGTTAATTCGAACTCTCCTCCGATGCGGCCTGACGGTGACGATGCTATTGGTTAAAGTCCTGGCAAACTGATTGATGTTCATGAGGAGTGAGAGAAATCCCTCTTCATCCCCATATAGCCAATTGCTTCTTTTCAAGAGCCATGGAGAGATACATGCCAAAAGCCTTCCATATCAGATCTCAGGGAAACTGATAGGTGGGTTGATGGTGATGATGCCCACCAATGGGTTCTCCCAGGAGCCAAGTGGAGGTGTTAGTATCAGAGATTGAGCCCTTAAATAGGCAAAAATGTTAGATTTTTCAGAAGTGGTGGTGGTGAGCAGAACTGGATAAAATTAAATTGCATCGTGTGTTGGTTCATTATCCAGAACAAAAGCTCTCTTTTCTTTAGTTTAAAGTTTCACCATTGAAAGTTGCCTTAGCCATGGTTGGAAAGTTTGAAATAATTTGTGCGTCTCCTCCTGCCGTGTGATTATACCATCTTACCCTTGATTCCTTCTGTTGCTTTCGCCATTAAGTTTCTGCTATCTTAAGGTCTCAAAAGTTGCTGTCTCCCTCCTGCTTCCTAGGTACAGCCGTGGCTCTGCAGTCTGCAGAGATAGTAAAACATTCAAACGAGAGATCAAGACACGAAGCTGTTCAAACCGAGAAAACCGTGTAGGAATGGAAAAGATTTGTACTATTTCACTCAGCATAAGAGTCTGAAATTTGTGGTTACAATCAGGGCATTGGTGTCAAAATGGAAGAGGGTTGATACCCCCCTAGACTCACTTTTTTCCTTTCTCGTTGTGTAATGCTTTTGATTATTGGAGCCTTCTAGCTTTTGGAATTGCACCGGTGGATCCACTAACTCGTGCTCATCTTATGCCTTTTTTTCCCACTCCGTTAAGCGTCCTAATATCCCACTAATCCGATCCGGAAGCCAGCTTTTTCTCTCCGGCTTTCTCAACTGAGTCCTGCAACGCAATTAAAAAACCTCAATGGTGTCTACTTTAACTTCGTCTTTTAGCCAAATTTGAGCCGATCGAGCTGGTCTCGCCTGAACAAAACGAACAATCACATTCACTCTCGCTTTGCAATCCCTTGTGGGGCTTCTCTTTAGGGAGATTTCCACAGTTTTCCCCATAATCGCCCCTTGGGCGGAAAAAGAAAACGTGTCATCACCTCAATGGCCAATTAATTTCTTAAAGTGGGAAAAAGGTTGCAAGTTCATAGTTTCGACTTTACAGTCATGTCCTCTTAGTTATCTCTCGCGCTGCCTCCCATCAAGTTTAATGGGGTCTTTCGCTCCATGAAAAGCAGTGATCTCCTTCTCAGAAATGCACCCATATGACAACAGTTAGACTATCCACTCACTCTCGTTTTCTCACCTCCTTTTGTTTTGTAAGGCAAACAAACAAAACAGCCTCCACTTTCTGCAGTGCCTCCTCTCCAAAGAGAATCAGTCTCAACCCATTGCTTTAAAATTGTTCTGTTTTGCTGTTATTGCAGTTGATGCTTACATCAGAGGATTATACCCCATTATAGTAATTGAGGGCTGACAGGTGTTGTGCGGATGCTTAATCATTGATTATAAATAATTGAAGAACAAACCACTTTTGGGAAGTTGGGGCAAAAGGTGTTGGAGATGATGAGTGGCTATCGAAGAGAGAATTCAAGACTTTAGAATCATGATATAACTCAACTCTCCTCTATATGGTAGTCCTTTTTATGGTCATTAGTGTTTTCGACTTTAATCGTTGGGAGAAAGTTTTCGTTGCTTTGATCCTCTTCACTCACTAGTTGTCTTGGACAAGTTTGTATTTTAGTAGTCATCATTGTGGTCATTATGGTCATGATGCTTTCCATTGGTCACAGGAAATGAGGAGAAAATTTGACAGGTGAAACAACACACACCAGAGAAATCTTTCCTTTGCTCTCGTTTGTCACGAGGCTCCAAAAGTTCTCTTGAGAACAATATTACATTGTCCTGCAAAAGTAATTTCCCTCTCCTTCTCTGAAACTATGGAGAGGCTTGGCTTGAGTTGCTTTTTCCAAGGGTGGATCATCTCTTTCGAGATGAAAGATGCAGCTCTAGATAAACATTGTAGAATCGACCTCTGATAACTCTTCCTAGCCAAAATGAAGGAGGATGAGAAAACCAAAAGAGCTGTGGAGTAAGATGATCTGGTTCCATCTCTTTTCTTCTCCGTACAGTTGAGGAAAAGTAAGGTGCCCACGAGACATGATAAAGGCAACTAAAATGATAATCCGATTTGCGCGTGAAAAGGAATGTTAGGTTGAGCTTCCTACAGGAGTTCATGATCTTGAGAATTATTTTTCTTTTTCAAGCATTTATCTTGGGCAATTATTTTGTACGTGTTCTGGGAAAATTAATTATACATGAAGACGAAACAAATTAAAGCATATCGATTTTTTTTTCTCCCTATTTTAAGTGACTACTCATGTTGTTGGTGACTATATTTCTATTCTAAAGCTGTTTGTATGGGCAGAAGAGAAGAAATACATATATACGGCTACATAGAACTTCTTACATCTTGTGATCATGTCTCCACCGAATTTTACCACCTTTCAAAAAGTTTCCTTTCGAACCGTGTCTTCCTTGCTAGAGACTCAATCAATTCCCATAATTTGGCCTGCCTCCTACCTGTAAACAACCTAAGAGCCTGAGGGTACGCATCTAACTGCAGTGGTGACTGCTCAACCTCGATCAATAATCGGTAATGAAGCATCGTGGCCTATGCCCGCTTGAATCTTGATGATTACAAGTGAAAACAGTTGATGATGTCCCATGTTCTGCATGTCCTTTATCATCACCAGGGTTCTTTTGGAGGTGGAATCTTTCTCCATTGTGCACAGTGATTGGGAAAAACCTGAGCCAATGATTTTGCTGCTGATTCAGCCTTTTTCAGCCCAATGAGAGGGAGCCATGTATGCACCAATGATGCCCATGTTGACAGCCAATCAGCTAATGCCAAGAGGAAGGCACAACCAAGAAATGGAATCAGTACTCTAGCTCTGTGCCTAAGGCAACTTGTTCCGTGCCAATCCCAGCCTTCTTTCCACTGCTTGGGATGAAGGTTGGTGGACTCCGGTTTGCCTTCACACAGATTGAGCCCAAACCCAGCAAAGAGTTGTTCCTTCGACTTGGAATTTTCTCCATTTGGGCCTACTACGACTTGGGATTTGGAATTGGCAATTCCTTGGCTTTTGGTTGTGGATATGGAAATTCTCATCTCATGTTCATAGTCCAACAACTTCCCGAAAAAATTTGAGAAAAAACCGACCATGTAAGTAATAACCAGCTTCTAGTGAAAATGATACAAATGTTCATTGAATTTTAACTAAATATACAATGTTTACCTATAAATTTTAATTTACTTTACATGATCCATGAATCACCAATAAATATATGATATAATTAATTTATTTGTTCAAATGACAAATTGTACTTGTTTGATGGCGTGGATTTTTATATGCTATATTGGATTTTGAAAACATTCATCTTTTCATCTGTGTACTTTTCAAAAGGAAAAAAAAAAAGGCATTAACGTGTCCATCGTTATTTGAATATGTGGATTACTACATCCTTACTTGATATGAGTATCTTATTTAGATAATCTACGCATAACTTTTCTTTTGTCGTTCATCATTCGAAATTAATGAATAGAAAATCACATCGGTGGATTCCATTAACTCGATTTAACGAAACTACATCATCTTTTGAGATGAATATCTTATTTAGATAATCCACGCGTAAGTTTTCTTATGCCGTTCATCATTCAAACTTAATAAAATTGAAAGTCACATTAGCGGATTCTATATAGGGGTGAGCATGGTTCGGATTGGGCTGGTCTCGTACTCAACCTGAGGTCCCGTACTCAATTTTTGGGACCGTAGATCGACCTGTTGAGTTTGGGACCGAGGATTGGATTGAGCCTAGTCAACCCGGGACAACTAGATTATTTAAGAAAGTTGGCTCTCGTTGGGAGCTCAAAATTTTCAACACATGCCATCTGAAAAAACAAAATGGGTATATCATAGAAGAAACTTTATTGAAACAAGATAATATGACTGTTACTATTACATGAAGAAAGTACTAGAAAGAAAAACCGCGTATAAAAAATGAAAATCAAGGGGATGGATCCACTTAAGCCAAGAGAGGAGCACAAAATCAACTTATTGAGAAAGATATCCAACTTAAATCATCTGAACAGAAAGTCCAACCTATTTGAGAGATAGTCAAATGCGCAGCTCTCATACAATACATAATAGCAGAGTATGGCATAAGGTTCCCGAAGTAGCGTGTGCATTGAAAAAACGTGTTCCTTATTTTATTACAACTCTTGCATCCTTCAACTGATTCAAGTGATTTAGTCAATAGGAGAGTCAAATGGACAAAAGGACTACTCTCAAATTAGGGTGACGGAGGGTGGCGAGCGGCAAGGCGGGCGTCGAGCGAGGCCGACGTAGGAACGAGGCCGACGTAGGAACGAGGCCGACTGTGAGTTTCTCAAATTAGGGCTTAGTTTCTGCAGAGGAAGGCACAAGTTGTTGATGGATGCATGATTCAGCCTTCTGTTGTAGTAGAAGTCAGAAGCAACATAGGAGAGAAGTACAAGTTGGGCCCTAGCTGCTCTTGGGCCGTGGGCTTGGCAAGAAGAGAGGCTTCTACCTTTTACTCTTGGTCTTGGTCTCTGCGAGAATAAGAAGGCTGAAGTTGGTTTCTCTCCTAGGCTTGAGAAAAATGGGGCATATATTTTTGCATATATATATATTATATATATGTCGGGTTGGTTCGGGTTAGACAAACCCAACATCTCATGATTAGAGATTTCAGGATCGAGAACTTACCCATTCGTCTTAAGAATCCGACCAGGATCAGTCGGATTGGGTCGGTTTAGGGTCGACTCTAGACCATTGCTCACCCCTAATTCTATAAACTCGGATTAGTGGAAGAATGGCATGGACTAGATTAAATTATTATCAACAGTTCAGAAATTTTACTGAATAAAGTAAAAGCCTAACGACGATATTGTAATTTAGTTAAAGTTAAAATTATTATTCGTGTTATTTTTTAGGATTTCAACTAAACCTCACTCATTCATGCAAATGCTCAAACACGCAATAGGAAGCAAGAAAAAGCACATCGGGGGCGACGAAGACAACCTCGTTACTGACGACGGCGTCGACCTCGGCCTTCCCGCTCAAACCCGACACAGGCCATACAGAGAGAGAGAGAGAGAGAGAGAGAGAGAGAGAGAGAGAGAGATGGTGTCGGCAGCAATGTCAGCTTCGACCTCAATCGCTTCATGCCCAAGCCGACGGCTTTCACAACGCAAAAGCCAATCTTACTCTCGACCAGTTTCGACAATGTCGAACCGGGTATCCAGATGTGCGCTTTCCGTATCGGTCAACTCAATCGCCGACCCAGATAGTCGAACGTGAGTATCTCTCTCTGCCCGTCTCTGTGGGACATTACCTCAAACACCTTCCAGGCGTTGCCTTCAATTAGCAAGTCTTTTTGTGCAGTTGTGAATGCTTTGATCTGCACAACGAGCTGGTCCCTTATGGGAAGGCATGGGCATGGCAAAAAGAACTGGTGAGGCAAAAGAAAGCATCGATCCAAAGCGATGGAGATTGCCCAGACACGTTGATCGTCCTCCAGCATCAACCTGTGTACACCATGGGCACCAGCAGTTCGGAGGAGTATCTCAATTTCGACATGGAAAATGCTCCTTTCGATGTTCATCGGACCGAACGCGGCGGGGAGGTGACTTATCACGGTCCTGGCCAGGTATGTCCTTTTGTTTGTAGCCGTTTCCAAGTACAATTCATGTTTCGGTTTTGCAATTGATTTTCGTAAAATAAGATGCGGAAGCTAGTAGCTAACTTCATATTGTAGCTGCTAAAGTTGGGATCTTGGAAAATGTCATCTTGAATTAAAGATACTGATTTTATATGCCAAAGATTATGTCGGTATTGCCACAAAGACCAATTGGTTTGAGAACTCCTTAGGTCATGGTTGATAGAGATATCTGATAAGTGAGAGTGGAATATAGTGGATGCCGCCAAAGTTAATTTTGGAGTTTCATGAATGTCGAACAAAATACAGAGTTGGGGAGACAATGCTCTGTTAAAAGGAAAACAGACTTGAATGGAGATGCAACAATTTGATGCCCTTGAGTATAGAAATCTCAAGCCTCCTGCCTTCTAAATAATAAATTTCACCAAACTTGAAAAGTATTCCTGTTTCGCTCCGATTAAGAAACTTTACATTTAGGCAAGGTTCAAGCCAGCTTATCTATTTTGGTAAACTGTCGTCTATGTCCATGTAAATAGGTTGAAGGTGAATGATAATCAGAGAAAATTTGAGTGAGGTCCAATTTAACAACAAAGAAAATGAAATACAGTTGGAGTGATGGCATTTCTCATTTCTCAAAGTGATCATGTAGATAAAGTATGAACAGCCATGCTCATTATCAGCCTGTCCATATGGTTATATCTTGGAATCTGGTTAGTTATCTAGATATTCTGACATCGAACCATGAACAGGCAACGTACACTCTTGTTAGAATAAGTGCAGGTGAAGTTTTGCATCTTTTTTGGAAATGGTCAAGAAGGCAGAGATTTATCTGGAGAAACCGAAATAATCTTTGGCATATTGACACTCTGAATGCTTAGTAATTGAATAATAACATTAGTTTCGTCAATCATACTCTTGAGGGCATTGCATTTCATGTTTGCTATCTCAAAATTCCTCACCAAAGGAAAAATAATGGAAGCTGAAGAACTATGCCACTCGGGAAGAACATTTTATGTGAACGTTAGCTCTTCGTCATATTGTTTCCTGAAATAATCTTTGATAAGGCCTTTGAAGGCATGGCAGTTTTCCACAAGGTCTAGCTTACTTAAATTCAGTTTTAATGTCAAGTTGTTGAGGTTTCCCTCTGGTTTTCCAGGGTAATAGGACACTGACATGTTACATCCCCCTTGCATTGTTTTTGGAATCAAAGCTTGATTTTTCAGAAGTTTCATATCTTTCTTATTCCTTTTCGTGGTTTTTAACTTAGCTGCTGAGAAACTGAATGAAGTTGAACTAGGTTTCAATAGTTAACACATTGCAGTTGTAGTGTTAAGCAGGAAGGATTTATTGCAGTATATGAAACTGTACACAGAAGATTATATGCGTTTGAGTATTATGCAATTTGCATGGAAATTAAGTAATGCATTTGTCCTTTCTGTTTTTTCTCAGTTTTCTGTTAGTCTTGGAATTCTAAGTCTATTCAGAGGTCCTAGATGTAAAAATAGAGATTATTGCCATTCGTGTTCTCCATATATGCAACATATGCCTAACTCCTGTTGTATTCATGTTGCATTCTAGCTAGTTATGTATCCCATCATCAATCTACGGAATCACAAGATGGATCTGCATTGGTATCTCAGGTCGCTTGAGGAAGTGGTTCTTCGTGCTCTTCTCTCAGCCTTTTCTATCAAGGCCTCCCGTCTTGAGGGTTTTACTGGTGTCTGGGTTGGTATGCTATACAAATTGTTCGTGTGGATATTTTGTTTGAATTATATTTTTGTGATCATTCTTTGATATGAATTCTGTACATAACACATCTCTCCTTTTCTTCCAAATTATTTGCTGTGTTGCTGTTATTCCTTGTGGACCAGCACATTCTAGCTAGATATAATAGGATATCTGGTGTTGACCTATCCATGCCGTTATACTCACAAGCTAGAGCAGATAAGGGTCTTATAGATCTAAATGACCTTACCATAGGCATCCTGAGATTGAAATACTTGGTAGTGCTATGAAGGGCTCTTTATGTGCCTGAGGATTAGTGAGGTGACAAAAAAGGCCTATATAAATAATGTTTTCACTTCCAGGCTGGTGGTTGAACAGGTCAATCACTGGTTCTGTTGGAAAATTGTCCCCTGCAAGCAACTTCTCTTTGAGCTGCAACATGAAAGAACATGGCTGAGAGAGTCTTGCCAGGCTTTCTTTCGACGCATTTAGGAGTGTCGCGTCTATTGTCAGACCTCCACTAAAGCACTTTCCATTTTCCTTTCCTTATGGCCAGGTGGTATTTGGATAGAATCTTAAAAAACGAGTCCTTGATTCAAAATGCCACTGGCACTGTTGCTATTTCCTTTATATTTCTTCTCTAACACAACTGAGTAAAAGCGATTCTTAACCCAGTTGAACCTCTTTGTTTGACTGGTTCAACCATCAGTCATCCATGTTCTGACCATGGAGTCTTATTTTAAACTGGGCTGGATCTCAGACTGTCCGAGTGACTGGTCTGATAACTCTGATCAAGTTTCAAAATATGGTAGATACCCTGTTACCATAAAAATAAAGATGATCTATCCGTCCACTGATGATTGCACATCAGATTGTTCACTGGAATGTATATTTTATAATTGAAAAATTGGCTTTGTGGATCAATGTGCGTTTGTGTGATTGTAAAGGTTCGAGAAGTGTTAACTTAAGAAATGTGATTATTATTTGCCCGATACTTGTTGTTTTGTTCAAAACAATTTCTGGCGTGCTATTAATATATATATCATTTGCTGTATTAACCTTCAGGAGATGAGAAATTGGCAGCCATTGGAATTCGAGTATCCCAATGGATAGCATATCATGGGTTAGCTCTAAATGTCACTGCAGATCTGACTCCCTTTCAATGGATAATTCCCTGCGGGCTACGAAATCGCCGAGTCGGAAGCATAAAGGGAATTCTTGGAGAAGCTTCTTCATCTGTAAATTGCGGAGCTGGCGATGTATATATTCCTGGGGAATGCAATTTCGTCAACGTTGCTTGCGATGCTATAATCGAAGCATTTGCGGAAGTTTTTCAGCTTGAAGTTTACCGGAAACCACTTACAGAGGCAGTTTTAAGGGGTTTATCACTCTGACTTGTATACTCAACATGCTTTTAACTTCTCAAGATTTGTGTAGGATCTGTTCTTGTCTGTTGTAGGTATTGTCCTAGTTTTTCTCACAGTAGTGACAGTTAAGGAAATGCGTTGGCAATGGCAGCCACGACAAGTGAGAAAAGCGTCAACGATGGGGTATTGCTTATCGTCGCTGTGCAACCATCGTGTAATAGGAGATATCTGTAACTTTGGCCATTGCTAGTCAACTCACCTGTCACTTTGGTTCTACTTGCTGGCTTTGTTGGTTGAGCCCGGCTAATGAACTTCTGTACATCACAATCTTGTAGATTTCAAAATGACCCGAACCATCTAAAATCTTATCGATTTTACCCTTGAAAACCTCGAAATTTTCGATCCTGTGTGATTCTCATTTTGATATATATGACTTGAAAACGAAAAGTTGAGGCAACGACAATTGTCTAACTCAAGGTTATGGCGTGAGTCTAAATTAATATAAGAATGTGCGGATACGCTATACTTTGATGGATTTACATCGTAATCAAGAACAGGGGAATGTCTACTTGATATACAGAAAAATTAGATGCTATTCCTGCACATAATTGAAATATTTAAGGCTGATTTAGGACACAGTTTTATCGAAAGAACAAGAACATGGCTGCAACCTATAATCTAAACAATACTTGAAAGCACATTCAAAACTTTCGTGCACATTCTTACCAAGCACACTCGGTCCAATCTCTACTTAGTTGTCTCTTTCTAGTTGGGAAAATGACACAAACAACCTTTGAACTTTAGCCCAATGTGCAATGTAATCCATGAACTTTCAATTTATCCAATGTGATCCTTGAACTTTGACTCAATGCTCAATCTGATCTGTAAATTTTCATTTGTTCAATGTGATCCCGAAACTCTTGGTACATATTCAAACTAGCCACTAGACTATATGAAAATGTCCAATGTGGTCCTTCAATTAACTTAAGTTCATGGATCACATTGAATATTTTCATATAGTTTAGGGAATAGTTTGAACATGTACTAAAAGTTCATGGGCCTTATTGAATAAACTGAAAACTTATGAATTAAATTGCACAATGGGTTAAAGTTCTAAAACCATATTGAGCAAATTGAAAGTTCGGGAATTACATTACATATTTGTTCAAATTTTAGGGATCATTTGTGCTATTATCCATTTTCTAATTTTCTTCTACCGATCTCTTTTTTTGTTGGTCCAGTAGTCCTCGGATGCTTATTAGTTACTCAAGAAAAGTTGTCTTGATTTACTCATTTAGAGAACCTTTGGAGAAATTTGCTTTTTTGATGAGCTAGGATTAACAAAGAAAACTACTGCTGAAGCCGTTTAACTGGCAAGCTAAATATGCCATTGCTCAAAACACTGTCCAAGTCTGTCGACTCACAACTTTCAACAGTCCAGATCAAATTTGACCATGTTGACCAGAATGTGGGCAAAATGGCATTGGCTATGCAAGAGCTACTCAAAACCGTGCAAAAGATGTTTTGGGTTAACACTACAATCTAGCGGGAGAATGAATAGCATGCTTTAACACTTAAAAAAACTTTCGAGGAAGATAAGAAGTTACAATTAGACAGTAATCAGAACATATTAGAAGTGACAGGTGCAACTAATGCTGTCAAACTGCTGCAGATAATAAAGAGCATTAAAAGATATCACATATGAACTTATAGTGGTTTGGCTTTATTCTCAAGCCTACTTTCACTCTCCAAGTAACGGCATTGGTTGGATTCACTGGTACTACCATCAGCATGTATTGATCCTATCAGATAGTAGTTTAGACTATCAAGACTCAAGTAAAAACTATTACTCCTCTGCACTTGATCTTATAACGACTACAAGGCAGCAAGAATATTACAGCGAATTTCAGAAGAACAGTTTAATTTGATCACTAGAGAGAAATAACAATGAACAACCCTAATATTCTTTATTTTCTTAAGCTTCTCTGATCTTCTTTATGTAGACTTTTTCAATCCAACTGTTGGAGACTCTTTTGAGGAGATCGGAGCCCCTGGGCGTTGATTGGAGCAGTTGCCCAGGTTTGAATTGCCCATACAATCCGTTCTAGTAGCAATAGCAAGGTTACCCAAAATGCAATCTATTGATGTTGTCAAATCCATTGTTCCTCTGGCTACTTGATTAGAATTGTCAACTATTCTCTGATTCATTCCCAATGCTTTTGTTGTGGTTTCTCCACTTGTCAATGGCTATATCCCTTATGTCCAAAGTCATCTTCAGATGAACACGTTCACCGGCATCTCTTAGGACTCCATATTAGCATGATCCATAGCTTCTTATTAGCCGATAGTTGCACGTGCTCGTTTATTATCAGTCTGTTGATACTATTCATGGTCAAACTGAGTGGATTGGCTTATGTCAATTATCCAATGTTCTTTCTGATTATGTCAACTTGCAAGAATGTTACATTGAGGACAGATCGACGTCAAGACTTGTAATTAGTCCTTCTGCACACTTTGTCTGTTGTCAAGATCTTCACTCTTGCATTTAGTCTTCACTGAACTCATAGAGACCATTGATGTCATCAGTCTTCCTTATAGTCACCACATGCATAAGCACTTATCATGATGATATTAATGTCAAGGATATTTTTTGAATTATCAAAATTCATTCAAGAGATAGAGTCTGGAACCAAACCCCGACACTATCTAGATGAACCATCTAGTGAAATCAAGAAATGGAAGGAAAATAAGCTTATTGCATATGTTCCTTTTGAGTTCGGTAAGTAACTTGTCTTTAGAAAGATTGTTAAGTTGTCAGAAAATTTTACATTACATCACAAAGATAATCCTATGATAGAAATTCTATCAACTTCTAAGTAGGAAATCCAAGCTAGGTTACTAGTTGTTATGTGTTATTTATGAATTTGTTAGACTGTAGATTTTAAAGTCCAAATGTCTCTCTGAGGGGACAATTGCCAAAAGAGTCCTCAACCTTTTGCTACTTTGCCAAATAAGTCATAAACCTTTTTTTTATGCCAAATAAGTCCTAAACCTTTTGCAACTTTGCCGAATAAGTCCTTCCAGCGGATTTTGGCCGGAAAATGCTTACGTGGCGACGACGTGGCGCGACCGGACCTCGCCGGAGATGACGTGGCGATGACGAGGCAATGACATGGCAAAAACGACGTAGTTTTGAGAGAGAGAACCCTAAATTCGTTCAAAGAAGAAAACCCTAAATTCGTCCCCAAATTCCCCCAAATTCGACTCTCCCAGAAGAACCCTAAATTCAATCTTGCCCCAAATTCGTCCAAATCCCCGAAATTCGTTCGTCCAAATCACCGAAATTCGTTCGCTCCCCCTTCCTTCCTCCCTCTGTTGTTTGTTGGTAGCTTGGCCCCCCTAAACCGAGCGGTTTGCGGTTCGTTGGCCCCCCCACCCCCCAAACGCCGGAAGAATCGGCAACCCCAAAGTCGAGCAGCAGCTGGTAGGAGGTCGTTCGTCACGCAACAACCTCAAAGTCGAGCCCTCTTTTGTTTGGTTCGTCCTCTCCACCCATAGTTTTTGAATCTCAACCCTAGTGTAATTGATGATTCTTGATGAAACTTGGTACGTCTGCATCATAATGTTTCTTCACGATGCATCTTCTTGATGTCGAGCCTTCTTGTTTCTTCTTATGACGACGATGATTGCTAATGAGTGGTCAGTCAGTGTTCATTAGCCCCCCATTGGAAATAAGATTTTGGCCGAATTAGAAATGGTTCGAAATGTTGGTTGGTTGCGGCTCTTGTTAATTAAAACATCATTGGATATGGTAATTACAATGAAAAAGGCCACGACATTAGGAAACTTGAAGAAATAGGACATCGGTCGCGGCGAAAAAAGGGAAAATGGCATGAAAACCCATCTAAAAAAGGGCCTAGCTCACCGCAACGCAGTGACTCTGGATCAGATTGCCGTTTCCGTGTGACCTAACAAATTTCAACTCATTCCGAGTTCGTTAGGTAGAAAATCGGGTTCTTTACCATGCCTTTTGTCACGTCATTGCTGCTGTGCTTGCTCTGGCTTGGAAGCCTTATTGTGCTGCTTGGTAATGTCATTGGTAATGAGGTTAGGTGAGGTGAGGTGGCTTGGTAATGTCATTGCTATCCTTGTTGACTTCTGCCCTATTTTTGCTGAATTATGCTTGTTGTTCTGTGTTTGGCTTGATATGTTCTTGGCTTGCTATTCTTGTTCTTGGCTGTTCTTGTTCTTGGCTTGCTGTTCTTGTTCTTGGCAGGGTCATTATGAGTGACCAATAAGACGAGTTCTTGGCTTGTTGTTCTGTTCTTGGATCGTTGTTCTTGTTCTTGCTCACTTCTGCTTGTTCTGCTCTTGGCGTGGCTTATGGTTGCTCACTTATGCTTGTTCTACTCTTGGCTTACTTCTGCTTGTTCTGCTCTTGGCTTGGCAGGGTCAATATGAGTGACCAATCAGACGACGAATACTCATTTAATGGGCTTGAAAGCAATCAGTCAGAAAATGAAAGCTCATGTAACATAGTATTGACTGATGATGAGGATAACGATGATGAAGACCTTACACAAGGAAGGAGAAACATGATGAAATTCAATAGGGCCACAATGGATTATCCAGGGGAACCGGTCATCGAAGGTCCAAGACAACAATTTGATGCAGGTCAAGGATCCGATACGGTCCAACAACATTTAGATATGATAGCAATATCTGATGCAATTATTGCTGAAGGTGATTCGTACCAAACTGACTATCATGAAACAGATGAAGATGTCAGTTTGAGTTCTGATGTCGAACGGGAAAATGATGACGAGACAGACGTTACACGAAGGACAAGTAGGTTTGTTCAATACGATGCTGATAGTATGGTGCCTTTTTTTTGTCCGGCTATGAAGTTTGACGATTGTAGACAACTTAAAGATGCTCTAATAAGGTACTTAGTAGCGGAGTGTAGAGAGATAAAATTTATCAATAATGAAAAGAAGGTTGTTAGAGTAAAATGTGCCGATAAAAATTGCCTTTGGAAGATTTCTGCATTTTTGGATATTAGGATAGGATCATTTCATGTGAAGACGTATCACGAACAACACTCGTGTAGTATTGATTTCAATAATAAGAGGGTCACCGGTTCTTGGTTGGCAAAGCACTTCCTTGGTACAATTAGGACAATGCCAACTATCAAAACCAGTGCTTTCAAGGAGTTTATCAAGGAACAATTGGGCTTAAATGTAACTATGAATCAATGTACAAAAGCCAAGTTGTTTGCTTATAATGTTTTGATGGGAGACTACAAAAAAGAATATGCAAAGTTGTGGGATTATGCAGAGGAGCTTAGATGCACAAATCCTAGGAGCACTGTCATATTGAAGGTTGATAAGCCTAACATAAATTCTAAGGCATCATTTGATAGAATGTATATCTATTTTGCTGCATGCAAAAGAGGTTTCATTGACAGATGTAGAAAAGTTGTGGCACTAGATGATTGTTTCTTGAAAGGAATTTGTAAAGGGGAAATATTGTGTGCTAGTGGAAGAGATGCAAATGATCAGATGTTCCCAATTGCTTGGGCAGTTGTTAGAGTTGAGAGTGGAAATACTTGGACCTGGTTTCTGACACAATTGATGTCGGACCTCAACATTAGAGACACATATGGACGAGGCTGGGTAATAATTAGCGATAAGCAAAAGGTATCTGTCTGGCTGTTGTTGTTTATTCAGCTCTGTAATGTAAATCTGTTGCTTTTTGCTGATGCTTGCTGCTGCTGCTTGCTGCTGATGCTTGCTGCTTGCTACTGCTTGCTGCTTGCTGTTCTGTTCTGTTCTGCTGTTGATGCTTCTTGCTGTTCTATTATGTTCTGCTGCTTGCTTGCTTGTTGCTGATGCTTGCTGCTTTGTTCTGCTACTTGCTGCTTGTTGCTGCTGCTTGTTGTTCTGTTCTGCTACTTGCTGCTGCTTGCTGTTCTGTTTTGCTGCTTGATGTTCTTGATGTTTTGTTGTTGTTGTTGTTGTTGTTGTTGTTGTTGTTGTTGTTGTTGTTGTTGTTGTTGCATACGTTCAGTTGTGCTGTTGTGCTAGTATGTTCTGGTCGCTGCGTCCAGACAGATGTTCTGTGTTCCTGCTCTAGCAATTTTCGGCTTTTGATTCAAATTTATTGTGATGTGCTGTTATCTTAGATCTGTTCTGTTCTGTTCCTGCTGTTTTACAGGGGCTGATACAGGCTGTGTCCATGATTTTACCTGCAGCCGAGCATAGAATGTGTGCTAGACACATTTATGCCAACTGGGGCAAGAAGTATAAGGGTATGCAGATGCAAAGATTGTTTTGGCAGTGTGCTAAGAGTAATATAATGGTGGAGTTTGACGAGAATACTCAAGCGTTGAAGAAAATCAGTCCAACTGCGTATCATGACTTGGTTCAAACAGAGCCTAGGCACTGGTCCAGGGCATTCTTCAGCACTGAGGTAAAATGTGACATTGTGGACAACAATTTATGTGAGCCATTCAACGGAAGAATCATAGATGCCAGGTGTAAGTCTATTCATAGCATGCTAGATGATATTAGAATAATAATAATGACAAGGACGCACACACAGAGGGATGCATGTGCCCGATGGAGGAGGGAATGTGGTCCAAAAATTGTTAAAAAGCTGGAAGAAAATAGAAATGCTGCGGCTTATTGTCAAGTGATATGGAATGGTGACAATGGCTATGAGGTGATGGATAAAAATAAGGGGGACAAGCACGTGGTGGATGTTTTAAATAGAGATTGCACTTGTAGGAGGTGGTAGCTTACCGGCATCCCTTGTCCTCATGCTATTTCCGCGTTAAACCATAAACATGTAGATGCATATGATTATCTGGATATTTGTTAGAAGAAGGACAAATTCTTAGCAAGCTATCTAAACATGATGATGCCGTTTCGAGGAGAGAGATTTTGGAAAAAAACTCATAAGGAGGCCCCTGAACCACTTCCAGCCAAGGTGAAAGCCGGTAGACGCAAACGAAAAAGGACAAGGGAGGAAGGTGAGGTTGCAAGTAGAAGTAGGATGTCCAGGAGAGGAATGAAGATGACATGTCGAACTTGCAAGAAAAAAGGACATAATAGTGTGACATGTCCAGCTAGGTTTGCATCTGCAACTTCTCAACATGCAGCAGTAGGGTCTCAACATGCAGTATCGTCTCAATAAGCAGCAGCAGCGTCTCCAGCAGCTTCACATCAACATGCAGCATCTTATGAACATGCATCAGCATCAATAGCTTCTCCTCAACATGCAGCAGCAACAACGTCCTCACAAGCATCAGGTGTTGCTGTTTATTCAGCTGAACCTTATCAAGCCGCTGAAGCTTATCAATTCGCTGCTGCAGCAGCTTATCAAGCTACAACAGCAGCAGTCGCTTCTTAAGCCGCTGCGTCCCCAGCTGCTCTAGCAGCTTATGAAGTTGCTGCAGCAACAGCTACTCAAGCTGTAGCAGCTGCATTTTCCCCTACACATTGGAGAGTTGCCGCTTTACAAAGGCCTAAACTTCCAGTAACTGTTCTTCCATTTTGTTTACACTACACAACCATTTTTTAAGTTTATAATTTGATGTTCTTACTTCCACTTCCATTTCCATTTACAGGTTCAAAGACGTGCAAGCAAAGAAGGCGCAAGTGGCAGTGTTACATCTGCTGGTCATGCCTCTGCCTCTGAAGAAAAAGTGCCAAGATGTAGAAGTAGGAACAAAGGAGTACAGACAAGGAGTATGCACAAGAAGTAGTTTAGGCAATCATATTTTTATTTTATGCATTTGTATGAACAAGAGCCAAACTGATGGCTCTTTTTTCATTGATGGATTCCAAAAGTTGTAATTTCTCATTTTATTGGTCGGAAATCTGTTTAATTTCATCACTTCCTTCGTGTGTTCAATTCATTTTATATGTGGTTCTTCTGGTTCTTCTACTTATGGTTGATGATCTCATCACAAGAAAACATAGCATAAGAAAGCAATAGTTGGCGAATACAACCAGCCATCATCCATTGTTAACACAACTAGCCCACCAGCCATCCATCCATCATCATCACCATGAGTCAAAATAACATTTTTATGCTAAACTCTGGACATCATTCACCTTCAAATTCAAATTATAAAATAACATAATTACAAACATTGACAATACAACCACTAGTATCTTCAATCTATAATTTTCTTTCTTCAAAGCCTTGACAGCCGTTGCCGAATCTTTTTTGACATGTTTAAGTTGTGCTTTGAGAGCCTTCACTTCGGCATCCACCGAACAACCATCATCAGCATCATCAGTTGAGATAAGTTCTGCCTGACCATTGTTCCGATGAAAACTCTTGGACATGCTTGTTGCTGAATGACTGATTTCCCCATCAACCCGCATAAAAAAATTGCAACATTCCCCTTTGTTGTTGCGGTTGTATCTTGGGCAACCATAATATATTCTTCCCCGATTATCCTTCGTCCTTGCTATTCGCATATGAGATTTAAGACAACAATAGCAAAATAGAGATGCACCGTTGTCAATATTCTTCATGAACTCGTTCTTTTTTTTAACCTACACAGCAAGCACATAGGACATATCAAAAAGCAAACCACACAGCACAAGCACATATTGATCCAAGAACAACAACATATCAAGCCAAGCCAAGAGCAGAACAAGCAGAAGTGAGCAAGCCAAGCCAAGAGCAGAATAAGCATAAGTGAGCAAGAACAAGAACAAGAACAAGAACAACGATCCAAGAACAGAACATCAAGCCAAGAACTCGTCTTATTGGTCACTCATAATGACCCTGCCAAGAACAAGAACAGCAAGCCAA
The DNA here is from genome assembly GCA_019926035.1 of Melaleuca alternifolia. Taxonomy (NCBI): domain Eukaryota; kingdom Viridiplantae; phylum Streptophyta; class Magnoliopsida; order Myrtales; family Myrtaceae; genus Melaleuca; species Melaleuca alternifolia. Next base: position 2,802,438 of record JAGKPW010000144.1, read on the forward strand.
GAACAAGAACAGCCAAGAACAACAACAGCAAGCCAAGAACATATCAAGCCAAACACAGAACAACAAGCATAATTCAGCAAAAATAGGGCAGAAGTCAGCAAGGACAACAATGACATTACCAAGCCACCTCACCTTACCTAACCTCATTACCAATGACATTACCAAGCAGCATAATAAGGCTTACAAGCCAAAGCAAGCACAGTAGCAATGACGTGACAAAATGCATGGTAAAGAACCCGATTTCCAACCTAACGAACTCGGAATGAGTTGAAATTTGTTAGGTCGCACGGAAACGGCAATCTGATCTAGAGTCACTACGTTGCAGTGAGCTAGGCCCTTTTTTAGATGAGTTTTCATGCCATTTTCCTTTTCTTCGCAGCGACCGACGTCCTATTTCTTCAAGTTTCCTAATGCTGTGGCATCTTTCATTGTAATTACCATCTCCAATGATGTTTTAATTAACAAGAGCCGCAGCCAACCAACATTTCGAACCACTTCTAATACTGCCAAAATCTTATTTCCAATGGAGGGCTAATGAACACTGACTGACCACTCATTAGCAATCATCGCCGTCACAAGAAGAAACAAGAGGGCTCGACATCAAGAAGATGCATCATGAAGAAACATTATGATGCAGACGTACCAAGTTTCATCAAGAATCATCAATTACACTAGGGTTGCAATTCAAAAACTATGGGTGGAGAGGACGAACCAAACAAAAGTGGGCTCGACTTTGAGGTTGTTGTGCGACGAACGACCTCCTACCGGCTGCTGCTCGACTTTGGGGTTGCCGATTCTTCCGTCGTTTGGGGGGTGGGGGGGGCAACGAACCGCGAACCGCTCGGTTTGGGGGGGCCGAGCTACCAACGAAAAATAGAGGGAGGAAGGAAGGGGGAGCGAACGAATTTCAGTGATTTGGACGAATTTGGGGCAAGATTGAATTTAGGGTTCTTTTGGGAGAGTCGAATTTGGGGGAATTTGGGGACGAATTTAGGGTTTTCTTCTTTGAACGAATTTAGGGTTCTCTCTCTCCCAAAACTACGTCGTTTTTGCCATGTCATTGCCTCGTCATTGCCACGTCATCTCCGGCGAGGTCCGGTCGCGCCACGTCGTCGCCATGTAAGCATTTTCCGGCCAAAATCCGCTGGAAGGACTTATTCGGCAAAGTTGCAAAAGGTTTAGGACTTATTTGGCATAAAAAAAGGTTTAGGACTTATTTGGCAAAGTAGCAAAAGGTTGATGACTCTTTTGGCAATTGTCCCTCTCTCTGTGTTTGAACTACTATAGTTGTAAGTCTAGATAGTTATAAATCTGGTTATATTAAAGCTTCTATTTTATGGTCTTTCCAAGTATATCGGCAATTGTGGCTCTACCACACTGTTCACCTATCCATGGTACCTCTAAGCTTCACCGAACTCCTCATTCTAGGCTGGTTTGTAAACACTTCTATGTCCAAAGTCTTATTCACCATTAATAGAAACTCATAACCTTCTGACATACACATTAGAATATCATTTGTATGACGATCTGTGCATTTTTTACTTGTTACTTGATCATCATATGCGCTAGTAGCTTTTGATTGTTTTGTCATCTCCAAATATTTTGAGGGATTTTCCTAACAATCTCCCCCTTTTTGATAATGACAAAATAATATTTGAATATACAGTATTGTAATCATGCTTTCAAAGATAATCACTTTTGTTTACGTGAAAAGTAGAATAAGTTCGGTTATTTTGCCGAAAGTAAGAATTCTGATCAAGGCCTAATAAGCACCTTATGCAATCTCCAAAACTTGAGATATATTGGAAGAATGTAATTCAAATCGGGAGTAGCAATTAAATCGAGCATAACAATATATAGTATATGAGGAGATAATCGCAATTCAGCATGATGCATTATGGCAATCTATCCAGTTTATATATATGCATCAATCATGCATATATTCTTTACCCATCTTTTCATCATTATACAAAAGAAATAATGAGGGATATTATGTCACAGAGACAATATGCAAATCGATGCATCTTCAGAAAAATATAACACATGAAAACACAATTTTTATAAATATTATTTTCTATATACTTAGTCAACATAAGAGATGTGCAATATAACTCATGTTTTGTAAAAGCAAACAACATATGCATCAATCTATAAATATATATATATATATATATAACTAATCACCGATAATTATACAAATTTCACCATCTTTTAGTCATAATTAAAAATAATATAAACAATAGATTTGTTAATGACAAAAAAAATAAAGAATATAAGATTGACCTACCCGATTGTATAGAACCTAGCCAGTTCTAACACACATTTAATTTTTCTTCTATCGTCAAAATAACAATCAAGATTGGGATTGAAACTAGCTCAAGTTTAACAAGATTTTCCCAAAATTGATTTATGGTGCCCTCAATTTGTTGCTTCTTTGAGAAGAAGGAATGCGGATAAAGGCACTCGTAGTTCTAAAATTTGTCATGAAAATATGATTGAGTTTTAAAACTTGTCAAGTTGGCTTAATTAAGTCCTTCCATTAACTCTGCCCAACTAGGTTAACGGAACATGCTAACGTGACAATTTATATTACTTCATCTCTCCCATATGGTAATCTTATTATTTTGTTTTTCAAATTTTACATAAATTAGATTAAATAAATTAAAAAAGATATTCTTTAAAGCAAGCATAAGGAACAAACCCTCCTAGTGGCCACCGTTGCTCATCATTGAAAAGGGCCAGTCATCTAGCTACCCAGCTAGATCCAAGTGAGGGTCAGTGCCTCCCCCTTAGTGCCAGCAACGCCCGGGCGACCTCCCCCTACCCTTTCCAATGATGAGCGGTGGCAGCCACTAGACTCTAGTGAAGGCACAATTTGTCTTTTTTTTGTAACTTTTCTTTTTCATTCTAATTTAATTTATTTTTATTTTAAAATTTTGCCTATTTTTCTAACATGGCGCATATGTGTCCTAATAAAATAATTAAAATGATACCATGTCAACATTTTTTGTTAATCTAATTAGAAGGATTTAACAAAAAGACATGATTGAACCGCCTTGATAAGTTTGAGGATTTGCTAGTATTTTTTAAAAGTTTTGTGATTAAATTGTTCTTTCTTGACAAATTTTAACATTTCTTTGCAACTTTCAAAAAGTCCAATCAAATAGTAAAACTTGATTAGTTAGTGCAATCAAGTCTTTTCATTAACTCCATCCAACTTGGTAAACAAAAAATGCTAACAAATTCTAGGACGTAATTGCACCAACTTGATAAGTTTTTGGAGTTGATAACAATAACTCGATAAGTTAACTCAATTGCACATTTATGACAAATATGACAAGTTTTAGAATTTGATTGTACTTTTTGAAAGTTTTCCAATTGTATTTTCGTGATAAGTTTTAAGACTTTCAATATACTTATGCCTCCTTAGAATGAAAGTGCTTCTCTCAAGGAAGAAAAATCCATTGTCTACAAATTCTTCTTCGGTTCAAGAACACTAGAGCACATTCTCTCTATTTAAGTTCCCCGTCATGACAAATCTAATTTGGATCATGAGGATGACGATGAAGAGAAGAGAAGAATTTCTTTTGCAATGTGAAAGATAGATTGAAATGGAAACCTTATGCTTAAATTTATAAGCATCATCATGCCAAGCAGTTTACAAGATTCATTGGTGAACAGTTTTACAACTGTTCATCTTGCAATGAAAGTAGTCATTTCAAGTATGAATGTCCAACCGAGAAGGTGAAACCCAAGAAGATCTATTGTGGATTCAATACAACCCCAAAGTCTTTAAGAAAACCCAAGTTTGTCTGATACTAAAGTAACGATGCGAATTTTCTTGATCGCGCGAAGTATTGAAGAAAAACAAGTGACATTTAGATAATGGCTGTTCATGACGTCTGACGAGACAACGCCAAGTTTAAAAGTGTTACTCAAGTTGATGAAGGCACCACCCCATGTGGAGGAAAGGACAAAGGAAGCATAATTGGCAAAGGAAATATCGAGTTAGGTAATTTGGTCATTGTATATATATATATATATATCACTTTTCAAAGGACTTAACCATAATCTGTTGAGTATCAATAAACTTTGTGACAATGGCTACAAAATCAGCTTCGAAGAAAGTAGATGCATTAGAATGAGCAAGGACAACTCACAATCATTTAATGGACGGCGTTATGGGAACATGCTTGATGTCAATCTTGATGTCGCTCGATGCTCTGTATCAATCAGAGATGAAGATGAACTATGGCACAAAAAATTAGGTCACGTCAATATGAAGCAGACTCCACAAGTATCTTCTAAAGATCTTATTCTTAGCTTACCCAAGACCAAATATGAGAAATCTGAATCATGCAATGCGTGCTCCTTGGGTTAGTAGATTAGAAGTTCATTAAAATTTATAATAACTGTTACACTGACCAATTACTTCGATAATTAACGCATTTGTTAGGATCAATGTGAACCACAAATCTCAAAGGTAAGAGGTCATATTTGATGATTGTTGATGATTATTCGAGGTACACATGGTTATGTTTTGAGCCCACAAGCATGATGCATTTCCCTTCTTTCAAAAATTTGCACGAAGAGTTCAAAACCAAAAAGGCTACGGCATCACATCAATTCGAATTGATCACAGAGGAGAGTTTGTGTATTAAAACTTCTCAAAATATTGTGATGAAAATGGTGTGAAGCATAATTTCTCCTCAGCCTATACTCCACAGGAAAATGATGTTTTTGGAAAGAAGAAATCGTTCTGTCTATGAGGTAGCAAGAATAACAATAAAAGAAAGTGGCATTCCACCAACTTTTGAGCTAAAGCCGTCGCCACTGCTTGTTATATCGTGATAGAGTATTTTTAGACTATTGTGGGAGAAAACACCTTTTGAGATCTTCAAGAATACCAATGATGTAGGGAAGTTCGACCCTCGAGCAATTGAAGGTATTTTTCTTGGTTACTCAGCTTCTAGTAAAGCATATCATCTGTTTAACAAAGTTTTAGAGGAAGTAGAATAAGCAATTAATATTAAGTTTGAAGATAAGTCGAAGGTGTGCAAGCTAAATGTAATGAGGAACTGTTGTTTTTGCGAAGAATAGATGAAGAATTGATAGCAAAGGTTGGGAAAGAAACTTTTCTCTTTTATTCAGAAGACTGAAATTTTTGCTTTACATACAACCCTAAAAGCTTCACCATAAACATATGTTGCCCACTAACAGCTTGCTTGGTCCACAAAACCAGGAACAAACTAACAAAATAGTCGCAAATCTTGCAACTAAACACTCCTACAAAATAGGACTGGCCAACTAAAAGCAACAACTAATTAATTCCTAGAAAATATGACATTTGCAAACTAACTTAACAAAAAATAGATAGTGCATCCTTGATACATCAACACTCTCCTCCTGGATCAAGTACTGCATACTCCTAGCTTTGCCCTAAGAAGTTCAAATCGACTAACATGAAAAGACTTAGTGAATATATCAACAAATTGGTTGTCTAAACTGTAATACACCAATTTCACCTCTCCAGACTTTTGCACTTCCTTAAAGAAGTAATGCTTGACCTTAAAATGCTTTGTTCTTCCATGAAATATTGGATTAAGTGAAATAGCCAGAGTAGCTTGATTATCCACAAATACTTCTATATCTTCTTCTAGCTGCAAATGCAGATCCTCCATCAGCTTCTTCAACCAAAATGCTTGATTCACAATTGCAGTGGTTGCAATGAACTTAGCTTCTGCGGTTGATTGAGCCATTATTTCTTGCTTCTTCGAACACCAAGAAAAACATGCCGACCCAAAGGTAAAACAATAACCTGAAGTGCTCTTCATATCATCCACTGCCCAATCACTATCACAATATCCTTGCAAGTCAAACTTCTGAACTCTGTAAAACTTAATCCCATATGAAAGGGTGCCTTTCAAGCACCTAAACATTCTCTTTGTAGCTATCAAATGCAACTCACTTGCACAATTAAGAAATCTAGACAATACACTTATTGGAAACATGATGTCTGGCCTAGTTGTAGTGAGATACATAAGACGATCAATCAAACTTCTATAAACTCTTTAATCTGCAAGTTCTGATTCATCATTCTTTTGAAACTTTTCATTCTAAACCATTGGAGTAGTCACACTCTTGCACTCCTCCATGTTGAATCTCTTCAGGATATCCTTCAAGTACTTCTTCTGAAATATAAAAGTTTCATTTTTAAGTTTGCCTAACCTCTATCCCCAGAAAATACGACATTTCACCAAAATCAGTCGTTCCAAACATCTTCATCATCTCTTGCTTAAATGCAGTAACTTGAGTATTATTACTCCTTGTCACTAACATATCGTCCAAATAAAGAGATACCACCACTAAGTCAGATGCTAACTTCTTGACATATAAAGTGGATTCACTAAGGCTTTTCTTGAAACCCAGGCTTAGCAAGTGCTCATCCATCTTACTGTACCATGCTTTAGGAGCTTGTCTCAAGCCTTAGAGAGCCTTTCTCAACAAACAAACTTTATCGTCTTGCCCTAGTGTGACAAAGCTTTCCTGCCACTCAATATAAATCTCCTCCTACAACATTCCATTCAATAATGTAGATTTCACATCCAACTGATACAACTTCCATCCTTGTTGAATTACCAAAGCAAGAGTCGCTTTTAGGGCGCGCATGATTTGCATCCAATTCTGTTCCAGAATGAGTTCTCGAACAAAAAAAAAATCATTCTGAAACATAATAGTGTTTGGTAAAAATATTTTGAAAAACCAATTCTAGAATAGATTTCTATTTCAGAATTAGTTTTATGGTGAGATTGAGAAATGAAATTTTTTTCATTTCTCATTCTCGGGCACTATTTGAGAATTCATTCTCTTTTAACTCTCTTTCTTCATTTTTTGTCATAATCAGATTACTCTCTCCCTCCTCTCCTTCAAATGTGCCTCGTCCTAGTTCGAAGTCCTTTTTCAAATAAAAAATTAATAAATTAATAAAAAATTCTAAAAATTCTAAAAAATTCCAGATAATCCAGAAATTATAAAAAATTTGAAAATTATTAAAAATTCAATAATAATAATAATAATGATTTTTTTATTAAAAAATTTTAAAATAAAAAAATAAAAAATCAAAGTTTTGTTTGGAAATCCAAAATTTCTTGGAAAAATCAATTTCTAACATTAGAAAAATGCGAGTAAATGCCATCAGTTTCTCAATTTAACTCTGGCCAATATGGTCGCTAATTGGCCAGGCAAAACCCATAGAAAAAATGCATTGCCTCAAAATTGGGTATCCTCCTCTCCCCTAGTTTTTTGGGAATTATTATATATTATGATTTATGCAACTAAAGTGAATTTGGAGTTCGATTACAATAGGAAATGTGATCAAATTTATCAATTTTTTGGGCTAAATAATAAGTAAATGATTTTTATTGGAATTGACATCTTGCAATCTAAGAAATTTTAAAAAAATCAAATGAAACAAAAACAAAATCAGAAACAAAAACATAATTTTTTTTACCATATCAAACAGATTTCTAGTTTTGGAATAGAAATTCTTTGTCCGTATCAAATGCGTTTCTTTCTTCAAAAACTCATTCTAAAAATAAAATTAGATTTCTGAATAACATTTCAATCATGCGCACCCTTAGCTTCCTCATATCATGCAGATTCCAAAACAGCCATTCTGCACATGTGATATATATAAGTTAGAGATCGGGTACCTCTAATTGGAACATCATCCACCAGCTCATCAGGTTCTAGTGAGACCTCTTTATGCTTGCGCTTATGGTTCATTTGTCCAATCTTATTTCTCATCTTCCAGGAACTAAACATCTTTGCTAGTGATCACCTTCCTTGTTTGTGGTTGATAGATCCCTTTTGACACTAAACTGTAGCCAACAAAAATCCAAGTTCAGCTTTATCTCCCAGCTTATCTCTCTTATCCTGTGGAATATGAGAAAAACACAAACAACCAAACACCTTCAAATTATTTAGAATTGGCTTGACACCAAACCAAGCTTCAAAGGGTGTATCCTTCTCTAATACCCTTGTAGGTAGTCTATTCAGTAGAAAAACTGTTGTGTTTGCTGCTTCTGCCAAAAACTCTTTTGGTAGATTCTTTTCATGCAGTAGACACCTAGTCATCTCCATAATATTTCTATTCTTCTCTCACTAACTCCATTTTGCTGTGGAGAGTAAGGAACAATAGGTTGATGCTCAATTCTAGCCTCTTCACAGAAAGAGTCAAACCTCTGTGAAGTATATTTCGTTTCATCATCAGGTCTATGACTTGAATCTTACAACCATTTTGATTTTTCGACCCATCTCTTAAACTTCAGAAATACCTCAACAATTTCTGACTTTTGCTTCATGAAATAAATCCAGCACATTCTGGTATAATCATCAATGAAAATAATGAAATACCTACTGCCATTTAGTGAAGGAGTCACTTGTGGACCACATAGATATGTATGAATCGGCTACAACTTCTATGTAGCTCTCCAAGTAGAGCTCTTAAAGGGAAGTCTAGTTTGCTTGCCTAGCAATCATGCCTTGCACCTTGTGATATGCTCCTCCAGGTTTGGTAACCCAGTTACCATTTCATTCATCTACATGAACAACAAGCCTTTGTGATGAAAGTGCCACATCTTTTGTGCCACATTTCTGAGTGACTGACTTGATACTTGAATGCCACATGTTCCTTCTTAAGAAGATTCAAAGAAAAGCTCTTTATGTTGCATTTTTATCTTGAACAGCTCCTGACTACTGGAGTCAAATATCAAATACTTATCATTTTCAAATATCACCTTAAAGCTCTTCTCTACCAACTGCCCCACACTCAACAAATTCTTATCAATGTCAGGCACATACATCACATCAGAATCCAACTTAGTTCCAGCACAACTCTTTATTGCTACAATCCCTTTACCTTTTACTTCTAAGTACTCATCATTCCTAATCCTCACTCTTGACTTTAACGACTTGTCAAGCTTTATAAAAAGTTTTTCATTACTAGTCATGTAGTTTGTGCAACCACTATCAATAAGCCAACTGTCACATGGAGTACTGGAGGACAAACAACATGTAGCAAATAAATGATCCACCTCTTGTTGGATTGCATCATGTGCATCACCTTGCTGTTGATCTCCCTTCTTTTTGCAAAACTTCTCGATATGTTCAAGCTTATGACATTTTATGCATCTTACATCCGACCTCTTCCAACACCTAAAATGTGGATGATTTCGTTTTTTATAATGTTCACATGAGGAATACCTTCCCTAATAATTCTTGGAATTGCCTGCGCTATTCTCTCCTACAACAGCTTCTGAATCACTACTGTCATTTCCTTTTTTCCCTTTTCCACTTCTTGCCTTTCCCTCATACATTATGTTGTTCTTTGGCCTGCAAAGCTCATTTTGTACTTCCTTCCAGCCTCATTAACCTCCTATGCTCTTTGCTTACAGAGCACTAAGCAATTATGCCAAGTTGATTTGAGACAAATCATTGGTATTCTCCAAAGAGGCAATGGTTGCCTCAAACCTTTCGGGCAAAGAGACAAGAATCTTTTGCACTAGCCTATTATCAGAGAATCGGTGCCTAGAACTCTTGCTCGATTCGCAATGCTTATCAACTTATTCAAATACTCCTTAATTGTTTCAGACTCCTTCATCTACAGTTTCTCGAATTCCGTGATTAGATTGAGCCCCTTCATGCTTATGATTCTCTCATCTCGTTGATACTCAGCTTTGAGGAAGTCTCAAATAGCTTTGGTTGATTCCCAAACCATAATTCTTCTAAAAGTGGTAGGTGAGACAGCGACATAAAAACAAGACTTTGCCTTTGCTTTCCTTTTTGTCCTTTCCTTGTGATACTTGATATGATTGATGGTTAAATTTTTTAGGAAGGGATCAATTTCATAATCTTGTTCCATAACTTCCCAAAAATCATAACCCTCTAAATAGGCTCGCATTTTCACTACCTAGGTTTGATAATTTTCTCCATCAAACACTGGTGGAGTCATTGCTTAAAAACCACTAGATCCTGCCTCCATCTTGACTTTAGCTTTTATGGATGCGGACACACCTCTCAGTCAATCTCACAAGTCACTCACAATCCCTTAAGATCAAGAAGGCTCCGATACCAATGTTGTTTTTGTGGAAAACAAAAGAATAATTGACAGCAAAGGTTGGGAAATGAACTTCTCTCTTTATTCAGAAGACTGAAATTTATGCTTAAGATACAAACCTAAAAACTTCACCATAAACATGTGTTGCCCACTAACAGCTTGCTTGGTCCACAAAACCTGCAGCAAACTAACAAATAGCCAAAAAAACTTGCAACTAAACACTCCTACAAATTAGGACTGACTAACTAAAAGCAACAATAATTCCTAGAAAACAGGACATTTGCAAACTGACTTAACAAAAAATAGATACTGCAGCCTTGATACATTAACAGGAACAAATGGTATTGCCTGCACTAGCTGATAATATTCATCAATATCAACGATCAGAAGCACAAAGCTCATAATCTACACTATCGCCGAAGGACTGGAGATTCAAGTCAGGCCACCCTAAAGGACAAATCCTTGGAGAAATTGATGAGGAAATCAAAACAAAATCTTCTTTCAAGGGGTTGATGAAGTCTGTGGCATTAATCTTTAAGATCGGGCCTAAAGGAATTGAAAGAGGCCATTGTTGATGAAAATTGGGTTGAAGTTTTTCGAGAAGAACTTTATTTATTCAAGGTCAATGAAATATGAGAACTCGAATCTTGTCGTCGAAATCATCCAGTCATCAACACAAAGTGAGTATTTAAAAATGAACTCGATGACAAAGGTAATGTGATATGCAACAAGGCAATGTTAGTTCTAAAAAGTATTCATAAGAAGAACGTACCGATTACATTGAAACCCATGGTCATGTATCAAGATTGAAAGCTATAAGATTATTGTTAGCTTATACTTGCTTTCATGATTCTAAGTTATATCAAGTTGATATAAATAGTGTATTTCTAAATGGTTACGTCAAAGAACAAGTATTTCTAGAACAACCAGCAGGTTTTGAAGACCCAAGTAGGATTAGCGATGTATATCAGCTAAGAAAGCTCTCTATGAACTCAAACAAGCACTAAGGGTTTGGTACGAGAGATTGAGTATATTTCTTATTGAAAATGAGTTTGAGAAGGGCAAGATTGATACTACGTTATTCTTCATTAATGGGGAAGGTGATGATATCTTACTATCAAATCTACGTTGATGTTTGGATCTATTAATGATCTATTATGTAAGGAATTTGCTGATATCATGAAGATTACTTTGAAATGAGCATATTGGGAAAAGTAAACTTCTTCCTTGATCTTTAAATCAAGCAAATCAAAGCTGACACATTCATATTTCAAGAAAAATACGCGAAAGTAATAGTAAAGAAATTTGGGGTGGAGAACTGCAAAAAGATTGACGCCAATGTCTCCATCCTCCTAGCTTGTCAAAGATAAGAAAGGAAAGTCCATTGACTCCAAGCTTTATAGAAGCAGGAAGCTATCCTTAGCAGCATCTAGACTCGATATTTAATTTGGCGTATGCATGTGTGCGGTTTCAATTAAACCCGAAACAATTGCACTTGATTGCTGTAAAACTAATTATTAGGCACGTTGGAACTTTTCCAAAGTTACTATCTAGGATGTGCATGTGTATACCAAAATTCGGACTTCTTATCGTTGGGTTATTCAGACGCTGATTTCGATGGGTGCAAAATTGATAGAAAAGCACCTCCGGTTCTTGTCATCTAATTAGATATATGCTAGTTTCCTAATTTTCAAAGAAGCAAAAGTCAATTGCTCTTTCGAAACACTGAGGCTGAGTATATAGCATTAGGAAGTAGCTATGATCAGCTCATTTGAATGAACAACAACTTCGTGCCGTTGGGAACAAAATTCAAGCATACCCATAATGTGCGACAATACCAGCACAATTGATTTGATAAAGAATCTGATTTTGCACTCCTGAGCCATGCACATGATTCGTCCCCATGTAAATAGTAGTGATACCTGCATTTTTCTTTTTCTTTTTTGGTTTATTCTGAGCATCAGTGAGCTGATATCTTCGCTCAGGCACTTGATAAGAACACATTCGAGGTCATCAGGAGTGAAGCTGGAACTGATTCTTTCAAGTAGAGATTCTCTTTGTTATTTGCAGTGAAGTCTCATTATCAGCATGAAAACGTTAAAATTTGGATGCAAAGCAGCGGACACCAGGTACATACTTTTTTTTTTTGCCCAAAAAGTTGCCGTTGCATCCAGTTTATGGGTACATTTAAAATATATTAATTCCTTAGAATTTGTATAAGGGGTAACCCATTATTCCTAATGCTAGGGTGTCTCTTGTCGTGACCTGCTGCTCCTATTTATGCAAAGCTAGTGGCCACTCAGAAATAAACAGGAGATAACCATCTCTCTCTCGTCTTTTTTATAGTATTGTCCATCTTTCATCTTCTACTCCTCTCTTCTCCCTTGTGATCACAATCTTTCACTCACCATCCCAAATGACTCCCAAATCTCGTGCTTCTCGCAAGCAAGTTGGAACTCGCATAAATCTGCGAGTTGCCACTGTTTTCTCGATAGCCCCTAAGAGACTCTTAGAAATCGACCTCCTTCAACGACTTGAAGAATCATATGATGGGACATAGAGCATAAGAGCGTGTTTAACAACACTTCTTTTTTAGAAAATAATTTCTTTTTCAAAAGTAGTTCTTCCTATTTCTATTTCCTTTAAAAAAACACAATTAACAATTGATATTCTTAAAATAGAAAAAGAATAAAAGTGCATTTAGTACCAAACTAAATTTCACTAGAGGCTTGACCCTTTCAGATCTTAGCAGCCCAATTGTAGCGAGGCTCACCAGAGGTCAGCGAGGTTGACCTTGCCCTCGCTGGCCCTAGTCCTTGCTGATTGTTAGAAGAAAAATGAAGAAAGAAAAAGAAAAAAATTAAAATTATTTCGAGAGAGTATTCTCAGGAACAAAAAGTACTTTTTTTTTCTCTTGATTTTTGTTTCAAATTTATGTCCTGACTATTTTTATATTCCGAGAAATAGAAAAATCAACTGATGTAGTCAAATGAATTTCTATTCTTACTTTCTTTCCAACAACAAAAGAATAGAAAAATAGAGAAACATAAACGTTCATAAACACAGCCTAAGTGTGGCCACAACCCAACTCTTAGGAGAACTTGGAGGAGGAGCGGCAGTCAGCATTGCTTAACCATCTGAAACTAAAGGTCTAACTCCGACTGCAAAAGCTCGAGTCTCGACTAAGACATGCGAGGGTAACAATCCCTACTGAATTTCAGGTTACCACTCAGGAAGCAATTGATGTAGCTCAGTCTTGCTCCATACTACGTACCACAACAATCGTTGTCCATTCAGCAACTATTCGAGGAATTTCTCAAGTCACAAAAATTCCTTGTTGCTTCTGCTCGTGAACCTCAAACACAAACCTTCGCTTCTACGAAATTGGCAAGCCCTCTCATTGAGAAAGCAATTCTGGAATCTTCAACTGATAGCAGAGATGAGGCTTCTGAGGATATTTAGCAACAAATGGTCATTGAGCAATTCCTCGAGGACTTGCCTCAACCGTGATTCCATGTGCTCAGGAAATACCAACTCAAACCGCGGAACAACCCGAACCTACAACTAAACACAGAGAGCCTACTGGTGCTTTTGAGCTTGATGAAGCCTCCATCTCTGCCTTCTTTCTCTACCAGGATCATTAGCTTGGCTTTAACGCTTTTTTTACTGGTGGACCCATTACAGATCGCTTGTTGAATTTGATTATCTGGAATCTCATACTATCTTTATTTCTGGAACTTTTCGGGCAGCTTCACTTGTTATTCTTTTGCTTTCTGCAAAAAGATGCTTTTCCATATCTCACGGTCCTGTTTTACTCGAATCTTCACTTTCCTATTCGCATATCTTTTGTCTTCACTTTCGCAAAGTAAAATTTTACTGTCACTGCTACTGAGTTGTTTGAAATCATCAAAGCTCCTCTTTGTGATTTTGTCGAGATTCTTGTACGCCCTAATGATGCTCATAGCTGTGTGTTGGAGATTCTTGATTTCACTCGTGGTTCCAAAGAACATGTTCCCTTGAGCCTTTTGCCCCTCAATGTAAACTTCATTTAAAGATTTTCACTTGATGCCTTCACCTTAAGTCCTCTTCTACCGACGACGTACCTCGTTATGAGGCATGACTTATTTGGGTCGTTCTCAACAAAACTCCTCTCTCTCTCTCGCTCTCTCGCTCTCTCTCTCTCTCTCTCTCTCTCTCTCTCTCTATGAACTGATTATTCCTCACATGTATGATTTCGTGAGAAAGAAGGTTGGCAAACTCTTGAGACTAAACATGCAACCTAGGAATATCAAGGTTGGTAAGACTTTGCAAAAGTTACTAAACAATTCTTGGAAATCAGGAGATGCTAATATTAGGAATATCAAGTGGTGCTAATGTGCAAGGATCAAATAAAAATGGAAGTAAAGATAGCACACATCAATATAGAGTGGCTTGGCATAGTCCCCAAGCTTACACTTCCCCTCTTGAGTAGATAAATTGTAACTAGAAAACTCTGATTCTATCCAATGATAAATTACACTATCAGGACTCAAATGATGCTATCAAACTTGTACATTAATCTTCAGATGACTATAAAGCAGTGAGAACACTACACTGAAAATCTCGCTATGAAACACTTCCAGAATGCAACGTCTGACACTTTCAGCTTGTTCCAGATTTTTTCTTTTTTCGGTCCAACAAGTTTGGTTTCAATGGTCTTCTCTTATATAGACACCTTCAATCTTCCCATTGGAGATCATCCTTCTCTAGTAAGTAGCTGCTAGGATTCTTCACTAACTATTGTTTTGTAGCTAGATTGTCCAACTAGTTCTTTCCTATGAACATCATCAAGCTTTTGCGAAATAGGTTTAGCTGCTGAAGTCACGTCGCAATTTGCTCTGATAGTACTGACAAAAGTTATTAGCTTTTCTTTGGCGATTTTTGGTTCTTCTGTTGTGTTGTTCCAGTTGCCGATGACTATATTTAAGTCTTCAACAGGCATCCTTAGATGATTGTCATTCCAACATCGTCAGCGTCATTATATCCTCGTAAGGGATATATTCTAGATGATATGTTCTTATTGCTTGAAAATATTTGGATATTCCATATCTACTTGAATGCGCTTCCTTGACAATATGAAACTTGCATATCTTTACTTTACTTGCGATTTCCTTTAAATCTATATTATCAAATATGCGGGTAGTTTCGTCATCTTGAAGAGAGAGACAGCTGGATAGACGTCCTTATGAATTTTGATGATTTCCGAACTATCATTGTTAGAATATCTACTATGATCAGTGCAAATGTACGTGATCATTTCTAAAGCACTATGATGATATCCACGATTGTTATAGAGCTTAGCGTAAACCAGTTGGAATGATGAAGATCATGATTAATTATATGATGTCGTGATGATAAGAATTTAGAGAAATCATGGTCGATCTCTTGATATCATGAAGTTTTTGGTAGCCAATTTGCTCAGTAAGTCCATCAAAAATCACATCGCGAGTCATTTTGGTACGGCTTTGTGAAAGTATTTAAATATTAAACCACGCATTCACCTAACGGCTTAAGCTTTTAGGACAGTTGGCAGTGGTCCTACAGAAACTTCACATGGTATCAGAGCAGGAGGTCCTGAATTTAAATCTTCCCAGGCCCCTGTCTCCCTAAATATTTCCATGCTTAGTACTAGGTAAAATGACCAGACTAAGCGTGATGAGGAGTGTGAAAGTACTTAAATATTAAACCACGTATTCACCTAACGGCTTAAACTTTTAGGATAGTTGGCAGTCATCCTACAAAAACTTCACAGGCTTGTCCATAAACAGCATAAACTGATTGACAATAATCTACACATGCTAATTATGAGTAATGGCTGTGCACATATAAAAATCATTGGCGGTGCTTTCATGACATGCGGCTGAAGATTATCATTAGAGATAAAGGATATAGCATAAAAAAAGTCGGAAACCATCAGAGAACTTAAAACAGATTTTGTCAACGCAGTCAGAATATCCAGCATTGTGTTGTGACGACAAGAGGAGACACTGCATTGGGAAATCTGTTGATGTTCGCGAAACAAGGCTATATGCGCAATCTAATTTCAGAATAGCAGCTCCCAGCAACTCCTAACGGCTCTTACCTTCTCAGGATGATCTCCAACAGGAAGATTGAATATGTCTTTATAAGAGAGGATCATTGAAGCTCAAATGGGCGGACAGAAATAGAAAAAGCTGTTCATTGTTGTATTCTTACCAATCAAAATCATGATCCGTTTGTCTGATATTTTGATTGAGTGTTTGTACAAGTGTTATAGCAATACTTAAGTTTTGATAGTGTAATCTATTATTTGACAGGATGAGTACGTATTGATTATAACTTATCTTGGTGATTACTTGTGCATTCCAATCCACATTGCGGCTATTAGCACATCTGACTGATAACATCTTCTATGTGCTATCTTTTACATGCTCATTATCCACATCTTACTGATAGCATATGCATAACTATGATTATTTGCATCAGGTGATCTCTAGCATTAGCACCTAATACATATCCATTTTTTTATTTGACATTATCATCTTCATTGCACTCATAGCTTCACCTTATCTTGCACTTGCCTATCCTGATTTTCAAGTATCAGTTGGTGACTCTTGCAAGATTTCTTAAAATTATGAAAAAAAACTTATTCAAGCCCCCTTCTAGATTGCTTAGTTAGCCCCAACGTATCATTCCTTCTGTAAAAGTTTGTACTATTGTCCTTGAATTTGACTAGCGTATATGATTGAGTCATGTTGTAATAGTCTGTAATACTCGCAGTCGACACTGTAAAAGGTTTAATTCTGCTAAAATATTAATGAGTTGGGAATTGTCTGAGTCTAGATACACTCTTCTATGGCCGACTTAACGCCTCTCTTTCCTCAAAGCCCGATGGCCTTAGAAAGTAAAGAATTATATTGTTAGTCCGATAAGATAAGTTGGTAATGTGCTCTCTACTTGCCACTACGTAGACCAGAAGTTTCCAAGGCTTGAGTGCATTATGGTATATATTAGTGGTACATAGAGGCAAAAAGAGAGAAGGGTCGTGTTGTGGAATAGCATTCCTGTCTTAGATTTCTATTAGTGTTTATCATAAACATCACAATTGTTTGTGTTATAGAAGTAAGCGATCAAATAATAAAATATATAGAATAAGAAATAAATCGGGTATCGGATATACATGGTTCGATTGAGTGATCTATGTCCACAGAAAAGCAGCAATAAATTTTATGAAAAATCAAGCAATCCAATAGAGATTGTAACTATACTTGAATCACTAAATAGTCCACGAAAAGCAGCAATAAATTTTATGAAAAATCAAGCAATCCAATAGAGATTGTAACTATACTTGAATCACTCAAATACTCTCAGTGTTCGCAGTCCCCAATGATACACTGTTTAGCCCACAATTTTTCACAAAATAATCTCTCAATCTCATAAAAGAACTAACAAATCTTATCATAATACTCAATCAGCTTCATCACTTGAGGTGATATGATTCCAAGAAGGAAATCAGGAAATAAAAACCCACGACAAGCACTCGTTGAGAGCCGCGCTTCCAAGACTATACTTCTTTTGTGAATTCCAAGTCGTAGTGAACACATACATATGAACCCAGTTGGCCAAAGTATTTGCCCTCAAGTCCATTTTGGAGTTTCCTTTTTTTGTTTTCTGAACAAAAGTCGAACCTCAAGAAACATCCAAGCTATCAACTATCCAAAATATATAGACTTTCTAAATTTACGCCACATGTGAACATACCAAATTTATACCGGCCAGATTTCCACGTCGTATAAAAACCAAATTTATTTGTGGACTCAAACTCGAGGGATATTAATAATTCGGCAATGGGAACTTGATTTTATTAGTATGCTCTCTACTTGCTATTTTAAGGATCCTATGAATCGTAATGTTTGAGGCCTCTGAGGTTTTTGATATGGTTTAGTATCATCTGAAGACAAAGGGCAATCCCTTTAAAAGGTCAAGGGAAGGGCGGTTTTGCAGAGGACAAACCTGTGCTTGATTTTCATTAGCCTTTCTCGTAACTTAATATAATTCATCTCAGATGGTGGGGTTGTTCTCCGCAATGACTCTCCAAGGGGTCTCCGGCATTACGACAAGGTGGGGGTGGAGGATGCATTTCGCCCCCTCGGCCTGCTGCATCGTCATCTCCGTCACAAATTGAGACCAAACGGACGGGTGTGCACGTCTATTAATTGGTGTCTTGCAACAGTGGCAACAGTAATGAAACTGAGGACAGATGAGGAAGCAAAGATACTTGAGCCTTCCTGAGTGCATGGTTTATACCAGTACCACACGAATCATCTTCTCCATCAAAATGACCTTGGCACTGAACGCCACCAGACCTGAATTCCCTATTCCCTATCACAAGCGAATTTCACAGACTTATATTGATCGACCTCAGCCATGACTGAATCATCGCCCATTCTGTCTCGGAAGGGTTTTTGGAGGAAATGATATTACCTAAGCATAACAGTTATCAATCCAGCGGTGGTATAACATAGGGTCATAGTTGCTAAGTGTGGCTAAAGATCACACCTTTTAGTCATATAGACATTTTGTTAACCATTCTTCCATGAGTTCAATTACACAGCATGTAAAATCACAATGGCTTCCCCCTTTTTTGGGGGAATGAAGGAGTTGCAAAGGACGTGATATACCGAAAGAAACAACATGAGTGCACCAGCAAGTGATCAACTAATGTCGCAGCAAGCATGACATCCAGTTCACCTCAATCAGCCGCATAAAATTGCCCGGGAAGATTGTCCATGAGAGCAAATTGCATGTTCTCCGAGGGTTTCCAATGACGCTTCCTCTGATTTATGAACCAATTGTTTATTTGCTTCTGGTCGAGGCCAGTGGCTTTGGCCAGCGCAATCTTGTCAGCTTCCTGTGTCAAAGTCCAAGAAAGGAAACATTAGGATGAAGAACATTCACCTCAACAAAATTTGAAGTGTAATTCTGAGTATCGAACAAAGAAAAATGGAATATGTCAACGAATCAATAGATCTTTTGACTGGGTTATTTGTAAGTTGGACATAAGCATAAGTTCAAATTTCAGGTTTTACCGTTGGGTAAGGCCACTTATTGTGGACGTTCCACCACTCGAGCAGCGTTTGCCTTGCCTCCTTTGGTAACTTCCCTTTCTTCTTCTTTTTTGAGAATTCCAGCTTCAACGTGCTTATATGACTCCCAAACTTGCGCAAGAGTCTGTCCTTTAGATCCCTGTCCTCGCCCCTCGGTTGAGTCTCAGGTGCCTCAACCTCCCCACCGCTGAAGTCCTCATCCGATGACGCATCACCTTCATTTGCTAAACAATTGCATAAAAAGATCTCAGGAGTCATGGCCGTTATGATTATCCCAAATGAGTGAACTCACCATGCGTCCCAAGAAACCAAATTATGTAGCTAAGCATAACTAACCTCACTGGAGATGAACTAAATTAGTTCGACAAAGACCAGAACTGAGACAAGCATTGAACCAAACAGGATCATTAATCCTTCATGACACAAATTCAACAGGTGACCCAAAATAGTGAACATAAACATGAAATAAAATACGCCATGACTTGCTTGATTATATTGGCAATCGGATTTATCATTAGGAATTATAATTTTAAGTCGTTAGGTCAAGTACTTGTTCCCTCTTCCCTAGTGGGGGTAATAGTGTATATCACACGGCTGGGCACAAAGTATGTCTTACAAATTTGGTATTAAGAGCTTGGAAGTTCGTGTGACATTGCCAAGTTACTGTATAGAAACCATGGCAAAATTGCGAGCTTGTCCGTGTCTGGTTAACAGGAATGAGCCTACACAAACCAGACACCATCAACAGTGTAATTTGAGTATCCTTATGCAATGCTAGTGCTAAATCCAAAGGTCATGTTACATTCTTATTAGCAGCTTGAACAAACACAAATCCAACGGCATCATATACAGCTGCTAGCATACAGAGTAATCTGCAGACCATATACAGAAGTAAAAAGGATGTAAGAATATGCAAATTCTTATTAATTATGCAAGGAAAAATCAATCGAGTTCACACTGCGTTAAATTACATCGCATGTCATCATTTCCAGAAACTTCCAACCAGGAAAGCGAAACGGCATCCCTTGAGATGTAAAAGCTCTCCAACAAATCTAAAGCTTGCTCGTGCCAATTCACCCTTTGTCACTCGAGTGATCCTTAAGACCTACAATGGAATCTGAGATCCCAAGCACCTTTTTCATACATAACAATAGTCATCAATAATTTGTGGAAGGTGCTGCATTTCACGCGTGATTTATTCAGACAAGTTGTACATACTGCATAAATGTTGTTAAGTCTCTCTTTTGCACAGTACATGCCATATTGAGCTTTCTCGTCTTAAAAGAAAGTTAAAAAGAAGAGGTGCCATATCGAGCTTTTGGACCAAAAAGGTCCCTAAAACAAAGCCTAGTACCAAGCCTTGCGATACTAAAAGATAATGGGCCAGGGCCAAGATCCAGAAAGCCTCGCTCATGGTGGGGCACTCGTTGAACTACACCTTCGACAGTGTCGGCCACCATAGTAGGAAAAGGGAGGTGTTCCCGCCAACCAAGGAAACCCCCCCGCCTGCCGCGATGCAAAATCCGATACCTCCATTTCAAGAGATAACAAAGAGAGAGAGAGAGAGAGAGTCTGAATCTGAACTCGTGGAAATAGTGAGTCGGATATACGTATACGTATACGTATACATAATTCACACATCCCACTGTCAAAAGGACAGGAAAAGGGCACATGAAAACGTGGAGACAAAAGCCTCAGTGAAAGGTTGCGTCAAACGTCCAGTCCGGAGTGAGAGAGTGTGTGGAGGGAGACAAGGCGGTACGGCCGTCAAATCAATCATATCTCGCCAGGGGTGGGGGATTAGACATCCCCGCAAGGCACGGCCTTTCACTTCTTTTCTTTTTTGCTTCCTTTTTCCCATCCCCATGTGGGTCCATTATCGAGTTTTAAGAGCTAAGCATGGGCCAATTTGGCCCACTATGACCCCCGCCCGCTACCTTGAGAAACAATTTAGAGGTGTGGACTTCGACTATGGTCTATGTGTGCAGCAACATGCTTGATGTGAATGGATTGCAATTCACCTTATTTATTATCAATCACCATAAAATCACTAAACCACCACCACCACCACCACCAGCAGCTCTTAGCGCCACTCACCACTGGCATGATGCCGACATCCCCTCTCCCGAATCTCTATCTCTCTCGCCAACAAGTTTACTGGCAAAATCATTGAGGTGAAATTGATCGAGTTGAGCCCAGACTCAAGGCCATGGAGGTTAATGGCCTTGCCTAACTAGAATTTGCAAACCCAATGACCTCCGGCCGGGAGAGAGAGAGAGAGAGAGCACAAACTGAGTGGGGACGGGGTTGACGTCTCAGGCCGCTGGCACTGCAACGATGAGTAGCTTGGTGGATCTACTGTGCTACTTGGCCGAAAAGGAAGAAGAACAGAATGACAATGATTAAAAAAATGGCAAAAAAACAAGAGACTTGGAGAGAGGAAAAAGAAAGAAGAACAAGATAGAAAAGAGAGGGAGAGAAGAAAACAGAACTCAATCGTTCAGTGCTCAATTGTTGAGATGTGTTTTCTCCTTAAGATTTAATGTTTTATCATCCAAACAATTGCAAAATAATATAATTCCAAGGATTAAAAATACTTAGTATGAAAATTCACTTCCAAATTTGTTGTCAATGGAACCAAACAAAGCCTTACAGCTAAGGCGATTGAGAAGCTGCCTTCTTCATTATAACGAAGAACCCCACATTATATAAGTGAATCCCACATCCATAAAATACCCCATTAACGTCAACGGTTGAACACAATGCAAATCAAATCCTAGAGGAATAGCCCAAAAAAATAAATGAAAATTTTCGTTCTCAGTTGCGTCACAACCTAATCGACACACAAGTTCGTTTCTTAGGTACTATGATCCACGCACGAGATTTCAATAATATCACCATTCTACATTGAGAATAATGAAAACTCTGGGGACGGGGTAAGTGTTCAACTATGTTCGTGTCGTATGGTCCAAACCCTAGATTCAAGCCTCACTCCTAGTCCCTGCGACCTTCATGGAATTCTTGCACCATGCAATAGCTTTGAATCTCTCCTATGACCTTAATCGAAATGGTGCCAACTTACACTTTCCACGGACATCGCCAAGCCACGGGACTCGTGTGGCTGCAATGCCACTGTCCAGAGGGTTTTAGGTTATGCTCAGTTGCCTACGTAGGAAACTGGATAGGATGTATCCAAGTTGGACACACCACTAGACATATCACGAATAATGACCAACAAGGTTAAAGACATTTTTCGAAATATAATTATTTCACAAGGGTGGGACAGACCACAAACACGGTCTTTCCTCTTCGGGGCAAAAAAATCTTAACATAAGGAAAGGTAAATTATAGATCGAGAAAAAGAGAATCATCCGAAACTTCTCCAAGTGCCTTCTCCTGGGAATCGCGAGGCTCACACTCACAACTTATAAGACGCTTGTGCTTTAGTCCAACCTACCCATCCAAAGGAAGCAGACCGAACCTCGACTTATCTATGTACATACATAGCTCTATCCGACATTTCCAACAGAAGATACGACACCTTTTTCAGGAAAGAGAACATCTCATGCAGTTACTTTAGAATATACTATTTCGACCGGAGAAGTAAACCAATCAGCAAAAACATAGGTGCCATGTTCCTCCGTATATACTAGGAAATAATTTTTTTGCAGAGAAATTATACACACGTACGTGTCTTTCCTACGTGAGATGAGCAGAAGAAGATGTCGGGGTAAGGGGTGTTATAGGGAGGCGGGACCCGGGCGTTGGGGGGAGGGGGGAGGGGACACGGAATCCGGAGTTAAGACAGAGGGAGACACGTGTGGTAGGGAGCAGTGATGTGGCCAGTGGGGTCTGAAAGGCCGGCGGGTCCCACCCACAGGGGAGCCCGACTGGGTAAAAGCTGGTGGCGGTGGCGGTGGGGGGTGGGTGGTGGTGGTGGGGCTCGCCCGGGGTAGTGTGGCAGCGCAAACCGCGGGAGTCCATGTGAAGTCTCGACCACCCGCTCTCCCCGGGATTTTCCTTCATTCATTGATGCCAGCGCCCACCCCCGCAATTATTCACTCCACTCTCTCCATTTCTTTGTCCCTTCCCATCTCCTTACTACATCACCTCTTGTGCTACGTAAACCGTCCCGCTCACTTGGATAGAGCAAGATAGAGACAGACCCACCCGCTCGGCCAACTTCTTGAAGGTAAATCCTCTACCTCGAATACATCCTTCGACCCATCGGAGCCCTTGCCTTTCCGAGCTAGTGCAAGATAAAAAAGGGAGGAAAAAACGATTCTTCCTAGATCATGCATCGACTCAACTCGCACCTCAAAATGTCGAGTCGTTCTTACCACTCGGGGTTATCTACTTTCTGAAGGTCGGGTCACGTTAGCTTTGGTATAGGATGATACCTCGATACCTGCCCAGGGATTGATCTAGCGGGAAGAGCGCTCCCATACTTCTAACTCAGGAGGTTGTGAAATTGATTCCTGCCTTGGGAGTATATAAGCAGGGGATCAATGGTTATGAGTTGCTCTCTGCTAATTCCCGACCATACAATCAACCCCTTTATGATTTTTCACGACCTATGGAACATCGATCTTAATGTTTGGGAACCTTCCTTCTTTGAAATCAGTTTCGAATAATAAAGGAAAGAGATGACGGAGATTTTCGTTTTCTGGTGAAAAAGAAGTCATTCATTTCAGTTGATACCAAAAGAAAAAGGGAAAAAAATCAGAAGTCCGCTGAATTTAAAGTATATAATTTTCCCCAATAAGCCAAAAAATCTAAATTCACATTTAGAATCGCAAAACAAATTTATCTCAAAGAGCTGTACATAAAATCTTGGGAAAATGCTAATGACTGACGTCCTAAATTCTCTTTTTTCCTAATAAAAATTTTCAAGATTCATTACAAATTTTCCAAACCCATTCTTCAGCTTTCCTTCCCTCCCTCTTCCGAAATAAAGTATAAATGTGAAAGACATACATTTAGTAAATACCTCCCTATCTCTTACAGAACAACTTCGATTGATACGAGTACAAGATGGCCTAAGAATCTCACGGCGTGTTTCTAGTCTTAGAACTCACTAGGAGTGGACAGTTTCGCCTTCCCAAAGGAAACGAGAATAGACTTGGCTTCCACGTAACACACTAACCCTAGTTGATCTTGTTCATTGATCATGACCAGAAACTTAAAACAACAAAGGGGGAGTATTTCAGTCCCTTCTTGGTTGAATAACTACATTGAAATATTTGCTTGTCGAAAGGCAAAAAAATGACAAGATTCTCAAACATAAGATCATATGCAAATGCCATATAACACAAGCAAACCCTAACTAGAAAATGCAAATACATCTTAAGTGATCACACTCTTAGTGAAGAACACAAAGACTAACAGTTGGCCTAAGTCGTATGTATGCATTGTGACTCTTATTAGTTTCCCTAGGCACTCTAAGGATCAAGTCTTACATTCTCTCCCTGACCTGACCAAAAGAAACTCTTCTAATGCTGAAGAAGAGCATATGCTAAAGCTTTCCTAATCCGGCAAGGATAAGAATGGAGTAAACGAAATTGGGATAGGTATATTAACATTACAAGTAAGTTGAACCCGGTAAAAAATCTCAGTCGAATGGGAATCTATCAGGAAAATAACGAGATACGAATACATATTTCCGTCAACCAGACAAGTAATCCAAGAAAGAGGACATGTCTGACACAAGCATGCCTTACGAACAGGGATTTGGCAAAATGGAGCACTCCTTGCCAATATTTCAAAGCAGAAGCACCCTAAAGCTGAGTTTTAAACAGTCCCGAGGGTGCTAGGTCCCACAGCTTCTATTTCTCAACCTTTGTATTTCTTTTTGGTGCCCCTAGTTCTGTCCCCTAATGTAGTGAGAACAGAAAAGACAATAATAACACAATTTTTGGAGAACTTGTATCATAGTACCCTTCTGTTGAACTATCAATATGTAAAAGCATCTTCTAACACAGTCTGTCCAATACTACTCGGAGTACATCCATAATGAATTTTGCCAAACATATCACTCTAACACTGTAAAGCAACAGTACAGAGCCAAAACTGCAGAACTTACTGGTCATACATCACTATGAACACATACAACAACCAGAAATTGAATAATTGCATGCATAATGTACATACTACTTTCGATACATTTTGTAATTAGAAACTTACCGAAAATCAATGCTGGGACCTATATCCTTCATTCGACATACCCATTTGACTATCACTAAAGTAACAAGCAAGAATTTTCCCTTCACACTAAGATGCTTGCACATGCCAGCAATCTCACTCGAAGGAGAAAAACATATTAAGTTTGGATACTTCCAAATAAGCCAAAACAACAATATATTTGTGGCCAGAAGATGAGACAAGTAGATAGAGAATGAGCATGCTCTAAAGAAAAAAAAAAATAGTCACCCATAGACCGATGTACAGAAGGTTTTAAAAGAGCCCAGTCAGGGGGCGAGTCTCTCATCGGGATTTACTATGAGAACATTTCTCTGCTTACACGTTAAATTTTTTGTCTTCTCATACTTCATACTAGGTTCAACTAATGTAAGGGTCTACTTGTATCTACCGTTGAGGTCTTATCTGTATGTATATTCATTTCCTTTTAACTTTTAAGCATCAGAGTTACTAAAACTTTATGGTAGATTTTGCAAATTAATAATGCTAGACACAAAAAATGCGTCAGAAAGCATACTTCACCATTCTAGCCTGCGCATTACCAAACAAGCCGTAATATACAAGTCTTCGTCAGTATTTTGAAAATCTAACACTGCTCCTTGGCAACTTCACAGGCAAGAAACAGAGGCAGAAAGAATAAATGACATACTTGAATAGCCCTCTTGCACTCTCCTCTCAACCTATGAACAGAATTATCAGCTTCAAACTGTAACAACAGATATGATTGAGCAAGCCCACGTTGCTCTCCACCTTAAAAAACCTAAGATCACCAACTGGAATCCGCTTGACAGCAAAAGAAATGCAAGATACCAATGGAAAACATCACTGAAAAGGCAATTGTACTTGCAGGCAATAAATAATAGTTGTCAATAATACGACCATATCACCAAGATCTACAAACTTTTACCTTTTTCTACTTTGTTTGGAGATCATATATACGCATATAAGGCTGCTATGACCATTTATTAATTTGCACAGCCCCCACAATGTGAATAGTAGAATCAACAGCAGCTTTTTCTCTGGTAGAAACGCTCGAAAGAGAGCACATTTTTTCAGTTTCCATCTATATGTTATACTTAACAAGTACAAGTGAACAACTTAAAATATGCAACAAGTATCATCAAAGACAAAGAAAAAAGAAAACGCTCACTGTGTCAGTATACTTCCTTCATTCAAGATTATTACTATTTTAATGAAACAGAAAGCAATAGACAGCCATGAAAGCGATCTGTTGAGAACTCCACCAGAAAAGAAATTGGATGTATCAGAGAGAAGCAAAAATAGAGTGACCACATTGCCGAGCCAAAATCAAGATCTTTTTGGGAAAGCCATGACCGTGATCTATTTTCACATGCCCTTAAAGATTCTAACGAAAGTTTATTTGTTGTGAATGATGAAGATGTGATGTGAAGAATGTCTTATAAATTTGAATATCAAAACTTTGGAAAATAGCACAAAGGGCGTGGTGCTCAATATATATATCCATGAAAAAAAAAAGAAAAAGCAACATTGCCGTAGATGACAGGAAGCCGTTAGACAATTTCCCATATACGGGCAATTTGATTTTTCATTTATTTATTAATCCCCCACCGCCTACATGGTTCATGCTTGCATTGGAACTTGAAGCTCTTTTAAAGCCAAGCAGACCAGCATCATACTGGCCATTGATATCATCTCCTAACAAAAGGCAGGCCCATTTCATTTATAAAATGGGGCATCTCTGAGCTCTAGTGCTTTCACATTTCATTCATGATACATAGAGGCAACACAACTGTAACACTCTATCTAGGATTCCAATCTAAAAATTGACATCATATGTACCTAAATCAGGTTTCTTTCTTCAGGCATTCTTTCTAGGCTAAGGTGGTGCTTGAGGATGCATGATGGTTTAAGATTGATGCTAACCCAAAACATATGTCCAATAGAAATCCAGTTAGTCTGTCACGTATATGTTACTCATTGGCATTGCTGATTGCAAAAGGTGCATGTGTATAAAATTATAGTACTTCCTTGGGTTCTAATAACGACATTTAAGATTTGATGTATAAAATTATCTCCTAACTCAATGTGTTATGCATTTGAGATTGGCGTTAATCCCAGACTAGTTAATTCGTCGTCTATTAATAAATAAGAACAACTGTGGCATGTCATCTCTAACCAGAAGATAGTGTAACATGGCTCCTTACTATATTTCCAAGGGCTATTCGACAATCATATGCTGTGGGTTCCACAGCAAATTTTTGCTGCTATACTTTAATCATCAGTAAAACATGTGCTTCTATCAATAGGGAAGTAACTATATTACTTCCAAACACGAAAGGAAAGAAAAAAAAAACCAAAGAAAAAGCAAGCAGACAGAAGCATGTCTCAGGGAAGTAATTAAAAAGAGCTTGTCTAACAAAAATTGCAAACTACTCCGTTGAAACCACACTAACCAATGTAGAAAGTGGAAACTCAAAAGACAATACAAACCCATTATCAGGAAGTTCAACACGATCAGTTTATCGGAAAGGAACAATCTCAGACCACTGTGATGAAATGAAGCTACACAACCACTACTAAGCATGTCATGCATCTCACATCTCTCTGAAAAGTCACATCAGAATCTCTAAAAGTGCCCCACCCGGGGGAAAAAAAAGATTTTTGACTTTCTCTTTAATTTTTCTTTTAAATTTCTGACAAAGAAAGAAACAACACAGAGGAGAAGAGTCCTGAAACAACTAAAGAGAACTCAGATACGGTTTTACTGGGTCGATCACTGCGATGCCTCTTCACCTCATTGTCATGAGACAATCACTTGAGTCATTGCTTAAACAATGAAAAGCTAACAAAAAGACAGACGACAACAATGACAACCACGTGCCCACACGAAGAAATTGCCCAGAAGAAAAGAAGCAGCGTCACAAAATCCACAAGGCAACAAGAAACTGAGTGTGAAACAGTCTCTAATCTACGACCACCACCACTTTCGACATTTCCAAGGCTAGGGTTTCGTTGTTCATGCTTCGGCCTCTTCAACTGCGTCACTTTCATTAGCAAGCGTGGGTTTGAAGATAACGTACAGTTCTTTTTCGGTCTAAGCTTTTATATTAGATGGTTTCACACTCAAATTCAAGAGTGCTCGTGTAGGAACACAAAATGACAAGGACTAGGACTGGGGTAGAAAGAAAGGAGGGTTAAAAAATATTGGCTGTGCTTGCTTCATCTAAGTCATCGTACTAACCTGAGCCGGAGATAAGAGCCAACGTGCTCGGCATCGAACATTAATGACTTGCAAGCTTTGTTTACTATGAGGAACCACCGCAAAAGAGAACGGTTCACACGTAACAAGAAGATAAGAGTGGATCATGTCCTAATTATTAACAGCAACAAACAACAAAGAGAGAAAGGACTAGCAAGTCATGAAAGCGGTCAACCGAGAGAGAGAGAGAGAGAGAGACCAGAAACGGTGCGAGTGGAAGTGGAGAGATTGGTGAGTTGCATCTCGATGGCGTTGAGGAAGGTGGTGGCTTCGTCGAAAGGCCTCGCGAGGTCGGTTTTGTACTTCATCAATATATCGATGTACGTCTCCTGCACCAATTCACCTCCATTTTCGCTCTACTTTGACTTCGCGTATTTCAAAAATCAAATGAGAGAGAGAGAGAGAGATGGCTTTGTGTACCATGAACTCGTCGAGCTCAGGATCGGCACCAAGGCACGTTGAAACGGCGGCGTCTCGCTTGCACACGCCGTTCTCTCGCCAGATTTCGTCCAACAAGCCCGCCACTTCCGGTGGTGCTCCCACCTGAAAAAACCCAGAAACGAAAAGCCTCAGAAAATGGAAGTATTACTCAGAATCTTGAACTTGAACCTCATAAATAGCTTGGACATGAAAAAAAAATCACTCCTTTCCCACTGAATTACGAGGAATAAACCCATGAACTTGGAATGGTCGGCTCGAAATAGTACTAGCTGAAGACTAGTCAACCCGAATTAAAAGATGAACTCTCTCTCTCTCTCTCTCTCTCTCTCTCTCTCAGAGACCATGTAACCAAAATCTAATCCTTGGAATAGAAGGGATGATGATAAATTCTATGGTGATATTGATTTCATATATGGGTTACACTCATGAGAGATAACAAAATTGTTCGACGTTATCATCATCACCTTCTGGCAATCGATGTAGGCGTGGAGCAAGCGAGGGTACGAAGGGTGGGACTTAATCTTGGACTTGATCGCGGTCTCCGCCGCATCCTCTTGGTCGGGTGTGACCGAGGCGGTATCGGACATGCCCGACGCTGACGATACAAACTCCTCCGACCCGAACCCATACATGGGGATTCGATTATCCCTAAACCCGGCCGCACACAGAAAGGCCTGGTACTCCGACGGCAGAACCAGGTTTTCCGGCGACATCAGCGCCCGTTCCGAGTAATCCTCGCCGCCGCCGCAGCTGCCGTAGAGCCCGTACATTTCATCCATGAGAATGAGGGGGATCAAACTATGCACCTAGCTTTCTTGATCAAGAAAAAAGGAAGAAGAGAGAATCAGAGAGAGGGTATATGTAATGAATACTGATAGCCCACCAAAATAGAAAGAAGATGATCACTTGGTTCACAATTCTTACGAGTGAGAGGGAGGATTTGGGCTTTCAGTTGAATTTAGAGCATCGAAGAGAGAGAGAGAGAGAGAGAGAGAGAGAGAGAGAGGGAGGGAGGGACAGAGACAGAGACAGAGAGAGAGATAGAGAGAGAGAGAGAGAGAGAGTGGAGTGATCCTAGCTCACATACATACTTGCATACAAAACACTATCTCAAGACAGGAGGGAGAAAGAGAGACGATAGATAGAGATGGCCATGGAGACAGTGAGAAGAAGAACAGAAAATAAAGTGAAGAAGATGGAGTTGATTTTCCTTTTTTCTTCTTTGCTTTTGTTTTTGTTGAGGACTGAGAAGTTCAGGTTTTGTTTTTTCTTTTTATCAATGGCTTTGCAACTATATTTATATTGGAGTACTCATCTATTTTATTCATCTATTCACTAACTTTATTTCTTTTTACGTCGTTTGTATTATGGACAGGTTTACAGCACTTGCTAGGCTTGAAAAGGGAAAGTCCGGCGATCTTTACGCTATAAGATAAGCACCCCCACGAGCTTATAATGGTAAGACTTGGGCCCTCTCTTGTTTCTCATTGATCATCTCATCTTTCCAGGAAGAAAAAATATAGTTATATTTTCTTCAATCCCGTCTCCAATTGAAATAAATCTTCTCCACTCGTACTTTCGATTGGTGAGTTACAAGTTATAAGTATCCACATACAAAACTAAATAAAATAAAAATTAGTTATTATCAGTATTTATGACCCACAGGATTGGAAGAAAATTTGACCCAAAAAAAAATAAAAACTATGTTTTTATTCCATTTGTTATCGGAGAAAACTCTCTCCGGCCATATATGTGGTTACTCGGTTATGAGTGACCTAACTAAAATTGATTTTAAGTCATATCTATGTTTATAACATATCAATCAACAATATAGTTAGAGGAAATCTCGTCCAATTAGAGAGGAAGAAAAGCATGGCTCAAAACACTATAACTAAATCACCTTAGCCGTGTAGACACAAAACTTGACCTTATACAAACATTATATTATTAATAGTTTGGATTAACTTTAAAATAAATGTTGGGCTTGTTTTGACATTCTTTAAATATAAAACTCCTGAAAATTTCATAACAATTGTATCTTAACAATAATTAAAAATTTGAACAACACTTTAGATTTTGATAGGATTTTTCACCTTTACTTGATAATTTGAACTCCAACAGATTAACCAAGATGGTAAAAAATCAAAACTTTACTTTAAAAAACAAATAATTTTCGATATTCAAGAGTAATTCTTGCAGTCTCTTTGCATAATATGTCAGAGGAAATTAGCTTCTTACGATAACCTAGTTCGCATGTGAATGGTTTGCCTAAATGAACGTCAAGGATATTGACACAAATGGGATTGGTTTTCGATGAAAAAATTATGGGTGTTGAAATAAGATTTGCTTTATTAATTATTTAAGTACTTCTATTATCGACTAAGCCCCTTTATACTTCATCGGGGCATTGCAAATGATATCAGAATAAGCAAGTATGGTTCGATAATGGAGAATAGGCCAATACCTGTGCATTGAGGATGGGAATGTGATCATTAGAACAAGGAAGTTTGGATAAAGTGTGACTCGTAAAAGACCTTAGGTTAGAGGAAGAAGCAAAAATGGACTGAATCACATATGAAATTGAAGGATTACTCCTGGGAATATGTGTCTCAAAATCAAGGAAATTATGCCTTTAAATGGGGAGCTTATGACATTCCAAGTTCCACAAAGAATGAGAGACCTTTATAGGCAAATTTTGTTCCCAAATGATCACTTCGTGGTGTGTTTACTTGAGTGCTCCCTTTTTAGGCTTGCCAGGCAGAATGGGTCAGGCATTTACATATAGCATTAGGTATGTTTTTTTTTCTGGATAGAGTAATCGTATACACAATCCAAAAATGGTGGAAGATTACTGAGGCAAGAGCGCAAATATAATGTATGACTACCAACAAGTCTCTAAAAATAGCCAAAGAATAAGAATGATCTGAATCACACATCAAATTGAGAAAGTATGCAAGAGTTACGTGTTTTAGGACGTCTATGCTTCTAATGACATAGTTTTTGGCACCCTAAATCCCAATTATGGGAAATGCACTAATTCATTAGTAAAACCCACTTTCAAATAATCGCTTAGGTATTATGAGTGTGACCTTGTGGAACTAATTGAATCACTACAACGAATAGTCATGGACGATTATTTGAATACTTCTTTTAAGGGTTTGGTCTATTTGAAAATGCTCATGTCACTGTAAGAAATATGTAAGAACTAAACTAAATTCTCATTAAAAAATATATATGCCTATGCAAATTAATTTTTTACTATGAGTAAGAGTATTCCTTGGATCCCTTTGGGTCGGCTGCGCGGTAAATAAAGGATCTTCTTTACGCCTCAAGAAGGGACCAAGTTTGGCTCTAGATCAATACAACCTGTGAAAATCATGCCACCGGAAATTACTTCCTCATGAATTCCTAATCCGAAATGCTATGTGATGGAACTAGGAGATGAATGTAAAATAAAATTGTTCATCCAAGGTGCAACATGACCGCCATACCATGCAATTTCAAATTGAAAAATTATAGCTAGTGATAATAATAGCAATAATAACAACAGTAATAATAACAATATCATTATCGTAACTATTATTACCATTATGTTACTTCTCCTTTTTGGATATGAAAGCTCATTCCTTACGCTATTAAAATTTGATTTCCTTTGGATTGTCCATAGATTCTCTATCTTTGTTGTACGAATCTTACATCATTGAAGAAGTTAAGCATAAAGAACAGAAACATAGTGATTGAATACACATGCAATCGACTCATTTAGGAAAACTCGATGTAGGATGTCGATATAAAGCCGGGGACTCTAGCCGTTGTCCTAACCTTGGGTTAAGTGAAAAGCCTCATAAAATGCTCCTAAAAAAATCACTAGTAACTTTATAATGTAGCCTCCTCCGATTTCATATCAAAGGAGTCATGACTGTATATATTGGTTTTGTAAATTCGAATGGATCATTATAGCAATCTATTACATGCATTACTTGATTTTTTATTCTCCCTGATCTTGGTCACATTAAAATTTTATATCCGTAGGTCCTATATTAAGAGGCTTCTGGGCCATCGGTTCGTCAATGATGTTAACCCTAGAAAGTCAATTTACCTACAGGCTACGGTTTATCCCCTATTTGCGATTGCAACGGCGTTCCATCAATTGTCGCCACATGTTATGTTGCACGTGTGCGAGAATGATATAGAGAAGAATCCGAAGACAGAAAGGTGGAGCCACACCGTAAGCAGATGGTACATTTGATCAGTCGGGTCGGACGACCCCCATTTTGGGATTTCTCATCGTGATGGCTTGGACGTTCATTGCTTACTAGCTAATGTATCATGTAAAAATGGCAATAGGACGGGTTTCAAACGACTGATGTCTCAAAGACGAACAGACAAAGTTAAAATGTGCCCGAACCCTAGTGAATTCCACATGAAGTTCGTAAATGGCTGTCCCGGATCGACTCGTTCAAACAATCGGGATTGTGAAACCCACCCAATTGCATATCTTTGAATTAACATATTGATTAGTAGAAAAAGCACGTTAAATAATTTTGAAACATACTATAATCAGTGTTTAGTAAAGTTACCTTTAGTATCTTGTGTCTTTTAAAAGAATAAGGGCAGATTTAGGCTTTAGCAAAAAGTTACGGGGATCCGACCTAGTTTCACGTTTCTTGTCAATTGAATCTCATACCCGTCCAAGCTTTTACAAAGTTTAGGCAATAGAAGCAATTATGTTTGTGGAAATACTTTTCAAATTATATATTTTTCATGAAATAGACGGAGCCTTGATAGACAAGCGACTTGAGATGATTTGAAAGCCACCGTGTGGGTATGGAATCATCTTATTGGTGGGTAATCTATCGACATAATAGTATAATAAGACGGAGGGTTGGGGAAAAATGTTTTAGGAAAGAAATTAGATTCGTATTTCCGTGGATTTCGACTGAGATTCGTTAGAAAGAACAACGGTTGGAGAGGCTTGAAGACTAGAAGTAAGTAGATAGCATAAATAAACAAAAAGAGCTAAAGGAAGACAGATTTGGAAGATGCCAATGCCTTTTCACGGTGGCCGACATGATTCTAAGTGTCTCACAACTCCTAAACCACTTGATCAAAATCGAGAAGTGAATATCATATGCAATTTTTTTTTGTCCCATAGTGAATAATTGATTTTTAAATGCAAAGGGCATAAGTTCATGGGCAGAACCTGCTCTCTAAACTCCTTGGTTTTCTCGTGCTCTCCATTCCTTTTGCTCAGATAGATGTCGCTAATGCTAATTGAAGTGCGAAACATGAGATTGAAACAACTTGTTGCATAACTTTTTATTCGTTACAAATAGCCCGATTGAATAGTTGGTTAACTAATGAGATGTGTTCACAAATTAGTTGCATGACATAAGTTGGGTTCTCCTCTCACCAAATGAAAACAATCTAATATTTGAGTATTCACCTTTTTTTAACTTGCATCTTACTTGATTTATGAGGTTAATTTCTGTAGTTCATAAGTGTAAATAAATAAATAAATAAATGAATAAATATATATTTATATATATATAATGGGCTTCCCATATATTAAAAAATCATTCAAAAAACACTTCTAAAGTCATAATTTCAAAATTTCTTTTCTTCAACCAAAAGAATTGAAGTTCAAGGTCATGAAAGATAGTTGTTGAGACTGTGTTTGATCGTCTGATAAAATTGTAGCTTTACCGGCTGCATAATGTCGACGACCACTTTACAATAGAATTGGTTACGATAAGCAATGGCCAATGACCACGCCAGCCTAGGCACAAAATGAGCCTGGACTCCACACAGCTCTTTAGCTTGGATGGGCCTAGATCGGACCAAGCCCTTAGGCCCCCACACTCAATGGCTATTTTGTCGCTAAACTTAAACTTCAAAAAAAAAAAAAATTAAGGGGATAAATGTTCACCGACCAAATTAAGTTTTCTTAAGAGAAATCTGTATAAAAAAATTTAATTATATAAAATTCTAACTCCTCTAATTTTCACTTTTATCAATTTCTCTTTTCCCATCACTCTTTCCTAACTTCTCGGAAAATCTGGATTTCTACGTATGATTTTTGGTCTTCGATTTCATGATGGACCCAAATCAAAATCCAATTCACTTTTTAGATGGCTCTTCAATTTCTATGAGCTTTCTTTTGACCTTAGACACATTCATTGACCTAGGGGATACATCAAACTTCATGCAGGCCCACTCCACTCGAGTTAAAAGAGCAGACCAAAGACAATGATTACATAGCCAGCTTGAAGATTATATAGAATGGCATCATCAAGGGAGGAAATAGAAGAGCAGAAAACTTTGAAAAATGATGCACAAAAAGTTCACGTCGAAGGCCCAATTTTGGAGGACATTACACCTAGCCAAACCGGGCTCTATGACTAAAGACCCTAGTCTAGATCTTTCTATAGACATCTTGGGGAATTTGTGGCTCAAGCCGAGCCTCACAGTATCATGATTAGATCTACTTTCTCTCTCAATGTTTATAAAAATAACAGGATCCAAATCATTGATGACCTAGATTCTATGGAGATTACCCACAGTTACATTCTTGTGCTAGTCCGTTTTCTCATGAAAAATTCATGTTTACATTTTCTCCCGAATCTTTACTATTTCAGTTGATTGATCGATTGATCCACCATAATAGATCTACTAAAAATAGAAGAAAAAAATATACCGACAAAATTAGTATTCTAGCCAATATTCTAGGCTGAATATTTTCTTTTTTTGTCATCCCAAAATTTAAAATAGTCCAAATATATTCTTATTTTCTTTTGGTAGAGAATCGTAATGATTTTTCCTGAAGTACATATTCATGTTTGGTTCTTCCGAATCATTCCATTCACATAGTGTGCTTGCATAACAGGATTATTAAATCACTGTACACGAGCGATCACTTTGAAATATTCTAAAACTTCTTATGCTTCACATACCCGCACATGCTTCAAAATGAGAATGGTTTTACAATTTTTTATTAGAAAGATGCATAGTAATAAGTTGAAAGTATGACCTCATCATTTCTATCTCGTATTTACTATATATGGTACTCAGGTAGTAGAAATGAAAAATTCAGAAAATAAGAGTTTACTTAAAATTGGAAAATTCTAGTATTCAATATAAGTTATAACAAAAAGTAATTTTCATATCACAACGACCAAAAAAAAAATTCATGATGATATAATTTCATATGCTCTCTATGATGATAATTGTTACATTTATGGGTTCCTAACCTATGTAGTACGTATTGATGTGACATAATGGTAATACTCGTTCTTAACAGATATTTCATTACTACCCATTTTTCATATTAGTATTTTGCAACTGGTTACGTTTAATAAGCATGCAAGCCAAATATCTAATAAGAAAGAGTATTATGGAACTGTATAATATGATCGTCACGTAAAAAATATTTCTCATGTTTAGAGACGTGACGTATAATATGATACTCTTTTTACTATCCATGTTCAAGTTACAAATCGGCTAAACTGATTTCGAAATTGTACACCCAATGCACATATTAAAACAATAAAAGGGAACCAAATATCTACAAAATGAATCAAATAATACTCTATATATATTCATACCTTATGCAATTCACGTGATAAAAATAAAAAAAATGAAAAGAAAAAAGTTTGGGAGCACATAGTGAGAAAAACAGCAAAAGGCTATACTGATATGCGAATTTATTAAGAAGGATTTTATAGAAATACTTGGTGGTAGAGTCGACCAAGTGATGTCGAGGCACACTGCTTTTTCATATCTTTTCTGTCTCGGGCAACCTCGAATTGTCCTGCTATTGATTGTGAAAGATAAGATAGACAGATGATAATAAATGTGGGATTTTCTAGAAAAAAGAGAGAGAAAAAGACAGTTCGTGAACATTTCGTCTTTCGACCATGAGACACACATGAAAGCAGAAGACAAAACAGGTGGCTGGGTTTAATTAATTTGAGAAATACTCAATCTTTACTTGGAAAAAAGGTACTCCATCGGAGTCGTTCAACACCTCCGCTTCTACCTAACAAAAAAGCTAAAGATTCGCTTCGGAACTTGCTCTCCCGAATTTGTCCTGATACTTGTCCTTTTGATTCGAAAGGGAGCAAAACGATGTCGCTTTCATTGAAAAACTAGGGTTAAGAAATTAGAGGACTTGTGAACGAAGAGAGAGAAAGAGAGAGAGACAATACCTGTCTGCAGATTGAGAAGTAGTTTCCAAGAATGCATTTGGCTCTTCTCTTTGTTAGCTCAAGACAGACGATGGCGGATGAAGTTTGAATGGACTCTATTGAAGGCCAAGATCATGGGTGGAGAGATGATGGAGTTGATTTCAACTTTATCCTAGAGACCGATATGAGTTTCTTTGGTGGATGGGGCACGAGAGAGCCTCATACCGGCTGGTCCTTTATATATAGATCTCCACTTTTGTAAGAATAAAAAAAGGAAGGGAATCGAAATAAAAGTTTGAAACTAGAGCTCCAATGACACTTGTTCATCTAGCATATGGAGATCACCTATTCTAATAGTGCTCTTGCTTGAAAATACAGACCTTGCTTAACACTAGAATATCAATAATAAATGTAAT
This sequence comes from Melaleuca alternifolia, assembly GCA_019926035.1. NCBI lineage: Eukaryota > Viridiplantae > Streptophyta > Magnoliopsida > Myrtales > Myrtaceae > Melaleuca > Melaleuca alternifolia. The sequence continues at coordinate 2,840,162 of JAGKPW010000144.1, forward strand.
TGCCAAGCCAAAACTTATCTCTCGTGGGTTAATTTTAATTCCATGAGCGATACTCTCCTCACGTTTAATGCACAATTTGAATCAATCCCTCCTCTCTCCTCATGCCTAGAGGTCTATTAGACCTTGTTCGTGCTTTCTCCCCTCGGAGATTATTCTTTGCCGTCATTGTATTGGGTCGTCACAAGTCCACTCGCTTTTGCGATGTTTGTCCCCAAACGTCTCACCTATTAGAGGGAGTTCAATATTGATAACAGACTGGGACACTCAAGGATGACTCACTCGAGGTCCTTCACCTTGGCTAATCCCAGATGTCCTTGGTTTCCTTGGTATATAAGTAAGCATATATTTAGGATATTACCATCGAAACTATATCTATGAGTTAATTTTTATTTTACATATAAACTCTAGGAACATTTTTTTCCTGCTTGAAATTCTACACAAATATATATGATATTATTTTTCTTATTGTTAAAAAGAATTATTTCAAATTCTATCTTCTAATTTTCATTCTATAATAACTATAGTTTTGAGAAACAACTTTAATTATCATATAATCACAATTATTAATTTTACTAATCTTGTTACTGATAAATTCAAAAGTGGTTGTTTCTCATATAATGTTGAAACAGCACTTATGTCCAATTTCTTTTTATCATAATATTATATTGAAAGTCATCACTTTTTTAAGAGCCGGTACCATATAAAATCTCAAACTATACCTGTTGTAACATTAATACCAGGAATTTCTTTTTGTGTCATTAAAAACCCTAAACTTCCTTGTTGAGATGTAAATACCCAAACTTTTTTATGTGTCATGAAAAGCCTCGAAATTATATAGGTGTTATAAATAAATCTGAATGGAATAGAAATATATGATATATATGTCACGTGTATGTATATATGTTTCACAATAGGCAAGTTTAGAATTTTTGGTAATACAAAAAAAATTTGAATATTTTTATCGCTGGATATAATTTAGAGCTCTTTTATGGTATTGACCTTATTTTTCAAATTAATCACAGAACTCATCCTCAATTGCGGAAAAACTTCCTCAAGAGGATACTTCGGTCAATTTAGATAATAGATGGGTAGATGGACCTGGTCCAGTTACCCCTAAGGATCTCTACCGATTGCGCAATCGCTTTACAGAACACTGGTCGCATGAGCAATAGACTCTAATCTAAGGAAAATTCCATCAAGATTATGCTTTACTTTATAGTCAAAAGAGCAATAAATGATAGCAAAAGCCAGTGGGGTGCCCATTAACGAAATGATCATGAAGAATCCACAGGTTTCAAGGAAAGGCGACAAATTCAACTTAGAAGTTGGTCAGGTGTCTCTTAGCAATAGGGGTTCTTTTATAAACAGTTTTCTGCGGGAGGCAGTTTGTTTGTGATTGAACTTTCTCTCATTAGCTACAAAAACTGACAAACTAAATGAGAGCAGGAGAATTGATCAGTGAGTTAGGAAATCAAAAGCGCTCTAAATTTTGCGTTCATACAAGTGCCATGTCACGTTGCATTCCCACCACAAGTAATGAATAATAATTTTTTTAAATTAAAATACTAAAGTCGTCTATTGAAAAATTACGAAACTTACAAAAATTATGACACTAATGGTATTCTTTAATCGTTTTTGCACGACTGTGGTCCCCCGTTTTTCTAAAAGAAAAAGAACAGGCTCAATACTTAATATACCCACTCCTGCATTTTTCATACGTTAACATTTGAAATGTCCAAAAGCATCCACGTGCTCGTGTTTCATAAGACTTTCTTCTTTTCTTCCCCTAAACATGCGTGGCACAACGTAATATATAATTGATTGATGGTACGAGGTGAGGGCTCTTTTGTATGTCGTGAAATCGTCTGATCCTCTCCTTTGGTGAATAAAGATATGTTCAACTTCAACCTAATTGAGACCAAAGTGTACTTCCGCCAACTATGGATGAATAAACTAGTTCATGCATATCATGCAGCATTTTGTGGTCCTGCTCTTAAGCCTTGTTCTGCTTTATTTTTCATTCAAATCAGGAAAAGTCAAAGGTGTCGACAAAGATTCTATCTTACAGATCTTTAGAATAATCTTCTCTGTCGAGTCATCAGCCTTGTTGCCTTTTGCGCGCATTTTCAGATGACTGAAGGTAGAGGTTTCTAACTTATTTATCTTTTTTTACAAATATCATATCTAAACAGGATGTATATATATTGAAATCGAAGTTGGGTTTCCGAATGTACATTGTTCTTCTTCGGAGATAGATTGACAATCGATCGTGTCTGAATTAGCGCCCCAAGTGTTGCGCCACTACCGCTATCCACACACACGAACTGTAATCTCCAGAATCTAGGTGCTAGTGTGCAGATTTTGGAGTACCTTATGCTTGATCGCCTGTAATCCTTAAGACTCTCTCGTGGATGTACAAATCCAGAACGTCTATGTATATTCTTTCCTCTATGTGTGACTCTCATGAAAAAACCTCTAGGGTTTCTACCCCAAAAGGAGTATATATAATATCAAGCAAATGGGTGTGACCCACTTACCACGATCCACAGAGTAATTTAAAATTTGTTCACTACATTGTGTGCGATCCTATAGGTTCACTAGACATTAGCAGCGTGTTCAAACTCTTTTGGCCCATTAATCATAAGCGGTCTCTAGCAAGATATTATGACTACATAAGTAAAGTGAATGTTGATACTTCCGACACAACCTAAGCCACGACTAATTTAGAGTATCATTATCAATTGGTTCCTAGGGCAGACCACCAACAATATCAATCTCGCGATACATATAAAAATTCAATTATAATATCTACTTTAATCAATATGCATGTAATCTATGATTAATAATGAAGTAGAAATTCTTTTATTTAGTGACGATGGATATTACGCATATCCATATTTAAACGTAGATTTAGAGCAAATTGATTCAATATATTGGTTATTTACCCTTTGAAGATGAAGAGAGGTCTTGGATTCCATAGCCCCATGTATGGATTCAAAGTAGAGTCCAGTCCACTGCAAGGAATTACTCCGAATTAACTCAAAGTGATTCGTGGCCCTGCCATCCCACACTCATTTCTTCCACTTCCCCTTTCCCTAAAGGCAAAAAAGTCAACAATCATAAACAAATGTACATAAAGGGGGGAAAAGGAAGAAACTTTATCGAGCATATATCTACACGTGGTCATCGCAAAGCACGTTCGTAGTTGAACACAACCTTTCTTTTTATGCTCAACCTATGCTTAATCAAGGCACTAACTTTAGATCGGCATGAGAAAATGCCCACAAATGGACTCCTTGAATGGTGCGTTTCGGGAAAGATATGTTTGTTTTGTTCACTAAGCGAAGAGACTCAAGTCCTTATCACGAGATACCCTGATGAAGAAGCTACTGGTTACACCTCGAGGGATTACTGGTTCTCTTAAAAGTTTTCAACCCCTTTGACTTTTCTTCTTTGCAGATATCACGATCGACCTCGAGCCACGTTAAAAAAAGGACGCAATCAACCCTTTGAAGATAGTGTAAACATTTCAACGACAAGGGATCATCATACCATTATCTTATCAGGATCAAAAGCGACCCAAAACAAGTTGTCTGGTCTCGTTATCTCTTGTTCGTTTGGTCGAGGGTTTGGTCAATAACTGCATGTTGTTTAAGTTTAATTGGTCCTGTTGGGCCACGTAAACGCCCTCGACGACCGACCATCTCCATAAATAATCGGGCAAAGTAAGCATTTTTCAGGGCATTATGCGATTCATCGGGACGCAAGCCAGGATGCAAATGGGAAGGGCATGGTATTTTCCTCGCTGACTTTTCTGCTTTTGAGATTTTGTCCAAGCAAAGAAGAACATCTTCGGTAGGAAAGTTATGAGTGACGCGCAAAGAAAAGTTATATGGTTGTCTTCTTTTAGATTCTTCTTTTTTCGATTGTTCTGGTGCAGATGTGTAGTAATGATTAGTTACCAACCCTCGAAAGAGATGTCCAAGGGACCTTGTTGTATGGTGCTCATTATTTCATTTTGGCTGTACAAATTTGGCATGTCAATTAGTCAGTGCGCACGAACTCATGGTCGATGGACTTTTGAAGGTTGACATAATTGTGGACCGTTCAACATTCTTTCCGCTGCTTCATATACTCATTATGCACGAATTCAAGTTAAACAAGCGAACGAACTCGCAGGACTCTCTTTTAATATTTTATAAGTATAATTAGAAAATCATTATGAGAGTGTTAGGTAAATGACTTTAGATCCAAGAATTAATTTGGTATGAAACAATCAATATATCATAATCGATTATAATCTTCAACTTTTAGACTTCTAAGTGAATATAACCTCTATTGAGTACATGACTGGGATTATATTTGAGCCCTCTCTTAGTGTTATCCGCAAGATGAAGATATTTGGCTCCTACTCGACCTAACAAGTAATATTGGAGTCGGTGATTAACTGGTGGTCCCTCCCAATGTGTATCTGCATGTAAATACGAAGGAATCTCGATTTGACTTCCCAAAAAAAGTGGCAAATGGTGTGTCCCTGAGCTTGATCGAGTCAAGGAGATTGAGGAGTCATAAGTATTGCTAAACGCGGCTAGGCCAAGGTGAAAATTGAGATGAGATAATATTGGTGTACAAAAAATAACTGAATTAAAGGGGAGCAAGTCTAACACATGGGGACTAGGAGGGGAAGATCCATTGAGGTGTACATGTAAGGGTGTTACGTGAATGAGTCAAACTCAATGGAATGAAGCTAACACGAATCGCAATTCGTGATACTACTAAATACTTACAACACTTACGGAGCACAAGAAGCACGGGGCGCATAGAAAAAACTCACAATTTTTTCTGATTCGATGACAAAAGCTGCTAACAGAAAAGAGTAATACAAATATAAATTGAATAAAAACAGTCCTAGTAAAATATATTTTTCACAACCAAAAAGAAAAAAAGTTACTTCAAATCCATAATATAACTATGTAAAATTTACAGTTAACTCGCATTGATTAAAGTCAAACGAAGCACATATGTCCAAGCCTTCTCTCGATCTATCAACTGAAGTTTTCTAATGGTTTATGACTCGTTGGAAACGAGTTTATCAGGAATCTGGAATAATAAGTTTTCAGAGGCCAATAGAAATTCATAAGCATGCGGGATTGCACAAGATAAGAGAGATATTCATCTTAATGCATATCAACAAATATTATCGATAGTTATACTCTTCTAAAATGAAGCAGTCATTCATACCAACGAAACCAGGTAACCTAATTAATAGAGAAGATCCAAAATTCACAAATAAAAGTAAATGGTCTAAAAACATGCACAATTATAGGTTTATAAACAGAATAATTAAGTTTTGAACTCATGACAACGGATTTGGAGAATGAAAGCATATTAAATTGGTTTTCTTTGGCCTTTATGTAGAATTATTAACAACTAACGTTCTGGATTGGTATTTATCGATATTGTAACTTGATGCAAGATTGGATAATTATCAAGAAGGTCAATACCACAAAAAACCAAAAACTATACTCATTATGACATAAATAATTTTAAGTTTATTTTTTTTTGTGTTACTAAAAACCCTAAACTTGCCCATTGTGCTATAAGTAACCCAAACTTTATTTTGTGCAAAAAAATATTGAACTTGTACTAGTATGATAAATATACATTAGATGGAATTAAAATAGAGTGTGTATATATATAATTAGTGTGTATATATTTTAAGTTCAATTAGTGTGTATATATGTGTGTAAACTTATGTTTAATTAGTGTGCAAAAAAAAGTTGAGGGCATATGTGTTGCAGTTGACAAATTTAGAGTTTTTAGTGATACAAAAAAAGTTGAAATATTTGTGTCACAATGAGTATATTTTAAGATTTTTTGTGGTATTTTCCCTAATCAAGATTGCTTTTTAATTGTGTTTTTGTCTTCTCTAGGACATTTTGACTACATTAATATATCAGGTGACAAAACAAGAGGCCCACAACCTAGCAAACCCTAATTAAATTATTATCAATATATTTTGCTACATTTCGACCTTCTTGAATGCTCCAAAAGCTCATTAGCCCTCATTGTTGGGAAAACTTCTCCGTTTGAAGATGCAAATTATGTCCCAAACAATTGAGTTGAAACAAGATATGCTTTGCCACTACAAATAGAAAACAAAGTATTTGGCATCGAAGTGTTTATTATAGTAAATGGACTTGATGAACGGTGAACTAGGAGTCCGTGAGGACTTGAGGAGCCATGAATAAGAAAAAAAACCGACTAGGGCCAGGAATGCTACTATGCTTTGAAGGACCAGATGATAGTAGATAGAAGTTTCTAGTGAGTAGCTTGAACAGACTCAATCGATCGCTGGGAGAGGCAGTTCCTATCAAACGAGCAGAAGAAGTTTTGCCAGGCTCCATCACCTGGATGAGAAGAAAAATCATTTTGTTATTTGGAAGATAAACAAAAGGTAAATGGCTATCTTCAAGGCCTGGAATTCGCAGCAAAGAATTGGAGGTCCATTGGAGCAAGTTTTCCAGCTTTGAGCAAGCAGCCAAAGAAACAGATAATTGACACAGGCAGCGAACTCCATTCAGGGAAACCTCACTTTTGTTAGTGAGAGTAGACTGTGTGGGCAGTTTATTCCGCAGTGATTGTGCCCTTCGACTACAATGGCTCTTTGACCTCTTTGAAGACTCACCAAGGGTTAGTTTGTCTATATGAAGGATTCAAAGCATGTTGAAGGAATTGGCGGAAAATTGAGATAGCTTTATAACTCTGAATTGTCTTGCACTATCTGTTACTTGTAAACATGTTTATGTTAACTTGTGATTCACTCTATTAGGGGTCTTATTGCTTATTGTAAACTGAGAATTGAGAAATTTACAAGTGTAATAGAGGTGCTTGTGCATTAATAGAGCAGCATGTTTTTTTGATAATATCTCTGGAGATTATTAATAGATTCCCGTCTTGTTGGTGTTTGTTAATTTGGGAGAGTAGCTGTAAACTTGACATAAGCTAGACCAGTATATATTTGCTTATTATTGTTAAATTGATTTTCAATCTACCAAAGTTTAATTAAAGTATTCTGCAAAAAATTATAAAAAATAATGAAATATTCTATTCACCGCATTCTAATAATTTTGTCAGCCTCAACACTCATTAGTATAAAAAAAAGAGGGTTGAACTACCAATAATCTAGTCATTGAATCTTGTAAGCTTTGTCAATTACTCTATATCTCTAATTAATGCACAAATATGGTTTAATATTTAATATTGTTTTGCTTGAAAGCAGTCTCGATGAATCGTCAACTTGATTAAGAAAATTATCACATCTTGATTGCTCGACAGTCTTGATCAGGTCGCTTATTTTCCTAAGGTTGATCTTGAATCCTTCATCACAATGGTGGCTTATGCTAATCAAATTGTAGTTAATTCCTTTGATATGAGAAATATATTCAATGACTAAGCTTCCCAACTTGATAGCTCTTTTCCCAGTAATCTTGCCTTTAATACTTCCTCCGAAAGTAACAATTCCTCCATCAAATCTTGTCAGACGAATGACTTTGCTTAATCACTAGTCATGTGTGACGAACATCCACTATCAAGATACCACTCGTTCTTTTTTCCCTTTTTCTTACAACAAAGAAATTTTTTACCTTATCTTATTGAGCTTGGGTCTTTTCTTGTTGGAGGAAACAATAAATCTCCAAGTGATTAATTTTGACTTCTTCCAATGAAGTGGACATTCCTACTTGTAGTGATTAGGATCACCATAGTTCAAATAATTATAACATTGTTGACCAATTGGTTTAACAAATTTCTTCATAATGAGTTTTATAAAATTCATCAGAAGGTTTACGCCTTAGTCTATTCTCGACTTTTGAAAAATCATTTTTTTTCTTATATATGTTATAAGGTAACTTGTGTGGAAAGAATATGTGCAAGTGTTTTTTTTTTTTGAACCAAAAGAAGTATTTTTAAATATTAGAGTTTTCTCCTTAAAGTAATTAATTTCTTTTTTGCAAAAGATTTTTTCCTCCCTTGACAAATGCAATTTCCTGGTCAAATTCAACAATCTTTTCCTCTTTCAAAACGTTATGTTGTTTCAATTTGGAAATTTTCGTTAAAACCTTTTTATGCTCATTACACGATTCTCAAATCAAATCTTCTATATCATCAGAGTTTAGATTTTAGCAATTTACCTCATCCCTCATATTTAGATTTGCTTGCTCATTGATCTCATCATCAATGGATTTGAATTCTTTATCACTTGTATTTCCGCCTTTAGGGTCTTATTCATTTTCTTCAATTTTCTCTTTGATTTATTGAGTAAGGTACAATTAGGCTTGATGTGTCCATGTTTCTTGCACATAAGTGTCACAAACTAAAGTTCCCATGTACTCATGTATCCTTGTGAGTAGAGCTGAGGGTGTTGTCGTGATGGGATAGGGATGCAGAAGGGAAGATAAAACTGGTCTGTGGAAGTGGCGTCATGGTGGTTTATACTAGGTGTTCACAAATAAATAAATTACACCTCTAGGAGCTATGAAAGTGAGGTTGGTCTCCCGTGTACAAACTGGTTGGGAATTGATGTTGCTCTCATGATAAGGCAATGACAGGCCAAAACCAGTTGTTGTGCCAGAAAGGTGCTGCAAGTCCCATTATGAGAGAGTTTTTTTAGTTAGGCTAAGTGTGGCATAATTTGGTATGATGTTGTTATTCATTGTATTGTTCTCTAGAACAACTATAAGAAGAAGGCTAGCCTAGAGTCCTCGACCCTCTCAAGCACCACACAGGCCTTTGCAGTCGTGGAATTTGTAGGCCCGTGACATAAGTCTCTCATCCACGAGATTTCTCGGGCATTAATGATAGTGGCTATTATGGGAAGGAGATCCTAGAGAGATCACTATTCAGGGAATGAGATTCTAAGGGGATCTTTAGGATTTCGGAAGATTCTAGGGGTAGATGATATGGGAATTTCTCGTGTATCTAATTTTGGTAGATTATATAGGTAGTTAGATCATGGAGGGATCTACGGACAATATCTCCCGAGTTTTTGTATATAAGGGGGACTCATCCCCTTCATTTGTACCATCTCAATTCTCAAGAATAATACAAGTGTAGAGTTTCTCTCTCTAAGAGTATGGTGAGGTTGAGTGGTAAAGGCCGACTTAGGAGCAAAGATCCTAAGGCCACACCGGTTGAACGAGGAACGAGTCGTGAATCGATTGGCCTGTGACAAGTGGTATCAGAGTTGGTCCATCCTAGGAGCAATGGCTAAGAATAACTTGCCGATCGTGTTCGAAGATGAGATCCAAGTCGAGGCAGAGACCATGGAGGATTGTGGTAAGAAGACTAGGGGAAAGAAAGCTGGAGGTAACTCTAGTTTGAGGGATCTGTTGGAAAACTTGGAGTCCAAGGTGACTAAGATGGAGGTCACGATCGTGGATATCCAAGGCGTGGTCGATGATTTGTTTGTGAACGCCGAAGGAATCGAATCTGACATGGGAGAGCTTAATGCAGAGGTGCAAGAGCTAAAGTCAAATATGGGAGGATTTCGAGCAAAGGTGATAGGGATAATGGCCACTACGGAAGAAGAGCTAAGGAAGAAGGGCGACTCCTTTAAGGCGTTAGTGATGGCCACTCGACATGAGATGGAGGACCTCAAGACGACGGCTTTGGAGGTAGATGCCCTCAAAGCCAGAGTCGTCGAACTAGAGAATGCCTAAGTAATTGGAGTAGTCATGACGTAACACAGGCCACGGGTGGATGTACCCAAGCCCAACGTGTCCAAAGGCGTTCGGGTGGCCAAGGAGGTAGACAACTTCCTCTGGCAAATGGAGTAGTACTTCAAGGCCATGCATATCAATGATGGCGCGCTTTGGGTAAGTACTGCTTCCATGTACTTTAGTGATGATGCCTTGTTGTGGTGGCATCGTAGAATAGATGATAGGACTGGAGCCCTAATCATGACTTGGGATATGTTCGTAGATGAGTTTTGAAAACAGTTCTACCCCGTCTATGCGGAGATGGAGGCACGGCATGGGGTGCGGCATCTCTAGCAAAGATGGAGCGTTCGGGAGTATGTGAAGAAGTTCTTGAGCTTTCTCCTCCAAATCCCGTCAATAAGTAACAAGGAGGCCTACTTCCAGTTCGTGGGTGGTCTCAAGCTATATGTCAAGTAGGAGCTCATGCGATGCAACGCTCAAACTTAGCAATGGCAATGTTGATGGCGAATGGTATGATGGAACATCATCCATCGATGAAGAGGAAACCAGACCTTCGTCTGAGGAACAAAAGCAATGGTGGGGGAATCAACCAGAAACTTACCATGGTGCTACTAGGGCCTAGGTTGCTCCGGCCAAAGATAAGCCGGAACCTAGCAACCAAGGCCATCAAAGAAGGCACTTCACCATCATATGCTTCATGTGCGACGGGGCGCACTTGGCTTGGGACTGTCCAACAAGGCCAATACTTATGGCCCTCACTAAGGAGCATACGAGGAGAAGGAAGGAGAAGCCAAGTTAGGATCCATGCAAATTCTTAACACAATGACGTCCAAGCAGGTCGAGAATAAGAAAGGCATGGTATTCACGGATGTCACGATTCTGAGGATGACCATGAGTACCTCGATTGACACAAGTGCTTCTGACCTCTTTATATCTGAAGAAGCGGCGACAAAACTCAACTTACGGTTTGAGAAAGGAGCTGGCAAGCTCAAGACAGTGAACTTAACGTCAATCCCTACCACTAGTATCGTGAAGAGAGTGGACCTTCACCTAGGCCAGTAGAAGAGCAAGGAGAACATCAAGGTAATTCCACTAGATAACTATGACTTTGTCATTGGATTAGGATTTCTTGATTCTATATGTGCATTCCATGTTCCATTCATAGATTGCCTATGTATCTTGGACACGCAAGGACAATGTGTGGTTCCGGTAAAGAGGAAGGCTAAAGAACAGATAGTGATCTCAGCCATGCAATAAAGAGGGAGCCGACCTACTTAGCAATCCTCAAGAAAGAGGAATATGAGGCCACGAAAAAGGCTGTTCCTCTGGAGGTAGTTCAAGTCTTAGACACGTTCACGAACGTGATGCCTCTAAAGCTACCCAAGACGCTTCCACTAAAGAAGAAGGTGGATCATTAGATTGAGCTAGTGCTTAAAGCTCGACCACCGGCCATGGCGCCCTACCGAATGGTGCCTCAAGAACTCGAAGAACTAAGGAAACAACTCAAAGAGCTGCTTGACGTGGGCTATATCCGACTAGGAGTGAGCATGGTCTGGGTTGGGCTGGTCCCGTACTCAACCTGAGGACCAACCCGTACAGTGTCGGTCTTCGATTTTTTGGACCGTGGACCGACCCATCGACCTTGGGACTAAGGACCAGACAAACCGTATCGAACCTTGAGACTGCTAAATTATTTTTCTGTAAAGTGGGATTTTTAAATCAGCGGACTGAAGTTTTTCTATAAAGAGTTGCGCGAAAAGTAGGAACCCAATGAAGATTGAAGTTACTGATCCTCAAGCCCATTTTGGCTTACTTCTGGTGCTCCGAGTGACATCAAGAAGCAGCTATTCTCAAAAAATGCTTGAGCCTGTCATCAACCAACCTCGTGTTGTAAGCAGACTTCTTGTACTCGAACCATCTAAATTCCTTGTACAAGCTCTCTTTGCCCTTCATGAGGCACGACAATGGTGTTATCTTCTCACTCAACGATGGTCCTCCGAAGAATGTCATCGACACTCTTGCCTTCGAGCTGTTCGCCGGAACCCTGTGCCTCATGCTTTTGAATCGCTCGTTAGTCATCACCTGCGATCAGAGCCCCAGCCCTCGCATTAGCTTACATTGACGGGTCAAAGGTCTCCTCGTGAATAGAGGAAATGTGATGGAGCAGAATGAGCCGACATAAATCTTTTTTTCCCCTCGTTGTAAGAACTGTCGAAAGGTCTCTGAGTTGTGAAGGCCTCGATACTAGATTGAAAGCTGCTCCTAGGCCGACTTATGCCTTTTACTCTTGGTCCTTTTCTCATTTGCTTCTCTCTTGGGCTTGAGAAAAAAAATGGCATATTTATTACATATATATTATATATATGTCAGGTTGGTCCGGGTTGGACCAACCCAAAATTTCAGGACTGAGGACCAACTCGTACAGTACCAGGTTAGAGATTTTAGGACCGATGATCGACCCATTCGTCTTAAAAATCCGACTAGGACTAGCCGGGTTGGGCCAGTCCAGGGCTGCTCCAGGGTTGACCTTGAACCGTTGCTCACCCCTAAATCCGACCATCAAAAGCCTCGTTTGGTGCCCATGTGCTGTTCCAGAAGAAGCATGACGATTTTCTCCGCTTATGCATTGATTACCGAGCCTTGAACTAGGTAACGATGAAGAACAAGTACTCGATCCCGATGATTGCAAACTTGTTTAATCAACTTGGTGGAGCACGGTGGTTTTCCAAGCTGGACCTACGATCGGGATACTACTAGTTGCGAATAGCCAAAGGAGACGAATGGAAGACCGCTTGTATGACTCGCTATGGGTCATATGAGTTCTTGGTAATGCCCTTTGACCTAACCAATGCACCGGCAATTTTCTGCAAGTTGATGAACATGGTATTACAACCTTTCCTTGATCAATTTGCCGTTATATACCTTGATAACAAATAGTATATAGCCATACGTTAGAGGAACACATCGATCACCTTAGGTGAGTGTTCTGAGTTTTGAGGGAGAATGAGTTGTACGAGAAGCGCAAGAAGTGCGCTTTCGCTCAGAGGTAGGTGCCTTTCTTGGGGCATATTATAAGCAGGGGACAGGTGAAGATGGACGATGTCAAGTCAAAGCAATTGTGGAGTTGGAACCTCCAACAAAAGTGACCAAGTTATTGTCCTTCGTAGGGCTGACAAACTACTATCAGCGGTTCGTGAAGGACTACTCTAGTACCACCATTCCCCTTACAGGCATGCTGAAGAAAGGAAGGAGTTAGGAGTGGATGACACAATGCCAAGTGGCGTTCAACCGGCTCAAGCAAGCAATGATCAAAGAACCAATCTTAGCTTTGTTGGACTACACGAAACCGTACGAGGTAGAGACTGACGCTTCTGATTACGCTATTGGTGGAGTGTTAATGCAGGATGGACACCCTGTGGCATATGAATCCAGGAAGTTGAATGATACTAAACGGCGGTATACGGTCCAAGAGAAGGACATGATGACCGTGGTCCATTGTCTACGGACATGGCGCCACTATCTTCTTGGATCGCATTTCATCGTCCGGACGGACAACGTCGCCACAAGCTACTTCCAAACGCAGAAGAAGCTGGGCCCTAAACAAGCTCACTGGCAAGACTTCTTGGCAAAATTCGACTTCACCCTAGAGTATAAATCGAGCAAGATCAATTCGGTTGCTAATGCTTTGAGCAGGAAAGGGGAGTTGATGTCCATGAGTCGTTTGGAAGGCCTGTGGACCGATCAGATCATAGAAGGCTTGAAGCATGATCCGAGGGCAAGAGCTATCCTCAACAGTGCAAAGGAAGGCATGACTCGTTAATTTTGGTGGAAGGACAAACTCCTCTACAACAAGGGACGACGATTGTGCATCCCATTATATGGAGGATTGCGGAAAGAGGTCCTTAATGAGTGCTATGACTCCAAGTGGGCGGGACATCTAAGAGTTCACTGCACCATGGCGCTCATCAAAGAAAAGTAATTTTGGCTTCTCATGCAGACGATGCTAAGGCTTAGATGTGGACCTGTTTTGTATGCCAATAGGACAAGGTAGAGCAGAAGTCCTCGGTAGGTCTACTGGAACCTCTCCCCATACTAGAGCGTCCTTGGGAGAGTATAACTATGGACTTCATCATTAGCCTAGCGCAGTCCGAAGGGTGTCGGACATTGATGGTCATGGTCAACAGGTTCTCCAAATATGCAACCCTCATGCCAACGATGGATCACTGTACGGTCAAGGAGGCGGCCAGACTTTTCATGAGGTATGTAGTCAAACATCGAGGGCTACCGAAGTTGATCGTGAGCGACCGAGACCCATAATTCATTGGGAGATTCTAGACGGAGCTCTTCAAGCTGCTGGGTCGGACCTCAACTTCTCCACAAGCTTACGTCCACAAATCGATGAACAAACAGAGCGGGTGAATGCACTCCTAGAGCAATACCTCCGGCACTTCATGAGCGCGATGCAGGAAGATTGGGTAATGTTAGTTGACGTTGCCCAGTTCTCTTATAACTTGCAGTAGAGTGAGTCAATAGGCCGAAGCCCTTTTGAGATCGTGAACGTGCACAAATGATTAGTTTGCCAGTACGAAGGCCCACTTCGGATCGTGAAAATGATTGAAAGAGTGGCATACAAAGTAGAGCTACCACTAAAGTTGAAGTTACATCTGGTATTTCACGTAAGTATGCTCAAACCTTTTCACTTGGACGAAAGAGACCCGGATCGAGGTGAGTCGTATCGAGCGCCACTGGGAGCGAAGTCTTCCTATGACCACGACATCGAAAGAGTACTTGACAAGCGGAGCATAGTGAAGAAATACCGATCGATGAAAGAGTACATCATCCGTTGAAAGGGTTTCCCGAAGAGTGAAGTAAGTTGGGAACTCGCCGAAACTCTTTGACAATTTCAATAAGTTGAAGAATTCAAGGCTAAAGGGGCGATGAGGGCATAACTCCATTAGGTGGGGGAGAACGTTACAAACCAAGAAGTCCCTCATTCACAAGGTTTCTCAGGCATCAAGGATAATGGTTTTTTAGGGAAGGATATCTTAGGGAGATCCTTATTCAGGTGATGAGATCCTAGGGGGATCTTTATGATTCCAAAAGATTCCAAGGGCGGGCGATATGAAAATTTCTCTTATATATAATTTTGGTAGGTTATACAGGCCGTTAGATCATGGAGGGATCTACGGACGATATCTCTCGAGTTTTTGTATATAAGGGGGCTTCCTCCCCCTTACTTATATCATCTTAATTATCACGAATAATACAAGCATAGAGCTTCTCTCTCTATATTCTCTCTCTAAGAGTGCGGTGAGGTTGAGTGGTGAAAGCTGACTTAAGAGCGAAGATCCTAAGGCCACGTGGGTTAAATGAGGAACGAGTCGTGAATCAATCGGCCCGTGACATAAGCGTATAACATCCCTACATTTGTTGTCCCCTTTGTTCTTTGAGGACTTCCTTTAATTAGATTCTTTAGTGTGCTTGTTGCCCTCGAAGTTTCTCATTTTTTTTCACAAGGTTCTTGAACCTCTAAGTCAAAAATCCCATCTCCTCATCGTCATCATCTTCATCTGATATTGAGTTCTTTGCATCATGATTATCAGCCTTAAATGCAATAAACTTCTTACCTCTTCCATCGCCTTCTTGCTGGTGGAGGACCATTAAAGCCATATTCCACATCGTGGGACCTAATGTCTAATGATGCAATAAATGCTTTCATCTTACATCTCCAAGAGCTATAATTTGTTCCATCGAAATATGGAGGTATTAAATTTAATACTCTTGCATTGGTATGACTAGCCATTAAAAAAATTTATGCTCTTGAAAATTAAAACACTTCAAAAAGATTATGAGCAACCAGCTTTGATACTAATTCTTGTGGCTAGAATTGCAACCTTGGTGGATGAATAGGTTTATTATTGAAAATTAATATAATTTTACAAAGTTATTAAAATCAAATTGATATATGCCAGTATAGTTTAATATTAGCAAGAGGAAGCTGATGATGTCAAGTGCCATATGCTTTTATCAAACAAAGAAGGAAATTTATAAAAAGATTGAAAACAATGCATGCGGATCTTTATAGTGATTCAACTTAGACCAAACTTACGCCTACTATCCCAGACTAATAGTCACCAAATCAAAGTAGAATATACTACTAATCCTTTGAGTAGTTACAACATAACTTGTGCTATTGCTGCCTAAACATTGTACAGTACATTGCCAAATCTCAAGCACTACTACAACATTTGTGTACTTTCTCAATTGGGATTACAACCTATGATAAGTATTTTGAAGAATGAACTTCTCACTCGCAATGCAATACTTATATGAGTGTATCAAAGGATTAAGCTTTCTTTATTCAGAGTCGTAGTCATAGACATGTTGTCGTCTTCAACAATCACTAATCTTCTTATATAGTTTTCAATCTCCAAATTAGGAAGTCGTCCAATTTAACTGATGAATATAAGCATCACAATTAGTGAAGATTTGATTGTTGTTGTAATGGTGTAGCTTCCATGAATGAAGTTGTCTATATTAGCAAATAATCATTTTCACCAGAATGATTGACAATTGCTTGGCCTTTTTTTTTGGAATTCCAAACTTGAGGCTTGCTATAAATGTTTTTTGTAACTTAGATTGATAGTTAAACAAATATCCGAGTCTTCAAATTAGTTGAGTAATCACATGAAACACACGTCCATCTCAAGTGATATAGAGAGCTGCTTATTTTAGCAATCCATGAGTCTATCCAAGTTTTCCACTAGTAGTTGACTTATGTATTAGTTTTCCTTTGATCTTCCTTTTCGCATTGATAATCAAAGCTTCACAGAAAATTCATCTTATGGTACCTTTAAATCTCTAAAAACTTCTCATTCTCCTTGACTTGTTCACCCTTATTTAAGGTCCTTCAAGTCTTCTGGAGTCTTTCCAATTGGTGCTTCGGATTACATCAATGGTAATATAGCTTCCTTTACATCATTTGTACTTGAAACAAAACAACATATGCACTTCTTAAGAAATAGATGGTTTTGTTAACTTCAAATTATTATAGGATGCTTTCTCAACAAGTAGCAATAGCTCCAGCCCAAAAATAAGCAAATACACAACTCTCTGTTAATATGGCTCTAGATATGTCTTGTAGAGACCGACTCTTTCTCTTTGCAACTCTATTTTGTTATGGAGTTAGGGATAAGAGACATTTTCATCACAACATGGAAAAGAGTTTTGATTTTTGAATTCTCTCGTATGCCTACTCTTAATAGATGAAGTATTGTATTATTTCTCATTTTGAAATTTTCTTGTAAATTTTACAAAATTGAGCAAGAAATTTTACGCATTCTTTTTTTTTTTTTGGTAACCGAGGTGTCCGGGACAACTTACACGCACCTCAACTATTCCTTGAGGGAGACTAGCATAGCAACCCACTGCCATGACCTCCCACTTAAATCACAGGAGCTTCCCTAGGAAACCGAACCCAAGACCTCAACGAAATTTTACCCATTTATGCCTTGAATAGTAATTTACAATCACTAAGCAATATCTATTATTAATAGATACATATTTAATAGCTGCAAGACTCGTTTAGTGGAAGCAAAATTTATAGATTTGAAGGAGATTTTTGCTTACCCAATGGGCATGCATTGCATAATTCAGATTCTTCGTATTTGATTTTAAGCAAAGTATACACTAATTCTTTAGTAGAAAGCTTTGATATATGTATTATACTTTATTACCAAACTTCCTATGCCATAATATATATGTGTGTGTCTTTGAAAGTTACTAGACAATGGATAGAGTAATATTCAAGGTCAAGTAAATAGATCTTAACAAATTGTCTTCCGGTAAATGATTGGGATCTGGCTTTGCTCATTTTTAATGCATTTACCTTCCTTGATATTGATTCTAAAGCCTTTATGACAAACATAGTCGGTTCATGCTGATCAAATTGTGATCGAGTCCCATGACAAAGGATTCTATGATCAACTTTTCCAGCTTGATGTTGCTTTTACCAAAAATGCCACCTTTATCTTTCCGCCAATGGCAACATTTCCTCTATTGACTTGCACGAGGCTCGCGAATTTGGTGGAGTCGCCAGTCATGTGCCGCATAACTATCATTGTCAAGATACCACTTGTTCTTCTTCTTCATTCCTCATAAAAAGAAGAATCCTTTCTTTTCTTTGGTTCCCAGATAAACTTGGATCCATTTCTGTTAGAAATAGGCGTTGCATCAAACTTCCAACTAATTTTCACCTTCTTAAACTCCTTAGGACATTGTTGCTTGAGATGACCAAATTCATTACGAATAGAGCTATTATGGGACAATTGCCGATTAAGTCCTAAACATTTACCTACTTTGCCGATTGAGTCCTAAACCTTTTTTTATGCCAAATAAGTCCTAAACCTTTTACAACTTTGCCGAATAAGTCCTTCCGACGGATTTTGACTGGAAAATACTTACGTGGCGACGACGTGGCGCGATGGAGCTCACCGGTGATGACATGGCAGCGACGTGGCGATGACTAGACTTCTTTTTTTTTTCTCTTCTTTTTCTTCAAAAAATTACGTGGCCGGCGAGCTCCGCCGGCCGCCGGAGCTCGCCGGCCACTCTATAAGGTGGCGAAGCCCTCGCCGGTAGCGGGCGAGGATGGCGGGCCGGCCATCCTCTCCCGCGGTTGGCGAGGCGAGCTGCTGCGATCTACAGCAGCTCGCCCAGATCTGCACAGTTGCAGATCTGGGCGAGGTGACCTCGCCAGCGAGCAGCTCGCCCAGATCGCAATAGCTCGCCTCGCCGCCTTCTAGAGTGGCCGGCGAGCTCCGGCGGCCGGCGGAGCTCGCCGGCCACGTAATTTTTTGAAGAAAAAGAAGAGAAAAAAAAACATAAGATTTTTTTTGTCCGGTCATCATCACGTCGCTGCCACGTCATCACCGGCGAGCTCCGTCGCGCCACATCGTCGCTACGTAAGCGTTTTCCGACCAAAATCTGCCGGAAGGACTTATTCGGCAAAGTTGCAAAAGGTTTAGGACTTATTTGGCATAAAAAAAGGTTTATGACTCAATTAGCAAAGTAGGTAAAGGTTTAGGACTTAATCGGCAATTGTCCCGAGCTATTATAAAGGTCTCATAAACTAATTTTAGTGAAGATACTTAGATACATAAGCAGGTGGTTTTTCCTTTATTCTATCTTTTAATTTTGGTTTTTTTTTTCCTCTTCATCTCCCGTTTCTCTTCCTACACTAAATATGCTCGAGAATTTCGATCCGAGAGAAAACGATTTGCAAATTTTTGGAACTTGTTCTTTGACAGAAGCACTCTCCCTCCGAGAAAGTTCTTGCTTAACTTTGATAGTAGCAAGTTCCTTTCGCAGTCGTTCATTATCTTGTTTATAAAAAAGATCTTCATCCATTACTTTAAAAAACTTCCCTCTTTAGTTCAAAAACCAATTTTCAAGCTTTCCTATGCTCGTGATGAATTTCTTTAAAGAACTCTTGCATTTCTTCGTGAAAAGAATTCGGAGATATATACCTCGTCTTCGATTTCTGAATCAACCATTCAGCACAGGTTTACTTGCTTAGTATAATCATTTTCACTCATATCGCGCTCAATATAATTCCAGGTTTCTGCTTTCAGAGCTCTCCTTTTCTTTTAAATCTACCTTTCTTTTCCTAGAGCGGGTGTTAAACTAGGTTGATATGACCGGGTTTTCTCCATTTATAGCAAATGATATCCTTACTCTCTTCCTTGTTCGTAGATAGCTTCCTTTCTTCAGATGATTTCATTGGCTTTTTGCCACTGAAGTTTCTTCATTTCCTCGTGAAGCTCTTCAATGTTCTTGTTAGAAGCGCCATATCTTCATCTTCGGATGATGTTATATGTCCCGCATCGTCATAATCAACTTTAAAAGCAATTGATTTCTTCCCTTTGAGATTAGCTTCCTCATTTTGAAAGGAAGCTTCATAAGATATGAGAGTCCTTATCAACTCATCCATCATCGATATGGCCTGGATTCTCATCGTTTCACATAACGAAATTTTCACGTGACTCCATTTTTCCGGAAGAGATCTTGGAAGCTTGTTCGCTTTTTCTGCATTGATGATCTATTTCCTTGATTGACAAGACTATTCACGATTTCAGTGAAACTTGTGTACATTTGAGTGACCAACTCTTCGAATTTCATCTTGAACATCTCGTAATTTTCAAGAAGGAGGTTCATCTTTATTTTTCTCTTTTGGTCAGTCCCTCAAATGTAACTCAAAAACTATCCTTAGCTGTGTACCAGGAAATTCGGTTAATCTCATATGGTGATAAAGCACAATATAAGAGATGGAGAGATTTAGCATTTAGTGCGAGTCTTCTTTGATCTCTTCAAAAAAAAAAAAAAATGGAAGGAGCTTCAAGTGCAGCTTCGTCTCCGGCTGGCTGAGCAGGTGCTCTCACAAGCTGAGGAACATAAGGTCCTTCCTCTATTATGGTCCGCGTTAGATAATCTGTTGCTTGAAGATATGCTTTCGTTCTTTGTTCCAATAGCCATAATTAGTACCATCAATTTTTCAATCGAGAGCTTGTCCTTCAAACACTTGTTGACACTTAAACTTTGAGGGCTCAATTAGGTTTACATTGAATAAAAAGTTAGGAATTAATTATTTAATTCCCAAATAAAAATATTTTCAATGACATTGCACATCATTTTATTTTTGAGATTTCATGATAGCAATCTAGTATCGGACTGGCAATAGCATGAACTAAAATCAATTGCATAAACATCGCCCACACCCCAAGGATTTTTTACTAGCACCAAAGAGGAGTGAACCGAATTTTTTAGCCCACAATTTGAGATGATTTGAGCCTTAATTGAGCCTAGCCTGCGAGGGTGGGAGTTTATGATATGAAAAGACAATTTCTATTTCTGATAAATATGGTAAAAAATGTAGAACCTAAAAAAGAAATTAATGTGACTATAATTAGGGTTTCCGGTTGGCAAATAGAATTTCAGATCACATTTTGAAAAGATAAAAAAACATACATGCGAGAGAGACAAGCCACTGAGAAGACTAGCCTCAGTTGGCCACCCTCTCGACGACCACCTCCCTTGGCCAAATGCCACCAACGCCATCCATCTTCAGCACTGCCGTCCATCTCCACCATGAAGCTTCTGCTTTTATCTCATGCCCGAGCCCAATATTTGATTTTATGTGATTCGATAGTTACTGGACCATGCAGATCGAAACCTCAGGAACCAGTAGAAGTGCTAAGCATGCCAACTTTTCATTGAATGGATAAATCGAAATATAATAAGTTTTTACGTTATCAAAGGTTAGTGCATAATCCATTCAAGATATAATTTATCGGATTAGAAAGTTATACTTGAAATTTGATATCCTTATATCTACATTTGGCCGCCCAGTCGGAGCCTGCCCACACACCTTTTGTTGATGGCAACTGGGCCATTTTTGCCTCCATAATGTCCCGTCCCATTGTTCAGATCACATGTAAAAGTGTGCGGACATTGTTATTATGCTACATGTCGGAATGAGCCCTGGAAACCTTCTAATTTCAAAGAGTTCCCATATGTCGGTGTCTCTTTCTTTCGGTCGATTACCTAACTATGGTACGTTGACACTAAAATCGCCCATATGTTGTTTGGTTGGATTGCCTGATGGGAAGGAGAGTGAGAGTTTCTAGACCTTTGAATGTCCATTAAAGGAGTTTCTCGACTTGCCTCTTCCTTTGGCAGCAGTGAACCGCTCTATCTATAGGCAGATTGGTTTGTTCTTCTTTTCTTATTTTGGGTAATGGCTAGCTATTGGTCTTTGGCTACTTTTCATAGTCGTTGGTCAACCAATATAATTCTTGTAATGTCAAGTTTAATTAAAGGACACTCATTGAAACTCATCGAATTAAATAAGGAAAGTGATGTATCTTCAAACTTACAAAATAACATCACCCATACAAGTGTCCCAATTCTATTAAAAACAAACTACACCTAACAAATGTCAAACTAATTTGACTTCTCCAAAGGTATGCCTCTCGCCATGATTGAGATGACTAAGTGTTCTCATTGGCCTCTTGGTCATATTAGGCAGGTTCATCATGGCCAATGATGGTCATTGTTACACGTTTCGCAGTCAAGCTCCAATTATTGGCTTCCAACATTCATTGGCTGGTATTGTTTGTGGACTTCCATCATACCGTAAATGGCGATGGGATTAGTAGGTCAACGAGTAATGGTAGAAATAATCTGAGAAGGCGAAATTCTACTCTTTCGCCCCTTTTTACGAATGAAAGTATGATTTATTTTCTGAATTAATTTCAACATAATAACGGCCTTCTTTTACTATCAAAATATTGTTTCTAATTCAGCAGTGTAAGGATTGGATCGCATTATTCGAATATATTATTTCGATGTTATTACAATTTAAGCATGCATTTTCGAATATTAGAGAGAGACCAAGCCCCCCGCACCTACATAATAACGACTAGAGAAACACGAGAGAAGGGAACCTAAAGTGAGATAAGAATGAAGAAAATGAATCCCTATAGCCTTTGGGCCATACGAAGGCCCAAAATGGTCTTTAGAAGGCCCAAATTGGGCCCTACACAATGTCGGGTCGAGCTATCCTTGCGATGGATTGGCTTGGCTTGACTACCCCAATTTTCCCATTTTGGAAAAGAAATCATAAACTCATTTTCTTCAACTTTGGACCTGACTTTAATCGCCCCTTTCTCTCTCATCCAATGTCCAATTGATCCAATTTCTAGAGCCCATGAAGATCTCGTGACCCGAGTTTCAAGAAATGCGGTATGCTCTCCATGAAGGGCTGAATAGACGGTTGATTTAGCCATTTGAATAAGCATTTAAGTGTTGTTGGAAAGCTTTGAGCATAGCCCAACTTATCACCCCCTTCGATAGAATTGTAAAGATACCGACTTTCGGTAATACAAAGCGAGAAGAGTGCTTATTATGAGTGATTAAATTCCTTTATAGCATTAAAATTACTATTTTTACAGTAAATATATCACGAGTTTGGTACCTAAAATTTCACTTCAGGTAAATGTGTATTAAGCATGCTAAAATTCTTGTTTATGTTAATAGACTCCAAATTTAATCAGTTCCCCCGTGAGTGACTATTGTAGGATGGCCGGCCATATTATGAGATCAGATTGAGGGTCACGATTTAGACGGAAGGCCAAGATTGATTCAACGGTTAACAAGCTACGCTAGTTTCGACATATATCTTACTATTGGATCTTGTGCCTTGAGATTGATCCAACACTTGTTGTTTCATGAATTGGCTGCACCGCACGACACCCAAATCTTTGAAATGAGATGGATACCCAACGTGTTTGGGGCCAGGACAAAGATGTTGGATTAAAAGTAAGGATGTTAGAATCAATACTTAGTCCATTGATGTTGGGATTAGGACTAGAAATATCAGAATTAAGACATGGTCCTATGATGTTGGAAAACAAGCTCCCATCGTCTCGGAATTTAATGCATAGTTCCGTAAGAGTTCAGAATTAGGATATACTACCCAAATCTTAGATCAAGACATGCTCCTATCATGTTGGTGCCTTCTTCCCATAATCTTGCTACTCAAATTTTTTTGATGTTCCAAGAAAGTGGGGAACCAAGCGTAAAATTCAAGCTCGTTTCTCATATCGGGCCTCTCATTGAGTTTGACACACTCAATGAGAAATGAGTTAGTGCAAAATGCTACTACTATCCAAATACAGAGAATGCAAGTAAAGAATTGACTTTTTTATGTTGGGGTTGAGTTTAATCCTTAAATTATCTTATGAGATTGTACGATAAGCCTACGAGTTAAAATGTAGACATTAATAGGATTTTGTTGTATTTTTTTCCTTTTGTTCCTCTTCTTTCCTTTGATAATCTCAACTTGCATAGCTGTTGAAAAGATAAAGTCTGCTTTTGCCTAAGGCATGTCTTTGGATTCTTTAAAGCGGGCCTTTTGAGCAAGAGTTTGATTTTTTTTCCTTTCCCTTTTTGTTTTCTCATACAAGGAATTCCGGGCTAGGATGATTTCATGACTCGCACGACTTCTGGGTAAAGAGTTTCCCCTAAGGAGCAACCTAGGGAGGAGAGAGCGAGACGGGAGAGAGAGGTGGAGGGGAATGGCTTCGTCCTATCAGTTCTCCGTTCTCTGTCTTCACGGCGCTCCCCTGAACCGGGGCCGGCGCGCTGGCGGCGCAGCCCGGTGCTCAAGTGAGCGCCAGGCCCTGTTCGGTCGTATTGCCCCGGTCTACGATAACGTGGATATCCCCATTGTCTCCGCCCCTACCCTGTTCCATTTTCGTTTCCTTTTTCTTTTCTGTGAAGCATGTAACTTCTCTTTTTCTCTCTCTTCCGGTTGGAAATCTCTCTTCCGGTTGGAAATGCAGTTGAATGACTTGTTGAGCTTGGGCCAGCATCGGATTTGGAAGCGCATGGCCGTGTCGTGGAGCGGGTAATTTGTTCTTTCAGATGGGTCGTGTGAATTTTCTGTCCTTGAGTTAGATGCTTGTCGAATTTCTATTTTTTGGGTTGCTGAGGATCTTCATTAATATACTTAAGCTTGTGAAACAGAGCGAAAATGGGGGACTGTGTGTTGGATTTGTGCTGCGGGAGTGGCGATTTAGCGTTCCTCTTGTCTGAGAAAGTCGGTCCCGATGGCAGGGTCAGCTCTTCCTCTCGATCTCCGCCTTTCAGTTTGCAAGACCAGCTTTTTGTTTTGCTTAAGTGGGTATTTTAATGTCAGAATCCTAGTCTAGTTATAAGTTGTTTATTCCCCACATGATTGACGTGTATGAATTCGACATTTATGTGCTGAAAACTCAGTAAAGTTTCAAAATTGAAGTTGGTGCCGGGCGGAAGCACTTGTATATCTTTTATTATCTTCTGAGGAGCTCCGCAACCAGCTATGGCACTGATTTTTCTCAGGATGTCCTGAAATAGAGTAGGATTGCGAGACTGGCGGGTGCCATCCAGCTTGTAGCTTGTTGGCATGATAGAGAATTTGCAGATGGGCAATTAGCATTATCGTCAAAGCTTTATCAAGTCAAAAAGATTTTGTTGAGTGAAAATGGTGCCCTTGCAATCGTAGTTTTGGTTGGTCTTCTATGCATAATGCACCTTAAGGTTTTACGCTGGATCTCAACCATCTGCTATGCAGATTATTATGTTGAGAAAGTGGGCATCTTGAAGGGTGGATCATTACAATTCTTGTTGTCTGTTTGTAGTAATAAGAAAATAGAGTCTTCAACCTATCATTGACTATGGCTCTTTAGCTGCATCAGCTAGACTTACCTTCTATCATCTTGCTTCACATGAAGGTGTTTAGTATGGAAAATATTTTTGGTAAATGAGGTAGTCATCATCTAGCAAACTAGCGGTCACCATTGTCGTGTTGTAGAAATTTCACATTCAAAGTTGTTCTCAGGAATATCACATGTTTTGCTTGTCAAGAATATTTATTAGTTTGCAGATGGTATTTCTTCTTTCCATAGATATGTTTGCTTGCTGTTAAACCACATTGTGTTGTACAGAAGTCCCGTTCTTCTTGCTTTTGCTGATGGACCTATATGTGGCTATGAAAATGTGCAAAAGTTCCTATAAATTATAAAGCTGTATGATTACATTACCAACAGTAGAATATTTCATCGTGCTGTACACTTTTTACTACTTGTAGGTCACTGGTCTTGATTTCTCCAAGAAGCAGTTGTCTGTTGCTTCATCCCGGCAGCATTTGCAGGCAAAGGCTTGCTATAAGAACATAGAGTGAGCATTGGTAAATGTTGTGCTTATTGTTTTGTAATGAATGGAACATGAATGATGGCACATCATCTATTTAAATGCTGAGATGCTTTATTTTGAGGAGCCGTGGAACCCTAAGTTGTTTACTCCCATAAATGCTGAAACTACAACTCAAAAGATGATTTGTGATGATCAAGGAGTCATGATTATTATTATTGGGATCGTTTGAGACTCTTAACTTTAATGACACCATAAGTTCTTTAAGTAACCCTTTCATCAACTGCCAAGCAGGTGGGTGGAAGGTAATGCGCTTGAATTGCCATTTCCTGGGAATCACTTTGATGCAATCACAATTGGTTATGGCCTAAGGAATGTGGTAGATAAACCCAAAGCCATGCAAGAGATGTATCGAGTTGTGAAACCAGGTCTGATACTTTAGGTCTTTGGAAAAGTGAAATGTGATGGAACCATATCTGAACTTTTTTTTTTCATTGTGGTTCCTCAGGGTGTAGAGTATCTGTTCTTGACTTCAATAAAAGTACTCAGCCATTAACAACCTCATTTCAGGTATGCACAGCTGGGAATAATTTTGTTCAGTTTGATTTAGAAAGCAAAACTTAAGTTGGCTATGGTAAAATGAGAGTGAAATTCATTGTCAATTTACTGCCAATGTCAACTTGCCTACTTCTAGTGACTTCTGCCCTCCCTATGTAGTTTTTACAGAAGTCAGTTATTCTTTGTTTGGCATGGGTTTCTTCGTTAAAATTTAAAATGTGCTTATTGCTGCTGAAATATTGCTATACAAGGAGTGGATGATCGACAGCATTGTTGTCCCTGTGGCAACTGGTTATGGGCTGGGAAAGGACTATGAGTACTTGAAGAGCTCAATTAACGAATTTTTAACAGGTCAGTTCTGTGTTGAGGTTTTATTGTGCATCGATTATACCCCACTAGCCCATATGGCTTAGAAAGCTTATTAAGTTCTTTCTTATTACCGCTAGCCAGATGGATTCATATTTTGAGTTAGTGAAACTTCATCCAGTTCTCTTGTCATGTTTTTGGGGAATCATACTTAGACGACAACACTTTTCTCTGTTATCCATAAAGAAGTTGCTTTCATGTAATATCCCTTAGGAGAGATTTTGTTTTTTGGCTTCTTTCTCATGAGCATTTAAGTCGGTTGATGTATGCATTGAGAAGATTTTTAGGAGGTGGTTGAAGGGAATGTCTTTCTTTTTCTTCTATTTTAGTGGGGGGCACTCAACAGTTCTTTGGTTTATTAAGATGGCGTTATGATTCAGGTAAGGAGTTGGAGAAACTTGCTTTACAATCTGGATTTTCTAATGGCAAGCATTATGAAATCAGCGGAGGCCTCATGGGGATCTTAGTTGCAACACGTTAGAGCAAGCGATATGTACTGTCTAATGTCCATTGGAGGGCTCCTGACAATTTTACCCAAAAAGCTTTTCTTGTTGCCCTTTTTGTTTTTGTATGGAGATGTTATAAAATTTGAATCTATTCTTCAACCTCCAAGAGTTTGCTATTGTTTTCTCATTATTGTATATTTCTGCAGTATATGCTCGTGACTTATATTTCTGTTTATAATATGGCCCTGGCCCATTCTGAATAGAAAGA
Source organism: Melaleuca alternifolia (assembly GCA_019926035.1). Taxonomy (NCBI): domain Eukaryota; kingdom Viridiplantae; phylum Streptophyta; class Magnoliopsida; order Myrtales; family Myrtaceae; genus Melaleuca; species Melaleuca alternifolia. The sequence goes on from JAGKPW010000144.1 coordinate 2,867,269, forward strand.
TGATATGTTGGCATCATGGAATGACAGTGAAGCATGGTTTATACAGTCTGAGTTGAGACAAAGCAATCAAAACATTTTGCTGTATGGTATACTATTTTTATGTTCATGTACACCCTTTGTACACCCTTTCTTTCCTTCAAAATTGCAGAAGCTGCCTAACTGCACGCTCTTCAATTTATTGTATCATCCAACCTCATCTCAAGCGGTGATATTCTACAAATGACTTAGATGGTGCTGACCTTCCAGCTTCAACTGCTGGTTGGCTCGCCCTTTGTCTGATGGTCATAACTAGATTCCCTATCTGATGCTTCCGTAATCAGGCTAAAGAGTGCCAGTCCCTCATCTCCATAGTTGGTTTTTTCTGGAGATATCAACATTGACTCTTCTTTCATGTATCTTTATTAGTCAGGTGAGCTACTGCCCACTAATTGACATCCACAATTCACCTAGGCTGGAAGGAACTGTTCGATATGGTCGCGATTGAATCTGATGTTTTAGGGTTCAGTGGAAAAGATGGGTCCTCACACGTGTCATTGAGCTCCATTGTCCTTTCATCTATAAAAGGGGGATTGGTGGGTGGTGGTAGTTCTTCATCCTTCTTTGTTAGCATCTGCAATGCCTTGGACATTGTTGGTCGCAAAGAAGGAGCCTCTTGCGTGCACAGTAGTCCTATATGGATGACTCTTAAGACCTCATTCTTGATGTTGCTGTCATGGTAGTTCTGCAACATCAAGTTCGGGTCGAAAAGTTCCTCCACTCTGTTTGCTTGGAAATGGTTCCATGCCTGACACCCAAACACGGAAGAGAATTAAGATGAGAAAGGTTTGGGCACAGGTTAATGAGTGGTGCCTTAAGAACACATAAAGCTTTCAGAGCTCACAATTGTGATGAGGCTGTCTGAGTATTCTGTGTTTTTGCTTCTGTTGTTCTGTCTTCCTGTGACAGTCTCCAGCAAGAGAACGCCATAGCTGTAGACATCTGCTTTCTCTGTGAGCTGACCATGTGCTAGGTACTCTGGTGCCATATATCCCCTACCATATGTTATAGGAAGTCATTTATCGGTAATTTGGATACATGCTTAGAATTGCAATATTGAGACCATATCATCAATCATCTTGCTCTGATTAATCTGTCATAAACTAGCATGCTGTGAACATTAAAATGTGTGACATCTAAAGAAGCTTGGCTTATTGTCTGAACAGTAGCCAAGCAAGCGAGTACTTACAATGTTCCAGCAATGGCTGTGCTTATGTGACTCTTATCTTCCTGGAAAGATCTGGCCAACCCAAAGTCAGCTATTTTAGCGCGGAGTTTTGAGTCTAACAAGATATTACTCGCTTTTATGTCCCTGTGAATTATCTTATTCTTGGAGTTTTCGTGAAGGTATACCAAACCCTCTGCTGTCCCAACCATTATATCCACTCTCTTTTCCCAGGTCAATGCCTTTCCTCTGTTTGGATCTGTCAGTTCAGGGGTAAGAAGGATATATTAGAGCTGGCAGAAGAATTTCATCAACTCAAATCTTCTTTTGACTAAAACAGTCACTGTGTGCACTTCCATGTATGAGTAGCAATGAATTACCGAAAATGAAACGGTCAAGGCTCTTGTTGAGGAGGAACTCATAGACAAGAAGGCTTTCAGGTCCAGAGCAACTACATCCCAGCAATCTGACCAGATTTTTGTGCTCCACACTGCTTATAATGTTCACTTCATTGTAGAAGTCAACCGCTCTATGCCTATTGTTGAAGAAGAGTCTTTTCACAGCTATCTCCCTTCCGTCAGGAAGAACTCCCTGGCAACATTTTATGATTCTGTTCAGCTAGGTGAATTTTGCATAAACGGCTGTAAGCGTGAGATTGAGAAGGTAGCTAAATCACCTTATAGACTGTGCCAAATCCTCCTTGGCCGAGCTTGTTGGCGCTGTCGAAAGATCCAGTGGCCTTCTCGAGGGTAGAGTATTTGAAATTCAAGCTACTGTCGTGAAGTAACTTGACAAACCTCTCTGCGTCGTTAGAGCCTAGATAGACAGATAGGTGCATCAGGTATTTATATATATGTATAGCGTGTACTTTTTTCAATAGTACCATACTGATCCTGGCAATTCCCTGTTGTGAATTCGATGAATGCGACTCTTGATGTAACCCAAAAATTGGAAGCATTTTGAATGCCGGAATAATTATTAAGTAGAGTAAACTAAGCCTTAAGAAAGTTATCTAGACACCAGGTTCGTGCTCTCCCTTTTCATCTCCACAATTTGTGTGACTACATATTTCATCATTCACGAACGGATAGGCTTCTTACCTTTTCTTTTCTTTTGAATGTATTTGTGCTTCCAGACAAAGTACGCTACTGTTATTCCAACTGCCAAGACAACGAGGGCACTAACAACTGAAACTGATATCACTATTATGGTTCCTGCAAGGAAAAAACCATGGTTGAATAATTGTCTTTTGGCTAGTCAAACGAGCGTAGATCTCCTTTAAAGGTAAAAAGGATCACTTAAGATGCAGTTTTACCTCTGTTACTTCCCTTTCCTGGTTGGTCATTGAGGAAATTTATATTGGAGTACCTCATGAAGCAACCTGTATTTAACGCCCTCCCCTCTGACCAGGGCAAGCACCCCAATATCGACGTTTGCGCATTCTCCAAGCATGCCCTGCAAGAAGTGGCGTTCAATGTCCTCCAGCAATCAGCCAGTACGTAAGCCGATTCATTAACTGTCCCCGGCACGATCACCTCAGCACGCGCGTAGCCCTTGTTGTTAGGTGCCGTCGCGACGGCGCTCTCCACGGCCTGTCTTGCTGAAGCTTGAAATGTCGTGTTCTTCTGCGTCAGGTTCCCACACACTGCTTTGTCCTCAGACCCTGTGTACTCTTCAAAAAAGCTGTAGTTCTCTGCTCTCATGAAGCAACCGTCGAGGTATATGCGGCCACCATTGTTAGGGTAGCACTGTGGAAGGAGGGAACGTGCCTCCGCATAGCACAAGACACAATCGAGCAAAGAGAGGTCTCCGTAGCACTGAGAGAGGCCATAGTTAGCGTCGGGCCCGGTCCCTTTCACCGCAACACCGAAGCCAGACGTCCTCATCTGGTCGCTAATGTTCTCCATGACAGCCACAAAGTTGGGCACAAAGAGAGTGGTGTTGTGCTCGCGCTGATTCGAGCATGTCATGTTTACAGTATGGGTCCTTGGATCTCCAACCGCCAGTTCTAGAAGTACAATCGAAACGGCAACAATCAAGAGATCTTGAGTGGTCACCCATCGGATCATCCTCGCCATTTCTTTAAGAGAATGGAGCTGCTGGTTCGCCTAATGAGGCTTCTTATCAAAGAGAAAGGAGATCCTGGTAAGTAAATCTCTAAGGCCACATAACATGTGAAGCTGATGGTGAATGCAAGTGAAATTCAAAGACCATAGACAGTGCTAACATGAAGCTCCTGGTGTGAAAACTAGAAAGACCGAAGCGAATAGAAAGAAATTCTTAAGACCAATCATTTGGTAGATTAAAAACCTACCGCCGAATCACTCTTGCAATTCAAACATGCGATATCTACTTTTTTTTTTTTAATCATCTGGCCTAAAGAGACTGACAGGAGGAAGCAAGGGAATTAGGTGTAAAGTTGTATACAGCAAGCATTCTAAGATGGGCGGTTTGGTGGGGTTCAATATGTAAAGTCAGAAAGGTTAGTCTTGGACTGGCTCGATGATGTCTGGACCCGATTCTCGCTCTAGCACTCACACCCATATCAAGATTGCATATCAAACAAGGCCAAACACATCAGACCCATGCCACTGTTCTTGGATGTCAATTAGTCATATCCTCGACTGATCCTGAGGCCACGAAATGAACACATAACAAGACTGTTGTGACGGTGTGTATTAATCCATAAAGTAGGAGAGCGAGCTCGACGTCCAGTAAAAGCAATCCACGACACGCTTCCTTACGTGGTTCGAAAATGATCGCGTGCTCCCTGACCTTTTTGCTTGGCAAATTAAATGCGGATCTAATTGTTTCTACTCTTAGTACGATATCTCTTCGACCCAGTAGGACGATTATGTGCAACATGTTGGTTGTCCTTGTCAATGCATTTGAATGTTGTTGGGTGAAGTGTATGAACGGAGGCCAGGACGTGTACGCTCCAGCCCCACCACACACTGGATGCTGATGGATCGTCTCCAGGAATACAGAGAGTCGGCATTGAATCACTACTAATTGAGCTCCTCCATGAGCCAAAACATATCCTAATTTAATATCTCAAGCCTGTGGACCCACGCGACATTATAAAGTTAAGATATTCTCCATTTGGAAAACGTTTCTTCCGTATGCAACTTGAATGAAAATGATATCGGTACTGAAACTTATTGTTGAATGAACCTTTCCGAGCATGTATCACGTGAAGGATTTACGCGTATTTCGTATTATTTTTCTCAATCACATAACTGTTGTTCCAAATTCATTTTTACAAGAAAGTGCCATTCGAGTATAATATATCGAAGATTAGATTAATCAAGACGAGCCAAAAAAATTTATCAAAAAGAAATAAAAAGAAAAAGAATTACTAATTCGCGCAGGAGAAAATAACCATGAGAAAGTTTTCTGAGAAAATTGAAATTGATGAAACATTTTAGGTGGTTCTAGTGAAATTCTGCAGCTTCCGTTCTAAATGAAAACTTTCTAAAAGCTGTGTTCCCTCATTGAATTGAATTGAGAAGGACAATTATGAATAGAAGAGACATGGTGCTCTTTCAAATAATTGATTTTGCTCTTAACTATACAAATGTTGATATCCAATATACATTCTAAAGTGCAAAAGTGTCAGAAAAGATGGATTAAAACCTAAAACCGTAAAGTTGGAACTCCCTTTGGATATTCGAGGTCCATGTATATCAAGTGGGTTCCACAAAATTTTCACCTTATCTAATGGCTCATGCGGATCGTGAAGTGAACTAATAAAGGTCCGTGAACTTAGGTGCGGGTGTCGTGACCGATCATCAAGAACGAATTACACTAAAGTAGAATTTAGAAAAGAATGATTTTCTTTCATGCAAGATCCCGCACATCCACATGCAAGCCTTTAAGTGGAATGAACGTGGGTGATGATCGCATTCGCGTGTACCCTTTCCCTGTTACCCAACTTTTGACACGAATCTTGATTGTGAAGCTCAACGAGGGTGACCACTGACCACACATGTTTAACAGCAGAAGATAAACTCCTAAAATTAGAAAGCAGAAAGGGCTTTACCCGTGCCCGCATTGGTCCGCAAGTGGAACGATGAACACTTTCAAGAAAGAAGGAACCAGACCAAGAGTTTTCTGGATCTCCTCGATTTTCGACACGACAACAAACGAGCCTTGATTTTTCAGGACACCTAGAAAATGGGAAAAGGAGAAAAGGGTAAGAACTTGATTGAGATTGTGCAATCGGAGGAGCGCGACCAACTCTGGCCAGAACCATCTAGGATGTGATTACGCCGATTTCACGATCTCCCAGGAGCTCCGAATCACATAGAGAGGAGCGAAGAACTCGCCGAAACGAACGGAGGAAGAAAGAAGCTCAATCGGAAGCCGACAACCCAGTGAAGCAGCTACTGAACGAGGGAGGGGGCCAAGCTCAGTACCGAATTCGACGCGCGCGGGCCGCGGAGATGCGATCGGAATCGCTCGCTCTCGAACTCAAGCTCAATTGCGGGTGGATTTCGAATCGAGGAGAGGCTAACCGGCTAACCCGATCGACGACGAGACTCAAAAGCAAAAAAACAGAGCGCGCGCGCGCAAGTCCAATTCACTCGAAACTCACCGAAGCAAATCGCATGTTTCGAGCCGCAAAGCTCAATTCTGGACAGATCAAGTGGGAATACGTACCTCGGATGGCCGAAGCTCGATCTCCTCCGCGCGATGCTGCCCGGCGCTTCCCGTCGACCGAAGAGAGATGGGGGAGATATAGAAGCAAGAGTTGACAAGAAAACCGAGAGCGAGAGAGAGAGAGAGAGAGAGAGAGAGAGAGAGAGAGAGAGAGAGTGAGAGGTGGGCGTAGAAAATTGAAAGAGGAAGACCACCCCGCGATGACGACTAATGGTGTCGAGAAGACGACGAGGAAGAAACGAGGAACAACGGGAGAGGAAGTCAAACAATCCCGCCACGCGGTTTCCGACCGGAAATTTCCACGCCGCTGTGGGGCCAATGAAACAACCGATTGACCAAACCTCTTACTAAATGGATAAATCGAAATATAACTGAGACTTTATTTCATATTTTTTTTCTTTTCGGATCCGATCTTACTTTATATCTATTTATATAGGTCACTAATTGTGCTACGTAAAGAAGTGTTCTTTTCCCATGTTTGCTTGTTGCCATCTCTCTCGTTGGAGAGCTCTCTTTGCCATATGGCAGCTGCAAAATCCAAAAAACACTGAAACCCTAACCCCACCTTCATTGTAAACACTAAACCCATTGTCATCATTGGCTGATTTCTAGCCATCCTCTTCTTGTGCGAATCAAAAAAACACTACAATCGATTCCATACTAGCTACGACCACCATAAACCCCTATAACCATTCCCAATCGCCATATAACCTACCCCAAAACCCTTACCCCAAAATCACCCCAATCGTAATTCTCTTCTCAGAGTGGGACTATTCTTCTTCCACGTCTCCATCAACCGCAACTGCATATCGCTCTACTACTTCATGGAAGAGTTGGAGGAGGCGGAAATTCGTCTTGCTGCCCTGTGCAAGAAACTCGGATGGTTATGGTCGCAGAGGAAGATCATTGCTGTAGATGAGGAAATTTCTGCGGAAAAGATAAGAGAGTGTAAGTTATCCTTGATCGGCCAACTTTATCAACTTCCTAAGATTAATATTCAAGCATTCCTGAATACAATGCGAAGGGCATGGAAAATGGAAAATGTGAAAATATTCCAAATAGCTCCAGGCACTTTTGAATTTAAATTCTGGTCGGAAACAGATAGAGATAAAGTGATTGAACAAGGCCCTTGGTCCTTTGCAAATCATCTGCTATTGCTCAAACCTTGGAAGCCAGACACCCCCCCTACTTGTTATGATTTTAGTGTATGCAAATTCTGGGTGCAAATATATGGTTTGCCGATTGAATGGATCACTGAGAATGTAATTTCCAAAGTGGCAAAAGAAATAGGCAGTGTATCAAATATAAAAATGGAAGCCAGAGGATATACAACATACAAAATGGGCAAGGCCAGAGTTGCGTTGGATATCTCAGCTCCTCTTCTACCGGGGTCGATTTTTAGTAACAAAGGGAAAAAAATATGGCTGGACTTCAGGTATGAAAGACTCCCTCACTTCTGTTATTCTTGTGGGAGATTGGGACATTATGCACAACATTGTGAAGAAGTCCCTTGCACTGAAGACAGATTCAAAACTATGAAAAACTTTCCCTATGGCTCGTGGTTAAAAGCGGAGGCAAATGAATTCAGTCCTTACTGGTATCTATTCTATGAAAAGAAGATAGAAGAGATTATAGAGGAAGAGGCGATACCCGAGACGCCTATGAATCCTGGGCAGCTAGTGGTGTATGAAGGGCTTTCGGAGAAGGGAAATGGAAGTAGAGTTGCTGAGGAAGGGAATGAAATTATGATAGAAGATGAAAAAGGAGAAGACACTGCAATAATCATATTGGATTCCACACTGGCATTGAAAAAAGACACAGGAATTAGCTTTGCAAATAATGAGCAAGGTACATTGGTTAATGAAAATACTAAAGGGGGCAAGAGTCCTAAAACTATGGCAAAGAAGAAGAAGAAGAGATACTCACCATATGAGCTACAGTTGTCCAGTAGAGGAGAGCTGGATGAGACGCAACTATTGGAGATACAGATCCCGCTGAGTAAGGAAATCCACAGTCGGGCTTTGGTGGCTAGCCCTAATAAGCTGTCGGGATACAAATGAAGCTTATTTGTTCGAATTGTCAGGGGTTGGGCTCACTTTTGACAATTTAAGCTATTCGAGCCCTTGTGATTCAAGAAAAGTCTACTAACCTGTTATTAATGGAGATAAAAAAAAATAAGAAGATGTTATCAGAAGGATGCAGAAAAGACCGAGGTTCCGAGAATGCTTCATAGTTAGTCCAACTGGTCTAGCTAGGAGAATTGCAGTACTATGGAATGAACATGTTACTATCTCTATTGATTCTAATTATCCTTTTGTTGTTGATGTATTATGTGTGCTCGAAGAGAATAAAACAAAACATGCGTATCGCTTTTGTACATGCACCTAGTGATTTAATAAAGACTGAGGTTGTGGGATAATGTGCAACAATTCAATAGAGTAAATCAAGTCCCCTGGCCATGTGTTGCAAATTTTATTGAGATCTTGTATCACTAGGAGAAAGTGGGGAAGAGAATGACAGAAAATTACAAAATTAAAGCATTCCATGATTTTCTGGACACTTGTGAACTAATGGACTTGGAAAGTAAGGGTTGTTCTTATATGTGGATAAATAATATAGAAGAGGAAGCTCTAGTTAAAAAGAGGTTGGATAGAGCGGTATGTAACTTTGATTGGAGGGTTTATTTTCCTAATACCGAAGCTTTACATTACTTGCCATTGGCTCAGATCATAGCCTTATCCTAGCGAACTTATTCTAAGAGTGCTAGAAACGTAAAAAGGAATTCCAGTTTGAAGCATTCTGGTTAGGAGACGAGAAGTACCAAAATGTTGCAACTCACTCAAGGCAATCTCTTTAAGGGCATCAAGTAGAGTTGTTAGATAGATTAAAATTAGTGGCTAATAAGTTATTTGCCTGGATTAGAAAGAGGTATTCAAATGCAACAAAATAGATCTTCATGCGGAAAATAGAGATACAGGCGATTACAAATAGCCAAAATAGTGGCTAAGAGGGGAGTTTGAAAGATTATGGAGATAGGATGAGGTACTGAGGAATGAGATCCATGATCCAATGGCTAAAGTTGGGGGGGGGGGATAAAAACATGAAATTATTTTATGTAACTATATTGTAAAAAAGGCAAAGAAACAGAATAGCTATGCTGAAAAATGAAAGTGATGAACGGAGTCGAAACCCCAGCCAGCTGAAAAATATGACAACTCAATTTTTTACGAAGCTGTACACCATAACATGAACTATAGATTTTAAATAAGTATTTGAGCAAATCCCTTGGATTGTACGTGAGGAGATCGACATGGCTTTAGCTAGGGAAGTGACTATGGATGAGGTTACTCAAGCAGCATTCTAGCTATGAGCCTTAAAAGCTCCTAGACCATACGGTTTAATTGGAAAGTTCTTTTAACACCATTGGCATGATATAAAAGTAAAAGTATGCCCAAAAGTGAAACTGTTTTTCAACTCAGAAAAAAGGCTCAAGGCCTTCATGGGGTTGGCAAAGCTTACTTGTTGGCTATAGTGTTATCAGATTCTCCATTTGATGGGTAGTTGGAAATGACAAGAAGATCAACATAAGAGAAAACAAGTGGTTACCTAGAGGTCTGATTGGAGACTTTACGAACAGAGGAGACCCAACTTGGTTTCAGAATTAATGGTAAGAGAGGAAATCAAATGGATCAAACAAAGAGTGATAGAGATTTTTTTATGCAGGCACAACAACAGACATTCTGGCTATCTATCTAAACCCCCACGGCGCAAAAGACAAATTGATATGGGAACCCACTAAAATAGGGCAGTTCATAGTAAAGAGTGCATGTAACAACATTAGGGCAAGAACTGCAGCTCCAACATAAAACCAAACATCCATGTCGTATCAAACACCTAGAGAATTATGGAAGCGAATATGGAAGGTAAAAGTACAACCCAAGATCAGATTCTTTCTTTGGCAAATCAATCAAAATGCAATACAGACTAAAGAGAACCTAGTTCAAAGACAAATCTTACTACATGCCAATTGTCCTATATGTCAACAGTACCCAGAAACCATTGAACATATCTTCCTCCTATGCCCCTAGACTCAGTAGATCTGGAGCAACCCTTCTATCAAAATTTTGAATACAATAGGTAAATCCCTAACACGTCATCTCCTTAGCCAGTGCGGAAGAAAGAAACTTTGAAAATGGTCGGTGAAAGCAACTGGTACACCAAAGTACATGAAGAGTTATCTCAGATCTGGACGCTTCCTCCTTCTGCAGTGATAAAAGTCAACATGGAAGGAGCCTTTGATCCAGAAATAGGGGAAGTGGCTGTGGCGTGCATATGCTGAGACAACCGAGGTCTCCTCATCGATGGATCTACTTGATTGGTACGAGTCTCCTCACCGGGTCAAGCAGAAGCTGCTGCGTTGCTAGAAGCCCTAAATCATCTCCAAGGACGAAACGAAGAGAATATGGTTCTAGAGATAGACGAAAGTGATCTGGTGGAGGTGATAAGCGGTAGTGTAGATCAAGCAAACTAGGAGGTACATGCAATTATCACTGAAGCCCAATGCGAAAACAGTCACAAACTTAAAGCTGGCCCACTGTTCAAGCGAATGCAACTGGGTTGCTGACTAGGCTAAAGCCTAACGGAACGTATATTTGCCGAGTAATTGGGTCACCCATCCCCCTTCTAGCCTTTTGGATTTACTATGTGCTAAAGCTACAATTTTGCCTTATCAAACTTTTACTGAAAATGAGAATATGACAAAGTGCTTTTCTACCAAGAAAAAGAAAATTTGTGCTATGTTTGGGTTACGAAACCTTGATCCTTATCAACAGTTGTTCCTATTCAGCTCAAGTTGATCTACACGCTCGCCCTTGTTGTCGATGGCCATTGTAGTCTTTGACCTCCCCCTTCCCCCTACGGCAAATGTCCCGTCTCGTTGTTCAGATCATGCATGATGATCAATTACTCACTCAATTAGGTATATTGATGGTCAAAGAAGCCATCTATTCTTCGATTGAATCACTGTAATGGGTTTGTGAACCTCGTTTCTGTCTCCTTTATCTACTTTCTTTTTTCCGAACATCATGGCTACTTTCATTTTCATGGATGCTGATTAAAGCTCCATTTATTTCACAAAAAATGAATTATTTGAAAAATGCTTTTTTTTGTTGTAAAAATGATTGATTTTATTTATTACAAAAATGAATAATCAAAATATATTTTCATCTTTTACGAAAATTCTTAACATAAATTATTATCTATAATAAAATTATTTTTCATTGACTAATTATTGTAAGTTATATAAATCATCATCTTTATGAAAATGTTAATCAAAGCATTCATTTCCAACTGACAAATCACAGTCCAGTTGCGTTAAAGAGTGATTGCTTAATTCCACAGCAGATTGGTTCCTAACCTGTAACTTAGATCGCTTCTTGAACTGGCACTTTTTCTCTTCTTCGTTGAATGGTTAAAATTTGTTGTAAAGTGCAAAGTTGCAACTTTCAACAAGAAAGGTTGCTTGGTCAAGTGGTCACTTGTTTGTATTGAAGACCATGTTTCAAAGCTTGGTTAGGTCAATTTTTTTTTCTTTTGAAAAATAGAAATATGAAGCTTTAAAAATCACTTCACCTTAAGAACTAACTTGTTGGAATCGGGAACTGAACTTCCTAGTGAACGTAGAACCATTCATTACTTTTTGAGGCTTTAAAATTAGAACTGGCTTAGTCAAGTCCATTCACGATAGAATCGAGAAAAAATTGGTCTAGGCAAATTCTAGGTTCTCATAACCATAGAACCAAATATGTTCTCCTAGGAACCGACTCGATTGGAACCGGCTAAGAAAAATTTGATGGTTCTTGGGTCAAACTACACATGATGCTTAGCAGATTATTCCCCAGTGCAACACAACCATCGATACAAATATAAATAAAGAATCTTGAAATTGTGATACATATAAAATATGGCTTAACTCAAAGGCGCTTTATGAAAATTTTTCATCAATTTTGAAAGAAACGCCTTGCTTTGTAATCGTATCGAAATATCTTTAATATACTACGACTCGATACGACCGTCACCCGAAAATCCGAATTGTCAACCAACAAGTTCTTCAATTTTTCTTGGGGACGACCACTTTTTCAATTAAGAACATCTTTTCTTCCTTTGGCTATGGCGTATAAGCGAACTATGGATAGAAAGTCAGAAAACCCATCGCATCACCATGTGCATCATTAGCACAGGACAGATCTCGAATGAACTTCCCTTGCACGCTCATCCTCAACACTCAAAAAGTCAAAGTCAAGGGGAGGGAATATCAACGGCTACTGTACTCCGAGTTGAATACGAAAAGAGCGCGTCCTACGACCGGCGTTAGATTGGACGGTCAGATGGTCACCGCACCGGTCTCGTTCTAGAAGGTCTGAGGAATGCAACGAACGACCTCGGAGAAGACTAAGTAGTCTGTAGTACCAAGAAACTTGATACAGTGACATGTGCAAGAATTGTTTAATCCTCTCTCGCGAAAAAAAAAGAGTCATTTGAAAAAAATATTTTTTTCGAAATGATCGTGTTATATCATTTAAAAAAAATATTCTAACGATTCATAAAATATTTCAACATAAATTGCCGCTGATAATGAAAATAATTTTCATCGATTAATTATTTTAAATAATAGAAACGATCAAATTTTTGAATGCATTCTTCAAATTATCCAATTTTTTGGAAGATGGTATGTGCTTTTTAATTGAATTTTCAGGATTATACACACACACACACATATATATATATATAGTATTTTCTTTAATCATGTTGACTTCTTTGTGAAGAAATTTCACGATTGATTTAAAAAAATATCACAAAGCAACACCTCTGTTATTAAGTATTTTATCAATTTAACCCAATTTTCGTGAAAGCTGATTATATGTTGGGATCTTAATTGAGTTAAGCTACTACCCAAGTTCAAGGCAGTTCATCCATCACCATCGTCCAACCACTTCTTCTGCGAATTAAAAATTTGTGCGACGATTTCTTGAACAGCAGCTCTAATTGTCATTTTGACTTTTATCTTGAAAGACTGTCCGAGGGAGTTGTGACTAAACCGTAGCGGAAGTGTTGCGACTTTTATACTTAGTAATTACATGATTTTAGGTTTACCCTTAATTTGTGCGAGATCGTTTAAGCTAGTACTGCTTTGAAGATACCGCTAGCCATGAAGTTTTTTTGAAATTCTGTGTGCCAACTGCAACGCACCTTTCCGCAATTGAGGTGGTTGCGAGGATTCTGTACTGAAGACTCGGGAAATTTCCGATCGTCTCAAGATACCGTAGATCTAAGAAGGACGCTTATTTCAAGCGACTCACCCGAGTGACGAAATTAAGGGCATTGGTGGGTTGACAACGCCTGCCCTACCCCCACCATCACATGGGAATGAATATAGAAAACGTAACCCCACGCAAACCCCAAAATGGATCAAATTTAGGGCAAGAAAAACGCAGAGTCAACTCCATTACCACCGAAATAGACCTTAGTGGCGGAGGGAATCCAACAGCATGATGAGATCCTTTTATGAAGTTGTCTTTTTATGACAAGAGGGAGGCAAAAAGACTATGGCCAAAGACCCTCAACTTCCTTCTCTCTCTCTCTCTCTCTCTGAATTCTTTCTTGCTAAGATTATATAAGAAGACTTTCATTGAAGGATTAGAACATTGACAATCAATCAAATGCCCATAATGATTCGAAAGTAATTCATTGATTTGAAAAGTTCATATGTCCTGCTTTAAAAGAGAAATGCAATCTACGCATGTTAATACAATCTGGAGGCCTGATAATGCTGCTTATTCAACATCTGCTATAACCATTGGCTCGGAGGTTTGTCATGAGTAGGTCGAACTGGCACCCCGGGGGGAGAGGGTAAACACCGTGGGTCTATTGCTCGGCATTTGTGGTTTGGTGACGCATGATGCTCCTTCATCTCTCCTTCGAGATACTCAAAAAGTGTAATCACCTACCAGCAACATATCCATTGCTCTTGATGTCATCTACTTTTTTTGGGAAACGAGGTCCTAAATCCATTGTGTTGTGGTCAATTCATTTCTTACATTTCAATTATGTCAATTTAATCATAAACTTTTGACAGCTTATCAATTTAGTTTTGAGTCTTTAAATTGTGTCAATCTAGTTATAAATATTTTGATGAGTTGCTAATTCAGTATTAAATCTTTTAATAATTTGTTAGTTTAGTCTTTAGGATCAATTTTGACTAGAAATAACTGATGTTGCAGTCTAGTGAGTGTTAGCTACCTTACATAATATGATCAACTCTAATGTGAACAACTTGTTACATTTTTTTTTTAATTCCTTCTTCCTTTGCCTAATTGCCTGGCCACAACAATGGCAAGCCAGGCTCCACTGTGCTGTCACTGGGCAAGGTCAGCCTTGTTGGCCTTTGGTGAGGTAGACTTGCCTTGCCACTTGCTAGGCTCGGCCCTTGCTAGATCTAGAAAGGTCAAGCCAGGCCAATGGCTGGGCGAGGCATGACCTCACTCAATCTAGTGAGGGCGAGCCTCTCCTAGCTGTTGGCGAGGCCAACCACCCCTAGGGTCGGTGAGGTTGAGCCTTACCAGTCCAGCCACTGAAGAGGCTAACCTTGGTGGCCCTTGTCCTTGCCTCTAGCTGGTCGCCTGCCATCGTAAAGGCTTGAAGATCGGCCAAAAGAAGAAGGAAAGGAAAAAAGAAAGAAAGAAAAAGTTCAAAAAAACTATCCAAGTAAGCAAGTCGTCCATATAAGATGGTTGGCACTAACTAGATCATTATGTCTATTATTTTCAGCCAAAATTGACCTATAAAAGATTTAGAACTATATTGGCATAATTGAAATGTTTGCGATCGAATTGGGAAGTTGTCAGAATGATTAAAGCTAAATTGGCACAGTTGAAAAATCTATAACTAAATTGGCCACCGTATAATAGATTTTAGACTTCTTAGATAATATTGTCACTTTCTTTCTATAAAAATGCACAATGAATTGGGACTTGTCAAGGTCTCCCTGATAGAGATCCTATTAGAATAAGTCCGACCTTAGTGGTGGTGAAACTACCTATAGTTCCCCAAACTATCGAATAACCATGCGAGGAGAGGATGAGGTTCACCCTCTAAGTCCCATAAAGAGGAACCGAGTTCCTCGACTTGGAGGTGAGGCGCGTAGATCGGATTCGGATTCACCTAAAGCCTTCCCCAGGAGTACTATTTTTCAAATGATGGAAACCATCCTACGGAACCATCTTTTGGAAATGATACTTGTCTTCTGCAGAAGTTTCTTAATGGGATGGATATGGTTACCAAGTTCAGATATCATGTTAAAATCTAATCCCCTAGCGTGAGAGAGAAACCAAATTTGCTGCAATGTACCGAAGGCACGCAGACATCCTATTTGCCCACATAACTACGTGTGCAATCAACAGGTTCATGGCATGCTTGGAATGTGGTAGAGTAACAACGTCAAAGAATTAAGGTTAGTAAAAACGTTTTTGACGGATTCAGGCATGTACTGCGGCATACGTTGCGCATATTGTTGGGCTAAATATGGGAATATGACAAAATTATCTCCAGTTTAACAAGTTTGATTTCCAAAAATTCTGCTAGGGCAACCGATGTGTTTTAGACCAGACGAGCCCAGTGATGGGGTTAATTCCTACGGCGACGTTTTATTCCTCTGCGGTGATGAGAATGGCACAACCTTCCTTACCTCCAGAGTCTGGAGCAGCCTACTTACCACCTATTAATATGACAGAACAATAAATATCACTTGTAAAAATTTATAAATGGGCATGGGAGAACATGGAAAACATTGCCCCATGAAAGTCCCTTCACCTTCAAGAGACATCTCACATACAATAAAGACTTGTGTTCATAAGCGAAGATGGGAACTGGTCCAGCGGACCTTAAAAGCTCGAGCTATGATCCAATACAAATGAGAATGGGCAGTGACTGCGTGAGAGGGCAAGAGGCGTCCCACTTGGCCCACGGCATGCTAAGACCATAAGACAGAAAAGAAACATTAACTAGCTTGCCCACACAAATAACAAATTTTAATTCCATCAAAAGTATACTTTCTTCACCTTTTTATTTTTATTTTTTATCTTTATCTCCACACTTAACATTAGCGTAACATGCGAACCACTTTCCCCTATGCTAAGAAAAGCTGTACCTAAAATAAGGAATCTTGGAGGAACCTTCATCCTGTTCCTAGAAAACTGCCAAAAATAGCTATCCAGAGAATCCCTTTTTGGCTTCGTGACCTTTCCGGGCAAGCTTTTTCCACAGGGTCGGCGATGGACATTTAGCTGTTTCGAGAACCATATGGGAATTGAATATCCGTGGTGAATACAAAGATGGGTGCTCATCTTCGTTGGCCAACACTTACTATTGTCTAGGACCACCTACCTTCCAACTTTGGGTGCCTTGATTGTGGACCGGCGTGCGAATTAAGTGAGGAGAAACGAATGCAAGGGATGATGTGGAAGCTTCTTTCTTCGCATCCGCCAGTTTTCTAAGAATTGAAAATGAAGAGTGGTCTCTCTCCATGTGGTGAATAAGCTAGATAAGGTACAGCAGATGGATAAGTTTCTTTTTAATGGAGGTATCTAAAATATGATACTTTAAAAGGATAATCTGGAAAAAAATTGCTAAGTGTTGGATTGCCTTGTAAGAAAAATAGCCACCATAAATCAACAAATACTAGTTTTTGAAGTGGTTAATTTAAATGTAACATATTTCGTATTCGGAGGAATTTTGAGGACTAAGTTTGCACCCTGCAAGTGGAGCGACATAAAAAGCACTTGGACAGGTTAATTTGCGTGCATAATCCATGAGATAAATTCTGATCAATTTCCTCTGTCATTTTATGGAGTGACAAAATATTGGAGTGATTGTTTCATGTGCCAATAGCAACATTAGATCGTGATTTCCGGTCTTCATCGCCCTATCGACTTTCCTCCACTTCTCTTCACTTTTTCTGGCAATTTTGAAAAATGAACTTCATCAAATACATGATCAACAACCTTTCAGGATGGGAGTACTTGATTGGCACGTCGAGAGACTTTTGTTCAGGAACTGAAAATTGCTCATTTGAATCCTACTGACTGCATGCAGTTATTATAGTACATAAACATGCATAGACCCATGGCATAAACTTAACAAGTTCATAAAATTTGAAGGATATTTCCTAGGCATTCAAATGGTAGATAACCACAGTTACATGAATGGAAAAGACTATAAATTATATATTACATTCTCTGATACAATGATATGTGACATTGAAGTTGTATCTTCCTCAAAAGCAGCAGCAAAAATTTTCTAAAAGAGAGGAAAACTACCACACTCCCCCAAATAAAATATATTAAGTCAGATCTTGGCCTCGCCTAACTGCTATGCCTGTGGTTTTTTCCTTTAATTAGTATCTGTCGGATCATAAACATGCCTAGGCATGGTCGGAGCTTAAATAAGTCTATTATCAATTTAGTATTGTTTTGTACATGCGCTACTTTTGACAGTAGTCCTACACTCCGTGGAAAAAATCCATCAGTTTTCTTTCACAAAATCATAAGTTTGATTCACGTTATGAACAAATCTCTAAATAGTATGTCCAATATTGCCTCACTATACTAAATATCTCGTGTGAACCAATATTTCACTTCTAACATCTTAGAAGGAGTGTAATGATGAGTTAACTAATCTTGAAAAGTTCGGGGCATAACTCAATTTGAATATTTTGTAGCGTGGGTGGCACCCTAAATAGTAAGGCTTAGAGATTGTCGCTAGTACTAGTTGCTCCTTCTGCCCCCTTTACAAATAAAAAAGGACCAACGAGTCAGCTTTGGTTATCCAAAACCATAAGAGAAACTACCAAATAATCTCGAACATAAACGTTAATTGACGAAGTAAATTGGCATTTATACTTTAAACTAACGCTACTTGACATTTAAGGCATAAACAGTGTTTCTTTCTAAATTGATGTGGCTGGATGTTCACATTCGTGTCCCTGAGCTATTAAAAAAAACCAAGAATAGGCTTGGGGATCATTGATCACAAAGAGAGCCTAAAAGATATTAGAAAGAAAAATCTACTGATGCAAAAGTTCGTGCCCATCTTTCGGGGTAGGTACAACAGTAGAAGGCTATCTCCGTAATTTCACACCGGCTTAAACTGTCTATAACTACCTCCTACCAGGGTCCCTGAACGAGAGCATACCTCATACGCTCATTCCTTTTTTCAAAATCAAACTCAGATAGTCTGTGAAATGAAGCAGAACAACAATACTTCATGTCCCCAACTTGTTTGTCTGATCATTATACCCGTCCTCACAATAGTGTTCATCGTCATCTCGCATTGCGCCGGTCAAGTAGACGCTAAGCGGAGTCACTTGAGCGAGCGTCACAGCCACAACCATCATAATGCTCCCACACCAGCTCCTGCTCCATATCATGGTGATCATCCAGCTGAGTCAAGCATGTTCAATGTGCTCTCTTTTGGAGCCAAAGGAGATGGAGTATCCGATGATTCGAAGGTATGTGTTCGTAAACTTCTTTATTCTGCTCGTGAGTGCATGTGCGAAGCAATGGTCGATGTGCATTAGTCACTAGTGGAAAATTTCAGGATAAAATTTGTCTGCTGTCTCAATGCAGTGCTTTAACTAAAATATATGAATCTCCTCATTGTATAGTAAGCATGCACTCTTTCATGTAAGGGAAGAAAAAAGTTGAGTGGCACAGTGGGCGCGAAATGCTATCAATACTTTTGCTATATAGGCTCTAACTCACATATAGTACCTAAAAACCGTGACTATTTTTTGCAAAGACTTTTACATTTTCACGATCGTGTTATCGCGTTCTGAGTTCTGATTGGCTCAGTTCATACACTACACCGAATTTCAGCGTGACAAATTCTCGACCAATGTCTGAGTCTGAATACTCAAGCCAGTTCAAATGAACAGGCATTTTCAGCAGCATGGAAAGCGGCTTGCGAAGTACAGTCGGCCACTTTGGTAATCCCACAGGGACTCAAGTTCCTGGTCAAGGCCATCTCTTTTAAAGGCCCTTGCATGCCTAATCTTGTTCTTCAGGTTCCCTCATATCAAACCTTTTTCCTTTGTACCCTTTTTCCGGTCAAATTATATACTTGTGTTTACATTTTTTTTTTAATTTGGAAGAAATATGTCAGAATCTATTTGTACTCACCATTTTCGTGATTGTCTTTACCATTTTCCCAGATAGATGGAATTGTACAAGCTCCCCGAAAATTAGGCTCTTGGAAAAAATCCAGCTTATTGCAATGGCTGAATTTCAAATGGGTCCAGAACTTTACAGTCCGAGGCACTGGGACTGTCGATGGTCAAGGGTCCGAATGGTGGAGTCTCTCCCAGATGCTGCACTACAATGTGCAGGTCACCAGAATTATCAAGACTAATCTTCTTCTCTTCAATGACTACACACGAAATTTGTTCTTATGTGCCTAAATTTCCGGGAATATAACGGATTACGGTTAATGCAGAAAATGAGCAGTGTGCTAAACGTGCTTCTCGTGTTTCCCTTTTTTGCAGAGCACATCAAAACACGTTCTGGGCATGAAACCAACTGTAAGGATTCTTGCATTCCTACATAGAATAGTGTGAATGCTGAGTTTGTGCTTGATGTTTAGTTGTTTCCATCTGTGCAGGCTTTAAGGTTTTATTCAAGCTATAATGTGACGGTCCGTGGCATCAGCATCGTCAATAGTCCTCTCTGCCATCTGAAGTTTGACAATTCCAGAGGGATCAAGATTAGTAACATCACCATTTCCTCGCCCAAGGACAGCCCAAACACCGATGGCATTCACCTTCAGAACAGCCAGCATGTAGAAATCGAACACTCGAATATCGGTTGTGGTACGTACGTAATTCCTAGATGAGCGATCCCTTGGTTCCTCTTCTTTCACCTGGGCAGATAAAGAATATTAATAATCCCTTGCTTACTCTTGATGTAGCACATGCTAGCAGGAATCATATGTTAGTCAGTAAAAAGTTACAACCGGTAACTTTTTAAAAAGCATCACGCTCAGCTAATATTTTTGTCTGCATAATACTGAGTTAAGAGAAAGGATTTTCTGTTTTTTCCCCTTCGTATTCTGCAAGCAGTGACGTTGGAAGCGCATTATAGAAAGTGCATTATAGAAAGTGGACAGTCTTGAGAGCACTTACTGACACTATTAATACCATATTTCATTTCTTCCTTTCTATTTTTCGGCTGAATCAAGATAAAGTTAGCACTCATTTCATGAAAAGTAAGTGCTGAGAGCGTAGGTACTCATATTTAGTATTAAGAGTCTTTGAACACTAAAAATGAAAATAAAAGTAGTGTCATAATAGATGAAAATTGATTAATGAATTCCACTAGTTTCTTACCTAACATGAAACCAATATGGTAAAATTGATAACTTAATCACTGAACTTGAACTATTGATTTATCTTCAGAATTGCTAAGTATCCGTATTGAATTATTGCTTTTCTTGTCGAGTTTTGAACTATGGATGTTATCTAATAAGGTTTAGCTTTTTGGCAACATAACGTGAAAGGTTTTATTTCCTATCTAGCTCCTTTTTTTTTTATTGAATGAATTAAGTAGCCACATTCTTACTTAAGCTAACCAAGTGATTTTTCTGACTTGATTGAATCTTTTAGGTCAAGTCAAAACTAGTCATGCTTATCAAACGTGCTTAATTTTCTTTGAGTGCAATATATACTGTTTCAGCACTTACCGGAGGCATCGAAAAGACCCAAGTAATGCTTGCCAAAGTCAATTAAGTTGCGTGTAGTCAGAGATTCTCAAATGTACTTAATGACTTAGTTATGAAAAGCTTAATCAATACTTAATGTGGCTATCAAACCCACCCTCAGCATTGGTTTCTAATCATGCAGGAGATGACTGCGTTTCTGTACAGACGGGCTCCTCTGACGTTTATATCCATCACATTAGTTGCGGCCCTGGACACGGCATAAGGTATAGTGATGCACATAATCTACAGAATAGCAGTGAGAGGCAATGGATATAGACGGACATAGCTAGTGTTCTTTTTTGGGTAGACAATATAATTAGTAGATCTGGGTCAATATAAAACCAATATAAAGTGCATGACAACCCAATCTGTTTCACGTGAACCAAGCTTTCAAAAAGAGTACTTAATCTTATTAGAATGGGTCACACTCACGAGTCAAGCCACTTGTCCACTGCCACGGATGTGGGCTTGGGGCACAAGCTCTTGCATTGGCCAGTGATGGTCTCTTACTCCATCACTTACTTTAATGTGAGATTCGGCGCATTTTACCCTTTTTGCTATCTAACAAGTCTGTAGAAAGCCACACCTTATCCAAACCTTATTGCCTCATTTGCTAATCCTCGCCTTGACCAGATCCACTTGGCCCCAATGCATCCTCGAACTACACATCTACCATTGGGTTTTCTCCTTCATACCATCCATTTAACTTAGCTCATTTTAGCGAGCCAAACTCCCATAAAAAAGAAAGAAAGAAAAAGTAACTCAAGTGCGACTGCTCAATGTGATGACCATTTGAGATTGGGTTGCCATTATGAATCAAGTCATAAATTCTCTTAATCTGTACGGGACTTCGGGTGTCACAAAATACTTGTTTGGAAAATAATTCACTTCTGAACAGTAATGCAGTTATATAAGGCATCGACATTCCCTATGTTGTTTATTTACCAAAAAAAAAAAAAAGACATTCCCTGTTTTGCGACCCCCATCACCAAGTTCAGAAATTTTCATTTAAAAAATATCCATTCATATTTTGACTTGTGTCACGTATTAGATAATACATGAAATTAGCTAGATATTTCATGGAACTTACCAATTGATGCAGGCCTCGTCATAATTTAAATAATAAAGTTTGGAAATGATCATCTATCATGATGTCTAAAGTATAAATGATGGTTCGCGTTGGGCTTGTTCATTTATACTTTGTTTAAGTAGAAAATTTACTCTTAGTTTCTAGCCAAAAATGGACATGATCGCCAATGATCCAACGGGACAATTGCCAATTTGGTCCTCAACCTTTTGCTACTTTGCCAAATAAGTCATAAACCTTTTTTTATGCCAAATAAGTCCTAAACCTTTTACAATTTTGTCGGTTGAGTCCTTCCGGCGGACTTTGGCTGGAAAATGCCTACGTGGCGACGACGTGGCGCGTTGGACCTCGCCGGCGACAACGTGACGACCACGTGGCGATGACCGGACCCGAAATTTTTTTTTCTTTTTTTTTCCTTGTTTTTCTTTGAGAAACACACTTGGCCGGCGAGCTCCGCCGGCCGCTGGAGCAAGGGCCGGGCGAGCTCTCCCTAGCCCAGATCCGCCGATGGCCGACGAGGGCCGGGCCGTCCTTAGGATTGTCCGGCAAGCTCCGACGGCCGGCGGAGCTCGCCGGCCAAGTGTGTTTCTCAAAGAAAAACAAGGAAAAAAAAGAAAAAAAAATTCCGGGTCCGGTCATCGCCACATGGCTGCCACGTCGTCGCTGGTGAGGTCCGGCGCGCCACGTAGGCATTTTCCGGCCAAAGTCCGCCGGAAGGACTCAACCGGCAAAATTGCAAAAGGTTTAGGACTTATTTGGCATAAAAAAGGTTTAGGACTTATTTGACAAAGTAGCAAAAGGTTGAGGACCAAATTGGCAATTGTCCCATGATCCAACTGTCCATGCATAGGCTTCTTTAGATTTCCAGGCAATAAGTAAACCAAAATATAGTGGAAAAGTTTAAACCAACAATTACCACGAAAAAACTGATTTAGCAAGCAGTTTTCTAATGTTCATTTTGAATAGAGGAGTTCCAATTATCACGGTTGGGCTGAAAACAAAAAAGAGTTTTCAAGTGTTTCATAAACCCTTTTATATGGTTGGTGAAAAGTTGTGAAAAGCCATAAAAACCTGACTTTAGCTTATGCAAAATGCACTGTGACATGGATATCTATTAAGTTCCGGAAGCAAATTAAGTTTTCAATTTAGCTCCTCGTAGCACTAAGAGATTGAATCAAAGGTTCTTCTTCAGATTCGATGTCATCTCCCTCATGAAATAACCAAATGGAATCGAATGGGCTCACATGCATCTAGCACATACAATCCTTACTTGCTTCCCTCCTTCCCACCCTCCTCTCTTGCCATGAGAGAGTTGGAGTTGAAGATAAGAACACCACATACCATTTCTCCGATCACATAGAGATATGATTAGACACATAGAACACCACATACCATTTCGACCGTTCATGCGGTACCTCATTTAGATGCATCAACACTAGAAAGTTGGTCGAGAGTCATAAGACGCCAATGAAAGAACAATGCAGGGATCGGTCGAGCATTGGCGTGCCAATTTTCATGATGGACTAATCAAATACTCATATATGCTTTAATATTTTACGACCTGAAATAGTAGTTAACCATGTAGACAGTTAGGCAGAGATGTGTCAGATTGATGATTCCATACCAACTTAATCATGGTAACGTATTTCAGCCACTGAGTTTGAGATCTGAATTTATTGGTGGCAGTATAGGAGGATTAGGGAAAGATAGAAGTGTGGCATGCGTCTCGGACATTATCGTAGAGAACCTCTCTCTGGAGAATACACTATACGGTGTAAGAATCAAGACTTGGCAGGTAAGGACACCTAAACCTCACCTTTAATTCTTTGTCTAACATCAATTATGTTACAAAACACCTTGGCATAATAACCATCTCCTATATAATGTAGGGAGGAGTTGGGTCAGTCAAGAATGTATCGTTTTCAAACGTTCAAGTCTCCGACGTGAAGGTCCCGATGATGATCGATCAATACTACTGCGACAAAAAGATTTGCAAGAACCAGACGGGGGGCGTCGAGATATCTGGGGTCAAATTCGACCAGTTTGTTGGGACTTACGCAGCGCAGCCCCTTCACATTGCATGCAGCCACGACATCCCGTGTACTGACGTCGATTTGGTGGACATCCGATTGAAGCCGTCGCCGGGACACGGTGGTTCCCGGGAGGCTTTGTGTTATAACTCTTATGGAAAAGCGGTGGCTCCTCTTGTTCCTGCTAGCATTGACGACTGCTTGAGAAGTGATGGTGCATCGATCAAGAGAATTGCTAGGTCACACGATACAGTTTGCTAGTGATCATGGCAACGACTTCTGATTTTGAATTGGGTTATAATTTTTTTTTCCTATTTTTGTTTTCTCTCGTCTTTTTTTTTTTTTCCATTGGTTCTTCCTCTTAGTTTCTTTCTTCCTCTAAAAATGCTTCTGTCTGCATCCTTTTTTATATGGGAAGGTGACTATGTAGATTTTACAGAATTGGATCTTCAATTACTTTCACCGCTTGCTTCAAGACAGGGAACGTTGTCTAGAAATGGATCGAGTTGAATAAAATGCAAAGTTCTTTCGTATTTAGTCATTTCAAAAATCTTCCATTGAAAGGCCTAAAACCAAATCGAAAAGGCAAAAAAGGGCAACAACCTCCGGTTATAGTTTATTAAAACTTACCAGTTGGATTTTTTTATCTTCATTTGGTTTCTTTATAGGAACATATCCGAGGGAGGCAAAGTGAAGGGCAAAATAATATTGTTGGGAATCAGATATGTTTCATGCAACCCTAAACTATGTGTTTTAAACTTATTCAGCGTGGCTGGGCCACGACCAAAATTAAAAATAACTCGTCGAATTCGTGCCAGTAAACGACCACATTAAGAGGTAAAATATAAACTGAATTGACCTCTACGGTGTCTTTTGTTTGTTTTAATTGGCTTGTTTCCGGGACAAACGGCGTTCGGCGCAAGGCCCCTATATCATTAAAGGAATTGGCCCTTCTTAGAGTCCTTCTTGAGCATGCGAATTACGGATTTGGATCACCTGCAGAGTGACAAGGCCTTGGGAGCCGTCCGATTTCAGATCGAACGGTTGTGCTCCCCGTCATGTCACCTGCAATTACTACAGGTGATCCATTTCTGCAAATTATAGCACATGGTGGTGCCACCTATTATTGGACCTACTCAAGATCTGGTCTTGTATCTACATTGGTTTGTGCTCTGGTAGCGATGCTTATATGATTGGACTTAGCTCTTTATTTAGCCGTCTTAAATTGAAGATATTTTGTATGCCGGCCAAAACTTTTAATAATAATTATTTATATCGCTTAGAAAAATTAACCAACGAATAATACTTTCAATTTAATAAGATATATTATATCTAAAAATTTCGTTGATGATGTTGAGGAGTGGTTACATGCGGCTATAAAGTTCACGTTGACGACAATACTGAAAATCACATGGAGCAACTCGGTGAAATGCCGATGAATTGGAGCTGCCCTCCGACTCACAAAATGCTTCTTCTGTGTCGCAGGTAGTTCAAACCCTCCCGACTTCCCTAGCAGAGAAGCTTGATGCTACTAATGACAAATTTGAAGACGACAAGTGAAGTCTTATGCTGCATGTCTCTAACTCCTTCCTACTACAGCTATTCTCAGTCGTTAAACAATCTGGTGTCTCCTTATCAAGTGAATTTCTCCAAACAATATAATCAAGGAGATCCTCAAGAGCCTGCCGCCAGAAACCTTCTTGTTGGGAGCGGCGCGGATGGTAATACTCTTGCGGGACCAAGCACAAGTCTTTGACAGGACTCCCAACCTCCGTTTTGTCAAGTACATGTCTCCTATGATGTATCATCATGCAAACTGAACTTTGACAAGGAGGTTGAATGTTAACTTCACGATATGATCAGGACAATGCAAATTACTTCTTAACCTCTTAAATGGATATGAGTAAATTTAGCAAGTAAGATACAAATTTAATGCATGAACCAATTGCTACTGTCTAACTTATCCTGATCTTATCAGAATTGTATCTACTGCTATCAATATCTACTGCTCCTGTCTGATTCTATATGGCATTTCTCTTATATCTTTTGCTTCTATCCAACATGAATGCATATTGATACTCCTCACTATTTTGCTAATGACATAAAGTGAGTGATACAGAAAATGTACTAACCATACTATAAAGAACTTATGCATTTATATTCTCTTCCATTTTCAAAATAATATTGTAGATTCAGGCCGAAATTATGCTCTTCCTCACCATGTTGCTTCTTTGAATTGATAATAATTCTCCTTTTTTCTTTTGCATTTTCCCTCTTCTTTAGTAGCTCTATTACCTTCGAGGCCTTTTCTACAGTCTCAACCTCTGTTACCCTTGAAATCTCCGAAGTCTTCTTAAGCTCTATCTCACTACTAATTCCATGATCTATCTGATCTACGGCCGGTGGCGCGGCAGTGGCGAGCAATCAGTCGCGGGTGGTCCGCGGGCGAGGAGTATAACACGGGAAACAGGGCTCGGCTTGTTGGGGGAAATCGAGGCTGGCGACGAAATTTTAAAGGCGGCGAGGGCTTGGGCTGTGACCAGGGAGACCTCAAGAAGACTTCCCAAGCGGTGCCCACGACTGGAAAGTCGCGGACGGCGAGCGGTGGCCGCGTACAGTGACCTCACGCAAAACGGAAGATCCACGCGTCGGGGCTGCTTCCAGCGGCTTCCGAGGCGACGACGACGGAGGCCAAGGGCTCAGCTGAGCTGGGAGGACCTCAGGGAACTCAGAGGATCGTTGGCGTGGTCTGGGTCCGCCGGCTCCGTCCCATTTGCCGTGCGACTCCAGCGAGCTCGAAACAGAGCAATTGTGGCGTCACGTGCGGAATTGGGCGGATTGGGCGGCGCCATGGGCGTGCGTGGCAGCGATTGGAGGCCATGGGTGGCGGTGGGCGGCGCGAATCGCAGTGGATTGCTGCGCTGTGGGCGGCAAGCAGCTGGAACAGGGGAAGGTTGGGCTCTCGGTCAACGGGGGAAAGTAGCGTTGACCAGGGACCGATTTGAAATTTCCTAAAAGTTGAGGAACCATTTCTTGTAATTATCAAAAGTTCAGGGACCACCCCATAAACAAATTTTCACGATTTCTTCTGAGGGACTCTCGAGGCTAACGGGCCACTGACCTAAGCTCGAAATTTTGAATTTTAGACCCCAAATTTGACAAAAAATGAGTCGTTACAAGATGTGAGAAAATATCTCCAACAAATAATCTTGAAATTGTGTTAAGACTAATGTGACAGGTGGTGTAGGTGCTTCTCTTATATTTATAGTCGATGCTTACATCTAACATTCCGATATACTAATGATATTCAATTTACGCATTGCATATATCCAATCAATGCACTATTTGTATCCGTACAAAAATCTACTTCTATCCACACAATGCTTTGCTTCTATCCATGCTTTTATGTTGTTTCTATTCAATCAAGTGATACAACTGGCTTCTTGGATGTATTCAGCGTGGATATTGTTGATATCAGCAAATATATATACTTCACTCTACCTTCTATCTTCTAATCATTTTAAGCATATTGGTAATCGTGGCTTTACTTCATTGTTCACCTTTTCTTGGTAACTCCAAGCTTTATCGAACTCCATATTCTTAGGTTGTTCACCTTCTGTTCTAGTACCTGCAGCTTGTAGACACTTTTACGCGTAATGCCTTGCTCATCGTTGATAGATAACTCATAACCTCGGACAAAATATGTGTAATGGCTTGTGTATTTTTTATATGGTTACTCAATTATTAAACACATTAGTAGCCTTTGATTATTTCGTCATCTTCAAAACATCATAAGACATAATGCAAACATTTTGGAGTTGATCATTATTAATGCTTCTGCAAAAGATGAGTATTAGAAAAGGAAAAAACAAATACATAGCAAGCGCAAAGAACTCCCTTGTAGTCGGAAGGATTCTCTTTTCATTAAAAATTTCTATAACGGTAAAGCATTCCCATCAAGTACTTTTGTTGGAAACCAGGAAAGCAGCACTCCTTCTATTAGACTTTTTTTTTCGTTTCTTAATAGAATCTATATGGTCGGTATATATTTGTCCCTCTGATTCTTGTTATATTAGCGTTGTGTTCTGCTGTCAACTTGTGGTGTTCTAATGGCTTGCTCACATAATCTGACAAGAAACTATGCACGATTCATGAGTAGATGCTCACAAATGTTTAACTAACGAGTTTGAGGTTGAATCCAAATTCCAAACATGTTCTGCCCAGAATCCAGTAGATCAAGAAGGGTTATACTTCAACCGCATCCTGCCTTTGACTATTAGATCGAATCGTTTGATCTAGAACGAATGGTCAATTGTGGCTAAAACTTGCCCACTTCTATGCTACGTTTTGCAACGATTAGAATGTCAGATTCATTTGATTAGCAACCAAACAAAGACCCTTAAAACTCAAAACCAGACTCCATTTGACATGTCTTTTTTTATTACTAGATAAAAAATAATATAAGATGAAGAATATGCGGTAGAAAATTGTATAGTTTATGTGTGCTTCATGACAAAGAGTACATAAGGTAATTATAGGTTTTACATGATTTTTAAGGCATTACAATATCAATTATAGTTAACTAATTATATCGACAATCAATAAGAATGTAGGCACAGTCCTGAGAGATATGAAGAATGAAGGGAGATATGAAAATTCTTTTAAAATTATGTCTCTAGCAATAAATAGGTCGATTCATCCAGGTAAAACACAGTTACGGCACACAGGGCAACTGAAACGGGTCATCAACCAGCGATCAATGCAGGAAAAGTGAAACATATGCTTACACGAAGGGAGGATCCAACAGCGTTCACCTTCCACGAATTCCCCCAAGCAAATGGTACAGTCCTCAGATTTCGACCCGACCTCTTGGCTCGTGTAACTCATAGAAGGAAACATCTTGTATAAGTCTTGTAGGATTTGTTTCCTCTCTTCTTCCACTTCTCTTACGCGCCTCCTCGTCCTGTCCAATGTTTCTATCCCCCTCCGGGGATCATCCTGGGACGAAGCATGGTCGAACCCACGTCTTCGGTCCCGGTTGTGCACAAAGTCAGCGAAGCAGCTCTTGGCGAGTATATACATTGAGAACATAAAGTAGAAAAAGAAACAGATGGTGGCAATCGTGCCGATATAAAACATTGGTTCCGTCTTCATTGCTTTGAAATTGTCCAGATAACATTTCAATATCTTGACGACGCCTGTCACGACGAGCATAGCGGCGACCACGAATACGACCAACCTAACGCTGCCTTCGAAAATAATACACGGATTCATTCCTCCGAACCTTGTGATCGCCAGCAAAACTGATACTTATTCTATTCTTATCTCTCTTTTATAGTACCGGAAAGTCCCCATGGTCCTGTCTTGCATAGCAGTGGAATTTCACGTCAATTTGCCAATTTTGAGTGAAAATCTAGGAAGATTTGTCGTTTTTTGTGTATGGAGCTGTCGAGGGTTTTATAACACTTCGATTATTTCTCTACTAGAAAATTTGTTAAACCCTGTCTCCACTTTCTCTTTTTCCTATCGTTTACGTCGTAGAAGTTGAGGACGTTGTTTCGAATTGAACTTTCTCCTGTTCCTATCGTTTACTTTGATCCATCCATAATGTGGCGTGTTTTACAAGTGACTTAATGCGGTCAT
Source organism: Melaleuca alternifolia (assembly GCA_019926035.1). Classification (NCBI taxonomy): domain Eukaryota; kingdom Viridiplantae; phylum Streptophyta; class Magnoliopsida; order Myrtales; family Myrtaceae; genus Melaleuca; species Melaleuca alternifolia. The sequence goes on from JAGKPW010000144.1 coordinate 2,896,697, forward strand.
ATATATTAAAATAAATGCAAGTACTTTCCCGATGTCATGTTTATTGACAATCCATGTTCCGCTGTAAAAAAGGGAATAGTGTCGCAAAAATCTACGTTCAGTATTATCTGTTCACAACATACTTTAGATGAACTTTATTGCGACTAGACAATCATCTGTTGTGACAAAATAAGTGTCGCATGATGAGACATGTTTCATTGTGGCAAAACCATATCTTCATCATGGTGAGACAAGTTTTATTGCGGCAAGATTATCCTTGTTGATGGGCAACCATTTGTTTTGATATTGTTAGAGAATCTCTTCTTATTGTTTTGAAGTTGACAAAACATAATTTTATTCGCAAGTGTTATTTGCTGAAGAAGACAGACTATTGCATCTTTTGGAGTATGTTAAAACATACATCGTCTGGTTAAGTTATTCGCACAGTCTAGGAGGATATCAAAATATGCATCGTCTATATCTATATCTATCGTCTGAAATATCTTATACTAAATTGTGACGATCTCATTGAATATCTGATGGATATTTTATATCTCTTATCTCGGTCAAATCTAAGGAGTATATTGGCTTAAAAATCTATTCACAAAGTCAAATATATTTGGATAGTTTATGGGTTGATTCTCCGGTCGTATATCTGACTATATATGGTATATTTCGATCGACTGGAAGGCAAGTATTTTGAGTAAGTATTCATACTTGAAAAGTGGAGGATCTGATTGTATGGACAATTAGGATCGACACTCTCTCTTCTTGGTTTCTAAAAACAGCTCGAGATCCCTTGATTGATTTTGTCCAATGGTATGATTGGAAGAACCTCTTTGGCAAGTGGCAACGGTCAACAAGGCCAGAGGAAGTATTTACAGGACTAGTCTCCAGGTGTAAAAGAGACAGAATATGCGAGAAACTCCTATAGTCTGAGCTATTCATTCTACTTGTCATTGTGCACATCAAATACTCAAAAGAGAGAAATACTACTGCTTCGTGAGAGTAGAGAAGTCGGTTCCTTATATTGTAATCTCTTTTGAAACATAGTGAACTCCAACCTATTGGTTGTCAGACCGAGAATGGATGTAGGCTTAATCAAAGCCGAACCATTATAACTGTTATGTTCCTTTCTCTTCTCTAACTCTCTGTTCTTAATTTACATTCAATTTATCTTGCAAATTTAAATTCCGCACATAATTGCAAGAACACCTATTCAACCCCCTTCTAGGTGTACGCACTAGCACTTTCAATTGGTATCAGAGCTAAGTAGCTTGTTTTATTGAAGTGTTTTTACTTCAGAGCTTAAAGATCTATGGCTAGTGCAGTTGCTCCAGGGTTGATGAAAGGACAGAGTCACACCAGACCTCCTTACTTCGATGGGAAAGATTACAACATTTGGAAGAATAAGATGAAGGCTTTCCTACGATCTAAGGATCCTCTGGAATGGGATGTAGTCGACAAAGGGATTGTTCCTAAAAGTAAAGATGATGCTAGAGCTATTTACTCTCTCTATTGTGCTTTATCTCCTATTGAATATAATCGAATCTCTTCTTGTGATACAACAAAAGAAGTCTAGGACAGACTCAATGTCACATATGAAGGAACTGATCGTGTAAAAGAAACAAGGATAAACATTTTTTTTAGGACAGTATGAAGCTTTCAAAAAGAAAGCTAGAGAATCTATTCTAGATATGTTCAGTCGTTTCACAGAACTTGTGAATAGCTTAGCATATCAAGGACAACCCATTTCGGAACCTATGAAGATCAACAAACTACTGCGAGGGTTATCCAAGGAATGAGATCACATCAAGACGTCCATCAGAGAGACTCAGAGAATTCAACCTCTCTCAGTAGATGGGCTAATTGGAACGCTTCAATCCTATGAAGTTGAAAGAATTGAGTCAATGGCTTTAAGAACTAATGTTGATTCTGATGATGCAGGGTCAGATGATTATTGAGATGATGAAGAGATGACACTCTTTATCAAAAGATTCAAGAAGTTGAACAAGAAGGGAAGGAAGTTCAGAAGATCAAACTTTCAAAAGAAGCAACCTGAAGAGAATGAATCGAATGGAGACTTGATATGTTTTAATTGCCACAAGAAAGGACATATCAAGCCGAACTGTTCTTTACTCAAAGAAAAGAGGGGGAGAAATGAAAAGTATAAGAAAGCTCTAAAGGCCGAAACATGGAGTGACACGGAATGTGAAGATAGTGATGAAGAGTATGCACAAATCTGCTTAATGACAAACTCGGACTCAGATTCAGACTCGGATCAAGATTTAGACTTAGATTCAAAACACAATGATCTGGTCAGAATTCCAGTTAAAGTTTCTAAATATATTGACGAATTATGTTCTAACCTAGAGTCGTCTCTCAAAAGAGTTTCTGAGCTGAAAAAAGGAGAACTTGAGAATCAAGCAACAGGAAATGTTCTAGAAAGAAAAGGCTGAGAGTTTTGAAAAGAATTTGTCTGATTTAAGAGTAAAGTCAGAGTCTCTTGAGAAAGAAAATCTTTGTTTAAAAGTAGATATTTCAACCATCCCAAAAAAAATTTCCATTGGATCTGAGAAACTTGAAAAGATTCTTTCTGTTCAAAGACCTTATTTCAACAAAGCTAGTCTTGGATGACCCCTAAAATAAAGTCTTTAATTGATTTTCCGAAAGTGAAAGAGAGACTTAAAAATAGACTTCCTAAAAAGGTTTACAAAAATCACTTCCGAAAGGTTTTCGTAAAACCTGTTGAAAAGAATCCTCTCGATCATTCTAATGTCAGCTCAAAACATCTTGAGACAGACTGCACTTTAAAGTGGAAAAATATTAGAAACTATTTTCCAAAGTCTTTATTTTGTGCTAACTCTATAGGACCCAAGAAAGTATGGGTACCAAAGAAAACTTGAGTCTTTTGTCTTTTCACAGGTCTTGAACAAAATCAAGTGGTATCTAGATAGTTGCTGTTCAAGACACATGACCGGTGATTCTGACCGTTTCACGAAAATAATCAAAACGAATGAAGGAAAAGTCTCTTTTGGGGGCAAAGGCAAAGGAAGATTATTGGACTCGGAATAGTCAAGATTGGGAGCTTGATCATCAATAATGTTTCTCTTGTGAAAGGCTTAAAGTATAATCTGCTAAGCATCAGTCAACTCTGTGATGCTGGATATAAAATCAACTTTCAAGAAGATATATGTTCTGGAACAAGTGAAGACAGTATGCAGTCGTTTACTGGTCGTCGACATGGTAACATCTATCTTTTGGACATGAATTTGGATAATTCAAAATGTTTTGTTTTAATACAGGATGAAGCCAGCCTTTGGCATAAGAGATTGTGACATGCCAACCTAGAAACAAATTGCTAAGATATCTACAAAGAGACTTGTTCGTGGCATTCCAAAATTACCTTTTCGGAAGTCTAATCCCTGTACTCCATGTATATTGGGAAAATAGGTCAGAAGCTCCTTTAAATCTGTCAACCAAATATCTTTTGATCGTGCTCTGCAGCTTATCCATATGGATCTTTTTGGACCTACAAGAACTCAGAGTCTGGGAGGTAAAAGATATTGTCTGGTAATAGTGGATGACTTTTCTCGATTTACTTGGGTTTATTTCTTGGCAAACAAATCTGAAACGTTTCATTACTTCTCAAAGTTTGCTAAGACAGTTCAGAATGAGAAATGATATTTTATCTCTAAGATACACTCTGATCATGGAAAGGAGTTTGAAAATCAGGACTTTACGAAGTTATGTGATGACTTTGGAATTCAACATATCTTCTCTTCTCCTTATACTCCTCAGCAGAATGGGGTAGTAGAAAGGAAAAACAGATCTCTTCAAGAAATGGCAAGAACTTTACTGATCGGAGGTAATGTTTCATCTAGTTTCTGGGTAGAAGCTGTTTCTACTGCCTACTATGTCATTAACAGGGTTTTCCTAAGGCCAAATCTTCAAAAGATTACATATGAGCTTTACAAAGAGAAGAAACCGAATGTTTCTTACTTTCATGTCTTTGGATGTAAGTGATTTATTCTTAAAAATGTTTATGATAATATTGGAAAATTTGATGAGAAATCAGATGAATGAATCTTTCTGGGATATTCTACATCTAGCAAGGCCTACAGAGTATTCAACAAGAGATCACAGACTGTAGAAGAGTCAATAAATGTCCAGTTTCATGAGAATGTGCAAAGACAGGACAATCTAACTCAACTCGAAGAAACTGACATGTTCTCAAAACATACAAGTTCTGACCTTCCAGAAGATACTAAGAACTTCTCAGAATGTTCTCAGGAAGGGGAAATAACCAATACCAGAATAAAAAGGAACTGGAAACATAGGTCTAGTCATCCGACTGAGTTAATCATTGGAGATCTTGAAGAAGGCATTCGTACCAGATCTAAACGCTTCGCTATTCCTAAAGACCAAGAAGAATCAAGTGCCATTGCATTGGTTTCAGAAATTGAACCAAAGAAGGTAGATGAAGCTCTGACATACGATAGCTGGATAGAAGCAATGGAAGATGAACTTAGATAGTTTTCTATCAATGATGTTTGGGAATTGGTTCCTAAACCTAAAGGAAAGTCTATTATAGGAACCAAGTGGATTTTCAGAAACAAAATGGATGAGGAAGGAAATGTGGTCATAAACAAAGCAAGACTAGTGGCTGAAGGATACACTCAAGAAGAAGGGATAGATTATGATGAAACCTATGCTCCTGTTGCAAGGTTAGAGGCTATCAAATTGTTACTTGTTTTTGCTTGTTCTAACAATTTCAAGTTATTTCAAATGGATGTGAAAAGTGCCTTCTTGAATAGATTCATCCAAGAAGAGGTCTATGTCAAACAGCCTCTTGGATTTGAATATCCAAAGTATCCTAATTCTATTTACAAATTGAAGAAGGCTTTGTATGGTCTGAAGCAAGCACCCCGAGCCTAGTATGAACGACTAAGCAATTTCCTGATTAAGAGTGGCTTTGACAAAGGTAAAGTTGATACTACATTGTTTATCAAGAGAGAAGGTAAATACTTTCTATTAGTCCAAATTTATGTAAACGATATTATCTTTGGATCTCCTAATGAAAGTCTTTGCAAGAAATTTTCAAGTGATATGCAAAATGAGTTCGAGATAAGCATGATGGGTGAACTCACTTTCTTCCTGGGATTACAAGTCAAACAACAGAAGGAAGGAATATTTGTTCATCAGGATAAGTATGCAAAGGATATTGTTAACAAGTTTGGTCTGGAGAACTGTAAGAAGACAGATACTCCCATGGCTAACACTTCCAAACTTGAGAAGGATGAAGAAGGAAAAGGAGTAGATCGGAAACTCTATCGAAGCATGATCAGATCACTTCTTTACCTTACTGCTTCTCATTCAGTGTGTGTATGTGTGCTAGATATCAATCTAATCCTAAAGAATCACACATGTCTGCTGTTAAGCGTATTATCAAATATATTTCTACTACTTCTAAATTCGGTCTATGGTACCCCAAGGAAAGAAACTTCACTTTACTTGGCTACTCAAATGCAAATCTTGCAGGATGTAAAATTAACAGGAAAAGCACCTCTGGAACATGCCAACTTCTAGGAAATCGTCCTATATCTTGGCTCTTCAGAAAGCAGCATACTCTTGTCCTCTCCACAGCCCAATCTGAATATGTAGCTCTTGGGAGTTGTTGCTCCCAAATTCTATGGATGAGACAACAGTTGCAAGACTTTGGCATTAAGAAATATTGTGTGGAAATTCAATGTGACAGTACAAGTGCAATGGACCTTACAAAAAATCCGATTATGCACTCAAGGGCCAAGCACATCGAGATACGACACTACTTCGTTCGAGATCACGTTCAAAAGAAGGATGTCAGAGTTACTTTTGTTGATTCTCATAATCAACTAGCAGATATATTCACTAAACCTCTGGATCGACGATTGTTCGAATCAATTCGCAGTCAATTGAACATTCTATCCTTATAGTCTATGTGATAGATGGTGCTCACAGAACATGCATCACGGCCTCCTTAGCACGTTCGGACTCCTACCATCCTTCGGTCCTCAGGTAACTTGTATCTATACTTTTAGGTTGTTAAGGTATGTTATTTAGAGTATATTTACTTGTCGAGTTGAATCGTTGCATATTAATTGCCTCTTTTGATCTATGAATCGTTGTTTTATTTTCAAAAGATTCTATTTTCTTATGAATTTCAAAAGACATTCCTTATCTCCTGAAGCCGGGTGGGATTTTGCCTTTTCGTTCGAAAGCTTTTCGTAGTCTGAATTCCTAGCAGATTGTTTTCTCTCTTGTTTCTCTCTTCCAAAAAAGTTTTCATCTTTCTGCTCAAACAACGAAGATTTCGTCAGTGATTGCACTTATGTTCACATCAAGGAAGAATTCAAGTTGTGCCGAGAAGCAATTTGACCAAGCTGGTATCAGGATGAGGTCTGTTCCTCAAACAAGCAAGCCTGGACTTCTGTCAACACCGACTTCCTAAAAAAAACGCTCTGATAAAGGGAAGAAAATTGCGCCAGTCCCAACAACGAATACAATCACTATTCCTGATGACAACTCTGATGATGATACACTCACTGTTGTTGAGTATATGTCACGTCACTATGGGAAATCGATTGTTTCTAGATCTCCACACAACACTGGCAAAGAACCAGGTGAAGCTGAAAGGTCAGCCTCTAGAAAATGGACCGATCAAAACAACGTTCCTAGCAACAAGATAGGGGGAGTAGGTACATTCTTTCCTACATATCAACAGGCTAATGCTCCGTCCCTCTATCATCTTTCTCAGACTATATATGCTGAAGCCCTAGCACAACCGAATCATTTTGATGAGTTCAAACAATTGCTTGGACTTATTATTGGATTAAAATCTCGTCAATCTAATTTGGAGCTTGCTTTGTCGGAATACATCAACCTACAAATTCAGTCTCTCTACTCTATTGTTCAAGAATTTTCTTAGCATATAAACAAGAAAGTAGATGTTGATCAGTGGAATGAGACGATCAAGAAAGTAGAACAAACAGTGCAGTCATTAGACAATCTTCACTTTGTTCGAGTTTCTCCTCCCTCTTGATCTTTTTAGTTGATAAACAGGGAAGTTCATGCAGATTTTGTTTTTGGATGTTTTACTTTTGATATATATGTTTGACCTCTGGTTGGTTGGATGAATGGATGTGTTTGAGCTATGCTTGAATGAAGCTGTTATCTGAATGATTGATAGGGTGAGGTTGCTTAGGTTAAGGAAGACCTTCACAAAGACATTCTAAGGCTGGAACAGTCTGTGTTGGCAATCGATTCGTTCAAGCTTGTCCGTTCTCCTCCTACTCCTTAATTCTTTTTTCGATGTCAAAAAAGGGAAGAAGAACAGTTTTGATACTTTAACTTGGCTTTGAATTGTTCTGACTTTAGTTTTGTGCTCAGAATTTTGTGGTTGGTTATTATGTCTTAAATCTTGACTGAATTATTATGTTCTATCAATGACAAACTAACGTTCTTTTATTCCAAAGTTTTTTTATATCTATTACAGGTTCTTGTATGTTCTAAATTTATCAAAACCGCAGGTTGTTTTTGAAGGATCTAGTGCCATCACCTAGAGGGGGTGAATAGGTGATTTTAAAATCTTTTGCGGAAGTATGTAAAACACAGCGTGTGAAGTGTGAAATGTGAGTGATATATGAAGAACTATAAGCACAAACAGAGAGTTAAGAGAGAAGATCAAGACACAAGAATTATAGTGGTTCAGCTTAGCTCAAGCCTACGTCCACTCTCTCGGGCTGACAACCTATCGGCTGGATTCCACTATGAATCAAAAGAGTTACAAATCAGTTCTAAGACTTCACTAAGTATTTTGCTCTCACAGCAAGTATATGTAACACTCTTTTGTTTACAATGTAAGTGTACAGTAAGTGAGCAGCTCTAAACTTTGGAATTAAACTATCATATTCTCGTATTGTATATGGAATAGCTTGAAATATCTTCCTTAAATACTCCTTCATGCCAATATGACTGTTGGCACTTTCCAAAGGAATTCTTCCAATCAACCCGTTGGACAGAATCAGGAGTATATCAAGCAATCTTCAAATAGTGTCAAGAGTCTGTCAATCCTGGTCGCCCATACAATTAGGATCTTGATTTCCATAAGTGAATACTTGGCACATTTACCCAATCTTCAGAGAATCTAATATGCCAATAATAAACTTCATATTCTTAGAAGTAATCAATCTTGTTGATCCATAAATATGCTGTCTGAAATCCACGAGTATCAGAGTCGTAAGAATATCCTCTTACTCAACAGTCATCATAAATCCGACTACCCAGATTTTACCAAATTTGACTTTCAGACGATATATGTTTGATACCTTCAAATCTTAAAGATCTTACTACCTTCAGGTGTTAAAGATCTGACAACCTTCTGACTATTAAGTCTAACATCTCTCCAGATGATAAAGATCTGACCACGACTAAACATTTGACTCAAAATCAAATCACAGAGTTTTATATAGAGTTTTGTTATCTTCAAAATCATCGAAAAGATCTTCTTCTAACAATCTCCCCTTTTTTGATGATAACAAAACGATCCTGGAGATTTTGGAAATATATTATACAACACAAAATGTTAGATAAAACCAATATCTCATAATCAGATATAAGGCATGATCCTCTCTGTATAATCTGCATCCACAAGACAAAGTTAGTCTTTGACAGTGTATAATATAATAAAGAAATAAACAATATCCCTGTATGTCCCTGTCATAAAATAAACAATGCAATCAATCAGCATCACGAATCATCCATCCATTCATTTATCCTATCAAGCAATCATTACATCCAGTCAACCACATCAATAAAATAGCCACACAAAATCAAGTCAAAGGCAAAATCTGCACTGTTCTCCCCCTTCTTGTCATAATAAAAAAGTTTAAGAGGGGGGTTGAACACGAACAAAATGAAGATTATCCAATGACTGCACAGTCTGCTCCAGTTTCTTGATCGTCTCAGTCCATTGATCAACATTTGCTTTCTTGTTAATCTGCTGAGAGAATTCTTGAACGATGGAGTAGAGAGCCTGAATCTGCAGATTGATGTGATTTCGATATTCCGATAAAGCAAACTCTAAATCAGATTGACGGGCCTTTAATCCAATAATGAGTCCAAGTAATTGTTTGAACTCGTCAGAATGATTTGGTTGTGCTAAGGCATCAACATATATAGTGTGGGGCGCCACCTTCCCCACCCAAGCACCGCAGCCTAAGACCATCCTTGGTCAGGCACTAAATGATTAGGTCCTTCATCTCCACGATGCTTGAAGTTCCTTGGATTTTCCATTTAGAGCAAAGGCTCTTGGTGGCCAATAATTATTTTCCCAAGGATAAACTCGTGATCGCTAACAATTAAAATTAATTACTCTACGATCACTATCTCCCCGAACCAAATTCTAGCAGCGGAAATATATAAACGAGACGGAGAATACACAATCACATGAATATGAGAAACATCGACTTTTATATATATACGTCGACACTAGGCCGATCTAGCAAAGTTTGTGAACCAGCTCTACATACACAACTTCGCTCACACAACCCGGCACATAACAAAAAGAGTCATCGTGTCAACTACAGTCGATGTCTAGTCAAAAAGTATAGTCAAAAAGCCTCGTGGCATGTCAGTACTACAGTGCGCCTCCCGATGAGCCCTGTACTAGACCGTCGAAGGTGTTTGTCAGAGATAGAGGGCCAACCCAACGCTCACCGATCCAAGCATAGACAGCAAAGAATCGGTACGTTAGTGTCTCGGAACCTCGACCACTACAGATCCTCACTCCGGTCTTTGCTAACAGGAACCGCATCTCAGGCCGATCGGACCAAAAGAACTCAGTATAGTTGTGGAACAGATCATCCACAATACCATAATGCCACGGTGGGTCTCTTGGTGCACTAGTCATATCAACAATCTGAGAACAAAACCCAAAAGGGTAAGCATAAAGCTTAGCAAGTAAGGGACCGATCACTCAAATGAGCCTTCTAATATGTACTTACCACAAACGTTCGCATGCATGAACTATGTAGACAAATCAGTTCAGTCCTAACAATGTTTGTCTCATGCACAACAAGCAATGCTAGGACACCCACATGTAAATATCAACATTCATATGCCATGAAACACTACCAAATCACACAAATCAAGTGTTTCGATGCATATGCAATGCAAGTTCATGCATAATCTCCGAGCACGTAGCCAAGACACCCATCCCTGTACACAAGAGTTCTCAACTCCGGATACCACAGATCGTCGGTGCTATCACTTGACTCACGTGGGCCCCCGGATACCCTCGGTATCCAGGCATCTCCCCTCCGGAGGCTTCGCACCATCGGGAATATAGTAATCCAGCCATCCCCGCCCCCCCGCGCTACCGGACTCCAACTATACTCACAGATGCGGCAACCCGTCCTGGAAGCATCCCCGGCCTACCTCCCCCGCTACCGTGACCTTCCATTCATCCGAGGCATCCCCACTCCCTGGGGGTCACGCGCCCAAAGCGCGAACAATTTCCTCCCTCCAACACACGCATGCAATGCTCAATCAACATGCAGCAACTCAAGACGTATTTAATATACATGCCTAGGACGTATTAATGTTGAAGGAAGGACACCAAAACTCAAGACATACCGCATCAATCTTCCAATGCAAGAGCACCACAGAAATCCAGTATGTACAATCAATCAATTGATTCTAAAACCCAAAGTCGAGGTCCCTTAGAAATATTCACGAACTTCATTACAGCTTAGATAAGACACAAATGAGTATTTTTTTTCATGAAGAACTCCATGTGAAAGTCGTAGAGCAAAAAGGCTTGTAAGTTCAAAGAAAATCGGGTCCTCTTTCCACTAACGAAATACAAAGCATTTCTTATCGGATTAAGCTGAAATGTGGATATGTTATATCCCTAAAACTGACCTACAACTTTCATGAAGAGAACTTGTTCAAAATCGTAACTTAAGGAGCTCAAAACTAGCACAGAATCCACAAAGGTCGGTGCAGTTTTCTGGAAAACGAAGGTTCTGGAAGGTCAGAAGAATGAACGAACCAGGGGTCTATAAAATTCCTAAAATTTCCAAATAAATCTACGTTATAGTTCAACATGTTACAAACAACTTTCATGAAGACAAGATAATCCAATTCTTTCTCATTCGTTTCAGAAAAATTCAACCAGCCGAGTGGTTTTCAGACCAACCCAGCTCGAAATGGGTTTCCATCCTAGGTTTTCATCTATGGTCTCACTTCTTCTTACCAAGTAAGCACGAATTCAACCAGAAACACAGCTTAAACTAAGCATTCCACAGACCATAATCAACCTAAATTAAGGCATCACGGCGAACGCAATCCCAAAACTTGCCTCAAACTCAGATTCGGTTGGCGAGAGCGCGAGCGATTTGAGCTTCCCGGCTGCCAACTATGCTTCGGCTGAATCTTCTTGCAATTGAACTTCACAAAAGGAGAAGGAAATGGGCGAACTAACCTATGGGGATGGTGGCTGTGCGTGAAAGATGGAAGAATGAAGGGAAAATCTCATTTTTATACCTTTCATCCCCTTGCATGCAAGTAGCCATTTGTCCTCTCTTCCTCCAAGTGGCGTGCATGAAGGATAACACCTCTTCTTCATGCCCTTAGACACTTGTCACTACAATTTCACCACTTGTCTCTTCTTTCATTACAAATGGCGCTCAAAGAGATAAAAAAAAACTTATTCTTCAAGCTTAGCCAATTTCCTTCACTCTCCAATTCCACAAACCTTTTTCTAAAACTTGTAATCGTGTACTTTGGCAAGGTGGCCGATCAACCAATCATCATAATTTATTTTGAGAATTGTTTCCTCAATCGAAACTTCTCCACGAATTTTCATTCCGTATTTTCTGAAATCTCGGACATGTCGTTACTAAGTGCAATTTCATGCATAATAAGCAAATCTCTATTAGCACATGACTAAATTTCACAGTGTCCTTGTCGAAATTTCAGTCTACCACATATAGTCTAAGGAATATGATAAAAGGAGGGAGCATTGGCTTGTTGATAAGTAGGATAGAAGGTACTAACTCCCCCTGTCTTGGTGCTATCCAAGCTGCTTTGATCAGTCCAATTTCTGAAGGTAGACCTTTCAGCTTCAATTGGATTCTTGCCTGAGTTAAGTGGGGATTGAGTGATGATCGATTTCCCATGACGAGACATATATTCAACCATAGTGAGAGTATCATCATCATCAGAATTGCCATTAGGAAGGATCAAGGGATTCCTCGTCAGAATTGGTGCAAGCACAACTATTTTTCCTTTGTCCAAGTGCTTTTCGGATGTAGTTGATGTTGACAGAATTCCGGGCCTACTCGAATGAGGAGCATCAGCAAACGTCACTTTCTTCTCAGTAGAACTTGAAGTCTTCCTTAACATAGACATATATGTAGTTACAGATAAAATCTTCGTTTGATCAAGCAAAAAGTTGAAAGCTTTTTGGAAGAGAGAAAACTAGAAGAATGCAAATTGCTAGGGTTTCAAATGAAAGAAGAGCTTTTGAGTGAAGAGGCGGAATCCCAATCGGTTTAAGGAGTGAGAGAATGCCTTTCGAAATTCAAAAGAAAACTGTATTTGAAATAAAATTTCCAAAACAACTATTCAACAATCAAGGGATGCATATAGCATGCAACGATTCAAGGAGGCAGGTAAATATGCATTATGTAACGATCATACCTTAACATACTAAAAATAAAGATACAAGTTACCTTATGACGAGTGGTGGGAAAAATTCATATCATATAGTCTTGGGTGGAAGATCAGCAGAAGTGCCAAACGTTGTGTACGACGCATACTTTGGTGCCAAAAGTTACAAATCGCTAACTTCAGTGCCAATTTCGGAAAAACCAGAACTTTTAAGTGCCAACGGCGAGAATTCCGGCCAAAAATTGACGTGGCATTTATAATTATTGGCATTATCTGACGTAGTAATTGTTAGGAATCTACGTAAGCTCACTAAACGACGCCGCTGCTTCCACGTAGACACTAAACGACGCCGCTGCTTTAGTTGTAACCAATTTAGATTAGGGTTAACTCCAAATTGGGGGTAGAGGTGAAATCAATCAAATTAGGGTTTCATCTTTCTATCTTCCGTCTTCAACCATCTACGTGGTCATTGCTTCGTTGTAGTCACCCATCATTGCTCGATCTGACGCCGGCATCCCTCGTGGTCACTCAGTCCGTCATCGTTCAGTCCGTCATCGCTGACTCACCCACCGTGGCTTATCGTTAGGTTCGAAATCTTGTCTCGCTCATTGTCAATTTGGAGGTGGAAAATCACTCTGTGGTGGGGACCTCCCACGACATATTGTCACACTTCTGGTATTATCCCTCTCATTATGGACTGTGGGGACCTCCGACGACAAGTTTGTCCCTCTCATTGTCGACTGTCAAGACCTCTAGAATAAAAGAAGTGCTGATTTTTTTATATTAATTATTTGTGGAGACCTCCATGTGTTTGTCGTGGTGTTAGTGCTTTGTGGTCCCAAACTCTAATTTAATTTTTTATTTGATGCAGTATTGGTATGGGAGACAAGGAAGTTGCCATCATTGTTTGCTATGATGGGGAATTCGTCATTGGCGCCGATGATTTAGAATATTCAGGGGGAAACGAAGGTACAATCTTCTTAAATGTAGCAAGGCCATCATATATTGAATTCCTGAAGAACATAGTTTATTTCTTCCAATGCAAAGTAAAAAAATTGCATTATTGTGTTCCTAGGAAAGAGTTGAAGGATGGATTGAGGCTCCTGAATGATGATAATGGTATTAGGAATATTGTTTACAATTATCTTCATGGCAAGGGAGCTAAGGTGTATGTCAAGTGCTATGATGAAGAGAGCATCGAGATAGAGGAAGATGAAGATGGAGATGAAGCTGGAGATGAAGCTGGAGCTAGTACTTAGGTTCAGTCTGGAGAACAGCAGGAGAGGGATGAGAGGGAGGATGAGGAATTGGCTGGATTGGATTGGGAAATGGCCAGATCTAGTGACTCAAATGATGTAAATTTTGCTGGTGTAAATGATTCAAGTGATGACGATGATGAAGAGATGGCAAAATCAAGGCAAAAACATAGAGAGTTTGAGGTAAATAAGTTTGCATCAGTTGAAGAGCAACCAGGCGTTAGAACTGAAGAAGCTGATGTCAGTAATGGTACTGACTACGAAGGCGATGATGATGAGAGTGTCGGTTCTGATGATGAACAACCAGGCGGTGATGAGGTACGTATGCATAAAAGAAAGAAAAGTAAGTATGCCTCATATGATCCAATTGTTGAGCGTCCTATTTTATGTGTGGGTATGAAGTTTGATGATGCAAAACAATTTAAAGAAGCTATTGTGAGGTACTTTATAAGTGAACAGAGGAGTCTTGATTTTGTTAGAAACACGAAAAAATTTGTCAGAGCTAAGAATGCATAATCAAATTGCTCTTGGAAGATTTATGGTGCATTGAGTAAGAACAGTGGGTCATTTCAGATTAGATCCTTCCATGATCAACATAATTGTTCCATTGTTTTTTTACAATAAAAGGGTAACAAGTGTATGGTTAACGAAGGCAATGCCTGAGATTAAGAGTCCTCAGTTGAAACAGTTAGTAAGGGAGCAGGTTGGGGTTAATGTGTCGTGGAGTCAGTGCAAAAGGGCCAAGCAGAAGGTGATGAAGACACTTATCGGTAAATACAAGGAAGGATATGGTCAGGTTTGGGAATATGCTGGCGAATGCATACTCCAGAACCCATATTGTAGATTTTCAGTTGAGGTTGTACAAAGGCCGTTGCCTAATCATGGGACTAATTTCGATAGGTTTTATGTTTGCTTTGAAGCATGTATACGAGGGTTTTTGGTTGGTTGCAGGAGGGTTGTAAGGCTGGATGGTTATTTTCTAAAAGGTTTATGCAAGGAAGAGTTATTGGCTGCCATTGGGAGAGATGCGAACAACCAAATGTTTCCGATAGCTTGGGCTGTAGTTAAGATAAAGAATAGAGACACTTGGTCGTGGTTTCTCAAAAATTTAATGGTTAGCCTTGAAATTGCTAATGGAGGAGGTTGGGCATTCATGAGCGACCAACAAAAGGTAATGACGTGTCCCGAACTTTTATGTCCTTAATTAATAGCATATCTTGTTATAATAATTATGTTTGTTTACTTCATTCTTTAACAAGAACTTGTTCCTGCGTTAGCCGAGTTGATGCCATTTGCGGAACATAGAATGTGTGCACGACACATATGTGCAAATTGGACAAAGAATTACAAAGGAGATAAATTGCAAAAGCAGTTTTGGAAGATAGCAAAGAGCACAAACATGGCTGATTTTAGAATAGCCAAATAGGAGTTGCTGCAGTTGACAAAGGAAGGTTTTCATGCATTAATGCAAACTGATCCTAAACATTGGTGCATGGCCTTCTTCAGCAAAGCATTCAAGTGTGACATCGTTGACAACAACCTCAGCGAAACTTTTAATGGCTGTATATTATAGGCTAGGTGCAAACCTATAATCAGCATGTTGGAAGATATACGAGTCATGGTCATGACTAGGCTGCACAAACAAAGAGATGAGGCTGCAAAGTGGACTAGACAATTTGTTTCAAGGATTGCCAAGAGATTAGATGCAAACCTGGTTGCTAGTAGGTTTTGTTATGAAATTTGGAATGGAGACGATAGATTTGAGATCATGAACAAAGCTGACAAGTTTGTGGTCCACCTACAGAGGCGAAAATGTTCATGTCGAGCTTGGCAATTAACTGGAATTCCTTGTGCACATGCCATTTGTGCTATGCAGCTGAATGCATAAAACCCAGAAGATTACCTTCATGATTGGTACAAGAAAATCGCATATCTAGTTTCATACGAATTCATGATGCAGCCTATTAAAAGTGGCAAATACTGGGAGCCAACAAATCACGAAGGACCACATCCTTTGCCACTGAGGAAGCAAATTGGAAGGCCAAAAAGGAAAAGAAGAATGTAGGAGGGGGAGACCTCAAGTTAGAGAATGAGCAGAAGTGGTATGAAGATGAATTGCTCTTATTGCCACAATGCAGGACATAATAAGAAAGGGTGTGCATTAAGGAAGAAACATGAGGCTGAAAGGACATATGGTGGCCAAACCGATGGGGCTTTAGCTGCAGGGCCAAATGCAGGACTAACTGAAGAACCGATTTTGGGGCAAACCGAAGGGCCTACATGGACAACCACTAAATCAACTGTTGAACAAATCAGGAAAAAATATCCAGTAAGTTGCATGATTTGTGTTTAAGTTAATTAAAGAACACTAAAACTCTAAATTATGCTTTTTTTTAGGTGAGAAGAAGGTCAGCACCGGGTGAAGGGCTTAGTGTACAGCCAAGTGAAGGGCCAACTGAGGGGCTTAATGTACAGCCAGGTGCAGAGCCAGTGAGAGCTTCAAGAAGTCAGCTCGAGGGCCAGTTCCAGGGCTAGGTGAGGCGCCTAATGTAGAGCCAGGTGCTGGGCCAGCTCGAGCTTCAAGAGGATCAACTCGAGGGACAGCTCGAGTTTCAAGAGGATCAACTGGAGGGCCAGCTGCAGGGTCAGTTGAGACGCCTAATGTAGAGCCAGGTGCAAGCCCAGCTCGAGTGACAAGAAGATCAGGGCCAAACAAAGAATCGCCGATTTCAAAATTGAGATTAAGTCAGCTAGTAAGTTGTGTTATTCTCTATATATATGTTATCTTATGGGTTAGGGGTTGAACCTTAATTTTTATGTTGCTATTAGATGAGGAAGACATATGCATCTGCTGTAGACCGTGAGGGACCACAGCGAACAATAGGGATCTTGGGAAAAGGCTACGACAATATGGTTATGGTTTTTATACAGATGAACGTACATGGGCAACGATCTTAAATGCAAGTTTGGTAATTTATAATTGATATTTCATATTTACTGATAAATATGAATATGGCAATCTATTGTTATAGCCTAGAAGACAATCGGAGGTGCTCATCTCGCCTGGTATGGTATCTGTGGAGTCAAGGGCTGCACCAAAGAAAATTTCAAGAAAAAAGAAGACATCTGGTGCAGAGCAACCAGTAGTTCAGTCACAACCAGTAGAGCAACCAATACAGCCAGAGACAATAATGCCAACTGAAGAACCTACATGTCCAATAAGAAAGAGTGTGAGGATTATGAATCAATCTAAATCTCCATCAAAACAAAAAGAAACTGGAGTTGTGCATATTGACTGATGAGATGATGGTCTCATGTTCTTATCAGTTTGATTTGTGTTGGGATGGGAATAATACATTGACTGATTGGGTGGCTGGAAATTGTATTTGATTGTTTGAGATTGTGTATACATGGTTGGTGTGACCATAGGGAGGGAAAGTAGTGATGATGGATATTGTAAGGAAAATTCTGAGATTCAATGTCAATGGAGGAAAATTTTCAGTCACGGCTTGTTTGTTTTTGTTTTTTGTTTACTATATGATAATTTGTCAGAGGTGTTTGGGCGTACAACACTGTTGTTAGTGTGATTGTATCAGATGTTCGTGTGCTAACCGCTGGTTAGTGTGTGCTGCTGCTGTTAATGGAAATGGATGGCACTAAGAACGATCACTTTTTAATGCTAAGTGTCACTGAAGTGATCATTCATAATAACAACTAGCACTAAAGTAATCATTATCAACCAAAATTAGCACTCAAGTGATCTTAGTCAACAAAAACTATCACTCCGACGATTCATCTATATCATTTTTAGCACTAAAATAGTCACTCAATATGCTCGTTGCTGCAAATTCCCCTGAAAATTGTAACAACTTGAAACAGTCACTGATGATCAAGAGTTCTCAGAGTAGCCATTCAACTAAGATCAAGAGTAGCCATTGTACCAATATTGAAACTACATAACTCATGGAATGAGCTCATAAAATGCCAATCTTGAATTGCATTCCATTCTCATTTTCACCAAAAACATGTAGTTATAGCAGCAAACTATGGACAACCAATATCTACAAAACTAACAACACAAGTTAAGCTGCTGCTTTGTACACAAAACAAGTACAAATTCCACTCATATTTCAACTATGGTAAACAGAGAAGCTTGTTCTCATCACTAACTTTACATTTCACCATGACATAAGCTAAGCAATATAAAAATAGCACAATCAACGCTCGATGACTCAATAGTTCATTGTTTATCTTTGAAACTTGCTTCTTCAAATGGTTGGCCGACGATGTTAACGCCTTCAGTTCTGCTTGCACTGAGTCGACATCCTCCAACTCGTCCATTAATGTAGGTAGAGGTTGCTGTCGTTCTTCAAGTAACTCCAATATCACCTGTGACACTCGGGCGGAGAATTTGCCATCCACCCATTTGAAATATTTGCACTTCGACCCTTCTCTAAACTTACCACATCCATGGAATCTTCTCACAGGATTCAAGCGACTCCAAGATGTTCGTTTTGGACTGGGTATCCCACAATAACAGTAATGAGCAACTTCTTATTCACTATGTTCGGACGAATTTGTACCGCTGGTGAAGTTCCTACTCTTCATTTGTGAGAGGAATAAGCTGTCCATTGGGGCGATGGAGATTTAGGGTTTGAAAGAGGATTTTTTTCAATTTAGGGTTTGGCCAACGATTTGGGGTTCTTATTTCGGGATAATGGCCTACAAGACGCCGTTTTGATTATCTTTTGCTGACCTCGCCTCCGGCGAGCCAGATCGGACTTGGAAATTAATAAACTATTGGCTACGTCGGATTTCCGGCAGGTATATCGGAGTTGGCACTTAAAAGTTCTGGTTTTTCCAAAATTGGCACTGAAGTAAGCGATTTATAACTTTTGGCACCAAAGTGTGCACCATACACAACTTTTGACACTTCTGGTGATCTTCCCCCTATAGTCCTGAGTCATAAGATACCAAGATGATAATGTATCAAGACTTGGACCGTCTGAGACTTTTGTAAGATCTGAGCAATGTAAGATATGAGCCTTGTAAGATCTGAAGATCATAAGTTCCGAAGCAGCATAAGATCTGGCGCATCGTAAGATCTGGACCATGATATGATTTGAGCTTAATCATCATGAGATAAGATATTCAGCTTGTTCCGAAAGAATTCTTATCCAATGACTTTGTAAAGATATCTGCAAGCTGATTCTTAGAATCAATGAAGGTAACTCTGACATCCTTTATCTCCACATGATCCCGTATAAAGTGATGTCGAATTTCAATATGCTTTGCTCTAGAGTGCAACATAGGATTCTTAGTTAAATCCATAGCACTGGTGCTATCACACCTGATTTCAATACATGACCTCGAAATTTTGAAGTCACGCAGTTGTTGCTTCATCCGTAAAATCTGTGAACAGCAACTTCCAAAAGCAACGTATTCTGACTCCGTTGTTGAAAGAGCAACATTATGTTGCTTTCTTGACAACCATGAGATAAGTCATTCTCCAAGCAGCTGATAAGTACTTGAAGTACTCTTTCTGTTTAGCTTACAACCTGCTAAATCAGCATCTGAATATCCAAGTAAAGTAAAGTCCCCATCTTTTGGATACCATAATCCAAACTTTAAAGTAGTTGCCACATACTTTATAATTCTCATCACAGCACTGAGATGTGACTCCTTTGGATTGGATTGATATCTAGCACAAAGACATACACTAAACAGAATGTCAGGTCTCGATGCTGTTAGATATAAAAGAGATCCAATCATACTCCTGTAAAGTCTCTGATCAACCTGTTTCCCATCGATGTCTTCATCAAGTTTCAAAGTACTTGACATGGGCATCTCTGTCTTCTTGCAGTTTTCCAAGCCAAATTTTGACACAATCTCCTTGGCATATTTTTCTTGGTGAATGAAGATTCTTTCCTCTGATTGTTTGACTTGCAAGCCTAGGAAGAATGTCAATTCTCCCATCATACTCATTTCGAACTCATTCTGCATCGCCTTGAAAAAATTATTGCAGAGTGTTTCATTTGAGGAACCAAAGACGATATCATCCACATATATTTGAACTAGGAGAAAATCTTTTCCCTCAGTCTTGACAAACAAAGTTATATCTACTTTACCATTCTCAAAACCATTTTCAAGTAAGAATTTACTTAACCTTTCATACCAAATTTTGGGAGCTTGTTTCAGACCATAGAGTGCCTTCTTTAGTTTGTACACATGATCTGGCTTTTTCGGATCTTCAAAACCAGGAGGTTGCTTTACATACACCTCATCTTGTATGAATCCATTCGGAAATGCACTTTTAACATCCATTTGGAACAATCTGAAATTTTTGTAACAAGCAAAGGCAAGCAATAATCGAATAGCTTCTAACCTTTCTACCGGTGCATAAGTTTCATCATAGTCAATTCTTTCTTACTGAGAGTATCCTTTTGCAACTAGTCTAGCTTTGTTTCTGACAACTTTACCTTCTTCATCCAATTTGTTTCTAAACACCCTTTTGGCTCCAATGATGGATTTCCCTTTTGGTTTTGGATTAGCTCCCAAACATCATTGATTGCAAATTGTCTGAGCTCATCTTGCATAGCCTCAATCCAACATTCATCCAATAGAGCTTCATCTACACCTTTTGGTTCAACTTTAGACACAAGTGCCACTGTACTAGATTTTTCGTGTCTTTGTGCCCTCGTTCGGACTCCTTCATTAAGATCGCCAATGATAAGTTCAATTGGATGATTGGACTTATGTCTCCAATTGGAAAGAAGAATTCTTCTGGTCTCATATGATAGAGTTTCATCTTCTAGTTGTTGAGCTTCCTCATGAGAGTTCATGGTTGAGAAGTCTCAAGAGTGACTTGGAATATCAAGCTGTGGTTGAAGTGAATGTAATTGAGTATCTTCAAGAAACTTGACATTCATTGACTCTTCCACAGTTTGAGTTCTTTTGTTAAAGACTCTGTAGGCTTTGCTTGTCATGGAGTATCCAAGAAAGATTCATTTATCTGACTTCATATCAAACTTACCAACATTATCATTGGAATTCTTCAATATAAAACAGTTGCAGCCAAAAATACGAAAGTAGGAAACAATAGGTTTATTATTCTTGTAAATCTCATAAGGCGTCTTTTCAAGGATAGGCCTGAGATAAACTATGTTGATGGTGTAACAAGTTGTAGATACAGCTTCAGCCCAGAATTGAGAAGGCATGTAACTCTCTATCAGCAAAGTTCTGGCCATCTCTTGCAATGACCTGTTCTTCCTTTCCACAACTCCATTTTTGTTCAGGTGTATATAGTGATGAGAACACATGTTGAATCTCTGTATCATCACAAAACTTGGCAAAATCTTGATTCACAAATTCTCTTCCATGATTAATACGAATCCGTGAAATAGTATAACCTTTCTCATTTTGAACTTTCTTGGCAAACTTGGAGAAGTAAGAGATAGCATCAGACTTATTTGCCAAGAAATAAACCCAAGTGAATCGAGAATAATCGTCAACTATTACCAGACAATAAGTCTTCCCTCTAATACTCTGAGTTCAAGTAGGTCCAAACAAGTCCATGTGAAGCAGTTGTAAAACATGGTCAGTTGATATTTGACTTATCAACTTATAAGAGCTTATAACCTGTTTTCCCAAAACACAAGATGTGCAAGTATTGCTCTTTTGAAAAGCCAATCTAGGAAGGCCACGAACAATCTTCTTGGAAGAAATCTTGGCAATTTGTTTCATGTTAGCATGTCCAAGTCTTCTATGCCACAGATTTATCTCATCCTGAACAGATAACAGACATTGCGAGCTATCTAGATTTATATCAAGTAGATAGATATTTCCATAGCGCTTACCCAAGAAAGATTGTGAAGTCTCCTTGCTAGTACCATAGCATATGTAATGCCCCGGCGTTACCCATAGTATGGATATTGTCCGCTTTGGACATGCAGTCCTCACGGTTTTGTTCTTCTCGGTCTATCCGAGAAAACGCGTCCATACTATTAAGAGGCCCAATGCCTTATAAGTTTGCCCCAGGACTCCCCCTAGGCGATGTGGGACAAGAGGAGTGACTCCCCCTTTACGCGTGTCCGGGGACCGAGGCGCGGACGCACCACCATCCCTCCTCCCCGTGCATCGCCGCCTGGGACGTCACACTCTCCCCCCTTAGGAGCACAGCGTCCTCGCTGTGGCCCCTCGCGCGGTCGGGAGTCGGATCTGATACCAATTCAACAAGGAGCTGTCACGCCCCGAACCCGAGCACATGACAGTCCCCGAAGATAGACCTCAACATTTGAAACATTTTCGATAATCCCAGGTGTTATCGATAACCAATTATATTAACCATTAACACAAAATTAATATATAAATAAATGCAGCAGAATATATTAAATAAAACCCTGACCAAATCCTAAGGTATTTAATTATTACAATAACTTCAATAAACTGATCAAATATCTAAAAAGAATCCAAAAAGGTCAACATTATTTATTTGTTCAACTAAAAGGATAAAGGCGAAAAATCATTTCCTCACAATTAAAAATCTCCTAATCAAATATAAATTAAATTGACTATTATCATCTGGTTGCGCCTCTTGCTTCACCTGGTCCTCGAGAAGGAGCTGCAATAATAGGACCTGAATAAATAATTTTAAGATGAGATAACTCATCGAGTTTGCCCCCTACTTCTTAATTACGTGGATATTCACACTAGGATCCCTATCCTGATAATAAATTTGACTCCCACGTCTCACAGTCCGTAGTCATGTCAAGTCCCTATATCCTCATATTAAATTAATCTTTTAACAACTCAATTCAATTGACATAATAATGACTACTAAGAAAATCCAACGTAATATCAATCATAATCATCGCTAAGAATTAAATAAATAAATTCAATTATATAACAATCATCATTCAATAGGAAGTAATAAGCCATTCGCAACCAATCGAACATTCAATAATATCAATTAAGCATCCACAATTAAGACATAAGCAATTTGAGATAATTTCTCAACACATCCAATATCAACTGCCTGGACCTATCAATTAGGGATTCACCCGGGTTCCTATATCAAATTCAGAGTTTTTGATTCGATCAACTACGGGTGACATCACCTTAATTAGCAGCCACTTAGCCAATCACGCAATTTCTGGAATTTATTCCAAAATATTGCAAATTACCTAAGATTATGTAATCTAATCTTAAAAAGAAAAAATGAAATAAATCCTCGAACATCAATCCAATCCCTCGATAAAAATAATATGATACCATCGCAACCCACATTTCTCAAATTTTTCTCCAAACCGTCAAATTAACAAATTTGCCCTCAATTCCCAAAATTACATTTTTGCCCCTAAAAATTCCTATAATAAGACGTAATCAACATATCCCTCTCATAATATATTTCCAATTTCCAATTTTTCTACCATCCACTAATTTAATGATTTCCGAAACTAATTAAATTAACAATCATTCTCTCTGCCAATCAAATTTACCAATTTACCATTAAATCCCTAACTTAGGCCAAATTTGACTAAAATTAGTAAATTGTCTCTAAATCCTCGAAATTACAAACTTGCACCTCCTTAACCAATAATCCACATTTCTAAATTTATTAAATTACTAATTGATCTTTCAAATATCCAATTTCACAATTCTACCCTTAAATGACTAAAATTACGAAATCACCCCTATTTCACTAAAAAGTCTCTAAATAAGCCCTAATCTCCACATTAACTATCAAACAATTCCAATAACCACAAATTACAACTACTAGGGCAATTAACCGCCCTAATTAGGAGTTAGGGAGCAAACTCACCTAATTCCAAGCTTTTTATCCAATTAAACGGCGACGACGGCTCCTTCGGCGAAATTCCGGCGAGGGTCCGATGCTAATTGGACTGTTGACGAGTGGACCAAGGCCCACAATGGCCTATTCGACCCACAATGGCCTATTCGGCCCACAGGAGTTGTCCACAGAAGCTGTTCACAACTTCTATTCTCTTTGAATCTGAGCAGAGAGAAGCTCGATGAGCTGTGGGTTCTTCGGTGAGCTGCGGGTGTGAGCTGGAGGTTCTGGCGTTGGCGAGGGAAGGCACGCGACGGCGAGGTGGTGGAATGAGCTGGGGGGAGATAAGGCGAGCTAAGGGCGCGAGCTGGTGACGGTGTGAGCTGAGGGCGACGTGGGGTGACAGAGAAGCAGCTGGACGTGGCGGCTGAGCGAGCTGAAGGGGCATCGACGATGTGACTCAATAGCGGCGAGAGGAGGACCTTGGGTTCTCTGTTTCTACCCGATTCAAGCTGGAGATCCAGCGATTGGTTTGATTGATTCGAGCGGAGGCGAGATTGTACGACAACGAGGCGGCGTCGATGGCCTGGGGTAGCTGGTGGTGTGACGGCGGCGAGTCCTGCTCGCGGTTGGGTCTCGGGTTTATGAGATTCAACCCGAACTGAGCTGCTGATCCGGGACAAACCCAAGCCACTGGAAAGGAAAGATCGAGAACGAGATGGCACGGTGACAAGAGGAAGCCTAGGCGGTGAGCAGCGTCGGCAACAAAACAGAAACGGGGGAGCTTAAAGCTTTGGTTTCGCGTTCTCGTTTGATTGAAACGCGTGGGAGGCGAGGAAGGCGACGGCTAAGGTTTTCTAGGGAGATTCATGCGAGAAAGACGGAATCGGTTGAGGAGAACTGATCGTGGGACTGCCACATGGGTTGCCGTTTGACGAAATCGCGAGTTTCTTGCGTCGGCTAGCGATGGCGGCAGCTAGGGTTTCCCTGGTGCAGCTTGCGGAGGAAGGAGATGAACATGAAGAAGGAAGAAGAAAGAGAGAAGGGCTGGGCTGGGTTAACGCGAGCTGGGCCGCGTTTGGCCCACGCGCGAGAAAGAAAGGTGCACGAGCTGAAGAGAGAGTGGGCTAGCCTGGGTCGGCCCATACGCAAGGAAAAAGGAAAAATAGAAGATAGGGAAAATAAAAAGGAATATAAGGAAAACAATTCCAAAATTGAGGGGGCTAAATCACTTAAATTCAATATTCCTCAAATTACCTAAAATCGGACTGTTACAGCATATACCTTCTTGAAACTGAATTTTATAACCAGTATCACATAGTTGACTGATACTAATGAGGTTATAATTCAAACCTTTCACCAAGGAAACATCCTAGATAATCAGACTCACAATTTGCACAGTTCCACGTCCAACTATATTTCATTTGCTTTTACCTCCAAAAGAAACTTTCCCTCCTTCTGTTTGACTAACTCAACAAAGCAGCTTGAGTCACCTGTCATATGCCTTGAACATCCACTGTCCAAGTACCACTTTGTTTTGCTCTTGATGGTAACCTTTTAACAAGAAGAGTACTCACTTTTTCTTTGGTACCCACACTTTCTTGGGTCCTGTATAGTTAGTATAAGCAAAGTTTGACCAATTTTTCTTCACTGATCTTCTCAACAAAGGATAATCTCTTTCAAGATGTTCTGAGCAATTGCAATTAGAGCACTTCAAAGAACTTCTTCCAACAGGTTTTACAAAAACTTTTTGAAAATGATTTTTGTAAACAGCCCTTGAAGGTTTTCGTTCAAGCCTTTCCTTTACCTTTGGAAAGTCAATCAAAAGAATAGTTTTGGGGGTCATACCCAAACCAGCTTTATTAAAATAAGGTCTTTCAATTGAAAGAAGTTTGTCAAGCTTTTCAGAACCATTTGAAAACTTCATTAAAAGATTCTGCTTTGAGACAAACAACTTGCTTCTCAAGAGTATTGGACTTCTCCGTAGCCGCTAGTTTTTCACTTAAACTTTCAAATTTTTCAGACCAAACATTTTTCTGCTTTTGAAGTCTCAAGTTCTCCTTCTTTAGCTCAGAAATTCTTTTCAGAGAAGATTCCAGACTTGAGCATAACTCATCAATGTACTTAGATACTTTCACAGGAATTTGGAAGTTACTGACCTCATCATCTTGATCTGAGTCTGAATCAGAACTTGCTTCTGAATCTGAATTTGATCGTGCCATCAAGCAAATGTTCCCAAATTCATCATCACTGTCAGCATCATTCCAGGATTCTACTTTGAGTGCTTTCTTGTGTTTTTCATTTCTTCCATTGCTTTGCTTCAGTAAAGGATAGTTGGGTTTAATATGTCATTTCTGCCTACAGTTGTATAACGTAACTTCATTGTTGGATTCTTTGTTCCAAGACTGTCTGTTCTGAATGTTTTGTCTAGGCTGTCTTCATTGGAAATTTTGCTTAGGTTGTCTTCTCCAGAAATTTTGAGAGCTAGAATTTCCTGAGTTTAATCTTATTCCTCTATTGTTCAATTTCTTGAACTTCTTCATTAAAAGAGCCATCTCTTCATCATCCAAAGCCTCATTTGATCCTGCAACATGGAGTTCTTCATTAGATTTTAAAGCTATGGATTTTTTACCTTTTAGGTCTTTCCACTTCGTAAGATTGAAGACTTACAATCAGCTCATCAACAGATAGAGGTTGAATCCTTTGTGTCTCTCTGATGGTAATTTTCACTTGGTCCCATTCACTTGAAAGTCCACGTAGTAACTTATTAACTTTCATCGGTCCAGAGATAATTTGATCTTAATATGCAAGACCATTGACAATTTCTGTGAAACGACTGAACATGTCAGAGATGCTTTCTCCAAACTTCATTTTGAAGGCTTCATATTGACCAAGTAGAATGTTGATTCTTGTCTCCTTGACTCGGTCAGTTCCTTCAAAAGTGATGTTCAACCTTTCCCATATTTCTTTGGTTGTTGCACAAGAAGAGATACGCTTATATTCTGTAGGAGACAAAGCACAATATAATGAATAAATAGCTTTGGCATCAATGTGTTGTCTTCTGATGAGTTCAGCTTGATTCATCTCTCCAGCTTCTACTGCATTTCTCTCTGAATTTGTTGTAGATTTGGGATTTACTCCTCTTTCAACAACATCCCATTCTAGTGGATCTTTTGATCTCAGAAATGCTCTCATTTTATTTTTCCAGATATTGTAGTCCTTTCCATCAAAGTAAGGTGCTTTGGCAAAGTTCTGTCCTTCCATCACTCCTAGTACAAACACACTAGACATAGATCTTTAGCTTAGAAGTAAAACACTTCAAAAACAAGCACGATGCTCTGATACCAATTGAAGAATCTAGTGTGATCACCTAGAGGGGGTGAATAGGTAATTTTAAAATCTTTTGCGGGAATATGTAAAACACGGCGTGTGAAGTGTGAAATGTGAGTGATATACGAAGAACTATAAGCACAAACAGAGAGATAAGAGAGAAGATCCAGACACAAGAATTATAGTGGTTTGGCTTAACTCAAGCCTACGTCTACTCTCTCGGGCTGACAGCCTATCGGCTGGATTCCACTATGAATCAAAAGAGTTACAAATTAGTTCTTCACTAAGTCTTTTTCTCTCACAGCAAGTATATGTAACACTCTTTTGTTTACAATGTAAGTGCATAGTGAATGAGCAGCTCTAAACTTTGGAATTAAACTCTCGTCTTCTCGTATTGTATATCGAATAGCTTGAAATATCTCACTTAAATACTCCTTCATGCCAATAGGACCGTTGGCACTTTCCAAAGGAATTCTTCCAATCAACCCGTTGGACAAAATCATGAGTATATCAAGCAATCTTCAAATAATGTCAAGAGTCTATCAATCCTGGTCGCCCATACAATTAGGATCTTGGTTACCATAGATGAATACTTGCCACATTTACCCGATCCTCAGAGAATCTAATATGCCAATAATAAACTTCATATTCTTGGAAGTAATCAATCTTGTTGATCCATAAATATGTTGTTTGAAATCCACGAGCATCAGAGTCGTAAGAATATCCTCTTACTCAACAGTCGTCATAAATCCGACTACCCAGATTTTACCAAATCTGACTTCCGGACGATACGTGTCTGATACCTTCACATCTTAAAGATCTTAGTACCTTCAGATGTTAAAAATCTGACAAAAGATCTGATAACTTTAGACTATCCAAGTCTAACATCTCTCCAGATGATAAAGATCTGACCACAACTAAACATTTGACTCCAAGTCAAATCACAGAGTTTTGTCCTCTCGTCATAGAGCTTTGTATAGAGTTTTGTCATCTTCAAAATCATCGATAGATCTTCCTCTAACAGTTTTGTCATCTTCAAAAAGGGAGAGATTGTTAGAGAATCTCTTCTTATTGTTTTGAAGTTGACAAAACACAATTTTATTCGCAAGTGTTATTTGCTAAAGAAGACAGACTATCGCATCTTCTGGAGTATGTCAGAACCTACATCATCTGTCAGAACTTAATCGTCTGGTTAAGTTATTCGTACAGTCTGGGAGGATATCAAAATATGCATCGTATATATATATATATATATATATATATATATATATATATAATATCTGATACTAAACTCTGACATCGATCTCATTGAATATCTTATGGATATTTTATATCTCTTATCTCGGTCAAATCTAAGGAGTATATTGGCTTAAAGATCTATGCACAAAATGAGATATATTTGGATAGTTTATGGGTTGATTCTCCGATCGTATATCTGACTATATATGGTATATTTCGATCGACTGGAAGGCAAGTATTTTGAGTAAGTATTCATACTTGAAAAGTGGATATTCTGATTGTATGGGCAATTAGGATCGAGACTCTCTCTTCTTAGTTTCTAAAAACAGCTCAAGATCCATTGATTGATTCTGTCCAACGGTATGATTGGAAGAGCCTCTTTGGCAAGTGGCAACGGTCAATAAGGCCAGAGGAAGTATTTAAGGGACTAGTCTCCAAGTGTAAAAGAGACGGAGAATATACGAGAAATTTCTATTGTCTGAACTATTCATTCTACTTGTCATTGTGCACATCGAATACTCAAAAGAGAGAAATACTATTGCTTCGTGAGAGTAGAGAAGTCGGTTCCTGATATTGTGATCTCTTTTGAAACATAGTGAACTCCAGCCCATTGGTTGTCAGACCGAGAGTGGACGTAGGCTTAATCAAAGCCTAACTACTATAACTGTTGTGTTCCTTTCTCTTTGCTAACTCTCTCTTCTTAATTTACATTCAGTTTATCTTGCAAATTTAAATTCCGCACATAATTGCAAGAACACATATTCAACCCCCTTCTAGGTGTACACACTAACACTTTCAGATATGACAAGTCTTACTACATCGAGATTATGTTTATGGCAGTCAAGACGAGATGAGCGAGTTTTGCTTGAGGCAAGACGAGACGAATTTCTGTTGGCTGCAACAAAACCCTCATTTATGTTACAACGAGACTATCTTCATAGGGACGAGATGAGTTTCCTTGCATCAAGATCTATCATCGTTGTGGCAAGACCAAACTTTTGTTAAGTTTGATCTCTCGTTCTCATTTCCTAATTTAACTCTTCTAAGAACATCTATTTTTTTTTCGAATTACTTCGTTTCCTATTTGAACTTGACAAAGAAATTGAATTAAAGAAGAGAGAAAGAGAGAACCTAGAAGCACCCGAGAACAAGTACGTAGATTCCCAGGTTCTTGCAGTGACGAGCCACAATTTGCATGTTCAATATCCCGTGGCTCTTCCTCAGCCAGGAGTAGGGCCTCTAATTCGTGTTTGGCCTGCTTCGTCATTTGTGTTAAAAATATGTCTCCCATATAAGCTCGAAAAGGAAAATTTCCTACTTGAATTGTTGCCTAGTTGGAAAGGGTTTATTGAAAATAGATTTTTATTTTGGATCCAATTCTTGTCTATATATGAGAAGGGGGTATTCTTTGTGAAGATTGTCAAAGAGGAGTTCTCTTCAGTGAATTGCACCCTGAAGATAACCAAAAGTGTCCAAGCCAATAAATCTTCTTAGTAAGATTTGATAATTCTTTAATGAGATTGAGAGATTATTTTGTAAGAAACTATGAAGGTAAATATTGTATGAGTTATTGGAGAGCTGGAAAATATCAAAAATATATAAGCGACTCGAATATGAATATAATCTCCACTATATCGCTTGATTGATAGCATAATTTTTTGCTACTCTTTCCAGTAACGTAGTTCACCCGACCAAACCACATAAATGTAATGTACAATTTACCTCAGCCTAGGTAGTGATATAAAAAAAAATCATCCAAAATGAAATCTAAGTAAGTTATTGATCCACGGCCTACCTCAATACACCTGTGTCCGTGAAAACCGGGTTGTGAAGTGGCGAAGGCCTATGCCATCTCCTGCGTCTGTGAATCGGTTCAGCAAGACTCAAGTGCTTAATCTATTAAGTAATCTTTATGATTCTAGACTGCTTACCGGCTTCTAGCCTTTTGCGGCTCGAAAAGTCTCAACGTCCTCGTTGAGAGTCGCTCCACGATTTCTGAATTCCTCCATCTCGATGTCTCATTGATCTCTCCATCTCCCAGCTCGAACTGAAGGCAATCAAACCGTGAGCTCTTGAATCGAATTCATACTTCATCCCATAGACTCAGGTATTTCCATTCCAGGTATGATTTCAATGAGATAGTTCTCGGACTTCGCTGATTGGGAGGACCTGACTTGGTAGGTCCTCTTCTGATTCAACCTCCTATTACGTTCTTATTATGTCTATTTTATTGTTCGATTGCTTGACTTTGATAATAATCTGCATGGCAAATAACTTCACGGATTGCAATATGACACTTCCATCAATTAAATATCGTGGCACTTTCAATATAAAGGTATCATTGGCTCATTCCCTTGGGGAGTTTTTGGCTGTTGGCTGTTGAAATATCTGGACTTTCAAATGCTTGGATTTTAGCTCCTCTGCCGAATTTGGGATCTTCGAAACTTGAGACTTCGGTAGCCGATCGTTGAGAAATTTTCCGATATCGAAACGTAATAGAAAATTGCTTAAAAATGAATTAGAATTTAAAGGAATAAATCATCCTCTCAAGTGTGATTCTCAAAAATCAAACTATCAAAAAAAGTCTACTTCTACTAAACCCTAATTACAACAAAAATTCTAATTAGAATAGGAAATTTAGTTAGAAACCTAATTATAATAGGAAACTAAAATTTAACTTATTTTAAGTACGTCAATCTTAAGTGCATCACTTTCCACAATAAGCACTCGTAAATTCTCACTTGCCACCTGGCATCCAATATGTGAGAATCGCCCCTTCCTCTCACCCCTTTCTCTATATCTTCTTGCTCTTTCGGCATAAACTTTAATGTGAACCCTTCCGTAAGGCTAAGTTTCGGATTAGAACTCCTCAACTAAATCGAAAGACAACGCTGCAAGGAGCGCACTCCTCGACGATTATATTTTGAGGTAAAATTCAAAATGGAAATATATCAGATGCACTTTGTCTGTTTTTAATTGGGCTGTCATGGGACAAATGGAGTTCGCACAAGCCCTGCATGATTAGGGTAACTTGCCATTCTTGATGATAAAAAAATACGCATCTTTGCTAAAACAAAGTGAAGGGAGATAAAAACAACAAGAACCGAATTAACTTTGTTTCTGAATTCTTTGCATAATACATCAATTTGAAGCAAGACAAAGTAGCTGATCTTTATTTGGTGCATGTATTGGAATTTTCGTCGCAGTCTTAGAGTCTTTGTTGGGCGTGTAAACCTCAAATATACTGCGGTGCCACCTAGGACTGGGCCTACTTGGGATCTGGTCTAGTATCATCCGTGAAGTGATAGATTTGTGCTCGGGAAACGATGTTTCTGTCAACATGTGATTGGACGTGCTCTGTATGTAGCCGTCTTTAAAGGATGACGTTTTGCATACCTGCCCAAATTGAAAGTAAGGCTTATTCTTAGCGAAAATGATACTCCTAAAAAGAAGGATTGTAGTTTTATAATATAGATATATTTTTTCTATCTAGAAATCTTCGATAATGTAGAGTAGTGGCAACATGGAGCTGTAAAGCTCACGTTGACGATGATCCTGGAAATCAAATGGAGCGACTCAGTGAAATGCCAATCAATTGCAGCGGCCCTCCAACTCACGAAATGCGTCTCCTCTGTCGCAATTGGCTCAAACCTTCCCATCTTCCTAAGCACAGATGCTTTGGCGCTACTAACGAGAACGTGAAGATGATAAGTGAGGTCTCGTCCCGCCTGCCTCAACTCCTTCCAATTATAGCTTTTCTAGAGCTTTAAACAATCCGGCGCCCGCCTTCCTCGAGTGATTTTTCCAATAATCCAGGGATTCCTCAAAAACCAGCCACCTGTAACCTTTCCTGCCGGGAGTGACGCCTATGGTAATAATCTTGGGGGACCAAGTGGAAGTCATAAAGGGAGTCCAACCTCTTTGTTGTCAAGCACGTCTCCTATGCTTCTATCAACGAATCTGTAGTTGGGCATCAGGGCAGCGATCCATCTTTCTCACCGAATGGGCCTCGATAAGGAGGGGATATTTTGTAAAACTACAGAAGATACGTCGTGGGCGCATACTTCGTCAATCGTTAAGGAGTTTCAATCGCGAAGTCTAGGAAACAAGTGCGATGCTACACATGTTTCTTTGCATGCCAAGTGTTCAGTAGGTCCATGGAGTAAGATGAAGTTCCCTATTCCGCCGTGAGAACCTTCTCCCAGCGCAACTTAGTGGATTACCAGCTAGACATGAAATAGATAGCTCCCCGCAAGCTACCATATGTCTATGAGTGCTGTGACTTCCTATTTTACTCCGGTGACTCTTTCGAGAAATTTCAAAGGTTCATAATTCATTAGAAGAGAATTGAGGTTGATCTTGTATAAAAACTTTCTTACATTCGACCTTCCGTTCTTGCACCAGAAGAAATGTCAAGTCGCTTTCCATCTTTTTTCTATAACTAAGTCCTTGCACATCGAGCAATGAATACTAGTCATCCTTTATCACCGCTAACATGACCCATCCTCCGGGGTGTGGCAAACAGAGAGAAAATTTTCACAAAAGTCATAAATATATTGTATTTACATCAATTCAATCATAAATCTTTTGATTAGACTAATTGAGTTATTAATATTTACACATTTCATTAATTTAGTCCATTTTGGCCTGACGTGGACCTCGACCATTCGACATGGCATAGTTGTAGAATTGCCAATGCTAATGTGAACAATTTTTAAAATTTAAAAAAAAAAATGGATATTTTATTTTACTTTTCATTTTTTTTCTTCCAAGCCTCTTGAAGATCAACCAATCATTGTCAATCACCGCAATCGGTGAGTGCTTCTAACCCTTGCCTGGTGGTTAATGAGGGTCACCAACCCTTGCTTGTGGTCTATGAGAATCAACCGACTAGTCTCGCCTACAATTGACAAGTGTTGCCAAACTTCATGGGAAAAGAAGAATTAAAGAAAAAGAAACAATATCACTATAAAAAAAAATTAATCTTTGAATTATGACTTAATTATTCCATCAAATAGCGTCCACTAACATCACGGAAGAAGTCCAATTCATTCCTTTATCAAGTAGACAGTTATTGAGGAGGATGATCGTGATGTGGTTCCACAATCTCTCCAAGATTCGGCCGCTCTTCTCTCCCGATTTAGATTTCGATCTAGATTTTGGGGTTTCCTCTCCCGATCTATATGCGGGAGTTCCTTATATGTACTTGATCTGTGTTCCTATCATCTATTGATGTTGATCTTACAACATGGTGATGGTGATGAGAGCGTTGAACCTAAATGCACACCGCAAACCATTGCAACTGGAAGTTGAGATCTTGGCGTGTGCTCATCACTGTGTATAATGAATGGTCACCAAAAGTTTATGTTGGCAGATTTGTTCTTGAGGGTTAAGAGTGTGCTCGATACAAATCGTGCTTTGCTCTGTGTAGCTTTGCTAGACTTGAAAGATTACTGTGTACATCTCATGTATTATTCTGCGAAATGAATGAAATCTTTCTTTCGACAAAAAAAAAAGCTTTCCTCCGACTTTCAATGAAAAGAATTAATAATTCTATGAAATGTACATTGCGGTGACTGCTCAAATTGAATAATCACATGCGCTCCTCCCAAGAAGTTGCTATTAATGTATAATTTCTAATGCATAATGAGGTATTTCTGAAATTATGTTTTTGT
The DNA here is from genome assembly GCA_019926035.1 of Melaleuca alternifolia. Classification (NCBI taxonomy): domain Eukaryota; kingdom Viridiplantae; phylum Streptophyta; class Magnoliopsida; order Myrtales; family Myrtaceae; genus Melaleuca; species Melaleuca alternifolia. The sequence goes on from JAGKPW010000144.1 coordinate 2,930,680, forward strand.
TTGTATCTCAACTAAAATTAGTCATTCCTATAAATATATATCATCCAATTATAATTAGGGTTGAGCCACCATAAACACTTAGTATCATTTGTATAAATAAGAATTCCCTTCGTTACATGAGTTCTTCTATGGGGCAATTACTTTGAAGTACATTTTGTACAATAACCCTTCCTATTTGATAGGAAATGATCCCATGATTCTCAACCGATCTTACCTAGGATCACAAATCCCAAGTTTGTTTATGAAGAGCAGATCTAATTATATTAGTGTTTAAAATTGATTTCTTCAGTGTAATACTAATTGATAGGGCCTCATTTGTAAGTGCTATAAGATTTCATAAATTAAAACCCATGGTTAGGTACCCGAATCCATTAGTATTGAGCATTTTCTTTAACAAGTGAAATCCCATAGTATATGAAAGAGTGAAAAAGTGATTTTGATGTTGTAGAATAAGAAGCCTTTGTATCTTAATACATGTATTTAATTTATTCGGAGCTATTACAGCAGGATCCACTTTTTGGGGATTATGGGTCAAAACAATAATAAGAATATTTTGAGTGGAACATCTTTCACTATTCCCTGAAGAGATAGTTCACTAATAGACCAAGGGACAAGTAATTCAACTCATTTGTATCTAGATCATGAATGTTTGGAATCCATATAATGAAAGGAGAAAAAGGAATCAACATGACCGAGTAGGAAAAGGCATCAAATTCTTCAACATTTTTACCCCATATGGACTAGGCATTTTTCCCGGACAAAGTCGTCGGAAGGACTAAATTATCAAAGTTTCAAAAGGTTTAAGACTAAATTGACAAAAATGCAATAAGTTTAGGATTTTTTGGACATTTGCCTCAAACTAAATCTCCTCAATTTGATCGGAGAGATGAGCCATCGATGGTCATACTACGTAGTGATTATACTTGAAGGTAAAATTTAAAATGACTTCATAACACATCGGATGCACTTTCTTTGTTTGCAATTGGCTCATTCACTGGACAAATGGAGTTCGGCACAAGGCCTTGCGTCATTAAGGTAATTTGCCATGCTTAATGAATAAAGACAAACAAATCGTTGTTAAACCAAAATGGAAAGTGACAAGGACAAGAACCGAACCCACTTTCTTTGCTTCTGAATTCTATACACGATTCATCAATTTGAAGCAAGACAAAGTAGTTGTGCTTTATCTAATTTAATGAATTGGATGTTTTGTTGCGATCTTCGAGATCTTGGTCTATCTGAACCTTTAATTAGTTTATGCTCTAGCAACGACGCTTTTGTCAACATATGATCGCACTGGCTGTTTCCATAGCCGTCTTCCAATTAGGACATTTCACAATCCTGCCTAAATTGATTACCAAAAAGAAAAATTGCTATAACTGATTAATTGTATCTCATACAAAAATAAAGCCAACAGAAAATACTGTCATAATTGGATTAATATTTTGAACCTAAACATTATTCGTTAATGATGAAATTTTCATCATTATTGATTGATTATTATTATAGATATGATAAGTGATCGAGTTTAGGAAAATCTTTATCAAATCGTTAATTTTTTAGGGTTACTTGAGCATGGAAGAAGCTCACGACATGGTCCTTTTTATAATTAAGTATATGTCAATATTTAAGTTTCTAATATTAATTAAATCAATAAATGTGAATTGAATTCCAGCTCCACTACTGGGAAACGACGTCTTAACCTCATCCAGCCGTCCAAATTCTCTCTCTCTCGACCCGCACCATCTCTGCGCTTACTCTAGAAACCGCATCATCTCATGCTTATTTCTTTTGGGCCTAACTTCTTATTCTCACTTGATAATCGAACTAGGTATTATGAATACTCATTCAAATTTGTATCACTATTGTTGAAGTATTATCTCACGTCACTGTACAGTGATCCTAAATGCTATTTATAATCATATGATTTCCCCCCTACTTATTAGTTTAAACTTTTGGATTGGACATTCTAACATGGTATTAGAGACACTTCTATCACTTTCACATATGTGTGTCCAACCCCCATCAGTTTTTTTTGGATTTGACCTTTTAACACTTGATGACACAATATATAATTATGTTTTATAGAGTTCTTGGGATATTAGTATCACGAAAAATCTCAAACTATTATTCATGTGACATTGGTGTTCCGAACTTCTAACGGAGACCGCGAAACCCTTGGGCTTCCAATGTTATCCCCCATCGTACCCCGTTGTCAAATTTCACAAAGACAAATCGAAAACATTTTGTTACCTTTTTGCCCCTGGCAGCTTTCGAGTCATGAGCTTCCAATGCACAAGAAAACAACATATAAGACGAATTGAGAACGAGACAAAAATAAACAGACAAAACAAGCAGACCAATTTAAGAGAAACTTCCAAACCCGACGCTAACTCCGAAATAGATACATAAGTCGGTACGAATTATGGCCGTTAAAGGACGGCCAAGTCCCATCTTTAGAATCCTGATGCCGAGAAACGTGATTCGGGTGCATATTCGGAAACTAGGTGTCGAGCTTCCTGATTACGGAAGAATCACCCAAGTTCAACTTCAGACAAGAAAGCTACAGACTTCCCAAAACCTCGTAGGTTAGAAATAACTTATATGAGCATTGCACAATAGGTGACACTTGTGATGTCGTTTATTCCAATTGATAAGATATTCGAGGCTCATCATACTCATAATTTCAATAAGTAAGAAAGTGAAAAACAATAGAAGCTTTCATAAATATATTCTTCGACTTTCCAAACACCGACGTTATATAAAATCGGCTGAAAGAATATTCCATCCTCCAAGATGATGTACATGACCGAATAAGTCGAGTAACAAAAATGTCTTATCATTTCAAAACCTCCAAACATGGATCATCAAGTAAAATTAAAACATTTAGTCACTTGCATGTACATACATAACAAGCTAGATCGATGCATCTATGTCATTATATGACATGTGGTCACATGACAAGTCATCATGTAATACATCATTTATGACACATCATATTATCTCATGACATGTCATCACACTATACCTCATGACATGGCACAATAAATAATCATGCGGTAAGACAACACACGACATCTCGTTATATCACATAACATGTCATTACACGACATTGTCCCATAACTCATCGTCACACGACACATCATTGCATGGCGCAATCCTATGGTACGTGTCTCGTTTACCGTGTTATCGGCATGCATCCATGTTTGTCAAAGTACACATGCACGCTGGTGTAACATAAATCCGAAGCATTTGCTTGTCTTCGGCTAAACAAACACCGCATTCATGTCTTAGGGAAAGATGTGATAAAGGAGTTACTAGGATTTAATAATGAATGCGGAGCCAGAGCGCGCCCCACGTGGAAATCGAACCCTAAGATCAAAATCTATGGCTTCGCAATGGACCAGTCGCCTTCGCATGTGCACCTATGTGGTTTACTGTCATAAGACTATATAAGATCCTCGGGTTCAATCAGCTTGGATTACTAAAATGGGGGCGACTCAGATTTTTAGACGCCCCCGGTAACCTTAGAACCACGCGGAAGAGTCCCAAGGAGCCCCACTACTAAAAATGGGGGGACGCCGAACGTTGGCGTGCACTCCGGCTCCGGCCTCCGGCAGCAGGTTTTGCAGTGATATCATTGGTTTAGGCGAATTGGAGGTCTTCCACCTCTAACCAATTTCAATTCAAAGTCGACAATTATGCCCTAATTGACCTTGTATCGGCTGGTTAAAACTTGCTCCGAGGCCAATGGGCTTTGATTGAAGGTCAACGGCGGCAATGGTTGACCTTTATACGAGAGAGAGAGAAGAGGTAGTTGGGGTCAATGCCCATCGCGATAAAAGGCTGGCGGCGGTGGTGGTGGTAGTGTTAATTGCATTCTTCTACATCACTTATAATCCTGATCATCTATGTTAGCATTCATAAGAATCTTATTCTGTTCATTCCGCAATAAATTGTTTTTACACCCATTCATCCCCTCTAGGTGTTCATACTAGTCGGGGGAGGGCCTTATGCCTCATAAAGAAAGGAGAGACGAGATAAAAAGAGTTTGAGGTTATAAAGTTCAATCGCAATCTTACCAATAATATATCAATGAGTGCAATCATCATGCATCCCGACTGTATATTTGATCGGTGTATGAAATGGGTGGCAAGAGTTTGGAGTAGCCACTCGAGCCATTCCCACGCCACACGAGAAAGAATGTCAGAAGAAGAAAGTAATTTTATACCATCGAAGAAAATTTACATAATCAAGAAACTCTTGACACCCTAATGGGACGAAACCAACAACATACTTGGACATGGCGCATGTACAAGAACAACGAAACGCCCACCAAAAGACTGCACAATCTTACTGCCTAACAAGAAGCCCCAAAAGCAGGGCAAAAAGAGAAGTAGACAACTTGCTTCGAACTTAACACCAGCAACTAAATACATCGACCCTGATCACTAAGCCTGCTCTGCATCAGAGGCCTTCTCTTCAGGGGCTGTCGCCATGTTCCCTCTCCTGCTGCCTCTTTCGCTCTTGCTGTTATCAGCAAACCTCAGGCTCGCCTGATGGGAACCTTTCTCCTGTTCTTTGTGGCTCCATTCGGACAGGTAGTAACCCTCTTCTGTGGTGCCTTTGGCCGACGACGGGCCGCAGAACATGCCGCCCCACTGCGGGAAGTAGATGAGAGCGATGGGGAGGGTGCAGCATATGATCATTATGCCCATGAGGGTGATGCCCGTCTCTTTGGAGTATCTGGACCCTTTGAAGAATATCAGCTGGGTCAGGACGGCTCCCACGTTGCCGCCACCTCCGGTCATGCCAGAGATCACCCCCAATGACCTGAAAATATGTCAAGTGCTTCCGGTGTCATATGGACTCGGACCAAAGAGCTGTTATATGTACCCTGTGTTTATTGCGACGTGTATCATTTGGGTGTGCACGAATTGCGTCGTATATAAACCTGATTCCACAAAAGCGAGGCCGTCTCGTTTCGGCGGTGGACGTTCTGAAATTTTCTTTCCTATGTTCTTTGAAGTTGCAGAAGTCATATAAAAAGGAACGGATGTTTTCATTCCCACGTTAATCAGGGTTAAGAGCGTCTTTGAGGTTGACACATATCTACACACTATGACGTGGCACGCACGAAAAGCAAATTTTTTTTGTTTATTTACTGCACTCTGCAAATAGTGATGATTAATAATTATTTTTCGGCAAACTTCTTTTCATTATGACGTTGTTCTTTTATGCCCAAAACGACGGACGGGAGAGAAGTTCATTTTGGTATGAAAATGGGAAAGACGGACGGGAGAGAAGTTCATTTTGGTATGAAAATGGGAAAGGAGGTGAAAGGACAGAGACTTGGTGTACTGATGTATTGAAAGCGACCATCTAAAAGTTTTTCGTATTACCTCCGAGAGACGAAAGGAACCACGCCGAACGTCAGCCCGCACGCGGCCTGGACGAACACGGAGAACACGATCATCACCGCCACCGATGCACCGAGTGAGCCGACCTGCCCGAGCACCACGCACAGAACGCCCCCCATCGTCTGCACCGCCCACAGCACCCACAGCCTCCCCCTCATCCCGAACCTCCTCGCCGTCACATCCGACAGCCACCCCCCGGCCGGCCTGGAAAACACATTCGCCAACCCGAACGACGCTGCCACAATTCCCGCCGTGTGCAGCTTCAGGTCGAACCGGTCGTAGAAGTACTCGGCGATGATGTTGTCGATTGTTAGCTCAACCCCGAAGCAGTACCCGTACGTCAGTGCCAGGACCCACCCCCGGTAGTTGGTAGTGCCGTGGTAGAGCACCTTCGAGAACTCGTCCTTCGGCTTCTCGCCGGAGCTCTCAAGCTTCTGGAAGTCGCCGTCCGGCAAGTCCTGCCCGAACAACATGATCATGAAGGCCGTCAGCGTCTGGAAAAGCGCTGGGATGAAGAAGGCAATCCGCCACGCCGTGAACTTAACCGCGCCAGCATCACGGATGATCCCGAAGACGAGCGGCATGATCAGCTGCGTCGCGCCGCCGCCGAGGTTCCCCCAACCGGCCGCCACGCCGTTGGCGGACCCAACGACCGGCGGCGAGAACATAGAACTCATCCAGAACTGGGTGGACACGAAAGTGGAGAGGGAGAACCCAGTGAAAAAACGGACGAGGAGGAAGGAAATGGCGGAGTTGGCGATGGAGGAGCAGTAGACCGCCGGGGCGGTGATGAGGATGAGGGAAGCGGAGGCGAGGCGGGGCCCAAAGAGGTCGCAGGCGGTGCCCATGGCGACCCGGGCGAAGACGGCACCGGACACCGAGGCGATCCCGGCGTTGCCGATGTCGGTGGCAGTGAGGTTGAGGTCGTCGCGGATGACGGGAATGAGCGGCGGGGCCGCGAAGGTGGAGACGAAGCAGGCGAAGAAGGAGACCCAGGAGAGGTGGAAGGCCCGCATGTGGGGGTTCGCGAGCGAGAAGATGCGGAACACGGCCGCCTTGTGCTCCGAGTCCACCGGGAGAGCGAACTTGGCCCGCCCCGGGGACTCCACACCCGACCCCTCCATCTGCGTCCCTCGAGGTTTTTTTTCGACTGGCGAAACGATGCTACGCTTCTGCTCTCTTCTCTCTCCACGAGGAAAATGGGTGCTGATCATGTTCATCACGTAGGTGGGAACTCATATATAGTGGCGGAATGACAACATTCTATAAGCTTAAATTCCTTAGAAAAACAAGTGCGGATTACATACTCTTGACTTAGAATATACTTGACTGTTGGTATCTCGGAGTCACTGTCTGGCCAACACAAGGTACGAAGCGACATGGCCTTTTGTCCTTTGGGATCCCACGAGAATCCAAACGCATGGTTTTCCACAGGCACGAGGTGCCGAGACTCGGAGGATTGACAGCGACCATGGCTGCTCGGGAGTCCAAAAGGGTCAGGCTTTTCGCCGAGTCTCACTTCACTTGGGATGAAGAATTGGGAGGAGTTCTGGAGCGAGTAAGGGGTTGAACTTTCGTTGGGGGAGAGAAGGAAAAGCGGGTTTTAATCGAAGGGACAAGTTTGCGAACTGGCGAACCGGCAGCGACTTTGTCTGCCCCCGAAAGAACGGAGGCATTGACTTTGTAGTTTACTTCGTAATGCAGGGAGGGAGGAATTGCAGAGATCTCCGGTCGTGAAGGAGGAGGGGATCCATCCGTAGAAAGAGTTCGACTTGCCGTGGCACTGACGGCGGAGATGAAGTTAAGGCCTCGTGGCCAGAAGTGGAGCGTGAATTAGGTCCACCAGAACTTACCCCGTGTCCTAAAAGTCCTTTTTGTCCCATGAACTTAGTGCAATTAATCAATACATCGTGGGGCTTCCTCTCGTCATAGAACATAAAACATAAGAGGAAAATCGCTTTTCTCATCTTTTGGAGGAATTCATTTTTTTCCCGGTCCTTATACTTTGTATAATTATGATTCCGGTGTTTATTTGAGTCGGAGCACCAATCGGCTATCGTCGTATGATGCTACATGAACGAGTTTGTAAATTAGATTACGTTTTTTTTTTTTTTTTTGTAAAGAAGATTACATTTTTTTGGTCCTTGTACTTTAAGAACAATCAATTTTTATCATTGATTTGTTTGTTTATTTACATAATAGTCCTTGTACCAATTTCCAAGGAAGATTCAAATATACTTCCCCTCGTGTTCCAACGTGTAGCGACGGCATTGTAATTTCTAGTTCACATTCGTATAGACACATGTTAGGAGTACTTCTAAAATAATGCAGAGATCGTTCGAATCTTCTGATAACTTTATCTCATTACATGATAAGCAAAATAAATCCGATCCAGTTTCAAGCAATTTGCAAGAATTCCTCTAATCCACAATAAATTCGCGCCACAGATATTATAAATCATTTGTATAGTGAGGAGATGATTGTTATCGAGTGAGTGTCAAGGCTTTCAAGCAATTCATTCAATCTTTAGCGATGAAGTTCTTTTTTATATAAATGCTTACACGCATACATATCATGTATTCATTACTAGCCAACATCATTTTACTCTCTTTTTTTTTAATAGAAACTCGGAATTTTTATTTTAACATCTCATTAATGAATAGTATGAAGACTAACATTGCTCTAAAATCAAAAGTATATGGACTAAATTTCAACCCACCAAAAAGCAACAAAGACCAGAAGTGCAAATCCTATCTAAAGCCTTGCACGAGTAGGCCTCACATATCAATTTAAGCTCTCCCAAGAACTACAATCCAATTTTCCCACAAACTAATAATCAAATTCTTTTCCTAAGAAATAAGTAAAGCTAATAATGGTCAGATAAATTGATGAGAGATCTACGGGTGTGCATGACAAACACCTATTTCTCATCCAGAATGAGTTCTGGAGCAAAAAAACTTATTCTGGATGAGAAATCTGTTTGATAGGAAATTGTATAAAAACTAATTCTGGAATAGATTTCTATTCCAGAATTGATTTTTGGCCAAGAATGAGAATTGAAAATTTTTCCATTTCTCATTCTCAGACACTATTTGAGAATCCATTCTCTTTTAACCATCTTTCTTCATTTTTTGCCCTAATCAAATTGCTCTCTCCCTTTTCTCATTCGAACATGCCCTGACCCGGTCTAAAGTCCTTTTTCTAATAAAAAATAAAAAATTAATAAACTAATAAAAAAACATAAAAATTCTAAAAAAAATCCAGATAATTCAGAAATTATAAAAAAAACTTAAAAAATTATTAAAAATTCAAAAAATTAAAAATAAAATTCAATTATTAAAAAATTAAAAAATTAAAAAAAATCAAAGTTTTATTTGGAAATTCCAAATTTTCTTGGAAAAATCAATTTCTAAAATTAAAAAATATAGATAAATATCATTAGTTTTCCAATTAACTATGGCCAATATAGTTCCAAATTGACCATGCAAAAGCCACTGGAAAAATGTCTTACCTTAATATTAGGTAACCTCCTCTCCCCTAGTTCTTTGGGAATTATTATATACTATGATTTATGCAACTAAAGTGAATTTAGAGTTCGATTATAATAGAAATTGTGATTAAATTTGTCAATTTTGTTAGGCTAAATAATAAGTATTTGATTTTTATTGGAATGAACATCTTGCAATCTAAAAGTTAAAAAAATTAAAATGAAATAAAAATAGAATCATAAACAGAAACAAATTTTTTTTTACCATATCAAACAGATTTCTCATTCTGAAATAGAAATTCTTTAATCGTATCAAACGCGTTTCTTTCTTCAGAAACTCATTCTGAAACAGAATCAGAAAAATCTAATTCTATCCAGAATTAGATTTCAGGATAGAATTGCTGTCATGCACACCCAAAATTTCTTTTTCTTCACTCCTACGTTGGATTCCTCAACTCAAGATTCTCAAGATGCGATTCAATTGGCGAGTTAGGATCGCGAGACTACTTATCAATTGACGTAACGGGAGGATCAAGGGTTTACTTTCTCGAACATTGAATACTCAAAACGAGGGCAGGAAAAGTTCCTACAGAAACGCAAGAGCCGAACTAGATTGGAGGTTCGAATTAATTAAGGCTTGCGTGGTCGAACTAGAGATTCCTCGGCCGTGATGGGTCGGATTTGGACTACGGATTATTCAAAATGCATTGATCAATGATGAGGAAAACACAAGTTACAAAGGTAGGTTCATTGCCAAGTGGGGCATCTGGTTGACTAGCAGCTCCTATCGTGCGTTTGCTGTCTCCCCCGATCTGTACTTCGTGCAAATTCTACGTCAAAGTGGGGAGATGTGATCTGGTGCTCAGGTGAAATCAAAGGTGTCGAAGCACCATTCATTTGCTAATTGCTATGGGGAACGCATCCATCGAAGAGTGCCCTCAAAAGTGATTGTCCAAGTTCATGTATCGTGCTTTGGAAAGATTAAAGGTTTCTGTTTAGATTAGGTTAACTAGACTCTAATTTTTCAGAATATGTCATTATTGGTCTTTTCGACTGTCATTATAGCAACAACTTCGTCCGTGAATGAGCTTTTAGAGTACCAATGAATGTATTCTTTGTTGTTTTATATAATTTGAGATTTCATTTATTCCGCAAATATTAAATGATATGAAAAATATATTTTTTTTAAATGATCTCTTGCATCGCTTAAAGTAATTAGTCGAAAAGAAATTCTCCCATGATTTAAAAGATCTACATCCATAGATAATGAAAAATACTTTCCAATTCTTCCATTTTGTATGCATCACGAGTGACATTCTTTTTTTTTTTTTTGGAAAATGATCTCTAAATATTCATTTTTTCTACATAATTAATATGCATGTGCTAAGATGCGTTTATTTCACAGAAAATGAAGATTTTATAAATTACTTTGAAAAAAAGGTAGTTTATATCACTTGAAATAATGAGCCAATGAAATGCATTTTCATTATCGACAAAAATTTATATCTAATTATTTTGGTGGACAACAAATTTTTTTTGCCTTCATTCATTTTTGTGAGCACTACAAGCAATCACTTTCTGAAGAATATATTGTAAACCGTTAATCTATTCGCAAAACAAAGTTATGTTAATTGTTGAAATTGGTAACCCACAATTCTAGAAGAGCGATCGAGGATGGATAGCAGATGCCCACCAGGAGCAACGACAGAAGAAAATGTTATTATATCGATTGGCTCATGTAAAAACCGTCGGATGAGGTGCGTCCCGGGAGCACAAGTGCTAAAATCTCGATCAACCTGCGACCACATCATGTCACTACATCACAAGGACAAAAATCTTAGTTCAAACCAAACTCCGATGGTGATGCATGTTTCCATCTTGGTCGACCAACTCCGGACACCCTTTGCCGTTGAACTCTAAGCCTCACTGTGGCCTTAAGCACTAACCTAGGCTCAATCAATGAGCTTGAAGATCCGTGGCATTAAGCATTAACGCAACTCGAAGCTGAAGCTGAAGCCACGCATCCACAAAGTCACATCCAAACAACTGGCAAATGATTACGTCTATTTAATCCTCCATAATTCGTCAAGCTCGTAGTTACTTTTTAGGCTTCGTGTGATTCTCGATGATCGATCCGTCGTCGCCACACGTCGCTCTCTAGTCTACTTGATTATAACATCCTTATAAAGTATCCTATTATATGGTCACGTCTCAAAAAAAAAAAAACTTTCGGCCAACGGTTGTGATTCTATTCGTCTGTGATTAGACGGCTACCGATCCTCCTAGGAGAGGCTTTTCGAGGAATTCCGCAAATGCCATGGAGGGTTAGTATTTGTCATGAACCCTCGTGACTCTTTGTCTAATCTTTGGAAGGGCCCAAAGGATGTCGCCCATTTAGCCCAAAACATTCGAAAAGTATAGAATCCAACAGGAATGCATGGGCTACTGATTTCTCCAGCCCAATTCATACTCGGAAGGTGAACTATTCAATTTTCAGAAACGAAAGTGTATCATATGATGGTAGATGCAAACTATTTTTTTTTTTGGTAACTGAGGTGTCCGGGCCAGCTTGCGCACACCTCGGCTATTCATCGAAGGAAACTAACACAAAACCCACCGCCATGGCCCCATACTTAAATCACAAGCGCTTCTTTGGGAAATCGAACCTAAGACCTCAACAAAGTCCAAGTTCGCCCTAATCAGTTGGTCTACCCATGAGTGGATGATGCAAACTAATTTTGAGCCGTGCTTTTTCCACTCTTCTTTTGACCTAGGCATTATTTTTATTTCGACTATACTATCTTTTGTGTGACCCGTCGCTTCTATCATAACTTTAGAAAAGTAATCCTTTCTTTTTTATATGGCCAACTCTTTTTATTTCGTGTCTTTTTTTTTTCTTGCAAGTCTCACTTTTTTTCTTCTTCTCTCTTTCCAAAGTCTTTGACGTTTCTTTTCTCGGCTCTTGCTCATCGCCCCTTTATTTTATCTCTTGCAGGCCATTCTCTTCTTTTCACGCCTGCCTACTCCTCAAGTTGCAGGGGATTGAGACAAAATTGGCTTGATGCACGTCAATAAATATCAAATTCACAAAGATTAGGTAAACAAACATTAGCAACACTAACAAGCCCCACGGAAAGATCATACTCTCTATCGTCATCGGTCGTGAATGACCACCTGCGGCTATCATGTTCTCAAAACAGAGATCCAGCTGCCGCATCGTCAACTTGTCCCGAGACAACGAGTCCCGGCGAGTTCTCAAGCCAAAGCTATGCGGTCCTCATGCCCCGCCACGCCAGGCAAGCAGCCGATGGCGACGTCAATGGTGCTGAGCACATCCTCAGACTCCAAACAGGGAGTTTCGTGGGAGTACAAATCAACCCGATTGGACTCCGAATTGCAGCGGCCAAGCAATGGGTGGTGGTTGGGCATGATAGGGCGAAAGATGGATCATGGCTTGTCCCTAATGAAGTTGAACAACAAACCGATGCCCTTAAGGAGCCAAACTAGAGTAATAACCCGACAGAAATAGAAGAGAATGGCTTGCAAGAGAGAAAATAGAGAGACGGTTTGCAATAGCCGAGAATTGGTCATTTTTGGAGCATCCCGTGGTGAACGCACAGGGTACCAAACGAGCCTGCTAATCTAAAGCTCGCGCTGGTGTTCCGCGAGCCAGGGAAACAAGCATTCCACGACCCCGAACCCTCAAAAGAACCGCATTCTGCAGCAGAGCTGCACCAGAACGAGAAGCCCAACAAAAACCAGAAATGATAACGACAAAGGGAAGAAAATGTGGGGGAGAGTGGAGATAAGTCTTTCTTTTCTTTTCTTTCCTTTTCCCTACATTTTCTCTCCAATCACTTCTCACAAACAAAGTAAGGACGATCTTTCTGAAATTTGCCACGCCTATCTTTCATTTTTCTGCCCCTACCTTCCCTCCCATACATGGCAGGAGAACAAAGATGAAGCAGAGAAAAATTGTACTAATCAATTTATTATGCTTAAGCTATATGGAGTCGAAGGGATCTAATTGATGGAGATGGCAATATAGATTAGAAATTCATTTTTTTTTCAATTCAGTTCTAGTGAGTTAAGTTGAATACGAGTCACTTAAAAATTTTAGAAACAAGTCAAAATGAAATCAAAACTTAAAAACCTAACTCTATCAGGGTCATTGTGAATTTACACCTAACCATAGTGAAATTACTTGCTCGAGTTCAAAATGTAAAGATCTAAAATCCAACTCTAGAGCGGTGTGCGAAGCTCTAGACAAGAGACACAGCTCGCTATTCGTTGCTACTCCCTCGAGGACGGCTATATTTTTTTCATTGCTTGTCACTCAAGCACCATCATCGTCCCAGCTCATTCCTCAATCCATTTCTTGTCGTCGATTAAGGACCACGGTCATTTTCTGTTCTCAGTTTTTTCGGAATTATTCCACATCAGTTTTGGAAGAAGTATGTGATCAAGTGTAAGGGAAAGTATCATTATTTGAATTAGCTTTTTCAATGAAAGATGTCCAAGATCACCCAACAAATTATATTAAAGCCGATGGTAAAGTGGTAGGCCTTCAATATTATCCCATTTTTGGTAAATATCTATAGGAAGTAATATGGTGTCTATCGCGGAATTTGGGAGGCGGATGTTATGGTGTAGCAATGTGAGCCTGATAGCAAACTTCAATCTGAAGAAATAGACCGGTGATAAAGTCGGATGTTGTTGAAATACCTTAATGCAGAAGGATACTTGAATCAAAGGTGAGTGAGGCTCACACATAAATGAGAGATTGTTGAGACTCACGTGAATAGTGTTAGAAAAGTCTAGCATCAGCTAAGTGGTGTGATATAGAGCAATAATACATCTCAATTAGCTGATAATTCATTGGCTTGAGACTTATGTGTAGAGATAGATCCAACTAAATATTTTGATAAGCTCAAATTTGGGCTCCATCTTGATGATCTTCCTAGGCAGGCAAATTGTATTGAGGCTCCTGCTGTACGCTCCAACATTAGTCATGCTCTCTCTCTCTCTCTCTCTCTCTCTGCTCAAGACTTAAACCTCTCCAATATGATGTTGACGGAGGTTGGCGACCCTCCAAATCGTCGATAATAGAGCTTTAAGATCTCCATGTGTGGTTGAGGACCTCCACTCGCTTAGGCGACAGCGTCAAGCTCGTTTCTTTGGAGGTCCTTGAACTCTGGTTGGCAAAGGCAAGGCCTTATGAGGGTGCCGGTGTGGCCAGGGTGAGCTTGGCATGACAGAGTGACAACGACCATGCAGAGGCGGTAGCACACATATGCTTTGATTTGGTGAAGAGGATGGAGCTTTTTCAATTTACAAGGGAATTAGCCTTTTGACTTTTATGTTTTCACATTAGTTTTCTGGTATTCCTTTGGCCAACTTAGGCTAACCTTGGTACTAAAAAACGGCCATCTCACTATCGAATATTCAACTTCAAAAACGTATTATACTCAACATAAACATCGTGCACGCACTCAAGCGTCTAACTCGTGAGGTCTTGCCTGAGCTCTCACAAGGTTTGACGGTTAGGTTCGGCGACGGCGGCAATGGCTTGCAAATGGTTTTGGAGCTAATTTGTTATCTTCAAGAGCATATGCAACGATGAAACTTCTTCTTTCTTTCAATTTTTGTTTCTTTTGTTTCAATTTGCCAATTCTTAGATCTCCTTTTTTATTTTCTGGCCTTTCTTTTGTTGCTGTTTGGTGCATCGTGCAATGTTACAAATCTTGATGCTCAAGCGTCTAACTCCTGAGGCCTTGCCTGATCTTTTAGTACTCACGAAATTAGACCTTTATGCCATATGTAATTTTCCTGACATGGTCATTTTTACTGAAATATGAAGATTTGTAACCCTAACCCGACCTCTAACCCGACACCCCGACCCATCCATGCACGCGTTCTTCTTTGTTAGTGTTGTGGTCAGCAATATCTCCACATTGCTCACGTGCTATGCTAAGTCTCAGCCTATGACCAAATCCGAAAACCCAAGTTATCTCGATGACTTAGCAGGCAAGTCCATGCAGTTGCCGATTCTTCAATGCAACAACATAAGGAGAAAAATTTGTTAAGAATTGAACCCGTATTACATCTGATATGGATCGGGTATGGATCGGGTTTGGGATTGGGTCCATTTCGAGATGGGCCATGGAAATCGTATTGCACAAGAATGGCTCAATATGAATTAAGATGGATCAATTTGAGTCAAATCATTTTCAACTCCACTTGCCGTTGGATGGCCTTATTAACTTAGACACTTATCAGAATTGATTTTATCAGATTATATATTTGCGTGACCCACCTCAACTTTCCTTTGATAGAAAAGAGTCTTTGAATCCATCAGACTTATGTGTAGGGAGCAGGTGTTGCCCTAAGGTTTACCATGTTCTATGCTCTCTCAACCTATTTGAGTTAGGAAGGGACTCTCTAACTCATTTAGTGACCTCTACTTAGGACTTGGACTATGTTATCTTCTCGTGTCACTATAATTGAGATTAGAGCAACTACTGAATCCTCTTTATCGATATCATTTGATCGTTGGTTTACCATATTTACGATTTGGATAATGTGACACATGCATATAAGTCCGTTTTTCAACCAATAACCCAGTTTAATAGGGTTCTGTAATTATATTCGTCGCGAAGAAGAATGCACAAGAACTTGAGCTTTGTGCTGTTGGTAGGTTGTGGTGCGATGAAACGATTCGATAGATGAATACTTCCGCAATTGTATGTTAGGAGCGTTCCCTGAAACAATGGCCAACCTTAGAAATCCAATATACAATGAAAGCCGCTGTTATGAAAAAGAATTGTAATGGCCAACAATAAACAAACTAAAAACAGCTGATTTCCCAACCGCTTTACGAGCTTTCCGCTCCTGTATAAAACACAGCATCCCCACATGAAACTTTCCCTGTTCAAGGCCCTGAAGAAGAAGAAAGGGGTCATCAAGAATTCAATCAAACATGGTTTCCGCCCGTAGCTCCGCTCTGTTGGTCCTGATCGCTGCTGCGACCACCCTCTTGCTTGCCCACCATGCCGATGCAGGCCGAATCTTGCACACAGTCGATCTCTGCCAACATACCGACTACCCGACCCTCTGCAGGTAAAATGCCAGGCAATTTAGGATATTGAGGTGGTTCTGAATCGAACAAAAAAGGGTTGAAAACGGAAATTTTGTACGTGGCTTGTGTCTCTTGGATTTGATATGTGTCTAGTGTCACCAATCGTTTTATATAGGCTCCATTCGAACATCTGATCGCTTGATAAATGGCGTGATATAGTTCAACGTTTTTGCGTGGATTGTGACGTTCAGTTTCGGAGTTAGATTGCCTCCATTACAAATCTTCTGGTCATAACGTGTTCATTCGAAAATTACGGGACAAGCTAGATACATCGAGTCACGATTGCAAAGAGGCCAAGTTAAAGAATAGATGGAATAAATTACCCCTACGTCTTTTTACCAGTCACAAATTGACATGAAGTTCACAACCATAATGAAAGCAAGAAAATAACATCCTCTATCAATCTTATGTGAACTGCAGCACAATGGTGAAGAGCAAGGTGGACGCAAACAAGGCGACACAGAGCGCGATCAACTTCCTCATCCTCCAGGCAAGGCAGGCGAAGGCATCGGCCTCCAAGGCCAAGGCAGACAAGTCACTAATGGACGTGTGCAACGAGATGTACGATGACGTCCTGTCAAACCTCGAGACCAGCCTCCAGAACCTCAAGTCCCATGACAAGCCCAGCCTGCAGACCAACCTCTCTGCCGTCATCTCCGACCTAGAGACTTGCAAGGACACGTTCACCGAGTTTAATGCCAAATTGCCCTTCGAGAACATCATCACCCTCCTGGAGCATATGACCAGCAACTCCTTGGCCTTGGCTGCTGAGGTTCACTAAATTATACGATCATAACATGAAGAAGAATGAAAGATCGTCATTGCAAATTCACTTAGTGTTTTAGAATTGTGTTGTGGGGATTAAGTAAGGGAGAGGAAAGCCATGTTTTGGTAATTGAATTGAGGAGAGTTTCTGATGGAGTTTCATGCACTCCCTAGTTTAAAAACATGTGCATGATTATTATATGATTCCAATAAAAGTAAAGATCAAGAGTATTGATTTAACTTCACTTTTCTGGTGCTGAAGTAAGCATTTTCTTTCCACTTTGAGTGCCCGGACATGGAGACGTGGAAGAGGCGGATAAGCTAGAAGCAGATGATTCATCATCATCGTCGGCAATTATCAACCTAGACATAACAAGCAACAGGATTTGGAAGAGGGTTACCTGAAGTGCATGAGGATAAGCCTGACACCCTAGCTACAGATGCACAAGCTTTTGAGATAGGATACAGAAATTCTTTCTTTCTTTTGGTCATTACAGAGATATTCCTTGATGACAATGATTTTCTGGGCTTCTTTACTGTTTTGTGTACTGTATACCAAATGGGTTTTTTCAGAAACTGTGTAATAGGGACAGTCAGGCAATCAAAAACAGAAAAGTAGTATACTCCTGGAGGACCTTCAGGAGGTAACATCATATTAGTGCTTTCGATGTTTGTCCATAATTCTAGTGGTGCAGCACAGGAACTCTAGAGATTCGCTATTGAATATTCTCTAAAGGATAGGTCCTACGGTTTCCAATCTTTTATCCGCACAAGCATCGCCTCTCTCGTCTTTGGTAACTCAGTATGCTGATTCTAAACAAAAACCTCCATTGTTAGACCAGTTTCAACACCCATCGTTACGTCGCTTTGCCACCGCAGTCAAGGACATTGGGGAAGGATTACAAGGAACTTTCAAAAAGACCCCAACAACCATTAGTTGCAGACTTTCTTGAATAGCTCATGATCAAGCCAGGGTCCGTAAAAAGTTGGGCAAGAAGGCCAAATCCAGTCCAGTTTTAGAGTCTACGACTCATCTCATTAGCCGTTTGACATCCTTCTGGAAGACATTATCGCCAGTTTCAAGAGCATTTTTCTGATGCTAGGACAGTTCCCCTTGGGACTCATCGCCTTGGTAAGATTTCTTCTGCGGTGATATTTACACTCAATCAATAGCGCCCATCCACATTATATCTTCTGACAAATCACCTCAGTAAGATTCTTTTGAAGAAGTCGGACATCGGGCCTAGTCGTGTACCGTGCAGGGTCTAGGTCGATCGGGTTTCAAGAAACTTCGTGAGAGCGAATCTCATTCAACATATACATCTCAAATAAAATAATGATATAATTGGCTCAAATTTACACACGTGCCTACCGGTAAGGGAATTTGCGTGTGAACCCCGGATTTGGATCGCCTGCAGGCTGCTGTGCAATCCCAGCCGTCCAATCCTGATCGGACGGCTGGGATTTTACAGAAAAAGTAAAAAAAAAATTAAAAAAAAAAAATTTTTTTAGTTTTTTTTTATTTTCTCAGCCGTCCGATCGAAATCGGACGGCTGAGAAGCAAAGGACAGCACCCTGCTTACGCACAGCAGGCGATCCGTTTCCGTGAACCCCACGCATCACTCGTGAGTACCAAAAATTTTCTCCTGGCAGCCTCCCAAGAGAAACTATACATGCAATCTCGGTGAAACATGATGCCATCCATTATTTCAAATGCTTCAGACTTTGTTACTTCGACGTAGAAATTATTTTCGACAAGTATTTATTATGTATGAGGAAGTTGTTCCTTTTCTTGGCCCTAAAATTATAGTTGCCCATCTTAATTGTAATGTAGAAATGTTTTGTGCTAATGAAGAGTGGTACAACCTTTGGCGGAAGAGTGCAATATCTATTAATTATCTCATTAGTTGGCTGTTAATGAGAGAAAGGGAAAGATGGATATGTATGACCTACACTTTTTTTTTGGGACAATTGCCAAATAAGTCATAAACCTTTTGCTACTTTGTCAATTCAGTCATAAACCTTTTTTTTATGCCAAATAAGTCATAAACCTTTTGCAACTTTTCTGATTAAGTTCTTCCGATGGATTTTGGCTGGAAAATGCTTAAGTGGGGACGACGTGGTGCGATCGGCCGTTGCCAGCTACGATGTGGCCATAACGTGGCGACAAACTTTTATTCCAAATTTATTTTATTTTCTTTTCACTTCTTTTTCTATAATAAAAAAAAGACTTGGCCGACGAGCTCCGTTAGCCGCCGAAGCTTGCCAGCCACTCCAAAGGGCGTCGAAGCTTGCCGACCCCAGGCGAGGGCTATGTGGGCTGGGGAGGCCGCCGTAGCCCTTGCCCACGGCGAGCGAGGCCTTGCCCAGATCTGGGGGTGAGGGAGCCCCACCCAAATTTGCCCAGATCTAGGCAAGCTCCCTCGCAGATCTGGGCGAGGGAGCTTGCCCATGAGGGTGAAGGTCTTGATGTTGGTGAGCCTCATGGTGGCTTGCTTGGTGGCCCTAAAGCTAACGGTGAGGAACCACGGCCACTTCTTCATCGTCTCCGAGTTCAGCCATGCGGTTAGGCTTCTCGTGCTTGGGTACAAGCTGATCAGGTAAAGGACTTGCTCCAGTACGACTCTTCTTTTGTCCCTCGTAGATCTAGGTGAGGGAGCTTGCCCAGATCTAGGCGGGCTCCTTGCCTAGATTTGGGGACGAGGGAGCCCTACTCAAATCTGCGCTAGGTCGGCCCTTGCCCGTCTTGGGTGAGGGCTGCGGCGGCCTCCCCAGTCCCGCTGCCCTCACCCGCGGCCGCCCAGGCCTCCCTTTCTCTACCTTGGCCGCCTCCGCTGTGGCCATCAAGTCTCCGAACGACGGCTAGGTTTCTGGGGGCTCGCATGAAGGGGGAAAGAGAAAGACGATGAACAGTGCTGGGAGAAAATGAATTTTTAGCCAAAACGACGTCGTTTTTGTCACGTCGTCGCTTGTGACGGTTGATCGCATCATGTCGTCGCCACGTAAACATTTTCTGGCCAAAATCCGCCGGAAGGACTTAATCGGTAAAGTTGCAAAAGGTTTATAACTTATTTGGCATAAAAAAAAAGTTTAGAACTGAATCGGTAAAGTAGCAAAATATTTATGACTTATTTGGCAATTGTCCTTTCTTTTTTATATACCTAAGAGCTAGAGACAAAGTAGGGTAAATTTGTGGTCGGTGGTCTCCAAACTTTAGCTGAAAAATCAAAACATTCCATCTATGTTTTTTTTTTTTTTTGGTTTCAAAAGCAATCCCTATACTTTTTTAAATAGCTTATGTTTAGTCCTTACGTCGCCCTTTTCCTCTCGACAGCAGTGGCCGATGGATTGGCGACACGAGCGTCGGAGTACGCAAGTCGTGTTAAGATTTCGCTTGCAAATTATATTTGGTGCCAAATCAACAACATTAAAAGCTAAACGATAAACAAAATCCTTCATGCTAAACCACCGGCCCTCTCCCACCACCGGTCATTGCCTCTGCTGCCTTAGACCACCGTGCCATTGTCGACCCACCGGTCATTGCCATCTCGCTTGAATACAAAGGCTCGCGACCCGCCGGTCATTGCCGTGAGCTCGAGCTCGAGCTCGAGCTCGAGAGATTCATATTCTTCTTAGGAAAAGTCCATATCACCAGTTTTACGATATTCAATCCAAATCAGCAAAATTCATTGCCGCAACGGTTCAAGAACGATGCATGGAACTTTTCAAGAAGTAAATGGACGGTCTTGATCTTCGGCCGAAGATACATGGACTGCTACACTAGCGACATTATGCCGACGAAAGAGAGTCGAAAGTATTCTACTCCCTGCGAGGATCGCCCTAGATCTTTTCCAATGCCCCTTTGCATCGAACGGATGTGGAAGCAGCATTGGCAATACATGTACGAAGCTGCTTCGGAGAAAGCTAAAAATCTCCCACTCATATCCTTCCCGTGAAAAGAAGCAAAAGAATCGGCGTATACCTAATTGGATTCTAAATTAACGGGTTAATTGACAAACTTATATTGAACTTTATGATATCAAAAATCTCAATCTATGAATACTATGACTAATTTACTATAAACTCTTCCTTGTGGACATATTAAACCATAATCTTATTCTCATATGAAGTATTTATTATCCATCAAAGTTTTTGTGAAATGACTATTCAATAAAAACAATGTCATTTTTACCTGAGAGTCATATCAACGGTGTTAGCTTTTTGACATTGCTATAGACAAATTTTATTGATTCTTATTGACGAAACTTTGATATAGGATATCCAATAGTGGATAGTTGTGTTGGTTGAGAGTTTTGTCATTATTGTTAAGTGAGGAGTTATGGTGTGGGGGCCTTGTGCTAGCCTCTCTCGAGATATAAAAGGCCCCGCCTTTTGGTGGCGTCCTGATATGGGAGGCCCGTGATGGAATATAGAATAAATATTTCATAAAAATATAAATTTAAGATTTTTTTTGTATTATAATAAAAAAATAGTGAGCATAATTTAGAGTTTTTGATGATTTTTGCCTAAAAAAATATCGATCGACCTGATTTTTATCATGAGCTTTTTCCGAAAAGCAACCACGTTTTTCATGGGAAAACGATTGGCACCTTAAATCACGACCTTATGTGGGCAAAGTGGGACCCAAAAGGCGATGAGGCTTGCTTGCCCGGTTAGATAAGTGTCCGCTCCCAAAGGAGCACGTGTAATGCCACGTGGACGGGCAGCACCTTTTCCAAAAACCATTTCCCCCTTTTTTTTTTCTTTTTCGGATTTTTTTTTACCAATGATTCACACTTTCTGAAACTATACCTCGAAAAAAACTTACTGTCAAGATCCCCCACTTCCATCATAGAATTATACTTAAGGATCGAGCTATAAATCAAATTGTATCAGCGCAGTCATGTATGGATAAATTCTTTTTTCGAAATTTTCTATCCTCACTAATAGTAATTATAATAATTATAAATTATTATTGACGACTTTTGTATCCTAGCTCGTGAGTCCATGTGAAAGTTACTTAAGATCGGATTCGATACCTTTCGTTGTCCTTACACTTCTCTTCTGCCTGCCTTTTCCCCACAAGATATTGTTGTTTATTACATAAAAAATTATTTTTAGTAACATAAAGTGAAAATGAACGGATGGAAGAGACTTGGAGGCCGACCTCTTCTCTAGAGTAGTGGAAACGAAGCGCTTATTCCTATATTCAACACTATGATCTTTTTTAATGTTAAGCAAAGAAGATATAACAAAAGGGGGGGGGGTGTTCCTCGTGAAGCGGGAGAGGGTAACATGAAGAAACCCATTTTCTTCTTGGATCTGTCAAAGCTATGCTGCGAATGAGAGGAGCAATCTTGCTCAAGTTACGGGCGGTATGAAGTAGGGGTAAGCATGGCAATGGTTTTTGAGCGATTTTCGTGAGAATCGGATTCATTCCCGAGACTCAATATTTGGAATTCATTAATATCGATTTGGTTGTCGAATCTATGTGTAGATCACCTGTTTGAACTAGATAAATATGTACATTAATTATTAATATGGGAAAGTCCTAATTTCCATTGTCTCGTGACTTATTGATGTTTGTCACTTACGTTTAGCTTATCACTAACTTGTTCTATTAAGATCATTCTTGCAGCAGTTTATACTATGCAACAATACTAGTAATCTTAAAGGGAATAGGAAAGAAGAAAAAAAGAAGGGAGATATTACTTGTTTCTAGACCTACCCAAGAATTTAACTGGTTTGTTGGATTCTTGGTGGTCGGGGGAGGGGTGTTAGGGGGCTAGGTGGATCAATTCCCAGTTCCACAAATCGGGAATCGGCTTACCTTAGATTTAATAGCTCCTAATAGAAAGAGAGGAGAGAAGTGAAGAGAGAATTTACTTTACGAAGAATAAAGAAAAAAAAATACAAGTCCATTATTTACGAAAATATGTAGACATAAGTTGTTTTTGATAATGAAAAAATTCACTAACTAATTTATTTAAATGAGATAAGCGATTATCTCTAAGGAAATAGCTTTCAAATCATCCATTTTTCGTAGAATAAACGCAATCAAAGTAAATCGTTTGTTGAATGAGACCTATTAAGAACGACTGCTCCTAACATATTCTAAAGAATTTTAGAGCGATGCATAATAATTTTAAATGTTATGGATCTGTCTAACTTGGCATTATCAATTAAGGTTCTGTTTATGTTGGTGGAAAATGAATAATTTATAAATCATTTTCCTAAAAATAATCACTTATATTGCTTTTGAAGATGAACGAACAAAAGTTTTCCCACATTCGCAAGCATATCTAAATATAGATTATTGTCGGCAAAGAAAATATTTTTTTATTAATAATTATTCTAAATAACATAAAAGATCAATTTTAAGAAAACGTTTTTCTAAACCATTCATTTTTCACTAAATAAACGGAGCTTTTAAGTGAAATGGGTTTCCGAAAGCAATCATAAGTTTGCACTGTGAAGCAGCCTCCCAAGGTGAGGCCTATAATGGCTAATTAAGAATATAAACCTCTGTCCTTAAGTAGAAAAAAGGATTCTAATCCCTCCTCGCCCTCCCGTCCATTCCTCACCTGGAAGAACTCGGGGGAAGACAATAGGAAGTTGCTCTGTTCACGGCAAGTAAGCCCCTCATGAACCATCAAGAGGGCCTCTCAGTCCCTCGAGCCGAACAAGTTCAAATCGAGCTTGGCACTTTCAATGTAGAATTGGGACAGCACACGAAGCACACTTCTCCATAAAACGCATGGGACAAGTTAAAGAAGGCGAGAGGAGGAGACACACCCCCTAGGGCAAGCTTTTGTTGAATTGGGAAGACCAAACTACTCGTCATCTTTGTCCCAACATTCTTACACATATTGTTGTAATCAAAGTTTTCTTACCTAGATCTGGTCCGTTAAACCCGATTTATTGCCATTATTGATCACGTCAATCTCATTTCAATTGTGAAGCTCATGCAATCATAGATCGGAAATTAACCCAGTTTGATGGTTTCATATGTAAAAAATATATATATATATATATTTCCCATTAAAAATTTTATCAAACTTCTCTAGCATATTCTATATATAACCCTAACTAAATCGATTATACTCCGCACTCCACTTCCGCACGTGAAAAAGAGGCAATTACACATCTTTGGACACATATGATGTCGCTTGTTTTCACTTTTTCAAAGCCGAAAGCAACCTACTTTTTAAAAAAATTTATTTCACTTTGTACGTTCAGATTTGCATATCAATATCTACATGTTTTCAAATAAAACCATATTTCTTTTCATAATTAAAACTCAAAATATACATTACCGATTAACAACATGATAAAGGTCATTTCCAATGACAATCCCTCCCGAAAAAGAAACCCGAAAAGGAGAATTTCATAAATCACGGGAAAATTCTCGAATAAATTAAGCATTTAAATATTACGTATATTTCGGATAGTTTTTGCAAATTTCGTGTTAAATCAAGTGAAATAAATAGGAAAAGCTCAAGGCTGATCAGAGATGTCTATTCACTGGATATTTTCTCATCCCGCGTCTCAAACTTCATATGGCCATAATCGGAGATTCCCATCAGGACATAAAAGAAAAAGAAAAAAAATCAATCGAAAAAAACACGCGACGGAAAATATCTGCCGAAAATGAACAGAAAATGTCCGAAGAAAAGAAAAAGGAGTGAAGGAGAAGGAAAGGCGCAGCCTGGTCTCGCTCGATAATATCCTACGAAGTTGGGGGTAGTTTCGGGACTCCGTCCCTAAATATCTGCCCCGAGTCGGTCGTCCTTGTCTCCTCCGCGGACCCCACGGATCTCCCGCCATCGCCGCGACGCTTTGTCACGTGACGGGGCCGCCGGGCTCGAGCACCCTCTCCCCCGCCCCACGTGGCGCGATCAAAGCTCGCCACGTCATCGTCATCTTCTCCAATTATAGGAAGAAAGAAAACTATTATTAAAAATACCAGCAGTCGCATTTGGAAAGCTGCTCAGCTTCAGTTCAGATTCCGAGTGAGAGCGCAAAGGGAGTCGTTTCTTCTTTCGAGCTCGCCGGTGGGATTACTGCCAGTTTTGCATTTCCGGTTCGATCGCAGGTACAGTTCCGGCGGCTATGGATGGATTGGTCTCCGCGCGCGCTGTGCGCCGTTGCCTCATCGGAAGTGGTTTTTTTTCCAGTTCCGTCGTCGGCGTTCGGTCTTTCGTTTCGCTTGGTGGATTGATTGTGATTTGTGCGGTTTGCTCTGGGGGATCGTTCTCCGGCGGCCTTCCAGTTTCGCCGGATGAAACTGTGGATCCTGTTGCGGCTGTTTGTGAGAATTTCGAGTGTGTTGAGCTGAGTCTGTGTTTTTTTTTTGGCTCCAGTTGGTTCAGCTGAATGGATTTGGCTTAGTTCCGCTGCTTTTATTCGCGTGTCCCCGTTCAGCATTGGCAGGAATTCGTATTTCACGTCCGAAATCGGGTTTGGGGAACTGACCTTAGTGTGTGAATTATGGGCCGTTGGTTGAGGAAAGTTTTGATTGTGGTTGTTTCTCCGTTTGAAAAGCTTGATGCAGAGTTTGCACAGGAATGTCCTTTCTCACTGCTTTGTCGCGTGAGTTCTCTTCGCTTTATTCAATCTTACTGTTCCCTGATCCTTTGGTTTTGCTTCAGGGCCAAGGATTGCATCGAGGAACATGAGTTTGCTTCACCAGAGTTTGATTTGCCCCACAGTGTCGGAGCATCAAAGCAACCTTAGTACTTCGGCCATTCCCGCAAACACTTTATTTCGAACTGCATCCGCCAATCAAGCGGCAACTAAGACAAGGAATCCGAAATTGTCTACAAAGTTTTCGGGAAGTAGTCTTAACCAGAGAAAGACAAAATTGACCATGGGGAAAGGTCGTGCTTATTCATTTGTCGCTAGAGCCGTACTGGCCACTGATTCAGCTCCAGAGGTATGTACCTGTGTATATTTGAGCTTGAATTATATGTCTACTTGATTTTAAAAACTTTGATCAATCTGACAAAAGGATTCGACCCTCAGAGACATATGGCTTAGGGCATTAGGCTATGTTGAAGAAGTTACATATGGGCTTTCTTCTGTGGACATATTAAAGTTGAAGGCCTGGACAATATGATTTTTGCATTGTTGCCATAGTATGGTTGAGTTTTTGTTACTTATGCACATCAAATCTCTAAAAGATCTCATCTTGGTCTAACATTTGCCTTGTTAACAACAGATAATTGGCAATGATGCTGTTGTCTGGTGAAGTTGGGAAGAAAAAAAAAAAGAGTCTCATGGTTTTTATGCATTGGCTAGGAAAGTATTTTGTATTGAGTGTGGCAATTAAAGGACATTGTGGACCATCTCAATGTTATTGTGCTGATTTGGCAATTTTTTAGGGTTGCACTTCACTGGGCGGAAAGAAGGATAGGCAAAAGCTCTTTCTTGTTCTTAAGTTTTTACATCAAAGCAGTTTGGCATAAACTTAAGATGTTCGTCATTTCGGAAAAGGAAAGATGGATTCGAGCATTAATATGAAGGGTTTTATCATCATATTGCCATGCGATTATTTTACTTCTGACAGATTTTCTTGAGTTTTGATTCCTCGTTAGCATTTCATCAAGATTAAAGGATCTTCTTTGTTTTGAATTTGTAAGAGCTTTGTCTTCTATCAGTCTATTACCAAGTTTTTATATGCTTAATTAATCGCTATGCAAGCTATTTCTGGCTACTCATTTTTTCCGCCTTTTGCCTATTTTTTAGTATTTGACATCTCAAAGTGATTGTATCATAGATAAATTTTCTGAGTTGATTTCGAATGGTGTTACCTCATTCCTTCTCTGAAGATTGGTAAATGTTTGAATTGTATGACATTAATTGGTGCTGCAAGCAAGCGGCAATAAATTGATGCTCAGCATCCATCTTTCTACTCCTTTCATATTATATTTACTGGAACTTATTTCACCTTCTTTTTGCAAGAGGGATTTCCGATGGATGTGGGGAATCGATGCTTCAGATCAAATAATAAGCTATAAGTTATACATGTTTTGTGCACACATTGGCTGGTTAACCACCACTTGGATATGTGTGCAACTTTGTCTGCGTGACTGATAGTTTTTTGCATTCCAAAATTAGTAGAGAATTCTTGAGTTGGTCTCTTACATGTAGATATACTGACAAAAAGCTCCTACTGTAGCAGCTCGCTGAAAAATTCAACCTGGATGGAGATATTGAGTTGAAGGTATAGCTAAATCGTTTCTTTCTCTTACATAGTTCGTCCATAAATTTTGGGACCTATATTTCTGAATAGGTCGATTGTTAGCTTTTGTAGAGTCAAAATAAATGAGAAAATACTGACACTAACTATGGCATTTTAATCTCAGGTTGAAGTTAATGCCCCAGTTCCTGGATCTACGACTCAAGTAGAGATTCAAGTCGCTTGTAGTAGTGATGCTCTGATATTACACTGGGGTGCAGTGCGTGATAAAAAGGAGTGAGTAGACGTTCTCAAGTTTTATTTTCATCTGCCAGCTATAAAACTAGATATTCCACCCATCATAGTTCTGAAGCATCTTCTGCTTTATTTCCCTATTGAAGAAAGTGGATACTTCCATCGCAGCATCCAGATGGGACCAAAGTATACAAGAATAGGGCCCTTAGAACTCCTTTCGTCAAAGTAATTTCTTCTACACTGGACGGGCCTTCTCATGGATATAAAATTTACATTTATCCTTACCACACAAATAAGCTGCTCATTTGTGATTTTAATTTTCACCTTCAGTCGGGCGACAAGTCATTCCTCAAAATAGAGATTGATGATCCCTCAATCAAAGCTGTGGAGTTTCTTATACTCAATGAAGCCCAAAATAAATGGTGAGGTCTCTTGGTCCTTCCTTTTATTTACTTTTCCTTTTTTTTTGTTTATTTAAGACATGATTTCAGATGAATTCTCATCTTTCCTTCCCTTTATTTTTATTTGTCAGGTATAAAAATAATGGCGAGAACTTTCATGTAAAGTTACCTCTAAGAGAGAAAATACCAAATGTATCCATTCCTGAGGACCTTGTACAAATCCAGGCATATCTGAGATGGGAGAGAAAGGGGAAACAAATGTACACTCCTGAGCAAGAAAAGGTACTTTCTCTTCATTTTCATAATTCAATCGTTTACATTTTTTGCTCGTTTCTTTCCCTTCTTGGCTGCAATTTCATTACCAATTCTGTTTGATGGTTCATTTTGTCATGATTTGTTACTTTTGTGGAAGAGTTTGGGACCAGTCCAATAATATCTTACTGAATTCATGGCTTATAAATGTTATTTAACTTTTGCTCTTCCCCAAGCAGAATCTGCAGCACCTGCTGCACCAGATTATGATGATTGTACTATTTTTTACTGGTCATTAACAACCGGCAAATTATTAGCTTTGATCCTTTCAGATGTGCCACTTTACTCTTCACAATTAATGTAGGATTCAAGTCTTGTACTGAAGAGATATAGAAAAAGAGACCATGGATTTCGTATCTCCTCCTGCTATCTTTCTTCTGGAGCTCTCAGAAATTATTACGATATTTAACATTATGGACGACACTAATGCCATGATTCTCTCATAGGAGGAATTTGAAGCTGCACGCTTTGAGCTGTTTGAGGAAATTGCACGGGGTACTTCCATTGAGGACCTCCGAGCCAAACTTACTAAGAAGAGTGATGACAACAAAACCGAGAAGCAATCTGCTTCAGAACAGAAAAGTAAGATACCCAATGAACTGGTGCAGGTACAAGCTTATATACGGTGGGAGAAAGCGGGAAAACCTAGTTATTCAGCAGACCAACAAGTGGTAGGGTTGAAATTTTAATTGTATCTGCATCTCTTGTTCTGTGCATGCACATCTAATGAAAATTCCTATTATAGTCTATATCCTTGTAGCAGAGTTTATCCTCGGTAATTTGTCTTTCTGTCCCTCTCAACCACAGAGGGAATTCGAGGAAGCAAGAAAAGAGCTGCAAGCTGAACTCGAGAAGGGTTATACAGTTGAAGACATAAGGAAGAAGATATGCAAAGGGGAGATAGAATCTACGGTCTCAAGGCAACTGCAAAAGAAAAAGTATTTCCATGTTGAAAGAATTCAGCGCAAAAAGAGGGATGTCATGCAACTTATTAATAAAAGTAGAGCTAAACCTGAAGAAACATATATCCCAGTTGAACATGAGCCAAAAACCTTGACCGCAATTGAACATTTTGCAAAAGCGATAGAGGAACGCGATCTTGGTCGTCCTCTTAGCAAGAGTTTCTACAAGATTGGTGACAAGGAACTTCTGGTGTGTAGCTGTACAGTAATGCTTTTATTTCTTTTCAGACCATGCACATAGTTTCTTGAGATATGCTAAATTACTGTCTTGTGTAGGTGTTGGTATCAAAGCTTGCTGAAAAAATGAAGGTCCATTTTGCCACAGATCTTAGTGAACCCGTTACTCTTCATTGGGCTTTATCTAGAAAAAATGCTGGAGAGTGGTTGGTGAGTCTTCTATAAGGAATTTTTGTGGTTGTCAAGTGGGTCATAGGCGAGCTGGATGTTTAAACAAATCTTATGTGTCCTTTGCACACTATTTCTAGCTTTTCTGATGTTAGATTGGTTTCACTGCTTGGACATTTTTAAGGCACCCCCTCCAAGCATCCTTCCTCCAGGATCAGTTTCTCAACATGGAGCGGCTGAAACACCATTTTCGAACGTCTCTTCTGAAACCCCTCCTTACCAGGCATGTGATGCAGTTATTTGGATCTTCTTATATGCCTTAGATTTCTTCATGTTTTTCATCATTCTTAGTACTCCAGCAGTATTTCACTTTTGTAACTCTTCAGGTCCAATGTGTGGAAATTGACCTTGAAGATGAAAGCTCCATAGGAATGCCATTTGTTCTTCGTGCTGGAGGGAATTGGATAAAAAATAAAGGCTCCGACTTCTATGTTCAATTCATTGCTGAATCCAAGCAAGTTCAGAAAGCTAGTTCTGTATGATCTTTTAGCAAAAATATTCTCTTAAATTGTGGGTCGTCTTCCTCGATTATTGGCCTTCTTCCTTCGGTCTTAATGATTGATGACATTACCTTCTTTTGTTATAAGGATATTGGTGATGGAAAGGGTACTGCAAAGGGCTTGTTGGACAAAATAGCATCAATGGAGAGTGAAGCACAGAAATCTTTTATGCATCGGTCAGTGATATCTGATGCTCTCATTTATTCAACTGAGACAAAATGCCCTTTCATTCAGTGATAATCACGCTATTATCTAATGAACCGATTACTTTGAACAATCTAAACTTGTATGTGTACGATTCTTTCTACATTGAACTAGATAGCCAAGGAAAATATAGTTTTCACGGGTCTCAAACGAAGGACAAGAACCGATTTTCCAATATCCTATGAATTTGCTGTCTTCCTGGTTATGGAGAACTGGTTCTCCCATCATGTTCTGCTTGGGAAATTCTTTGATTTTTTTTAATAGTAGTTGCATAACTTGATGAACGTTAAGAAGGAGATTACTAAATGCAAAAGCTTTATGCTGCTGACTCCTGTCTACCTGTCGTCAAACTTTTCAGAGAAAATCAGCAATTGTGCAGCTAAATATAAAAAAATGCAGTTTTTATTTTCTTACCTGCTAGCTGCTAGTGTTGAACAAAAGAGGAAGCTATCTTAGATTCCTCTATTTTTTATTTTTTTGGAGTGGTCGGACATGTCTTTCTGTTCATTCCATGCGGAAATCTCTTAAATTGAAACTAAAAATAAATGGAGATAAATAATGACATTTGGAGTAGGAAGGTATGCTATTTATTGCAAGCTTTAAAGTTTTTGCTGCCTGGATGGAAGAAATATCTGTATTCCTCTTGCCATGAGTGTATTTTATTATGTGGTTATCAATGAGTTGCCATTAGTTTATGTAGTTTGAGCAATTTGAATGGTTGGACTTTTTCTTTTGTAACTTTTGACTAAATGAATCAATCATCTTTTGCAGATTCAATATTGCAGCTGATCTGATAGATCAAGCCCAAAATGCTGGTGAATTGGGTCTTGCAGGAATTTTGGTGTGGATGAGGTTTATGGCTACAAGACAGCTGATCTGGAACAAGAACTACAATGTGAAACCACGGTATAGCTAATACAAGAAAACAAACTTTGAACTCAGATAAATGGATCTTTTGTACACGTTACATGACTTCTGAATGTCAAATACCATCATATTCCAATTAATCACAAACTGGATAGTTAAGCTGCTTCTATATCTGCCTGGTACCTTGACATGGATTGAATGTGTCACCTTGATTGTGCAGTGGTAATTGGTCCATAGCTTGTAACTGAGATCATCTTCTCATTATGCTGTAGAGAAATCAGTAGAGCTCAGGATAGGCTAACAGATAAGCTCCAGAATACTTATGAGACCTGTGCACAATATCGGGAACTTTTACGCATGATTATGTCTACTGTTGGTCGTGGAGGTGAAGGGGATGTGGGACAGCGAATTAGAGATGAAATTTTGGTTATACAGGTATAAATTATTTATCTTCTTTGTGCGAAATGAAATTTTTCTGCACGTGTGAGACTATTGTAGAGGTTTTATGGATGCTCAGTGGCATGATTCCTTTCATTTTTAACGCAATAAATTGCTGGAGGTTTCTGACCTGCTTGGATGATGGCAGAGGAACAATAACTGCAAGGGAGGAATGATGGAAGAATGGCATCAGAAGTTGCATAATAACACTAGTCCGGATGATATTGTTATTTGTCAGGTATGAGGCATGCCTCTTTTTATTAAACTTGCCTGCTTATATATTTAGATTCTATAAGATTTTATATATTCTGTTCTGCAGGCACTGATTGACTATATTGAGAGTGACTTTGATGTTGGTGTGTACTGGAAAACATTGAGTGAGAATGCCATCACTAAAGAACGCCTTCTCAGTTATGATCGTGCAATTCATTCCGAACCAAATTTTGGAAGAAGTCAGAAGGATGGTCTGCTGCGAGATCTGGGACACTACATGAGAACCTTAAAGGTTGGAGTCAATAACATTCCTTTGCTTCATTTGTGTTGGTTTCTTTGTGGTTTATACTTAGTGCACAATCCATTTTCATTGAATTCTTCATTTTTATGCTACCATGGTCTCTTTTATAGTGTGCAGCAAATGCCTTCATATCACTTCCACAAAGAAAAAAAAAATGAGGCATTTCCAACGACTTGACTTTTATTATATCAAGTCATGAGACTGCCTAATCAGTTATTTACTATTTTATTTCTACATGAAAGCCAATTTTTCTTACAGGAGAGTAGGTTACATACAAAACGTGATGCCTGCATCCCTTTCATTGCCATTTCTGTACTAAATTATTCTCACCCTATGTTCCCTGACTTCCTTTTACGTTCTGAGGGAAAAAAGGGGAAGAGGGGGGGGGGGGGGGGGGGGGGGGGGGGGGGAAGGAGGAGGAACGAGCTTCAGAGTTCACCTACCCTTGGAGGTGAAAGGGAAATTGAAGACTTCTATTCAATTGAGAAATATGTGAGGGACTTTTGGAGTAGCATTTTAATCATCATTATACAGAGGGGATTATGTATGCCGCTGTCTTCATGTTGCGTTATTGCATGTCCAAGCCCTAAGGGGCACAGGTTTGATAATTCTTGGTCTATTGCAGGCTGTTCATTCAGGTGCAGATCTTGAGTCTGCCATAGCAAATTGTATGGGCTATAAGTCGGAGGTAATGAGCATGAATTTCTGGATCTTTTGAACAAGGATTTTGTATCTTGGATATGAATCAAGGTTCATGCTTTCTTCAGGGTCAAGGTTTCATGGTTGGGGTGAAGATAAATCCAATCCCTGGCTTACCAACTGGATTTCCTGTAATGCTTTCCTTTCAACATCTTCTGTGCTTAGGATATTGGCGTACAAGTTTGCAAGAAAGAAGAAATTCTCAACTATGTCTTTATGTAACAGGAGCTGCTACAGTTTGTTTTTGAACATGTTGAAGATAAAAATGTAGAACCGCTGCTTGAGGTCTGAGATTCTTGACACTGTTATTTCTCCCTGTTATTCATAGCACTTCTTTACTGATTGTGTTGTCTAAAATCATTTCAATGTAGGGTCTTCTTGAGGCTCGACAAGAGCTTCGTCCATTGCTTTTTAAACGCAATGCTCGTTTGAAGGACCTTCTGTTTTTGGACATTGCCCTTGACTCTACTGTAAGGACTGCAGTTGAAAGGGGATACGAGGAGCTGAATAAGGCTAGACCTGAGGTGCATCTTAATATAAAATGGCTGCATTTATTGCTTCATTTCCTTGAATAATTATTCTTGTGTGATAATCAGTTTTTCCCTCCATCATTGGATGTTTATAGCTTGTACATCATGCAGAAACTTATTTACTTCATCACTATGGTTGTGGAAAATCTTGCACTTTCATCAGATGACAACGAGGATCTTATCTACTGCCTGAAGGTAATTTTCTTCTTATGTTTAGGTTATGCTGCCTAGAGGCTTCATTAGGTGCAGTTACTAAAATCTTTGGCTCTTCCATTTAAAGCATGTGTGTGTGGAAAGCTCTCAACCTAATGCAATAGTCGCCACAAGAAAAGTGAAAGTTGCATTTACTTTGCTTCTTTGTCATGACACTTAATATGATGGGTACTGTATCTGGTATGTGGACCAAGAATCTTGTAGCTTCTTTGTGAGCTTTCAGCTTTCATAGAACAGAATGCATCCAAAAATTAAGTTTTGACTAATGACTAGAAAGAATTAATATTTGAACGCATTTGAAGACCTTGAGTCTGCTTCGTTTGTTCGCATTTTACATGTTGGGGGATTCATTGCTTTAACCAGCCTCACATCCCATATATGGGACTTAATCTTTAGGAGGTTGCACTTGCCCCAAGGCAGTATGCCAGGCCATTTGGAGAAAGATTTTAATTGGAGTTTACAAAAGTGTGTGGGATTTTATTAGGTGATGAAAGTTTTTGGTTTATCATATTTTCTGGATTATTATATAAAGTCCTTTACTCGATTAAAAGAGCTGACCATGTCCCTGCCTTTACCGTCTCATCAAATTCCAGTAAAACTCAAGATGATGCCTGTTAAGCTTTATTTTGGCACTTCTTTTTCCTTTTCAGTTCACATTAATGCAATTAAATTTTCGCAATCATTGCTCAAATTTATAACTAAATGATAAAAAAATCTTACAAATTGCGATCTTGCTAATACTCAGATAAAAAAAAATTACACAAAGCCTTGATCCTTAATTGAGTGACATTCACTAAAAACGGACTTGATGATCTATTTGGAGGTTGAAGAATTGCTACGTCAGCAACTCTGTCAAGGTTCCCATAAAGGAATTAAGCAAAGTTTATACTCAAATAAATTGAGTGACTAATGAAAAACTCAAGGTTTTCTAGGACTTGACTGAATTTTGTTCATAAACTTTGAGAATTTTAGTTGAAACACCCTCAGTATTAATGAATGATATTGTTACCTATTCTTTGATGAGGTTGGACATTTCTGTCATTGGCAACTGTAATTGAACCTTTTTTCCAACGAGTATTTGTCTGTATTTCATGCTACTTATCTCATCCAAAATCTTGTTATGATATATATAGCCCACCATTCTTTTATACAGCCAAATTCTTTCATCTTTGTTAGAATGTCCACTAAAAATACTTAATCCATTTTGTGGAAGGAGGCTACATGTGCTAAAACGCTCGTACAAACCGCTTTGACAAGGGATGTAAAACAACTTTAATACCTCATCTCATGTGCAAAGTAGAGTAAGAACAAAACGTGGAATTTGCATACAATGAGCCTCACATACACGAACTATGCCTGGGGCATAAGGATGTGAAACCTAGCTTTGATACTATGTCAAAATGGCCAACCCAAAGGCTTGAGTTATTAGCTGGAGAGAGAGCACATGCATATAAGACTTATATAAACCTTGTAGGCAAGCAATGTGGGATGCTTTTAGTGCACGTGCAAGCTGGACTAAGAAAGCCATATGGAATTGATGAAGTAGGAGCCACAGACTTGATTAGAATTTGGATTTGATATCATATTAAAATGTCTAATTAAAAGTTGAAGCTAGGGGGAAACTAAGTGTATAGAAGGCCTATATAAACCCCGTAGACATGCAACAAATGACAACTATGGTCCTTCACATATTTTGAGGTTATGGGCAAAAAAATTGTCTTCCAAGATCAATTCAGTACATGTAAGCATCTATTGTTGTGTTTGCATATGTAATGTTATTAATCACATCTCTCCTTGTCAAGGGATGGGATCATGCAATGAGCATGCTCAAGAATGGAAGTAACAGCTGGGCATTATATGCAAAATCTGTTCTAGACAGAACCCGTCTTGCACTTACAAACACAGCAGAGTGGTACCAGCAAGTTTTGCAGCCATCTGCGGAGTACCTGGGATCATTGCTTGGAGTTGATCAATGGGCTGTATGTAACAGCTATTAACATCTGTTCTGATGTTTCTCCGTTTCTATAATTTTGCTCAACCGTATGTCTATAAATGTTTCATGCAGATCAATATATTCACTGAAGAAATTATTCGAGCTGGGTCAGCTGCATCATTATCCTCACTTCTTAATCGCCTTGATCCAATTCTCCGGAAAATTGCTAATCTTGGAAGGTTCTACTAATCTCCTCTCGTTATCTTTTGTAGCAGATGGTCAAATGGTCTATAATAGAATTTGGTATATAAGTCTTGGCTAGAAATAGCTGTCTGATCACAATAAATAGGATTGAGGACTTGATTCTCAATCTCACCAACTACACGGTGCGACGAACAATCTAACTTGATCATCATTATTCAGTTGGCAGGTAATCAGCTCATTTGAAGTTGTGGGATATGTCTCGGTTGTGAATGAGTTGTTGGCAGTTCAGAATAAATCTTATGGAAAACCAACAATTTTGGTGGCAAAAAGTGTAAAAGGAGAGGAGGAAATTCCAGAGGGTGCAGTTGCTGTTCTGACACCTGACATGCCAGATGTTCTATCTCATGTTTCCGTGCGTGCAAGAAATAGCAAAGTAATGATTTACATTTATAAATGAAGAATTTTCTTGTATCTGATTTTTTGTTTAAACATTTACTGAGCATTTAAACAATAACAGGTCTGCTTTGCCACGTGCTTTGATCCGGAGATTCTTGCTGATCTAGAAGTGAATGAAGGGAAGCTATTATGCCTGAAACCAACATCTGCGGGCATCCTGTACAAGTAATTTCATCGTCTTGCTCATTAGGAATTTTTTTGTGACATTTTCTAGATTATGTATGCTGCAATGCATATGCATAAGTTCCATGGAATCTAGGTCAGCTCAAAATCTTTTATCTCTGGTTTGTTCTAACAGCTGACAAAAGTTTTCATTATCTCAGTGAGCTAAAGGAGAGTGCCATGCTGGATGCAAGTGCAACCAAATCCGAGGACGATGGTTCTTTTCCGTCTTTGACTTTGGCTAAGAAAAAGTTTAGTGGCAGATATGCCATAACATCTGATGAGTTCACGGAAGAAATGGTTAGGCTTGCAAAATCAGCTTCAAATTAGCATTAAAATTGTGCATATGAAGTTTGTTTTTACTTCTATGTGGCTGGAAACTTCAGGTTGGAGCCAAGTCGCGCAATATATCCCATATGAAAGGGAAGGTACCCTCCTGGATTGGACTTCCTACCTCAGTTGCCATACCATTTGGAGCATTTGAAAGGGTTCTCTCAGAAAGTGCTAATCAGGTATTTTCATTTCTGAAGCTGAGAAGCTGCAAGAACAATTTTATTTTTCTTGATTTGTTTGTGTTTGCCTTCCATCTTTCGTCTGGCTTCATAATTTTGAGTGCTTTACACTCTTGCATGGTGGTCCCAACCTAGTTCACTGGTTATATTTTGGGTGAAGGGTATACGACCAGCAAATTCATATAGATTTATCTCATAGAGATTAGAGATGGTCAAAGGTGTAATTAGATTAGAAAAGAATATTGTGTCACCTGACTAATTAATAAATTTTTAATCTCAAACTGGAAAATGCTCTTTTTTATTTGGTTGGTCAGTTTATCTCTGCAACATGTTATTTGAAATAATTATTTTTCATTAGCCTTTATTAGTGGAAACAATATGCTCGATCTGCAAATCTATTTTTCAGATGATTTTGAAAACCTACAAATTTAGTAGTTCTACTTCTTTATTAACAAGTTGCAACAAAATTCTACGTCATTTCCGGTCTTGTCAACAAATAGTAAAGCCTCATATAGAAATAATAATTCCACTAAATAGGTCAAGGGGTCTAATCCAATCCAATCTGATAGACACAATCTAAGTTAGGATTATACAGATTGAATCTGAACACAACCCATGTACCAATCGTGATGATGAACCTGAATATGCTAATTTTCGTTGTCTATGAGTTGCATTCTTTTGCTCATATGCAACAGGCACTTTGTCTTCATTCAGAATAATATGTTTTCTTATATCTTGGCTATTTTGGATTTAAAGGGGGAAAAATTGCTATGACTATCAACTGCTTCACCTTTTAATGTTGGCTGCTTAAGTGATGCCTATGTTTACTTTGTTGGGCAGCCTTAACAGTGATCTATACTATACGGCCAAAACAAATGAAGATCTGAACGGAAAATGGGCTATAAAATTGATTGTGAATGAAATAGCATAGAGAATTTGTTGTCTTTACTGCTGGGAATATCTGTTTTATGGAAGCATAGAAAAATTAAATAGACTTACATCCAACCAAATATTGGTATATCTGTATTGTCACAGTACTTTTGTGGTCATTTCTGTTCTTAGAAGTATTAGTGCTTTGAACAGGTCAAACACTCCTTTTACATGACATATAGATAATTGACCATGCATAATTCTGAAGATACGAAATATTATGCTGTTCTCAGATATTAAGTTTTAATGCTTTTTGACCGAAACATTGGTCATTCAACTTTTACTTATAATCAGAGTGGCATGTCTTGCGTTCTTGAACCCATGAATGAGTTTTCCTTTATGAACATTGTGTTTTTCAACCATTCTTTCACCACATTAGTCAGGTCACACTTAAGGATGTCGTCCTCCTACCATCCTTTCAAAGATGGGGCGTGGAAAAAAAAAATAGCCTTATTGTTCAGTTGAAATGCTAAGCCTTTTATCCTCAATTTATAAACCTGCAGGATATCAATCCTACAAGTGATTGTTCAAACTCCGTAAATAAAGTGACCTGTTTAGCAATAAAGGTGTTCGATTAAACTGACATATTCCCCAATTCATCATCGTTGTGCAGGTGGTTGTGGAAAAGATGCAAATCCTGAAAAGGAAGTTGGAAGAGGGTGATTTCAGTGCTCTTCGAGAGATACGAGAAACAGTTTTAGAGTTACAAGCACCAGAGCAATTGGTTGGTTCTCTTTCTTCTGATACCTCTTTTTGGCCATGAAGTTATGGTATCATTTGTAATGCCAAATTGTAGATTGTTGTCAGGACGGCTAGCAAGTACTTGTAGCTGCTACATGGACCATGGCATCCATCAAAACATCATAGTAGGAAAACATAATGCCCTTAAGTAAAGACTTTTTGTGAGCACATATACGATTTCTACAGTGGCATCACCCTTGGAGGGTAAAAAGGGGAAGATCGAAAGTGGGAACCAGGAATTATGCACATACACGTATGCAACTCTGTACCCACACTCACTCGTATGGGGTCCAGATTGATGATCAAGGCAGGTGCATCAGAAGAAGCATTAGACTTGGTTTTGTGGCAAATAAATACCTTCTATTCTTGAGGTTTCCATACTGCTAGTCCCATCCCATTTTTCCTATTAATTAGTAGATAAAGATAAATCAGTCATCCTGATGCTCTCAGCAAGCTTTTACCTATTACTACATGCTGATACCAATTTAAGGAGTTGATACCTGGAAAGTAACTCCAGCTTGTCAAGGCATAACCCATAATTTAACATCTGTGCACTAATCCCACACAATTTTTCACTTACAGATTCAGGAACTGAAATCGACAATGAAAAGTTCAGGAATGCCATGGCCCGGTGATGAAGGTGAGCAGCGATGGGAGCAAGCATGGACGGCTATAAAGAAGGTCAGACTTTACTAATGCAGTAGCATCAATATTCAAAACAATGATCTATATTTTCGATGGTGTTATTAAAGCTGGACTGGCCAGAATGACTGATTCTTCCAGTCTGATTGAAACTGGAATCAGCACCCTATACCTGTTGGACCTGGAACCACTAAAAAACCCAGAGCTGACCAGGTTCAACTGGTCAAATAGGTTAACAGGATCTGGAGACTTTGTAAAAAGACAAAAGCCCTTTGGTGGTGGAAGGATTTACTCCCGTCGTATGGAAATTTCTTCTTACTTTAGTAATGAGAGTCAAGCCTTTGTTTTGGTCCTTTAATAGCAAACAAATTTTTTATTAGCATCTGACCCTGAAATGAAAAGCTCATCCTTACTGATGGAGATTTGGAATTATTACACCTTTGATTTAAAAAGGTGTGTTTTACCATCTGGGCTGTTAATGGTCATTCATTAAAGAGTGTTATTTTCTCTATATGAGAATTTTACTCTGAGATTTGGAATTATCACACCTTTGATTTAAAAAGGTGTGTTTTACCATCTGGGCTGTGAATGGTCATTCATTAAAGAGTGTTATTTTCTCTATATCAGAATTTTACTCTGAAATGCCTGTTTAACTTGATTTGGATTATTCAGCCACTTAATCCTGTTAGACCAGTCGAACTATGGATTGCCGACATTGTCAGTTCTTGCACCAGCATGGGTTTAAAAGCATGCCAGCTGAGCTTCTTTTTTCACATGTTAAAATACCTTTATCTATTTTCATACATTAGGTCCTTCCTAAACTCCCTCTGCCCCCACCCTAAAGAAGAAAATGAACAGAAGAATATTTATGCCTCTGTTTCTTCTTTCATCCTCTCCATGTAAAAGCTTACTTCATTGGTAGTGTTTCCAGGGAAAAAAAGGGTTTTCACTTGGTTTTCTGGACAATGTTACATGGCACATAGTTGTTATGACCGAAGACTAAAATGAAGGAAACCCTGAAAAGTTCCTTCTGAGTTTTGGATCTCTCAACTAACTTACAGTTCAGAGTGATGCCATACTCATATGGCATGTTGTCATAGTTGAACTGTAGCTAGAGGTAGAGAGAGAGAATCTTGGGTTACCCTATATTTGGTTCAGGGGACCATTTGAAAATCTTGTTGTTTGTATGTCTAGGTTAATAATTCCAGGTGGTGGTAAATAATCTGCTTCTGTTGTATCCTCATCTTCCACAAATTTTCAGGTCTGGGCTTCGAAGTGGAATGAAAGAGCTTACTTTAGCACCAGAAAAGTGAAATTAGATCATGATTACCTTAGCATGGCTGTTTTGGTACAAGAGATAATAAATGCTGATTATGCATTTGTTATCCACACAACTAATCCGTCCTCTGGAGACTCAGAAGAGATATATGCAGAGGTA
Source organism: Melaleuca alternifolia (assembly GCA_019926035.1). Lineage (NCBI taxonomy): Eukaryota > Viridiplantae > Streptophyta > Magnoliopsida > Myrtales > Myrtaceae > Melaleuca > Melaleuca alternifolia. Next base: position 2,970,988 of record JAGKPW010000144.1, read on the forward strand.
CCTTTTGTTCAGTATAGTTGATGTTGACTCCTAGCTTTATAAAATGTGAGGGAACTTTATTCTGGTCTTCCTCGTAAAGGTTGTCAAGGGACTCGGTGAAACTCTAGTTGGAGCTTATCCAGGTCGTGCCTTGAGCTTTGTCTGCAAGAAAAATGATCTGACATCTCCTCAGGTGACATAACTTTCTTTCCAAGTGAGACCATTACATAAGATATATGCCTGAAAGACAAGACAATGCAGTTTCTTTCTGTTAAAGATAAACATAATTTAATGACCTAGAAATTTTTTCCTAGGAAAGTGGAATTGTGTTTCCCTTGAGTATCAGATTTATACACAAGTTTGAATTTTCTAAGAAGGTTTTCATGTCTGAATTTCTATTTTCAGGTACTGGGGTACCCAAGCAAACCAATTGGACTTTTCATCAGAAAATCTATTATTTTCCGATCTGACTCAAATGGCGAGGATCTAGAAGGTTATGCTGGTGCAGGCCTTTATGATAGGTAAACGCATTCTACATGACTCTTGTATACCAACTCAGCCTTTTTCCTCTCTTTTTCCCTACAGAAGAGCATTCCAACCTCTGACTGCCAAATGATTCTCATCCTCAGCCTCGTGAATTATATTATGTACAAAATAAACGTCCTTCACCATTACGTAAGCTAGGAGCTTCATGAATCATTTTAATTTTTTCCCTCCTACCAGACAGATCTATCAAGTGTTGTCATTCGTCGCTAGCCAACCAGTTCTTGGGTGGGCAAGAAAATAATCATCACTTGATTGAGTTTGTTATTCATATATTGAAAGAGCTCCCATTGAGAAATCCTAACTTGAGGAAGCAGTTTCGAAAAATTAATGAGGCCCTGTTTTTATAAGTTGGCGCTCTTGAACCTAGTTGACTAGGAGCAACGTATCTGTATGCTGCTCAGCTGTGAATATTCCACTGCAAAAGCAGTACATGGCCTGGCAAAAGCTTATGCGCCAAAAACTGGGATAGTGATTGCAGTCATGTTCATTTGCCAAAGCTTGGTTGATCCCTCTTTCTTTTCGCACAAACAAGAAAAATCTGTAATTTTGTAATATAAAATGACAGTGGATATAACGTCAAAATCAGAGACAAATTGTTTTCCATTTTGTTTCTTAGGATTCTCATACATCTCGTTGCCTGTTGCAGTGTTCCCATGGATGAAGAGGAAAAGGTCACGCTTGACTACACATCTGACCCACTGCTTGTGGATGGAAACTTCCAGCATTCAGTGCTCTCCGGCATTGCCGGTGCGGGAAGCGCAATCGAAGAGCTATATGGCTCTCCTCAAGACATTGAAGGCGTCGTAAAGGATGGGAAAATATATGTTGTCCAAACAAGGCCTCAGATGTGATCTCACTGGTTCGTCTTCTTGTGAATTATTCTTCCCCCTGTATCATGGCTTATATAAGAGAGACGACAAAGCAAATCAAAGATAGATATAGAGAAAATTCAATACGGGGCAGATTGGATATATAATGGGAAGGAATAGAAAATATCATCATATGGTCCGCGCAAAGTACATGCCGCCCATATAATTTCACTACAATGGTCAATTATAGCCATGTATAGTTCGGTTCTCCATTTATTCAATTATGTAATACTTTGATCGATCCATTATCTTATCGGACCAGGAAGTAAGCGTTTGCAATGGTTGCTGGCATCCTTCACTTGCTCGTATATAGCTGAGTTTTCATTCATTCCATAATTTCCTGGAATGTATATGTCGATCCCGGGGATGGAGAGCTCAAATATGATGATCAAGAAGAGTTGGATTCTCCATCCCCTTTGACAAGGACAGGTGCAGATGACCCCTTATCATGGAAATTCAATGTGGTCTTGTCAATAATTAGTTTATATCCGCTGCGTTACATGAAAATGCGGTAGAGATGGCCTGTGAATGCTTATTAACAATTCACGATGGTCTGAATGTTGTGTACCAAAGCCGCCTTATGAGACAACACAAACCGAATCGACATTCAAGTACTTGCCTGATTCCATCGTTTACAATCACCAAACAAGCATTCACAATGCACGGAGACTTCCTCGCATTACGTTTATTCGTTAGTACATACGAACATGCTTAAGGTTGGCATATATATGCGACTGGGAAACCGGCCTTATGCCGAGCTTCATTTAAGCTGACATTTATCTGCAATGGGCAAACCGACCTTGAGCCAAACTTCATTTAAGCGCCCCGAGAGATGATGCGAAGCGTTGTACTGTGCGACTGCAAATGTGTTCTTGTCGTCCTTGACAACGCTGCCTAACGAGTGATCATGCAAGCTGGCCACAAGAGCCTCCATTTCTTTGAAAATGTCATCGTCCCTAGCGAACCCGGAGAACTTCCTCACTGCCACGCAATGTGCTTTCCGCTCATCGATTTTCAGGTCGAGCTCAGGATTAGGCTGTGGAGGAACTCCTTGAAACTTGGCTGGTAAGTAGAAGCTGACCCAGTATGATCTGAAGGACCCTTGAGGAGATTGTGCGATGCTCGTCACAATAGGAGAAGTCATATCAATTTCGGAGGAGTTGAGATTGGTGCCATGAATGAATTGGTACAGCCTGATTCGATAAACAGGGAATCGATAGTTTCACAAACATCATAAAGATCTATTAACTGCATGGTCATTAACAGCGCCAAGTAATCTCCCATCCTATATGAGCAAAGACAGAATTGAACTCTAGAACCTGTGAAATCCTTCCTTTGTTGACTTCTCGAAGGAGGTTCCTTGGAGAGGAGCAGACACCCAGATGGAACTGCTGTAGAGCCTGATCTCAAAATCACTGGCCGACAACGACACTGCGTAGTCAGGCGATTCAATCGCATGGTCAGAAGGGATTATTATCAGTAAACACAAGAACAATATTAGCATGTTCGACGATCCCTTCATGGTTATTGTAGCGTGAGTTGCGAAAGTGCCTATGCTCGATCCCTTTTATAACCGAGATCTTCAACAGCATGATGAGGGCACAGAAAGAAATTAATATCACGTCACTAGATACGAGAGATAACGCACTCGTATTTGCTTTTTGGTGGTTGGTCGTGCGATGCTTATGTATGACCAGCTTTTTCTTTTCTTTTCGGAGGACCATGTTTTTCTTCATCCTTGATTGGAGGAAACTTCCTCTAATTATGTTTTTTTGATTGGTGGGTAACAAGTTATAAACAGCAATCACATGCAAACTCAATTGCGTATGAATGTGGGTGATCAGGTCCATATTTGTAACTGACCAAATTGAGAGATTGGTTGACACGAGTTCCTTCACTCAGGAGTAAGGGGGAAACACAATCCCTAACCTCACCCAATTCAGCATGATAATGGCGTTGTGACGGTCCTCCTATCTAAGCAACGAGAAAAGCGTGTCACCAATGCCGATTTTCGTCAGTATTATTGAGATTGACACGCGGAAGAGTTCATTATGTAAATAACTCTGAATAACGCAACACCCCTTCAATATTGACAATGTAAACATTTCTCTCGCACCGTCAAATCACACAAGCAAAAGGCAATGGTGCCCAAACATTGTCTTGAGTGCATGACAACCGGAAAACATAATCATAAACTAATCTCCACTAATTCAAGTTGTCATCCACATCATCATTCTCCTGCCAGACAAAAGACACCCAATATCACGAGTCAAAGATTCAGTCAAGAGCAGAGATTGCGGGTGCGATACATATTGTTTAAAATGAGTAAAGGGTCGAAGTGCTCACTCTTGATGTTAAACAACCGGTGGAATCTGGTACGGAGAGAGTGCCCATGGCACTCCAATGGAAAGATAATATACATATTGCCACAAGATAATCTCCCACTAATTTTTCTGAGTATTTTTTTTCTTCTGAAATAACTTTCTCATTTATAAAGATAAAGGGTGAGCATACATAGGCTGCGTTTGGTTCGGATTTGGAAATGGATTTTGGGAAATGCTGAAATCTAGTATAACTTGTTTTCAATTTTCAACATCCCTAAAATCATATTTTCACCTCAAAGCTCAAACACCTCATATTTTTCCCAAAGGATTTTGAGATTTTGGAGGACCAAAGCTCATTGGAAAAACTGAACCAAACTCACCCATAAATATAGATGCCGAACAAATTAGAGCCCAAGTTGCTTATAGGAGATATAAAGATTAGTTAGAATGAAGATCTTTCTTACGGTGGGCTTTGGTGACCTAGGGCGCGCATGATTGAAATCCTATCCATAATAGAATTAAATTTCTCTGATTTTGTTCTAGAATGAGTTTTTTAAGAAAGAAACGTGTTTGATACGGATAAAAAATTTCTATTGCAGAACTAGAAATCTGTTTGACATGATAAAAAATTTATGTTTCTGTTTTTGTTTTACTTGAATTTTTTTAAAATTTTCAGATTGCAAGATGTTCATTCCAATAAATATCAAATATTTATTATTTAGCCCAAAAAATTGACAAATTTGATCACATTTTCTATTGTAATTGAACTCCGAATTCACTTTAGTTGCATAAATCATAGTATATAATAATTCTCAAAGAACTAGGAGAGAGGAGGATACCCTATATTGAGGTAAAGCATTTTTCCTGTGGGTTTTGCCTGGCCAATCCGCAACCATATTAGCCAGAGTTAAATTGAGAAATTGATGATATTTACCCGTATTTTTCTAATGTTAGAAATTTAATTTTCCAAAAAAATTTGGGATTTCCAAATAAAACTTTAATTTTTTTAATTTTAATAATATAAAATATGTTTTATTTTTTTTCAATTTTTAATAATTTTTTTCAATTTTTTTATAATTTCTGAATTATCTGGATTTTTTTAGAATTTTTAGGTTTTTTATTAATTTCTTAATTTATTATTTTTAATTCGAAAAAGGACTTCAGACCAGGTCGGGGCATGTTCGAAGGAGAGGAGGGCGAGAGCAATTTGATTAGGAAAAAAATGAAGAAAGATTGCTAAAAGAGAATGAATTCTCAAATAGTGCTCGAGAATGAGAGGAGTGCGAGAGCAATTTCATTTCTCATTCTTGCCCTAAAATCAATTCTGGAATAGAAATTTATTCCAGAATTAGTTTTTCGACAATTTCCTACCAAACAGATTTCTTATCCAGAATGATTTTTTTTTTGCTCTAGAACTCATTCTGGATGAGAAATAGGTGCCTGTCATGCGCACTCCTAGCCTACCATCTTATTCGCTTCTCGGTCGCAATGGGACCCAAATCATTTGACGTGTGTATGGAACACATCAGGTGATGTGGTGATTTCAGCCGTTCGATTAAGATTGAACATCTGGGATTTTATAGAAGAAAAAAATTAAAAAAAAAATAGACTTTTTTTTAAAAAAATTCCAGCCGTCTGATTTGAATCGGACGGCTAGGAAGCTTCCCACATCACCCCTACCATGTTCCATACACACGGTAGGGAATCTATTTCTGTCGCAATGAGCCGCTTTAAAATCCAAATAAAAGCTAAGTAGGGCATGAACTTCCTTGATGAGATAATCCGACCTCACAAGAAGCTTCATTCTCCGTCGGATAAGACATTCATCATATCAAGCTGATTCGAGTTTTACTCAATAGAAGAAGTTGAGCGTGATATTGAAGAAGGTTTCCAACATAGCCAGGACCTTAGTCTGAGTTGCAGACGTCATCATGACATTTTCCGCGAAGCCATCCATGAGAAGACCGAAGCTATCGCGACGCATACATGCTGTGGCTCCTTCCTTAGTCCCTTTGGACGGAAGCTCCAATCGATGCTTAATTTCAAGGTGCCCCATTTTTGAGGTTTTCCAAGCTCGATCCGAAGCTTCTCTGGGCTCGGTTCCTCTCTTGTGTCTAGCTGTCCAGAGAGGAATACCATCATACGAGGTCGAAGCTGCTTCCAATAGCTTCTCCGGGTCTGGGACTTGGCTAGAGACATACAATCGTTCCTTTCCTTCCAAATCCAGACTAACAACAAAAAGAAATTTCAAAGACACCAAGGCATGTTCGAAAGTAAATCGGTCATTCCTCAATTCTAGACAAACCCGGATTTGTATGACGATGTTTAGGGCCGGTTGAGACCATAACTTCGACGTCCAAGGGCAAAGCAAAAGAACTTGCTCGATCGTCTCCAGATGCAGATTTCCGAGAGTACACACTGGGTCGGGTACGGTGTTCATCCCTAAAAGCTTCTCCTTCTATGAATGAAAAGCTTTCTTCTTTAGCTCTTTGTTGGCGTGTCTCCTAACTTTCGATCAAGTAAATAATGTCTTTCGGACGAGAAACACTGAATGAGTAATTTGATGTGGTCAGTGTGGTTGGGCAGCAGATTGAGTTATAGGTCGTTTCCAAAATCGTTGAGGCAAAACAAAGCATGCCCATGTATCTAAAATAAATAAGGAGTAAGTATGGAAGAAATCAGCCATAATGCAATCAAGTTCCACAACTTTGATAAAAAAATGAAAAACTCAAATGCTAAATCCATCTAAATAATTATTGCAGTCAAGTTCTTCCGTTAACTCTTTTTCTTTGATGATTAAAGAATTTAATGCACGTGCCCCATGCCACTCAAGTTGGAGTGCATGCTAGTGATGCTTTTAACTTGTGATCAGTCCTTAGCCTTAGGATCGCTCCACTGACTGTAACATACTCCTTTCAATATCTTCATATTTTGGAGAATATTTGGCGTTGAAGTATCGTGAAATATTGTCAAATGGGTGTCGCCCCAGCAAATGGACTGAGAACTACATAAACTAGAGAAAGGAGGGTAAGGCGCCGCTACCCCCTCCTTCAAAAGATGATGGTCGCCTCTCTCTCTCTCTCTCTCTCTCTCTCTCTATTATGTGAAGTACCCTCTTAGGCGTCATGTCAGCACTAAGGGTCCTCAAAAATATTAAATAAAGTCACGTCAAAATTTCGCATCATTTACAGTTAAAAAATTCACAAATAAACAAGATTTAATTTGAACTTTTTGTATTAATTTTTGAAGAACTGAACGCATTATTATCATTTTTTATAATTTAATTGTATTTCCACAACGTTAGAACTATGGTATACTTATAGCTAATTAAAAAATTAGAGAATCGAGCATAAAAGTAAAGTGAATGACGCGACTATTTTGGTAAAAGTCCATTTTCAAACCTTAACTTACACTTTTTTCTTCGATCAAATCCCGGAACCATATAGACTTGTCTGATCAGGTCTCCAAAGTGCATAATTTGGCTACTCGGGTCCCTCCGATTCCGCATCCGATTAATTGAAAGCAACCTGTCGGTTGGAGTTAGCAAGAGATTGACATGGAAAAACTTTTTACTATCTTAGACTATCCGGTGATATACAAGACTAGGAACCTCGAAGATCAAGGCGCAACTTAACTTTGATCCACGAGTTTCTCTCAAGATTGATGTTCTACTCAAGAATTCCACCTCAAAAGTCTCATTGGCTCCAATGAGAAGTAATCTCCGATTAACCAGATTTGTGAGCTAAGGGGATTTGATTTGACTAATTACGTAAGTTCGAAGACTTGATTACGTAAATTAAATTTGTTAAGGACTTCATTGTAACAAGAAAAATTAGTCCACAAATTCAGAGACCTAAAAAGTGAAATTTTACCTTCAATTTTCGTATTAACTCGATATGAACTGCTTTGGTTATGAGGGATATGTGTGGCACTCCAATAAAAACCTCCAATGTTATCAACATATACTAACAAAAGATGAAAAGTTCACGTAATTAAAGTTCTTCGGAAAATCACTAAACAATTAATGAATGGAACAAAAATATTATGTACAGTATTGGCTACTAAAAGGCATAAACAAAATTCTTAAGATATAATTATTTCATAACTTAGGAAATTTATATCTGAACAATGGGAATTTCGCAGATTTTGAGATCAGATGCTATGAGCACGTCCATAAAAAATTAAAGCATAGAAATCTAATAAATAATTTGTAAAAGTTATCAACTCCTATATGGTTAAGAATAAGAGTCGAAAAGTCAATTCACAATCTATGCAATATGAAATGTGAAGACTTTTAATTCCTATATAATTTAAATTTTCAATGATCATAACTTATAAAAAGTTTACGAAATAAATAAAATGAATTATTAAGTAATTTGGAAAGTGAATAAAGTAAAAAACTAGATGATCTAATGAGTTCAATTATTAACAGCACTTATACAAGTTGGAACAACATCGAGGTTGAATTTATAAGAAGCTGTTTCCGAACCCTAGAGTAACCCCAACACAATCAAACGTAGGCCAACAAATTGAGTTGGCCCATTTGGATGGGTGGCCTAATAGAAGTTCTAAATGGGCCTCAAACATTTTCTATCCTTTTCTTTTCTTGTCTTCTTAACGGCATATCATTATCTTTACTAAATGACTTTTGAAAGTCTAAGTGAAAATGCCGAAACCCTACCAAAAATCATTCGAGATTCTCGACAGGACCAAGGTCCCAAACCCGAGTCACCTTGGGAAGCCGGGCATGAAGAAACGCCCAAACCCTATCCCGATTGGTCTGTACATTTGATCAATACTTTTATGCGAAATGCAACACTTATTTCTGATTAAGGTAACTTCAAATAGGCGATGTATCGTGAAAACAAGAGCCTACGGTGGTTGATCTGTCAAGAAGTCTATAATAGATTGTGAGCAGGAAAAAAAATAAAAAGAAAATCTACTGCTTGCAATAATGTTTAAAAAGAGGGGAAAAGACTATGGAAAAAAGATAAGGAAATGATTTTAGGTTAAAGAGATTTCGAAAAATGAAGATTTAACATTATTGTAAATAAGACTCAAGTTTCCAGGAGCTTGCTCAAGGGATTCCATTTCTATCCTATGTTCGGTCTTTTAATTGAGGGGAAAATAAACGAAAATGGTCTCGAAATTTTGATTTAATGTGTAATATCGTTTCTAGACTTTTTATTTGTTTAGTATGATCTCAAAAATCTTAGCAAATGTTCAATATAACCCCTAAATTATATGAAAATGTTCAATATCGTCTCTCAATTTATTTAAATTAATGGAATCCGTTAAGTTTGAATAGTAAAGAATAAGAAAAAAGTTACTCATGGATTATCCAATTAATATATTTGTCTCAAATTATAATACAAAAGTCCATGCCATCAAATAAAAATGTACATATTAACGCCATTAATTTTTTTTCTTCTAAAAAGTAGATGGATCCAAAGATGGATATGTTGAATTATAATTTTTGAAGATCCTACTCGGTATATAATAATCCACATCTGATGTCAAATTTGTTGTTTGAGTAAATGGAGATGCTATATTGGACATTCACCAATTGATCATGAACCGCAATAAAAAAAATTAACAATTCAAAAAACATTTGCATCGTTATCCCTTTAACTAAAACCTTGCTATTTCACAGGGTCTTTTTAGAATAGTTCGAGAATACATTGATCTTATTAATGGTATGTTGTTCAACATTGATGAGATCTATAAAGTGGTCTCCAAACTTAACTAATGTACTAAAATTTTAATTTCTACAATTGATGCGCTTCAACCAAAATCTCATTTTCCTTATGCCAGGGTAATTTGTTGTCCACATGACATTAACACGATGTCTAGCTATATGCCACATTTGCCCTAAATTTGTGGAAAGGAATGGGAGGAGAGGCTGATAATGTGAATGCTCCGCTATATTCGATGGAGGGTCAACGGCCTTCTACCGATGTAGGCATAAATTACTTTATGTTAGGATCACAGTTTAGTGACCTAATTACAAATTCCACCTTTGCCCTAAGACTATAAATGGAATTTACTCTTAGATGCATTTAGTGTTTCGAATTATATGGCATAGCATGTGGAAGCAATAGGGTTATGTTTCTTCTATTCTATTCTCTTGTTTGACAATTGACCAGATATAATATGAGTCATCAACGCTTACAACACTATCGATTGTTTGGTACATCACATAATTAGATTGAAAAGTAAATGAGTCCAGATCCATTGTTTAAGCCATGAGCGATTGTACATCCAATTCAAACATCTTTCAAGCACCCTCTATTGTTTTTCCTCATTTCTGACCTAACATAAGCACACATATTGTCACTGGCTCATGCATGCAGGTCCTCCTCAATGTATCCATCAATTGGCAATATCAATAGTGAAATATTCTCGACTCCCATGTGGCATCGGCAACTCCATCACAACATCATGCTCCCCTTGTCCTACAATATCACAAAGCATCGATCAACCGACATGATCAAAGGGCATGTGCATCCAAAGGCCTTGAATGATTGACGATCATCATCATCGCCATGTCTGTCCTGCTCCCAATAGCAACCAATGTTGACAAGAGACTGAGGTTCAAATTGTGTACTTGGTTGGAGCAACATCATTATGCATGCATCATCATGATGTGCATATGGCATGCCAATTCAAAAGCCCTCGAAAAAAAGAAAGAAGAAAAACGAAACGAGAGAAGAGACTTTTTTTTTTAATCTTAGTCGATTGCAGCACTTCTGTATCATAATGAGGGTGGCTCAATCTATCCCAAAAATCAATTAATTGATTAATTAAGCTGGTCTCCACTTTCCCCCTATAATGCTTCGGATAAAGCATATCGAATTTCTTTGAGTTATTCCTATTGATTTAACCACGAAAGCTGACCGGCAAAATCATTGTTCTAGACCGACATTCCATGCTCAAAAAGCTGTTCTTTAAACCTCTCTTTTTCCCTTTTCAAGAGCTTATTCACATATATCATTAAACATAAGATAAAAACCCATTTATTAAAATCAAAATTACACAACCCCTTTCACAGAGAGAGAGAGAGAGATAGAGAGAGAGAGAGAGAGAGTGAGTGAACAGTATCTTTGGAAAGTGGATAGATGGTTTTCAGTGGCTCTAAATTCTGTTTTCATTTATTTATTTATGTATTAACAGCCATTCTTTCTCATGATTCTTGTCTCTTCTTTTGAGGTTGTCTAATGGTGGGGGTGTCGCTTTAGTAATGTGCCAACTTTCAAAAACTATTCTTGAAGATGCTCTTCTGGTCTTGTCAATTAGGGTTTGCTAGGTTGACGGTTGGTTTAATTTGTTTCTGACTTTGCATGATCAAGAGAGATTCCTCTTGGATCAAACTGGGGGTAATATAGGAGGCCAAGAAAAAGGTGGAGAAAGTAGAGGGTTTCTCATCCATCCGCCCAATTGTATTTATTCGTTAAGCTCTTGGGGCTAGAGAGATGCAAATAGGTATCAAGAGATTGGTATGAATATTAAACAAATTGCCTTTAGATTGTATGGAGGTGTAATCGATTTTAGACATGGGATATTGCTGAGTCACTCCGAATTTATGCTATCAAGATGAGTCTTTGGGATGACTGGCTCTAGAAAAGTTCCTAACAACTAGCAAAGGAGCACTAGATTCATCATATAAGAGTGAAGATGGTGAGTGCATCACCATGACTTTATCAAAATGCTAGCATAAATCTTTTCAAGAGAGACATGTCGTAGCTAGATAATGCGTTGTTAACGATGTGAATCAAATTTGCGATCTCATAAAAGTTAAGTGATTCACTATGCTAACTACCCATATATCACTGGTCGTACAAAACTATTTTTCTGCGGAAATAAATTATTTTTGCCTCCGGTCAAGTGAATAGGAGTCTGGGAAGAATAAAGTAAGAGATCTTCTGGCACTTCCTAAGGCTAAGGATCAGAAAGCAATGCCAAACATAAAGCATGTTGACCCTTTGGGAGTGAAAAGCCCACCGATTCGGCTGACCAAATAATCAACGGCTTTGAGCCAATTTAGTCAAAATATGGAGCCATGTCATCATTACAGACTCCCAAGATTGCCATCAACAGATGGAACGAATTGAAAGCCCACGGCCCACATGATGGGGGCGTTAGACTTGGCCCCAAAAGCCGGCTTGCTTCTTTAGAATTGACTTCCGAGTAACAAAAAAATCACCAAATTAAAAAATTACCTTAAGACGTATATTAATCTATGTGTTGGGATATGTTTAGGATGTTTAGAGTCCTAAATTGTCAAAATGCATCTACAACAAGATTGGATTAAGTAAAAAGGAAAAAGCAAGATTCCATCCATACACATCTTTGGGAACAATCTTAGGTATGATAATACTGGTCTATTAAAATCAATATGTTAAGTGATGTGGTAAATTTCTGTGGAATGTTTCAAATGGAAAACATATCTAAAGTGCTCGATTGCGCTATGTGACACCATTAGGTATACTAATTCAAATGACCAATTTGATATATGTCGTACAACCAAAACCCTTTTCACATTGCATGGCATGATTTCATCTTTTTCAAGGTTTCCATGAGATCAGGACTTTAAAGAACTTCTTTCGTTGGTTCTTGACTCGCCAGTCGCATTCAGAAGATGCTTAATCATGCTGCTTCTTACAAGGCCATCATAGTGGAAGGTTTTGGTCAACTTCCTTTTAGGTCTTAATCATGTTGCTTCCATATAAGCCCACTGTGTGTACGCACATATTCTTTGGTCGATTTAATCGGTGTTACCAAAGCCTGAGCTCTATCTGTGGACAAAGTGGGACAAACAAACATGGGACAGCAGTGCTTTTGCTGATGTTACGCAGACCAACTCGATCATGTATATCGGGTAGAACTCCAACTAGAGAGTGACAGGAGTGGCCCCAAAGTTAAAGTCGGTGTAAGAAGATATAGGCTTTTACTTATCCTTGGTTGCACCTTGTAATTTTTCTTTTGTCATGCAGGAATAATAACGAGATTTTCAATGCATTAGAATTTCAGGAGAAAAAGGCATTTTGATATATGTGACATTCCCCTCGTGGATTAGTTGGCATTTGGCTTAGGAGCAAAGTCCTAGAAATTAAATATTTGAGTGATCCGAATATTGGACGGCCGGTACGATGTTGAACTTTGTGGGATTACCGTCGGTAGAATCGAAAACCTCAATTTGTTAGATAAATGCATGATTTGATATTTAGGTGTTGTAATAGATTACCCTATCCGATGGGGTATATACTAAGCTGCTGCAGCCCATCAAGATCACCTTGGTTGAGCTTGCAGGTAACTATAGGAAATTGGAGTTGTACTCACATGTATGTGTATATATAATCTCTTTCCATCACTTACAATGCATGCATGACATGCAAAAGATAGATTCTGCTTACCGAGTGTTTATTTTGGGGTTCAGATGGCGAGCATTGCGGCAGAGAAGTTCAGCTTTATTGCACTCCAGGTTGTGAAAAGCGGAACATTGTTTCATTAAGAAGACGACGCCACGTGGTCACTTTAAAACAAGATCATTCCGAAATTGCTGTTCTCAAGCTTTCCCATATGGGATGTTATTTTGGGATGTTATTTTTTTTAATTTACCTAAGATTAGACCCAATTACTTAGGGATCACAAAATTGATTCATGACATCCTTTTTATCAAGATAAACAATTTTTAGATGATTTTAGCGATAGTATGATCCATGTTAAGATAATCAATGTAGAGTAAAGCTAAGGAAAATTATGAACAAAATAAGTGAAATATGAATTCCAAATGCCAAGTTCGTGCGATCGCAATTTTATGCTTGACATGCATTTATATAAGTTCTAAGCGTAGGTTGTAACATATACAGTACGTCAGACTAAGCTAATGACATGTTAAGAAAGAGAGTGACACACACTTGTTCCCGTAAGAAGATTCAATTTTTTTCAAATGGGTTACAACACTCGATCCAAACTTTTTCAAGAAAAGGTATGGCGGTACTAATTAATGTTCTTAACATGGATCAGGGTGCAAAATGTAAATGCAAATAACCACACTTCGCCATGTTTTCAATGAATTAGTATCCTAGTTTGGCAACTTCCTCACCTCAATGGACATTAAGGAGAAAAAAGAAACTTTCAGCCGTCCATTGTTCGGCACCCAACTTCTTCTTTCTACTTTAATAATGCATATGTATCAAAATTAATGTCAGTTAGGGTTCGGCAGCTTTCAGGGTTCTTACACAAAATTTGGGACCAATCTCTATATGTTGTCGGCTTCAATGTTGTGAGCTGGATTAGTTGTTGTTAGTGGCCTTATAAAACTACTAATGCCTAGGTCCTTATTAATAGAGATGAAGGTAAAACAGGCATAGAAAGATGTGGTTGTTTGAAGCCAAAGTTCAAGTTAGATGATAAAAGGATTCGGATGTAATTAGACCTCTATATTCACTAAGTGCGTTATACTAGAAACCCTAAAATTTTCTTGAGACGATCTTCCTCCGAACACATTGAGGAATGTCTGGTTATGTCTACCTTATGAATTGTAATGAGAGCGACATATTGTGGGCCAAATAAGTCTTCGATGCTTTCCGCAGAAGAAGAATGAATAAAGTGGTGCAACAATGTGAAAATAAAGTTGGTGAAGATGCCGGGGCTGCCGCAGGCATCATTACTCAGTACCCTAGAAAGAGAACCATCTAGGGCAATCTGGAGAGAGGGGGGAAAAGCAACCACAGCTCTTGGCCATCTGTATCACGATGCTTTGTTGGGTCAGAAGATTCAACCATATGAAAATCGTTAAAATTGGCCTAAGAAAAGGAACATTTCAGCTTGCAAGCATCTAATGACCCCATCAAGAGGAAATTGGATCTAGGCTCCTTTATTTCATGAAAAATAAAGTTTGTTTAAAACTATTTTCGAAGGAAATTTTCTTTTTCTCTAGAAAAAGTTGTTCGATTCTTCCTAGTTTGGTTGTCCTTGGCAAATAAGGGATATAAGTTACTTTTTCTGATGCTTGTTACCAGAAACTGAGAAACATGGTGTTTGATGAAAAAGATACTCAAGTATGGTCTCAAAGACCCAGTTCCGGCCTAAAGACTCATGAGTCTTTAAGAAGAAGTGTGGTGATCACCTACGAAATGTCATGAACAAAGCGAAGTCGAGTGGGAAGAAGCCACAATATATTCCAAATGAAAATTGGACAGAAATTAAAAAAAATTGGGATACGGACAAGCACCAGCAATTAAGTCTACAAAATAAGCTGAATCGAGCTTCCAATTGGAGTGAAGGGTCGGCCACATATGCTGGGGGCTCGATTAGTGTCGGAGAGCACAAAAAGAGAATGGTAAGTTCCGTAGCCACATGTTATAAGTTAATTACTTTCATTGACTCATTTATGTTTAATGTTTGTAGGCAGCCGAATTGGGGAGGGAACCAACATATACCGACACATTTGAACGTGCATTTCAGAAAAAAGATAAGAGTTAGACCAGCGAACGAGCTCGAGCTATTAAGGTTTGTAAGGTCTTTGGATAATTGTAAGGAATTTTTAATGATCAAACTTGTTATTGTAATTATATTTATGAAGATGATATATATTTCATGTATATTGATGGATGTAGGAAAAGTATGATTCACTAGCCATGTCTGTCCCTAGTGTTGGTGATGGGGGTGTTCCGTCTGAAGAATCAATGGATAGTATAGAGCTATGGGTTGAGGTATCAGGTGGGGTAAAAAGATGAAGAATATTTGGGATGGGCTCCTTGTCAAGGGAATACACACCAAAAACAGCTGGAACATTAGCATCTGGTGTAGTTGGTTCAAGGAGGACAGCACATGAAGAGCAAATGGATCGAGAAGTGAGCGAACTGAAAAGACAACTTGCAGAGAAAGACGAAGAAATGAGAGCCGTCAAACAACAAATGCAACTCATATTGCAACACCTCAACATCCAAAACAATGAGGTTCCTCCTGTACCTCCAACTAGTGATCTAGGCGATGAGCACGCGAATGATGATGATGATGATGCTGCTGCTGATGATGAATAGGTTCTAAACTCTAAATCTATTTTTTTCTTATAACTCAGAGCATGCATGAGAATATTGAGCTGGCTTATGTGTTTCAGTGACATTAATGATTCATGTTTGCTTAAAATGTTCGATAATTTGTGTAGTCGACAGTGGTTTTGAGCTTGCAAAAGGTGTTGTATATTCTAAGCTTGCAGCTTTCTTGGATTAAAGTTTCAAAGAAATTGTGGCGGGTACAATTCTGATTTCATCACTTTCAGGTGTTTGAATAGAAGACCAGTTGACAGGTGATAGTTAACTCCCTTCAAAATGGTATAGTGGAAGACTTGGAATTTGGTGAGTTACTGTTATTCTTTCATTAGCGCAATAAACAGCAGGTCTATTGAAATGACATATTGATTGTTTGCTTCAAATTAGTTTTTGTAGGATTGAAGCTAGAGAGTTTATGCTTCTTTTTGGTGGCCATTTGAAGGTGTTGTAGTCTTTTTCGTCGTTCATAAGAATTATTTTTTTTCCATCTATCATCTCGAAATATTTGTGGGATGTTGGATGAAATGGATAGATGGTACTTCTTTAGTTCGTTGTTGTGTTTTCATATTTATATCTTTTCTGTGAGGCACAATGGACTTATATTACAGTGGAAATTTCTTCTTCATAATCCACATTTCCATAATATCATGTTGTTTCCAATGTTCATCGAAAGCATTTTTTTTATCAGGTAGAACAACAAATAAACGTCTACCAATTATTATGAATATGTTTTGCATAAATCTACATGCATTTTCTTTTATTGTTCTATTAGATACAACTTTGGATGCAAAAGACGAGAACCAAATGTAATTTACATTTTGTTATGTAAATTTATCGACCGATTTCACAACGACCTAGCGAACAAAATGGATAAAAGAAAATAACGAACATTGGCTACGTGAGCTCTACCGCCGATCAAAAAAACTTCTGTCTCGCTACGGTTAAATCGTTCGAAGTTAGCCACGGAATATTAAGATATCCGTCGCAAATTGACTACGGAATTTAGCGACGGATCATTTCCGTGGCAAACCGGCTACGCGACACTCCAGCGACGGATATTAGTTCCATAGCCACTTAGTGACGGGTTTCGTGACGGACAAATCCGTCACTAAATTTGCCACGGAAATTGGCGACGGAAAAATTCGTCACAGAAATAGCGACGGGTGCAAGTTCCGTAGCGATATAGCGACTGCATTAGCGACGCCATAATCCGTCGCTAAATTTTTAGCGACGGAACATTTCCGTCACTAAATTGGCAACGGATTCTGGCGACGGAATAAAACCGTCACTAAAACAGCGACGGAAATAGTGACGGATTAGTTCCGTATCAAAATGGCAACGGATATTAAATTATTCCGTCGCTGAATCTTGCGATCGCCCATTAGCGACGGATTGTTTTTCCATCACAACGTCCGTCGCAATCTTATTTAGCGACGAATTTTTCCAATTTATCCGTCGCTATTACCGTAGCGAAAAAACAATTTTTTTTGTAGTGTCAGGTCTAGGTGCCATGGTTTTGATACCATCGGCCGAGCCATTGAGACGGATTCTCCGGGGTAGAGACCATGTTGTATTCTGGATAATTATTTCCGATTTTTAATTAATTAAATCAAAATTTTGAATTAAATATAAATTTTTCATTGACTATAAAAAGACCTCTAGTAATTATTTTCATGAGCAATTCAAATCTCCAATAATGAAGATTATTATTTTCAACAGTTTTTTTTTTGCACAATAGATGGAACTTTAATTTATTGTGCAAGTAAAACAAGGATATGAAGCTACAATTCTGATGCATTTTTTCCCTTAAACTTCCCACCTTTAGAACCAGCCAACTAAAATGAACTTATTACTCTCGTTTGTGACTTTACTAGTATGAAAAGGAAAATAAATAGAATACATTAATAAAATTATACACGATTTCTACGTATCAACTTGTGTATGTTAGTAGACATTTAAGATACTTCAGATTAAATGGATCAAAAACAATAGTTATTCCAAAATATACCTCTTCTAGGCCGCAAATAAACATGAAAATACATATTTATAATTCATCTACCAAAAAATTAATTGGAAGGAAATTTTTTTAATAGAAGGAAAATTCAGCAAAGAAGAAGGAAAAAAACTAAGTAAATTGAAAGAGTCGCGCCAAAAGGGCGAGTCCATCTTCATTCCCACATCTGTCTATTTATCTGTGCAGAGACGAAGGCCGAAGGACGGGGAACAGATTAGAACAGAGAATTGTTTTCGACAGCAAATACGATCTCTCGACAAACATTTGTGGGAACTTGCAAGTACTTTGTCATAGGTTGATGGGGTTGATGGGGAATCTATACGGTTGCTGATCTTAAGTGCATGCACAGTCATCGGTGACGTCACCTGCATGTAGTGGCCACGTCAGAACTGTATTTCTTCCCTTTCACCACTTACTTCCCCACTATATACTTCAAAGTTATCATTTACATGTCGAATGACACCACACAAAAAAAAATGGTCGAGAAGTTAATCTTGTGCATATGGACCATTCAATTTTGTAGGTGATGTGAATCAAGACCTAACTTTGCTTTTGAATTTCGAGAACTCTTGTGTGTGATCGACTTCTTTATTCATGTATCGCTCCCATGCTATTTAATTAATGAAATATATTTTTGCAATGAAAAGAGGTTAATGTATCGTAGTCCCTTTTAGAGTATCATTGTATTGCCGTTGATGCATTATCTATAACCTATATTTCCTGGGCACAAATATATGATGGTACCCGTAAAATAGGATTCAACATCAAATAATTGATTCAAATAAGAACAGATGCCATCTGTGGTTGACTTATAACACAATGGTTTGAAGATGGACTCGCCTTTTAGCGATGTTCGATTTAGCTAAGGCGAGAAGACAGTATTCATCTAAAACGTCGTCATTTCTGATTCCTCTTAATTAGGACTTAGTAGCTTCATGTACGCCATTTGAGATCGAGACAGCTCTTCTTCCTACAAATTTCTTTCTCTAGGACGTCATTATTATCCACGTCATGTGCCACATCGTCTTGCTCGGATGGAGAATTTAACAATAAGATTTCATCCCCTGAATAAAAGTTGGTGGAAGTTTTTTGGTCATTTGAAAAGTCATGGTATTTTTAATCTAGAGGACTGAAATTTGACGTATCGATAAATATTTTTTAAGCTTAATTGCGGAAGGCAATCCCTGGGCAATGCTCCACAATCCAAATGGATGCATGACCGTGGAGGTGCACATAAGCATGCACCTACTCCATATTTAACTGTTGCACGTGCAGAAACTTGCAGGCCTTGATCATTCATGAGCAATTTGCAATTTGCTTGCTCGTGGAACCATTAAAAAGATTGGTAAAATGGTGAAATACAAGCCAATCTTGGACGATAAAGTCAATCAATAGATTAATGAATATTTTCTCGGGTCACGTTTACAAGCATCTAATGGAGAGGAGGGTTCAATTTCCAAATTCATGCCATGAAAAAACTCGATATCACTAGAAAAATTAGTCATGGAGCCAAAAAAAAGAGTTTGAAGGGGTTGTTGCACCATGCCCCTTAAGCCTCTACAACTTATTATAATAGGTTTTAAAAGACTCATTAATCGAAATTATGTTAAGGGGAGGGAATTCGACCTACCCCTTTCTAGCCAATCCTTTATATTCTACATTGAGGTACGACAATCCCTTCCTTTTCGCTTTATAAATAAATTTAGAAGTACGTATTCTTCTCATTCCATGCACATGTGGAGCGATAATCATTCAATTCGCCTTTCAATCCGCGAAATAAGCTTCCCATCCATCCATTCTCATGTAGATTGATTATGCAGCACTTCTCCCTTCATGTAATTTGAAAAAGATGGCAATATTTTAGAAAGGGAAGAACTTAATTTTCTTGGTAAGAAAAAACAGAGGAGGAGAGGGCAGGGGAGGAGAGAACATCTAGGGAAGTGGGAAAGAGAACCCACCAAAAGCAAAGAGAGCTTCGAAGACACCCTCTCCCCCAACACCTAGAGAATCATTCATTTTGCAGCTCAAATTCCCTTCCCCATCTTGTCCTTCGATCCACCAAAGTAAAGAATACGGACGCGACCCTTCTTCCATCTCTGCCCCTCTCTTCCTCCCCACTGCTTAAAGCCTTCTCCTAAAGTTCTTCCAGTCCCTGTATTGAGAACCGGAAACACCCCACCCCTCCCTCCCTCTCTCTCTGTGGAAGTTTTTCTACTTATTCTTTGTTATTTGCACGTCTTGGCATGATTTCATCAATACCCAGAATTATTTATTTCGCCACGCCCACATGGGCAAAGCTTTAAGAAAACCCCCGACTCAGATTTTGTTTTCCCGTTCCCGTTTTCTTTTCTTTTTCTTTTCTTCCGTTCTTCGGCTTTTGAAATTTTATTAAGTGATCAACTCTCGTGCCTGGAGGGTCGAGGTGTCAGACATTAAAAACCGAGGGAATTGGAATGGAAGCTGCGCGGCCCTGAAGACAGAGAAGAATTCCCCCTCTCGTTCCTGAGGCGTATTTTATCACTCCGCTCGGGTCCTCCGAGGCCTTGGAAATGGTGATGCAAAGAGAGAGAGAGAGGGTGGATTGAATCGAAGTTCCTTAGAAGGGTAACGATGTGTGGGGTGAATTTGGTGGGAGGCGTGCAATCTCTCAGCGGAACTCAGTGTGGGCGCAAGAAGACAAGGCCAATGTTGCTGCATACAGACGAACCCGACCGGGTGTAGACGAAGAGAGAAACGACAGGCCTCGCAGGAAATTTCTTAGAAGGCCATGGACTGTAGTACGAGTAGCTGTTCCAGTAGTTGTTGTCGTTGGCGTTCCTTGTTCAAGATCTCCTTCTCGTCGTCGCCAATCATTCCCATTTTTGTGCTCTTCCTCCTTGTCCCTTCTCCCTTCTTTTGTCATGCTCGCTCGTCGGAGACCGCCGCCTTCAGAGCCGCGAACCGGACTTTCCGGCCCGGGGAGGAGCTGCAGAAGCTGAAGATGATAAGGGCTCGTCTCAGGGGCATCAACAAGCCTCCCCTCAAAACGATTCAGGCAAACCCACCTTTCTCTTTTTCCTTTTTCTTTTGAGAAAAGAGAGTGCTGCTCCTTTATTCCCCTGTCTTCCCTGCTGTTTTTGGAGACCTAGGACACCAACTGTCCACATCATCATGAGAAAGAAGATAACTTGGACCGAGCATTCCTGAATCCATTGATCACATGCTGCACTAACGAAGTTTCATCTGCTAAACTAATTTTTTTGCCAACTGACCCTGATGGGTCCTTCATTCTTGTTTCTCTGTTTCTGTTCCTTCTTACTTGCAGAGTCCTGATGGAGATATAATAGACTGTGTTCTGTCTCACCAACAACCAGCCTTCGATCATCCTCTCTTAAAGGGACAAAAGCCACTGGTATCCCCCCCAATTTCTTTCAGCCTATGACAAGAAAAACAATCACGCGACTTGCGAAGCCCTGATTTCACACCCCTTCTTCTTCTTTCGCAAATTCGCAGGATCCGCCGGAGAGGCCGGGCGGGCATCATTCGACCTCCGCGTTCGAGGAGGCTTTCCAGCCATGGAGCATGTCCGGCGAAGCGTGCCCGGAAGGGACGGTGCCGATTCGGAGGACGAGCGAAGAAGACGTGTCGAGGGCTTCTTCAGTTCAGAGGTTCGGGCGGAAAGTGGGAAGGCATGTCAGGAGAGACACTTCGAGCACTGGACATGAGGTAAGGAGACCTGGACGTTGAAGCTGGTCAAGATCAGTACATCTCAAGCATTTCCTTATCTTTCTAAGTAATTTAAGTGAAATCATCAATAAATCAATTGATTTTTTCTTCCTAAAATTAAGTCTGTTTGCCTATTTTTGTCTCGAAAGTATAATGCTGTTCGTGAATGAGACGAGGAGAGAATTCAGACATAATTGTCTCTTTGTTCCCTCCTTTGCTTATGTTGGTGTTCAGTCTCTCTGCTTCATTTGTTCCTTTCTTTCCTTCCTTTCTTTCAATTTTCAATTTTTTTTTCCATTTGATCAAATTTAGCCTCGAGAAAAAAGTAGCATAAAGACAGGGAACTGCTTTTTATTTTCGGCTCGTACCTTTTGGACGGTGGTTTTTAATTTTGACATTATGTTTACCTGCGCTTTTCTCCAATCTTTGTGGGCTATTTATTATCAAGCAAACAAAAGAATATATCCATTCATTTTATGACAAAAAAAACATTTTTATCTTCTTCTTTTATATAAAAAAACAAGAGAATTCATTTGTTTAAACTCGATCAAGTAAATTTAGAAATTCCTCCGCGGGTCGATGTTTTTTCTTTTTATTTTTCTAATATGTTCCAATCTTCCTAAGTGGTAACCCACATAGTCGGAATATTAGAAATTTTGTCGCGGCTCAATTGTTGGAATTCAACTGGAATCCGGGATCATGAAATTGAAATTGTTATGTAACAAATCATATTTTGCTTCTATAATGTAGATTTTTTGTTTTTCTTTTTGCAGCATGCTGTAGGGTATGTGAGTGGGGATCAATACTATGGAGCCAAAGCAAGCATAAATGTGTGGGCGCCAAAAGTGGCTAATCAATATGAATTCAGCCTCTCCCAATTGTGGGTCATCTCTGGCTCTTTTGGGAATGACCTTAACACCATTGAAGCCGGTTGGCAGGTAATCTTTTGGCTTCGTCGTCGTCGTCTTCTTCTTCTTCTTCTTTTACCCAATAAAAGTTTAACTTTCCTTCTTACATCTCCTAATAGATAATTAGCTTTGACTAGTCCTCTTGGTCTCGCCCGCTTTCGAGCCACAAAATAAATTCAGGGTTTTTGATTCGTGGTTTCCAAAAGTTGGAGAAGAACAACTGGATTTCCACAAGTATATCTGGATAATGGTTGCTTGTGTCACGGATGAGTAGTTTATTTTAGGTCAACCCCATCTCTTGATTTTAAAGAAGAAAATTTCTCAGATACCAATTGAAACTTTGGTTGCTTTCTAAATGAATATCATCTCTTCATGCTTGCCTACTTTTTGAGGTGGAAGATTTTGATTCACTTTTTTTTTTTTTTGGGGGGGGGGGGGGGCACGAATTGGTTTTTTACCAATTAAAGTTTCATGGGTTATTTATTTAATCGAGTTATTTTTTTTTTAGTTGGGAATAGTGCCAACTTCATCTATACTAAATCAATCTAAATTACATGCTAAGTTGTTTTGTAACACAGTCCCGAATAAGATTGCGAATTTGCAATAGAAACTAGAACATTATCTGGCGTCTGTGAATGTCTGGGAAATTATGGAAAGGAAGTCGATTGTCATAATTGGAGAGTCCAATCCAGCAAGCCAGAATTTATGTGCATGTTTGACATTGAAAATCATGTGTCTTGGGTCAATTTACTCCACCAGGCAATCATGGTGTAGTTGGCAAGCCACTGACCATATAATATAAACACATTAAATACCAAAGTTAAGTTTTCCCAGCTGATCGCATTAATGGTCAGTTGACATTGCTGCTAAGGTTTTCCACCATGTTTTCAAGCCTGTGTCAGATGTGATACTGATTAAAGAATTGGAATTCTTTATTTTCTTCAGGTTAGTCCTGAATTGTATGGGGACAGCTATCCGAGGTTCTTCACTTATTGGACTGTAAGTAACAAAAAAAAAAAAATTATTCTCCCCAAATAATTGTTTTCCTAAAGTCATGAAATTAATGTTTTTTTTGGGTAACTTTGATTGCATGCAGACTGATGCCTACCAAGCAACAGGATGTTACAACTTGCTGTGCTCAGGATTTGTGCAGACCAACAATAAGATTGCAATCGGGGCCGCAATTTCTCCCACATCCTCCTATAATAGCGGACAATTTGACATAAGCTTGATGGTTTGGAAGGTAATAATTATTTCCGACCTCTTTATTTTCTGGTTAATTAGGAAAAAAGAAGATATTATTGATCAAAGTCCATGCCTATGCATATAAGTTCACAAGTTTTTCTATCAATCACCCATCATACAATACCTACTAAAGCTTGAATGAGAAAAATTAAGATAAAAAATTTATTGTTGCTAAAAAGTAGAACAAAAATAATTCTATTCATAATGAAGGAAAAACTACTTTCCGCTTCACCATGAATGAAGACTACTTTGTATTTCAAAAGTGAATTCGTCATAACACTCGAATTGATATAAGATTATCCGGGAAATTGGCATTTTTGATATCGTGGATTCTCAAATTAAATAACTTGCCTACGTTTTTTTTTTAATGAAAACACGCAGCTCTGATTAAGTAGTTGAGTTCACGAGGAAATTCGAATTGCGACGATTTGTTACTCTTGTTAATTAGGAACTAAACTGCCAATTATTGGAATATACCAGGTATTACTAACTTTAGATTAGCTAAGAGGGCTATGTTTTCAGAGGGAAACACCAGAGATGTCCTGACACTGTTAAACCTACTGGCCGTTTTTACCGTTATTTGGCAATGCTTGCATCACCCGGCACTAACAAAAGAACAACCTAAGGGTCTTCCTTAAACGTGGCATCCAACCCATGAATCCATGATCCGACGGTCGAGATTTACAGAGGGGGGCCACTCCCCACGACTGACAATGGACAGAAGTTGTCGTCTTGGAGAAGCTAAGGAGCAAGAAGTTGGACCATCTGATGTCAACACGCTTGCCCCAATTAGACACGAAAGAGACTGTTTTTAAAGGCTCGAAAAGGTGTTGGATTTACATGAAAAAAGGGCAACAAAAAAAAAACCTTCTAAATAAAAAAAATAGAATAAACGAATACATTTGATGGTCACCCTAGAAAGGCTCATGGCAACAGCTTTGAAATGCATACTCAGGCGTGCACTGGAAACATGGAATAATGACTGGGATTGCCTTGTTTCTTTGCGCTACTGGATCCTCCACTTTTTCTCTTTTTTAAAACACTTCTTTTTCTTGCTTTGGTACCAATTTTTTTAATATGAAATTTCCAGTACTTGCAAGTCAAGTTTGAAATTTGGTAGCTCTCTCCGGAAATCGATACGAGGAAAAATACAACTTCATTTTCTAGTTTGAGATGGAGTATCATCACGTGAAAACCTTCACGATATATATGACGGGCTCAAGCATGAGAATAAGTGTTTCGAATGATATCTTAAAAATTGGAAATGGTGTTGTCATTCATCACTTGGAATGATTTTTATTCCTTTTAAACATTCTTCTGCTTTTTCACACTTGATTTTGTTTAATAAGTGCATCACATAGCTTTAAATGAAAGAAGTTATGAAGGCGGACTGAGTGGGTACGCCCAAATTTTTCATGGCCATTGAATTTAGTGGTCTTAAGGAAAGCTGAAGAGACCCACCTAATTTAACGGCGCCTTTACCCAATCTATCGATAATGTGTCCACGGAATGAGAGTTTAGTGACCGTGATCTTGCTGCCTTAGACATCAAGTACTTACATGGTCCTTCATTTCTTACATTCTGTGCAGGATCCGAAGCACGGGAATTGGTGGCTCGAGTTTGGGTCGGGCGTCTTGGTTGGCTACTGGCCATCGGTCCTGTTCACTCACCTCAGGGACCACGCGAGCATGGTGCAGTTCGGCGGGGAGGTCGTGAACTCGAGGCCCTCCGGCTTCCACACGAACACCCAGATGGGGAGCGGGCACTTCGCCGGCGAAGGGTTCGGAAAGGCCTCCTATTTTCGCAATTTGCAAGTGGTGGATTGGGACAACAACCTAATCCCTTTGCAAAACCTCCGAGTCTTGGCGGATCACCCGAATTGCTATGACATCCAAGGAGGGATCAATAGGGTTTGGGGGAACTATTTCTACTATGGAGGACCCGGAAGGAATGTGAGATGTCCCTAAAAAGCTGGGGTTGTAGGTAAAACCAAACAAGAAAAAGGGAAAAAAAAAAGAGAGGTGGGAATTAATTCTTTTTTTCTTCTCTCGTTTGTAATTTCCGCTATTTTTTCCTCAAATATATGTATAATTTTTTGTCTCATTGGGGGTGATTTGGTTTCTCGTCTCGAGATCATTAAATGAACGGAGTCTTCTCTTTACCTCGAAATTTGAATATTTTGACTAATGTGTCATCTACTCCACCACCTTTAAGGGGCTGATAATGTATATTTGGAAAAGAAAGTAGTGAATATATTGTTGTTTTGTGAGGGCCTCTCTCTCTCTACAATTTTTTATGTTTGATGAACACGTAAAGAGAAACGACGCAAGTAATTGTTAAAAATATGTTCTGGCATCTAAGATGTGCAGATACAAATTTAAATTCTAAGGATCAAACTGTATAATTTACTTCAACGGTTGTTGGTACCATTTTCACGTTAAGAGGCCATAGAAAATGTTTACGAAAATTATATAAAATCTAAGTCCAAGCATATGAATATGTAGAATATAATTGTGCCGTGGGGCCAGCGAAGTATCCATGAACAAGCACGTCTTGGGGAACAGCCATGATTTGCCTCGCCTTGAGACGATAAACAAAGAATTAAATTTGTTTAATTTCTTCAAACCGTGCCCCAAGACAAATCTTCCAATTTTTAAAATGCATGTGGAGGGAATTTATTGAGTTGATGAGCAGTTTGACAACTATAGTTGCTTGAGCACTACGTCGTTGCATTAACAATGCATTCGGTACGGGGATGGAGTTTCGAAGTTGAATAAGAAATTGGTGTCGAGAGACGTTGGCCATGCAAGTGCACGAGAATCAATCGATGCCGGCATCGAGTCTCCGAAACCATCGATGCTGTCGAAGCCCGAAGAGAGATGACCCCGCGACTGCGCATGCGTGCGTGTCTATGTCATGGCATGCACAGGAGCCGAGGATTGCATACCTCATGTAATGATAAATTCCTATCTCGTCAAGTATTCTTCTTGTATGTTTGTGTGGTTTTCGAAAATGAATTGAGAATATGACGGTTGCTTGAATGGGTAGCATCGTATCGATATGAACAAAAGTCTAATAATTGTGAGCTCATCGAACTTTAGATAAACCGTTCATCGAAAATATGTCATGTTGCCAATATAGCTAAACTTACTTAAGAAAACCTCTTCCAATCAGTCTGTTTTATTGAGGATTTACTAGTGATGCATTTGTGAATAATATCCATGATTTGGAACTTGTCAATTAGAATGGTTTGAGGAAAATATAACCCATAAAATAACTAAGCAAAAGAACCTTATAGACTCTCTCTCTCTCTCTCTCTCTCTCTCTCTCTCTATGGTGAACCCGTCCATCGGGGCCGAAGTTGTGCTCCACCGTCGTCACCGTGACCATCACACCACCATCTCTCTCCACTACGTAGACCAATTGATATGTTAGGATCACAGTTACACCGCCGTACCGCCAGCTGATCACTGTGGCAGTTTAGAGGTTGCACCGTCTCTGGATCAAAATGGCGACGGCATGCGGAGATCGGAGTTCTGGAAGGAAAGAGTCAGAGGAGTTTGAGATGGTAGGTGCAATACTCCAACATGGATTTTTCTAGGGAGTGCTTATACAAAGTCAGCTACGTCGAGATCTACCCAACTTTTGATTACGTGACATGTCATCTAGTCTCTCCTCTACATTAAATTATTTGGCAGATGGATGACGAGAGTTGTCGTCATGAAAATTTTCCGTTTCAAGAACACAGTGTTATTTGCATTTCTATCCGTAAGGTTCGTGAGGGGCTTTCATTTTTCCACTTGAAGGTGGACTTTCTTCGAATTGAACAAATGGCAAGGACGAAATAACACGTGGTCTGTCTATCCAAGAAGTGGCTTTGCATGTTCTTCAGCTAAGTTGATGGTGGTTGTATGACAAAAAGACCTCGATTTTGCTTGTCGAGTAGAAGAACGGAGATTGATTCGTCGTTTCATTGTGTTTTACAAGAAGGGTACAAAAGCCCTCAAGTTCTCCAAATATGTCACTCTTGTCGACAATAGTAAATTATCGGATAATCGACTATTAAGCTGTAAAAAGTATGGAAATTCTTTTCGATCTCTCATTGAAAATGCAATAAAAAATATATAATTTGGAACCAATATTTGAGACATGTATTTTGTCTAGACAATGTATTGGTCAACATTATGCGTCTAGGGGGGCATGGTTTGATTTGGTTCATTCTCGATTCAAATTGATCTCGCCGAATGGCCGAACGAATTCTGTTTGGCAAAGTAGCAAACATGAAACCAAACTAGGTAGAATATAGTTTCTGATGGCAGATATGACTAAAACTTGTTTCCAAATTTAAAAACACGAAGCAGAAGGGTCGAGGTCGAGAACAGTAGTTGACTGTGCATCCACACAGCTTGGCATCTGCTACCCTGACCAAACATCAACCAACCAGAGCCTGCCCGGATCTGACACTGCCAACAACTGGAGACTACTAACTTCGTTAGACCCGTCTTTTGTTCATTACCAGACATAGGTTTATAGCTCCTAAATTAGATTCATGGACAAAAATAGTCAATGCGCCCGAAAGGACATCCATCGACGTACCTGCATTAAGCATGTACTGTCAATCGATCCTGATTTTTCATGTAGACTTTCGGGCGAAATCCAATTACAGCCCAAGCGATGGACAGAGGATTGATCGAAGAAAGGAAATGGACCAAGAGAAAACACAAGAAGCCCAAGAGAGGTACGAGGACTCGGTTGATAATGAACGCGGATTTTGTTACTGTTTTTAAGACATTAATCAATCCAATTGCACTTATAATAAGTTTAAGTGGACATGCTGGGCACGTTATTAAAAATCGAAAATGGATTTTTTTAAGCACAAGAAGTGCCTCAAGAAGACTGCTAAGAAATGCAGTAAACATTTATTGAAATGGTCATATCCATAACCCAAACTTAATTAGCAAATTCACTCAGGCAGTCAAAATTAATTTCTCCCCTTATCTTCTGTGCATACCCATTTTTGGGAGCTAAGATTAGTTGAATCTGACATCTTGACTAAATGGTTATAGATTTCTCAGTCCAGTCTACACATATCTCCAATTCATATGAAAATCCTCCGGAGAGCAATATAGAAAAATTTCGTAAGATTTGATCGAAAGAGTTCTCCGTGATTTGGACATACGAGATTTTGAGTTCTTTTGATACTCTTTCGCCATGCACGATTCATTTCTCGCAGATTAGAAAAATTGATCATATCTCTAGTTATTTCCAAGTCCCAACATAATGAGCCAAAAACAAAAGTAACAAGATTAATGAGTTTACATGAGATAATCCAGGATGGCCTAAGTTCAGGGACGTGATCATATGATGTTGGGGTTTGCACGTCTTATTTGTGAATAATGAGGCTGGACAATTAGTGTAAACCTGCATTCTAATAGCCACATAGGATACATTCCATAAGTAAGCTACAGTGCCACTGTCGTTCCTCATTCTAACTACTTACGGTTTATCCATCAAGTCCGTTCAAAGAAAAAGTGAGGAAGACCATCCTCCCTTCTGTTTGTCCTATTTGGATCAAAGACCATGAATTGACTAACACTGATCAACTGGGCAGGTGAATTTCGATTTGCTCTCAATCTATATATGGATCTCAAGATTCGCTTTATTTTCTTAGAAGTGGTATGTAAGAAACGCATCAATCCAACATCCATACATAGGTTTACAGCACCTAGTAGTTAATTAGATTTACATACCCTATTGAGTCGTGCTAGTCCATTCACCACATCCCGTTCGTCTAGGTCCAGCTCTCCTTCTCCTTCCTTAGATGCCTTTGATGGACTCATCTTAAGAATTTCAAATTGAGATATAAAGAGAGGATCCTAGCCTATATAAAGCATATTCTGAGAGGCCCTTGAATTAGAGGTTATCGTTATAATACCGACCTACACCTTATTTACAAACAGAGCTGTCCAAAACCAATATAATTTGATCACTTAACTGTACTTCAGATATCATGCTTTCGTCTCATCCATTCTTATTTACTTTACAGCAACCTATTTTTCCACAAATTGAAATACTATACAATCAATGTCAGCCACATTACAAAAATATTTTCTAACATTGACATTACCAGAACATAGATCACAACAATTAACCCTCATGACAAAGGGAAAAACGCAGCCCGAGAGGACCGGAGAAAAGGAAGCTGCCAATGACCTTAGGGAAACATTATTTATGGTCTCCAGAGAATGTTCCCCTGATTGTATCATCATTATATAGATCAGTTTAAATTCTTATGAAGAAAAGAAAGAATAAGAGGATGTAGACATTGCCCCCCGGTATAACACAGCCAACCATACAAAACAAAAGGCGAAAAAGTACCACTGATGTAAATGTTACATTAATGGAGGCAAAGCTAACATACCCGAATTGACTATACACGGTAACTTGAGTTCATGCACAAATAACTCCCATCTGAAAAAGAAACATATCGGCAACTTCATGCATGCTGTAAAATGTGTAGAGGCAAACAATGCCCCGTCTCCCCCATCATCTAAACATTGGGATAAATCAAAACAGCCCATGTGATAGTAGGCTTCATAAGTTTTCTTGGAAATGTTTCGAAGCAGAATAGTAACACAGTTTGGTTCGGTGAACTTTCCTATAGAGTCGACTCAAAGGGAACAATTATTTGTCACAACAAAAAGAAAGAGGTAAAGACCATCCAGAAGCAAACTATATCTAAATCACTCATCACATATCTTATCCAGCAGCTTGGTTGCCACCTCACTCAATTCCACATTTTCCATCTTTAACCGTCGGCGCATCGTGGGTTCTTTCCTTCCAGTAGCAACATAAGTTCTAATCAGTGATTCAAAAACTGCGGCTTCTAATTGATCTTCTGTCTTCTTCAAAATTTTCAGAAAACCTTCAGCACCATCAACATCCTTCTGCTGCTCAAAATGCCTCATGATAATCCTGACAGTTTCAGGAGATGGGACCCACTTTTTGCCATCTCCTCGGCCTGCAGATATCGCATTGTCAACACATTCCACAGCTGATTTCACGTCCTCATTTTGCAAATAATACTCCAAAAATATCTCCCATGTTTTAGCATTAGGCTTGGCCCCTCTCCTACGAGCCCTCTCCTGGAGACTTTTAGCCTTCTCCAGTGAACTTTCTTTAGCATATGCACCGATCAACGCATTCACAATGCGGATATCATAAGTAGTGCAATTAGATTCCCATTCTTTGAAACACTTCTCAGCACCTGGTAAATCCTTCAACTTGACCAATGCTTGGATCATATTCAGATAGCTAATATTTGCAGTTTTAGGAAAAGCCAGCCTCAAAGAACGCCATACTCGATAAACTTCAAGCAGGTTACCCGTTCTCCCGTACAAGGTTATTAGGATCTGATAGGCTGAAAGATTTTTATGAGCATTTATCTTCTCCAATTCCTTGAGAGCCTTCTGAGCCTTCTCAAATGAGCCTGCATCCACATATATCGAGGCTATGTTGCTATATGTCGTCCAATCTGGAGCAACTCGACCATCCCTTTTCATCTCCTCAACAACCCTTTCAACCCCAAAAATGTCGCTCGTGGCAGCAAGAGCCCTCATCCATATATTGTAAGAAAAGGAATCTAGCATAATATGGCCGGACTTCATTTCCTGTATAATGGCAGGGACCTTTTCCAGCTGACCTGTCTTAGTATAAAGAGTCATAATGCTGTTGTAAGGCATAGAGCTCAACTCTAAGTTAAGTTCCTTCATCTTTTCAAGTAAACCCTCAGCTTCTTCAACCATGAGTTCCTTACAATAGCAATTCAAAAGGGCACCATACGAAAGATGGTTCTTTGATGCTTCAGGAAGATTTATGAAGTAGTTCTCTGCAGCTGTGATTCCTTTAGCTTTAGCAACCAAATCGAGATGTATGGCTTGATCACTCACTGTTTTGTTCATGCCTCTTTCAGACATAGCCTCTGATAGCTGTAGATAAACGATTTGCAACTTTGAGGTTCAACGGAAAAATCTATCAAACAAAAAGAAAAGAAACAGTCACAGATACACATTGATTTCTATGTCCTAAAGATTGGTGAAGTAAGAATCAAGACAGGAAAAGATACTAAGAGTTGAGACAAAAGATCAGTGGAATTTGCAGCCAATGTAGCACCGACACGGACACGCGACACGACACGACACGACACGCCGACACGTCATTTCTAAAAAAGTAGAGAATTCCGAAACGTTATATATTAAATAAATTTGTATATATATAAATGCATAAATAACTAAATAATAATAATAAAAAGAGCCTAGAATTAATCTATACTAAAAACATTAATCATACATTTGTTAATATCATTCATTGTTTTAATTTGACAAATTCAACTACATTTCATTGTAACAATCCATAAAACTTGAAGGAAAAAACAAGTAATCCATATTTTACTATTAAATTTAATATATAAAAATAAGAAAAAAAGGTCAACATTCCATCATCAAATATAACAAAAAGTCATTCATCCAAATGTATGGTCCCGGAGAGTGTTGGAGTGACGGACACGACACAAAGGTTCCGGAGAGTGTCGGTGCTTCTTAGTTTGCAGCAGCACGGTTGGAAGCAGATTATGCCTGCACTATTCTATTTGCTCCATTTTGCATTATGACTGCTAGTCATTTCTGAGACATATCAATCTACCGACAAAAGTATTAGAACCCCATTCATTAAGCAGCCCACATATCTTGCATCTTGATAGAGAAAAATCTTCATCTGCTCAATGAGAGAAATAAGATGCATAGTAACACTTCAAACCCACCTGACATACAAATAATGCTTGCCAAATATCTCTGCTTAAACAATCAATGCAAGCTTCTGATGATAAAATCTCTCTGTTAATATCTGGACACCACTACAAACAACTACAAAATTAAGAACAACGTGAATTTCAAGAGCATAAAGGGATTTAACTGTTCATACTTCTCTAGAATCTCATGATGCTCAACCCTCAATACAGCCATCATATCCAATTTCAACTCCATGATCGATGTACAAGCAACCTCATGACATTAATTAGGAGAAATTGCCCAACAACTGAATTCAAACCCTTGGCACCAATACTTGTAGCGAAACAGGAAGAGCTAATGCTTTGGCATTCTCGCTTTTCTTTCACCAAGTAGGTAAAACTTGAAATGTAGGGCAACACTAGGAGAAGGAAGAAGAGAAGATCAGAAAGAAAATTCGAACAGTATAGCACATTGATGCATTCTCTAGCGCACGCATTGCAAAATATTGCAGCAATTCTAGTCCAAACAAATGAAGACATGTCACAACTCTCCACATTCGTTGACCCATAACAACAAACACCTGGCACGCACGGGGGAACAAGCGATCACCTTGAAAGCGGGGTAATACAAGCGGCGACCTCGGAGCTTCTTGAGGGTGTCGCCGACCTCCCACTTGTAGACCCTCTTGGAGCTCTTAAGGAACTGATTGAGCTGTTGACGGACGCTGATCTCGGAGCTGCCATCCCTGAACAGCCTCCGGTAGAGGGCCTCCTCCAAGTACTTCTTCGACCGCTTGGAGACGCTCTTCGTCCGGCCAAAAGGTTGCAGGGACATCTCCGGCAACGGGACGGCGCGGTTTCCCGGCAAAGACGGTGGTGTTCGTCGCAGAGGTTTTGAGGAAAGCAATCATAAACCCTACGGACGTCAGCGCATTTGCTGTTGACGGAGAAGAAGTTTGTTCTCTGTGCGGCTCAGCCCAGCCTCGAGTGGGAGGATCGGTTGGGCCGGTCCGGGCCCGGTCCATAGGAGGAAGAGATAGCTTGTTTTGTCATCGGCCCGGCCAATATTTATAGATGATTTATTTATTATTATTATTATTATGGAAGAGTTGACATGAGCTACAAGCGGTTGTTTACACTAAAAAATGACCAACTCTTTTATCGATGATTAGCAGACTCAATCGGTTATTATAAAGGTTAGCCAAAGAAGTTCACAAAGGATGTTAAAACCGACAGCTTGTACGTGAAGTTATCGACGAACAATCAAGGAAGTTTTGTTGATGAAATTTACTTTATTAGTGATCCGGCCGTATGGATTTAACCATGTGTTGGAGCTTGAGGACAAAAAGAGTTTTCATTGATTTCGGCATTAAGTCGCAGCTTCAATGCCAAATGATGGTTAATTTGTGATTTTAGAATTGGTGACTGTTTTTCAGATAATGATTACCGAGGTATAATGGATTTGCCTGAAATCTCAAAATGTGCGTAACAATAAATGTAGTTGGAATTAGGGGTGAGCATTATAAACCGCCCAGAACTGAGTGGTTCCCAGGTGGAATGGTCCGGTTCCCAATTAATTTATATGGAACCGGGAATTTTCGGTCCGATTCCCAATTTCGGGGGTGGAACCGCCCACCTAGACCGGACCAAGATTATTTCTATTTATATAAAAAAAATAAAAAATAAAAATCATATATAATATGATTATATATTTATTCTGATCCACATGGTAATCTCGCTTCAATAGTTTATGTTGGCAAGCTATCCTGTATGCGGAGGAAGGAGCAATTGCGGTGGAAACATCTAAGGCTGCAGTGAGTGCCCTAAAAGAGGGTGTTAGAAAAAATAGCTTCTGTGAAGAAAGGCATTGCTAAAGTGGCTCTGCCAAGTTCACAGAGAAGTGGAAGTAATGAGGACAGTAGCAAGAAAACCTCATTATCCGTCCCCGAGATGTTTCCAGCTTTGTGGCCTTGGCAAGATGCCTATCCTCCTCGTTTTAACCTTAACGACAATGGAGTTATTGTCCTGCAACTGATTTAACTCAGCCCAGCTTCGTCCCTGTGTTAATTCAACGCGACAGCGGCACACCTGATGAATTACTCACCCGAAAACCAAACCGAACCGGGTGAGAATTGGACCAGACCGGACTGGGGGGTCCGATGCGGTTTTCGATTCCAAATAATAGGAAACCGGTTCTCGATTCCTAGGGGAACTGGGAACCACCCAAAAATCGATCACCCCTAGTTGGAATAGTAACAAACGGTAACTGTTTATGTTTAATTGGTGTAAGTAAGCTTCTGTTTATTATGATAATCAACAAAAATTGTCATTAATGTTTATCTCGTTCCTACACATTTATTGTTCCTTGCACTTTGAATTTCTAGAACTTGCTTTTCATTTCCTTCAATTTCCAAAAGCCAAAGTAAAATCCTGGCCTAAATTATCACAAAACCCGTTATCTTGTAAGAATCAAAATGAACATATTTGTTGAAAGATTTCACATTGTGGGTGAAACGTTTACGTGATTTTAGGATTTCTACCATGGCAAGAAGCAAAATCAATGAGAAAGTAACAAATCTGCGGGCAACAACCCTTTGCCACGAGATGGCAATAACAGGCTATCCATTCCGAGTATCCAGCCGCTCAGGCAGCAGCAAGAGAGAACTCAGGAGGAAGTGCTGATGTCTTGAGACATCTCATTAAAGAACAAATGAAAGAGAGATGACACCCAATCCTAACATGGTGTCAATTGCAAGGCGATCATTCTAGGAACAACGAAACGACATGATTAACCACACAGTCAGTCAGCCGCACGTTCGATATAATCAAGCCGATGGTCGTCAACCACGTCACCTCTAAGCAAATACTCAGAATGATCAACAAAATAGACCAATGCCAAATCTCGAAAATATAAGGCTTATTGGTGTCGTCGTGCCACCAAATATAGCGAATATTCCTCATAGGCATAATATGTCGATTAACGCTAATTTAGATAATCCGGCAATATCAACGTTACCACCTAAGGGACAATACGGTCAGCCTGATCCACATTCAACCCCAAAGCATTAAGCCGATGAAGTTCGGCAACACTTGGTTGGAACAGGTGCATAATAAGAGATGTATAGGAGATGCCCTATCACGAATTGATTGATAATTGGCAATTTCGTAGAGGTTATAAAGTTTCTGATATTACAACTTTTAATGGTGAAGAAAGAGAGTGGACCATCGAGGCCGTACTATTTTATAGTCTAGTGTGGAGAAGCAGGAGCCAATGAATTTCTTAAAATTTAGGTTGTTTCATTTTTCTCTGTCGAAAAAAGTGCTTTCCCTCGGTACACAAATCGAACACCTAATTCAACCTGTAATTGGGCAAAAATAAAATGACAATTCCTTTCTCAGCATTATAACTATAAACGAGGTACAGATTGCCCATCTGGTAAGGCGTAATCAATGTAATATTCAATCGGTCAAACCATTGGATGATAGATTTGTCATACATATCAAAATCAACCCTTTTGGTGAAAACTCTTCACTCTTTGGGGTGAAACAGTTGGGTCATAGATTCACTCCTCAAGAAATCTAGTCAAAAGGATAATTTCATTTTTACAAAGATAAATATCTATCCATAGCAAAAGGCTCACGGAAATAACGGCGAGCCTATATTTATTGGGTTCGGTTTCCTAGTAATTCGAAGAGAAAATACATAAGAAATTGTATTTTGAATAGAGTTTTAACTTCTCAATCTTTGAACTCGAACTTTTTTTTTTTAACTTTTTCTGTTCAATGTTATCTTTTCAATTTATTAAGTGCAGATCTTAAAACTTATACAGATCCAGGTTTTGCTCTTCTGCAAATCGGAGCGTGCGCAACGATAAGAAGCGATTAGATAGGTGCGAAGATAAAAGAGAGGGATATGTATCAAGACGATTCGGCTCTCCTTTGGTTACTCAACTCTTACAGCTGCAGCAGTTCAATGAAGTTTCATCCACGAGTATCATCAAAAGGCATCATCAATCCTCTGTGCATTGGATGTGTTTCACCTACTACTTCATCTATTGTTGGCCCACGGCAGGATTACCGACAAGTACTCCTAGAAGATCTGTTTCCCTGCTGTTGACACCTAATTTTGCCAGTCTGATAAGTCATTTTTAGCTTGCTTCTTTTTTTTTTTATGAAAATCGTTATTAGAAATTTATTTTATTTGAAAAGAAAAGGAGATAAAAAGATTCAAAAAAATATGGTTTTTAATTACAATTAAAATGTTCATTTTACATTTCTAGAAAAGAGAAAAAAAGAAAAGAATGAAAAAGATTATTAATTACTAGTTAATCAATTAATTAGTTAATTAAAATTCAAAACAAAAACGATAAAAGAAGGGAGGTCGTCGTCGGGCCGGAACCTGGCCTACACCCCATTAGCACGGGCCTTACCCACGTGATCCCATGGGCTTATTTTCCTGGCCCCTGCGTCGACACAGCTCAGCCCATTCCCCACTTCTCAACCCATCTCTCTCGGCCCAATTCCGCTCAGCCCACGCGGAGCTGCTGCCCATTCCCGCCCGGACACTCTCTCCGCCTCTGCTCCGGTCGAGCTCCCCCTCGCCGCTTCCCACAGCTAGCCTCTCCTCCGCCCTCAGCTCATATCCTCCCTGAGCTGGCCGTCCCTCCCTGAGCTCGCGGTTTTCCTCCCTCAGCTCAGCTCTCGGCCTGCCTCACGCTCGCCCTCGCGCTCTCAGCTCAGCCACCTCCCTCATCTCCCAGCTCAGCCGCTTCTCTCTGTCGCAGCTTCCCCCCTTTAGTTCAGCCTGAGCTCGGCTCCCCTCGCCCACAGCCTTTTCCTCCCAGCTCGACCTCGCCGGCCCCACAGCTCACTCTCCCTGTCACTGCCCTCGGCTCGCCGCCCGTGTCCCTCAGCTCCGCGTCTGTTCTCCAGCTCGCAGCTCCCTGAGCTCGCCCCCCCGCACCACAGCTCACTCTGTCTGTCTCGGTCTCCCCTGCTCAGCTCGCGCGCCTCCGCCTTTCGCCCTTCAGCTTCGCCGCCCTCGCTCCCTCAGCTCTGCGGCCTGGCGGGTCTCCTTCGGCTAGTCTCTGCATCTGCTCGCCCTTCCTCAGCCTCAGCTCGTATTTTGTTTAGGACCGAATCGTCGACGTCGCCGGTTGAAGCTTCTCAGCGATCGTCCGTTTCTTCGTTCAGTCCGTTTCACCTCCACAGGTAAGCATATCTCGATCATTTTCATTTCAGTTCATTGTTTGTTCGTAAGCTTGCTGCTCTTCATTTGGACATGTGTTCTGTGCACGTTTTCAAGCCTAAATTTAACTTACTTTTGCTGTGATTTGGTTGATTCCATGCTAGACGATGTTTAGCTTTATTTCCTGAGCTTCAGTGATGATTTGTAGTTTGGATTGATGTTTTATGAAACTAATACTCACCGATCGTTGCTGAACTTTACATGTTTGATGAAAAGCCGAGATGATTTGATTTTTGCCTAGTCAAATATGTTTAACCGCTTGGGGAATCCTTATAGTCGTGTGATGCTGTTTTGAAATCATAGAATTGTCATTTTTTTTTGTGATAGATTCCAGTTTGGGCTTAGTGTTGAATGTGGATGTTTGGGTTAGAATTACTAGTTTTACTTAAAAAAAATCAATTTCCAGCTTTAGATTTGTGTTTTTTTTTTTGTTAATTAATTAACATCAATCTTCAAGAAAAATCGATCCAAGAGTTGACTTAGTTGGACCATCGTGGGCTCTCGCCCTTTAGCCTTTGCTTGTTCATTTTGGTGCGTATGTCGATATCCAAATGCATGGTTAGGCTCGACATAATTTGATGTTTATTTTGAGTCAAAATCTAAATGTTATATTATCAAAGCTTATGTTAGTTTAGCTCTAGTATGGCGAAAGTGACTGCAATTGTGGCATGTATAGGTTAGATGGCAGTAGATCGATGTCCCTTCCGATCTTATTTTTGTATGGTTTTATTCTAAGTTCACTAAGAGTTTGCTGCAGACATAATTAGAATAGTATGAGTTTAGTCTAATGAAATTAATTTAGACATAGGATCACTTTTTCTATTGAGTGATTAGTGTGATTTGAATTAATCCCATGGCTTTAATTTCTTCTTATCTTTAAGTATTTAGCTTCCGACGGATCATGTCTCGAGGTTTTATAACAAGGCTATGTATTTCTAAATACCCGACGAGTTGCGGATTTTACTTTTCTAGTCTTTAGGTCGTTGTATTTAAATTACTTGTTCGTTATTTCATAATTTCGTATTACAATATGTTGATTTGTTTATTTCCCGCACCGTTTTTTCATTAAATTGCGTGTTAATTTCTTTTTCTAGATTAAATTAGCCTTAGTTTAGAATTGCATGAAAATGACCTTATAGAAACCATTGCATGAACATTTAGTGAATTGGAGTGACCTTTAGGGCTTTAAAGGAAAAGCAAGAATACATTATCACTTTAGATTAAACAACCAACTAGTTAGGTACTGAAAGGGCTTTAATAGATTTGTTAGCGTAAATAAGTCCCCGTACCCTAGAAATCTCTGGTTAAGTAAGAAGTAAAGAATTTCTCCCATGCCTTTACTTGGTTTCTAGCTAACTCCAATAGGCTAGTGGCGACTCCTAGAAATATTTTAGGTTGTTAAATAACCTTAAAAATTGAAAATGCCTAAATGTCACGCGATGTATGGATTTGGGAGAATCCAAGCTCGAGATTGATGAATCGAGAGCAAATACCTCTAAACGTATCTTTTCCTCCCCCTTAAAGGGTGGAATTTAGGTCACGACACCTGTCATCCTTTTGCAACATTCAGTCGAAGAGCTCACTAGCTTTGATAAGATTTCATCATAATCCATATAATCTTGGGGATTTCAGCATTGATTTTCGGATCATCCAATAAAAAGATATATATATATATATATATATTATAACCGAGGATTCCACTTTTCGCCTGTCTTTCGGATCTACATATTTGAACCAACGTATTCACGGGTCAATACTTCGGGAGAGAATGACCCAACAACTTACCGCCAGAATCCCCTACTTAAATCATAGAACCATACCTGAGAGTCAAATCATGAACCCAATTGTGAGAAAAAAATGTCTCCACTGGTGCAGCCATGCGTGGATAAGTTTATATTAGATTAAAAGAAGAACTTATATGGTTGGAAAGATGGAGTTAATAATTTAAATTTATCATGCATACTGAATGTTGTGGAAATGTTGTTTGGGTTTTTGGCATCCCTTATAGGTTGATCAAATTTCAAAAGAAGAAAATTCAAATTACGGGTACTAAAAAAAATTCTCTAGATAAGTTATACAAAATTTTCATTAGCTATATAGATATTGACGGCTTTAGGCAAAAGGCGAACTTGCAATGAGAAATTCTCGAGGTAGTAGCGTGCTAATCCAT
Source organism: Melaleuca alternifolia (assembly GCA_019926035.1). Taxonomy (NCBI): domain Eukaryota; kingdom Viridiplantae; phylum Streptophyta; class Magnoliopsida; order Myrtales; family Myrtaceae; genus Melaleuca; species Melaleuca alternifolia. The sequence goes on from JAGKPW010000144.1 coordinate 3,010,837, forward strand.
ATGGACGAACATTCTAGCGAGATAGGGCTCATATAGTTGTAATTATTGAATTTGTCCATATGTGAGTTCAATATCCTGATAGGCATGGATGCAACATTTATTTTGCTTTATTGGCGGTAGAGAAGGTTAAATATGAGAGCCCTTGTGGAGGATTTTCAGGTGTAGCTGGACATGACATTTTAATGAGGTTCATGGTTATGAAGAATTTAAGTGTGGTTCAGAACATTTGTGGCGGTCAAGGAGCCTCTAATGGCCATCGGAGAAACCAAAGGAGAGTTTTTCCGGTTCCAAAAAAGAGTTCGAGTTTCAATGAAGCAATTTGTAATTCGTCCACGATACCAAGTTAAGGCAGAGATCATTGAAAATACATCTTAAATTTGAACTCGTAACAAAAAGAAGAGAAAAAGATTTCTTAAGTTGATTCAGAAAGTGTCTGCACATCAATATAACTCATGTTTCTAGGGATTTAGTTGACCCATTATACAACTTTGCCATCAAAGTTAGTGTTCGTATACAGAACAAATCGAGAGACATTGAGAAACACAAGTAAGGGTTGAGAAACACTTCGAGCATCTAGGAGAATTCGAGCATGCTATGCGGGCTCGGCCGCGTCACTTATAAGTGGATGAAGTTTCTTATTGTTCTTCTTCTGAATGTACATTGACAACGTTCGATTTATTTCTTGTTTTCCAATTTTTCTTTGCTCTGGTTGATAACTATCGAAACAATCGCCGTCGCAATAGATCAAACGCGATTGTCTAAACCCTAAACCCTTTCGTATCTTGTTGAGATCGAGCTTCTTCCCACAATGTCTTGTTGCCTTCGAGCTGTGTTCTCGTGCGGTGTCGAGAGGCGCGTCGAGAGGCGCCCCGCCACCATGTTGGCAACCGAACGTTGCCGACGCGTGCTCTTCCGTATGGATCGTCAGGCCAACCAAGAGGATCGTGGTGACCAAAGTTCAACGGATCGAACGTCAAAAGTAGGGCAAGAAGACTCGCCACATCTCGATTTTGATGGGCCATTTGCCCTTCCGTTCAGTCCACCCAAGATCCCCGACGTGCTTGATGTCGAAGTGACCAGAAAAGAAAGTGAGGGGAAAGAGATGCCAAGATGCCACCCATCAAAATCACGTTTTTTACTTCTTTAATCTTTTGATTAATCATATGCTATGTTGGACGCAACTCTAATAGATTCGAAAGGTTTGGAGCATGTATAAATCGGTGTTGTTGACCAACTAATTGAGATTATGGTTAATACCGTCTAAAATTTCCCGAATCAGAAGCCCTGTACCATATTTGCTTCCAATTAAATTTCTGCATCACAAAAAATCCTAAATTAATATACTTGTATCACATATGCCTTAAAATAATTTTCATATTACAAGAAAATTATGGATTTTAGAACAGGATAAAAATTGTCATATTTTGACAAAATTTTCAATCTAAGATTTTGGTGACTTGAGATTAGCTCCGACGCCGAAATTAACTTTGGGATGAACGTGGCACTAGTACACTGATTCAAGATCTTTCACTAGTACACTGATTCAAGATCTTTCACGACACTAAAATTAGTTTGGGGACAGATGCCTCACGGGTGTGTCGATTTGAGATTTTTCATAATTTGAGATGAATGTGGCACAAGTGCACCGATTTGGGAGTTTTGGGTTTTGTTAGCCGTTAAAATTGAACCATCTAATTAATCTTGCAGTGGCCAAACATGCCGATCAATAACATAATTTAGAGGGGGGGCCATATGTAAACATTCAATAATCTCTTAATTTTAGGTAAAGGCCCAATGCATGTAAATGTGACTCTGATGTCCCCTTCTACACTCAATGAAGAGAGATTCCTTTGCATTTAATTTCAAGCCGAAATGGTAGGTAAATCATGCATGATCTCAATGCATGATTTTATTGTTAGCCTTTCCTTTTTTTTTTCTTTTTTAATTGTCCAATTGTATATTGACTCCAAAATGAGTTGGCCTTGCCAAATTTCGTCATGGATGGCACGAATAGCACAGCAGCAACTTTCTCTTGGTGTCGGTCCAAATGCGTGCCAATGATAAATGTTGTTTAACTTAGGGACCATGGGATTTTTGGGTACCGTATTTGGACCGGGCCAAAATTGAGAGAGCACTAAAGAAATTCGTCACACTCGATTCCTTTTGAGAGCACAAGGCATGATAGACAAAATTAATAACAAATTTTGGGTCTTGTCAAAAAGTGTTCTAGGAATGTTATGATGCTTTGAAATGTCTGATCTTCTCGAAAGGTAATCTTCGTTCTTCTTCTTTTTTTCAATTTAAAAAAGAGGGAATATATCTTTTATTTAGAAATCTCAACACACTTTGTCGTTACATTGTTTGTATGAGAAACTTGAACTTTTATTTCAAGGAAAGACATCAAAATGTCCATACAATATAATATATAATATCTTATACTTCCTAGGTCAGAATGTGAGTTGGTTTTCCTATAATTTACATTTAGAACTTTAATTTTTCTAGAGTACCTATCTAATTCAATTTTTTTTTGTGTTTATTAATTTGTTCACTAGCGTCAACCCTTCCACTGCATTATACCTTATATAGTGTGTGTCGATGTTCAATATGTAATACCACTTCTTTTTCTTACTAGGCCAAGCGAAGGTGGTGGGCCCCATAATAAATAAATAAAAAGAAAAGAAAAAAAAGGTCAATAGTCAAAGAATAAAAGGAGAAAAGGGGACGCTCGGTAGAAGGGAGTTACAAAAAAGAAAAAGAAGGGAAGAAGAAGGAGAGAAAGAAAGAAGAAAGAGAAATAGGGATTTCGCGCACATGTCGTAAGAAGCTCACCAAGCCGATCGTACCAAGTATCATAGCGTCCGGTAAGTGCTTATTCTCTTCGTTCTTCCGATTAAAATAATATTCGAAATTTGGGCACATATTCGGAGTTTTATGAAATATGAATGGCGAAGTTCAATTTTTGGGTTATAAAGCGGACAAATGTTGGGTTATGATACTTTGGGGTGTAGAGAAGTCATAGGATTTTACAGAATTCAATTTGAGTTTACCATTTATCCGAAACAAAATTTGTAAGTTTTTCGTGTGTAATAAACAGTACACGCATACTGTATTTCGGGCCAAATTTCATCGTTTTCAGGTCGATATTTGGTTAGCCAATTTTGTGGGTCTTCTAGTGCTCTAAACTATCTTTATTTGGATTATAAGTTCCCTTAAAATGGAATTCGGTGGAAAAAGTTATGGCACAATCAAGTTTCGCGCTAAAAGTTTGCGTTGCGAGTAACTTGAAAATTCTCTTTGAACAATTGTTTGGTTAGGAGAAAGCATGGTTTAGTTGATTCGTCGTTGAGGAAGAGTTTACTTGATTTTGACGGTATTTCCCACTTATTTGATATGATTGCAAGTTCAAATTTGAGTCGAAATTGTTGTTGGGTTTCGGACAAACCTAGGTGAGTAATTCTATATCTTTTTTGAATTTGTAAAATTCAAATTTTCAACGTAATATGAAATGTGTATAGCATGAGTTACAAAATGGCATGGTTATTGCATAAAAGTTGGATCGAATATTTAATACTTTTTATCATTATGAATGTTTCAAAAGCGTGTTAGGAAAAATGTTTCTAGTGAATGAGTTGAAATGTTGAAACATTATGTGTTAATTTTCGAAATATTTTCCTAGTCTCTGGTTGAAAGGAAAGATTGTTTGGGTTTATGAAATCGTTTTGTGGTAATTATTCTGGAAAGATTTATTGGAAACACCAAGCCGTTGGAGTGAGGTTAGATCAGAGAAGCATGAAGGAAGGGGGCCCCAGAATCCATTATAACCAATATCCAACACTTCAAGCTTCCTCAGTCCGCACAAACCTATTGACGTGGACATTGCAACTATGAGTATATCGTCATTAAATTGTACTTTGTATGATAAAAACGCTCATATTCATGGTTTTGTGTCGAGAAAAGAGGATAGAAAGAGTCCATGGCGTAATTGCATTGGGCAAACTCTAAACCTTTGCTAGATTTTTTTTCCCAATATAATTCCGTAATTTTGAACAATAATGCAAAGTGATCCTCTGTTAAGTGCAGTGCAAGATCACATGCTCTTTTGGCTGACATGGCCCCCAAGTCATCTAGATCTGAGTGTAATAATGGTATTTTAGGGAATGGACGCCAATATTTAAAATGCAACGACATCATAAAGGTGAAATGTTTATTTTTTTTTACCGGTGCTCATACATACATACATACATGTATGTATGTATGTATGTATGAGACAGGTTATAAACCAAAACGACAAAATATTAGCTTCAGGCCAATCAATAAAGCTGGTTAGGATTATGAAAGAAAGAGATTTTTTTTTTCAATCAACGTACTCTGCCTGTTCATAGCATAGGTATTATTGATCAGTTGCAACCTTTCTCCTTTGTCATTAGTATCAAGCGTTACTTGAGGATCAAATTAGTAGATTTTGAAAACTTCACTCCCTTATTGTTCTTGCTTTTATACATGTAATTTAATCAAGAAGTATTACCATAAACAACAAAGGATGTGCGTCCTTTTTTTTCTTTGTGAAATGATTTTTCTTACACTGTACTACCAAAATCTAAAGTATAACTTAATTATAAATTAATACAAGAAACTACGTCTTCACAGTTCTGCATGATGCCAGTGTTTCAGTTTTGAAAAAAGAAAGGTCAAAATGAAAGATCTTCAAGATTTAGGATAAGAAAAAAGAAAAATGTAAAAATCAATCTAAACGTGTATGACCATCAAGGTTGCTTTGTTTGAGCTTTAGTGTCATTTAATCTCTTAGGCTTCATGGCTTCGTTGTATTTATTTACACTTGCAATCCCCGAAGTATGACCACCATTGTGGTTTGATATGTAAATTTTTAATATTGTTTGATTTTAATTCCTGATTAACTTTTGCCTTTAATTTGGTTAAGATTCCTGAACAGTATTTGAACTCCTTTTGTAAATTATTATTTCAGATTGTTTGCATTTTTTTAAGCAATAAGGCTCCTTCCATCTATAATGTTCTCGCATTATTCTTCAGATTGGCCGGGGTAAAAATCGCATAAAAGTACAAGCGCAGGGCCTAAACTTCAATCTTCAAAGATCAACAATCAAATTGAAAAGATCAAACTTTTAAGGATCACCAACATCATGATCCCACAATTAAGAAATTGAGGATGATGTGCGTTTGCTTAGGGCTTCCATATACATTTAACTAAATCCTTCCAACTTCAAGCATTAGTTAAAAAAAAAAACTATATGGTATCACTTATCTAGGTAAAAGTCATCGGCGGTAAGTTATTTGAAGAAAATGTGCAACCAAACTTGATTTATGGAAGACATAGAATATCATATAGTCATGCCTTCTATTCAAAACAATCTTACCTTATCTTAATTTTGAAAAGACGATAAACAAAAGCATTTTTAGAGAAGTACCTTCTAGTAACTTTGAAGCATTCAATTCACAAAAACTGATGTATAAGGCCTTAAGAGATGTTATACTGGTAATGTCCGCAAGGGCATCATTCACCAAGTTGTTCCCCCGAAGATCCAGCACCTCCAAATTCACTCCTATGATTGAAAAAAGGTTCTCAAAAATCGAGCATGATGTATCAAGCTACGGTCTTCTATATTACTTGTACCTTCAAGTTGATTGGAAGATAAATTTTGGTCCTCCACTGAAGTTTGCTTGTAGAATGAGGGGACCTTTTGTAGGTTATTGAAAGATAGATATAGCCTCTTCAATTTCTTCAAGTGTAGCGTTCCATATATATCTGGTGATAGAAAGATCCATGCATGCATTATGGTTAATTAATTAACAGGTATCGGATATCTAACTATCTTTAATATACCAAGAATAACAATGTGCTTACGATGAAGAGAATTGATTTATAGGCAGAAACCAGCGGGTCCAACATATCGAAACATACAAAAAAGTCTCTGTCACCCCCCGGGGGGGGGGGAGAGGTGCTATGGTAACGGCAGCTGAAGCGCCGCAAGGTTCATATGAGTATCCATGGTGGGTTTGTGCATGAGAGCAGAAGTGAGAAAGAGAATGGAGGCTTAAGGGGGATAATTACCAAATTAATCTCAAATCGATCCTACGGATATCAATTAGCCTTGAATTCTTCAAATTTGTCAATAGTCCTAAACATTTACATGAAATTCCAATATAATATATTTGGCAAATTGCTACCGGAAATTACTGATGTGATATTCAATCATCAATGACATCCTATCAGGCATGGCCGATTTGACATGTACGATTCTTAATCAAACAATGTTGTTTTGCATACTTAGCTGATTTTTCTGGTTTTTTTTTCAATTTTTTCTTTTTTCTTTCCTTTTATGTGCCAATGTTCATCTTCTTCAATAGAGAGGTCCTATTCATTGTTAATGGTGGCAAATTATTTCGGCCAGGATAAAAATGGGCTTTGCTGGGGTTGCTGGGATCCAAGGGCTCTGAGCTTGGAGCTCTATAAAATCAACGACATTCTTATCATTTTTGGCATTTCTTATTCTCAACTTGTAGCAAGGAGAAAAAAGTGGAAAACAATTAAAGATCCATCTAAAATTTAGAACAAGCAAAAGAAAAATAAGAAAACCAAAGCTCTCTCAAGGTTTATTTGTAAGTCAAGAAAAGGCATGTACCAAACTTTCGCTGCTTACTAAACAAAAGAATCCAACAAAAGAACAAGAGATAATGAACAATAATGTCGAAGGACCATAAGGCGCTTGTATTAGCCAAAGGGGGAAAGGAAAAGAGAAACTTTCCAGGCACTAATAAAGTCGGAGCTTAAAATAGAAAGATTCTTTAGAGTAGAGAGTGACAAGTTTTGAAACAGTTGTTTCACGTTCTCAAGCCAAGATGTCGAAGAAAACACAAAATTTGGGAGTACTTCATCCCCTATGCTTAGCTTCTATTATTGGCTTTCTCAAATTTGGATACATTCAAGAGAAGAGCAACAGAGCAAAGAGCCAAAGAGAGCGTAGAAAAAATGGGCCCCACTTTAGTCATTTGAGTGTGGATATAATCTTAAAGCAAGTGAAGCCCTCCACGGTTAATTTGATTCAAACATTATTATAAAAGGTGTGTAAACAAAAGAGGGAGTGAAAAAAGTGTTAATCTCGTCTATCTTATATTGCTTTACTTGAAATATAATCTCTTGTTGTCCTTTCTAAATGTACGCAGATTAGATCGATTAAATTATGTAAGTTTAATTGATGTGTAATCTATTTTGTTTTTATATTTATGTCTATTTATGTTTGATCGCCTTATTTGCACAACACTAAACTTTCCCTATCTAAATAGACTAGAGGTTGACCTAGAAAGCTAATTTTCTTGCATGTCGATATGCTTGGGTAGAGTAGCTTGGGATTCCGGAACCATTTGCTTTCACCTACTTGGCACGAGTCTATGCATCTAGATAAATATAGATGTTGGGAGATGTAACCAAAATAGAAAATAAGAAATACAAATAATTATAAGAGAAAAGAAGAAAGAGGAAATAACGTCAATAAGTCATGATATTCGTATTTATCATCATTTTGAAAATGAATGTCGTAATTAATTTATGATATGTGCAATCAACTACTTTAAGAATTGCATCATATGTGCAATCACGTGTTTGTTATTAATTCACTCAATTCACTTTTATAGTTTATAGCACCGTAGTATGATAATTTTTTCATTATTTAAAAAATAAAAAATTACTTAGAAACATAATTGAAATAAGAAAAATGAGAGAGAGAGAGACAGAGAGACAGAGAGAGAGAGACAGAGAGAGAGAGAGATTCACCTAAGAGATCATTACCCCGTAAATCCAATAATTGAAGTTCCTCCAGAGGAAGGAATAAAGATGCGTCAATAATCCAAGGCCGTGACAATTCCGAGTCGCGCGTGAAGTTCAAAAGTAGTCCAGTGACCCGTGAAGTGGCGTTATCGCACTCCACCTGTACCTAGCTGCAACAGTCCCCGTCGCCATCTCCCTAGTACAGAAGAGAAGACCCATTTGGGTGGTTGAAGGCAGCCTTAATCTTGAGGAGTGCGGTCCTCTCTTCATCCAAGCACCCCATGCTTCTTCCCCTTCCCATCAATACCAGACACACCCAAGTCAAAATGCACAACAAAAGAAACCTCATGTCTATCTATAATGGTGTTTTGTGGGTTTTCTGTTTCTTCTGCTTCACCAAGTGTAAACTCAAGAGGGTCATCTACTTCATTTATTGGTGCAGAGAGTCTTTCTCTTTTGAGTGATTATCACAGTTGGGCCAACTCCACAAAATGGACTATGGGCGAACTCAAATTTTATTGGGGCCAATTCCATTCCAGAGGACTTGGGATCAACATAATTGACTTGACTCACAACTTCTCCAAAAGAGAAAAATCTAGATTATAGAATCCTAAAATAAATTATTATTGGAAAATCAAAAAAAAGAAGACAAGTAACTAAGGTTTAATATTGTTAGTTTACAATTGTTGTTTTGCCAAGAAATATCAAATGAATTATCATTTGTTTGGACTCATTGAAGGAAAAATAAGGCAATTTTGAGCAATTTGATAAAGCGATCAAGACAACACAGGTCAGCATTTTAGGATATCTTATAATTAACTTGAAGTATCAATGAATGCAAAATTGATTAACAGTCTGCTATAGCCTCAAGTTCAGGCAACAAGCAAATACCTTTCTAGTATCAAACAAAAAAAAAACATTTAATAGTCAGTGCCAAGACAGAAGCAAAACCATTGGGGTTTTAAAGGTGAATTCAACTGTGAGCGGAGCATTCCTCTCTAGTCTCTCTTTCGAACTACCCTCCAATATCGACATCACCCGAGTCCACATGCACATGTTCAATACAATGAAGGACACTTCAATTCATATGGTGTTTTGTGGGTCAATTATGTAGAATTACTGTCAACTGTTTTAAAAATTTTAACTATAAGATGAATGTGTGGATTATAATCTAAAAATTTTAATACTTGCCATCATGCTTAAGCTGATTTTAGCCTTAACCTAAAGCGTGAAAATATGTGATTGAAGAAGCAAACAGGGGCCTGAAAAATACAAACTTATGACCTCCTACCTTTGACATCTTGTAAGATTTTTGTGGGAACAATGTCTACTATTATGAAAAAATGAAGCTTTTAGATGAAAGCATGATTTATTATTTAAATATTCTAACACTCCTCTCACATGTAAGTTGGACTTTGGCCTTAGTTTAAAGCTTGAAAATATGTCATCAATGAGGCAAATATGGGAAAGGATAGCTTTGAATATTAATTTAGTAATTCAACAAGTGTTACTACTCATTCGATAGTCACTGAATTGAAAGTTTCTTTCCTTTCAATTCATGTCTAATTTCCTTTAAGAGTTAAATTGAGTTGAATGAGGACATATGACGGAAGTTCTTTTTCCTTCCACTTTTTCAAATTCATGTCTAATATCCTTCAAGGGCTAAATTTTGATAAATTTCATTCGATAACTCGTATTCGATCATCTCAATTAATGACTTTCCAACGTGAAAGATCTGCAACTCCTGCGTATCTCCATGATAACTTGCTATCGACCTCTCCTCTCCCTCAGTTTCCTCTGTGGTTTGGAATGATTTATTGAGTAGGGCGTCTCTCCTTCCAAGTTCCAAGCACCCCTCATCAGTTTCCACTTTACCTTTTTGACAGGCATGTCCATTATAGAAAGTAAAGTGAGAAGACCTTGACTAAATTAATGTCTCTTTAATGCAAAAGCAACATGAGGTTGATGGAGTCGATGGGATTTTGCTTCTCTACCCCGACAAAACGCTAGACTAATTACTTCTTTTTCTCATAAACCACTTGGCCAAACACTCCAAAAGACAGTCAATGCAAGGTGGCTGGACCCTTTTTCTTAGGCGGATATGAAAAATGGATTGGAATTTTTAAATGTAGAGTAACTTTATTGGTAATGACCGTGATGTTCAATAGTCAAATATCTAAAAGAACCTTTAACTATTAGTGAGTAGTAGTAGGTTAACGGAAAGGCGTGAGAATGTTTAAGGATGTGAAATTCCAGGCCATCATGTAATTTTTGACTAAGATGATTAATTTCCTCAAGAGATACATGATTTCACGACGTTTCTCTAAAGACTTGAACATTTTAAATTGGTGTTTCCCAGGATGTTCCAACTGGGTTTCAATTAGTTTCACCTCTTTGTCTCAATGAAACAATTGGTTGTCTGCAGAACACTAGCAAATTCTCTCAGGTGACTTCCATTTGACAATGGTTAATAGTTAAAAAACCAAACTTCCAATTGATTACTACTTGTGTAGTTATATTGGGAGTTTGCCAACATTGCTCAAGCCTTGCCGTTATGGTGTAACCCATAATTTGTTGGTACAATCAGCGGATCTATTAAAATTACCGATTAAAGAAATTGTATCATTCTATTAATTTTTTTCAACGAAATGTAATGAAACAAAACAGATAAATTGATAAAAAAAATATCCAATCATGTAAATCTTTATGTTGAATTTAACAGTTGAATTCATTGTATCGTGTTCTATTTTGTTCACCAAACCTTTTTTTTTTGTTCACCAAACCTAAATTGTGTTGAATGTTTAAAGTGCTGCCTCATTGGGAGTCATGAATAATATGAGCAAGTCATTTGGTCATTTGCCGTGCAACCTACGAAATGCTTTACTTTTTTTGTTGGGATGTCCACTGTAGCTTGACCCAGATTTCTCCTAAGTCGTTTTGGTCACTTGCGATGAATGCTGGAAACTACTTTGCTTTTTTTATAGGGATGTCCATTATAGACAGCAATAAGACCTTGACTAAATTGTAATGTGAAAACAATACAAGGACAATGGAAAAGAAAGCGGGCACTATAACTCAATTTCTCTTTCCATCTCGATCTAATCTTGGATGACATTTTGCCTCTTCACCCCGACAGTGCGCTAGACTGAAGGCTTCTTTTCTCAGTCAAGCAATTGGCCAATATGTTATGCGGAAGAACACTCTAACTAGATGAGAAAGAAATCAAGAATAATCAAGAACACGGAGATTTACGTGGTTCGGCGAAAATCCACCTATGTCCACGAGAGAGAGAGAGAGAGAATTTCTTATTCAAGTGTATCTCATCATCCACGAGTACAAGGTACAATTCTGAAATAAATAGATCTTCATATCTACACTATCCTAATCATAATAGGAAAGAAATTCCACCCTAAAGATATTATCAAATCTTTAGTGATTATCCCATAAATATTAGAGATATCATGATATATCCCAGTTACATCAGGACTATATCTAATAAAAATCTCTTATAGATAGATTCAAATCTAGGAAATATATTTGAAAACAAATAGCCTGCAATCTTCAAGCCTTCCTAGATTTCCCAATCGACTTTAATTTCAAATTTCCAATCGATCAAAATATTGTGGAATTCAAGACAACTTCAACAATCTCCGCCTTTGGCTTGAATAAACCACAAGCCTTCACTCGAACCAAGAAAACGAATATATCTCCCTCTCCACCGTACCTTGCAAAGGTATGCCCACACCTGGATCAGTGTGTCCTCCATCAACTTCAATGATGAGGGAGAGAAAGCAAGTCCTTACAGGACTTCTCTATAATAACTATCTTCGTGTTAGCATCCACGGACACAGATGCTCCACCTTGTGCTGTGGTTCCTATAAGTCGATATAGGTTCCTATGCCTTTGTCCCTTAAGAACAACCAGAGCTCCCTTGATCACCTTCAAGACTCCGCATTGAACGATGTATTTGCATCCATTGGATTCAAGTGCTCCCAATGAGATCAAATTCTTCCTTAGACCCAGAACATGACGCACATCTGCCAAAGTTCTAACCATGCCATCAAACATCTTGATTTTCACGGTTCCAACTCCCACAGTCTTGCACGAAGTGTCATTCCCCATGAGAACTGTACCACCATCATATGCCTTGTACTCATCGAAGACTTCTCGATGAGGACACATATGATAAGTACATTCGGAGTCTAGGATCCACGAATCTTCAAAGGTGTCATTCTCCGATGATATGGACAAGACGTCCCCATCATTGGTCTCAAAGCTGTCGGCTATACTTGCCTCATCCCAGCTCTTCATCTTTTTCTCGTTCTTCTTTGGACAAAATCTCTTGGTATGCCCTTCTTGATTGCACCCGTAGCATCTTCCTTTGAACATTTCCTTGGATTTTGGTTGACCCTTACTGCTAGATCCTCGATCCGTTGATCTTCCTCTACCTTGATTACTTTTCTCCTTTGCAAAGAGTCCCTCTACCAAATATTTTGAACTACTTGCCCTTTTTCGAGTGTCATTTGAAATTAGGGCAGTAGTCACCTCTCCGATCTCCAGGGTATCCTTGCCATAAAGGAGCGTAGTCACCAAGTGGTCAAATGAATCCGGCAACGATGCTAGTAGTAGAAGCACTATGTCTTCATCCTCAAACCTTACCTCCAAGCTTGTAAGTTCACTAATCATCTGATTGAACACGTTGAGGTGTTCCAATAGATCTCCTCCTTCACTCATCTGAAGTGAATAGAATCTCTTCTTCAAGAACAACTTGTTCGTAAGAGATTTCATCATATAGATGCTTTCAAGTTTAAGCCATACCTCCAGAGCAGATTCGATTTCCACTACATATTGAAGGCCCTCATCCGATAGGTTCAATCGGATTGCGCTGCACGCCCTTTCCTCCATGTCAGCCTAACCATCATCAGTAATGGTGTCAGGCTTATTCGATCTTCCCAAAAGAACCTTTGATAAACCTTGTTGAATCAATAGGTCCTTCATCCTTCTCTGCCATAGTGTAAAATTATTCTTCCTAGTGAATCGTTCAATATCAAATCGAACGATTGAATTTCTTCCAGCCATCTAGTCAGAAGTCACAATACAAGTTCGGAGAACTTGGATTGCTCCAATACCAATTGTTATGCAGAAGAACACTCTAACTAGATGAGAAAGAAATCAAGAATAATCAAGAACACGGGGATTTACGTGGTTCGGCGAAAATCCACCTACGTCCATGTGAGAGAGAGAGAGAGAGAGAGAGAGAGAGAGAGAGAGAGAGAGAATTTCTTATTCAAGCGTATCTCATCCTCCACGAGTATAAGGTACAATGCTGAAATAAATAGATCTTCAGATCTCCACTTTCCTAATCATAATAGGAAAGAAATTTCACCCTAAAGATATTATCAAATCTTTAGTGATTATCCCCTAAATATTAGAGATATCATGATATATCCCAGTTATATCAGGACTATATTCAATAAAAATCTCTTATAGATAGATCCAAATCTAGGAAATATATTTGAAAACAAATAGCCTGCAATCTTCAAGCCTTCCTAGATTTCCCGGTCGACTTTTAATTTCAAATTTACAATCGATCGAAATATTGTGGAATTTAAGACAACTTCAACACAATACGCCGAAAATTAGTCAGTGCAAGGGCCTTTCTCCTCACACTGATTTGAAAAAAGGGATTGCAATTTTCTATAGTTTGAAATGATTTTATGTGGTAATGTTAAACCCCTTACTCAAGATCCAAGAAGAGAGGGACACAGAGGTAGAAGTGGAAAGGGAAAAAAAAAAGAGAAGAAAAGAAATGGGGCAAAAAGGGAAAGAGGAGAACAAATATAGATTGTCCGGTGACATATGTGGCAAGGCATTAACTTCTTAAGTGAGAAATCTCCTAATAATATTAGAGAATCTCAATTCTCAAATAGTGGTTTGGCGACCCACTTGAGATGAACTTCAAGTGGGGTTCGATAGATTGCTAAGCAAACGAGTGTAACCTTCTTGTCATGTAGCATTAATGCTTTGCTCAAACTTTTCCAAACCTCACTAATTGTAACTTGATTTCTCATTTATTATTAATCAAAAGAAATTAGAATTTCACTAACCTACTCTAGGTCGGTTAGGAGCCAGATAAGACACGAGAGGCAGCCTTAGTCTGCGAAACAAGGAGTTCATGTTTCGTGGCTTGGTTTTGCTAATTTTGCCTAATGCTTGTTAACTGTAACTTTTTATTTTTTAGGGGAAAAAAGACGTTGTTTTATGCAATCTTCTTCTACAATTTGGATAAAGGAGTTCAATTACTTATAACATTGAAGTTGCTATAAAAATATCTTAAAATTGATTCATGAGACATATAAAGAGGTCGTTGCTAAATTGCTGTAGGTCTACAATCATGCCAAAAAGGAAGGTTCGAACTATTCAACAGGAAATTTTTTCTATGTTTGAGCATTCACTAATTACTTGATTAATTGTGTTGACTATTGAAAAATAAATAAAATGAAATCTTCAAATATCCAAGTTAAAGAAACATGCTCTTATTGTATTTGCTAAAGCCGTAGCAATATATGTAAATTACCTTATATATATATCTGAAAAAGGTTTATCAAATATATTAAGCTTTCAATATCTAGTATTTGTAATTATATACAAGAGAGGTCTGTTTATATCGCTATGCCAATGGTGAGTTTTCATTTTTTTTTAAGAATAATCTGAATATTGATGGATGCGTATATTAAAAAGTTTTCTGGTACTAGCAATAATTGCTTGCTTCAAGCAATTTCCTTAAACTAAAATTGGAATCTCGTAATTTAGTAACTCGTTCATTAAATTAATTGGATTTTTACTATTTATATCTACGCATGCCCGAAATCATTGCAAAATGATCGGAGGTTCTTCCCACAAGACATCATATGAGATGCGGGGAAATTGTTGGTGCCATTTAAGACTTGACGTCTTTCGTTATATTAATCTTAAATTTGTTTCTCACTTCCTTAATTCCATATGGCAGTTTCTGGATCAAGGATGATTAGCTTGGGCCTACGTGGAAATTTGCTTTGTAGGGATTTCATATACTGTCAAGTTCCATTTTCTAATGGAAGTATATAGCAAGATATATGATGTATAAACAATGTTTTATACGTATAACCATTGCAGAGTTGTATTAATAGAATGAATGCAGATGCTAAATCTGGAATAATTGGTCATATTAATAGAATGAATGCAGTTGCTATATTATGTTTTATACGTATAACCATTGCAAAGTCATATTTATACGGATAAACAATTTTATTGTAAAGAAATTGCTTGAAGATAAATTATTGGCATAGTGATATAAACAGACCACCATGCCCGAGATTCAGAAGCATACCATATGAATCTCGTAATTTTATTTCACTATATTGCCATTTTATTTAAAAGACAACATGATTCTTTTTTTGAATAATAATCTGAATATTGAAATAGCAATTTTATTTTACGAGATTAATTTGGGGCATGGGGGTCTGTTTACATCCCTATGCCAATGGTGATTTTATTTTTTTAAGATTGTTGCTCCATGTAATGTTAGTTCTTCTACTATTACTTTTCATTTTTCGCAAAAGAGTACGGCTACTACCGTCACCAATATGAGAATAGTTTGTTAACCGCTATGTCGTCCTCTGTACGAAAGAACAATGCCAGAGCAGGGAGGATGGGGACTTATTTCGTACTTTGTGAGGTGAATTTGAAGAAGTTAAGTCGTGGACCAATACAACATGTAGAACTACTGAGTCTACCAAATAGGGTTCGGGAAAAAGCAACAGATGTAAGCAGATAGAATAACAAAAGTCTGAAAGAAGCGCAAGCTGTGGAGAATTTGAAAGTCCAAGAAGAAGGAGCAGTTGTCAGTATGAACAGAAACTGACGATCTAATTTGCACTTTCAGCGAGGCTTCGTTCCAGCCGTCACGCTGCTAAATCTCAAAGAAGCTACGTATTGGCAAGGACAATAAACAGCTGACCTGGCTTGACAAAATCAGCCGCCTCTATGGTATACGGGCGAACCGTACGGCATTTCATCCAAGTTGATTCCAAAAGAACATGATCAAATTTGTTTACAAGTCGTCGTAATGAAGTTCCAAGGGAGACGGTAAAGTTCTACCGGTGTACCGTAGAAATTCCCAAAGAAAATCAGAGAAGCACTTGTCGATCTTTTATAACAAGTCACGACCATAGTTTTTCTTTTTTATAGTTATTATATCTATGACTACAATGATCTTTGCTATAGGTCACAACCAAAAGAAAATCTGATGGTACTCATACCGAAGTTAATAGGAAAAGATGGAAAATATGACAATCCAACGGTTTAACAAGCATGTTGGAGAACCAAGATCTTTAAAATGCTTGCAAGCACGAGCCCTGCTATTGAAACAAATGGATACGCTCATAGACAAAACCGAGTGCTAAGCTGAGATGGTAGGAGTTTAAGTAAAGAAAAACGACCATGAAGAAAAACGATGATCCCAATGAATGCCGCCACGTGCGATCCTGCTAAACTCAAGAAGGCATCTTTCCAGCGTTCATCCTGTCGGCCTTTGTCAACAATTGACAGTGTTATTGGACTGTGATTTGAACTATTACAACTGATTAACTGTGGTCTATGGAGAAGAGGGTTACATGCGTAACTTGCTTCCTTGAAAGTACCAAATTAATTATTTGTCTGGTGTCTTTCCTACTGGAAGTGTTTATAGCTCTGTCAGTTGCCGAGGAACTGGACTAGTCAACTTGTCGTAAGAAAGGTTAGAGTTTTCTATATTGCTTAATCTGGAGAACCCGTCGTAAGACATACATTTCGCTCAAATAACCGATTTCTAGAGGAAGAGAGTCCATTGAATTAGTATGAGAGATCCATAAGCTCAGTACTGGATAAGCTTAAAATTCTGCCAATAGAGTCTGATTTATCCTCCAAGCAATTTCGCATTACGTATTGGATAAGCTTAGTTCTCTTGAAATAAATCTTCCGCAAGCAGCGAGCACAAAAAGTTGGTTCGGCTGTAGAGCAGTGGTCCTGCAATGCATGTTTCTATCGTCAAATTGGAGCAATTCCCCATGCCCAATCTTTTATGTTAGTAGGATTTCGCCTTGAGAAGTCAAAACTTGGTTATTTTGTTGTTGCTTCAGATATTTCACGTCTTTGGTATCATTTAATTGTCAATACTGGATTTGTTTAGGTTGTGAATTAAACTATTTTCTCTCAATGCCCAAACAAATTAGTATCTTCTTAGATTTAAATTAGCAGGACAAGGAATACAATAGGAACACTCTAGGAGTCAAGTATCTGAGATCCATAATAACGACTGAAATGCTTACAGTCCTATAAAACAAAGGTTCTCCACTGTTTCATTATTTCTTTTTCCATCACATAATGCTTAAAAGGACAATCTCTAATGGGGGAATGATGGGATAAGCTTACGAACAGAATTGAACAACAACCATTGATAATACGGATTTAGGTAGAGAAAAAGAACCACCCTAAAAAATGCCACGACATATGATCCTGCAGAACTCCATAGGAAGGCTTGTCTCCACGTGTCATCCTCCAGGGTATGATTAGTAGATGGCGGTGTCCCCTGTTTTTGATTTGAGCCATCGCAACTTGTTAATGGTGTTCCACAAAGAAAAGGGTTACCTTCATAACTTGCTTCATCAAAAGTTCCAAATTGATTTTTTCGGTCCGGTATCCTGCCTGACAAGTTCTTATGAGCCACTCTAAAATTTGATAGGGCGTAGAGCTCTATTAGTTGCGGAGGGATGGGACCGGTTAAGTTGTTGTAGGATAGGTCCATGCTCTCTACATTCTTCATATTGGAAAACGTTTCCGGGATAGGTCCTGTCAAATGATTGTGGGACAAGTTCAACGCTCGAAGTCCTCTCAAGTGGTCGAGCTCTGGAGGAATAAAGCCTGTCAAATTGTTTTGCGAGAGATCCATTCCCGACATGAGTCCTAAAATGTGGCCCTTATACGATTCCAATCTACTCTTGTCATGAAGTTCACTTCTTCTAATTCAATCGTAGAAGTATATTGGGAACCTACACCCCACATAGTCGGAAAGTTGAAAATAGCAAATAAATCTGTAGATGTCCCATCATTTTCAAATGTCAAATCTTTCAAACAAGGAGGAATTTTTCCAGAATGATAATTATTTGAAAGATCTAGTATGGTCATGTTTCTCAACAGACATAGATCCCGAGGGATTACACCTTCGAAATTGTTTCCTTGTAGTAGAAGAACCTTCAAGTTCTGAAGTGAAACAATCCAGTTGGGGACTTCACCAGACAATGCACTATGTCTCAGATCCAATGTGACAATTAATGAAGCCCTAGAAAGAAACTCAGGAAAATGCCCAGTGAGCTTGTCATGTGATAAATGCAAGAACCTCATAAGTGTAACATTGACACAGGATAATATATTTGGCCCAAGGTCGATACTTGAATGGTCTAAAAACTGGAGATAAGGTAAGTTGTAGAAGCTCAATGGTAAAAGGCCTCCCAATGAGTTGCTCGACAACATAAGCGCACTCAGGTATTGGATATCTCCAATCCAATTGGGAAGAGTTCCATATAGGGAATTATTACTTACATCCAAAACTTGCAAGTTGGAGCTACTTAATACGCTAGGCGATATCTCCCCCGTGAAACGATTGTTATCTAGATACAAACATGTCAAACTTGACAAGTTAGAATTCCTTGGGAGCATTTCACCTTGCAAATTGTTGCCTAACAATATCAATACATAAAGTAGGGAACAATTTTTAGCCAACGGCTCTGGTATCTCTCCCATGAAGTCATTATATGACAAGTCCAATGTCCCTAGGCCTTTCATATTACCCGTTGAGGAAGGGATTCTACCTTCCAATAAGTTGTTCGACAAATTCAAATATGCCAAATTCGGGAGGACATAACCAATCCAAGATGGAAGCTCTCCGTCGATAACATTATCAGACACATCGAAGTAATACATGCCGCCAAGACTCAAATTAGTAGGCCAATGCGAAGCACCCAATAGATTGTTGCCATGGAGTGCTAAATGTTCTAGATTTGCATTGTTACCCAGTAGCCAAGTTGGGAAATTTCCTTTCATTCCACTGTGGCTGAGTTCAACCCTTCTCAAGTCATGCTGTTCTTTCAAAAAGTTGGGAATCACGCCATTTGCGTCTTTGTTGAGAACGCAGTTTGATAAACTCAAATCCTTCAATTGAAATGAAGGAAACCAAGTGGGCTCTTCTGTATTTACTTCCAGACGATTACGATTTTCGAGGAGGCGGAATGCCTCAAGTTTAGAACTATTGGCCAAGGAAGCAAGCAAAAGTGAGCCTTCAAAAGCATTACCAGTAAAGTCAATATATTCAAGTGACTTGAGATTAGAGAGGAGAGATGAAGGAATAGCCCCCATAAAGTAGTTGTGGCAAACATCAAGCTGTTGGAGTGAGGTCATATTGGAGAAGCACAAAGGAAGAGGGCCCCATAATTCATTATAACTCATATCCAACTCTTCAAGCTTCCTCAGTCCGCACAAACCTATTAACGTGGACACGGCAACTATGAGTATATCGTCATTAAATTATACATTGTATGATAAAAACGCTCATGTTCATGGTTTTGTGTTGATAAAGGAGGATAGAAAGAGTGTGCAATCTAATTTTTCAAAATACAAATGCAAAAAATTGGTAAGATAGAGCTTTGGAGTGGAGTCGCGTCAACACGACGCTTCATTTCCACTGTTCTTTGCATAACCTTAATTACTTCCGAGTTTGACAAATTGGATGGGAAATGAAATCTAAAGTTGATATTATTTCTAGATTCATAGCGTAATTATATTGGGCAAACTCTAATCCTTTGCTCGATTCTTTTTCCCAATATAATTTCGTAATTTTGAATGACAATGCAAAGTGATCCTCTATTAAGTGCAGTGCGAGATCACGTGCTTTTTTGGCTAACATGCCCCCCCAAATCATCTAGACTTGAGTGTAACAATGGTATTTTAGGGGATGGACACCAATACTTAAAATGCGACAACATCAAAAAGGTGAATTTTTTTTATTTTCTTTTACCGGTGCTCATAGTCAATATAAACCTATGTGCTTATTGAAATGCAACGCCTCAACATATTGTTTGTGGGACAATTGCCGAATAAGTCCTAAATCTTTTGCTATTTTTCCGATTCAATCCTAAACCTTTTTTATGCCAAATAAGTCCTAAATCTTTTACAACTTTGCCAATTAAGTCATTCCGACTGATTTTTGCCAAAAAATGCTTACGTGGTAACCGGACCTCGCCAGCAATGACATGGCAATGATGTAGCGATAAATTTTTATTCCAAATTTTTTCTTTTTTTTTCTCTTCTTTTTCTAAAAAATACTTGACCAGCGAGCTCTGCCGGCCGCCGGAGCTTGCCGGACACTTCAAAGGGCGGCGAAGCCCTCGCCGATGCCAGCGAGGGCTGGGTGAGGGCTGGCCTCCGCCCAGATCTAGGCGGAGCTCCCTTGTCCAAATTTGGGCGAGCAGATCTGGGCGAGGGCTCTCAACGTCGTTTGACCACGAAATCGAGCAAGATTGATCGTGAAACATCGTCTGAGCCGCCGGAGTTCACCATCACTGCCGTAGAAGTCGTCGAGCCCATCGTCACCCCCAAAATCAATAACTCGAAGCTCCCCTATTTTTGCAACCCGAAGCTCCTTTGTTTTCTGATCTCCCTGGAAATCGCAGCAAAAAGCTAGAAACCGCAGTTATAGGGCCATGAACCGCAGTGAAAGGGCTGGAAACCATAGCATACGGCCACGAATCACAGTGAAAAGGCCGGAAACCATAGCAAAAGGCCACAAACCGCAGTGAAACGCCAAAAACCGTAGTAACAGAGTCGCAAAACCGCAGCAACAGTCAGAAACCGCAGCCACAGGCCACGGTCAGGCCTGTTCGTTCCTAGTCTGGGTGAGGCCGGCCCTCGCCGGCGCCGACGAGGGGTTCGCCGCCCTTTGGAGTGGCTGGCTAGCTCCGGAGGCCGGCGAAGCTCCCCGGCCAAGTATTTTTTTAGAAAAAGAAGAGAAAAGAAAAGAAAAGAAAAAGAAATTGGAATAAAAGCTTGTCCCACGTCGTCGCCACGTAAGCATTTTTCGACCAAAATCCGCCGAAAGGACTTAATCGGCAAAGTTGCAAAAGGTTTAGGACTTATTTGGCATAAAAAAAGGTTTAGGACTAAATCGGCAAAGTAGCAAAATGTTTGAGGCTTATTTGGCAATTGTCCCTATTGTTTGTTGACATGCCCGAATGTCCTTTTTTTTCCATTTATTCAACCATATTATATTCAAATATGAGACAGATTATAAACAAAAACGACAAGAGCATTAGGCCAATCAATAAAGCTAGCCAGGAGTATGAAAGAAATAGATTTTTTTTCTGTCAACATTCTCTGCCTGTTGATAGCATTGTCTATTGATCAATTGCAACCTTTTTCCTTTGTCATTAGTATCAAGCGTTACTTGATAATCAAATTAGTGGATTTTGAAAACTTCACTTGCTTATTATTCTTGCCTTTCTACATGTAATTTAATCAAGAAGTATTACCATAAACAACAAATGAGTGAAAGATCTTGAAGATTTAGGATAAGAAAAAAGTAAAAATCAATCTAAACATGTACGTCTATCAAGGTTGCTTTTTTTGAGCTTTGGTGTCATTTAATCTCTTCGTTGAATTTATTTACACTTGCAATCCCTGAAGTTTGACCACCATTGTGTTTTGATATGTAAACTTTAATTATTGTTTAATTTTGATTCCTGATTAACTTTTGCCTTTAATTTGGTTAAGATTCCTGAACAGTGTTTGAACTCCTTTGGTATATTATTATTTTAGATTGTTTGCAATATTTTATAGGAATAAGGCTCCTTGCATCTGTTATGTTATTGCACTATTCTTCAAATTGGCCAAGGAAAAAAAAGCGCACAAAAGTAAAAGCATGGGGCCTAAACTTCAATCTTCAAAGATCAATGTTCAAATTGAAAAGATCAAACTTTTAAGGATCACCGATGTCATTATCCCAAAATCAAAAATTTGAGCATGACACACATTTACTTATGGCTTCCATAGACATTTAACTAAATCCTTCCAACTTCAAGCATAAGTCAAACAACTATATGATCTCATTTATCTAGATAAAATTCGTCGGTGCTTAGTTATTTGAAGAAAATGTGTGGCCAAACTTGATTTATGGAAGACATAGATATCATGCAATCATGCCTTCTATTCAAAACAATCTTAGCTTATCTTAATTTTGAAAAGGAAATAAGCGAAAGCATTTTGATAGAGGTACCTTCCAATGACTTCGAAGCATTCAATCTACAAAGACGAATGATTAAGAACTTAAGAGATGTTATCTTGGTAATGTCCGTGAGGGCATCATTCACCAAGTTGTTCCCCCAAAGATCCAGCACCTCCAAATTCATTCCTGTGATTGAAAAAAGGTTCTCAAAAACCGAATATGATGTATCAAGGTATGGTATTCTATATAACTTGTACCTTCAAGCTGATTGGAAGACAAATTTTGGTCCTCCACTGAAGTTTGCTTGTACAATGAGGGGACCCTTTGCAGATAATTGCTAAGTAGATATAGCCTCTTCAATTTCTTCAGGTGTAGCGTTCCGTTTTTTTCTGGTTAAAGAAAGATCCATGCATGATTCATGGTTGTTTAATTATCTATAGATATCAGGTATCTAACTTTCTTTAATATACCAAGAATAACTATGTACTCAGGATGAAGATAATTGATTTATAGGCAGAAACAAGCTGGTCCAACATATCCAAACATAAAAAATGTCTTTGTCACGTGACTTTGTAAAATAATTTCATAAACAAGTAGCTTATGCCTTTAACGGCGTTTATTATCTCGTTAACTAGCAAAACTAAGATGGGTATATGCTCCTCACGTTACATTTTTCTTTTACGTGACAATGTCCATGGCGTTGTATTGTCTGTGACTCACATTTGACCAAGAAGCATTAATTTTGCCTTGCTCATGCAAAGTGATTGCCTCCTTGTAAAATGGTAACCCAGCCTCAAGCTACCCCATATCTGGGTCGAAGCCTCCTTCATGGCCCAATTGCCCTTAGGGGGGTGAGGGGGAGAGAGAGAGTGAGAGAGATGGTCAACTAACGGCAGCTTAAGCGCCCAAGGTTCATATGAGTATCCATGGTGGGTAACCTATCATGCGAATACCAATTAATCTTGAATTCTTCAAATTTGTCAATAGTCCTAATCATTTATATGAAATTCCAATATAATATATCTAACAAATAGCTACAAAAAATTACTGATGTGATGTTCAATCATCAACAACATCCTATGTGGCATGGCTGGTGATTCAACATGTACAATTCTTACTGAATCAATGTTGTTTTGCATATTTTGCATATTTTTCTGGTTTTTTCCCCTTTTCTTTCCTTTTGTGTGCCAATGTTCGTCCTCTTCAATAGAGAGCTCCGATTCATCGTTCATGGTGGCAAATAGTTTCAGCCACAGGAAAAAAGCGCTTGGCTGGGGTTATTGGGATTCAAACCCTGTGAGCTTGGAGCTCTACAAAATCAGTGACATTCTTATCATTTTTGGCATTTCTTATTCACAACTTGTGGCAAATAGCAAAACGTGAAAACAATTAAAGATTCATCTAAAATTTAGAACAAGTAAAATAAAAATAAGAAAACTAAAGATCTCTCAAGGTTTATTTGTAATTCAAGAAAAGGCACGTACCGAACTTTCACTACTTGCCAAACGAAAGAATTCAACAAAAGAAAAAGAAATAATGAATAATAATGTTGACGAATGACAAGGCGCTTGTATTAGCCAAAGAGGGAAAGGAAAATACAAACTTTTCGGGCATTGAAAAAGTCAGAGTTAAAAATAGCAAGATTCTTTAGAGTAAAGAGTGACGAGTTTTGTAACAATTGTTTCACCTTCTCAAGCCAAGGTGCCAAAGAAAACACAAAATTTGGCAGTACTTCATCTCCTATGCTTAGCTTCTACTTTTGGCTTTCTCAAATTTAGATACATTCAAGAGAAGAGAAACGAAGCAAAGAGATAAAGAGAGCTTAGGTGAATTGAGTTCCACTTTAATCATTTGAGTGTGGATATAATCTGGAAGCAAGTAAAGCCTACTACGGTTAATATGATCCGAACATTATTATAGGGGGTCTGTAAACAAAAGAGGGAGTGGAAAAAGCATTAATCTCATCTCTCTTATAATGCTTTATTTGTAATATAATCTCTCGTTGCCCTTTCTAAATGTACGTAGATTAAATGATTAGATTATGTAAATTTAATTGATGTGTAATCTATTCTATTTTTGTATTTATGTCTATTTAGGTTCGATCGCCTTATTTGCACAACACTAAACTTTTCCTATCTAAATAGACTAAAGGTTGACTTAGAAAGCTAATTTTAAAAATAGGAACAAATAACCGAATTGATTTCATGGATTTACCTAGTTCAGGTTATGTACCAAGAAAGGTTTTTTTTTCTTCGAAACCCATTAGAATTAAAGAGGGCCGTGTACGAGAAAGTGGATCCCGCTCTAATAGCTCCGAATAAATTAAATACATGCATTAAGATATGAAGGCTTCTTATTCCACAACAACGAAAGCATATGCATGGGTGGCGTAGCTTGAGATTCTGGAAACATTTGCTTTCTCCTACTAGGCACGAGTCCATGCATCCACATAAATTTAGATGTTAGAAGATGTAACCAACATAGAAAATAAGAAATGCAAATAATTATATGAGAGAAGAAGAAAATGAAAATAAAGTAAATAAGTCATGATGTCCGTATTTATCATTGTCTTGAGGATGAGTCCCATAATTAATTCGTGATATGTGCAATAAGCTACTTTAAGAGTTGCATCATTGATGCAATCATGTGTTTGTCATTAATTTACTCAATTCACTTTTATGGTTTATAGCATCATAGGATGACATGTTTTCATCGTTTAAAAGATAATTGAAACAAGAAGAAAATTGAAACAAATAACTATGTATGAGAGAGAGAGATTCACCTGAGAGAAAATTATCGCTTAAATCCAGCACTTGAAGTTCCTCCAGAGGAAGGAATAAAGACGCGTCAACAGCCCAAGGTCGTGGCAGTTCCGGGTTGCGTATTTCCATCAAATCTAGTCAAGCGACCCGTAAAGTGGCGTTATCGCACTCTACGCGTTCCCAACCGCAACAGTCCCCGTCGCCCTCTTCCCAAGACGTAAGAGAAGACCAATTCGGGTGGTTGAAGGCGGCCTTAATCTCGAGGAGTGCGTTCCTCTCTTCTTCCAAGCACCCCATGCTTCTTCCCCTTCCCATTAGTACCAGCAACACCCAAGTCCACATGCTCAACAAAAGAAACTTCATGTTTATCTATTAAAAGAAATTAGAATTTGACTAACCTACTTTAGATCGGTTAAAAGCCAAATAAGGCATGAGAGGTAGCCTTAGTCCACGAAACAGAGAATTTGGGTTTCATGACCTGGTTATGCTAATTTTTCCTAATGCTTGTTAGCTGCACCTTTTATTTTTTGCGGAAAAAAAAAAACGTTGTTTTATGCAATCTTCTTCTACATCAATTGGGTAAAGGATTTCAATTACTTATAACATCGAAGTTGCTGAAAATATCTTAAAATTGATTCATGAGACATATAAAGAGGCCATTGCCAAATTGCTGTAAGAATCATGCCGAAAAGGAAGGTTCGAGCTACTCAACTGGAATTTTTCTATCTTTGAGCATTCACTACTTACTATATGTGTTGACTATTGAAAAATAAATAAAAAGAAATCTTCAAATATCGAAGTTAAAGAAACATGCTCTTATTGTATTGGTTAAAGCTGTAGAAATATATGTAAGTTACCTTACATATCTCAAAAAGGTTTGCCAAATCTATAAAGCTTTCAATATCTGGTATTTGTAAATATACACAAGCGAGGTCTGTTTATATCACTATGCCAATGGGTTACTCTTTGAGCAATTTCTTTCCATAAAATTAATTAAATTTTACTATTCACATCTACGCATGCCTGAATCATCGCAAAATGATCGGAGCTTCTTCCTACAAGATCTCATACGAGATAAGGAGAAACTTTTGGTGCCATTTAAAACTTGACATCTTTCGTTGTATTAATCTTAATTTTGGTTCTCTCTTCCCTAATTCCATATGACAGTTTATGGACCCAAGTATGATTAGATTGGACCTACGTGGAAATTTGCTTTCTTAGAATTGCTTAGCCCATGAACTTCCATTTTCTAATTGAATTATATAGCAAGATATAGGATGTATAAGCAATGTTTTATACGTTTAACCATTGCAAAGTCGTATTAATAGAATGAATGCAATTGCTAAACCTGGAATATATTATACACTATGCTTTCATTGGTTCTCATTGGCCTCCCTTCTCATATGTGTATCTTTGTATCTCCTTTATCATTCGATTTGTTTTATTATAAATGGTACTCGCTTGTTTTCGCTAATGCAATCTTGACTCACCTAGGCTAGTTGCCCAAACAATCCCAGAAAATGAAATTAGAAAAATCCAACCCAAGGACCACCCCTTCTAAATTGTGCCTTAGAAATGGGAAGGTTAGTTTGGTTGGGCCAATTCGGGTTTTCAAGCTCTTGATGGCCCCTGAAATTTATTAATTTTTAATTTTCATCTCTTTCATCCCTAATTCCGGAGAGGTGAATTTAAAAAATAATTAAAAATAAATGGATAATTGCACTATAAGTCTTAAAATTTGTTATGAAAATGTAATTAAGTTCTAAAACCTTTAAAAATGCAATTAAGTCTTAAAACTTATTAAGTTGGTTTAATCAAATTTCTCTATCAACTTTGTCCAACTTGACTAACGGAAAAAAAATACTAACGCGACTTCTTTAATTATATTTTATCCCATGTGGCTTTTTAATATTATTTTATTAGATTAAAAAAATAAATTTAAAGAGAGAGAGACTATGCGAGGAGGGGTACAAGCTCTCGTTGATGATAAGTTTTATGACTTAATTACACTTTTTACCGATCTTCAAAAATTAATTGTACTTTCGTGATAAATTTTAAAACCTCAAGTGTACTTATTCCCAAAAATAAATAAGAAATAGTAAAAAAAGAGAAATAAAAACAATAAAAAATAATCAAAGTCAATCATAATGGAAAGGGCCTTTTCCAATTCATGCACCTAAACCTATTCCACAAGAGAAGGCTCATTTGCACCCTCTTGCGCATATGCGCAAGGCATAGTGCTTGTGCTTTTAACTTCACCACTCTAAAGGAGTGTAACCACTTATAAAGCACTTTAATGCCTTCTTTCTTTCCAATGTGGGACTAGTGTTTCTCCACTTCCAACTTCCAACTCAAGGGTGTTCTTTGAGCAACAATTTCTCATTCACCTATCAATTTAATTCCATATTCCCAACAATTTTTTGACGTGTCAACCCTAAGATATGATCACTGATACATTACTCGCCAATCGAGAACCATCATGCATGAGGCCAGTCCAATCTTGGTCATTCTCTGATTAGCGGTTAAGCTTTGCTTGCCTGCTTGCTTCTGCAGATGTTGAGATCTCGCCTCTAGCCTTGGGTTTATGTACACCAAATTTGTTTCGCGTGAGAGAGAAGGCGAATGCGAATCAGAGTATTCTCGAGAGTTCGGATTCGTCTTTCCTGGTTCGTCGTACTGAAAGAGCATATATCGTTAATTAAGCGGCCTTGTTTGAGTTCTCTGCTGTTTTTTGGTGGTTGATGCTCTCGATTTCTAGTGTGTCTGAAAGAGAAAGGACCTTTTCCGAATAGGAGTTGTTGATTTGGGTTTGAGAGATTTGTCGTCTTCTTTAGATTGGTGACAAAATTCAATGATATGGGAGCTCGAATGTTTGGATATTATGGGAATGGAAATGCTGGAGGTGTAGAAGGCTCTTCCGTCGCATCTCTTCCTCATGGCTGTATTGCATGGACAGATCTGCTTGATCAGTGTTTTTATGTGAGAACTTTGGTTAAAAGATTCTAGCTATTTACTCTCCATGGATACTCGTTTTGATGTTTCGGTATGATGACATCGCTTGCTTTGACTTCAAATGCACAATCGAATTTAGTCTTACTCTATCGTGGCTTGGCTTAAAAAAACAAATATTAATAAGATTAGCAAAAACGGGTATTCACGTTTGGGGACTATAATCACTCATGTCTTCTATTTGTCGTTTTTGAGTTTCGCATAGTGATTATCTCTCCGCTGGTAGTTTTGTTTAGATAATATTAGATTTTTACTCAGTCTTGAAAACTAGCTCACGAGAGTCATGTCTGGGACCTCAAATGATAGGGTTATGTATATTCTTTGCTTGACTCGTATCAGGTTACTTTACTGGGCAATTCATATTTTTTCGTTCTTTATCATGTTTGACTAAGGTAAGGATTTTAAGTTTAGCTCACGGGAGTGTCTATCTCAGGCTCAAGAATAAGCCTGTGTATGTTCTTTGTCCGACTCATATTGGGTTTATTTTTTCGCATTTTGCATTCGTCACCTATAATATTGTGCTTTATATCGTTTGATGTCCGGTTTTTATTCTGTTTATTTGATATGATTTTTGACTCCTATGATTAATTGAAAAATGCTTTTGCCAATAACCATCATCGGACATTTAATAGAAAATGCTCAGTAACGTAAAAAGAGCTAGACTGTGTATATCACGTTTTCGCAACAAAATGAGGTTATGTATCGAAAGAGTGCTGATTAGATGTTAACATAACCTAAGTTTTCGAATTTAAATTTCTAGCTTCGCTCTTAATTGGCCCAAATAAGCTAGTGCGGACTTTAAATTAGATAAGATCTCATAATTTAATCTAACCAAGACATCCGGCGTCATGTGGGGTAGGACTTGGTACTTGAGAGAACCCGTGTCGAATGAGAGCAAGCACATCGAATAGAGGGACTGCCCATGCCGTTTTGACAAACCGCTAAACCCGTTGCCCTTAAAGAGAGCCCGCGAGGGAGGGTCGCTATAGGTACTTCTTCAAGTATATCACAAGGGTTGGGATTGTGGTCCTGCAATCGAGATTCCGCTGTCGTCCTAGCTACGAACCCAATTATTCGGATGCAGTTGGTCGCAATCATCAGATATTTCACTTCTTTGGTAACATGTATTTGTACATAAGTTGTGAACTAAACCATTTTCTCTGAATTCTCAACCAAATCAAGATCTTCTTAGATTTAAATTAGAGGACAAGGAATACAATAGGAACACTCTAGGAGTCAAGGATTTAAATTCCATAATAGAGACTTAAATGCTTACACTCCTATTAAACAAAGGTTCTCCGAAGGATAATCTCTAATGGTGGAATGATTGGATAAGCTTACGGATGAGATCAAACAGCAACCACTGATAATACGGATTTAGGTATAGAAAAAGAACCACCCCAAGGAATGCCACAACATATGATCCAGCAAAACTCCACAAGAAGCCTTCTCTCCACGTGTCATCCTCCTGGGTACGATTGATAGATGGCGGTGTGCCATGTTTCTGATTTGAACCATCACAACTTGTTAATGGTGTTCCACAAAGAAGAGGGTTACCTTCATAACTTGCTTCATCAAAAGTTCCAAATTGATTTTTTCGGTCTAGTGTCCTGCCTGACAAGTTGTTATGAGCCACTTTAAAATTTGACAGGACATAGAGCTTTGTTAGTTGTGGAGGGATGGGACCGGTTAAGCTATTGTAGGATAGGTCCAAGCTCTCTACATTCTTCAGATTGGAAAACGTTTCCGGGATTGGTCCTGTCAAATGATTGTGCGACAAGTTCAAGGCTCGAAGGCCTCTCAAGTAGCCAACCTCTGGGGGAATAAAGCCAGTCAAATTGTTCTGCGAGAGATCCAATCCTGACATGAGTCCTAAAATGAGGCCCTTATACGATTCCAATCTACTCTTTGTCATGAAACTCACTTCTTCTAATTTATTTGCATAAGCATATAGGGAACCTCTGCTCCATTCAATCAGAGATTTGAAGATAGCAAATATATCTATAGATGCCCCATCATTTCCAAATG
Source organism: Melaleuca alternifolia (assembly GCA_019926035.1). Taxonomy (NCBI): domain Eukaryota; kingdom Viridiplantae; phylum Streptophyta; class Magnoliopsida; order Myrtales; family Myrtaceae; genus Melaleuca; species Melaleuca alternifolia. Next base: position 3,040,727 of record JAGKPW010000144.1, read on the forward strand.
TCAAATCTTTCAAACAAAGAGGAATTTTTCTAGAAAGATAATTATTTGAAAGATCTAGTATGGTCATGTTTTTCAATAGACATAGATTCAAAGGGATTGAACCTTCGAAATTGTTTCCTTGCAGTAGAAGAACCTTCAAGTTCTGAAGTGAAGCAATCCAGTTGGGTACTTCACCTGACAATGCATTATGTCTCAAATCCAATGCGATAATCGATGAAGCTCCAGAAAGAAACTCAGGAAAATGCCCAGTGAGCTTGTTATGTGATAAATGCAAAAAACTCATAACTGTAACATTGACACATGATAGTATATTTGGCCCAAGGTTGATACTTGAAAGGTCTAAAAACTGGAGATGATGTAAGTTGCAGAAGCTCGATGGTAAAGGACCTCCAAATAAATTGCTCGACAACATAAGCCCACTTAGGAATTGGATATCTCCAATCCAATTGGGAAGAGTTCCAGATAGGGAATTGTTACTTACATCCAAAACTTGCAAGTAGGAGCTATTTAATATCCCAGGCGATATTTCCCCCGTGAAACGGTTGCTATCTAGACACAAAATTCTCAAACTTTGCAAGTTAGAACTCCTTGGCAGCATTTCACCTTGCAAATGGTTGCCTGACAATATCAATTTAGAAAGTATGGAACAATTTTTAGCCAATGGCACTGGTATGTCTCCTGTGAAGTCATTATCTGACAAGTCCAATGTACTTGGCCTTTCATATTGCCCATTGAGGAAGGGATTCTACCTTCCAATAAGTTGTTGGACAAATTCAAGTATGCCAAATTCGGGAGGACATAACCAATCCAAGATGGAAGCTCTCCGTCGATAACATTACTGGACACATCGAAGTAATACATGCTGCCATGACTAAAATTAGCAAGCCAATGCAAAGCACCTGATAGATTGTTGCCACCGAGCAGTAAATGTCTTAGATTTGCATTGTTGACCAATAGCCAAATTGGAAAATTTCCTTTCATTCCACTGTGGCTGAGTTCAACCTCTCTCAAGTCATGTTGTTCTATCAAAAAGCTAGGAATCGCACCATCTGCATCTTTGTTGAGCATGCAATTTGATAAACGAAAACCCTTTAGTTGAAACGAAGGAAACCAAGTGGGTTCTTCCGTATTCACCTGTAGACGATTACGGTTGTTGCGAAGGAGGAATGTCTCAAGTTTAGAATTATTGGCCAAGGAAGCAAGCGAAAGTGAGCCTTCAAAAGCATTTCCAGAAAAGTCAATATATTCAAGTGACTTGAGATTAGAGAGGAGAGATAAAGGAATGACCCCGCTAAAGCTGTTGTCGGAAACATCAAGCTGTTGGAGTGAGGTCAAATTAGAGAAGCATGAAGGAAGAGGGCCCCATAATTTGTTACCAGGAATATACAACACTTCAAGCTTCCTCAGTCCACACAGACCTATTGACGTGGACACAGCAACTATGAGTATATCGTCATTAAATTGTACTAGGTATGATAATAAATAAAAACACTCATGTTCATGGTTTTGTGTTGAGAAAGGAGGATAGAAAGAGTGTACGATCTAATTTCTGAAAATACAACCAGAAAAATTGGTAAGATGGAATAATTTGTATATCCTCTTTTTTTTTTACTTTGTGAGTAATTTGTCTTTTATTTTACTGTCAAAATCTAAAGTATAACTTAATTTTGAATTAATTAAAGAAACTACGTCTCCACAGTTGTTAACATAATTTTAAATTAATACAAGAAATTATATCTCCGCAGTTCTGCATGTTGCCACTTTTTTAGATTTGAAAAAAGAATGGTCAAAGTGAAAGATCTTCAAAATTTAGGATAAGAAAAAAGAAAAAAAGTAAAAATCAATCTAAAAGTCTATGTCTATCAAGGTTGCTTTGTTTGAGCTTTAATCTCTTAGGCTTCATGGCTTCGTTGAATTTATTTACACTTGTGATCCCTCAAGTTTAACCACCATTGTGGTTTGATATGTAAACTTTAAATATTGTTTGATTTTAATTCCTGATTAACTTTTGCATTTAATTTGGTCAACATTCCCAGACAGTGTTTAAACTGCTTTGGTATATTATCATTCCAGACTATTTGTATTTTTTTAAGCAATAAGGCTCCTTGCATCTATTATGTTATTGCATTATTCTTCAGATTGGCTTGGGAAAAAAATCGCATTGGATCTTCAAAGATCAACGTTCAAATTGAAAAGATCAAACTCTTAAGGATCGCCAATATCATGATCCCCCAATTAAAACATTAAGCATGATGTACGTTTATTTATGGCTTCCATAGACATTTAACTAAATCATTCCAACTTCAAACATAAGTAAAAAAACTATATGGTATCACTTATCTAGATAAAATTCATTAGCGGTAAGTTATTTGAAGAAAATGTGCGGCCAAACTCGATTTATGGAACATATAGAATATCTTGCAGTCATGCCTTCTAGTCAAAACAATCTTACCTTATCTTAATTTTGAAAAGGTGATAAACGAAACCAGTTTGATAGAAGTACCTTCCAGTAACTTTGAAGCATTCAATTCACAACAGCTGATGTTTAAGACCTTAAGAGATGGTATCCTAGTAATGTCCGTGAGGGCATCATTCATCAAGTTGTTCCCCAAAAGATCCAGTACTTCCAAATTCACTCCTGTGATTGAAAAAAGGTTCTAAAAAATCGAACATTGATGTATCAAGGTACGCTCTTCTATATTACTCCTACCTTCAAGCTGATTGGAAGACAAATTTTGGTTCTCCACTGGAGTTTGCTTATACAATGAGGGGACCCCTTGTAGGTAATTGCCTGATAGATATAGCCTCTTCAATTTCTTCAAATGTTGCGGTCCTTTTATATCTAGTCACAGAAAGATCCATGCATGCTTATGGTTAATTAATTATCTATAGGTATAGGTAGCAGACATCTAACTATCTTTAATATACCAAGAATAACTATGTGCTCAAGATGAAGAGAATTGATTTATAGGCAGAAACCAACTGATCCAACATATCCAAACATAAAAAAAGTCTTTGTCACATGACTTTGTAAAACAATTTCATAAACAAATAGCTTATGCCTTTAATGGTGTTTGTTATATTTCTTAACTAGCAAAGCTGAGATGGATATGTGCTCCTTATGTTACTTTTTTGTTTTTACGTGGCAATGTTCATGGAGTTGTATTGTCTGGGACTCACATTTGACCAAGAAGCATTAATTTGGCCTTGCTCATGCAAAGTAACCGCCTCCTTGTAGAATGGTGACCCAGCCTCAAGCTACCCCATATCTGGGGTCGAAGCCTCCTTCATGGCCCAATTGCCCCGGGGGGAGAGAGTTAGAGAGATTGTCAGGCAACAGTAGCTTAAGCGCCACAAGATACATATGAGTATCAATGGTGGGTGGGTTTGTACGTAAGAGCATAAGTGAGAGAGCGAATGGCAGCTTAAGGGGGATGATTGCCAAATTAATCTCAAACCAATCGTAAGAATATTAGTCTTGAATTCTTCAAATTTGTCGATAGTCCTAAACATTTATATGAAATTCCAATATAATATATCTGGCAAATTGCTACAAAAAATTACTAATGTGATGTTCAATCATCAACAGCATCCTATATGGTATGGCCGGTGATCTAACATGTACAATTCTTAATGAATTAATGTTGTTTGGCATATTTTGCTGATTTTTCTGGGTTTTTTTTCCTTTTTTCCCTTTTCTTTCATTTTATGTGCCAGTGTTTATCTTTTTCAATAGAAAGCTCTTGTTCATCGTTCATGGTGGCAAATTGTTTCGGCCGGGGGGAAAAAAGGCTTGGTTGGGGTAGCTGGGATCCAAAGGCTATGAGCTTGGAGCTCTATAAAAATCAGTGACATTCTTATCATTTTTGGCATTTCTTATTCTCAACTTGTGGCAAAGAGAAAAAAAAAGTGAAAACAATTAAAGATCCATCTAAAATTTAGAACAAGCAAAAGAAAAATAAGAAAACCAAAGATCTCTCAAGGTTTATTTGTTAGTCAAGAAAAGGCACTAACTAAAATTTTTTTTTTCCTTTTATGATGACCGAGGATCCTTACTTTTCACCAATCCTTTGGAACTACGTATTTGCGGGTCAATATCACGAGAGAGCCTGGCCCAACAACCTACCGCTAGGGCTCCCCACTTAAATCACGGAACCATAACTGGGAGTTGAACCCTGAATCTAATTGTGATAAAGGAACGTCTCCACCAGCGCAGCCATGCGTGGGAAAGGAACATCTCAACCAAATAACGAAAGAATTCAACAAAAGAAGAAGAAATAATGAACAATAGTGTTGAAGGATGACCAGGCGCTTGCATTAGCCAAAGGGGGAAAGGAAAAGACAAACTTTTTAGGCACTAAAAAAGTCAAAGCTAAAAACAGCAAGATTCTTCATATATGTTTTTGGTCGAAAGATTCTTCAAATTAGAGAGTATAGGAGCGTTTGGTAACCATTCTCATTCTCAGTTTCTCGTCCTCGGACGAGTTTGAGACAATCGTTTCACCTTCTCAAGCCAAGGTGTCAAACACAAAATTTGGCAGTACTTCATCCCTTATGCTTAGCTTCTATTTTTGGTTTTCTCATATATGGATACATTCAAGAGAAAGAGCAAAGAGAGAAAGAGAGCATAGGCAAATTGAGCTTCACTTTGACCATTTGAGTGTGAATATAATCTAAAAGCAAGTGAAGCCTACTATGGTTAATATGATCCGAACATTATTATAGGATGTGTGTAAACAAAAGACAGAGTGAAAAAAAGCGTTAATCTCATCTCTCTTATATTGCTTTAATTGTATTATAATGCCTTGCTTCCCTTTCTAAATATACGTAGATTAAATCGATTAAATTATATAAATTTAATTGATGTATAATCTATACTAGAGGTTGACGTGAAAAGATAATATTCTTACATGTCGATATGCATGGGTAGAGTAGCTTGGGATTCCGGAACCATTTGCTTTCGCCTACTCAGCACGAGTCTATGCATCAAGATAAATATAGATGTTGGAAGATGTAACCAAAATAGAAAAAAAGAAATGCAAATAATTACAAGAGAAAAGAAGAAAAAGGAAATAAAGTAAATAAGTCAAGATATTCGTATTTATCATCATCTTGGAAATGAGTCTCGTAATTAACTTATAATATGTACAATCAACTACTTTAAGAATTGCATCATTTGTGCAATCATGTGTTTGTCATCAATTCATTCAATTCACTTTTGTAGTTTTAGCACCATAGTATGATAATTTTGTCATTGTTTAAAAAGCAAACAATTACTTAGAAACATAATTGAAATAAGAAAATTGAGAGAGAGAGAGAGAGAAAGAGAGAGAGAGAGCGAGAGCGATTGACCTAAGAGATCATTCCGACCTAAATCCAACACTTGAAGTTCCTCCAGAGGAAGGAATAAAGACGCGTCAATAACCCAAGGCGATGGCAATTCCCACTGGCGTGTTCCGTCCAAAAGTAGTTGAGCGACCCGTAAAGTGGCGTTGTCGCACTCCACTCTTTCCCAGCCGCAACAGTCCCCGTCGCCCTCTTCCCAAGACGGAAGAGAAGACCCATTCGGGTGGTTGAAGGCTGCCTTAATGTTGAGGAGTGTGTTCCTATCTTCATCCAAGCACCCCATGCTTCTTCCACTTCCCATCAATACCAACGATACCCAAGTCCACATACTCAACAAAAGAAACTTCATGTTTACCTTTAATGGTTCTTTGTGTGTTTTCTATTTCTTCTGCTTCACCATGTGCAAACTCAAGAGGGTCATCTACTCCATTTTATATGCGCAGAAAGTCTTTCCCTTTTGAGTGATTATCATGGTTAGGCCAACTCCACCAAGCAACCAGTGACAAACTCATACAGTCTACTAGGGCCAATTTCACGGAACACTTGATTGACAAAGAGAAAAATCAAGATTATTTGATGAAAATGTTATTTATTATTTACATATTCTAACTCTCCATCACGCTTGGACTAAACCTTGGCCCTTAAACTAAAGCAAAATATGCGATTAAGGAGACAATTGGGGGCCTGAAAGATTCAAACTCAAGACTTAACTCTGATATTGTGAAAGATTTTTATGAGACCATTATCAACTATTCTAAAAATTTAAACTATTAGAAAAAAAACATTTTTTAATATTTAAATATTCTAGTACTCCTCATCACATGTAAGGTGGACTTTCACCTTAACCCAAAGCATAGAAATATACAATTGGAGAGGCAAATAGGGGTCAAGACAATTCAAACTCAAGACCTTATAAATTTGATACCATGTTAGATTTTATGGAATCTCTGTCATCTATTTTAAAAGTTTAAACTGCTTAATGATTGTGTGGTTTATTATTTAAATAATTTAATACTCCCCATCACATGTAGATTAGACTTCAATTATTTTAAAAGTTTAAGCTGATTAATGAATGCATGGTTTATTATTTAAATATTTTAATACTCTCCTTTACATGTAGATTAGGCTTTTGCCTTAGCCTAAAATGTTAGAATACATAGTTGAGGAAGCAAATAGGAGTCTGGAAGATTTGAAGTTAAAACTTCTTAATTGTGATTGAGGACGTTCATATTGGGTCTCAATTAGGGTCACCTCTATGGTTGTCGTGTATCAATGGTGTGCATTAAGTATTAAATCGACTTCTCTAATATAATGTTGGTATTTTTGTAATTTAGTAATTCATCTGAGTGTCACTATTCACTTAATAGTGACTTAATTGGAAGTTTATTTCCTTCCATTTTTGTTGTGTGCAAATTCACGACAAACTCTCAACAGTTAAATTGAGTTGATCCAAGGAGACATCTGATGAAAGTCCTTTTCCCTTCCACTTTTTTGCAAATTCATGTATGATTTCCTTCAAGGGCTAAATTTGCTGGTATATATCATCGGATGAATCGTATTCGATTATCTGAAAGACAGTGGTTGATGTTAATGACTTACCATCGCGAAGGATATGCAACTCCTGCGTATCTCCCACGTATCTTAAAAGACAGTGGCTTGTAATAATTTATTGAGCAGGGCATCGCTTCTTCCAAGTTTCAAGCAGCCCCCCTCAGTTTCCGCTTACCTTTTTGACAAGGACGTCCATTATAGAAAGTAAAGCGAAAGACATTGACTAAATTTATGTTTCTTAAATGCAAGAGCAACATGAAAATGATGGAAATCAAAGCCGGTCCAATCTCTCAACTTCTCCTCTCTTTTTTCTCGACCAAATTATGAATGAGATATTGTTTCCTGACAAAACGCTAGACTAATTACCTCTTTTTCTCGGTCAACACTCCGAAAGACGGTCAATACAAGGCGGCTGGACCCTTGTTCTTACGCGGATTTGAAAAACTGATTGGATTTTTTTTTTTAAGTATAGAGTAATTTTATCTGGTAATGTTAACCATTAGATGAAAATGTTCGAGTCGTTTGAGGAAACTTCCATCCGAAACACCATGAAATAATTTAACATATAATTTATATAGATAATTGGTTTTTGTGATGCAGTAATAGTCCCCGAATTGGAAGATTCTTAATTTCCTTCCTTCTCTTTGTGTGTGTGTTTTTTGTTTTTTGTATATTCACGTCTACCTTTCAAGGTTAAAATGAGTTGATGGAAAGAGAGATGTGATGGAACTTCTTTTTGCTTCCATTTTTGTAAATCTCCTTCTAATTCCTTCAAGGTTTAAACTTGCTTGTAAATACAGGATTCGATGCCGATAACTTTCCATTGTGAAATCTGCAAGCCCCACGGATGTCCATGTTAACTTACTATCAACCCCTCCTCTCCTCTCCTCTCAGTTTCCTTTGTGCTCTGTTTTCATTTGTTTGGATTTGATCAGCCTCTTCTCTCAACTCACCCTCTCTCGTTTCTGCGCCCTGCAAGACCTACATGTACTGGTTGATCATACTATTGCCGTCACTGGAGCTGTTAATTTTGCATATGTCAACGTGCAGTATCCTGATATATAGAAATTTTTTGCAAAGCACCGTTGTTAAAAATAATTACTTGTATCATTTTTAAAATAAAGTATTAGTTTTTTTTATAATGCAATAAAATTAGCAATGATCGTTGTAGACTATGAATATATTCTGTTGACTAATTTTTTAGCCAGTACTAGTAATTATTTTGAGATAAATATTTACAAGTCATTGATTTTTGTGAATAAACACTCCAGTAAGTTTTAAAACTCAACCTCTTTCGTTTTTATTATTGCAGTCCCTATTATTCTACAGGGTTTCCAACTTTGTAATAGGGTTAGGTACTGGTCCACTTTATTTCCCATATACTGTCTTGCATTCTTCAAATTCCCCATACATCAGTTGGGAGAGGTTATTTTGAGTGATTACTCGGAGTATTTTATTTTTGGAGCTTGTCAATTAATCTAAGGCCGTAAATTATTCGGTGATGATATTATGTACTGTTTATCTACATTACATTAGTTGAGATTAGCTCAGGAGGACATTGTGATCAATTATAAGATGAGATAGACTATATGGGTCAAATTAAGTAAATTAGTTAAATCAGTGGATAGGTCCAGTTGTGCCGATATTATTTAGACTCGTGCAAAGTATGAGTATCTTGCTAATATTAGATATAAAAAAAAACCATTTTAATCGCTGTGCCCCCATAGAAGAAAAACCCATTCGGGTTGTTTAAGGTGGATATATGCTTGAGCAGGGCATTCCTCCTCAGTCTCTCCTTCCAAGCAAGCTATCATCTTCCACTTCCCTCCAATATTTGACACCACCCAAGTTCACACGTACATGCGCTATAAAAATGAAGGATCCATCATTTTTTTTTTGTTAATGAGAAACAATTATACAAGTATAATGTGTGTTTATATATAATGACTATTAACAGCTGAAGATAGAGGATTCACGAGATTTGACGGTCCAGATTCATGTTTTACATGTATTATATCATGAAATAGTTGCTTGTGGCCCGTACGAATGATTGCAAAATCGATTGACTATCGATATTTAGAATAATACGAAATATATAGTTTTAAACTTGTGCAAAGTATGAATATCTTGCTAGTATTAAATTAACAAAATAGGTTTAATCGTCATGCCACGATAGAAGAAAATCCATTTGGGTTGTTTAAGGCAGATTTATTATTGAGCAGGGCATTCCTCTCATGTCTCTCCTTTCTAAAGTCGCCATCGTCCCCTTGTTGGAGTTGGCAAATATTTCGGAGACTTTTGTTTTTCATATTGGACACGTCCAAACCAAAGTATGAACCAACAATTAGTAAACCATACGCATGGAATGACGGGGGTTCCGCTCTCCGATGAGCGGACGGTTGCCCTGCTCGTCGGTGAGCGGGCGAGGGCAGCGCCCCCATAGCAAAAATATGATTTATATTTATATTTCATATTTTAGTGTGAAAATATTATATATATTTATGTTTCCTATTTTAGCATTGAATAAAACATGAATTAATGGGCTTAGGATTTTGAGCCTATGTATTGTGCTTTATAAGAGCTTCTTGTAACCTTTTGAGCCGTCACAAAATATAGTGAAACTTTTTGTAAGACGTAACCCTAATTTGGGTGAAACTAGGTAAAACTTTGCCCCATTTTCTTTTTCTTGTGTGATTTTCTTGATTTGATTTGTGATGCATCTTTTTTCTTTTCACCCTTTCCCTCCGATATCCAGCACCCCCACGCACATGTACAGTAAGACACTTCATGTTTTATTGTGTTTTGCGGCACGCGAGGAACTCTTAAAAGAATACAGTCTACATTTTGAATGAATCTGAGCTGTTGAAATTAAAGGATCCCATGAGATTTGATGATTTAAATTCATTTTTCATATGTATTATATTCATGGAATACTTGCTCGGACTTCTAATTTATAAGTAACATGAAAATTTGTTAGAATAGAGTTTTGTGGTTGGACCACATCATTGCGAAACGGCATTCTTTCCGCTTCTTATAGCACAACCCATATTTCTCCCAAGTCGTTTCGGTCTCTTGCGATGAAAGGTGGGAAATGCTTTGCTTTCTTGATAGTAATGATGTCCATCCCAGAAAGTAAAGTGAAAAGACCTTGACTGAACTTATGTTTCTTTAATCCAAAAGCAATTCGAGAATAAGGGAGAATAAAGTCGGCCATCCCGATCTAATCTTGGATGAGATTTTTGCCTCGTTTGATTCAGCTTTTCCAATAAAACTATAATCCCCAATTAACCCCAGAGCATTAAGCCGATGAAGTTCGGCAACACTTGGTTGGGACAGATTGCCGATTATAGAACTATAATAGCAAGGTACAGATTGCCGATTTGGTAAGGCTTCACCAATGCAATATTGAATCGGCCAAACAATTGGATGAGATATCAAAATCACCCTCTTGGTGAGAACTTTTCACTCTTTGGGATATCAAATTCTGCTCTTCTGCAGAATTTTGCCATGCTTTTGCTACATTCAGTTGAAGAGCTCATTAGATACTTTGATAAAATTTCGTGATAATCCAAATAATCTTGGGGATTTCAACATTGATTTTCAGATCATCCAATAAAAAGATATATACTATTTTGTTAGATTGAAAAAAGAACTTACATTTTTAGAAGATGGAGTTAATAATTTAAATTATCGTGCATACTGAATATTGTGGAAATGCTATTTTGGTTTTTGGCATAGGTTGATCAAATTTCAAAAGAAGAAACTTCATATTATAGATACCAAAAAAAAAATCTCTAGATAGGTTATACAAATTTGTCGTTAGTTATATAGATCTTGATGGTGATAGGCAAAAGGCAAAGTTGCAATGAGAAATTCCCGAGGTAGCAAGCATTAGTGCGTTGATCCAGATGGACGAACATCGCAGCGAGATGGGGACTGTAGAATTGTAATTATTGATATGCGAGTTCAATATCCTAATAGGTATGGATGCAATATTTATCGTGCTTTACTGGCGGTAGAGAAGGTTGAATATGAGAGCCCCTGTAGAGGAGTTTCAGGTGTAGGTCGACATGACATTTTAATAAGGTTCATGGTTATGAAGAATTTAAGTGTGGTTCAGAACATTTGTGGCGGTCAAGGAGCCTCTAATGGCCATCGGAGAAATCAAAGGAGAGTATTTCCGGTTCCAACGAAGCAATTTGTCACAACCTCCACGAAGGTGCACCACCTAGGGTTAGGCTAATGGATTGCTAAGTCTAGTCTAGCTCAAGCTCTCCCAAGCTCATACCAATTCACGACTTAGGTCTCAATTTTTTTAACGTGCAAGATCAATTTCAAATAGAGTCGCCACTAATCTATTTATGGTGGGTCGATTAGAAACCCATGCAAAGTGCCGGGATTTGTACTTCACCCCTACAAACCAGAGATATTGAATTCGGGGACTTGAGAACCATTTTCCTTTTATTTCAAAAATAATTTACAAGCAGCTTGAATTGATTTTAACTTTATTTCCTAGCATGCATGATGATCACGCAGATGCATAAACAGTTATTTAAAAGCTCAAAGAAACAGAACAATAAATAAAGCACTAAACAAAGATGAAGCAAATCAACAAAAAGATTTTTTTGGTTTTTTTATATATATGCGATGCATGTAATGGAAAATTAATCTTATATGCAACTATCTTAATGCAATTCTAAATTAATTTAGACTACGTGGTATGCTTTTTAACTAAATGACATGCAAAAAGGTATTTTTTAGGCATTTTTTCTCATTTATTAAATGAAAATTCGAAATTAAATAACTAATAAAATATGAACCCTAATCTAACATGCAATATTAACTAATATGCAATCTAATCTAAGCATGAAAATGCAATTTTATCTAACCCGCAATTTAATATAAACATGAAATGCAATTTTTTTGACATTTTTTTACGAAGGCATATCACATAAAACAATACACATCAAATGAAAATAACATCTAAGCTCAACAAAGAATTTTGCAGATAGAATCAATAAATTGATCTTAAGTCTTAAAGATCAAAATAACAATTTTATTCCCACACAATTAATTATTTCGTCTAAAACCTTATAAACGAAATAAAAAATTGATGTTGCTGTTGCGAATTGGAAAATTAATTCCAATTGATAAACCTATCACACAAAACAAACAAATAAGACAAAAGATATCATGACAGGAATAAACAAATCAACATAACAAAAGACTTTTTTATTGCAAAAAAAAATATTTTATTTTTTATTTTTTATTTTTATTAAAATATTATAAACGAAAAATAAAAATAAAAACTGAACCGGGTCAGGGCTCCGAACAGGGTCAGTTCGGGCCTGACCAGCGAAGCCCCCTAAAAGGGGCTCGCGAAGAAGAAAGGGAGACTGGACTAGGCTCGAGATGGGCCCAGTCCAGTTTCTTTCTTCCCTTTTTTTTGTTTTCCCTTCTGCGCGGGCCCACGGCCCATGCTTCTGCTTTGCCTTCAGCCAGACGACAGGCCCAACTGGGTAGAATAAGTATTGGCCGAATGAAGCTCTTTGTCTCCCCCTTTTTGCAGGTCCACCAGCCTTGCTTTATACTGGGTAGAATAAGTATCTCGGTCAAATCTTAGAAGATTTGACCGAGATTTCTTCTTTCTCTGTTTTTTCTCTTCACCGAGAGGCTTCCCCCAATCCGTCCTCTTGTTGCTAGACAGGAATTTCGGTCAAATCTTCAAGGATTTGACCGATATTTTCTTTCCTCATCCTTCTTTATTCTTTTGATTCTTTTTTCAAAAGTGAGTGAAATATTCAGTCAAATCTCTTGGAGATTTGACCCAAATTTCCCCCTCCTTTTTTTTGATGCAATTAAAATTATATACTAAGGTTAAAATTAGATGTCAACACAATTGTAATGTGTCCACAGTATCAAGTTAAGGCAGAGATAATTGAAAATACATCTTGAATTTGAACTCGTAACAAAAAGGAAAAAAAATATTTCTTAAGTTGATTCAGAAAGTGTTTGCACATCGATATAACTCATTTTCTAGGGATTTAGTTGACCAATTATACAACTTTGCCATCAAAGCTAGTGTGCAGATTTTCTCAACTTGAGTTCTCAACAAGGGATTACACGGAACAAACCGAGAGACACCGAGAAACACAAATAAGGGTTGAAAAAAAATTCGAGCATCCGAGAGGATTCGAGTATGCTATGCAGTCACAGCTAAGTCACGTATAAATAGATGGCTCTTCCCGTGAATATACATTTAACCATCCGAATCATATAAATATGACGTTTGAATTATTTCCTATTTTCCAATTTATCTTCACTTCGATCGATCACTATCGAAACAATCGTTGTCGCAATATATCAAACGTGATTGTCTAAACCCTAAACCCTTCCATAACTCGTTGAGATCGAGCTTCTCCCCCACAATGTCTCGTTGCCTTCAAACCGTGTTGTCATGCCGCATCAAGAGGCGGCCGGCCGCCCGTGTTGGCAACCGAACATTGCCGACGCGTGCTCTTCCGTATGGATCGTCCGGCCAACTGGAAGGATCGCGGTCACCAAACTTCAACGTTGATCGAACGTCAAAAGTGGGGTTGGAAGACTCGCCACATCTCTATTTTGGTGGGCCATTTGCCCTTCCTTTCAGTTCGCCCAAGATCCCCCACGTGCCTGATGTCGAAGTGGCCAGGAAAGAATGGGAGGAAAAGAGATGCCAAAAATGCCACCCATCAAAATCACGTTTTTTAATATAGTCTTTTGATTAATCATGTGCTGTGTCGGACGCAACTTTAATAGATTCAAAAGGTTTGGAGCATGTGTAAATCGGTGTTTTTGACCAACTAATTGAGATTAGGGTTAATACCGTAAAAAAAAATGCCCGAATCGGAAGCACTTTTTATCATATTTGTTTCCACTTGAATTTCCGCATCGAAAAAGATCCTACATTAATGGAATTGTATCACATGTACCTCAAACTAATATTTATATTACAAGAAAATTACGGATTTTGGAATAGGATAAAAATTATCACATTTTAGTAGAATTTCCGATCTAAGATTTCGGTAACTTGACATTTGCTTCGATGCCGAAATTACCTTTCGGTATAAATGAAGTGCTGGTAAACCGGTTTGAGATCTTTCACAACACTAAAATTAGTTTGGTGATAGATGCCACAGGGACGTGTCACTTTGAGATTCTTAGCGACGAGAAAATTAATTTGAGATGAATGTGGCACGAGTGCACCTATTTGGGAGATTTGGGTTTTGTTAGCCACTGTCTAATTAGTCTTGCGGTGGCTAAGCAACCTGCTCAATAACATAATTAAGGAGAGGGGGGGGGTCCCATCTGTAAACATTCAATAATCTCTTTATTTTAGGTGAAGGCCCAATGCATGTGAAGGTGACTCCGAGGTCCCTTCTACACTCAATGAGGAGAGACACCTTTGCATTTAATACTAAGCCGAACCGGTAGGTAAATCATGCAAGAGCTCAGTGCATGATTTTATTGTCAGCCTGTCCTTTTTCCTTTTCTTTTCTTTTTCCAATTGTATGTTGTCTCCAGAATGAGCTGGCCTTGCCAAATTTCGTCATGGATGGCACGGATAGCACAAGTGCAACTTTTCTCTTGGTGTAGATCCAAATGCGTGCCAATGATAAATGTTGTTTAACTTAGGGACCATGTGGTACTGCATTTGGACCTGGCAAAATTGAGAGAGCACTAAAGAAATTCGTTCCGCTCCATTCTTTCTGAGAGCACAAGGTATGACAGACAAAATTAACAAAATCGAGGTCGTGTCAAAAAGTGTTCTTGGATGACGTTTCAATGCTTTGAAATGTCCGATATATTCTCGAAAGGTAATCTTCGTTCTTCTTTTTTTTTTTAACTTAAAAAAGAGTGAATATTATCTTCTATTTAGAAATCTCAGCCCACTTTGTTGTTATATTGTTTGTACAAGTCACACGAACTTTTATTTCAAAGAAAGACATTGAAATGTCCGTACAATATAACATATAATAATTAAGATTTCCAAGGTAGAAAATCTAAGTCAGTTTTCTCATACTTTACATTTAAAATCTTAATTTTTCCAAAGTAGCTATCCCCTTAAGTTTTTATTTCATGTTTATTATTTTGTTCATTAACGTAAATCCTTCCACTGCATTATACCTTATATAGTGTGCGTCGATGTTCGATCGATGTAAGCGAAGACGATAAATCTTTGAAAGACTTATGCACGCGTCTTTTACCCTAAAACGATCACGTTAAGTCGGAATCGAACATGCATTCCTAAGCTACTTAGGATTTATGTGCTCATCACGTTACCAAATCATTTTAAACATGACTTCATTTTCATCAGAGCGTTGACATTTTTTATTTCAGCTTTCTTTTTTTGTTCTACTTGTTTGAGATTTTTAATGGATGGTTGTCCTACGAAATGGATAAGGCGGAAGGAATGGGAGAAGTATTTGATAATTCATGGAACTTTCCAGCGTCGATCCAGCGCATCACAAGCGATTCCCCAAAAAGTCTTCTTCAGTAGAAACGCCTAGAGAATTCCGCCTGGAAGCCAACCCAAGATCCATCCGTCCGTCCCAAAGATCTCTGGTCAAGAACAATAATTGCAAAAATAATTTAAACCACGTATTTTAATCAATTATTTAGTCCGTAGATTCTTGTGGATAAATTGGGTTTAAATATGTCAATATGTTGGTTAGTTTTGCATTTCAATTGATTTTGTGTCGATATTCGAAAGTCCTCAAGAAGGGTCGAATTGTTTCTCCACAAGTACCCAGCGCACAAATTGAATTCTCTAGACATATTTACTATCAAATAGGACAATTTCTCGACTCGAACATACTATATAATTACGTCATTGGACATCTCGAACCTTGAGTGTCGGTGGCCACAATTGGAAGGTCGGATCAAGGTACTTTCCTTTCTGTTGTCAAGGTAAAAGGTTCGAGACGTCTCGCTCAATAATGGCTAATTCCAATGGAATGAAATGTGATTTTGATTTTCAGGATCTGAAAATAGGATTCACGTGTGATCCATTGTTGTTGTCGTTCAAGTCTTTCAAATCCGATCTGGGCAAAGATAGCCACAACAATTCCATCCAAGATAAATTTGGAGTGGACGTCACCAAAAGTTCGATTAAAGATAAATAACAAAAATGGTCGCTAAACTTTGCTTAATATGATTTATGAATTTTAATTTAACATGCAATATCATCTTTACGTTCAATTCAACTTAATGTTCAATATCACCCTTGCACAATTAATTTTATTCAATATGGTTTCATTTTAGTCTATGAATTGATAAAAAAAATTATCAAAATTTATGAATCGTTTTTGTTATTATATTAATATTTAACTGATCAGAGGTCACGAATAGGACACGTGGCGCCGACTCAGTATGACCTCTGAGCTACGACGACTATAGAAATCTGAAGAAAATCAAAAATTGAAAAACAAATGAATCTGCAGTGACTCTGCGATTGGCTGCGACTGCTGTCGAGGTAGAGAACGAGAACATCGTGGTGGTAAAGGACCCTCTCCCCATTTTCAAAGTTTAAAAAAGCCATAAACAAGCAATTACAGAACGGAGTTCTTGTTCAAAGTTTCTGAGGAAGAAAGGTGTTTCGCTTCCTATTCTCAATCGCCATCGCGGAGTTTCGAATTTCCTCCAGGAAGCTTCTGGCTCTGGGGTCTCCTTTCAGAGAAGAGCCGTCTTCTTCTTCTTCTTCTTTTTTCTGAAGAAGAAGAAAGGCTCTGTTTCGCGACTTCTCTCTTGCTTTTTCAACTCTTTTCCTCTTTTGGGTCATTGGGTCTTGCTCGTTGGAGGACGGGTTCTTGAGGGAGAAGACGATGAGGCTGTGGATACTCGCGCTGCAGCTGTCGGAGCTGTGCGTGAGCTCCGTGGTGCATTTGCTCTACGGGTTTTACATATTCAGCTCCGCCGTGGCCGGTGATCTCTCACAGGCGTTGTACGACTGCCTCTTCTGCAGCTTGAAGCACAACGTGAGCACCCAAGAAATACCCAGAGCTGCCTCATCGCCGTCGCCGTCGACCAATGTCGACGGTCTTCCTCCAATTGTCCTGGTTCACGGAATTTTCGGATTTGGAAAAGGGGTATGGCGTCGTTTTCGCTCTTGTGCCTTCCTTTGCTTGTTTTGTTTTTGGTGAAAGTGAAGCAATGACGGTTTGTTCTTGCTTTTTGGCTCATGGTTTTGAAGAAATTGGGAGGCTTGTCCTATTTCGCTGGGGCGGAGAAGAAAGATGAGAGAGTTCTGGTGCCTGATTTGGGGTCGCTCACCAGCATTTACGACAGGTGTGTGTGGCGATCAGCAGATTTTTTGAGCTACTGGTTCTTTGTTAAGTGGAGAAACTAAATCAGGAATTGCACTTTTCAGGGCCCGCGAACTCTTCTATTATTTGAAAGGCGGGCAGGTTGATTATGGCGAAGAACACAGTAAAGCCTTTGGGCATTCGCAGTTTGGACGGATTTATGAACAAGGTTCTCTTTTGTTCTGAACTCTCTTTTTTGGCCATCATGTTGAATTGCTTGCATAATTAAGTTGTCTAGTTATGTTTGTGAGAAATGTGCATGAATTTAATGATGCAGGGCATTACCCCGAGTGGGATGAAGATCATCCTATTCATTTTGTTGGGCATTCGGCAGGAGCACAGGTTGTTCGTGTTTTGCAACAGATGCTAGCTGATAAGGTCGGTTCTATTTTGATTTTACTAAAAGAGTGGATTGATGATGCGTACGTATGCTGTGTACTGAATTTGATGTAACTATTTCAGGCGTTTAAGGGATATGAGAACACTTCCGAGAACTGGGTTTTGAGTATTACTTCATTGTCTGGAGCTTTTAATGGGACCACGAGAGCCTACTTGGATGGAATGCAGTAAGTTTGAGCTGAAGGAGTTCAAATTTCTTTTTCTTTATCATGTCACTTTCGAATATAAACTTGTCGAGTTGTGTTCCGGAAGTTGATTTGGAATTTATTATCCTGACGCTGATGTTTATCTGAAGTAAGGAGTGAATAACCTTTTATGAGTTGGTTTGCTTTCTCAGTAATGTCGCTTATGCAGAATGTCACTATGTTTGCATACAAAATCAGATAATCAATCAGTAGTCCAAGATTGTGTAATAGTCTTTTTAACAGTCTTTTTAACTTTTGGCTTAGTGACTCTAAATCTAGGTTAACCAAGTTCTGAAATTTTTCATATAGACTTGTCATTGTGCTGTTCTATTGCAGCCCTGAGGATGGACGATCCATGAAACCGATCTGTCTGCTTCAGCTTTGCCGCCTTGGAGTGCTTATATACGATTGGTTCGACATTCCTTTTCTCAAACGTTATTACAACTTTGGATTTGATCATTTCAACATGTCATGGAAACAAACGGGTGTATGGGGTCTGGTTGACTGCCTAATAGGGAACGCAGGCCCATTCGCTTCAGGGGATTGGATTCTCCCTGACCTCACAATCCAAGGGTCAATACAACTCAACAGTCATCTGCAGACTTTTCCCGACACATACTACTTCAGTTACGCTACAAAACGTACCCGGAAGATCATGGGGGTTACAGTTCCTTCAAGCATACTTGGGATCCACCCTTTGCTTTTTATAAGGGTGTTGCAAATGAGCCAATGGCGTCATCCTTCAGATGTTTCTCCACCTTACAAAGGTTACAGGTACTTTTTATGTTGCTGTCAGAGTTGCATGCTCATTGTGAGCGCAGTTTAAACTCTCATATTCAACAAATGCTGTTGCACTTGTCTAATTTTATTTAGTACAGTGAAGAGAATTTTATGCAGTTGGAAAAAGAAATCGTGAATTTCCTAGTTTTCTCATCCTATCGGCATGTGACACTTGAAATCTCTTTCCTGATTCGAAGTGAACAATTATCTAATTTTACTGGGCGGGAGCGACCATTTGTTCTGATTTGAGCCCATCCTTAGGCACAAGCAACTGTTTAGTCACCGACCTAGTTTGGTCTATACTTGGCCAAAAAAAAAAGAAAGAAAAAAAGAAAAGCTTTAGCACAATGAAAAGAATCTTCATGCTGTTGAAAAAAGGAATACTAAATTTCATAGTTTACATATCCTATCCCAAATATCTGTTTTGTTCTACTGCTTCTGCATATATTACTGGAGATCTTTGTTCTAATACGAAGCAACCATTAGGCCACTGTAATAAATACGTGAGATTCATCTTAACCTGAAATGGCCAATGTGGATGACTCATTTTCTTCCCGAACGTATACGCACAGGGATGAGGATTGGCGGGACAATGATGGAGCATTGAACACCATATCTATGACACACCCACGTTTCCCAGTTGATCACCCGAGTCGTTTTGTTCAGAGTGATTCCGAATGCCAACCTCTGCAGTCTGGAATCTGGTTAGTACTTCTTGTTCATAGTCATACCATTATTTCCTCATCATCCTAAAGGAAGGCATTAATCTGTAATGTGTTGGGAACTTTGATTTTTCATTGACAAAGGATATGACTTGTTGGGTTGGATGCTCCAATATCTCTTCTGTACTGAAAGATTATTCAGAAGATTCCATCTTTTCCCTGAAACTGCTCAGCTTTCAATAGACTCAAATATAGAATGCTGATTCCTCACATGACTGAAAGACTGAATGAGTCCAATTTTGATACCTTTAGATGAATTCCCTGCAAACTTATGAAACCGGGAATATCCTTTGATTTCTCCTTCCAGACGTTTAAATTCACTTGCTTTGACCATTGCCCTTCTCACCATACAGATTCTGTAATACTTTTCGCCAAAATCCATGGATCATTAACCTCACGTCACCGTTTGTGCAACTGCAGGTACTACAAGATTGTGGAAGCAGATCACATCTTTTTCATCATAAACCGGGAGAGAGCCGGAGTGCAATTCGACCTCATGTACGACAGGATCTTTGAACGCTGCAGAAAGCATGTCTTCAGGAAAAACCCACCTACACTTCCCGATCAAGCCCACCAGTAGCATAGAAACATTGAAAGAGGTAGAAATGTATGAGGAGACAAATGCTCTCGGCGTGCGATGCACCCTATTCATGTTGACGTAAATGCAGATTCCGTCATCCTAATTCTTATTGCTGGCCCTTTTTCACCTAGCTGAAAATTTACAGCCTTCGCAAGCAATCCGATCTGTCATTGTCTTGGTCTTAGACTGTCTGCATTACTTGAAATGGTTACAGTGGGCTGAGTCGAACTCGAGATCACATACTCCTCAATGTCGAAAATTTCGTTTGCCTCACCAACTAGATTTACATCTTCAATTCGTCGAGTTCGTACGCAGGCCCTTGTCACTCTGTCCAGCCCAATTTGACCAGCTTAGTACATATTATATTGGGCCAACTTACTTGAAGTTGCACCAAGTTGAGAAGATAGTCGATTTGGAGTCAAATTGAGGCCCAGTCCACCAATTTGGTGAGTCTAATTAGCTCATATAATATTGCAGGACATCCATCAAATTGAACAAAAAGAGCTTGTTTTGTATAAGTTTTCTCTCTTTTTGTCACCAATTCTAATTGCGAAAAGGGTCGCGAGCATTTGTCAATAGTATTTCGCAAACTCTTCGCAATTGCAGCATTCTCGCATATAGAAACGACAATACATAAGATGCGGCCTCACCTGATTTTGAGGTGCTATAACTCTTAAAATAAGTATCGTAAAAAATTCAGTGCGGTACTTCACAGTATAGCAACAAACTTCACGGTCACCATTATACTAGTGCGGACATCTTGTTATATTTGTTTCAAAGTGACATGCTAAATCCTTGCCGACACTTCAAAATTTGATTGAAATTTGTCACATCACAATGAATTAATTTTCTCGATTAGTGCTTATATCTTAACTTTGGGGAAGGGGGTTGTCTGAAATGTGACATTTGCATCAATTAGGATTGAAGAGATCAAAGGCAAGTCAAAGGGTCGAGTTAGGCTCACTTTGAGCTGCTGACTACATTGTATTGCTCGCACTTGAGACCTCATAGATCGGATCGATCACGGTCGTTGACCATGGGAATCATATTCAACTTTGCAAAAATTAACAGTTATGATCCTAGATTCGGGTCCATATAAGCATTTTTGCAGATGGACCTAAACGAACTGACCATCGTGCCTGGGCTCATGGTCATATGAGATCTCCTGCTTTAGTGGTTCATTGATTATGAGGAACAGGGCTCTCCTCGTCTCTTTTGGGAGCCCACGAGCCAAGCTTCCCCTCACTTTGCTTCGCCAACATTAACCAGACATTGACTCACTGCTAGTCCAGGACAAGCTCAAAATTATGGACAAAAAGATATGACATGGAAAAAAGGTTTTAAAAAGATTCTAAAGTTATCTACGACGAGCCCGCTAATATTTCAGATCGAAGCGTCGAAACCCGAATAGATGGTCTAAACATGAAAGAATTTGCACTTACTAACACTCGATCAATCACATGGGTAGCTATAAATGCAACGTTCACAAGCACTTACCGACCCAAGTATATAATCCGAGGGGCAACATCCACAAACCACAAATAAATTCCATTCCAATTCACCAACACAGACAGAGAGCAGACAACTAATTTTGGATTTTAAAATCTAGTTAAATTCAAGGAGGAAAAATTCCAATTCAGAAACATATTGTGGGGAAAAATATCAGACACTGACATGGACATGGACATGGACATGAGTTTGGACTGGCTTATGTTTCTTCGTTCGGCCTGCAATCATAAATACGATGGTCCGGTCGATGTCTCCCCAACCCCCTTACGCCCATCTGGTGGCGGCACCGCGTGCTGCTAATGATTGCTCGCCACGTGCTCCAGCCGCATGCCCTCATCATTCATCCTCTCTCTGAATTTGCAACGTCGAATCGAGCGAAAGTGTGCACTCGAAAATAAAAAACGACGCAAGATTGCCCCCAAATTTTAATTAGATATATAACACGATCTTTAAAATTTCAATCTATTTAATAAGATTTTCCATTTGTTTTGTATATATTCGAACTAACATCTGAACTGAATAAAAATATTCAACGTGGTCCCTAAACTTAAATTGATGGAATGACAATATTAAACATATACATATAGTCTCAAGACTAGTTTAAACATACAGCAAAATTTCAAAGATTTTATTGCATGAATATAAAATTCATGGATTACACTATACATTAAACTAAAGTTTAGAGATTATGTTGCACATTATGCAAAGACTTGTAAATTATCTGTGTCATTATTCCCTAGAGGCATTGTGTATGGTTACTGCTTGTGATCTAGACAACGGAAGCCATGCAAAGGGAGCATAGAAGGGAAAAGACAATGTGTAAATGTATCACATGAGTATGAGTTTAGAACTTTTAGTATCGCAAAATATAATTTAAATATATATCATAGTAGGTGTAGTTTGCGATTTTCTATGTTTTTTTCCCTTGAAGTCATAATGAAGAGTTAACGAGTGTAACAAAATAATGAACCTAAGAAATATCCCCATAGGATGACAAATTGTTTCACGGGCAATGCAATTAACCAAATGAAATTTTTTCCACTGAAAGTGTATGATGCCTTATCAGGGCCTGCTGTTCGGACCCAAATAAAGGTAAAAGTGTTTTTTTTTTTTGGCTCTTCTATCAAATTCTAAATATTAATCAAATTTTAAAAAATTACCAAATAATAATATGTAAATCTACATATCAATTTGAGCTCGTGAAAGTTTCATATTAATAAAAAGGTCAAATTGTGAGAAACATGAAATTTGAATAAACAAAAATTAAAAAACTGAAAATTAATCTAGACATACTACTTTTGCTAAAAGTTATAGGCATATATTTAGCATGAGCTTAAGAGATGATTACATGAGTATTGCATTGTTAAATATGGCCCTATTGCAATTCTTTTAATATGAACTTCGAAATGGTTAACCGATTGCCAAGGGAGCATAAATGTCCCAATCGCGTGGCAGTATTTATGCTTTTGAGTGGATTCCCAATATCCTATCCATTGCAACTTGATTTCTCATCATCCTTAAGTGAGATTAGAGTTACTAATCATCTATTCTTGGTCGGTAATGAGTATATTAATTATTAAATATGGCCCTATTGCAACCCTTTTAAGATGAACTTCGGAATGGTTAACCGATTGCTAAGGGAGCTAATTGTCCCAATCGCGTGGTAGTATTTATGCTTTCGAGTGGATTTCCAATGTCCTATCCACTGTAACTTGATTTCTCATCATTCTTAAGTGAGACTAAAGTTACTAATCATCTATTCTTGGTCGGTAATGAGTATATTCATTGTTAAATATGGCCCTATTGCGACCCTTTTAAAATGAACTTCGGAATGGTTAACCGATTGCTAAGGGAGCTAATTATCCCAATCGCATGGTAGTATTTATGCTTTCGAGTGGATTCCCAATGTCCTATCCACTGCAACTTGATTTCTCATCATTTTTAAGTGAGACTAGAGTTACTAATCATCTAATCTTGGTCAATAATGAGTATATTCGTGGTTAAATATGGCCCTATTGCGACCCTTTTAAGATGAACTTCAAAATGGTTAACCGATTGCTAAGGGATCGTAAATGTCCCAATCGTGTGGCAGTATTTATGCTTTTGAGTGGGTTCCCAATGTCCTATCCACTGCAACTTGATTTCTTATCATCCTTAGTGAGACTAAAGTTACTAATCATCTATTCTTGGTCAGTACTATACCAAGTAAGATGCGGGAGTTTACCTTATTTTCTGCAAACGACTTAGTTGTGTAAAGGATTGTTTGGCAAAGCTTTTGCTTCTGGGAATAATTTTTTTAGAAATAGCTATTTTCTATTTATGTTCCCTGTACGAGTTTTTCTACAAATAAACATATCTAAAAAAATTTGTTCTCGGAATAAAAAAAGAATAAAATTGATTTTGATACATCTCTAATTTTTTATACTTTTCTAGTCTTTAATTTCTTTTTTTTTCCTTCCACCACTAGCCGATTGTCGACCCTTAATAATGTTCAACAACTAGCCAAAGACTCGGGCAAGTCTCACCGCGACTAGATGAGGTTGGAAATGCTATGGTTTGGCGAGGTTGAGCCTTGCCAAGGAGACCAATCTTGCTCTGGCATGGCAAGACCGACCTCACCTAACCATGGTGAGGCCCAGCTTCCCTGTGGCTAGGTAAGGTTAACCTCACCACTAGGCAAGGTTGACCCTCACCCAACCATATAGAGGTCAACTCAAGCGAGGCTGACCTTTCACTGGCCAAGCGAGGTGAAGCCTCACCTAGCCATGGTGAGGCTTGACTTCAACTAGCCGTGTACAAAGATAGTGAACAAGCAAGAAGTCAGCTTGTATGAAGATAGTGAATAGATTCAACGAATCATAAACTATAAAAGTAAAACACACATCAATTTATAATCATTTAGCTTTATTCCTAGGCTTACATCCACTCTCCTAATAACAACTTCAATACTGGCTAGATTTCACTAGCAATAGAAGTTATAATTGGTGAGTATTGTTCCTCTCAGATGATGGATCATACTATTAGGAAATGACGGCTATTCTTACATTTGTATACTTAATTTTTGCAATTACAATTCAAGAACAAGGAAGATATCCGATCTCAAACAATGAAGCACAACTATAGTATTCTTACTATTTCTTTCATCCAACCTCTTCCCAGCTTTGCTGATCCTCTTTATATAGAAATCTTCAATTAGCCCATTGGAGACTTTGAAAAAATATCAAGATAGCTACTTGAGAGTAGGTGGAAACCCTTGCGGAAATCGGGATTGCTATACAATCATTTCCTCTGACGTCTACAGGTTTATTGAAATGGAGTCTGTTGCGGCTGTCACCTCGCTGATACTTAGTTTAATGTAGAAACTTGTCGATTGCTTTTTTGATTTTTTTTCCAGTTTTTTTGCTATAGATTCTAGACCCGTAACGGGTCGAGTTATGTACAATAAACATGCATATTCAGATGAATACTTCAACATCATCACTGGCGACTCGTCATTAGCACAATCTGAAACTCATCATCAACACGTACATATTATTCGTGAGCTGGTTAATGATCTTCAATGATAGTATTGACAGAATGATGCGTGACTACAAGTCCAATGATCCTTTCAATTTTGCCAGTCTCCAAAGACCTTAAAAAACATTTGATCGACTTTGGTACTTCCAAGTAACCATGAACCACTAGTCATAGTAGCATTTGTTCTCCAAATTGTCACAATCTAGTTTATTTTAAGAAAACATGGGCATTTACAATATTATCTACCATATGCACTTAACATAATAGATATTAGTATGTTGGAATCATCAAAATTTTATAGAGATGTCTTCCTAATAATAGGGTCATACCTACAGAGTTGACCAATTTATCAAAATGGCCCGTGAAAAGATATGCATGTCAATTAAAGCAGATCCCGGTTGAAATCGACATGCATTGGACATGGCAAGAATTAGGAAGCTTCTTCTTTTCATGGCTTTTCCCACTTTATTCGTGGGTCTGGGCTCGTGTCGCTAATTATGCTTCGAATAAAATAATTTTCCAGCAACATTATTGCTTTGCTTTCCATATTCCTTTTGCCTTCTTTTGTTTGTCCTCTCCTTTGACGTCGTCCGTTTTGAACTTTTCTTTGTCTTTTTGGTTGTATTCTTTAATACCTCCACTTGCGAGTCGGGCTTGATCTGTTTTGTGCTGGTGCATTGTGATCTGCTGCATTTGTTATTGAGCTTTAGTCTTCCCCTAACTTTATGTGGAACTACCTCAATCATCATATCAAGCAAAACATTTCTGGCGATGCTCCGTCAATACATTTCATCGAGGTCAACGTAAAATTCGAGCTCTATTACGTAATGATAGGTACTGTTTCTTATCAGATGTATATTTGGAATGAATTGGCATTAGTTTTATGTAAAATTGAAACTCTAGTTGTTTGGAGAACGAATATGCCTAGGACATGCTATTTTTCACTTTGAAGAAATGTTGATTTGAAGAGTAGTTCTTACCCTATAATCTAAAGTGAGGATAATGGCACAAATAGTTTCTCAAATTTGATTTAATGTGCGATCCTTGAACTTCTTATTTGTTCAATGTAGTCCGTGAACATTGACAAATATTCAATGTAGGTAATTTGTTCTTTTCAAATGACAAATTAGACGTCTTTTGATGACATAAATTATTATATGTTGTGTTTGGATTTTTAAAAATGGTGAATCAACATATCTATATTTTTATCTATCAAATTCTGAAAATGAAAAAAAGGATGCGAATGTATTTATCTGCACCTAATTAAATTGATTATTATATCATGATTCGAAATTAATGTCATACTTAGATATTCCACATGTAATATTTTGTTATTGCCTGCTATTCAAACTTAACGAATTGAAAGTCATATTAGTAGATTTTATTAATTTGATTTAATGAAAAGACGACCTTGAATATTTTCATGGGATATCTACATTAGAAGTCATAAAACTTATCATGTAAGTACAATTGAGTGCTAAATTTTTTAAATAGTGCAATTAAATTTTAAAATTTATCAAATTTGTGCAATCAATCCTTCTCTTAGCTCCATCCAATTTAGCTAATTGGAAAAATGCTAACTTGGGTAAAATGACATTGTTTTTATCAATATTTGATTCTATATATCTCATTTTTTATATAAATTTTATTTAAATTATCCTAAAAAAACAAAGTTTAAGAAAATACAAAAAAGACAAAAAAAAAAGGAGGACACCATCACTTTACCCAAGCTAGGAAGGGGGCCGGTGATTATGGGGAATGGTCGGCAGGGGTCGCCAACCGCAGGCGAAGGCCTAGATCTGGTGAGGGTTGCCATCTCTTTTCGACGAGATTTCATTTTTCATTCAAATTATATTGAAAAATCATATTTTGATCAAAATGGCATCCTTTTGATCTTATAAAATTCCATGTTTTAGTCATGTCATTGTCATGTGTGAGAGAGAAAAATAATAGAAAAACCACATCAGCATTTTTCACTAATCAAATTAGATGGAGTTAATGGAACAACTTAAATGCACCGATTTGACAAGTTGTAAAACTTAATTACATCTATGTAAGTTTTGAAACTTAATCGCACTTTCTTGACAAATTTTAAGACTTCAAGTGCACATGTCTCTATTTTCATATAGTTTATGGATTAGATTGAACAGTTACTAATAGTTCATGGACCATATCAAACATATTAAAACTCTAAAGGCTATATTGCATATCGATCCAAGATTTAAATACCATTCATATCATTTCTCCGTGTAGAAACCACTAAGTCTTTGATGCCAAAGTAAGAGCAGTTGATGCGAGTCCGAGCCAACCCACGCGGGCAATATGTCAATTCCATGGCGAGTCTTGATTCTGATTTGAGTATTTTATAAGTTAGGAATTGCACAACATCTGCATCCAGCATGTGGTGATGCTAATCATATGTATAATGGGACAGAATCTTAACAGGTGCCGAGCGGACATATGAAGCCTTTGTCTAAAGCGTGTTTCCAAGTCAAATTTGCCGAAAAGGTAGAGAAGCTCATATTGCATCGTGGGAACACCTCCTTTGTGCACCATGTTAGTGATAATGTGGCTGGGATTAATTATTATACTTTGCACAACTTTGTCATGGCATGGGCCGGTTGCTGCACATGTTGTCATTAATCTTTGGACTGATGCCCTTAAAAATCTCGAATTGATTCCCATTAACACATTTATTCCACATTAATTTTTGTTTCACAAAAGATACTGAAATCGGTACTTCTCGACACATTTACTCCACACTAAATTTTCGATTTACAAAAAAAATTCTAAACTGGTAACCTCGATCTAACTCTACTCTTGTTTAAAATGCATATGTGTTAAGATAGGTGGCTTTTTCTTAAGAGTGATCAATTTCAAACATCCTGAAATTGGGAATCGACCTTACCCATCTTGGAATCGAAACGAAATCGGACAAAGCTGGACCAACTGGTCTCAATCTGTTTCTAGGGTTGTCTCAGGAGCCGATATTTTACTTTTTGTGTAAGATGAAACTATTAATCACAAGAAAGTTACTAGTAAAAGCAAAGATTACTCTCACAAATAATTTGTACTTTTTTCACTTAATGAATAAAAAATAGTATACTCTGAGCTGGTTCGGCCCAGGAACCGGAAACCAAATTAGTTACTCCTGGTTTCAAAACTTTGTAATTGAGAGCTATTCAGAATCGGCTAGGTCAGTTCAATCCGATACTCGAGTTGGATTGAGATCGATGCACATCTCTACTTTTTTTTTTTTTGGGTAACATTGGCCTGCTGTCATAACACTGTTGTCTGGTTGATGTCTCCCCCTGCGCCATCTCGTGGTGGCGCTGCGTGCTAATAATTACTCCGTCGTGCTGGGCTCCCGGTCTGGATTCCCCACCATGTGCTTGGTCACATGCCCTCATCATTCCTCTTCTATGCAGTCATTCGAAAATTTATTTTTAGCGGACAGTGCAACTTCGAAGACGATGTAGGTCCTCCTTTTCATTTTCTCTTAGGACTCACAGAATCAATAACGACCGTCAACTTCATTCGTTGGACTGGTTTTTCACTGCTCTGCTAGTACGTTATCGATGGTCATGATCACCTCTGGCGTTGCCACGGATGATTTTCTCACAAAGAACTCGAATGTCGACTTGACTGATGGAGTCAGCATGGGGAATATGCAAGGCCTCCGTGTCTATCGTGGTAAGCTATGATTGGGTTCTTGAAAAAAATCGACCTAACGTGCAAGTAGGTTCGGGACTTATGCATATACATACTGTTGATTGTGGATCTACAGAAAGTTATCGCACAGTAAATAGCTACATGTACATCTATTGAATGTTGAGACAAATGTCGAGACAAAGATTGCTCGCATGAGTGTTTCGTAAAAATCATTATCTTTTGATGCACATATAATGAATAATTTAAAAAAAAATTAAAAATGATCGTTTGTGTAATTTGAAATAATTAGTCAATAGAAATGTCTTTATTTTTTATAATAATTTATATCTAAATATTTTCTCGGATGAGTTTTTTTCGTTCATTTATTTTTGTGTGTGATATAAGCAATCGACATTTTTTAATAAAAATGTTTCTCAAATCATTTATTGCTGCGAAATAAATGAGGCCTAAATTTAATTGCACCATGCATAACGAAATCCAAAGCCATAGAAAATTGATGCTAACTTCATGTTTGCTATTTCTTTTTATTTTTTTGTCTCTACAGCAAGCTTCCTTCAAGATAGCCACCATAATGATATTATCTGCTTTGGTCATGACTTGCTCGTCCCACCCGGCTTTGTGTGGTGCTAGTTTGGATTAAACTTTGCCAATTTAATTCAAGACCATTACACTAGCAGTCCAATTGCTCCTGGCTATCCTAAGAGGCACACTGTCAAGTCAGCAATATCCAAAGAAAATTGAGCATCAGGACTAAATCAAAATTTTGCAAAAAAGATTTACATTTAAATAAAAAATTAAAAAGTTTAGAATTAAATTGATATTTGTACATTAGATTTAGGATTAATTGGACGATTTCATCTATTATTATTGAATATATGCCCGATCTGTTTCAAGCGATCGATTCTTGGTGGCTCAATCTAAATAATCCAACAGAAACTTCTGAGATTTGGTTGACCAGTTTTGGTTTCCAATGCACATGCATAATGTCGCAATTAAAATAACTCATCCTCAATGCCAAAGGAAGAGCAGTTAAAAAGAAAGTCCGAGTCAACTCATCCGACCATGTTGTAAGTCAGGAATCGCACAGAGTTTGCATGCAAACACGTGGCGATGCTAACTATACAGACAGTGTACCAGAATCTTAACAGGTACTAAGCCGACTCATGAAGCTTTTTGTCTCGAGGGTGTTCCCAAGTCAAATTCTCCGAAAAGGCAGAGCAGCTTATGTTGCACATGGGAAACAACTCCTTTGCATTTCACGTTAATGATGGTGTTGATAAAGAGGGATTAGTATCGTAGAACATGTCACTGTATTGATTGGTTACAACACGTGTCATCATTTATTTATTGTACTCGCCATATATCAAAAGGAGGGAAAAAATGGTAATTGTTATATTCGATAATTTTATATTGGGTGTCGGGTATGACTGCTTTGATCCATTAAGATAAGATAATGAGGATTTTTACCCTAAAATGTGGAGATTTTATTTTGATTTCTCAGAAATCCAGAAATGATTTCTCCTGACCTTGTTAGTGATGACAATGGTTGTAGATCTAGTCTACATTTAAAAAAACGAAAAGAAATTGGCGTGCCCAGTAGTAGTGGATAATTTACAGGACATTCAATCAATGGAAAGGTTAGAATGAGATTTGGACGGTAACAAATCTGATTAAAAAATCAAACCTGAGTCCAACTAGAGTCAGTCAGGAAAGTCATTACTTTTGAATGCCCTAAGCATTGTCAATTTGACCCCACTAATTTTTTCATGATTCACAAAGGAGGTGCCACTGAATTTCTTTGAAGTGGCTGGTTGGACGATCCTAGCCTAGCTAGGGCATCATTCACGGCATTGATGAGTATCAGCTTGAGCATATCTGAAATGTGACTCGGGATGTAATTGGCCATTTTATTTTATTATTCTTTGAGTAGCCTCTTCACAGTCGCCATCACATTAGGATTTGGTGTTACTGTTCCTAATTGTTCTTCGGTAAGATGCTGATCCTTCACGTCGACCTTCTTCTACCGCTCTATGTTGGCTAAAGACTTTGAATGTGCAGCAAATTCATTTTGAGTGTGTCAACTATTGTTCACAGCTTCATTCTCTACATCTTGTTGATTCATGATCCTCGCCATGAAAGCTTCTTGAGATAAACAAACAGGAGTCCCACCAGACATGTGAAAAAATGTTTCATCATGAATTGACAAAATACATTTCAAAGTATGAATCAATGGATATTAATTGACAATCGTTGTGAGAAGCCCTTCATTGATTTTCGGGTAAGAAATGTAAATGATGAGAAAATCAAAGGCAAGAATAATGGGAACACGCTTTGCTATAATGTCAAAGGTAAATAAATTTTAAAAATGCGGTGAAAGTTAAGATGACAGCGTTCTTTGATCAATTAATAGTCCCTACAGAGAACATGACTCTTAAGTAGTTACACTCCGCAATCGAAAGTGATACAAACAGTTATTAAAAACTCGAAAACTACTCTACTCGCCTCCTATTATTTGGCGTAAGTTTGTGTAAATTTGATAATTCGAATTACTTGGACAAGGAGGTTGAAAGATGCCAACGAGATGCCACTTCTCATTTTGAGCAAGTATGTCCATTTGAAGAGCAGTTTCTTGTCTACCAATATAAAACGACTCTTCCTTAATGCCAAGGGAAGAGCAGTTGAAGCAAGTCTAGGTCAACCCCCTCGGACAGTATATGCCAAAGTAAGAGCAGTCCTCGTCTCGAGCGTGTTTCCAAGTCAAATCTGCCCGCTAGGCAGAGCAGCTCATACTGCTCGGGGGAACGACTCCTTTGCGTATCATTTCAATGAGAATGCAACGGGGATTATTCTTGCACAACATGTCGCCGCATTAGCCGGTTATAGCACGTGTCGTCGAATGTCTTTCGTATTCACCGTACGTCCAAAGGGGAAAAGATCATCATTTCCGGCGATCTTACATTGAGTGCCGAGTATGAGTGCTCCGGAGTGATTACATCGGGAGTACACTTTGTCTGAATTCAGTTAATCCCATATGTTATTGATGCCAAGTCACAGCCTAGATGGGGAGTTTTGAGGCTGAACTATGCTCTTAGGTTACGTTTGGTCGACCGGATAAAAATCAGGATATGATATATTTTATCATATTTCGTGTTTGGTAGTTGTCTAGGATAGGATAAGGTCGGATATTGAAGGGATATAAACCAGATAAAAAAATCCGATGGGAAGAGTGAGATAAGGCGGGATATGTTTTTTTTTATCCGAAACACAAAACCATTTTTTGCTTTTTTTTTATTTCTCCGTCATTCACCCATAGACGACTCCAACACTTTTGTTGGGTCTGGGTCAAAGAGTCAGACCGGGTTTCCTCGACCCGATCCGAAGTCCATTTTTTCAAATTAAAAAAATTACTAAATAAAAAAAATAAAAAAGTTGAAAAATTATAAAAATTCAAAAATTCATTTTTTAAATACAAAAAGTAAAATTTAAAAAATTCGAAAATAATAATAATAATAATAATAATAATAATAATATAAAGAATGTCTAGGTGGTTGACCATAATTCATGTCATACAGTATTAATTTTATAAGTCTTGAACCAATTTTAGATTTTCCATTTTGAATAAACATATTTAGTTTAGCATAAAAAATGAGAAGAACCTTGAAAAGTTTTAAACTCAATTGAATAAGTATCAACGTCAAAGGATTCTTCTCGATAGTTCTCCAATTCACATCAACATTTTACGAAAGCGACACACTATAATTTTCTTTATAAATGTGAATTGTTCAAAGACCGTTTGTTAACATGATTAATTGTCATTGCATTCTCATAGCAGCTGGAAAAAAAAAACGAATGATCTTTGACTTTATGCTTTGTTCTAATTGAGCATTTGTTTGATTTGGTATTTGACTTGTAACAAAATGGAAATAAATGAAAAACTTGTAAGAGAGAAAAAGAATTCATGTTTCAAAGTGAATATATTGAAATTGAGGTTATTCTAAAAAACTTTAATGTTGAATGGGGTAACCAAAATATTATTTCAAAGGAACGGAAAAAAAACAATGGGTAATCATAAAATTTGATAAGAATATATTAATTTGAAAAAGATATATTGTTTTGGATGATTTTGTGAATATTAAACCTCAAATTTATACTTGCCTAATATTATTGTTTTTAAATATATTAATTTAAGTTCATAGTTCATCAAATGACAGATTTGATAAGATATTAAGATATCTAACTTTAAATCCGTAGTTCACCAAATATTAGATTGGATAGGATATGAAGATATCCGACTTTAACTATGTAATTCGCCAAATAGTGGATGAGATATGAAGAAATCCATGGATTTCTTATCCTATCCTATCCAGTCATATCTCATTTAGAAATTCGGACGACCAAACGCAGCCTTAGCTGACTTGACGAAGGGAAGAACGCCGAAGTTAGCGGACTCCGATAGTTTTTAAGACGAGAAAAGGACTCGACAAGATGAAATGAATCATCTTACAGATTAAGACAGCGTCCTCATATGATATGGGTTGACCCTGATGGGTACAATAATGTTTGGAGTGAGAAAGTTCGTAAAACCCTAGGTCCCCCGTTATAAGATGGGAACGGGCTTGTGATATCAATCGGTAGATAAATATCCACAACCGAATATTCACTGCGTCACTACAAATTTAAATGCCAACAGAAAAAAAAAACATAAAAATAGATGTATAATAAAGATTAAGGCTTCATTTGTTTTATAAGAAAATGAATGATTCGGAAAACATTGTTATTAAAAACAATTGCTTTAATTGTTTGCAAAAACGAATGAATAAAAAATATATTTTGTCGTCCATAAAGATATCTAGAAATTTATTTATTTTTTATAATGAAATTTTTTTCATTTACTCTTTAAGCAATCATTTTCAACAAAATATCTTTAAATCATTAATTTTCTACAAACAAAGTGGCTTTAAATGAGAAGGTAAACGTGGTTTTGTTTAGATAAGTGAGGTAAGAATAAATGAAATTCCAGACTAAGATGAGACGTTCAAGCGCATCGCTCGCAACATGCAATCTCGATAAATAAGTACATATTTAGAGAATTTGAAATCGGTTTCCCCCTTTTCGATAAGTAAAGGTGTAGGGAAGTGCGACTAGCATTAGCAACCTCGTTTAAGTATTACCACAAGGATTTCACGACTGTTATGAATATTTGGTTAGAGGGCTTGATGGTCCAAAATGATTTACTTTACCTAAACGAAATTTTAGGAACTCATGCCCTATATCTAGACAAATCCAATGGGTATGGGTGGTTCAAGTTGAAAATGGTCCAATCTATATAGACCAATTTAAACTAATTTGAGTAATTTCATGTAATATAAATTTGGTGACTCACACTCAACCCATACTCACTCCATCCATATTGCTAGTACAATTACATATGTAACTCAATCTAAAAAAGTTCATACACAAACGGAGTTGAGAGTGCGAAGTGAGTGAGTACTAGATCGAGTAAGGACGAGAGAAAATGAATGGAGAGTCATAGATGTGGGTTTGGTTTAAATAAGTTGCAAATTCATTTAATATCCATATTGTATGTAAACTCGTTCATGACCCATTCACCAAATATAAATAACCCATATAGTAATTATATAAGAGTTAATAAATGGGTTAAGAAATGAGTTTTTGACCTATTTTGACGGGTCTACCTATCATTAAGCCGAGTTCCACTCAATCATGAAGTGCTCAATGACAAATGCAGCAGATGATATTGCATCCAGCGCAGAACAGATCATACCGACGCGCAAGTGGAAATATCCAGAAAAAAAGAGAACTTCAGAAAAGACGACGTAATGGAGCCATGAGGAGAGGACAAAGTAAAGGAGGCAAATAGGAGATGGAAAGCGAAGTAGTATCGCTGGAGATAATGGTTTTATGATTAATCACTCGAGCACAGACCAGCTAATAAAGTTGAAAAGCCATGGAAAAGAGAGAAGCTTCCTAGTTTTTTCCTGATATTCAATGCATGTCGATTTCGACCGAGATCTGCTATAATTGACATTCCATCTCCAATTCGTGGGCCAGACGGGACATTTGATACGTTCATCATGAGGAGCATCTCCACCTCGGACTTCCAGGTGAATTTTTTTCTCCCCAGTATCGAGTACTTCATTCAAAGAATAAGATGCTATTTTTTAACATTTCTTTGGTGATCGAGCATCGTTCACTATTTAGTTTAACTTATGATATGCATAGATAATCTCCATATTTATATCCCACCCATCTAAAGATTGATTGGAATCAAACTGCTTTATATTTTGATCATCTGCACAGGCCAAAAGCCTGCGCTTAACGGATTCATAGGACTTGCATGTTCTATGAAGCCGAGTCTTCATACCTATATGCTAAATTATAGATGTATAAAGAAAAGGAGGTATCCTCCAACCAAAAAAGAAGGAAAACATCTTCTGGTTAAAATAGGCAAACCCCCGACCTACGAAAAGGTGCACTTAATTCACATGTAGAAATTCATATGACACTAATCCAATTTATAAGATTAAAATTTAAGTTTCTGGTCAAGTACGAAACGAGAACAAGGAGTAATACTAGAGAGGGGAAAAAAAACATTGTCAGTGGACCCCTGATTGATGGTTTTCCAATAAGCAAAAAGTTGCATGGTTTTCTACTTCAATCTGTTGACCTAATTCTCTAAAAAAAATCCTTTTATTTAGGTCCAATCTCAATTTTGCCTCAAACTTTTTTTTTGTCTAAAAAAAGTCATCAATTTTGACTCCAATTGCAAATTTGCTGCATGTCCAAAAATCACCACTAGCTTCTCAAAGTTATCAATATTAGCAAGTTATAATTGTTCCATACAAAGGTAGGGGTGCATGGGCAAATGCAAGTTCTCATAAGGGGTATAGGGGTAGATGCAAGTTCTCATAATGAACCTCTAATTAATTTTGACATTGATAATTTTGAAGAATCTAGTGCTGATTGTTGAGCGCGGGACCAAACTTGGGAATATAGTTAAAGTCTATAGTATTTTTAGATAAACAAAGAGTTCTTGATAGAATTGAAATTGGACTTCAATTTATATGTTTTTAGGAAATTAAGCCTCGGTCTCTAGCTGAAGCAAGGATAGGATCATGGAGAATTGCCATTTAAGTCCTAAACCTTTTGTCACTTTACCGATTCAGTCCTAAACCTTTTTTATGCCAAATAAATCCTAAATTTTTTGCAACTTTGCCGATTAAGTCATTCCAGCGGATTTTAGCCGGAAAATACTTACATTGCGACGACATGGTGCGATCGGCCTTCACCGGCGACAACGTGGCAATACATATTTTGTTTCTTTTTTTCTCTCTTCTTTTTCCCTTAAAAGTACTTGGCCGGCGAGCTCCGCGGGCTGCAGTGCCCGTTGCCTTCGCCCACCGCCGGCGAGGGCCTAGTGAGGCAGCCCTCGCCCAGATTTGGGCGGGGCTACCTCGATTGGGCCGACGACAGCCGATCACATCACATTGTCATCACGTAAGCATTTTCTTGCCAAAATCCGCCGGAATGACTTAATCGGCAAAGTTGCAAAAGGTTTAGGACTTATTTGACAATTGTCCCGAAAGGATCATATCCTACTTTGAATGAGTTCGCTTGCTCTCATCATATGTACGCGGGAAGCTGCAAATTTCACGCGCCATTGGCGAAATAAATGTTTGTATAATGTCAATAGTCATCTGGCTAATAAAAGGGTCAATGGTCATAATTGGAGTGTACCCCAAGGAAGAAGAAATGAGATTGGAATGAGTACATTTTGACTTCGGTCACGATGTGTAAGAAAGGTTCGATTTCCTTATTATACAGATAATTCTTACAATTAGCTAGCGACAATTACATGTTAAATCATTATAATTGAATTTGGTCTGATCTTCGACTACCCAGGAGTTCTTAAAGTATAAATCATGAACTCCATTGTTATCGACCATCCATCTTTAGAAAAGTAGATAAGTCCAAATAAGTGAATTCTTCACTTTAATACTTAAAATGTCTAGTTCCATCTGTCTATCCACACCAATCATTGGATGCAAAGGATAAAAAGTTCCTTTCTTTTTTCAAAATAAAGACATAGTATGTGTAACTGAATTACGGACCAGTAGCATGACAAAAAAAGCAATGCCCCTCGTGGTGCTTGGTGTAATTTCTAGCAAATATGTACTTTTTCTATAAATATGCGAAAAAATAAATCACTATATATATTGATTTTATATTTAAATGTTGTTTGTCTAGTCTATTGATGTTGTGGGCATGTTTATTAGTGGAGAAGAATGTCGGGCTCACTTATGTGCTTAAGATATAACAAATTTTCGCGTGAAAAGAGGAAAATTATTATCGTAATATCCTCAACTTGTCCACGCATCTCAATTTGATGCAATTTTCAGAAGAAATCAAACCGAATCTTTCAATTCGAAAGTTAAAATTGTAATCCAAACAACTCTGTTCTGTTGTTTGGTTCAATTTGTTGTTCTTCTTTTTTTAGTGTTTTGTATACCGAAGTATCAAAAGAATAAATAGAGAATGATATCAAAAGACGTTCATTTTGGTGCCAAAACTTTTCGGATTACTTAGATGCTACTTTTTGTTTTGAGAGAAAAAGATCACTTGACATGGCAATATCATAACACTTTTCCGATCAACGTCGCTCGTCAGTGTACCTAATCAGCATATAACCTTGAATGAGGCCGTTTATCACATGCTTGCCCCAATATCAACATTTCTTCAAATCCTAACCTCATATCAAACACGAACCTCGTAATCGTGGATTTGGGACAAAATTAGTAACCGAAGCATGCAATAGAGGTGTGCTACTGCATTTGTGTAATTGCCTCACCGGAATCCCAATCTTACAGTGGGACTTTGAGGGAAGGAGATGGAGTTGACGGAGAAGAGGAGGTCGATGTGGGCGATAGGGGAGAGAGTCAATGGCAGCGCCAAAGCTCGCGGAAGGGGTCGGGGAGGCCGGAGGTGTCAATGAAGGCCGTGGAGCCGCAGTGCGAATATGAGGAGATGAAGGTGGTGATGTAGAG
Organism: Melaleuca alternifolia; assembly: GCA_019926035.1. Taxonomy (NCBI): domain Eukaryota; kingdom Viridiplantae; phylum Streptophyta; class Magnoliopsida; order Myrtales; family Myrtaceae; genus Melaleuca; species Melaleuca alternifolia. The sequence continues at coordinate 3,078,395 of JAGKPW010000144.1, forward strand.
AGAGGGGAACGGGCTGTGGTTGCTGTGGAAGGTGGAGTTGGAGCTGTAGAAACTGCTCTTGGTGTTGATTTACAGCGGGTTGGTCACCATTGAAGAAGATGAATCTTTCCTTCCTGAGAGGTTGAACTTCCAGCCAAGCGATCTCTATTCTTGGATGAGAGAGAGAGAGAGAGAGAGAGTTTTAAGCCTAGTCATCGTCCAGGTTGGACTTCATTTGTTATAAGAAAGCCACATAGACGTTAAAATTTCATTAGAAAAAGTCATATAGGACGAATAGCCAGAAGTTGTCATCGAAGGCACATAAATGATCATTTTTTTTCTCCAATTTGACATTTAAATAATCCAGCGATAAATTTTGACATTGAAGTATGCATCATAAGAAAGTGATAGCATTTTGAACATCTTTTTCCCTAGAAATGAAAGAATATGATGTAAGCTCAATTGTTAAATCTGCTTAACCTTTCCCGCATTTTTTTTTCTAAGCTCATACTATCTTCACCCTCTAAATGGTTATAAATACTTCTTAACCTATTGAGTTGATGAAAATAATAGCAAGCAAACTAATTGATTAAAATTGACACATGGAAATGGTAAAATTTGCTATTTATTGAAGATACAAGAGTCGCTCGTCGTCATGAAAATACAAAACTGTCCGTTTTAATCAAAACAACGATATTTTTACTTCACTTTGTGTCAATTTCCATTCATTTTCATACAAATTTAATTTCTTCTCGTTTACTAAATAATGTGGCCAAGCATAATTTCTTCTCTTTTTTTTATATATAAGGGATACTTGTTTCTTAATATATCTCAAATATCATTACAATCATGTGAAATTCACAACTGTAATCAAAGAATTTCCCTAGAAAAGCCATTTCCCCTGTATCCAACCCATAATCTTTAGAAAGCCACCAGAATGAACTCACTTATTAATGGTTAATTTTGGATAGACCCAAATCAAAAGGAAATGAAAGGAGGTTAGAAAGAAAGTGAGGAGTTAATCCTTATAAAATGGTAATTGAATCCAGTCTTTCCAAATGCCCTTAAAGATATAGTAAGACACTGTTTTCTTTGTTCCTGCATGTAAACTGAAAACATAATCTCCGACCCCCATAAAATTGAGAACTAAATAAATAATCATAAATTTGCCTTCTCTTCCTTCTCCCCGTTACTATATATACACCGCATGCACTCCGCAGAAAGCGAGAACCGTCGCCGAGACTCGCAACGACCAGGTCTTTCATTTCAATTTTACACAGAGAGAGAGAGAGAGAGAGAGAGTCCCAGAAATGTGCGGAACGGAGAACAAGACCCCGGCGAGCAGACGGCCCGCCATCTCCAGCGAGAACTGGCCGACCGCTGGATCGCCCGGCTCCGTCATCAACCTTGACGTGTAAGTCTTTTTCGACCTCTCGAACGCTGTCGATTTCGTCGGTCGGCGCCGGTGATCCTCAGGTTCTGATCGGAACCTTCCCTATGTCCGCATTGAGTGTGTGTCGCTCCGATGCTAGACCATACCGAGTCAAACTAGGTTGACAAGAATGGAGTAAGAAATCTATTTAGATTCAGGGCTATGATCCGTTACGGAAGTTTAAGTTTATTTTTATCTTACTTCTTGGCGACAGGGGCGATCCTACAATGTACGAGGCATACTGGAAAGGCATGGGAGACAGGTGCTCCCTGGTGATTTCAGGGAGCGAAGTGATGAGCTACATCAGCAACTCCGGGAGCACGTGCTGGTTCCTGGAGCCGGAGCTCGAGAAGTCCATCCGGAGAATCCACCGTCAGGTCGGGAACGCCGCGGCCGAGGATGGCCGCCACATCGTGGTCGGTACCGGCTCGACGCAGCTCCTCCAGGCGGCCCTCTACGCTCTCTGCCCACCGGGCTTGCCCGAGCCCACCGGCGTGGTGTGTGCTGCGCCCTATTACTCGGTAAGCCCCCTTCGACAAACCCATCTATGCTATCCCAACATGTGTGTGTCGCATTACCGGCTCCGGCCTCCCGGCTTCCTCTCGTCTTCCCCGCCAATGATCGCTCGTCCCGTCGCATTGCCACATATTGTAAATCATTCATGCGCCGTCGAATCCTAGCCGTGACATCAAAAGATAAGAGATTTAATCACGCCACACTAATTTGGTTGATCATTGTTGACGTGAACGTGTCGAGTTGTAATGAGTCGCCGTATTGTATCGTCGCCGTCCCTCTTTCGATTCATTTCCAATTAGATGCATCGCTAAACTGACATTAAACATGGATTTCCTTTTTTGTTTTTTTTGCTTTTCCTCCTTTTGCCCTTCACTTTTTTTTTTCTTCTTCTACTTTTGCTTTTTAACTTCTTCCAATTCAATTCCCTTCATTAATACATTAACAAACCCCTTGCCTTCTGTCTTGCCTTCTCCTCCGCAAAATCGGAGGCCACGTTGTGGAAATCGATAGAATGGCGAGAAAGATGGCGGCCAAAGTTCGTTCTTTCCCCCATCTTCTTATTTACCTTTTCAAATTTTGTCTTCTTGTTTGTTTTTTTTTTCTTTGGGGGTTCTTTTTTTTTCAAGAGTCAACCGAATATCGGATGTGTCAGCGAGCGACCGCGAGTGGTGGAACGCAGCGCGTCGGTTGCATGGCTCAGTCGGCTCGTGGGCCGGTTTTGGTGTCGCCGGAGGATTGGCAATCGCACTTGTCACCTTCGGCCACCTCACTTGTCTGCTTCAGCCACTACACGACACTTGGTTTAAGTGCGGTCTTGTTGCCCAACGGCCGTTGCTTTTGTCCTCCTCTTTCCCTTTTCTTTTTCCTTGGTTTCTCTCTCTTTTTTCTGACTATTTTTTGGGCTGGCCAATCCCGTTATAGGCTGTATTCGCAGCAGAAAAGAGAAAGATACATCGGCCGTGAAAATCTTAGTTAATAATTGGAAAGCGAGGAGAAAGGGCAGAATCGAGAGTAGTGGTAGGGACACAACTTTAAAGTGTGAAGTAAAATGCAAATGAAAGTCGATCTCTCTGATAGACCCATGATTGTCGTAGTTGAAAAGGACCAGTGAAAAGGACCAGCAGATCTTCTCCGTCAATGGTGGCTGTGCTGCGGCTGTAGTTAGATCAAATGTGTGTGGAACTGACATTGACATGTCTAGTGCCTCTCTCTTTGCCAGAATTGCTTTGAGAGTCTGATTTTCTTTTTCTCTGGTCTGATGTTGTTTTGATAGTTTTAGCATCAGTTCAATGAAAAAGAAACTAGGTTAGTGACCAACCTTGACCATGACATCACCCACCTACAGAAAAGTAAGTAGTGAACATGAACGTTGGTGAGCAGTCCCGCCTTAAATCCCTTGACATGAGGTGGTAAGGTTGCATTGGTACAGGAGGCGTCGAAAGAGAAGAAACGTGGTTAAGTAGGGTCCCTGGTCTCTTTGAATTATACAGTTCTTTTTATTTTAATAGCTGTTTGACTTTGACCGAGATAATGAAGACCCAGATCTCAAATTAATTGCCTGGACAAGAGGGGCAAGAAACAAAGCATGCTAGACAAAGTGGACAGACATGTTTTCCTCAGAACCAGCACCCACAATGTGTTAAGAGGAACAAACATGCATGCACACGCCATAACCTAGGCAAGCCCATTCATGGTGCTGCGGTAACATGGTCACGTGGAGTTTGGTCCCCAAGATAACCCATGAAATCTGAAAAGAAAGAGAGGCTCGGTTAGCTCATTAGTGCCGCATCTGAACTGCAGTCTGGAGTCGTTCTTTTAATCAATCGAGAAAAAGGACAAGAATATTTTAAGCAGAAGCATTTTCTCTCTCCATTCTCGACATTGCAAGAGCCGACAGGATAGAATATCGAGTTAAGATCAGGCCTATATCGAAGACCGTTCAGTCTTTTAATGATGCCAATGCAGAGGAGAATGCCAGCAAAGTCTCAGATTTAGAGGGAAGAGAGAATTCTTCACATTGTCGGAATTAATTTTAGGAAATTTCTTGTTGCTCAAACTTTAATTTGTTCTTGTCCTGCTTCGGTATTCAGGTGCATGCATGTTCCGGTGCTTAGCATTAATGGAATTTGAACCTGAACTTTATTGACTTTAATTATTAGCTGTACTCATATATAGGGGCACTCGCTTTGGATCTGTCTAACCATCTTAAGCCCTCATGTGATCCGAAAACCATAGTAGCATGAAATTTACTGCAAATGTACGAAAATGACCAACAACTTCAATACAGATATATGGGAATAGTCAGCTTAATGAGCTTGTAAATCTTTGTCCTTGTTGCAGTGTTATCAAGAAGTCACGGAGCTCCTTCACTCAAATCTCTACAAATGGGAGGGCGACGTGCGCAAATTCGACAAGGACGGGCCATTCGTTGAGATAATCACTTCGCCAAACAATCCTGATGGCTCGATTCGTGAGGCCGTGCTGAACCGCCCAAACGGGAAGCTCGTGCATGACCTGGCGTATTATTGGCCTCACTACACACCGATTACTCATCAAGCTGACTATGATATCATGTTGTTCACCTTCTCAAAGTGCAGTGGTCATGCCGGTTCTCGAATTGGGTAAGCCTAGCCTCTCCTGCAGCACTAGCCCGATGAATTGGAGGTCATACTAAGAATTATGAATCTCCAAGTATTTTTAAACGAGAGAATTTTGTGAAGATGTGATGATTCGCAAATTGTAGCAGAGTCATAATTAGTAGGCCTACTGTGATAGTCTTTCAAAATAGAGGTCTGACCAGCTTTTGTCTCGTCCATGGAAACCTGGATTGATCTTTCACTGAATGTTTCTCTCTCTTTTGTGATCGGTCATGTCGTTTTGCTCCATCAGTTGGGCTATTGTCAAGGACAAAGAAGTGGCTGCGAAGATGACCAAGTTCGTGGAAGTGACCACGATCGGCGTGTCCAAAGAATCCCAACTTCGAGCTGCCAAGATATTGGGGATAATCTGCGACACCTGCCATGCATTCAGTGCCAACACTAAGTCAGAGAGCTTCTTCGATCACGCAAAGCACCTTATGACCGAGAGGTGGGACAAGCTACGCGAAGTCGTCAAGCACAGCGACATCTTCAGCCTCCCCAAGTTCCCCAAAGCTTACTGCCTCTTCTCAGCCGAGTTTCGTGAGAATCATCCAGGTATTCATTAACATACACCCTGCATACCCATTCGCAAATAGTCAGAGTTTATATAGTAAGTTGCATGTCAATCATTGTGGTAGTTATTCCAGAAGTTGAAAACAACAGTAACAGTGTCAGATCGAGTGTCAGAATCCTTTTTCTAAACTTCATTGTAAAGCATCAGAGCACGTCTGTTCTCCTCCATTTAACTTTTTCTCAGTTTAACAACATTGAGAAATAGAGGCACAAATTTTATGTATGCGTACTGACTCTGTCTTAACCAGAACGAGAAATCTCATAAGTCAGGTAAAGATTTATTCCATTTAGAGAGCTCTGCTATTTGATGATAGAAAGAAAAGAGTAAGTGAAGCGAAGTTTCTTACCAGGCTTTATCATTTTCTGATATCTGGAACAGCATTTGCATGGCTGAAATGCAACGATAAAGCGAGGGACTGTGAAAGCTTGCTGAGAGGACACAAGATATTGGCAAGAAGTGGGAACCGCTTCGGGGTAGGTCCAATGTATGTCAGGATTAGCATGCTGAGCAGGGAAGAAGTATTCAACCTCTTCTTGGAGAGGCTATCCACCATCAAGATTGGAATCAGCAATGGGAATGGGATATCGCATATAAATTAGATCAATAGTAGGTAACCAGATAAATAGTGGGAACGGGTGACAAAACTTGAGTCGATGTAGATGAAAAATGTTGTTGCAGCCTCTAGTTTCTGAGCATGTAACCCCAAGGTGATAGTTTAAATTGCCTCTTCTATCATCCATCTGGTGGTTTAGGCTAATACAGTACCTTCAGAACCGTGTAAGCCGCCTTCATAAAATTTCAATTTGCTTATTTAAGTCAATTACTTCCAATTGAACTTGCGGATATCATTTTTCAAGAATCAAGACCAAGATACTCTGCAAATATGGATTTGATCATTTGCACCACTAGTTAGTCAATAAGCAACAATGACACATGAACTGCATATGTATGGGATATTCAGTTTTTGAATTGCAGTTTGTCTAATTTCGTCCTAGTTTCTGCAGTCAATGTGACCACAATTTTGATTAGCACTTCTAATCAACTTAAATCTAAACTATTATAAGCATAAAGGTTCTTACTTCGTGTCTTACCTACTATTGTATATCTTCTCTAGATAACATTTTTCTTTCTTACCTCATAAGAATTCTATTGAAGTCCTTCCAAATCATCTTCTTCATGAGTCTCTAGCTATGCCCGAATCGACCTGCCTCAAGGTCGAAAGTCTTGTGTACTTGGATCAGATGTCTACAGGGGCCGCAATAGGGTTTCTATAAGCAGTTTATCAGTATATTTGAGTGTTTGGGTCTTGGTTTTGTCCATTACCTGCCAGAACACAGGAGGGACAGCGCCCTAAACACGGCAAGATTGGGTGTTACTGAGGCATGGCTTGAGTGAGACAGTGCATGATTTTTATCTGCGTTGATTTCTAAAATATCCATGCCGTTTCTTGCTGTGAAGTAGTTCGCATTGTATGAACCATACCACTTAAATTTGCTTCCATTCGTTCATTCACTGTTCCTTATTTTGATGGCTTTTGCATGTTTCCACTTCATGCTCTCTCTGTTTTCATAACGGTTTTCTCAGTCTAAACTCAGGCATGAATCCAGTGTATCTCAGACACTGATGACAGTGGAATTAAAGAAAGCCCCGCACGATTTTATTGTTATGATTGTTTCCAGTCCATGTACCTAGCTCCTGGAAGAGTTTCCTTGATGAGGGCTACCAGAAGAAACTTTGTAGATGCAGTATATGAATAACGAGGAGTAGGAAACTAACAAAGAAATTTGATGTTGCTTACTGGAAGTTAGTGTAGGCTTTACAATTTGTGATTACATAATTAGCTCAATCAAGCAGGATGAGTGTGCACAATGCAAATCAAATGAGCATGAATCTAACTTCGCTTCATTTAGTTTATTAAATCAATTTTTGAAAGACATCGCACGGAAAATATCTACTGAGGTACTGTCACTTACCTCCGGTTTCAGATTTCAAAATGCACTGAAACTTTAGGGAATTCTATTTCCATGTTACATTTGGTGGTATACAAATCACCTTTTCAAGTGTTATAAATCAGAATCACGCCATGTCCAGGAAAGGTGAAGGAGACAAAAGACTGAAGCAGTTAGTTGTTATCTTCCGTTGAAAATGCCACTAAAAACCTGGCTATTTCCTCCCAAAGATGCTTCCCACTCTGTTGAGGACATCATGATTCGAGATAGCGTCACTACAATCTCCCGCATTTCTGGTCTGTCCACCGCGTCTTCGCTCAAACACCATTGGGAAATTTCTGCCATCTACATAACGCAGACAGATCTTCAATCATTGATGTAGAAAGTGTGTGATGCGAGCAGAGTTATGAATGAGATCGATTTGGATTGGGACACTAACCTTGTACATGCCTTCCATCGGATAGCTACCTTGAAGATTTCCATCCACCACAGCTTCTAGTGCTGCTTCTGGATCTTTGTGTCGGAAAATCTTATTCATCTGTCATGTTATGGAAGCAATACTTAGTTCTCTTGAAGGTCGACTCTGCATTTTACTTCAATATTCCAGGCACTCACAGTGAACTTCATGCAGTTTTTAGTTGAGCGCAGTTGTTAGCCAACTCGGTTAACTTACATTTTATTAAACAAATTAAACCTTATTCAAATTGGTAAGAAATCAATTTTTTTTTTGTTGAATTGAATTTAATGTCTCTATTTTCCCATTTACTTATGGACGATTGATCGGAGATTGAAGTATAGATGAACTGACAACTGTGATTAAGGACTTCAATTTGGTGGGCTCTTGGTTGTCACGGATAAGCGCACGCCAGCCAGTTATTAGCTCTGCTAGAACCACTCCAAATGCAAAGACGTCAGCCTTTGGAGTCACCTGCAGCTCCTTCACAGATCTTTTTTTTTGGTAAGTCAAAGTAAACAAAAAAGTTGTTAGTAGGAAAAAGGAAGGAAAGCAAATTTCATGCTGACATAGCACAGAGAAGATCGAGCAGCTTACTCGGGTGGAAGGTAGCCTGGCGTTCCTACGAGCCGTGTAGCTATGAGATCCTCTTCATTGCTTCGACCAACAAGCTTTGCCAACCCGAAGTCTGCTACCTGTTCAACGTGGTAGCTTATTGTACAGGAAGTGGATTAAGTAAGTTATCATGACATTTTTTAAGACTATCCAAGGGAGTTTTTATGGTTGTCTGGCAGCCGGAACAGTGACGAAAATGTGCCAGTAGGATTGCATCATTCATGCACATACGTTATCCAGCTTATTTTCAAAATTTCCTGCCCCATGAGCAGAAAGTTTGCATCTTCTGGTTTTTGATCAATTAAAAGAGGAGAATGCATTTCAGAAGTCAGAGAAGTCGAGTCAAAACATTATGCTCAGGACTCTGAAGTTTAAGGAAGCTCACAAGATGATGAAAGGAAGTGATACTACTTTTTATGGAAGGCGATGACATTGTGTACAAATTCAGTACAGAGTCTCTGTATGGTTATTGGGATGATGGCTGTGTGAAGGAAGGAATTGGATAGTACCTTCGCTCGGAGCCCCTCATCAAGCAGAATATTGCTCGTCTTTATGTCACGGTGCACATAGCGATCCTTTGTGTGGTCATGAATGTATTCGAGACCCTTTGCTGCATCCAGTGCTATTTGTGTTCTTGCTGTCCAAGACAGGGGCTGCCTACCTGGTTCAGGAGTGAAGCTGGTGAGGAGGTCACTATAAACTCGGGTCCTTGTTAGTAATAATGTTGTTTTGAGATTTTGCCATAGTACAATTTAGTATAAAATATTGCAATTAGCTAGGTCTCATGCAATCCGCAATCACTCTCTTGCCTTTTCTCGGTAGGTTTTACTTTCATCTTCATTTCATAGCACAATAATCAGATTCCTCAATTAAGTTGCAATGAAACATAAGGTATATTTTTGCCTGATATGTGGTCGGGCAAGCTACAGTGCGAAGTCAACAAAAATACCTGACCTTGGAGATTTCTTAGAATATGCAGACGACATGAAATGATATGATGTAAAGAATGAAATTATCAGATTTGCTCGAGTGACATCTCTGCATATATCAAGTTCAATAAAAGACAATAAATAGCAACTGCGAAGCTCAGAGACGGAATGAACTGAATTTTGCGTACCCTTAAGCAAAGGATCATGCAGGTGATCACTGAGCGACCCATTCCGGACATACTCATAAACCAAGTAGAGGTGGTCTTCTCCACTGGCATATCCCAATAGCTCCACCTGAAAAGAAAAACACTGGAGGGTCATCTCCTTGGCAGGTACGCATATATTCTTGGAGTAGGATCAAAACTTTCAGACGTTTTCCGTGCCTTACCACATTGATGTGGTGGATCTTGCACAAGACCTTGAGCTCTGCGAAGAACTCCTTGGACTTGCTAGATCTCATCTTCTTTATAGCCACCTCCTGGATTATTGCCAAACCCAGCAGATTACTGAAAATTGTTTAAAAAAAGAATCTTCCGAATGGCGCAATATGAGGGGAGAGAGGGGAAATAGACTGGGTACCTGTGCACCTAGCACTCCAAAGTACACGCTCCCGAATCCACCCTCTCCGATCTTCTTCGTCTCATCAAACTTACTAGTTGCAATCTCAATGTCCTCAAGGCTGTATATCAGAGGCCGCTCTGATTCAAAAATCGGGACGTCTGTACAAGAAAATTCAGTATGAGCGGCTTCGGTCAGTGAAAAGAAGAAAAAGTTAATGAATCATAATTCTCCATCAATTTCATATCTTACCTTCCTTGTTGTCCTTACGCAGATACTGCTTACGGGAGGAATAGGCCTCGTTAGCGCTCAAGGTTTTGGATAAAGCTTTTGGGTCTTCCTTGCGGTCTTGGCATGACAGTTTTCTTCCAAAAATGATGATCAATGCTAGCACCAAAATCAGCAGGACAGCCGATAATGTGCCGACAACTATGGTCCACTTGTGCATTATCCCTAACATTGGGTAGAGAAACTATTATTATCAATATCATCTGGTATTAATTTCTTAATGTTCATTCACTTCCTGGAAGAATGAAGAAATCGAATTCTCGTCCTTCTGTGCAAAGTCTAGTGATATCAGGTTAACCACAAAAAAAAAAAAATCCACTTAACAGGCACAAAGTTAAGATGATCGGGGTCAATCAGTCAGAACAAGGAGATATCGATCACCTAAGAATTGAACTTTAAACTATGCAGGCAATTTAGACATTAATGAAGAAAAGAAGGCGTATTGAGATTCCTTGACGACTACGCAAGTTCAAAGCACGAAGAAAGCAGACGAGACGAGCAAGAAATGGCTGCGAAAGAAGCAACTAGCCACAATTCATTTATATTTCTCTGAATTCGCCAAATCATGGAATTATTACGTACGCCTTGAGGCGAAGTTAGCGCAACGGACCGTTCTTAGATGGGATTGCGTTATAGATTTCTTTATTCTCCTTCGGCACGAACAACACCCAACCGACGCTTATGGAGTTAGAGTTCTTTATCAGATCGGGGTTCATGCTCTCGACGCTGCTCAATTCAGCAGATAACAGGTTGGCAATATCAGTTAGCGTGTCCTGCTGCTGAACCGTGTACGTCACCACGGTCTGAGTCTCTCTCTTCCCGCACCCACATAGAAGATACATGGAGACCGTGGCGTTTGGAATGAACCTCTTCTCTTCGTCTCCAACGCTCCAAGCTTGTCCGCTGTAAAACTGCGCCGAGACGTCGACGAAGGTGTCCTCCGGTTTGACCTTATAGAAGACGTTGTAGAAGTAGCCAGTGGTGTCCCCGGCGCGCTGGCAAGTGCACGGCACGCTGATGAGGTAGTCTTGTCGGTTCGCGTGCTCGATGGGTTTGATCTGGGTGGGGCTCACTGAGTAGTAGGTGGCGATTTGATCCACTTGGAGGCCGTTGTTGGAATGGTACAGAGAGGCGTTGCAGGTTGTGATCTGGTCAGAGCAGTTGAAAGGAAACATCTCAGTCTCTTTAGTGGACTCTTGGTAGGCCAAAGCCATTGACGCCGAACAGGCTAACAGAGTCAGAAGACCTGGAAGAAGATTGCTGAAAGCCATCGATGGTGGTAAGGTGGGATTCAGTCTTCCTGCGAAAGAGCAGTTAGGGTGGCAAAGAACAATGGACGGAGGAGCTTCAGACGATCGTCTGCTTTTCTTGTCATTACATGTCTGTTAAGCTCTTCAGAGGAGCAAAACAATTGCTCATGACGGTTGGCATGGAGATTGGAAAGCACCCATTTTCTTGTTATAGGTCCTGTCAGGATATGAGAGGTGAAAAGATATTGGTATGTGGGATTGATTTGTAGTTTTGTAGATAACAATGTTGTTTTGCTCGCCCCATCGCAGTCCTCAAAAGAGTCTATTTGTCTGCTACATCCTAAATAAAAATGAGTTTTCCCATCGATGCTTACAACTTGCTGATGAACACAACACTTGGTAATCTGTATCTACTGAGCGGCTGATGTATTTTCAATTCAGAACAGCTTGGATTTGCTGGTCCTGGTGGAGGCATGCCCTTTTCCTTTCAATAACAGCTGGGAATGAACATTGTGCCGTGAATGTGGTGAAATCAGCGCCCACCAATCGGCTTATCGCGCCCTCTCCTCGGACAACTGGGGACGGATTCAGTCCGAAACGCTATTAGTATGGTATCTGCACAATGCATGTGAACCTCAAGATCCACAATTCTTCATATGGGGATACACATGACTTATAGGAAGTGAGTTGAACTGCAGATTTCAAATTCTTGCGCGTTAAATTCACATAATACCTATCAAATATACTGGTCCAAAGAAGCCATGCGTTTTCTCAAACCTGAATCTTGTCAGGCTGTGCCGAATCATACTGGTATTAACTTGTTTCTCTCGAGTTATTTGACGAGATTACTTGGAAAAGGAAAACCCTGGATAGAATATAACTCGAGCATTCACACCCGACGGACTGTTGAGTCAAATGGTTGCTTGTCCACGGACGAAAAACTAAAAGCGACGAATCTCGACCTTCGATTCGGCTACTTATTTTTTGGCTAACCTAGTTTCTACGAGTCCGAGGAATTCTTCTCGTGGCAGGGTCATTCGGTTTCTCAAGTAGTGACCAAAGGAATCATTTCCTGCTGCCCCCTGCGACTCGGATTGGAGTCCTCAAAGTTGGAGGGACCAAATTCAATGACGGAGATGCCTCGAAAAGAGCCACAAGCCTTCGATGATCCAGATAGTAGACATGGCCCTGGAAAGCATCTCCTTTGTTGTTGCTATGTAGGAGTCGCGGAATTTGTTTTCCCGCGCACGTTTCGCGGCCGGCTGAGAGAACCTTATATCTCATTGAGGCAATTTAAAAACATTGGAGAAGGTGTAATGATCTTGGTTTTGAGCAAGATTATAATAGAATCGGCATCTGATGAAAGCCGGCAATTTCTTGTTTTACAATACAATTGGCATCTTCTTGAAAGCCATGCGAATCCTACGAAGGACCAATGTTCAAACTTGAGTTTGAGCCGCTGAGAAGATCTTCAATTCATGTACTATGAAAATATTGAGTTTTTATTAACATATTTTAACCTTGATCAGGACTCGCCGGACTATGCTATGATGATTTAATTGGGGATTGGTTGACTCCATCAGAATTTGCTTACGAGGTGATGTTCTTGCAAGGAGAAGATGCTCTAAAACGGGGAAAAGAAATCCTAGGAGAATGCTGACAAGAAGTGAAGCTCTTCATTGTGCATTTTGATGTGTGCGCACGAGCTCTTTATTGTATCACAACTTTGGGGCCGCCATTGCCGACCCATGACGTTCCAGAGGAGGCCAAGAACTGCGGCAGGCAACGATTGGTCAAAGCCATGTCGTATCGACAAAAAATGAAACATATTAGAAACATCAATATGCGAGGGCAAATTGACCCGATGTAGTTTTTGACACGCTCTGTGAGAAACTTGTGCATCGGCAGATGCCTAACCTAAGAAAAAGAGGAATAGCTGTCGTCTGAACGGCTGGCTCAACAAAACCATTAGCATTAGTACCAAGCACATTGGGGAAAAGCAGGCCAAAGGCATCAACAAACAATCTGCCCTGATTTGCAGATAAGGTCAAGAAACATGATGAAGTCAGAATCATAAATGAGAAAGAAGAAGAAAAAATCTGGAAGTCCTGATCAAAGGGATTTCTATTGCTCAAATGAATCGGAAGAAAAACTTATCACCAACACCAAACTACTGAAGCAAAGAGGGCATTTCAATGTGTAATCATGGTTCATAATCTGTTCAAATGCAAAGCCATGACAAAATATCAGACGTTTCAAGTATGACTCGATATTAATAATGGATTCAAAAAATAAGAATGAGACATCATCATCGTGCTGTTCCCAGTACAGGCTTCTGCAATGCAAAAGTCCAACAGCACAGCAGACAAAATGCACAAGGCTGAGGAGAAGAGGCCAAACAAAGCATTAAGAAGAGCACACTAAAGTTGCGGCCCTCAGCAGGCATCGTTGCGGCATGCCGAAACCACCCTATATAATTCCACCCAGTAACTAGGGGAACTGTAGTTTATTTAAGGAAAAATTTGCCCCTGAATGCTTCGAATATCTCCAGGTGTTCTACAGCATTATACTATGAAAAGGAACTGCTGAAAATGTGGAAAAAACATCTACCCTGCAGAGGGTTGATTGCCAGGTTCAAAACCCACCACAACAGCCAAGGTTTCAGATGCCTCGCTAAGGATATCAATGGCCGTGACAGCCACAGTGATAATCACACTCCAATTTCATTGATGACCTTGTCCACTCGAATCAACATCTCTGATGAAAACATAATAGAAATCTACAGATTAGTATAATCTTTAAAGTTTCAACAAGCAATTTCTCTGTCTCCAGTGCAGGGTATCAGCAGCTATGTGAAAGGGGAAATTGAATAGATTTAAAATATATAAAAAAACCCTTGAAATGAGGAACTAATGTCCTCCTAGATAACATCTTTTTATTATTTTGAGTTAACTTTAATCTTATCTTTTGCTTTTTCTGATTGTTTTTGGCAAAAAGTCAAAAGAGCTATCTACGGCAGGCTATATAAGCCAGCAGTTAGCAGTATATGAGACAGGATTTGAAAATGACTTACCTTGGAATTCAGAATCTTCCATGTATTTCTGTGACAGAAGAACCCATCAATCAATGATTGCTAACTTAACCTTGTAAAGAGATACCATCGTGCAGCATTCAGTCAGACAAAATATTACCATGATCTGAGATTTGAGGTCAACTACTTCAGGTAGAGTGGATTGTGCCACGGCTACATCATTCAGTACAGTAAATCAATTAAAGTCTGCCAAAGAGAATATACTTCTATCTTTAAGAGAGAGCAGTCAGTTCACCTTGTTCACGGTCAGCGCAACAACTAGTCAGAAATGATGTGAAGCTTGGTGGAAAGGATGCAAGGCCATTCTCGGCATCACGATCATAAGCAGTTTCCTTATTTGAAGAGAACTGTTGAGAATCGTTCTCCAAGATCAATAACTTTTCAGGATTCTGAACGCGGATGCAAGAAAATGTATCGTTGTCCTCCTGACCTCTGAGAACTCAACAAAAAAAAGTTCATTGTTGGAAGTAGATCAAACATGGGGACATAATTTATCAACTGTAGCAAAGACAGACATAAAGTATGTCAGGAACTACGACCCTTTCCACCTGTAAGGAGAGTAGGATGTGAACTCAGAATGCGCAGATATTTGAGATGCCACGTGAGTATTTTGCAGTTCAGTTTCAGTGGGTTCATTCAAGATCTCCTGCAGGTATGGCGATTGAATGCAGTCATTCTAATACAGTGGGTGATGCAATAAGAAATTGTTAACTACACAATAAATATTGCAACTCCCTGAATGAGAATATTACCTTTAAAGAGTTCACGAATGAATCAGTTTCACAAATAGTCGAAAATCTTAATGCAAATTTCTGGATCTGCAAATAAACTGAAAAGTCCATCATGCATTGCCAGAACCGTACCACCACAAGTTAATACAACATGTGAACAATATCTTACATTTGGATTATCTTATTACTAGGTGGTGGACAGAACTCAGAGTTCAGACAAGTAGAAAACTGGAAAGTTTGAGGAGGGAAGTCTTTTTGACATTGCAAAATCTAATATTCATGCCAATTTTTCTATACTTCCGTGACTGTTGAACAATTCATAGGAAATGAAAAGGGCTATGGAAAAAGTTTTTGACTTTTACAAGCCAAAACATCTGTAAATTTTTTAACTGCCTTTTTTCACTATCTAAACAGAGCAATTAGTGGCTCCACAAGAATTTTCCATCAATGAAATATGTATTTCTCCAAGAAAATTAATAGTATGTACGTTGGATGAAATTCATTGCCATCTGATCCAATGAAATATGACAAGTTCAGGTTTAAATGAGGAACTAGATGGCAATGATAGGTTTTTCACCTTCATCATGGACCAATATACCGTCTTGGAAGATCTCGCACATGGATAATAAATATTCTAATCAACCAAGCCCAATTCAAAATCTTTTGTCCCCAAGCAAAGGTACGAATAGAGCTGCCTATGATTCAAATGTTCAACATCTAAAGGAGTATTATATTCTAAGTTGAATAGACCTTGAAGAGAAAGTTATCTTTACTAGATGTGATAGAGTGAATGGAAGGAAAGAACAGCTATGGAAAGTTATAAAGCTACGACAGCTAAAAGCAACCCAGGGTTTGTATTGCTAGCACAAAGCAAGAGAATGTAAGGTGCCCAGGTCATAATGAGAGAAAGAAATTTCCTGTGCTTTCTCACTGGTCTTTTGCTAGATAACAGTCCTCTTAGCTGCTGTTATTTGGAAAGGACAGATCTAAATCTAATCTGGAGGAACTAACAAACTCCTTAGTATTCAAGACAAGTAAGTATCAATTACCCTAAAACCAAACTTCAAAATCAAGCATGAGAACCTCATTTTTCACTTTAGGACGGACGTTGTGTCACTCAACCAGTTGAAACCAACATATCAAATGCTTGCCTCATTCCTGCAATCCCTGTAGCTCACAAGGACAGCTCTGCTAGCCATTGCTGGAAATTCAGATATGTATGACAACTGCGGCCTGAAGAACTGCAATTTTGCAATTAAATGCTGTTCCTGAAACAGTTAAGACTCTTAATCAGGATCACTTCTAATCTTACGGAGACAGACATCATGTAGGAACTACCACATTACGTCATTTACCACGAAGTTCACAAGGAATGGAGGACTGAAGAATTTAAATTTACAACTATGTCTCGTCAAAAAAGAAATAAGAGCTTCAGAAAATGTAGCTCACACCTGTGGTGTGTCCAAACATCTGCTCACATGAATCATTGGGACCTTAACCATTGAAATTCAGGCATCTGATCATTGATCTCTATATTCCGAAACAAAAAGAATTATCTTGCTTAGAGACAACTTCCCGTTCCGATTTCAGATCATAAACCACCGAAAAGCTTATTCACAGGAATCGCTTTGGTCATGAAAGCGTCAGTGAAAGCAGCGGTGATATTAGAATCTTCGACCTAAATTGGACGGAAAACAGAGACAAGTCACACAACGTCTCCCGCCGCAATTCACGCTAAAACTACGTAGAGTTACACAGCCGAGCACATAATGCTAGATATATCAAGCATTGTAAAACGTTGATCACTTTGATTTCGACATCAGAGGATAACAGTGACGAACTCGACGAGAATGAAGATAACGCATCAAAAGAGGAAGGACCAAAAGATGAGCGAGGCAGCGACTCACGAGCAACTTCCCGCTCAAGAAGACTGTGATGATCGCGGCCGGACCGTAGTGAAGCTGCAGCGAAGCTTTCGAGGACGACGAGAGCCAGGTCCCGCCGGAGGGGCAGAGGCGACGACGTTCGCGGTCGCGAAGAGGGGCGAGCGAGGGGCACGCGGACGGCCGGGAAGGGAGGGCGAAGAAGCGAGAGAAACGAACCTCCCAGTGACGTCTGACGGGGGCGATGGGGGAGATCTCCGTCAGCTGCTCGCCGGCGACTCCGGCGAGCGCTCCCGCCATTTTCAGGGCGTGAGGGAGGAGACGTTTTTCTGAGAGCGGGAGAGAGCTTTCGAAAGGGCGTGAGAGAAATTACTAAGCGATGCGAAGAAAAGAGAAAACGGTTATATATCTGTATGGGCCATGGGCCATGGCCCTCGGGCCCACTTTTTATGATTGTTCGGCCCTATAGAAAGCTCTTTAGAAAGGTATTATATCTAAGGTCCGTTTATTTCATTGAAAAATATTTTTCTAAATAATTTATTTTTCATAAAAAAAAATATTTTTATCAAATTATTAATTTTTCCCAAGATAAATAGAGCCTTAAAAGATCATCAATAACTCTTATAGCCCAAGAAGATGATCGAATTTTTTTTAAAAGTATAAGAGAAAGGGTGGATGAATATCCTTATTATGATCATAAATGGTTGTACTAATTCATTTTTTATTTTTTAATTTCATCAAAATTATATTAGCATTGAGAGCATTTTTAGATGTCCAGAATGTAAGAAGTTTAGAAAAGAAAATAGCATATATGCATGCAAATATTTGAGGGACATATGAATTAGAAAAAACTTATATAGAAGATACTTGTGATCCCTAAAGAAACTTTGTTATGTTCATGTTTTATAATACTTTTATTTTTTTCATATTGTTCAATAAAAAGGAAAAGTGATAACATAGGATCACAATGCCTATTGCAGAATTAAATCAACAAGTCCGATTTAGAATTGGAGATGCAAGAGCGAGGTTGTAGTGATATAATTTATTTGGTATTCATCTAAAATGACATTTCCAAATGAAAAATAAACTTTTTTTGAGTTTCAAAAATGACTATTTTTTTAAATGACTCACATAGTATAAATAATTCAAAGTAATTTATCAAAGGCATATTACAATCATAACCCATGATGATAGAGATCATGGTGAGCTTGTTAAAACAAACATTATTATGCCATGGCTATCATAGAATTTGACATAACTCAACAGTTGCAACTTTAACTTGGTTATACATGAAATGCCATAAAGATCAATCATCTCTTATAGAATCTTATGCATGTCATATATTGGTGAAAATGACTACAAGGGAAAATGTACCGCTAAATTTACCAGACGAAACGAGCAGTTTATGAGCTCTGGAGTTTAGCTTTTTGAGTATTCAAACCTAACCAATGGACATTTGTCATGGTCTTGAGGTTGCTTATGGAAGAGGAATTGTGTTCCATAGAAAACCAACCAAAGTTGCCCGGGGTTTTCAAAACATTCCTAAGGACAGACGATATAATAAAGCACTATCTTCTAAAGTCTTCCTTACTTAGTATTGGTAATTAGTAGATAGGAGATGTCCTATGTATAGGTAGATCAAAAGGGAATTGATGATTATAATGAAAGAGCCTCTAATATTAGAGGAGGTGTCATCTCCCTTATTTGTATCACCCAACACTTAAAAGGAATACAGATCATTCTCCCCTAGAGCTTCTATCTCTGAAACTTCTCATCTCTGCAATCCAGATTAATGAGTGAGTCGATCGATTTGAAGAAGACTTGGCTTAAGCACTCCAGTAATTCAAGGAAGCCTAAGTCTCTGCATGAATCACGTCCTAAACAATCGGCTCGTGACAAGTGGCATCAAAGCAAGTAAAGAGAGTTTGTTCATGGAGGTTGAGAAGCACACCAACTAGTTGAGAGAATGTCAACTCAAGAAATTGTACCACTTGTCGTGAATGACACCCGACAAGTAAAAGAGGCATGCGATGTCTCAAAAGAGGGAAGTCTCATTGGACGTCATATTCACCTTCGGTGAGAAGATAAATAGGATGAAGATTGCCACGGTGGAGTTCATGGATAGGCTCAATGAGGTAAAGGAGAGAATCATTGAGGTCAAAGAAACGCTCCACATCAAGTTTATAACAATCGTGAATGAAGCCACATCACATTTGCACATAAAAGGACTAAGCCCTCGAAGCTTCAACTGATGCGTTGAAGATGGAAGTCCTCGAGCTCGAAAAGAACAACTTCCACCGAGCTGAGGTTGAAGCCTTGAAGGCAAAAGTCTAAAAACTAAAGACCAAGCTCATTTTGTGCAAGAAATGTATTGCGAACGGGTCCATGCTTGTTCAAATGTCATCTTAGATAGGAATAATGAAGCCCAATGAGCTCAAGGGCAACCGGTCCACCAAAGAGGCAAACAACTTCCTTTGGAGGATGGAGCAATACTTTAAGGCCATTGGCGTTCCATTCAAGAAGACCGGCCAAAGTTGCACAGTGTTTTCAAAACATTCCTAAGGATAAGTGATATGATAAATGTACCATTTTCTAGAGTTTCCCTTACTTAATGTCAATAGTTGGTCGATAAGGAAATGTCATTCCCATCGTCAGAT
The DNA here is from genome assembly GCA_019926035.1 of Melaleuca alternifolia. Lineage (NCBI taxonomy): Eukaryota > Viridiplantae > Streptophyta > Magnoliopsida > Myrtales > Myrtaceae > Melaleuca > Melaleuca alternifolia. Next base: position 3,097,940 of record JAGKPW010000144.1, read on the forward strand.
CGAAAGACAACCAACGATTGTAATGAAAGGGCTTGTAACATAAGAAGGAATGCCTCCCCCTCATTTGTTTCAGCCAACAATTGAGAGCAATACAAATCATTCTCTCTCACTGCTTCTCTCTATAAAACTCCCTCTCCTTATGATCCGAGCTAGTGATTGAGCGAGTCAATTGTTCCAAAGGAGACTTGACTTAGGCACTTCACTCCAAGAAAGCCTAAATCGCAAATGAATGAAAGTTTCGATTTCCACGTAAATTTTTTTTTTGGTCGAAAATCGGAAATATCATAAACTTGGCACCGATAATGTTTGGTGTAACAGGTTACAGCCTTCAGCGCAAAGCAAATTTAGGAGAGTTGTAGGAGGATTGCTCAGCCACGTTCTATGAAGAATTTTCAATCTTTGGGCTTTCGTGGCCCAATCGGCTACCACATTGTGGGTTCTGGGGCAATGGATCAGTTGGAGAAGGCCGAATTTTTCTTTCGGCCCATGGCTTCACTGATAAGAGCTTCTGCGTCCCAAGCTATCTAATTTGTACGCCTACGAATCACTTCGACCAGTTCAAGGCAGTCAGACTCCACAATATACCGCACTTCTCTTCTCTCCTCTAGAAATTCTAGGGTTTCCACCAAGGCCGCGACTTCCGCCTGAAATGCCGATGCAACTCGGAGAGTCTTCGCGAAACCATCAGTGAGCAAACCCCTGTTGTCTCTGCATATACAAGCCATTGCAGCTTCACCTGATTCTGCATCAAAGGATCTTCGATATTTATTTTAATTACTCCAGCCGGCGGAGGAGTCCAGCCTAAGGAAACAGAGGTCGTAGGAGCCCTTCCCCTAGGTATGTTCTTTGACCAGCGTTGGTAGTTCACAATTTCAGCTTTCGCCAAAACAATTACTTGTTCTGGATTCACTGGTTGTGCACGGAACACCATACCATTTCGGGATTTCCATATTTGCCACAAGATCATTGCTATGAGTTCAAAAGAAACAGAGGTATGTGAGAAGTATGCTAACCATTTATCCATCCTTGTAACTGCGTCATGAGTGTTTACAACGTTGAATGCTGCTTCTTGCCATATAATCTGAGTCCATGGACACAGGAGAAAGAGGTGTTCGGTGGACTCGGATTCTAGCCTGCACACTGGGCAGACATTTTCTGGTATTAATTTCCTTCGAAATAGATTCTCTTTAGTGGCTAGAGCATTTTGTGTAACTTGCCACATAAAGTTACGGACTTTAGGTGGGATATTAGAAGCCCGGATTTTTTTCCACAGTGCCTTCAGGGTCTGAAATGAGTTGGATGTTTGGTTTAATGAGGTAGGAAATTGAAGGGCTCTGAGATGGTTGTAAGCACTCTTCACTGTATACTCCCCTACCTTCGTATGTTCCCATTTCAATTTATCTGCTTGCATATAGAACTGAGGTGTATAGCCGTAATATCTTTAGCCATGTCTTCATCAAACATACCATACACAATGTCCTCTTTCCATTTAGATTCTTCTTTTTTAATCAGCTCCAAGACCATAACTGGATTAGACACATTTGCTGGCCCTCCAATTACACCTTTTCTCACCCATTTATCTTCCCGCATGTTAATTTTTGTACCATCTCCTACCACCCAACAAACAGAATTACTCATTGCATCTCTGCCCACAATTAAGCTCTGCCACCCCCATGAAGGTCTTGATCCTTTAGTAGCATGTAAGAAGTTTTTATTTGGGAAATACAGACTTTTGAGTACTTTTCCCCAAAGAGAATCAGGCTTTTGCATTAGCCTCCACGCCTGTTTACCTAGCATGGCTTGATTAAAGACAGTAAGATCTCTGAAGCCGAGCCCTCCAGCATCCTTTCTCTTCTTCATAGTTTCCCAATCTTTCCAGTAAATCCCTTTTTTAGTTTCACTATTCTTCCACCAGAAAGTAGAAATTTTCCTTTCTATTGCTCTACAAATAGAATTAGAGATTTTGAAGATAGACATAGCGTACTGTGGTAACGCCTAAACAACAGTTTTAAGGAAGATTTCCTTGCATGCTTTGGAAAGTAAGTTCTCCTTCCATCCCTCTAATTTCCTGTTCACTCTCTCCATAATCCATGAGAACATATTTCTCTTTTATTCCCCCCAGTCTAAGGGGATTCCAAGGTACCGCCCTGTTCTTGCTATTTCTGGGACTCTCAGCACATTTGACATATTACTTCTCAATGTTTCAGGACAATTTTTACTGAAGAAGATTCCTGACTTATTCAGGTTGATAGTTTGGCCCGATGAGTAGCAGTACTAATTCAAAACATCTGCAACATTCTGGCATTCCTCCACCCTCCCGTCCATAAAATTATCAGGTCATCGGCAAAAAGCAGGTGAGATAGAGTAGGGCAGTTTGGATTAAGTTTTATCCCCTTAATACAACCATTCTCCACACTTTGTTTCAATAGGGTAGACAGAGTATTGGCTATAATGATAAAGAGATAAGGGGAGAGCGGATCACCTTATCTTAATCCTCGAGATGGCTGAGGGTCTGTTTGGTAACCATTCTGGTTCTTGGTTTCTCGTCCACGGATGAGTTTGGGACGAGAAACCTATTTGGTAAATGTCTTCAAAATTTCTATTCCCGAGATGAAAAAAAGCCAGGGATGACTTTGGGACAAGAAATCAAAACCAAAAAAATTTAGGTTTTCAGTTTCTCAGACAGGAATCAACAGTACCAAAAGAAGAGAACTTATTTCAATATGCTCCTTCTCTACTCGCACTCCTTCTCTACTCGCATAAAGACAAAAGGCACAAAGAAGAAACCCACGATCTGCTTCTCCTTCTCGTCTTCCGCTCGCACCGGTCCGGCCTCCTCCTTCTTCTCCGCCACCGTTAGGGTTTCTCCACTCATATTCTCTGCCTCCTCCACCTTCTCTCCCTACGCGGCCCTGTCCAGCTCGTGACCGGGAGTGGCCACCGCTGAGGCGGTGCTCACAATCGCGGCATCCTTTTCCTCCTCCCTTCGCCTCATCTCCCTTTCGCTTCCCTGAGGCCCGGCCTCGTCCAGCTCACGACTCGGAGCGGCGACCGCAGAGGCGGCATCTCAAAACTGATTTCTTCCTCAATCCCGAAAAATACCCTAAGGTATGTTCTTCGTGAAAGTGTAAGCGGTATGTAAGCGGTATGAGTTGGAATTGGTATGAAAAACCTCAAGGGTATCATCGATTCATCTCAATTTGGGTTTTTCTGCACCATATTTGGATATGCCTTCTTTCAGCTAGCAATGAAGCATCGACCAAAATGATTGACTTGGACTTTTTTCGGTGCCCTTTTTTCTTTTCTTAACAGGTGTACGAGCTGGACTTGATCTTCGACTTCCACAAGGTAAAGAGTATAAATCTTCATTCGCTTCTTATTTGACTTTCGAGCTGGTGTCTTTTGAGAAGGGGGTGTTGGATGTCTGGCTGCGATGGGGGAGTAGATGTGAAATGATGCTAAAAAGTTAAAAGAGACTGAGGGACAAATGTCTCAAACTAAAATATCTTCTTGTCTTGGCGATGAGGAGTGGCTTTGCTAAATGTATTCTCATTTGGGAATTCTCACACGGCCAATTAAGGTTCATAAATCTGCTGTGCAAGCCTGTGAGATGACTATGTTTTCTTGTCCAGGATATTGACTAGTAGAAGGTTGTTTCTGAAGCAAGACCATAGATATGTTCATTTAGGGGCTGATAGCATACTCACAATGTTTGCATTTCCTAGAATATAATTCCTTTGCCTGCTTGCAGTATTAAATATGCCAACAAATAAATCCTCTTTACGGATACAATTTAATGTAAGCAAGCCTAGGAGTTAGTTATGTTTCCTTATCCAATACATTGTTAGCTTGTATGTTGTGTCAGACAAAGATCCATAGAAACATTCATGTAGGGTCTATAGATTAATGTAGCATATCTATGCTACTTATGCTTCCTAGATTGTAAATCCTTTGGTGATTAACTTATGATGTACTACTTTTGTCAAATAATCATAAACATAAATCTCAAGGCCTGTTAAGGGTGGCTGTGAGATTCAGTTTGTCCTTTCAGTTTTAGCTGTGGGTTTAAGTTTTTGGCTTTAGCTATGACTTTACGAAAATGATGTTGGCAGCAAAGACATTACTTCTAACTTGAAAGTGACTATGGCTCATTTCGAGAATACAATTGTACTGGACAATGATTATCAAATCAAGGATGTTTGGATTCTAGGATAATTTTACTCCTAAAAGTGAAGCATAGGACAAAAAGCTATATACATAAAGTGGAGTTCCCATCATCCAAACACAAGAAGAAGCTAGTAGTTTTCCATAGTTGTCTGAGTGGCTTATGTACTGTACTGATCAAAAGGATGGTTCTTGCCTTTTGTATGCCTGTGTCAACAAAAATAAGTAATGTCTTTTTCCAGGTCAAGAACAACCCTGTTGCATTGCATGCTCTATGTTGGTTTTGGGCTTCTGATGGTGTAGGATCTAAGGTATTATATCTTAATAAGAAGACACTGAATTGTTTTTTTTCCCTCCTTCCTTTTATTGGCGTATGTTGGACCAATGTCACCGATTAGGCGATCGTCCCTTTTTAACTTTCTTATTCTGCCCTTTTCCCTTCTTTTTTCCATGATGTATTTCCCCCTTTTAATTAATTTCATGATCAGCAATCATGAGAATGTTTTCTCCATCACTATTGGGATTCCCTGTGGAAAACTAAATCTAATTCTATATCATTTTCCTGATAGCCCATTGATTATAAGGATGAGTTTGAAAACTTTAAGCTTTAATTTGCATTTGGCAGTGAGATATAAGATGCAAGGCATGCAATGGTTATGGCAAGTTGTCACTTCTCATGGCATGCATATGTAATGTACATGAACTGTGTAAGTTTTTAGAAGTGATAGGAAAATCCATGTTCTAGTCTTCTTATATCGCTTTATTGAGCTTCATTTGTTTGCCTTTAACCTTTTTTGGATGAATTCGTACTTTAATCAATTGGTTGACTTTCTCAGTAGCAAGTAATTTGACCTAGATTGACTCTCTCTTTTTTGTGTTAATTGCCTTTCATGGCTCACAATTGGACTGGTACTGTTAGACTTGTCAACATTCCAAGATGGCTGATGCATCAAGCTTCACTTTCTGATTTTGTATGCAGGATACTGAACAAACTGACTTCAGACAAGTTTGACGTTCTCAAGGATCAACTAATTGATTCTGGCATCACAACAGTGGATATTCTGAAGGTTTCAACCTTACATATTCTTATGTGCTGTTATTAATCAGTTGACTATATTTCTGTTGTTACATAATTCTTCGGCATGATATACCGAGGGTTATTCAACTGAGTTTTGAAAAAGCTGTACTGGAACCTACATTCTGCCATCAGTGCAAAATATAGTTGTTGTCTTGAACTGTGGAAATAGGGCTTTGCATGCTCCCATTTGAGCTGCGTATTTGTCTATTCATACTGTTTTGTCTTGATGTTATGTTTTTTACTATAACAAGTTCTTGATAAGTTATTGTTTGTTGCTTCCAGCTTAGGGGTCAAGAACGTGTTAGATATACCCGAGACCAATTGTTATAGTTTAGAAAGGTAGTGATCTATCTTTCCTTTTCAACTATGTGTTTCCCTATGTTAAATTGATTTGTTTTAATTCTTAAGAGAACCATGTATTTTATATTATGGTTATGTTATGATTTAAATTGCTTTTCCATTTAATATGCATATTGCTTAGAATATTATGACTATGTTATGATTTAGGTGTAATTCCTACGTGATTATATCATGATGTATAACTAGTGAAGAGTAAATGGCATCCCAAAAAGAGAGAGATGCATTCAATGCAAAATGGACTGAGCTTACAACCAACACATTTGTAAGTCTTTTGGTAGAAGAGGTGAAAAAGGAGAATCGCACCACTTGTACGTTTAACAAAGCAGGGTGGAATAACATACGGACTGAATTCACTAAGCAGTCTGGATTCCAATATACCATAATACAGTTGAAGAACAAGACAAACAAATTGAGAAGACAATATGCTAGTTTCAAGAAACTTATTCCACAATCCGGATTTGGCTGGGATCATGTGAATAAAACAGTTGTGTATATGGGAACCACACATCAAGGTACCATTTAACTTTTTGTCATTTTAAGATCATTGTAGATATAAGTTTTAAGATGTTTGAATATATTGCTAACATATATCACACGCGGGATAATAAGGAGTGGGAAAAATTCAAGAATGATGGATTTCTTCAGTACCCGGATCTATGTATTATATTTGGGGATACCTATGCTACTGGGGAGTATGCGATCGGAAATGCCGAAGAATTTATATGAAGCTTTCGATGAGTGTATCTAGCAGACAGGTACCATCGGTTCAACATGATTTCGATGAGATTGAGGAAGAGATAATTGCCTCATTTCTGTTCATTGCTATGTTGGAAAAGTCCTTACAAACAAGAGAGCCCATTAGGGATAATAAATTATCAGGACCCGAATGGGTAAGAGAGATTATCCATGCACATTTAGATAGAATATATGAAGCTTTCAGGATGGAGAGACATGTTTTTTTGAACTTATGTGAAATAATGAAGGTTAGAGGCTGGTTAAAAGATAGTCGGTATGTTAAGGTAGATGAACAAGTTGGGATATTCTTATATTTGATCGGTCACAAAGCTCTATCAGAACTTTAAGTGAGAGATTCCAGCGTTCATGGGAAACAATCGGTAAGTATTTCACTATAGTGTTGGAAGCAACTCTGAAACTATCAAAAGAGGTTATCAAAACACATTCTTTTGATGTTGTTTCGGATGAGATTCTTGTGGATCCTAGCCATAGACATTACTTCAAGGTATAATTTTATTATCGAATTTACATCATCAAATACATATCACTAATACTCTTGTATAACATTACAGTTCCATAAAACTACAGGGTTGCATAGGTGCTATCGATGGCACCCATATTAGTGCTTCCGTCCCTGTGTCAAAGCAAATTCCATTTAGAGGCAGGAAAGAGACTACCACTCAGAATGTAATGTGCGCTTGTTCATTCGACATGACATTTACTTTCGTCTATGCTGGGTGGGAAGGATCTGTGAACGACTGTCGAGTTCTCTCGGCAGCACTTGAGACTCGTCGATTACAATTCTCTCGACCACGACCCGGAATTTGCTTTGTCTATAATGAGCAATTTTCTTTACTAACAAATTTAAATATACTATGTTATAGGCAAATACTACGTGGTTGATTCCGATTATGCACCACTTTCGGGATTTTTAACTCCATTTAAAGGTGAACGATATCATCTGAATGAGTACAGGGGTACAGGGAGACGCCCCAGAACAGCAAGAGAATTGTTCAACCATAAGCACTATTAACTAAGGAATGTCATTGAGATGGCATTTGGGGCATTAAAGAATAGATTCTTTATTTTGAGACACATGTCTTCTTTTTCACTCCGAAAGCAAGTACTTATTGTAATTGCATGTTGCGCTCTACATAACTATATTCGTGATGAAGACAAAAGAGACAAAAACTTTTCCTTATATGGAAATCCGGAGTACCAATTTAGACCTGGAGAAGCGGAGGGTGAAGATGATACTTCTAATGAGGAGACGGCTGAGATAAATATGATTAGGAAAACTATTGCAAATCAAATGGTTAGGGATCACAATATGCCTGAGATTCCATGACTTCGTGTTTCTGACTTTTGTAAATTAGCCAAGTACACTACATATTTGTGAGCAGCTATTGTATTAGAAGGTGTTAGCTTGAGCCGATAATATTTTTTGAATCCCTCAAGCAAACTCGATTGCTATTGCAAGTGTATGTTTTATATGACAATCAAATTTTCATTTGATCAAGTTAATTGCATTACTTTTTTCTATTTAATGCTTTCCCTTATATATTGTGTTTATACCCATGGCAAATTGGCCATGTGCGATGTTTTACGATGTTTCTCTCTAAATGTTCATATATGTCCATCATTATTGAAAATAACGAAAAAAAATTGCTTGGCTCTCAACTTTTGAAAAGCTAAAACGTAGAGTGCCCAATTATTGCTCTATAATTGCAACTTGTGCTCAAGTAAAAATAATTTTTACGGAAGAACGAGCTTTGAATGTCATGTATAACTCAATTGTAAATAGAAAAGGTAATGTGCATATCCTTTTTTTACTTTTGATTGTCCACCTAACGGTTTTTTTATTTATTTATGAAGGCATGGATTCAATTTGTAGAAACTATTGTCTTGGAAAATACAAATGTGTTTTATAAATCAAGCTATTGTCTTCACTAACTTTTTTTTAATTAAATGAAAACAATCTAGGGATAGAAATTTTGTGCAGTTACCAAACACATTTCTGTTCTTTTTCTATTCTAGGGACAGAAATTTTGTGTAGTTACCAAACGCATTTCTGTTCTTTTTCTATTTCGGGGACAGAAATTTTATACAGTTACCAAACGCATTTCTCTTCCCGAAAACTCATCCGAGGACCATTTCTAAAAAAAATTCATTCTCAAAAAAACCTATTTCTGAAACGAGAATGGTTACCAAACGCGCCCTGAAAGAAAGGTAATCCTTCACTGTTCATTCTAAGGCTGTAGGATACTATAGAGACACATATCATTATCCACGATACCCATAATTCACAGAATCCCATTTTCAGCAAGCAAGCTTTCAGAAAATCCCACTCCACACGGTCATACGCCTTCTTCATGTCTACTTTAAGCACTGCATTAAATTTTTTTCTTTCTATTTTTGATTCTGAGTTGGTGTAGTACCTCTTGTACAATGAATATATTGTCGTGTATTTGCTTTGCACCGAAAAATGCACTTTGCTCCTCGGCTATAAGTTCTGGAATCCACTGTTTCAATCTATTCACTAGAACTTTTGAAATGATTTTGTAGCTGAAGTTACAGAGGCTAATGGGTCTAAACTGGTCAAGCTTCTCTGGATCCTGCACCTTAGGTATCAAAGTAATATGAGTTCTGTTCAATTCTGGATTTGAATACCCTGTGCTGAAGAAAAATTGCACCTCCTTAAATATTGCTTCTTTAATTTCCTCCTAATGCAACTGATAAAATTTACCACTCGGACCATCCGGGCCAGGTGCTTTTAAGGCACCTAACTGAAAGCAAGCTTGTGAGACTTCTGCCATGGTAACTTCTTCAATTAGACATCGATTCATTTCATCATTGACAAAGGTTAGGATTTTCTCTATAATAATATCAATATTTCTGTTGCCTGCTGTCTTGTATAGCTCATGGAAAAAATTGATGCCCATTTCTTGTAACTGAGATGGTTATCTGATCCACTCCTCATTCTCATTTTTTAACAGGGCAATCCTGTATCTAATTCTTCTTTGCACAATGGTAGCATGGAAAAACTTCGTGTTCTTGTCACCCCATTTCAGCCACTTAATCCTTGCTCTCATCCGCCAGTACATCTCTTCTTGTATCCACAGCCTTTCAATTTCTTTTTTCAGCCATTCTATTCTACTCTTACCAATGAAAGGATTTTAACTGTTGGTAATTTGCAACATCTCCCTTTTCAGGTGCTCAATCTATTTTTGGCCATTGAAGAATTTCTTCTTACTCCAAGTAGACATGTTCTCAGCCACTTTATTTAATCTCTCATTCAATAGGGGGTAAATGATTAATGTCTTCAACTGAGTTCCATGACTTTCTGACATTGCTAGCATATTCCTCATCTTCATACCAGAAAGTTTCATATTTAAAAGCCATGTTTCTCTTTTTACTTTCTGTAAACAGGTTCAATACAAGAGGACTATGATCAGACCCTATGGCAGGCAAAGCTATAATTGAAGCGTTAGGAAAGATAATCCTCCATTCTAAGGTACACAACGCTCTATCCAGCCTCTCCTTCACCAAATGTTTTCCATCCCTATTATTTGCCCAAGTGAAGGTACAGCCTTTATTCTCCATGTCCATAAAGCCACAAGCATTCAAAAAGTCATGAAATGCATTAATTCTGTAATTCTCCACCCTCTTCCTCCCCATCTTCTCCCATTGATATAGGACTTTGTTGAAATCTTCAATACATAGCCAGGGAAGGTTATTGACCTGGTTTATATACTGGATTTGCTGCCATAGTCTCAATCTCTGCTGAAAGTCATTTGGTGCATGAATAAAAGTTACTCTCATTTTATGTTTAATCTCCTCTACTACACATATCACATCAATCATGAACATTGAACTACATTCAAAGCTGAGAGTTACCCCATCATTCCATAGTTGGGCCATACCTCCTGCAATCCCCACTGGATCCACTAAAAAACATTCCTGAAAGTGTAGTTTGCACTGCACCCTCGTCACTACATTCTCCTTATTTTTAGTTTCCAATAAACATAAGATCATGGGCTTCTCTTGAACCACTAAGGTTCTTAGTGCTGGAATTGTCAAGGGAGAGCCCAACCCTTGACAATTCCAACATATTAACTTCATTTGTAACCTAGTGACTTTAAAGGGCTAGCCACCAAAGCCTGATTGTATGCTTCTTCAACAATATAAATCTTTGTATCTATTAACTTAGTCTCATCCAGCACCCATATCTCTCTGCCTGTTTGTCTCACATCATAGGGAGCAAATCTTTTTCTCCTCTTCCCACTATTAGTCTTTGGGGTTTTAACTTGGGCACAATCAATCATCTGTCTTTCAAAGTGATTCTTAGAAATAATTATCCACTTCTGCCTATGCGAACATAGCTGTTCCTCCACATTCATCATCATAATCCTCTCCTCATTATCTGCATCCAGTTGTACTGACTTTCTTTTATCAACCACTGTCTTCTCCTTGCAGGTTTTAAAAGGGCCATCATACAGGACAACTTATCCTGAATCAATAGGTGTTTCAGGTATTTCCTCCTCCTCCACTTGTTCATCTAGCACCTTTCCATAGAAAGTTTTCCAGTATGGACTGAACTCATTAGCCTCAACCTTCAACCACGCACCATATGGAAAGTTTTATGTATTTTCGATGGTTTTACCACAATCCTCTTATCTACACAATATTGTGCATAGTATCCCATCCTACCACACCAATAGCAGTAATAAGGGAGTCTCTCGTATCTAAACTCCAGCCATAAATTCTTCCCTTTATTGCTAAATATTGACCCTGACATTAATGGTGCTGAAATGTCAATTTGTACCCTAGCTTTGCCAATTTTGCAAGCTGTGGGTCCTCTAGTCTCTATTCTCGTGGCTATGACTTTTCCTATGACAGAAGCCACTTTAGAAATAACATTCTCCGTAATCCATTCAATCGGTAACCCAAGTATGTGGACCCAGAACTCACACACAGAAAAATCATAGCACGTTGGGGGTGTATTAGGTTCTCATTCTCTCAGCATAAGGAGATTATTAGCAAAAGACCACGAACCCTGTTCCAACACCCTTCTTTTCTCCATTTCAGACCCAAATTTAAACTCAAAAACGCTAGGAGAAATAATATATATGTCCACATTCTCAGTTCTCCAAGCTTTCCCCATAGTATTTTGGAATGCCTGAAGATTGATTTTAGGGTTCTGAAACATCTATCCAATGAGTGATAACTTACATTGTTGGACTTTTTCTAAAAAATTTCCTCATCTACCGCAATAATTTGCTTCTGCGACCAGAGCCCACCAAGTCTCTTGCAAAGAGCAGCCAGGCGAAATGTAGCCTCCTCTTCTTCTTCCATCAGACGAGGCTCAGAGTGCAAGTAGTGTATATGATTTCTAGAACTGTCACATGGGTGAAAAAGGGAAGGAAGGTGAAGAAAAGTGAGATGGATTTAGTGCAAGTGCGAATTTACTAAGGAATGTCGGGGAAGAAGTTGAGGGTTTAGGGCTTAAGGCTTCATGGGGTTTCCATGCTTGTAGAAATGCTAGTTAAGGGATGGAGTGTATAATGAAGTAGTGAGAGTAGTGCTGGTGATCAGTTATAGAAGGAACTACAATGGAACAGTGTTTCTCTGGCATAGTTCTGGCAGAATGTGGCTAGGGTTTTCAGGCTACCACTCGGCAGAGAGAAACTCGTCAAAAAAACTAGAGTAAGCATACTTGTTCAAAAAAAGTTCGTACTTTCAATTTCCACGTTAATTATAAACCCATCATTTGTCCCCTTTGAAACAAAACCCTAGATCATCCTTTGTCTCTTCACTCCCAGCGTCGCCTCTCTTCTTCTTTCAAGTGTCGCTTGTTTGAACTTTGTTGTCCATCGCCAAAGAATGTCTTGGCTTTGCCATATCTCAAAGTAAGAAAATCTCTCTATCAAGGCAATTGCAATTAAAGGGTCACATCGTGTTTCATAAAAAATCAAGAAGAACTATAGTAATATTTGATTGTTTAGTGAGTGGAAAATCTTTTAAAGAACGATTTTTGAAACAAGTTAAAATGCAAGTTATTACAAACAAAATACACCTTTTTTGTGAACAAGGTGATTGAGTTAGGAATGTCCGAGTTTGAATGACATAAAGCATGAATACGAATTGGTACAAATACTGCTTTTCATGCCCCGGTGATGTCAGTGGCCTTGGAGGTAACAAGCAATTGAACTTGCTATTCCATTTAACTCCAGAAACTTTACACTGAGGAATTACCGAATTGAGTTGAAAATGAATGTGCTATTGAGGAGGGGAAATTACACGTCTAGCTTGAAGAAGGGTTATTTATCACACACACACACACACACAAAACCGCAACGATGAGTTGAAGGAAAGTTGAAATTTAGATTTTGAAAAGTTTAGAATGGTTGAAAGAATTCCAAGTGAAGGGAATTTTGGAAATTTATTGCTGAAGAAAACTCTTCATAAACATGAGATAGGGGAATTAGAAGATTTTTAAAGTTCTACAGGGAAGTTTTGAAAGTTCATCGATTGGATAGACCGGGGAAAAAAAAAAGAACCCACAAAGCTTTGACAAAAGAGTTCAAAAGCAAATTCATTATTTTAGATTTTTGGAAAAAAAATTCGGAGATATATGCAAAATGCAAAGTAAAGTGTGAACATTTACATATCATGGTAACATGGCTGATAAGATAATGCAATTAAAGTTGGGGTTCTATCCTAAGGGGTATGATGATTCACAACCCATCATTTTCACTATTCGTTCTCGCGTAATGAGTCCGGTGGCACTTGCCATGAAAACCATAGGTTAATCGCAATCCCTTTAACCCAAGAGATCCTAGATAAGTCAAGTCCAATCATTTGTCGTGCCTGCAAATGCGGTGTAACGTACGCAATCACATCAAGCATCATCAATTCATTATCACAAGAACATAACCCCCACGTGGATAAGATGGATGGAGAATTCAATATGGAATAAGAATAAATAGGAGCCCCTATGTAGTTATCACTAACTAATCCCTAATGTCATCACCGGTTTGATGCAACTCCCTAGGAAAGGTTTAGAATTCATACCAAGCACCTAGCTAATTTCTTCGATTTGGACCAGCTAGAGGTTTGCCTAAGTCTTCCGAATTGGATTTCGTCGAAATTGCTCTTCACAAAGAAAGATTAATAGGGTTAGCAGCCAGATTTTGAGAGCATGGTACAAAGAGAGAGCTTAGAGTTGATTACCATGGATTGCGCCAACAAAAAAAAAATTTGGGTTTAAGATAAACCTTGTACACGGTTGGGCTAACCTTAACCTTGCGCGAGGTTGTATTAGCCTTGTACAAGGCTTAGGGCCCAAACACGATGCATATGGGCCAAAGGCTCACCAATCTTATGGGCTGTTGTTCAAGGGTGGAAGAAATTTGGGCCTGGCTAGACGGGTCTTGTTCAAGAGAAGTCTTGGGCCACGCTGGGCACGAGCCTAGGCCACACAAGCTCGGCTTTGCTACTTTGCATAGCACTGGGCCTACGCTGCCCAGATAGCCACAGCCCTAGGAAGAGAACCAACAACGTAGAATGGCACGTGGCGCTACTTTTTAAAGAAAATCTTGAAGAACCATACTTTTGCATTAGTTGTACCTAAACTTGTTCAGCATAAATTTCTCCACTTGGACATCCGATTCACCTAACTTTTGCACCAATTGAGAGCTTTTGACCTAAATTTTCAAAAAAGGCTCATTGATTTTTAGGATAGTCCTTTGGGATTGCGAATTTTCTGAAAATCGGTACGAATAAGCTATCGTGATAAAAAGATTATTATATGATTTCGTCGATGCGATTCTTACGAGATTGGAAATCTTGTGAATTCGATCACTAAGATGAGAATAACCAATCGGGCCAAATTAAAAATTTCCCCGGACCCCGCAAATTAACGGCTGTGATTAAGAGATAAGCTCTTTTGAGATCTAGCGGTCCGATTTAGGCAACTCGGGTATCGTTGAAAACCCCCTGAGGAGCGACAACGCGACTTTCAACGCTAAAGGTTAAGCACGAAAGATGATCCCCTGCTTCGCTACACATACAGGGGCACCATTGCGGCCCAATATCATTCTGCCACGTGGGAATCAATCGAGTCAACGGACGGATGTTTCGAGAAAGTAGGACCCAAAGCCTTGGGCCACGAAGAAACGGTTTCATTACATCAAACGATCCTGACCAACTCACCCACCACCTGGACTTCCTCTTCCTCTTCCGCAAACGGTCGATCCAAAGCGTCTCCGCCGACGGCGCAAAGCCGCGCCGCCATGCAAGCTCTTCTCGGTCCCCAGCTCTCTCTCTCCTCGCCCTCTCCTGTCAAAGTTTCGAGGCGCCGGGCCGCGGCGGCTAGCTGGCGTCCGTCGGCGGGTGCCGCAGCATTCGCCGCCGCTGGCCGTTGCCGTTGGGGGCGGGGACCGTCCCGCTCGGCAACCGCCGGCGCGACCTCGCCGGGCTCGGCGACGATCGGTCATCTGGAGCTTACGGACTCGGAGTTCCGGAATCCTTCCCTTTCTTCTTCGTATCGGGACGCGAGGCTTCGGAAGCCGAACCCGACGGTGCTCGAGGCCCAAGCTAGGGTTTGCACGGGCCCGACGCAGACCAGGCCGTTGAGCGAGGACCAGGCCTTTAAGGTTCTGGATACCATATTTAGATCAGGTCAGGAGCCCCGCATTCGTGGTGATTTCGTTGAACTTGAGTTGCTCTTCATTTGCGTTGGAACATGCACTTTTCGAGTTTCGTTTGTTCTATTAGTCTTGAATGATCGCCTAAGTCCTTATGCGTACTTTGAGGATTGGAGTGTTCTGAACGATGATACCCTTGCCCACGTTTCCGTACAGTTTCCCTGATGAATGTTTTAAGCTGTCTGAACGAATAATGGTAACCTGGGCTATGGCCTTAACTTATCGCTTTCGGATTTATTTAGACTACAAGTATGTAGACTGGTAACTTCTCCTGTAGCTTCTCTAGAGTCTAGACCGGGTGCCGATTTTTATCTTTTCTCGACTCATCCCAAAGAGACCGGCCTCTTTCATTGAGTTAGCAATAGTTTAAGTGATTTTCAGGTTTCAATTAAGATAATTGAACTGTATCATACGTAGTTCTGAGTAAGGCAAAGAATTTCAGAGATGTGCTGGCGTAATGGCTCAAGTCAACCTGTCTCTTTTACCTAAGTCAATGTATGTTTACTAGCCAGGGCAAGGCCTGCAGGCTGGTTTCTTGCCCAGGAGTGGGGCCTGGTTTCTTTTGTCTTCTAAATGTTGCGACTGTTGCCCTTTTGCTGTCTCTTGCCCTCCATGTGTATTTTGATGAAAAAACATGCTCAGTGTCAGATGTTTAACTCCTCAAAAGCTTGTCTGGATCTTGGGATGGTGAATTTTCATGCCTATCATTGGTCCATTTTTTTTTTTTTAGAAGACAGTTAGTGATTGTTGCTGCATCATCATGTGACTTATAATTTAGAGGAAAAAGGAAAAATGGTTCCTATTCTATTTGCAGAAATTTGCTACAACATCATGGAGAATTTCTTTATAACAATAATGCATCATCAACTGTAGCTGCTCATTGTCATTGTTTGAATACGTTGTCAGCCAAAGGAGAACTTAAAAATGAAGAACCAGTGTCCAAAGCACAGATGGGGGCATTCTTTGCAGCTATGACGATACGTGCCAATTCATTTCCTGAGGCAACCCAGTGGAGTGAAGGGGAAAAGCGTGCGATGAACACATTCTGGCCGATGCTAGCTCGAGTGCTACCTCCTGATCTGATCTTTCTAGCAGATCCTGAAGGTTCTATACTGGGAGTAGGAAGTTCGGTTGGACCCCATTACACTGGCAATGATACGACTGAAATGAGATTGGTTGGTGCCCTCAGAGAAATCTTGGCAGGGGGGCATCTTGGATATGAGGAAGTTCGAGGTGTTCTGAAAGATGTTCTTCCATTAAAAATAAAAGATAGCTTATCCGAAGGAGTAAGTGAGTCCTTGCTTTCGGCATTTTTAATAGGTCAACGTGTGAACAGAGAAACAGATCGTGAGCTAAAAGCATACTGCCTTGCTTTTGATGATGAACTTGGTACATGATTTAGTTTATTATCAATTATCAGTACACTAGTCAGATGTTTCACATTGGTATTCATAATTTGTAATGGTTAATGCATTGTTTATACTGGGCAGGTCCTCCTCCAATTGCTGATGTCAGATCGTTGACTCATTATGGTGAACCTTATGACGGAAACACACGTTACTTTAGGAGCACGCTGTTTGTGGCTGCTGTTAGATCTTCTTATGGTGAATCTTGCTTGCTTCATGGTGTCGAATGGATGCCCCCGAAGGTTGGTTTCTCATACAAGTATCTTCATTACCTATTGCTTGGAATCTCTTGAAAGTTGATTAATAATTGAAAAGCTGATATTGCCATCAGCGGAAGTCTGTGGTGGATTTATTTGAAAGTTAATTTGAAATTAAAAAGCTGCCATTATTGTGGAACACAGATTCCTAGCTGGATCTTCTAAATTAGTGGGAAGCAATTTTTTGGATTTTTTGTAGTTTTGTTTGTGATGTTGTTGGCTTACTCCTTCACTCAAAGTTCTTTGGATATGAAGGGAGGAATAACGGAAGAGCAAATGCTGAAGTACATGGGTGCAAATACAAGTGTATCCGCCTTGCAGGCAAAAGCACTTCTAGAGGTAACTGGTATCTTTTGACTGTCACTGTGGAATCATCGCTATGTCTTTGTTTATGTTTCCGTTTAACTAAATCTTATGTTATGAAATTTCAGAATGAGGAGGCTGGTTTCGCGTACATTAGTCAACGTGAAGCTCGGCCATCTCTGTATGTTTATAATATCTTCTTTTAGTGTAGTCTTTTTTAAGAACTTACCTATTATAGGTTGGTGATTCAGAATGTTGGTGAGGTTCACATACCTCATGGTTGTTAGGATTTTCTTTTCTTTTCCCTTTGGCACTATTACAGGAGCTTTGCATGCTTGTTCCGACAAATGAATGGCTTGTAAGACTATGTACTCCAGCTTATGAGCACCAGTATTTTATGCCTATCATAGTTTATGACGTCCAAGGGAATGGTTGTGATTCATCCATATTACATTGACAAGGTCAGAAGATGTATGACCAGACGCAAAGAGAGCGAGAGTCTACTCTTTCTTCTGTCTTTTAGTATTTCAAGTTCAAGGGGGTTTGTGCTTGACCAGAGTATTAAATATGCTTCTGATTCTTTCCCTTCGACATGCATCATCCTACCTTTCTCGCCTTTAAGCTGCATAACTTGAATTATTTCCTGTACAAATGCCACTGATATATGAAAGATCTCATGTAGTTCACTTCCACCGGAAAAGTGTATACTCTGACTTCTATATCTTTGAGCTGCAGATATTCATTAATTGGTTTGAGGGAGCATATAAAAAAACGGCCCCCACTTGCCACAAGTGAGAAGGTCCAGCAATTTGTGAGGGTAAGCACTAAGTGTCCTTGAATGAGCTTGCAGTGTCCTGTTTGCGGTTTTGAGTTTGCAAATAATGTTTAAAGCAAAAGAAAAATCAGTAATCCACTTCTATGGTCCAGAGCTCGTATGGGTGCTTTGAGATGCTCATTATATATTATAGGAGAAGTTATTTTGATATTCTCACAGGAATTCCAAGTATGCGAGCATCAGCATAGACATATTTCATCAACTACCTTAGTTTTAGCAAATATTTTTATTCAAGATTATTGGTCAGAAAGCACTAAATATATCCTTCTTACAGGCTACTGGTAGGGAAGCAATTGTTGCTGGTTTCTATCATGAAGGTTATGAAGAGCCTTTGCTGATGCTTATGAAGAGAAGAGGTGTTCATTCTGGCTTGGTGATCAAGGTTGGGGATGCATTTCTTTTAAGTTACTTCCGCATGCCCACATTAGTAGTAGGGTGTTTCTTTGCGATGAAAATTAGATAGTGGATGATACCATTCATGAGTTAGTTCCTTCTTTATTATTCTTAAGGCTGTCTGAAGGTCAGTTATCTCTTCAACCTGAGTTAAGTAATTAGGGTTTTGTATCTGCTCTTCTGTAGGGTGAGGAAGGAGCGCTTTCCATGACAACAAGATTGCGATCAGCTAGGGTGTCAGGGCTTCCTGTGAACTATTGTTCCGGGTTTCGTTCGTTGAGCGCAGCATCTGCTCTTGAAGTTGATGGTCTGTCCTGTTTCAGTGGCCTTGCTAGACTTTCCACTTTTCTAGTGGTTCCATCATGTTCGTTTATATTTGGAGCTGTTCCAAATTTTCAATTAAGGGAACGTGGTTTTATGCTCTCACTTCAGTGCTAACAATTGGGCCAATCATTTTGACAGGGATTTCACGGGAGAGCTTTAGTCTTGAGGTTAATGCTGCTGATTATGGTTTTGAACCCTCTGATACTCCAAGAACTGACAGATCGGTAATCTTTCTGAATCGTTTGTTGTACTGAGTTTTATTTTGGTAAACGGTTATGCATTTAATCATGAAGATTGATAGTGGATATTGTTATTCAGTTTTTTTTTCTCTCTCTCTCTCTCTCTCTCTGAAGTAGCAATCTCTTGACTACGTTATTCATTGGGTATGCAAATTCTTGTTGGTGCGGCATGTTTGTTCATTACTGAAAGAGGGATGTCACGTGAACTTCTAGATTTATGTGGCTTGTGATCGCAGATCTCAAAAAATATAGAGTTGGGTCTAGCAGCTCTTACTGGTGAAAAAGGACCTGCGTATGATCGAATCGTCTTGAATGCTGGAATGGTGGATCACTTGCTTGGATGTGAGGGCGCAGAAGACGTCTCTATGGCCCTGGAGAGAGCCAGAGAGGCCATCGACAGTGGCAAGGCTCTAAAACGACTCCTAAACTACATCAAGATCTCCCACAAGGTGTAGTAATTCGGAAGCAGCTGCGCACTCTCTTTTTGTTTCACTTATTTTATACATCGGCTTGATGCCTTCCATTGTGAAATTTGCAAACGTAGATGATGTCAAAGTTGTTCAGGTTTCATAAGACGTCCTTTTTGTATGATCCTAACTAGTGAGAACTGTTGATTTCATAGTGACAAAGATAAAATGCTAAAGGGTTGTACGATGGCTTCCGCATGCAAAATGCGTGCAGAAACTCGATACACTTTGAGCGATTTTGGATCCGACACACGACATAGATAGAAGTTCATTATTCAAGGGAAACACGAATGTTACATGTTTCAGGTCCAACTACTTTACGTTGACATCATATCAGAAAGAGAACAATACCTGCATGGACTTTGTTTTGACTAGTCTCCGAGAGAGATTTCCCTCTCTGTAACTTTGCTTTGACATCATATCCGAAGTGTGGTGGGTTTTGCCTGCTATCCATATGTCCCGGTATCGAAACCCGGCTCTAATGCCAAATTGGGGTTGAGGTGAACAAGAAGATGAAGATTCATATCCGATGTGTTGTCCCAATACATGTGCCCTTCTTCTGGCCATCAGAATGAGATCGCCTTCTGGTGTTCAGATCTCGTAAAACGGACATCCTTGAGAATCTGAGTATTAAGCTTTCTTGCCAATGCATGGGTTCTCGGACTATATGTTTTGCTCGTATAGACCGTTTCTTAAGAGAACCCAACAAAAACGATTAAGCGTCGCATTGGCAATTACTTGACAGCAATGTCGCGAATGCATGACACTCGAAAAACAATTAGATAATTTCCGGCGATCGGGCATTGGCGAGCTGCTGCTTGTGGCCACCACGCATTTACTGTTCATCATGCTTGTGAGCCTCACCCTTCAACCCGGAAACGGAGTTTCCAAGCACCAGTCCCACCGCAGCCTACGCGGATGTTTCGATTCCATAAATCACAAAGAAAACATGTTTCAAGAGCTCCTTCATCATATTTTGATAGCCACGTAGACGCCACGTGATTGCCAACGCAGCACTCAATGATCATATCACTGTTTCCGTCGAGTTATTCAATGAAAGGATCAACATAAACAAACAGATTAAGAATCCAATTTGAGTGAAAAAAGTTCAGGGAGGATATTACACGAAGCAAAGGTAAAGAATCTCTCGTGCCATTATCCCAAAACCAATTCAACCCATTTAAAATTCAATAAAAATATGAACAACCTCCGGCCAGCTAGTCCAGACTTCCAGACTTCCTGTAGGCTTAGGGAGTCCGAGCAAAGACGTTTCTCCCTAGTTCAATCATATTAGTCTACGCCCAGGAGTGAATGCCAGAGACAAGGACCACGAATGGACTTGTAAGGAATTCTTCCATTTAGCAAGTTTTTCCTCTTTTTTTTTTTTTTTTGGTCAGTAATTTAGCAATGTCAATGTAAGCTAGATTAGTCAACATCTACATGTTTAGATGCGACAATAATTGAGGTTATCACAGGATCTATTGACGCAGACGACGATAATATGTGATGAATTATAACACTCGTTAACAGGTGTCAATGTCTTCATGAAGCATGATGAATTCTCATTGTGCCGGGTGCAATTCCTGAGCCAGCTTCGAAACAAATGCTATTCTCTGACCATGCAAGAAATATGTACCTGATCCAGGAAACCTTTCTCGAATGAAAATACCTTGAGAAGCTGGATGAAGCCAAATGAGAAGGATTACGCTAAGTGGTGGCTTCCTCCTGATGCGATGGAATCCAAAACAGAGACGACTGTTTCTCCATGGCGAGGCACCCAAAGAGAGCTAAATATTCCCAATAGCTTCGAGAAATGAAGCTAGATCGCTCTCGCCAATGCTAGCAGCATTTCTAGTAACAGCCATATCAATTTGAAATAAATCAAGACAAAAGGCATGCCACTCGAGTAATACTATGTGTCGCGCATTCTAAGGAGCTTTATTCATTAATTCGATGCTTCAGAAGTACACATTGATCAAATCTTAACCTGATTTCCCAAAAAAAAAGCAAAGAGGCGATCGACTAATCATCTTGTGATACTCTTCACCAGTTACTTCGAGGTCACAAGGACGACATCTCTTACATGGCTGCATTATTTCGTTACTTGAGAGGCAAAAGATTTTATTTCGAAGGCCTATCTATGCCAGATTTACAGAAGACAAGGGGAAAAAATACAGGGAAAGAGAGCTTAAATGAGGAGACACATGCTAAGTTAAGTGCTTCCTACCTCAGGTCTTAATCTCAGAAATGTCCATCTTTGTATTGTAGGCCGCAGAAGAAGCAGATCATGCATTTTCTGATTCTGTTATATGAGCAGACTAGCTGCTATAGAACCAGCTAGGCTGAGAACCTCAAATGGTGGTCTATTCAACACTTCATTCACAGTGTGAGGGCATGAATCTGTGATCCAAAAGTGGGTCAAACCATTCTCTGGATTTCCTGTATAAGTGGACAGAACAAGAACAGGAAAAAACAAGAAAACTACTTTTGAGCTCCAATTTTGATGAATTATATCTCATTCAGAAGATAAAAATACGGCATATAAGATGTTCCAGTCAACTAATAAGAATAAACATCAAACATGATATTCAAATATATTCAATACTACATTGTTTTTCTGCAATAAAACTTGATACATACTTCGAGATTCATACTCCATATATGAGATGCAAACCTTCTTCAAGATTACACCGAGTCACCTCAATGACAATTTTCCCCCCACAACACACAGACAGCAAGGTCAAGTGAAGGCAACGCATTCATCTTGAATCTAAATACAAATTTTATAACTGTGAAATAACCATATGCCTCAAGAAGGTACCCTGAATTCTAACATTTTAGTAGTCAACCCAAAAGAATGCTCAAAGGCCCTACTAGGAGAATCTGAAAGAAGGACATCCTCAAAGCTTTTCCTTGTGAAGCTTGCATATCCGATGTAGTGGGAAGCTAGTCCTTATGCAGATATTGCCATTTTATTTAAGAACAAGGATAATAACTTGCTAGCAATGAAGAACAACAGCAAGAGCATACACAGCAATAAAGGAATGTCTAATGGCACCAATGTACCCAAAGATTTGCTGTGAAAAGCAGACGTTATCATTTCAAGGATATGACATGTCTAAATCAAAGAAAATATTACCTCCATTGTCATGGTCAAAGCGCTCCCATGACCTTTTGGGGAAAATCCCATGTGTTACATAAGCACTGATTTTGTTTGCTCCATGGGCAGCCAACAATTTCTAGAAGGTTTAAATTGAATTAAGTATTATGCAAAGAAGTTGGAGAAAATTTAATTATAGAAGCAATAAAATAAAAAAGAGAAATCACCAGAAATCATGTCGAGGTGTGAGAAAGATATCGATGTGGCGATGCACAGCACAACTTATTTTCGCACCGTTTTACCTGCCTTAAGCAGGATACCTTACTAGATTACTAATCCCAGAACTGGAGAATTTCTCACAGTAGCATGCATAGTAATACATTGTCTTATGATAAGAATCCATTCTTTAGATTCTCCTAAGTTACATATGACGCATAAAATGCTAATCATTTTTTCATGTGACCAGAGAGCATCACACATTATCCTAGCAGGGTTTCTCAAGCATTACAACCAAGAGAGAATTGCTCTCCGTATAACTTAATAGCAAAACAATTGCAGAAAACTTAAGTTTCATTGAAACTCAAACTCAATTAGAGGAAGAGCATGACTTTACCTATTCCACTAAGCGCTGCTCCACGTTGAAATAAGCTCTTGGATGGGAAAATCCTCTCCAAATAAAACTAGGAACGTGATTTTCAACTCTAAATAGGATGAAACTTAACAAAATCCTAATGAACCTCAAACCCTCATAGACCGATTCCCAAAAAACAACTCTTATTGTTATCTAAACATTAAATCCTCATCTAGCAACCTAAAGGCTTCAAAGGTTGTTGCCGCAATTCTCCACCATTATGAAATGAAATTTACATAATTAAAGGTGATGTCGGAAGAAACTGTTGAATTTGATGATCGAGAGTCATGGCAACAACCTTCCAAGACCTGTACAAGGTGTGCCAAGGATCCACTCTTTAGACAACAATTAGAGTTATATTCCTCGTTGAATTAAAAATATCAAAGAGTTTGAGATCCATTAGGATTTTAACGAGTTTCTGTTCCTATTTAATAGAATTACACAATACTTCTCCTAGTTTTTTAATAAAGATACTGAATTTCCTGAAGAGTTCCTCATGTTAACTTGGGGTATGGTCTGGTAGGGTCTTCATCTTCCTATGGATTATTAATTGATTCTGTCACTATTATTTCAAATTTTTAGGATTCTCTGCTATCGAGTAGTGTGATGCAATTCTTTTCTTAGCTGTGATGTTTCTAAAACCCCAAGATAAGATGCTTGTAACAATTTAAGAATGATGCCTAAATATTTTTAAAATTTCTTTGGAAATCCCTTAATACCTCCTAATATATCGAATCAAACACTTTCTCTAAAACACTCATCAGTTTCTGCATACCTAACACGAAGAATCAGCCTAAACCCTAATTCACTGTTCACGAGTACAATTCTTAATGAGGAGTAGTATTTCTGGACCCAGTCGGCATCTGATCAGGTTGTCCTACTTTATTAGTATGAGCCTGCAAGAGAGCTTGCAATAGCATACCCTGCAACTGACCAACCACTTACTTTCGTACTTGTCAGTCACCTCCATTCCATTGATGGAGAAGAAACAAAGTACAAATCAACTTCAAATGTTCAATTTTCATGACTTCCTCAATTGAGTGTTCAAAGAATTGAACCCAAGATTAATTAGAACTGAACCTAGGCCTGTTAAGCTCACTTCAAGACCAGAAACAGAATGATGATATTATGTACTCCCCATTCTCCCTATCTATGTTTTAACCATGAGTCTAATACCCCTGCTAGAGGACTATGAGCTATATACCTAGATTCCATGCCTAACAAGCACCTCACACAAGTCAACTTTCCTAATTACAAAATTAAGAAAGTTTCAAAGAAGTAGACTGCATAATATAAGCTAGAGGCCCCAAAAAAGAAGGAAAAACAAGTACCTGGCATTCAACTAGAGTGCCACCTGACTGCACCAAATCATCGACTATGACAACATGACGTCCTTCGGGATCTCCTTCCTTAAGGCGTACTATCCGCTTATCACCTTCCCGAACTTTAGCACATACAATCTGAAAAATGTAGTTTAGATAGGTTATGATGATAGCTTACATAAAACAAAAGCACAACTCCACTGACATAAGGGCAAGTTGAAGCTGAAGCATATTATTAATTTTAGAAAGAAGGTAGTGGATGCTTATAAGTTCAATGCTAGCTTTCCAGATCATTAACAAAGAGAAATAGCTGCAGTGCAGTCACCACTTCCAATTTTTGCCATTAAATGATAAATACCAATCAAACATTGAAAAGATCACATCTCCCTATTTTGGAGAAAATACATAACGAACTCCACCTCTGCACACGAAACTTTAGTTCATGATGCAGCTGCCTCTAAGAAACCTGTAAGCACATGACAATATAAACTAAACGACCAACTAACATGATGATCTTCAGATCAAAAGAGTGGAATCCAACTGCAGTTGGAAATATTAGTCAGCTTCACAAGACCATGTACACAGACAACCAGAAACTGATCCATTCAGGGAATCTATTAATGCCATTTCTGTCCGGTCAAAAAACTATCAACTACAAATCTTTATTAGAAAACTCTACAAGAGATCCAGTATCTAGCCCGACTAGCTAAATATGTTTCACTATTTAGATTACCACATACCTCCCAAGTAACTAGCAATACAAGATAATAGGACACAACATACTATTAAGAGTCTATCAATAAATTTCTTGATCTTTACCCAAAAAAAAAAATCTTGATGATAGAAAACACAAACAAATTTGGTAAACACAGTATATTCGGCAGTCTATATGCATACCATTGGAAAATGCTGCAGTTGCTTATGAAACCTCTTCCATGAACCATCATCCGGAAAAGCAATAGATATCTGGTCCTCAATAAAACAGCATATATTGTCAGAAATCACAAGAATAGTCAGAAAATGTTTAGGCAAAGCTTAAAACTAGAACATTAGGTAATACATCCCATGTTTTCCATTTTCATGTAAAGCCATAGAAATGAAACCAAATGACAAAGACCAGCAAGAGTAATGCTGCCAACTCTAAATTGGGACACAGTAATGTCTAGATCTCAAGACATACTATAGTTACCTCTCAGTTTCCCTAATAGAAACATTAAATACATAAATGATCATCAAAAGCAGATAAATTCCTCATGTAGAGAAGAAGGACAACTACTCATCTTCCAAGCCAACAAATAGATGTCTCACATTGTCAGAGTCTGGAAGCTGCTGGAGACGATTCTTAAGCAATGGTATCCCACTCTCAAAACATGGTAAAATGTTATCTCCAAAGTAAAATCTTTCCTGTGAAGATCCATGAGAGAAAATAAGGAAAATGTTATTCAGCACAAAGAGATTGAACGACATAAAATGCCATCCACTTAATGCACTCATGAATAGACACATGCTCTGTGATATTGGTGCATAAAAAAGGTATATGCACCAGTACAAGTGAACCTGCAAGGCATGGATGTCGAAGGTCACTAAGTTAGTGGGTCCACCCCTTGAGATTGGAACATTGGACAATATTCTCGCCAGAGTAAAAGCTGTTGCAACGTCGCCTTCATCCTCCATGCGCTCAGAAGTGCCCGTCGGGAAGAAGGGAAGCACAAGTGTAAAGGAAGAGACAAACAATTTCGGCAACGCGTAAATGATAGAGAGCTGCTCAAAGATTACGCCTGGGGAACTAAAAGAGGCTAGAAAAGCAACATGTTGTCCTCGAATTCCATGAGCATTAGGTATGAACAGGTCAGGGAACCCATCAGCAAACTTCCTGAGGAAACCAATATAGAACGAATCAAAATTCACAATCAAACAACACCTAGACTAGTCACATATGCATATGAGCACTCCTAAACCAATAAAAATTAATTCTCTAAATCTTAAGCTTTCACAAAGATGCCAGGAACAGAACTAGTAACCAAGTAATAGAAGACAATAGCAATTCAATATTTTCTTCAAATAGTCGAAGCTCATTACGAAGCTGGAGCAATGCCAGGAGACGCTTCCATGAACTCACAAAGACAACGCTCTTCACAAATGAAGGGGGAGGGAAAAAACAAAAATGCTCTTCATTCTCCATTTTCTCACAAAAAATAATGGTGGAGAGATATGCGACATTGCTGGCCAGACTCCACTGAGTACACATCCCCGTCAATAAACGAATTTATGCTCTTCAAAGAACTCTCGTCAATTCAATTTCCCGTTGGACGTCGAAAATGCATACCTCCAGTTGATGCTGCGGAGCTCGATGGCGTCGGATTGAGCGGCGACTCGCTCCGCCAGCGGCTTCGTCTCGGCGCAGTAAAAGAGGCACACCTTCTTCGAGCTCTGACCGGACGACTCGCGCGCGCTCGCCGCCATTGGCATCGGAGAGGCGGTGAGCGAACTCGGAGGAGCGTGGAAGATATGAATCGGATCCGGAGCAGGGAAGCGATCGACGGTGGTCCACTTCTGAGAGTGGTCAAAGTTCTTGACCTCGCACCTGCACGAACAGCGGAGCTTGTGGCTCGGGAACGGCTCATGCGAGGACAAGGAGG
Source organism: Melaleuca alternifolia (assembly GCA_019926035.1). Classification (NCBI taxonomy): domain Eukaryota; kingdom Viridiplantae; phylum Streptophyta; class Magnoliopsida; order Myrtales; family Myrtaceae; genus Melaleuca; species Melaleuca alternifolia. The sequence goes on from JAGKPW010000144.1 coordinate 3,124,901, forward strand.
AGGATGAGGAGGATTTTAGGGATTTGGCGCGAGGAACTCGGAACGGAGGCGGAAGCGGTGGTGCGGCCGCCATGTGCGTTTGAGCGACGGCGACTGCGGCTGCGAAAGGCACGTGTGTTTCTTTGTTGTTTACCACCGCGGCGACGGTTTCGCGTCCCGCTTCTGGGGGGATTTTTGTCCTCGGCGAAGATTGAGATGGCGGTCTTCCCAAAATACCCCTGCTTCATTTGGAATGTGGAATAATAGCATAAAACAATATTTAAATTTTGTCAAATACATAATATAATTTCTTTTCTTTTTTCATTTTAGTAATATGACCTATAAAATTTGACCGAATTTATAATATTATCTCTAAATCCTTAATTTATTGGATATAATCTCCAAATTATTAATAAATCCATAAACTACGTGATAATGCTTAAAAATTCGAAGATCTCATTAAATATCATACCAAAATTCATGTATTATATTAAATAGATTAAAAATTCATTAATCATACAACATAATTCAAGAATCACATCAAACAAACTAAAATTCAAGGACAATTCTGCATATTGAATCAAATATCCTGAATAATTTGTGTTATTTTTTTAATAAATTACGTCCTCATGGTCAACTCATGTAATACAATCCATAAACTGCATTATAATGTTCAAAAATTCAAGGATCACACTAAATATCAAACAAAAGTTCACGAATTATATAAAATAGATTGAAAATTCATGAATCATGCACCAGAGTTCAAGCATCACATCAAACAAACTAAAATTCAAGGATATTGAAATAAATGTCCTGCATAATTTGTGTCAATTTTTTTTTATAAATTAAGTCCTCATGGTCAACCCATGGTCAAATCCAATCTTCTTGGTCAGAAAAGTAATGGATGTGATGGCGTGTGTGAACATAATTCAACATCCTTTCAAACTACAATAGAGTCGGATAAAGCTAGAATGATAAAAAAAAAATGCTTAAATCATAAGCAAATATCATGCAAGAGAATATATTCAAAACAATGGAGTTATCATAACGTGTGATGCAGGAGAAAATGGAAAGAACAATCCTCAGGCAATAATTCTTGGAATATGGTCAAATTTCGTGATTTTAAATATCGGTAATCATTAAGTTACTTTTAAATCAGAAACTCGAAACCCGACCTATCAATATATTTCCTAATTTTCCAAATAGGAAACCAATTGACTCCGAAATTAGCCTACAATCTTAGGACTGTCCCCGATTACAGGGTCAATCTAGGAACCGGTCTATCTTTCTTTTTCTATATGTTATTTGATGATCGAACCAATAACAAAATTGATAGAGCTTACTTATTGTAATAACGGACTTCTATCCATCCATATGCAATCCCCCATTAACAAGCTCAATAGCAACTTACAACATTTCACTAGATACTGCATTAAAAGATAAAAACACTATAAGGTGACAAAAAATTTTGCGACACAAAAAAGTTGCTCGTTTAGGAGTAATTTTATCACCTTAGGTTAATCCGGATTTGACAAAACTATAGTTTTGCCTTAGGGACTAGGGAGACCTAAGCCGACAAAATGTTATGTTTGTTGCCTTAGATCAAAGCTGACAAGTCCTTTTAAGTTTTTCGCCCCAGGTCGTACCCTAAGGCAACAAAATCAGAGTTTCTTCAACATTCGATGCTAACACATAGATTGCAAACAGAAATCAAACACGTAGTTCCACTTGTCAACTGACATGGCACATGGGGTACCATTAGAGAAATATAAATATGATGTAGTATGACTGACTATATTATTAGTGTAATCATTGGATTAGATTTAAATAATTATATAGATGAATAAGTAAAGTTGGAATAATTAGTATTTTGAAGTACTAGTATATTTTTATTAATAAAAAGTTAAAAAAATAGTTTTAGAAACCAATGAAATCCATTTCATGAACTTTTCATCTATTGGTTCGGTAAAGTTCTCTTCACTAGATTTGCAAGTCTATTATGACTTCCCAGCATTTCCTTACACTTACGAATAGGTTATTTATCATGTTTTTATATTCTTCTATATATACATCTTTCTAATGAATTAATTGAATTTATCGTTATAAACTATTTAGTAGTGCTTGTCATTAATTCTTAATAAACATGGCAATGCTAACAAGGGGGTACAACAGTAATTAAATATTTATTTCAGTTTTGTCGAGTAATTATACTACACGTGTTATAAATCGATAATCAAAACATAAAATCTTTTTCACATTACTATAAACGTGGACAATAGAAGTCTAAAACATCATTAAATTCTTTGCAATCCCAGCATCTTAAAGTTAACTAATTAAAAGGCATCATGATGAAGTAGCTTTTGGGTAACCCAAGAAGCTAAACACCAGCAGCAGTTTCTCTACAAAAGCCAAGAGAAAAGGTGGCCACTCACAATCTTTGCCATCTGAACAGTTATAATCATAAGCATCCACTCAAGCAAGGAATGGACACCATTAAGCACGTGACTAAATGACTGAAGCAGATCCCTAACCACATCACCAATTCACATTGTCAGAAGTTCCCTGACCTTAGGTTTCTGTGGAAATTGATTTGTAAAGTTGGAAAACGAAGGAAACAGATATAAATTTGATCTAATTGACAAATGAAAACTGCTACCAACAGCTGCTATTTTACCAGACAAACTCTTGCGCTTTTTTCGTTTTCTATGCTCCGGGCAGTAAATTTAGCAAGGAACAGAAAGAGTAAATCAAGTGAAATATTGCAATTAAGTGAATATTTGGTTTGACGAGAGGAAAATCAATCGCTCACCGGTTGACATTATGCTTCACTATTTATACGATTAATCATTGAAGCCTAGGCAAAAATGTACCAGAAAAGAAAACATATTGCACAAATGGCAGAAGAATCGTCTTATAACAGTTTCCCCTCCATTCTCAACCCATGGATTTATATCAAAAACCTTTTAGTCTTCTTTCTCCTACAGTGCGACATAAACAACACTTGAGTATGAGATATAATTTACATTACTCTAATCAACCTTCATCACAATATAAGGATGAGGATACCGAAAGCAAAATACATTTAGAAGGGAAGGGATGTTGCATTCCTATCTCCTAAGAAAATGACCTATACAAACCATAAATTGCATACGGAGAGCCTTATTTAGCCAGAATATATCAGTGTGAAAACAGCCATTAAATTCATGTAGCTCGTGAAAGACTCAACAACCAATGGTATGCAATTCGAAATGAAAGATCACATCATATTAAGGTGGCTTCGAGATGCTCAAAAAGCCTTACAGAAAGGAAGCTGTTGGTGTCAAGAAATTATAGGCTTGTTAGCGTAAATCTCCCTTGCTTCCAGCATATCAGGGCAATATCGTTCTGAAAGAATTTCCACCTGCTCAGGAAATGACCTGCTCCAGTAATTGCCAATGTGTTTGACCATTTGGTTCCACCGCTTTCGACATAAATCCCCAGATTTATTCTCAATGAGTTTGTCCCAGTCTACATCTTCCATCGAGCAAGCATCCAGTTCAACAAGAGCATTAAGCAACCGATAGTCGTCGCTATCCGCCCAACAGCCTTCGGCTACCATAGAAGATGTTAATTGCTTGTACCACTTCTCACAACAAACAGCATGATTGCGAGAGACCAAACGGTCGCTTATAGCCCCCCAGGCAATATTGTCAAGGAGCATGCCATGCTTTGACTTTCTCTCCTCGTTGACTTTCATACGTAGGTCCATGTTTACTAGATCAAATAATCTCTGGTACTCATCCTGGGACCAAGGTCCTTTCTTAAATGGAAGTTTTATTCTTCGCCAGGTATCCTTCACGTGGAACCTGTGCCTACCAAGAGCATCAGCCAACGTCCTCCAATTTGACCCATGTTGCTTGTGAAACTTGCGAACAATCTCGCATTCTTCAGGAGTCCAAGTACGATTCTCACTTCTTTCAAATAGCAGATGAGCTCGATGATAGATGCTCTCAGTAGGCCTCCAAGGTAAATATGCGCCTATTTCCTTCCAGCAATTTCTGGCCTCGCGATGTCTTCCACAGTTGAGTACCATCTTCAAGCCATCTTCACCTAAGTCGTGAGCTTCTAAATATTTGTAAACAGCCTGTTTGACTAGCTCATCTTCTTCTTTTGAGAATTTCTTACCCCGCACAAGATTTTGATTCTTGCCACTATCTTCCGCACTCGGGCCATCTAATGGAGGAAAAACCTCAACATTTTCAGCAAAACTTACCCTCTTTGGTTTCTTTTTTGGATCTTTTCCTTCAGAACCGTCTTTTGCAACCTTCTCCTTCTTGCGCTTCCTATCTTTAATTGGCTTCTTTTCTTCACTCCCCGTAGTGTCATTCATAAAACGGGGATCAACTTCAGATTCCATGTACTTCTCATCTAGATTTTCACTTGCTACATAGCCCTGTCTTTCAATCCGTTCCTGTTTCTTTCTCTTGCTCCTCTTCTTCTCATGAATATCCTTCTTCACTATCACCGAATCCGCATCAGAAGATCCACTCACTTCCTCCACCTTTTGGTTATACCCGACAAGATCACCATCCCTGCTCCCCTTTTTCTTCTTTTTCTTCTTTATACTGACTTCATCAGCATCTTTTATTCCCTCAATGTTCTTGCCCCAAGACTTATTCTGCTCCTGAACTCCCGCATTGGGTACATCTACCAAATGCTTAGTTGTTAAGAAAGCTGCATCAGAAGATCCACTTGCTTCATCCATCTTTTGGTTATCCCTGACAGGATCACTATTCCTGCTCCCCTTTTTCATTTTCTTCTTTTTCTTTTTTATATTGACTTCATCTGAATCTTTTATTTCCCCGATGTTCTTGCCTAGAGACTTGTTCTGCTCCCGAACTTCCGCATCGGGTTTGTCATCTGCCAAATGCTTAGTTGCTGAGAAAGCCACATCTTCATCCATCTTCTTAACCTCTTTGTGCTTTTTATTCTTTTCCTTCTTTGTTTGGATCGGTAGTCTTTCTTCCATGGTCTCAAAGTCGCCATGCTGCATGTGCCCATCTCCATCTTCTCCCATCTGGTGGACCTCTGAGATACTCTTAGCTACGCTGCTTTTAGCGCCCTCACTGAGTTTACTTCCCTTCTTCACCGACTTCTCAAGTTCCTTCTCATCCTGCCCTACTTCTCCCTTCCTCCTCTTCTTCTCCTTCTTCTTTCTGCCACCCCCCTCATTTTCATCACCAACAGAACCCTTCGCACTTTCCGCTACAAATTCACTTCCATCGCCACGAACCTCCCTTTTCGTCTTACTCTTCTTCTTATCTCGATTAACCTTATCAACGCCAATCTCAACTCTGTCACCTGCGTCAACCTCTTGGTGATCCACATCCATCGCGACATCCACCGCATCCTCCTCAATTCTCCATCTCTTCTCCTTCTTTCCTCCCATTCTTGCAAGCACTGCAACTATCTCCCTTTTATAAACTCGAGGCGAAACAAATCTGGGGAAAAAAAAAAAACGCAACGCACGGGAACAACAGTAAGACCTTTTCCAATCACATGGTCACAGAAGTATTGAAAATATGAAAATCGGTCAATAATACAACGAAGCACCGGCACAGCAAGCCAAATCAGTTCGCCGACGAGAACAAATGCACAGTGATATACAAGAGCAAAAATTTCAAGAATCTTGCGACTTCCGATTCCACATACGCGCAAAGTGGGAGAGAGGCACTCACCGTGAGTTGATGGAGATCTACCGACGGCGAGGATCCGAAGGCGAGCTGGGGGTGGCGACGGGAAGTGATCGGCGGCGACTCGGCGAGCTGCAGAAAAAGAGAGAGAGGCAACGGCCGGGGCCGGGAGGCATAGAGACTCAGGCGAGGGACCGTACTGTGCGGTAGGGAGAAGCAAGACGAGACGAACTTGTTAGGGTTTTTCACTCTTCAGGGACGGAGCTACCAAAATCTCCAGATCATTATGCTCGTTGCAGTATATTTATTCTGAACTGTTTTACTAAATGTCGAAAATTCCAATTTATATGAACATATTTATTTCAAACTTTTTCTCATGGTGTAAAAAGTCTCTTCTTTTACTTAGGTGACACATCTACATTTCGTCATTATTTTGTTAAGTAATTGTTCAAAATAACATCATTTCTCAAACGACATAACATATTTATTACCTCAACATTCATTGACGGGACCTATATGGAAGGTAAATATGTCATATAAGTATAATTTTTTAATTTTTAATGTTAAAATAATATTAAAGTGAAAAAAATTAAAGTTAATCATTGTTATTATAGATGGAGTTAAAAGAAAATTTAAGAGTCAAAAGAGATTTACGAGTAGAACTAGTCCAACTAAAATTACGTGTTTGCATTTAAGATTTAGTTTCCCCATTTCATAAGAAACTAAACATGAAATTACATAAAGAGGATGATATTTAAAAATTTAAATTAACAAAGATATGACTTCTAAAGAAATGAAAATAAAATTGGAAATAAGTTATTTACTTTTCAAGAGAAATTAATAAAACTCATAATCTGGAGTGAACTAAAAATTCAACATATAAGGGGAAAGTTATTGCCCGGAAACACAAGTGAAATCAACTCCTTAATCAAAACTGCAATTGGGATGTCCACAAACTATGGGTACATTAATTGGTAGGAAACCTCTATCAGAAAGGAAAATTCGCGACATGTTATTGAAAATATTTATTGGTACTTTGATCTCATGTGGTAAAAATAATTTCAATATTTTGACTTTATATCAGGAAAAAAAATCAGATTTTAAATATTTTTCTTTTTCTTTTTTGTTTTTTATTTTCCATTTAAATATTTTTATTTTTATGGTCCGCCAATTGCCTTATAAGATTCAATTGCACATTATTGGTGTTCCTCAAACAAAGACTCGATTGCTATCAGCTTACACTATTTTTCTTTTCTTTTTTTGGTAAGGATCAACTTACACTATTGGTTAGTGTATAGACTCAAAAATTGTGCTCTAAACTTGAAATTGTCTTTGATAGAAGATGCTTTTATTTATTTTAATGGGCAACAATTAAATATTGTCATGCATTCGTGTTTCTCGATAGATTTTCATAACGATTTAGTTAAACTCCTTACAGATAGTTGGATGACTAGATATGAAAAGCTCAACAAGAAAGTCACTCCAATGCAAGCCATAGAGTCAAAATTCACAAAAGAAAATCGTTGGTTCCGTAGCCATTACCTCTGGTCACTCACATGAAAAAGGCAAAGAGTTCCGTTTTTTCCATCATCCTCATCTTTACACCACGTGCCTTTGATTTAAAAAAGTTATAAATTTGTTATGATTGTGCCAATTTGATTCAATTATTGCTTTGTCAATTGAGTTTAAAATCTTTTATATCAGTTCATCGGGCGAATTTTGGCTGATTAGCTTTGACAATAATTATTTTTAATAATTTATTTATTTAAAAAACACTTCTTTTCCTTCCTTTTTTTTTTCTTTTTTATTACAACTGTAGCCAGCAAGGTCGTCAGTGAAGCCGGCGGCAATCACCCCGCCTTGGACGTGACCTTGTTCAATCTAGCACGAGAGCTCCTTAGGGGCTTTTGTTAGCTCTCCGGTAGCCCGAGCGCGTGGTCCTGCTCTATATGATATCGGTTCAATGGCCACTTTTTAAAAAGAAAATTCTGACCTTGGGGAGCAGCATTTCTTTCTCGAATCGAATATCACCTTTCAAATGGAGCCTTCATTCTTCATTTTATACCCAAGAAAATTCCAGTGATTCCCAAATGTGTACTAATTGAAGAAGGTGGCCAAGCATTCAAGTTAGAATTCTATATCTCCCTACACAAACCAATATTGTTATAATGTTAGAATTGGATTAGAGAATTGAATATGTAGTCTTCACTGTACCGAAATAAAGATTGGATTTTTCACAAAAAAAAATATTTATATTAACGCAAAAACGAGTCTTTAAAAGAATATTGAAGTACGCCACTATTTTGAAGTAAAATTTAGGAAATTCTATTTGTTCTCTTACTTGTTATTGTGTTCAATTTTATGATTGCACTAGAAAATCCATTGCATGAACTTTAACTCGTAGGCCTCACTCACGACATAATTCTCACACATTTTCAGTCTTCAGAGTCCCTTATTATACATGGCCGAAAGGACGAAAATACCCATGTTCTAAGTAGCGCAAATAGCGACATGACCCCCTGTCAACTTTCACGACTAATCATGCATCGTCGAAAGTAACACGCCCATTTAGTCAATTGCGCAAGCACACACGTCACGATTTTGGAGCCCGTGCATGTTTTTGTCATGTCATTAATCATGTTTATTATTAAAAATTATTAAGAAAAAGGAAAAACATTTTTAAAGAACAAATAATATTATAAATTATTCACGTCGACGACGGTCAACCTCCATGTCATTGGCACTTGACCAAAATTAATTGAATGAATTGAACTAACATAGTTATAAAAGTTGAAGACTCGATTTGCTAAAAAATATTAGGATTGAATTGACGCAATTTTAATATATTTAAGGCACTTTTGACGATTTCCTTGTCATTTACACCAATTGTGGTCTATTTTTCACTTGACCAAATATTTCATTTTTGTCATGAGAGTATATTCGAAGGCATTCGGTTTCATGCTAATAATGGAATTACTAAATTTTTTCTTATAGTAAAATATTTGAATGGCACAAGACCCTAAGAATATGTCCTTTTTTTTGTGTCCAAGGACTCCATCATGTGCCCCCGTGCCCGGACGGCATCAAAAGGCAAAGTCCATATGCCTCGGGGGAGATTAGCTCAAGACTCTAATACCATGGCCCTCCCACTTAATACGCTAGTAATTACAAGTTTTGACATCAAACTCGGCGATGAGAGAGAAACTCTCAACTAATACAGTCATTCACCTTTGGGTAGACCCGAAGAATATGTCTTGCATTGGAGCCAGCAAGAAAACTTGATCCAAATAAATTTCCTTGAAAGGTTTTTGAGTGGATTTCCTAATTTGAGTAGTTTCCTAGTTTGAATGGATTTTCCTAAAACGTGCTTTTGATTTTGGATTAACATTAATTGCTTTGGGTGTAATTGAGGACTCGATAATAGTCAACTTTGTAATCTCTAGATTTATAGTGGGTTTCTTGACAACTAACTCACTTACTCTTTTTTATTGATTTCTCTAGTAATTTTCTTTTTCTTGAATTTGGATTCGACAAATTGGATATTCATCTTGTAATATAGTCTATGGCTTGTTACTCCTCGAACCTCCGTTGAATTCTTACAACAATAGACTCAGTTACTGAATTTGTGTGTAAAATATCTCTCCAAATTAGTTCAAATTATTAAAACGATAATATCTAATATTTTTATATAATTTAAAAACTAAATTGAGCGTGTAAAAAAAATCAAGAGTCATATAAAATGAATTAAAAACATAAGGACAACATCGTAGATCTGTTCTAAAGTTTAAGAACATGTCACACTTCTTTGACTTTTCTTATTTCTCGTTGTGTTCACTTGCCTACGAATGCTTGCTGCCACTGTCGCCCAGTCACGCGTGCCAAAGCTCGTTCATTTTCGCAAAGCAAGCCAGTGTCACGTTCATCTGAAGCCAGGAAAATTCCACCGCGCCTCCGAAACTTGGAATGTATATAACCGAGAAGAAAGAAATGGCGTGACCTGCATCTGAACCACGGAAATCGTCCCGCGCAACAGAGAGAGAGAGAGAGAGAGAGAGAGAGAGAGTGCAACCCGATATGGAAAATTGACCAGTCTTGAGAAACCCCAGACGAGTCCAAATCGAGAGGGGGGTCCCTTTGGCGAGCCTCTCGGCATCGATGATCTTAGCAAAGCAGTTTGAAGCTACACCACACTCGTCTTCCGGAACTTTATCCCTTCGGAATTCTTGGTTTTGGGGGAGTCGCCGAATAATCCCATCTTACCTATTTTCAGTGGCTCTCGTTCAACCCCCGTTGCGATTCACAAGTGCCGCTGCCACGCATATGGTAGGTACTACACTTACCCACTTTGCTTCCGCATTATTATATTTGCTTGTTCTCACTGAGACAAAAAGACCCAGGTTTGTTTGTCAGATGCCCAGAGAATTTATAAAAAACAGGGCCTAAATAGCTCTGCGTTTCGCAGTTCCAGACCCAGTTAGAACCGGCTTCTTGCTTGGTCGAGAGGACTCAAACTCCAGCTCGCCTAGGTAACTTTTCCCACCCTGTCGTTGCCTGGGTGCTCGAATCATATGCGCTCGTGGCTTAGCGCAGATTTTTCCTTGTGATGAGAAATGAAGGTGTGTGAAATGGGCGTTGGTTCTTTTAGCCGACTCCTATCTGAGCTCGATCGAGTTCACTTTGTCGAGTGATGATTTTGGTAGCTAGTCGTTGTTGGGTCACTTGTGTTTTGCCTCTTGGTTTCATAGTTTTTACTGATTGACGTTATTCCATGGTTTGATTCGATGGTCGGGTCTCTGCTGCATGAATGGTCATTTTCAATCATGTCTTGGTTCATTGCGTCGCCGAAGGGTGATGAACTTTTGATTCAGACTCTTTTTCTTTTCACTGCATACTTTTGCAAATGAAATCGACAGATGTCTCTAGAAGTGAGAACCCTTTGTCGAATTTGCAATTGTGTGGCGGTTTGGCTTCTTGTGCACAGATATTCCGGTGGGGAGCCGATGATCAGTTCTCTGAGAATTTTTGTCTTTATCTTACTTTACCGTCTTTCATGATTATTCTCTCTCATTCTGAGCACTCGCTGCTTTGTCCTGATGCACTGGTTCTTAATTACGGGTTCCGAGTGTTCATGTTTGATTCTTGGCATTTCTCCTATGGAGTGTGCTGCATATGTGTTCCTACTGAGCCACAGTATGCTACTTTGGCTGGTTCTTCCAAGAGTTTGATGCGTTTTTCAATCTGAAGGAAAATTTGGAACTAGGCGTCTTTGTAAAATGGAGTGTCTTATGCCAGGGCACTCTGTTGAATTTTCATACATTTGCTGTTCTTCGATGCTTTTCGGACTCTTTGCTTGAAAAATCAATCCCAAATTTTATTTTATTTCTGCCGAAGCTGTCATTTTTGTTCGTGAATGACTCAAATCGAGTCAGGGAACCATACTATTTTGGAAATCAAGATGGCAGGAACTGGTTATACTTGGTCGAACCCTGGCTTTGTATTCAAAGTGAAAAACAAAGCTAATTACTTCGGGATAAGCTATTTTCAGGGGCTAGGATACCCTCTCTGCAGGGTACTAAGGAAGCCTATGCAATGTTGGCCTTCCTTTCCAGCTATTCATGTGGCAGATACTCATCAGAAATTGGTAAAACTGTTTCTTCCCTACTGTAGGTCAACAATATATTGAGGCCAGAACATCATCATGGCACCGAGGGCACTGGACTATGAGTCACTGAATGAGAATGTGAAGAAAGTTCAGTATGCTGTTAGGGGTGAGCTGTATCTTCGTGCTTCAGAACTCCAAAAGGAAGGGAAGAAGGTATTAAAGTTCACTTGATTCAGCACTGCGTTGAGATAATGTGCTTCTGTGATTTGCTTACCATGCTGTCCTTAAGCTAATGCATCAACTTAATGGCCAGTGAAATTATGTGGTCGAGAGTTTTTATAGGAATGTGAGTATTAAACTTTTTATTCATTTAGTTTGCCAAAGTGTGATTCATTATTGTGGCCCTTCGATTGAATGACAGTAACTCAGTCTGTTAAGTATCTTGGAAAAAAAGACTACTTGTCTCTTTCAACATAATTTTGCTTATCTGTTCATCTGCAACTTTCACAAAAAAAAGATTAATATTCACATCATGGCCAAAAAAGTAGCTGACATCCACCTATATTTTGTTGTAGTGCATATGTATTTAAATCACTATTCAGGAAGGCATAAAACCATGTAGTTCTTCTCTTTCGTTTCCAATGTTAATGAATTCAGATTGAAAAAGTCATTCCTTATGTTTGGATATTTCCTCTTTACTTAATTACCAGTTTTATCTCTGCAGATCATATTTACAAATGTTGGCAACCCCCATGCTCTAGGACAGAAACCATTGACTTTTCCTCGTCAGGTTTGTTTCCCTTGTGACCTGTCAGTTTCACATCCTGCGGCATCCACCTACTCCACGACCTGATATGCTCTTTCCTTTTCCATTCTAACTAACCAAATATATTCATTATGTCAGGTGGTTGCATTGTGCCAAGCTCCATTCCTATTGGATGACCCAAATGTAGGATTGCTTTTCCCTGCTGATGCAATTGCAAGAGCCAAGCATTATCTCTCACTTACCACCGGTGGCTTAGGTATTTTAATCTTGTTGTTTAGATTCAACCCCTCCAGAATGGTAACTGTATCAGTCACCTAAGCATTCTTAGTCACAATATCACTTTTTGTCCATGCATCACTATCCATTTTCACTAGCAATCCACTGGCCTCGTAACATTAGTGGGAGGACCACCGCTGTGTGTATATATCGAAGGTCTTCCCAAGTAGTCTCATCATGTCAACATATAGAGTTTTACAGAATTTGTCATTTTTGTGTGCTTACCTTTATACCGAAGGGATTTCAAATTCTCAAAGGTTGGATTACCATGCTCCCATAAACATAATCATATTGATTGACACTTGCAGTCTGCAATTATGCATTTTATATGCCTTGTCTTTTTGATGGATGAATTATGTGGCCATTCAGTGGTGGTGCTTTGAAAGTGTATCATCTTATCTTTTCTTGCATTTTTGCTGCCATATCCACTTTAGGAAATTTTATTATCATCACAAAATAAGGAGCTCTTATGGAGGGTCCATTATGTCTCAGGTGCATATAGTGATTCGCGTGGTCTTCCGGGTATTAGGAAGGAAGTGGCAGAATTCATTGGAAGGCGTGATGGGTACCCAAGGTGATCGCAAAAGTCCTAAAGTACCACTACAGTGATTTCTTCATACGCCAGCTCCAGTGGAAGGGAACTGACCTTTTTTTAACTCTGATGGCAGTGACCCAGAGCTCATCTTTCTCACAGATGGTGCAAGCAAAGGTGTCATGCAGATGTTAAATACTATTATCCGTGGTGAAGGAGATGGGGTAATGATTTGCCCTCATGTTTGCTTGTAGATGTTCCATCTTTCCCCTTTCCAGTGTTCTGGCCCTTTTCTGAAGCTACTTTCTTTTTTTACTTGATCTTAATCTTCTTGGTCTCCTCTAAATATTGTAGTTAAGTAACTAATTCAATGGTGCCTGGGTTTACTGGGGAAAAATGCTGATTATTATTTACGCATCTGTCTTGCCAGGTTCTAGTGCCAGTCCCACAATACCCCCTCTATTCAGCTGCAATAGCCTTGTTCGGTGGTTCTCTTGTTCCGTATTATCTTGAGGAGACAGCAAATTGGGGTCTTGATGTAAATGATCTACGCCAATCAGTTTCACGGGCCCGTGCGAATGGAATTACAGTAAATACTTGGTTCTTTCTCTACTTGAATGTGTGCAGCTAATGGATATCTGAGAGGATTGTCACTTGATTTACATTGTGCATCAAAAGGAAACTGACAGAGCAGACTATGCACGCTGGTGCAGCTAACCAATTACTTATCTGGCCATCCTTTAGGAAAAATGCAGTTAAAATCATTTCGAAATCATCATCTTATTGTAACATTCCATGTCTGTTGTCAATGTAATCTCGTTTGTTGATAACTTGCTTAAGTAATGTGCTGCATTGTTCTCTCCACATCAAGCTACAATTTTTTGGATTTTGAACGACCAGGTGCGAGCTATGGTGATCATAAACCCTGGGAACCCTACAGGCCAGTGTCTCAGCGAAGCTAATTTGAAAGAAATTCTCTATTTCTGTTATCAAGAAAACTTAGTCTTGCTTGGAGATGAGGTTTATCAACAGAATGTCTACCAGGATGAGCGTCCCTTTATCAGTGCTAGAAAGGTAGCAATTTTTTGTCATTCGATTTAGTCTTACTCCTATAAATTCTCTTCAATCATCAAGCTCAATAGTATTTCCATTTTCCTCTTATGCTGGAAGGTTTTGTTGGATATGGGACCGCCTATTAGCAGGGAACTCCAGCTTGTTTCTTTCCACACTGTTTCAAAGGGATACTGGGGTGAATGTGGACAGAGAGGTGGATACTTTGAGATGACCAATATACCTGCCAAGGTTTGCCTCTCTACCACCATGTTGTGTTGCGGGTGGAATTGTGCCAATGGGTAGTGAACCTATTTACTCGACATGTATGCAGATCGGCTATTCAGATTAATTCTGAACCAAATTTGCAAATGTGAAGATTTAGGATCATAATCTTTTCTTATCAATTCTATGTTGTAGTCATCTGTATTCTGTCAATGTGTTATTCTTTCAATGTCGGCTATTACCGCCAGCTACAATCTTCTGTTTCCACAGGATGATGCACTTCTATAATTTATCTTTTCTTATCATAGGTGCTGATGCTCTTCTTTCACTTTCTATTTATGATTTCATTGTCGTATGGACATAATTTTTTTAATGGCATTGAGCAGTGGATAGCTGATGCATTAGTGGTGTCTCAATTTATACATTTTTTTGTGTGTGTCAATGCCCCTAGTTTACGTTCTCTTCATGTCTTAACATGGCAGAGTGTTGATGAAATCTACAAAGTTGCATCAGTATCACTTAGTCCTAACGTGCCTGCCCAGATTTTTGTAAGTTGCAATAATTTTCCATCGTAAGGGGTCGTTTATTGACCAAGCTACAACTAATCATCTGTTCAAATGATTTTGACGTTGTTTTTATTTATGATGCCATTCAGATGGGATTGATGGTTAACCCTCCTAAACCGGGAGATATATCATACGACCAATACATTCGTGAAAGGTACCACTCCTAAGACTCCACTGATCATAGAATTATTTTTTTTTTCCTTTTGGTAGACATGCTCTCAGGGAAGGTATTATTGTTCTCTGGACTTAAGGGAACTTAGAACAGCAGATTTACTTGCAGAAACTTATGTTAATGTTTAAAATGTGTATTTTGCAGCAAAGGGATCCTTGAATCACTGAGGCGACGAGCAAGGATGATGACCGATGGGTTCAACAGCTGCCGAAATGTAGTTTGCAACTTCACGGAAGGTATGACTCGTTAATTTTGCCTATAATCTCTTTTTCGCATTCTTGCCAATCTACCTTGAACTTTACCAAATTTTTGTCTGTGAGGATTAACACGTAACTTCTTTTAGGTGCAATGTATTCATTCCCACAAATTCGTTTGCCCCCAAGAGCCATACAGGCTGCTAGACAAGCTGGAAAAGTTCCTGATGTTTTCTACTGTCTCAAGCTTCTGGAAGCGACTGGCATTTCCACTGTCCCCGGTTCAGGATTCGGGCAGAAAGAAGGGTAAATATTCATCTACTCAGAACATTTCTGCAAAATCTTTCTCGTCTAAGACTCTAAGTGATAGTTTGTCTCTGTTCTCAATTTCCATAGATTTCCTTTCATCTGATTTTTCACGTTGTCTTTCGGGGTTTTGCACATGTGAAAATTTTTCTGAGTTAGTGAAAGTTCCTTTTCTTTTGCTGCGTATTGCTCTTTTTGTGAAGGTGATGAGCATTTTCCTGCAACATCTCAGACAGCGACCAGGCTAATCGTGATCCTTTGCCTGTAGGGTGTTCCATTTGAGGACAACAATCTTGCCTGCTGAGGAGGACATGCCAGAGATCATGGCGAGTTTCAAGAAGTTCAATGACGAGTTCATGGAGCAATACGAAGACCATCGGGGTTACTCCAGGATGTAGAGCTATGCTATAGGCCTCCAACAATCTGTAATATAATCTCCTTCTATGGTACAAGGACGAAGCGGAATCTCCTTGAATGCTCTCAATCTTTTCACCTCGATTTGGCCTGCGAACGCATTGTTATTGCATCCTTCCCCCGTACTTCCATACTATCCTTCGTTCGCATTAAATGTCTCTATAACGTTCTCTTTCTGACCTTTCTGGCTTTGATCTTGATGTGGAATTGAACGCTACAACTTTCTAGTGACAACTTGATGCTTGATGATGGATCTGAAGAACTTAGAATGAACGTTGCTGGCTATACCTAAGCAAGTGCCAGGTCCTATATGATTGCACTCGGGTTCTTCTTGTTGTTATCTTTGAATGAGCTGCATACTTTCGTGTTTACGGTAGGGACGAGTGTCGCGACCCTCTTGAGGGATGTTTGATTGCGAGGCAAAGTTAGTGGATTATTAAGTGCGGACGATTCCTCTCACGAGGTGGCATTGATACTTGGCTCGAGGTTCTTACGAACGTTATTGATCATAATTTGGTTTTGACTCGGTGAATTATAAATTTTTTAGTTTAACTGCTTTAGAAGCCGCTCCTAACCTCTTGCAAGTCGGTTAGTGATAAATGGTGTATTTGTTTCGCATAAAATGAATGATTTAGAAAATAAAAAATAAAAAATTATATCTCTTATGAAAATTGGATCAACAAAAAGTGTTGCACCATCCAATTGTTATCTATAATAAAATGGAATTTATAGATTAATTTTTTTCATCGATATCTGAAGTTAATTTTAGAAAAATGTCATCCAAATTATTCATTTTTACAACATAAATGTTGTCAGAGTAAAACGTGGGAGGGTGTTTCAATTTCATGATTCAGATATTTAAATTCCTCAATAAGATGGCTCTGTTTGTGTAACCGAAGTTACTATAAGATTTTATCCACAAATATCTATACATGATTATAAATTTATGCATTCATTTTATTCTCAATCTATGCTGGTTTAGTCCCTTTGAAGTTTGTTTACATATTCAAAAATGTTACCAGTTACTGGAATTTTCTATTAGGTTTAATTTTTAACTCATCCATTCCCTAATATTAGATATGGCAAAATAGGTCAAAGGCCCATATTTTAACGCATATTTCATAATGTAGGTCATAAATGGATTAACTTAAAAGGTTAATTGGGTCATAAATGGGTCATTTAATAATCTAATGGGTTTTAAATGCTTTATAAATCAGTCATAAGTGGGTTACCTAATTAATATTAAGTATTATTAATAAATCATTTCAAATTTTATTATTAAGCAATTTTTTAGACTATAAAAAAATTATGATATTCTAATTAATTAAATTTTTTAAATAATTTTTTTATATTCCTTTTTTTCTTTCCTATTTTTTCTCCTTTTTCCCTCTTTCTAAGTTGGTCACCAGCCAAGAGACGAGGGATGAACTCACTCGAGGAAGGAAAAAAAAAAGCAACATAAATTTAATATATATTTTTAAAATAAAATAATTGAAAAATTGAAAAATATTTTTAAAAAATTAAAAATATGTTGCTATTATTAAGCAATTTTTTCAAATTTTATTATTAAGCAATTTTTTAGACTATAAAAAAATTATGATATTCTAATTAATTAAATTTTTTAAATAATTTTTTTATATTCCTTTTTTTCTTTCCTATTTTTTCTCCTTTTTCCCTCTTTCTAAGTTGGTCACCAGCCAAGAGACGAGGGATGAACTCACTAGAGGAAGGAAAAAAACAACAACATAAATTTAATATATATTTTTAAAATAAAATAATTGAAAAATTGAAAAATATTTTTAAAAAATTAAAAAATATCAAAAATTCATATTGCATAAAATCATGTTAACGATACATCATGAATTAAATTTTCCTAAAATTGGTTAAATATTGAAGTGTTTTAACAATATAAGTCGGGTCGAGTATGAGTCACTAAAATTATATCGTGTGAAAATGGGTCAAAACGGGTTAAATTGATCAATATGAATTGGACCATTTTTTACCCGACTTACCCATTTGACGCCCCTACTTGAGAGGGCATTATGTAACTTGTTTCATTTAGTTAGGATATGTGGAATAAATAAATAATCAATAGAACAATATATCGGAACCAGGAGATATATACTTCCAAAGTTTTGGCCTTTCAAACTTCTCGCAACACAACAAAATAATAGGAAATGATCTCTAATTACGTAATTCCTTTTATTTTTTTAGCAATTTCGTGTTTATCACGAGATTCCGCTCGAAAATTTATGCAGAATAAAAGAAAAAGGCTGCCCAAAAAAAATATGGGAGCAATGAAATGCCCACTGAAAGTTTTTGCCTTATAAATTTTCTTACAATTACTTACCAACCAAATAATTTTAGCCACACAACTACCTACCATTTACTATTAGTATGAGAATATTGTGGAGTAATCTAGAAAGTTTGGATAAATTTTTTTACCAATTATTTTAGCCGATTATCTGCTTATGAGAAATATTCTTTCAAGATAGGAACCAATCAATTATACAATTAATAAGTAGTCACTGATTTATTGAACATTAAAAGTACGTCTCGATGTTATGTCGTTATCGAGAATAAGAAAAACCTAAATACCACAACGATATGGGTATTCTTAAATTATACATGAATATATATATTTAGATCTATTACTTCACCGTGTTTAATAAGATGACTAGGTAGGGAAAAATATTCGATTAATTTTGAGAAGAAAGATTAAATTTAGAAATAATTTATAATTTTGGCATGAAAACAGAGTTTGCTTTTTATTTTATTAAAAGCTTAATAAATATGCCTCCCAAAAAGAAAAAGAAAAATCAATCCCCGCAAAGGCCCCGATGATGAAAAGTTAAAAAGCTAGCGAGCGTATCGCCTCTCTCAACTGTTCTCGCGCGACTTGAGAAAATGCTTCTTCGCACGCCGATTTCTCCTGTTCTCGCGAGAAGAGAAGGGAACATTATCTCCATCGGTGATCGGCCGTAGACGGTGGTGATGAAGCAGAGAACATGGCCGCATCGCACGGACAACCCCCGTTTCGCCGCCCTCCCGCTCGAAGGCTTGAGCACCGACAACATCGCCGCCAAGCTCGTCCGCCACCGCCAGGCCGGCCGGCACATCTCGAAGCCGTCGCCGTCGTCGTCCAGGCTTAGAAGCCCCGCCTCGCGCCAGGCCCTTGCCCCCTCGGGATCGCAGAGACCCGCGCCGTCGTCCCGGGACTTCGCGGCCCTGCCGGATGACGTGCTCGCTAAGATCGCCGCCTCGTTCACGCAGTCAAACCTCCGGGCGGCGTCGCTGGTGTGCAGGTCGTGGAACGAGGCGCTCCGGCCACTGAGGGAGGCGATGCTGCTGCTCCATTGGGGGAAGCGGTTCAAGCACGGCCGGGGAGGGGCGCGAGCGAACCCGGAGAAGGCCCTCGAGTCGTTCCTGAAGGGAGCGGCGCGTGGCTCCACGCTCGCCATGGTCGATGCTGGCCTAATGTACTGGGAGATGGGGAAGAAGGAGGCCGCCATCGAATTGTATAGAAAAGCTGCTTCGCTCGGTGATCCGGCGGGGCATTGCAATTTGGGGATTGCCTACTTGCAAGGTTAGGGTTTAGTAATTTGGTAGTTGCACTAACCAATTATTGCTTCTTTGAGCTCAAGAAGATAAAGGGACTAGACTTTTACCGGTGTTTATGCGTCGTGATTGTTTCTTGGGGACTTGTGATGTGATGAGGAGATGCTATTTTTGTCTGACATTTTTCGACTTTTCTTTTTGTGTTTATGTTGTTCAACCTTTTAGCAAGCATTATCCCTCCGGAATGATGGTAAACGTCTGAAAGAGGAGCTTGTTGTCAGTTCATGTTCCTGCTTTTCGAAATTGAGATAATACTTGCTGTGAGTGGAGGTCTGGAGGATTGTGACTGGAACATTGACGAATCAGATTGCTGTCGAGAGTCATTTTCTCCATTTAAGTTTAGGAGATTTATGATATAGCGAGCTGATTGGCGGTTCAAGTGCATTATATTGCAAATGGGTCGTTGCTTTCGTACCCAATGTATTTGTGAACTCTATCATGTTTTGAAATTCCCTTCTTTCTGGGGTTATGCATGTTCTTATGATAACTCCGAGCTTGCAGATGAACCTTCAAAACCTGAGGAAGCTATTAAATGGTTGCGACTAGCTTCAACTGCTGGCCATGTCCGTGCGCAGTACCAATTGGCACTTTGCCTGCATCAAGGCTGTGGCCTGGATAATAATTTAGTGGAAGCGGTATGCTGCTTTTCTGTCTTTTGGCCTTATTTTTTGGAAGGCCGTGCGGCTGATTAAAATTCAAGAAAAATTCTTGTGCTAATGAGCTTCTGACATACTGTAAAGCCACCTCATCCACCCTTCCCCTTCCTCCCGTTCTGGGCACAATTTTATCTAGTAACTATACGTAGGTTTTTTTTTTTTTTGGCCGGTCGCTTTCCAATTCCTAATCTTCAGTTGTCTGAAAAATTGGTGAATTGAACAGTTGTGGCATTTGAACTTACTGAAGAATCAGATGTATACAGGACTGGAGAGTTCGATGCTTGTAGTAGGCTGCCTTTTGTCCCATTCTTTCATTGTATTTGAACATCATAAAGTACAAAACAAAGAAGAAACCTCGGTGAATTTTAGTTGAAGTCCAGGATGATAATGAAGCAGTAGATGTGTTCCATAGTCCTTTAATCTCACAAGACTCTGTTTGCAAATGGTTTGCGAGTGTCCATGATCAAAAATGAGTTCGCATGTGTCTGCAATAGATCCCTGCTTTCTTTTTTTTTCTTTTATCATTTTTGTCGCTTTTGATTATCAGGTTCTTTTGTCATAGGCTAGATGGTATCTGAAAGCTGCCGAAGGTGGTTATGTGCGTGCTATGTACAATGTTGCACTTTGCTACTCGTTTGGGGAGGGTTTACACCGAAATTGGAGACAAGCTAGAAGCTGGATGAAGCGAGCCGCTGATCGTGGTCACAGCAAAGCTCAATTTGAGCATGGGCTGAGCCTTTATTCAGTATGTAACAATTGCATGAAATTTTTTTTCATCATCCAGTGTGATTAAGCTACCCAATTTCATTCGGATGTTTCATTTTACCATTTTAATAGGATGAATGATGTCTGAGAATGGATATTTGATAAGTGTACTATCAGTTTTTGCCTACTTGCACTTTGCTTTCTTAAGGGAATAGAGATACCGATGGGGAATTTCTCACACTCTGCAGGAGGGTGAGATGCTGAAAGCTGTTGTATACTTGGAACTTGCTACTCGGGCTGGTGAAAGAGCAGCAGCTCACCTGAAGAATGTAATTCTCCAACAGCTGTCAGCACCATCACGTGATCGGGTGATGTTTCTTGCTGACAATTGGCGTGCTTTGCCTTCATCTCGCTGAGGTAGGTATTTACGAACTTAATGGTGCATACATTATGTCTACTGGCAATTTATAGGGAGCCCAATTATTGTTCTTTTAGTAGCATTTAGATGGATTTCAATTAAGCTTAGCTAGGTGAATGTGGTAAACACAAACACGAAGTACATTGCTTTTGGGTCAATCTTTTTTGCAAGGGATCGATCATGGCATGTACCGAAGATGGCTAAGCAATATACTCTGAATGCATAGGTTGCAAATAATCAGGATGCAATTGATCTATGAAAGCTGCGAGCTCTCTTATTTAATCATTTGATTATATATTGTAGCATATCATTTGCGGTACAAGTATATATTTTTGCTGATTTTAAGAAAATTGCAGATAAGGTTAATTGCACGAAATATGCTCTTCTGTTGATAAAAAATGCTCAGAGCGGGAGGCAACAGCGGTTGCTCTTCAAGCTGTCTTTAGAATGTATTAGTAACTCGTTTTACTGTACCACTTTCTTCAGTTCTCATTTCTGATGCTTCATATGTGTCAGGCTCTCTCTAGGATTAAAGTCGTGGGTATTCAAGTTTCTGAGGGCAAAAGGGACTGTCATGATGGACCTAGCTGCTGGTTGAGGGCTTTCCTGCTTGTGCTCCCTTACTGCACTGTGATGAAGCTGATCTTTGCCAGTTGTTTCGAACCTTTGCTTCATAGTAAGCGGACATATGGTTTGATGTTAAGAGGGTTAGACTCCACATGAATCCCTCGCAGGTTGTAAGATAAGTTTTGCCAACTCTGTAAAGTCATAAATGGTCACAGGAACTTTTGTGAATCGTAATAGTTGAAACTAGCAATTCGGTCCTCCATCTGAACGTCTGTTCCGACTACATTTTGAAGTCTTGCAAGTTTAGTCATCTCCTGAAATTGATCATGAATCTGGTTGTTGAATAACAGAGCCTGTTCAATGGTGAGCGGAGTTGTGGCCAACACATACTGTGCCAAGCAGAGTTGTGGATGGAACCATTAAGAACTAATGTCTTTCCTGAAGCTGATCTACATGTCAGTTTTTAGAATCTAGATCTGGAAGCCGCGACCGCCTGCAGTTCCTAGGCTTGGCCACTGCCCAATGAGCAAGTGTTCCTCACCTAGATGTGGTTCTTTTTCCTGCAAATCTCAAAAATTTGCTACGAGTCTTTTTATGTTAATCCACTTTTGACCGTGCGCGTGCACTGAACACTTAATCGAGCAAAATTGGAGAACCCAATTAATTATGACATTATGATGTTGGGCATGTCTGTTATCAATCCTAGTGGCAGGGGAAGAGCCTCCATATAGATACCGATTCGCGCCCACATGTTATAGTCAAAATCCTTAAAGCGACAGACTTGTCCCTTATAAGACTCGACTGTTTCGAGTTAATAGTCAAGTTGAGCTCCATCCTCAAGAGAAATAACACGCGCATGAAAATATTGAGTACCCTGAAATCCCTGGCATTGAGCTCCGCTGATTGTCTCGGAGAGCCCCCAATTCAGCTTAGGGTAGGCTAGGTAGAACCAATGCTTTGTGTAAAGCCAGAAATCTATCGACCCTCAGGAAGAACACCTCCGGCGCCCTGCTTTCTGGATTCATCACGGCAGAGTCATTTGTCTCTAATTTAAACCAACCAGCAGGGGGAGGATACCCCTCAAGATTCGAAGGTCTGCTCCTTCAACCGATTGCAATTATGAGCAGAACCACTTCGCAGCTCAGCAGCTTCGTGTAGAGTTTTCTTAACATCAAACTTGAGTGTGTCATATCCGCACTCGCTTCCCTATTTCTGCTTTTCCAGATATTCCCTATAACAAATGGGAACAGCAACTTCTAGGAAAGGCGGGTTTAATGCTGCTGCAGATTATTCATGTGCAGCATTAGAATCAATACATGCCTAAGAGGTTCCCTGAAGCAGCCGGTTGCTGAGTTATTCTGGTTTCTCTTGCTGGAAAGGTTCCTGGCCAACGAGCCAAAGGACCTTAAAGCATAAATTTGCAACGATGGTCATTTCCTTGACTATCTTCAGAAGCCGGTCCTCAACAGCCTTAGCAGCCAGTGAACATGTCCTAAAAGCCGCATGCCTAAGATCACTGTTCAGTTCAGCAGCTGCAGTTTATCTCCATCAATGTCACGAAACAAGTGTATGGCAACTCTTCATATTTTCCCTCGACCAACTTTGCCAAATAAAGCAATCCTTTTGTCTTGGTTATTTTACTACTATTGGGAGAGTTCCCTCTGCAAGCATCCACAAAGCCACCGCACAACTACATTTCATTTTAAGTTTAATCTCTGCGTGTCTCACTCTCTCTTTCCTTCCTTCCCTTGACCCCCCTATCTATTACCGCCACAAATCCTGACTTTGTTCAGGCCTTCATCGCACAAACCCCACGTCCCACCTTTCATCGCCATCCTCCTCTATTCTTTCAGTGCGGCGAGCTTCCATATCGCAAGGTGGACCCCGTCGTCAAAAGTGATCAGGAGCGATCTCAATTGGCTCTCCGAGAGTCCTCAGCCTTCCCGCCACGCCGAGGTCGAGCTTCTTCTTCTTCTTCTTCTTCTTCCGTTCCACGATGGCGTCGCGCGATCCCGCGGATCTGTAGCGTTCGATGATGCACCTGGCCTCCCCGCTATCCGGCGGCCAGACATCCGGCCCAGAAGGGAAGTCGCCGCTGGCCGCGGCTGCGGGGCAGACGACGATGCATGTGTCACGTCGCGGAGGACGGAGAACTCTTGGGCTTTCTTCTGCCTTTCTTCCTCTTCTCGTGCGCGATTCTGCGCGCCCTCCCGTTGGGCATGAGGCCCTCTGGCGACTTGCCCCCACCCATGCTTCGATCGAACGGTATTTTTGGGGCTTTTCTCTTGATCGACGAGAAAAGAACGCGGCACAGGGAATGGGTTTCCAAGATCTCCGGAGTTCAGCCCCAGGATGCGACGCTGGGGGCTGAAAGACGGCGATCTGGACTTGAACGTCGCTGATTCCCAGCTTTATGCACGGACAAGGTGTTCTCTGCTCGTGCCTGTAAGATACCTGACCATGCGCCGACCGTCGGGCAACGGTCAATGGTGGTTACCAACGGTAACCCGACAGACGGTTGGTCCCCTCTAACGGAAAAATCGAACTCAATGAGGTAAATATTTGCTGACGATTTTCGGAGGATTCGAAGGTTTAGCCACTCAGTCGGGATGCTTTCTTGGCGACGTTATTTGACGGCACAATCCGACAGTACCATTTGTCAGAGTATTTAATTAAAAAGATAAAAGACTGCATCTGTGGGGATATTGTTGCCACGTGGAAATCTAACTTAGACAAGCATTTAAAGTAATTTTATTTCGTAAAAAAATATAACATATTTGACAAATATTTTTTAAAAATTTATTTTCCAAAGAAACGATACAGCGCGTCAGTCGATGTTCATGGGGGAAATCTGCTGTTTAGATTACGATTTGAGCTCGCTCGTCAGTCGTTCTTCCATGTTTTTCATGGACAGTAATCTGCTGCGAGGGAGAGGCCGCCCCGCCAAGGGCATGTCCAAAAGAATCGAAACGTCGCTACAGCGATGTAGTTACAATGACAATCGTCAAAGTTTCAGTTGTGGAGAAAAACGAATCCATCTCGCCGGTCACGGTTAGTACGGAGGAGGAGACACTGGTGACGGACGGGGTGATGCAAAGAGGCCGACTTATCGAGCGGGAGAGCAGTCTCTTCTGTTATGGTTCAAAATGGCAGGCGGGCGTCCTCTTCGCGATGAGTATGCTGAAGATAACACTCCGGGATACAGGTCCGAAACAACCTGCATTCACCACTTATACCCACAAGAAAAGCATTATTGGTAGATTTCTTTTCCATCAGCTGCAGCTCAACCACAGTGTCGAGCTCCACGATCAGCAAAGAGCCCACAATTCGGCTTGGATAAGACGAATTAGAACCAAAGCTTCGTGTAAAGCCGCTGACCCTTTCGACCTTAGTGATCATGAAGAGCACCTCCAGCAGCCCCCAAGACGGATTCATCAAAGCCGCGCCCATCCGTATTGGATTTAAACCAACCACCACGGGGAGGTGGCCTTTTCGGATTTGAAGATTTGCTCTTTTTCTACTGATTGCAAGTCCAGAGAGGCTGTAACGCCCCCAACTCGACCCAACATATAAAATATCATAAATTTAATTCATGTTAACGTTAACGTAAAGTGACATGCCTTTAGGCCGGACTTAACATGCACACGGGTCGTTACAACCTCTCTTGGTATGAGTTATTACTGAAATGATCCCTAGACACTCCATGGCACCTGCTTTTCGAAGGTTGGAGAAGAAATTCCATAAACATACGTCTAACTCAGTAATCCTGTGAGAGGAATTATGCGGGGAAGAATGAAAGCCTTCGGATGTCACTCTTGTAAAATTGGCTCGCAGGCGCGATGCGCAATCACGTTTGTCTTCACATATGAAAGAACTTCTCTTTCCATCGGTACCTACAAACAACAGACGAACAAACGATGATATAGTTGATTAATAAGAGTTTGGGAATTTCACCTGAGCCGCAATCCTACTTCTTGATCACTAAAAATAACATCATCAAACAAAACCCGTTCCCCTTGTAAAACGCAGTATATGGATACACGCCATATCTGCATGGTGACAAAAACATAAGTCGTGTAAGACTGATTCAGTAGACAGGCAACAAGATCCGATAGACCATGAGCAAAGCCAAGTAGAACCCTTTAGTGTACCCTCTTTCTCTACACGCCACAAATGGAGGCGACACCCACCTAATTTTGAACAAGACGAGAGATGAGATACCAGTAGATATGCAGAATACAACGATGCAGCGGACCTGCCTCATTTGCAGCTGTCACACCCACCACCACCACACACAGATGCCTCGTTTTGTATGGGTTTGACAGATCAGTCCATGACCAAAATCAAATGTCACTTGCCAACAACTGGCATGAGGAAACAAGGTTGTGGGCCGATTTGGTAAGGACCTAACTGCATTATTGGTTGGAACTAAAATGCACTATGGTCTGGTCTCAGCCCAATTACGATTGTGCAACCAAATTGAAGAACCAACAGCCCCAGAAGAGAAGCATGCATCATCACATCATTCAAGCTTGTCGATGCCAAATATCAAAGTTGAGCAGATCCACTACAGACAATGAAACAGCTCACTGTATCAATAGACGCGTTTTCATGCTTCGATTTCACTTACCTGCACATAATAGAACCCAGCCACTTGGGATCCCAGTTGGAAAGGAGAACAATTAAGGCCACAGGACAATCTGTTTGCCCATGCAAACATCAAGTTCCATTAGACAAAAGCAACCGTAAAGGCATGAATACTGTCTTTCAAATTTCAATCCACTGTGCTGCAAATGTGCATATGATGACTGATTTACAATTTTGACCTAAGTCCCCTAACCTGTCTGTGCTTATAAAACAAAAGTACTTTTTCCAGATGACCAACAAATGAAAAATCATAGAACGCAGTTCTCAGATTTCAGGGCAAGTATGAATGCATACGATGAGAATAGACATCAGCATGATACATCTTGATTTGGTATATAGCCTCGGAAATCAAATTCCTTAATTCAAGATTCTGCCCAGTTATGGAATGATCTACTCCCTCGAGTGCAGTCAAGATCCTGGCTCTTTCTAGATCCTCATTATCTCCAGCATATTTTGCAAGGTAGCAGAGGAGGATCAGCGCATTCAGCTGAGCTTGTTCATTGCCCCTCAAAAGTCTTATGAGAGGAGGGACTCCACCGAACTCGACTATTGCCTTTGAATGTGTAGTGCAGAGATAATTATCTGGACAAGCAAACTTCACCAGAGAAATGGCAGCTTCAGTAGCCACATCTTCATCTCTGTGGCTCAGTTGGGTTACTAGCGGCTGAATTACTCTGGTTTCTCTTGCTGGAAATGTCCTGGCCAACGAACCAATGGACCTTATGGCAGGGATTTGCAATGATGGGCGGTCTATTTCCTTGACTATCCTCAAAAGCTGATCCACAACAGCCTTAGCAGCCGGAGAACTCGTCTTAAAAGCCACGCGCCTTAAATCACTGTTCAGTTCAGCAGCTGCAGTTATCTCCATCAATGTCATCAAACAATTGTACTGCAACTTATCATGCTCTTTCTCAACCAACTTTGCCAAACAGAGCAATCCTTTAGTCTCACTTATCCTCCTACTATTGGAAACATTACCCTTTGCAAGCATCCACAAAGCCTCCGCACAACTACATTTCAGTTTAAGCTTAATTTCTGGCGTTTCTCCCTCTCTTTCTTTCCTGTGACCCCCCAATCTATTAACCCCATCAGACAATGAGCGTGAATGAGAGCTCGATTGAGGAAGATGGCTGTTGGATTTTGCCATAGTAGATTTACCCTTTTCCTTGTTCAATTGAATGATCGAATGTATACTTTGCTTACCCAAACGTACTTTCATATCATCCTCCATAAATGTCTCGAATGACAACATTGACACCAGAGGGCTAATGGCATTCTCCCTCGCGAAATCATCCTGCGCAACGGGGTCGAACTCTGCCATCCTTGCAACCAACCGTGCCACATGTATCTGCACACGCATAGGTGCATCCCTGAGGACCTTCACAATAAGAGGAACGCCGAGTTCATTCACGATGACCCTGACTCGCTCTTGATCGTTGGCCAAGTTGAAAAGCGCGATCGCAGCGGCAATTTGCGCCTCCGGGGCTGCAGCCTCCTTCAAGAGCTTCAACAAAGGAGAAACCCCACCTTCCTCCACAATAATCTTCTTGTTACGGTCATTATCCTCCGCTAGCGAAGCCAATTCATTGGCAGCCTCGATTCGGTCCGACGATTCTCCCGCATGAATAGAAGCAATGAAGGACCAAACCCACGCCACAATCGGGTCATTACTTGCGATCGGCGGCAAAGAGAGCACAATCCCGCCGCCGCCAGGCGCGTCAGAGTCAAGAATACTCAATAACCACTTCATATCCCCAACAGAGGCCTCTAGCATGCTCAACACTTTCCTAAAATCCGTGACGCTAGTGATCGTAAACAAGCGGCGAATTAGGTTCTGGCGCTTACACTTGCGCGCGAGGCACAGGGCTCGCTCGAGGCTCCTGGCGACCTCCGCGGCCACCCGCCGGACGGGGCGCTCGTAGAGCGGCGCCGCCCTCGAGGTCGTAAGCCGGGCTAGTGCCCGGAGCATCTGCAAGAGCCTCTCCGCCTGCTTCCCGATCTCGGCGCACTCGAGCTTGAACGACTTGGACTCCTCGACAGCCGAGCGGACCTGCTCCGACAGGAATATAGCGTGCGACAGCGCCCCCTCGAGGCGGCTCTCCCGGTGCTCCGCCTCCTTCGGCTCGGCGGTCCTCGGCGGCGGCTTGC
The DNA here is from genome assembly GCA_019926035.1 of Melaleuca alternifolia. Classification (NCBI taxonomy): domain Eukaryota; kingdom Viridiplantae; phylum Streptophyta; class Magnoliopsida; order Myrtales; family Myrtaceae; genus Melaleuca; species Melaleuca alternifolia. Next base: position 3,153,414 of record JAGKPW010000144.1, read on the forward strand.
GATTCATCCGGAGCTGCGAACCTACCAGTAGCGACGGAGCGATCGGACGCTTCGGATTAATCGAAGGTCGGTCGGACTCAGACCCGGACTCGAGCGACAGCTTCCGGCGAAGGCGTCAGAGCCCCGATCGGCATGTCTTCACGTTCGGTGAGAGAGGATCGCAACCCGTCTTCTCCGCGAAGCGCGTGTAGAGAAAGAGGGAGAAGGGTAGAGACTAGAGAGAGAAGCCGAGTCAACCTTCGCCTGTCATTTCCATGGACTCTCTCGAGCAAGAGCAAGACTCCTGGTTTACGTTACTCGATTTGAGGACGAAGGGTGGAAGCGACAAGCACGCGCCTGGGGGAGCGCGTGGTTGGGGAGATTCTCTTCGTGCATTTTCTCTTTTTGGTTCGTAGCTGTGGAATCAATGAGACAAATATTAGTTTTATATATATATATATATATATATATATATATTCAATTACGAAACCCATATATATATATATATATATAAATCTATATAAATTAATACGGAACGTATATTCTTCGGCTTGTTCTCGAAGTTTCTGCGGATAGGCGATACGACTATCATACGGCTCTCATTTTTTGGGTCAAATTTTTTCATGCCATCGTTTATATTTTATGACTTAAAAAAGAAATGATCTCTTTCGATAATTCTTATAACTAAATATGCAACCTGCCTTATCGGTAACATTTTTTTAACAGAGCTTCTAAAAAATTCCGACAGCAAATTAACCGTTAACGGAGCTTCTAATAAGATTTTGATAGTTAATAAAGTATTAAACTTCTTCAATTTGTGACACCAAACATCATACAATTGCGTGGAGCAAAATTCGTTCACCACAATTGTTGATAGTATCGAGTTTTCACAAATTTAAGATCCATTTTTTTCCTCAAAAACATACGTTTTAAAAAATAATTGATTTATGGCTTGTAATAATCAGCAAATTAAAAGTAATTACATTATGGATAATTTTTTTACTTAAATAATTTTGTAGATAATAAAAATACTTTTCACTCTTTTTATCTATGTAAGAGAACTAAGCTATCATTTTTACGTGAGGAAAGGAGAGATAAGAAATTTTTTTTTCTTATTTAGGTAACGAGAGATGATAAATCTTTGTTTTTCTTTTTGGTTTGCTTACTCCATTTTAATTTTTTCTAAGGAAATTAAAAAGATATTTCTGATTTTAATTAAAAAATAATAATGAAAAAGTTAATGAATTTACTTTGTGATTTTTGTTTTTGTGCCACGGCATCCTTCTGTCAAATTTCTAATTTTAAAAAGTTGTGGCACCTCAGTATCTAGCGAGCCGGGGTTGCCTTTGTCTAGTAGCACTTTTGGTTTGGGCCTTTAGAATCTCCCCCAAAAGTCCTAGGTTGGAACAATATGTGGGGATTAAAATACAATTCTTTAACTTTGATATTCTACTAGAGTCGCCATCAATCAATTTAGATGAACGTAGGCCGATTGGACACCCAATAGGCCTAGATAATGACGAGAAGATCGATCAATTAGGTGGACAAGTGAAGGAACTCTGACCTTATAAGTTACAGAAATTTATGGCGCGTTTGGCAATCATTCTCGTTCTAGACGTAATTTTTTTTTAGAATGAGTTTTTTTTTTAGAAATGGTTTTCGAATAAGTTTTTTGGAAGAGAAACATGTTTGATAATTGTACATAATTTCTATCTCTGAAATATAAAAATAAAAAAAATGTTGCGGTAAGAGATAAGAACAAAATATAAAAAATTAGTTTATTTATTGGTACTGTTCATTCTCGTCCCAAAATTAGAAAATCAAAAGTTTTTCGGTTCTCATTTCTCGTCCCAAATGCATCCCTTGTCATTTTTTCATCTCGGGAACATAGATTTCTCGTTCCAAACTCGTCCAAGGACGAGAAATTGAGAATGTGAATGGTTATCAAACACGCCTTTAGTTACTCGTAGGACGGATTAGCGTTCCACGATGCCCTTTTGGTGCCAAAGCTCTGTTTTTGTTGTGTTAAGTCCCAAAACATTCATCAGTTGATATATTAAGCATACATGATACTTTTTACTTTAAAATATTGAAATATCACCGAGACACTTACTCGACTTTGTCATCGATCAACATCTCATTTTCTCGTGTAAAATGTAGTGACTTTGTTTGTTTAGTGAAAGTACGTATGTGTATCTCAGCGGAAGTGCAAAATTCATTGATAATATAAGAGAATGGTGTGACATGATGATAATTACATGCGATAAGACATGTCAAATCACATGTAATGCATGACGGTGAAATGATATGACATGATAATAGTAACACGCGCCATTACTTAACATGTCGAGCGCAAAATATTACAATAAAATAACATAATATCATAGTAAGTACGTGCAGCATGACATGGCAAATCAAATGCAAATCAGAACGACCACTTGGCGATTAACTTGTTCGTCCAACGTGGCAAATTTGTTGCAAATCAACAACAGAGAAGTTACGTGATATGGGAATAATTACATGCAATATGACGTAAACAGAGAAGTTAGGTGATATTGATGCTCGACTCCTAGCCGCATCGTCATGGCCTATCCTCCACTTGAACCTATTGCCATCGTCATATCCCTTTCGACCTACATCGCCTTTTCACCATGCTTTTACAAAGTGTTTCCATTAGAGCTAGCATGTAATGGCCTCATCGTAGATTCAATCAGTCACAATAACGACCTACTAACAAGTCAGCATGGTGATATATCGTACTGCTCGAGATACGCAACGACATATCCTAAGCTTTCAAGCTCTCATTTCGATATCATGACAGCTTAAAAACACGTGTTTTTAATTAAAAGGGGAGCATGAGCATGATGATGAGCTCTCAAAACGATACATTTGTCCCATATTTATTCAAAATCGGTGCACTCGTGCCATATTTATCCTTGATAAATCTTTACATCACAAAAAATTATACACCAATATAGTCGTGTCATGTTTATTCCAAAATAGTGCATATGTGTCATATTTATCCCTAAAAAATTCTAGAGGTTAACGACAATTAAAGATAAATATGACACGAGTTCATTAGTTTACAATAAGTATGACACACATGTATCGATTTGGGATTTTTTATGACATTAGCCCAAAATATAAAAGCACATAACTACATAAAAATTGCACCAATTTCACATTCTAAATTTAAGCAGTAGCAATAAATCGATGTCGCTGTATACGTGACGTGTACCGCCCTAAATTCAGTAAGTCGGACCAAATCGATCATATGTTAAGTCTCTACGTCAATTTAACAAGGTCTCATGATAAAATTGGTAATAGAAAGTGTAATTAGGCAATAAATACGATTCACCAAATCCAAAATTAGCGATCCAAGGCTTAAAGTGAGCTTAATTCTTCTGAAACCCAAGTTCCAATATTATTGAAAAAAATTAATTAACTTTGAAGCATTTGCATAAGTAGAACATGCCAATTACTCAGAATTTAATAACTCAAGTATAGCCTATTATGTCAAATTGATTTTCGTTTTAGGGGTAATACAGCCACAAGTACATGAACTTTTACATGTTAAACAATAGAGTCACCTGCCTTGTGGACAGGTGACCAGATTTGGGGGCTGTCCAATTTGAGATCGGACGGCCCTCAATAAATGGGAAAAGCTTTTAATTTTTTTTTTGTTATTGTGAAAAAGTTTTTTTTGTCCCTAGCCGTCTAATCTGAGATCGAACGGCTGGGGGCACATCAGGTCACCCCTTTCCCGCAAGTACGCAGGGCAGGTGATCCAATTCCAACGAGAACCACCGGCGGATCCCTCGCGAGCTGAGTCGGCTTTGGAAATAGCGTGGCTTGGCTCAACCCAGCTCAATGACGCAGCTCCGCGACTCAGCTCAACGCCGATGCAAGGCAAGCTCGGGCAACAACGAAAAGAAGGTAAACCAACTTCATTTTCACCTTACTCCTTAGTGACAAACTAAATAAAAAAACGCGCCCGTTTTGACGATGGGTAAGTGGTAGTAGATCCTTACAGTCACAGCAATTGAGAAACTCAATAGTGATTATTGGGCGTAACTGGCATCGGGCGTCACTGACAATAATCCTTGAGCCCCATCTGACCGAGGAAGTAGGTCGAGATAGATTGTCTCGTGACATGCGAGAGTCACTTCGTGGCGATGTGCGACCCTCTCACAGTACTTTTTTTTTTGGTCGAAAAAAAAATTATCATGGTTGATTAGGTAAGCGGCCCGGCCCAACAGTCCCCCCCTTTTTTTTACCCCTTCTCCTCATCATCTCTTATATCTCTTTTAATTTTTTTTTATATTCATTATCTTATGTTTAAAATTCTCTGATTTTGATAATAAATAATCGCTTATAAATATAAAATGATAAAAATAACTTCATCATTAATGAAAATATTAAAAGTATAAATCGTGGTGAACGACGGAAAATATTTTTTATTGGTGAATTATTTTAAATTATAAAGAATATTTTGTTAATATTTTTTTAAAATTATTACTTTTTTTAGCGGTGTGGCATCAGACGAGCACGACGCCCGACTGATTTTTCCCACGCAGCACCGAATGGCTGCGAGGCTCTCCCCTTCTCTATAACCACGACTCAATTCCGTCTTCGCGTTCTCTCTCTCTCTCTCTCTCTCTCTCATTCCTCCACGACATTGCCACTGCCATGACCGGGCTTCGCCTCCTCTATCACACGCAACCGCCTCCGTGCCTCCTCCTCTCCACCTCCCTCCCCCACGCCCGCCCTCTCTCGGTCGCCGCCGCCGCCCGGCTCCCTCTCCCGCGCGCTAGCCTCCGCGTCGCCTCCTCCCGCGCCCGGCGGCGCCGCCCTTTCCGGCCGAAATCCTCGTCGATCAACGGTGCCGTCGCGCAGGAGCGTCCCGAGCCGTTGCTCGGGGCCAGCGGAGGGAGCGATGCCGGGGCGCTCAAGAAGCTCCGGAGGTGGTTGGAGTCCGTCCGGTCGGTGTTGCCGGGGGGGAGGTGGTGGGACTTGTCGGAGGACGTGGAGGTCAAGATGCTGGCACAGCCGGTCACGGTGTGGCGTGCGCTGACCAGGATGTGGGGATTGGTCTCCAGGGACCGGTGGATCATTTTCGCCGCCTTCTCCACCCTCATTGTCGCCGCGGTTGGTGATTGATTGTTTGGGCCATTCTTTCGTCAGGACTCCTGCTTTAGTCGTTAATTTTCTATTACTAGGTTGTGTTGGAAGTAGTGTTGTGTAACTCTTGTGCAATTCGTTTGTTCATTCGTTGTTGAGTGTGATTTGTTGCATTTTGTTTTTGCATAATTCTGTCGCTGCATTTTTATATCAGCATGATGGGAATGACTTCCTTGTCAAGCTCATAAGTTCAGATACATGATTGCTATGCGGTAATTTATCACATTACGCTTGGGATACTTTTAGTATTGGATTGCAATCGAAGTTTTTGAATTTGGCGGTAGTCATGTATGATGGCCATTTTTGGATGAGGTCGTCTTTAGTTTATGGAAGTGCATCAACTTGTCATTAGCAAGGAGAGAATATAATTGTACGGAATAAGGTGAGGGAAATCAGACAGCTTAATTCATTGCAGAGCTCGGTACAATTTCGGATGGTATAGTGTGCAAGAACTTCTAAGTGCATACTGTTAATGGACTCAGGGACTGCAAATCGCTCTTTTAGGTGAGATAGGAAAACTGTGGTGTCGCATTTGAATCTTTGAATCTCCTTCATGTAATAAGTTTCTTTTTCTTGAGATGAACTGAAAACCTATTGCTAGCTCAATATAGCATTTAACGAAGATAATTCTAACTTATTACATATTTTGGATACTTATTTGAGCTATTCATAACGTCCTATTGTTACCGAGAAAAGAAAAAAATATTTAGCCTATCCAATAGCCAGTCACAAAAAGACCAAAAGAAATAAAAATGTGTCATGGAAACAAACAAGAGAATGGCCAGCAGTCCTTTCTTGCTTTTTCTCTAAAGGGGTTGGGTGATAATTCCAGCCCTTTCGTTGCCTGTAATGTCAGACCACTAAGCGCACTTCAGTCTTTGGGATTTAAGTGGTGGCTACGGTCAGTGAATTTACTAGTAATCTGGTGTCTGGTGTTGGTGCAGTTATCCTTCAGTTTTTTTTAGATACCACACATACCTAAACAAACTAATTCTTGGTTTTATTTATTTTGGTCCATTTTAATGATATTGCTCTTCCTCTTTCCAGCTTTCAGAGATCTCTATACCACATTACTTGACGGCATCAATATTCTCGGCACAGAGCGGGAACATCGCAGTGTTTCATCGGAATGTGTGTCTCCTGGTTCTTCTGTGCATCAGTGCTGGAATTTGCAGGTTGAAATCTTGTATGGTCAAAACTCCCTTCTCCTCTAAGTTGCCAAATGTAGAACGTTTTTTCTCTATTCCTTTGTTAGTCCTTTTCTAATGTCCAAATTTTAGTTTTCGTAATACTATACCATATGTCAGTTATCTGATTGACAATATATATTGACACATTGTATAAGGGCATTTCTTAGTGCAGTTTTATGTTTGCATTTGATCGTTTTGATGTTGCCAATATTGCTTAGTTCTCTGGTGAACCTTTAAGTATCTCGAATCCCCAGATTTTGAGGGAGATCTTTGACCTCATGCTCTGTTCATTTGATGAACAGTGGTGTACGTGGTTGCTGTTTCGGCATTGCAAATATGATCCTTGTGAGTTCCCATTTTATTTTGTCATTAAAAAAATGACAAGTTGCCAAAATTGAAGTGTTTCCAAGGCTGTCTTGTACTGTTCATTGATGGTTACTTGTTGCTATACCTTTAGACATTGTCATGTTTTCATGGAAAAGTAATCGATAAAGCTAGTATCATGCAGCTCTCCACTGGATGTAGCGGATGCTCATGATGCACGGAACGGTTTAACCTAGCATAATTCCTTGTTCAATAAGAGTTATTTCATTTTTCTTCTCAGTCTCTTTGGAGCTGTTGAAGCACCTACTGATTCATTTGCTAGCATGGACTCAGTTACTAGTCATGGAAAAAATTCTTAATTGTATTGCATCCAGGCTGCTGGCTTTGATAATTGGTCTTGAAATAGCTAAAAAGATGGATTTCTCAAATTTTTAATCCTTAATTTCACTTTCTTTCTATCGTTTAGCTGAATTTATTGTACTTACTGCAGAAATGGTGCTGAACAGATTTATGGCACAGAGCATAACAGAATCATGTAAAAAACTCAATTAGTGAGACGGTGCTTGGAGATGATTGTTGTTCTCTAATAGTTGAAGAGAAACACATCACCTTTAAATGTGACATTACATGACCTATAAAAGCTACAAATCTTTGCTGCTTGTTTAGGACTGAAGGAGGAGGATTTCTTGATATTATTAGAAATTCATAATTGGGATATTATATCATAACAAATAGGAGCAAGAGTTGTAATCTTTTTTAAGAATGCCTCGGGATAACTACAACATCCAGGGCTTATCTATGGCAAGTACCCGTTTTATGGAAGATCTGTCTGATGAGATGGACATCAAGGCTAACTTGGTTTACTCTTTTGTAGGTCAAGCGAATGAGAGAAACTCTGTACCAGTCTCTCCTTTCACAGGTAGAGGAGATATCAACACTCTTTTCGCAAGCTGGATCATCTGACCTCCATGTTTGTTGAGATACTTCATATGATGTCCTTTTCTTAATACAAATGATGTAGGATATCTCCTTCTTTGATGGGGAAACAGTGGGTGATTTGACTAGCAGGCTTGGTGCGGATTGTCAGCAAGTGTCACGTGTAATTGGCAATGATCTTAACCTGATATTGCGCAATGCCCTTCAGGTTGATTTCATACTTAGGAGGCCGCATGTTTTGCTCATACTATTTCCACAACTTTGTAGTCTTATGCCTTAACCCCTGCAGGGTGCAGGTTCATTGATCTACTTGCTAATCCTGTCATGGCCGCTTGGTCTATGCACACTGGCTATATGCTCTACTTTGTCAGCAATTATGCTTATTTATGGCCAGTAAGATCTTTTGGCCTTCACGCTGGCTATATGCTCTACTTTGCATTTTACATACTTACAATGTTCTTACGCCTCTGTTCTCCTGCCACATCATGTAGCATTTATCACATAACTATAATGTTTCATGCAGGTATCAGAAGAAGTCTGCAAAGCTAACCCAGGAGTACACTGCTTCTGCTAATGAAGTAGGAACTGACTTTATGTTTTCTGAACTTTCTTCTTTATCAGAATGAGTTATCAGTTAAAAGCATCTCCCCTTGCCTTTTAAATTTTTTCCTCTTTTTCTTTCGTTTTTTTCTTTTGGTAAATGACAATTTTGTTCATAGGTGGCCCAAGAGACATTCTCTCTTATGAGAACAGTACGTGTTTATGGAACGGAAAAGCAAGAACTCCAGAGGTGATCATTAGTATTTCACAGTTCAAAAGATGCCTCTTTTTATGCACTTTCATATGAAGGACAAGTTGTGCTTGCAACAAATGAAACTGCTTAGATGGTGGCTTAACCAACATGGTATATTTCTTTATCTATTATAGGTACACAAAATGGCTTGAAAAACTGGCTGGCATAAGCTTGAGGCAGAGTGCTGCATATGGATTTTGGAATTGGAGTTTCAATACCCTTTATCACAGTACACAGGTCTGATATGCCTTCTCTGATGTTCACCGATGCATGATTTATGATCTATAGTATTTATGTCTTCTTTGCCCTAGACAATAGGCTGAGGAGAGATCAAATGATAATCGTTATTCAGAATTAAGAAAAAAGCTGCTTTGAATTCATTTTCTTATTCCAACTTTCAGATGCTTCTAGCATTATTATTTTGGTTACCCCGTATATTGTATATACTTGTGTAGTTTCCTATGAGTTAGAGCTTTGGCTTGTATGGTATTAAGTACAAGGAACAAGTCTTCACTTGAGATTTAATTGAAGATTCCTCTTCTAATGAAAGATAAAGTTGACAACATCCTGTGTGTTGACATGCAGATTGTATTTTGTAGGTTATTGCTGTGCTGATAGGAGGAATGTCCATTCTGGCTGGTCAGACAACTGCAGAGCAACTCACAAAGTTTTTATTGTACAGTGAATGGCTAATTTACTCGACATGGTGGATCGGGGACAATTTATCATCATTGATGCAATCTGTTGGGGCTAGCGAAAAAGTCTTCCAACTGATGGATCTTCCAGCAAGTGACCAATTCATATCAAAAGGCAAGTGGTTTAGTTTGCATAAAGGAGAAAGAAAAAACCTGAATAAGTAAGTGCTAGCTGTCTCTTCTTCCTGAGTCCTCTCTAGAGGTGAGCTTAAGAGAAAGCAGCATTCATCTCCCCCTCTTTTGTTACAGCTCTTCTAGAGGCTTAGAATAGAATTGACAAAGAATTGTTGGGAGAATTTACGACTTTACAAATACAAGCATTAATATGTGTTTTGGTAATTGATACAATAACATAATAGTATAATGTGCAGTATACTTGTTGAGTGACATTTCTGTCATTGCAGTATTAAATATCATATAAGAAAGGGTGGAGATTAGAAGCCTTACTATGTGTTTTACTTTCAAAGCTTTATGTGTTCTTTCAAATGGACAATATGAATAAGTTGAAGTTAGCTTACTTGGTCATCTGATTTTTCAAATAGTCTGTGCACAGTTTCCACACCTTGTAATAAATCCTTAATATGGGGTGATGGATCACCTTTTCTTAATGTTTCCTTCTCACCTCTCAGGTTCAAAGTTGCAAAGACTTGTCGGATGCGTGGAGTTTCATAATGTATCATTTTATTATTCCTCTAGGCCTTCGGTATGTTTCTTTTTCTTTGTTGACCTAACTATATATGTTCCCTTATGAATACACGCTTCTTCTGAATGCAATTCTGAGAGACTTTCTATCATCATCTGTTCACTAGCTGCTGCGCTGTTTATGTTTCTCATGTTGCCACTGTCACTGGTTATCTCTCTCTGTTTCCTCTGCTTTTATATTTACTCTTGTTCCTCTGCTAGAGCCAACAAGCACCTTAAATTCCATGGTTATAGATGAGGCTATAACATTATACTCTCTCTGCTTTCTCTGGTTCTGTCTGATTTGCAGTCTCATATAAGTATTGTTAAGTGGTCAGATTAACAACTCTTCCTATTTTTTTTCCTCTATATGCATATATAAACACTCAACGTGTACTTTGAACAGGTGCCAGTTCTCAGACACGTAAACATTTCCGTGCAACCTGGTGAAGTTGTTGCAATTGTATGGACGTGTTTCCTATAATTGATTTCTTTGACTTTGTAGGCTACACTTTAGGAACCCTTTGCCTCATCTTTTTATATTGTGTAGGTTGGTCTTAGCGGGAGTGGTAAAAGTACACTAGTGAATCTGTTGCTCCGCCTTTATGAGCCAACCAATGGTCAGGTGATGTAACTTTAACCTCCATGAAGTAGATTTAACTTGTATGAAGCTTATATGCGCTCTCAACCTGAAAATCAATGAGAGTTTCTCTGTAGGCTAAAGATTCACTTGTGAACATTTCGGTTGGGAAGAAAGTGCTTGGTGGTTATAATGCTCTTGAGTAAACAGTAGCCAATTTAGATTTTCTTTCCCGTAGGATGTTAAATTCTCATATTCAATGATTGAACCTTATTGTGCCATTGGACACCTCCATTGTCCGGACATTTAAAACTTGGCTACATCTGGTGATTGTATTTCAAGGCCTTTCTGCCTAATCATATGATGCTACTTTGGTTTGTTTCTATTTCAGATCTTGATAGATGGCTTCCCTGTTCAAGAGTTGGATGTGAAGTGGTTCAGGGAAAAAGTTGGATACGTGGGACAGGTTATGCCTAATTAGCCTTTTTTTTTTTGTTTTTTTGGCTTGGCACCTAATTAGCCTCTCATTAGTATTGGAATTTCCTTTTTTATGTTTTGATTGCTGACACGACAGCTTTGGCAGGAACCGCGCCTTTTCCGCATGGATATTACTTCAAACATAAGATATGGATGTACACGTGATGTTAAACAGGAGGATGTGGAATGGGCAGCCAAGCAGGCATATGCTCATGAATTCATTTTATCACTGCCTGATGGTTACCAAACTCTTGTCGATGATGATCTACTCAGTGGTGGTCAAAAGCAACGAATTGCCATTGCTCGAGCTATTCTTAGAGATCCAACCATTTTGATTCTTGATGAAGCGACTAGCGCACTTGATGCAGAGAGTGAGCACAATATCAAGGTTGGTCGGTGCGTTTAGCAACAGCAGAAAACCTAGGGAAGAAAAAGGAAGAGATTGCGTTTTGCAGCTTTGATGTCGTAAGCTCATATCCTTTTATCTCACTCTTAAATTCTTATCCAGGGTGTTCTTCGTGCTGAGAGAAGTCACTCAACCACAAAGAGAACTATACTAGTCATTGCCCATAGGTGAGATAATTATCAGCCCTTTTTGAGCATTTCACTTTCCGTGCTGATATTTTTATTGATCATTTCTCCAGGCTTTCCACAATACAAGCTGCTGATAGGATAGTAGTAATGGACAGTGGCCGAGTAGTTGAGGTTCGTATTCTTGCCACTTTTATTGTAAACTGTCATCTTGTCTTGCCAATGAAGTGGCGGATTTGCCTTCAGTGGATTTATCTCTAATCTCAGAGTTGTTTGTTGATACGATATCTCTGTTGCTTCTGTCTACTTGGTAGTCAGAATAAGCTTTGAACATAATACCTGGCTACTTAGTGCTTCTCTGCTCATGAGCATATTATAGCCTTTTGGATGGAGGGACTGTTCAGCATTTTATCCCAGACTTCGAGTTTTGACATCTTGGGTTTTCTTTGATGTCCTAGTGGGCCTACACGGCTGCACTTTTCTGCTGCATCATATAGAAGTTAGCATGAAGACCGCTTGAGGATTTGCAGACGTTTTCTTTTGTCATTTTATCTTCTTGGGCCATCAATAAATCTCTCTCTCTCTCTCTCTCTTAGACGGGCAAGCATAGTGAGCTCCTCCTCAGAGACGGACTGTATGCACGACTTACCAGCAGGCAGGCGGACGCCGTAGCCTGATCTTGCAGGGGCGAAACACGGGCGATTTCTCATTCTTTCGATGGAATGTGCTCATAACTTCATTGGATACAGCATAGAAGATCGAGCATTATTTTTCTTTCCCGGACTGCCGACTCCTATACGAGAATCATTCAACAAGAAGTGCATGGGGTTATGCTTTGTTCAGTTGCCGAAGGCAGCAGCTTCCCGCAGACTCGCCAGATCATGCTTCTCTTTGATTTTTTTTTTTCTTTCTCGCAGGTTTGTAACGGTTGGGTTTTTTGGCCATCTAGTTACATCGCGAGGATACTGTTCCGGCGGTCATCAGGTGCCGGTAACCATTGTTGTAACCAAAAGGTGCCAATCATATATTTTTGTAGTTCTCATTCAGGTTGTGTGACCCCGGCCGAGCGCTTATTAAGCATACGTAATTATACTCTAGAACTGCAAAACTTGTGTAATTAATTACTTAACGAGTATCATTAGAATGCTGGTTAACAAAGTTCTTTTCGTAAGTAATCATTGAGAAGCCAAGAACGTTAATACGAGTGTAATCGGATTAGGAGCTCGGAGACCTGTTGAAAATTTGTGTCGAACCAACGAAGAAGTGATGCTTTACATGTTGAAAAAAGAAGAGAAAGCACAAGATGGCTACTCCCTCGCACTCTATGGCGGCAGCCAGTCGTCGTATTTCCATGTTGGTAATTATATGGTCCGAGTTCGCTCACACACCCCCGTCGTTCCCCCGATTCAATGAGTCAAGTTTGGAATTAGATTAGATGGGATCGCAGGGCGTTGACCCTTTGTTAGAAACCAAGAGAAAGTATGCCAAGAGGATGGAGTCCATGCCCGCAACCCAGTAATAATCTGATCAATGTCGAGTTGTTAAGATGGGGTAATGTTAAGATTTTGTATCATATCAATTGGCATTGCAAAAAGTTTGTCGATCGAGCCATCAAGCATGATGGAACAGTGAAAACCTAGAGATAGACATGCATATTTGTCGGAACTCGTAGAAAATGTTAAGAGTAATAATTATATCAAATATTTACCGTCGATTCAAATCCAGATTCTAAAATAATAGTATAAATGGACTCCTACTTTCTATCATGCCATCTTTTTCTGACTCTCGTGATGCCTTTCGATAGATGTCGCGCCACCATGGATGGCCATGAGAGCCAAAGACAGTGGTAGTTATTAAAAAGAATATTAGTGATTTCTGTCCCTAAAGGACAAAAAAGAAGAAGAATTTCTCTACCATATATTCTATCTAAAAGTTGACAAGATTTAATAAAATTGAGATTCACACATCCGATTGGAAATCATTCCCTAGACTAGGGCTTGTAAATCTATTATGATCACGATGGTTAGATTCGGGTGAAAATCATATGGTCGCGACTTGGGAGTCTATACGAGCCAGGGGTCCAAAGGGGAATTTTTCCGCTGGTGAGGGTTTTCAACTTTTCCGTGGTAAACAAATTGGGCCAATCCTCGGGCAAATGATCTGACCCCGATCCGACCCGATGGGGGTGTTTGGATCCCCTACACTGGTCCTCACGCAAGCCTCGCGTGCTCTCCACCATGACAACCCTCTCTCTATAATACCCAGCAACGCCCAGACAAGACATCAACACCTCCCATCTCCGTTTCTCCGTACTCGCACCCCAACCGGCCCCACCCTCAGCCGGCGATGGACGCGTACCACCGCTATATGAGGCCGCCGCAGCCGCCACCCCCTCCGCCGCCGTCGACGGTGGATCCCTACCACCAGTACCAGCAGCAGCCCCCGCCCCCGCCGCCGCCTTCTCATCATCCTCAGGGTCCGTGGTACCCGAACCAATTCCACTACCAGTCTCCGTCTCCGCCGCCGCCGCCACCGCCGCAGTCACAGCAGTGGGCTCAGCAGCCGCCTCCGCCTCCTCCGGGATCGGTGCCTTATCCCCCTCTCCATGGCCAGTTCCCTCCGCGGCCTCACCTTCCTCCGCCTCCTCCTATTCCTCCTCCTCCTCATTCTGCGTACCCTAATTCGTATCCTCCGCAGGTAATTTAATTCCTGGACTTGCTGCTTTTCTGTTTTTTTTTTCAAGGTTTTTCTGTCTTTTTCTACTATTCACTAGGAGGCGTTTTGGTTTGCTGCCTTCATTCGAGGATGAAACGATCGATTCTATCGTCCTTCTATTTCACTAGGTGAAATTCTGAAGCTAGGTTAGGTTTAATTGTGTGCTAGGCGTGTTTGATCTTGGGAGATTGGGGAGGGCTTTGTCTGTTTTTCTTTAGTGAGTTTTGGCTTTTTGCTTTGTTACTGTCAATTACACAGGAGACCGTGTAATTAAGCGCCTTCTGTGCGGTGATGTGCTCGCTTTGTTTCTTTTGTTTTGTGCATTCTCTGATTTCTTATCCGGTAATGTTAACAGGAATGGAGCAATCCGAACTGGGCTTACCAGCAAAGTTGGAACCACCCAGCAGGTTTTTGAAGAATCATCTGTTTTTTGATTTTATAGTTCTTGGTTATCGATAATCTGCACTTGGCAGCAGTTTTATGTAAACTATCGATTTCTTTGACTATGAGTGCGAATGGTTTAGTGTTACCAATTATTTATCCTTTTATATTTTGCCCGCCGCTTATGTTCTAGAGCTTAGAGTGCTTTAGACTAAATCTTGTCTGAAGTATATGTATATCAATAAAGAAAAATATTTTTTTGCAATCCATATATATAAGTCTGGCCTGAGAAAATGATGGAGAACATAGCCATCTTCCTTTATGGAAGCAACAAGAGTCGACCAGATGTGAGTTCCTATAGATATTAGTCTTCTTTTGTTTCTCTCATTCTGCGCATTGATTTAACTTACATTGTTACAAAGGCCCTGTTGGGGTGGTCTTCGGAAAAAAAATATAATCACGCTAGCTCCTGTTGATAGTTAATGTGTCACTATGTGAGTTGGCAAAAGCCAGGTACATGCTCTTTGTCGCTTTTCTTGTAGCTCCTCATAATTGATAGTTTGTCGTTATTTCTTACCTGTAATTCTGGAACTAGTTTTCATTCACCATATCACCAATTGGATGAATTATCTTTGTCCACTAAATCTTTGGTAGTGTATTTTTTCCTCCTTTTAATGCTCATACATTTTATTGTGCATTTACGCTCTGCAGCACACAACAATGCCGAAGATTGGGCTGCCAGGGCTAAAGCTTGGGCAGATGCCAAAGCTGCCACGGAAAACCAGCTTGCTCAGTCACAATATGCACCTCCAGGCAGGATGGATGAGCAGAGCCATTATCACATCCCATATCCATCTGCACTGGATTCTCACTATACGGAAAACCATCACCAGCCACTATCTGGACAGGGCCATCAGCAACATTCTCTTTCGACCACACCTCCACAAGGGCAACCATTGTATGCGCAGGAGATTACATCTGTCGGTTCTGGGCCATCAGCTTACCTTCCAGATGGAAGTTCACCCTTCCCGGCTAGAGATGGAGGAGTTACTGGACATGCAAACTTGGTCCTTCGCCAACAAGATTCTTTGTCGACCAATGTATCTGTTCATCAGCAGGAGGTACCTTCTAGTTATTCTTCTGTTTCAGGTAATAATCACTGAACATATAGTTTGCATGTGAAACTAGAGCTGCTGAGCAGTTTCCATGGAACTTTATAGTAGAAAATCTAATGTTAGCCTCGTGTGATGTTGTAACTTAGAGAATTGTCAAGCTTTCCTTTTTCTAATTTTGGAGGGAAATTCATATGTAGAAATAATGACTTTTGACTAGTCTTTTGCTTTCCAAATATGCCCTTGAGATAGCAAGCCACTGACATAAAAGAGCTTACAAGAGAATACAGAGAGACTGGTTGCATACATAATGTATTTTCACTCTTGTCTTTCCTCTGCCTTAGGAAAAGGTAAGGACCGCATGCTTAAAGATGTGACTAAATGTGAAAGAGGTGCTATATCATTCATTTTGCTTCCATGTAGTCCAGTTAGCTTTCTTTTTGAGTTTTGTTATTATTTTGGTGGAGTTAACTTCTTATATGGTGGGGACTTCCTCAGGGGCTTTGTTTGGAATGATTTTTTTTATTAATGAATTCAGTATGTATACAACTATTTACATAAAAGTCATGTTAAGTTAGGTAATGTTTTTTCTTTTTTTAATGACTTTGACAAAGTAATATTTGTTATATATTTTTTTAGCAAAGTGAACTCTCAAACAGATGAGGCCTTAATTTCTTTATTGCTACTTCTAAAAGAATCTAGTTTGCGTAGACAAATTAGGACATATATCGGATATAAATGGTTGAAATAGTAGACTTTGTTTATTTCAAGGTTGCGGATTTGCACATGGATTGCGAACTTACGAAGCACCTGAAAGTTTTTTGATTTATGAAGCTTGGTGTAAAACTCTGATTAGTATTTTTCATGAATGTCCATGTAAGATATCCTCTGGTTTCCCCTTTGTCAGCTGTTTGACTACTCCTTTGAATCTTAGGCCAAGAAGACAGGGCAGATCAAAGGGAGAAGTCATCGCATTGGCATGTTTCTGCAGGTCAGGAAAATATGCACCACCTGCAACCATCAAGGCCTGCTATTGCCGGATCAATTCCATCTGGACAACCCTTTCCATATGGCAATCAACTAGCTGAGCCTGTGACTGACCTTGCCGATCAGCCATTGCAATTTACTTCCAGATTCACTCGGGATCAAGAATCACTTCAGCAGCCTGGTTATGCTCATCATCTTAATCCTGCAGCTTCAGCTTCTGTGAATACTTGGACCTCATCTGTGGTTCCTGATGCGGTTTACCCTTCAGTTCCTTCTGTTAATCCACCAGGGCCTCAGGTATGGATCTCCCTCTCTCTCTCCTGTTTTGTCTTATATCTTCTTTTGCACACATGCCAAGTACCTTTTCTTGCAGCTCGATGCCTCTGTACCTTCTCCTCTCTCTGGACACGGAGCAACACCATTTGCCAGATTTTCTGGAACAAGCTTTCAGCCAACAGTTCCATCTCCTGGTGGCCCTTTCAGTCTGGGTGCAGGAACAGCATTGCATCCTGCTGCAGCCTTCGCTGGCGATGCTTATGGTGTTTCTAATATATCTGAGCGTCCCAAAAAGGTATTAGTTTTTAATCTTTGCATGGACCCATCAAGCGTGACTTGATCAGTGCTGACCACTGGCTTGATATATTTCCAGGCTCCAGTGCCTAATTGGCTTAGAGAGGAGATAATAAAGACAAAAGCTGCCATTTCAAGCACATCTCTGGGGCATGCTAAAGTTGAATCTCAATCCATAGAGGATGAAGAACTAGATAAGTCATTTGAAAGGAGTGACCAAGGAGAAGACAAAGGCATCGACACATCCAGGTCAACTGAAGAAGATGATGACGATGAGGTTTACCCGAAACCACCCTTCTTTCCTCTCTGTGTTTTCTATCAGTAGGGGTGGGGGGAGGTTTATTTTGAGCAAATATTTCAATGACTTTGCACATATTGTTCGGCTGCATGAGTGCGTGTTTTTCCACCTGGTAAGAGAGCTTTCCATTTTGTTGTAGGATTATGCAGAAGCTGCCAGAACTGCAGCTGTCAACCTAGAAATCAAGCGTGTTCTTACAGAAGTTCTATTGAAGGTTAAGAGCTGTTTGAATTTCATACTTTTCTTAATGAACAATACATCAGTATACATATATATTAAACAATAATGTCTTTGGACAGGTGACTGATGAGCTTTTCAATGAAATAGCGATAAAAGTTCTTAATGAAGATGATCCGGTAACTAATGGTAATTTTATCATGACCTCGCAGCTCCCCTTTTGTCGTCAATGTAGCATCTATCCTGCTAATGACTTCTTTACTGTGGTTGTTTTTAATTTCTGCTGCTGATTCCAACGTAACTATTTCAGACCGTAGGGTCTCACCATCTTCCCGTTCCGGCCCTATTCCAAAAACACCTGCAAAGCTTTCAGTTTCACTTGACACTAAGGAATCAGAGGCCGAAGATGTCAGTGAAAAGTCTAGTTCCAGCTCCCCAGGCAATATCCTGGGTCTGGCAAATTATGCCTCTGATGACGACGACGTTGGGGACAAAGAAATGCACAGCTCTAGTGCGCCAACTCTTGCAAAAGGTGTTGCTCCGATGAACTCAGGTGATGAGTGGAATCAAAATGGTGTAAATAAGGCCCTTGAGAATGGCAGGCCACTGATTAAAATTGAAGACAGTGGTAGGATTCAGGTGGAAATGGAGAGTGGCTCCACCAAAGTCAATGCTTTCAAAAAGAAAAACAAACCTGATGGTATCAGCTCAAGTGTCAGTAAGGCAGATGCGATGGCACAGTTTGCTTCTGGTGGTGCAGTTGACCGGATGGAATTTAATCGTAACAAGGTGTTTGAAGACGTCAATACTTCTGGGTCAAGGGATGCCATGAAAGACGATGTCGCGATGAAGTCAAAACATCATAGTGAGAATGTTGTGTCAAAACTGAAGTCAGATAATTCTCAAGATAAAGAGACCAGATTAAGATCAAATGGAGGTGATTCAGGTGATAAAGTTAAAGTGGATTTGAAGATGGATGAGAATCAGAGAAAGGATGAAAGGGATCTAAGGAAGGAAAGGACAGAAAGGTTGGATTCTAAAGAGTTGCCTGAGCAACATAGATCTGAGGATAGAGTGAAGGAATCCCATTCAAGAAGCAGAACGAATGATGGTGATGGCAGGGAGGATAGAAAGGAGGCAGAGCGGTCCTATAGATCTAGTGCTAAAGAAGGTGATAAAAGAACTGAAAGGTCAAAGCATAAGGAAGAAGACAGGCTGGGGAATGAGCATTCAAATGATTCAAGAAGGCATAAGAGAAGACGTTCCTCTTCAACTGGTAGTAGAGGTAGAGATAGTAAGGAAAATTTACATGCAAAAACTTCAAGTGACGAAGTTTCTGACGATTCTAAAAGGTTTGTCGTTATTGATGTCTACTTTTTATCATGGCTTATCTGCCTTTGTTGGTTTACTGGGGGAGAATTTTCTGCCTGTTCCTTGATGGTCCTCAAATTTGAGCTAAAATTCTGCTTACTGAACTTCAAATATTAAGGAGAAACATTGTTGAGTTTCTGTCGTCTTTTATGATCTCTGGCAGGAAGTCACGTTCCCGGAAACAAAACCTCTCACCTTCACCTGTTAGGTCGAGAAGAAGGTAATTGTTTGACCAAATGACATTGCTTTAGATTTTAGCATATTGTCATGGTCTTAAGCATCTTTGCTGATTGTGAGAAGTTGAGCGTTTAAGCATGTACCCTAGATTAAGCAGATGACTGATAAGACTGCTAAGTGGATATGAGATCATAGCTAAAATGGGTCCATAATGTGTTGCCATCTGCATGCAAGAATGTCGGACAAATAATGATGATGGTTATATGTTTCCACTTTGGAAGCCATCTAATTCCTTTTGGAATGTCCTGTTCCTTTTTTCTTGATGTGGTGGTTGCTGAGCCTATGTTTGATGAAAAATGTGGTTTTCATCAATATACAACTATTTAGACTACTGGAAGAGTATCTGATATCTCCCAAGTAGTTTTTAAATTAATCATTTTCCTCTTGATGACTGAGATAGCAGCTTTCTCTCGTAATTTGCATTGCTTCTCGACTGTGGTTCATCTGATTTTGACCTTTTGTCGTGGACTTGGATGAGATTCCTGACACAGGCAGCTCTGTTTAAATTGTGGACAATTCATATCCTGATCTACTCAGTTGTTTATTTTTTGTGTATTCTTTTTCTGCATCTCCTTTAGTGAGGCAAGGTTTTATTATGACTAAATTTAGAGAAAGAGTGGCAGTGAAGGATGAAATACGAAGACTTAAGTGGAGTCAATGTTTGTAATTTCGTAATGCAATAACTTACATTTAAGATGGAAGATGTTGAGCCAAAAAATATATTAGAGAAGAAAGAAAATGACTATGCAAAATCCATGCCTCTCTTTAATTATTTTGCTAATTATGGAGGTTTTTCTGTTCTTGCTTTGGGCTGATCCTGCAGCCAGCTTGTAGTGACTTGCACTTTCGGCTACTTAAACTAGTTATTGTGAAGTTCATGGAGGTTGGCTTTAGCTGGTATTACATTCGATCAAAGGATCTGAAGAATCATCCCTTTGCTTTCTTTTCTGGGACAGATGGTCTGCAAAAATGATTTGCTTTCTAATTGTGATTTGGTTGTTGCTTCTCTATTCCATGATTTTGTCAAAATATGTGCAATACCTTTCCCTTCCCATCTCCGCCACAAATATTTTGTTGCTTGAATGACAACAAATATAATCTGTAGAAGCAACAGTAATATTTTTGTTTTGCCTGGAAGCAATCTGTTTCTATAATTTTTTGCACATATTTTCCCCAGACTGTTAAACAGTGAACATCTTTCTCGTTCAAGTTGATAATATTTTTGTTGAGAGATATTACGCAAGCGGATTCCATCATTTTGATAGATTCCCTATTCCCGCTGCCCACCACCTCTACCTGGTCTTAGCAGCTGTTGGCAGCTGTGGTTGCTCACAGATCGAAGTGTGGGAACTCATACCATGCAGTTTATTGATTAGCATGTCCATGTAGTTTCATGATATATGGTGTCTAAATGTTCATCACAGTGAATTATTTGGAATTTTCTCCTTTCTTTGTCTGATAAAGGGTGGTGCTTCGTTTTTTAGCATGTTCTCATTTTAGTACATCTTTGAAGTGGAGGATAATTGATGTTGTAAAAGGCTGAGCATCTTTCTGTTGGATTTGCACGTTTAAACTCACCAAATTAGTGTGATGGATGTCTCATTTTTAGACCATCGAGGTCCCCACATAGCAAGCATTCTCAGCGCAGGCATTCTCCCTACTCTTCTCTTGGGAATCCTAGGTACGTTTCCATAAGCCTTTGACTATTGACTCTGTGTTGATGTTTTCAAGACAATGACAGTCATAACAACAATAGAGTTTCAGGTGAAGACCTTGGTTTCTATATGTCTATCTGGATCTTCAATAAAAGTTGGTTTTTTTCTTCTCTTTCCTTGCAGGGGAAGGAGAAGGTCAAGGTCTAAATCACCCATCAGAAGGCCAAGATGACGAGAAGATTGATCTTGACTTTGAAACGAGTGCTTTAGTCATGGTGGTTGCTGATGATTCCTTTATTTATTTACTATGCCCGAGCATCATCATGTTTCCATTCTGGGTGGGTCTCAATACATCATGGGTGTGGGGACAAGAAAAGCCATGGATTCTACAGTGCCGTTTTGCCTGCAAGATGATCCATCTCCTCTCCATCATCTCCTAGCAAACCTGTAGTTATATTCCCATCTGTATTTTACAGTCAAAATGAGAGAAATTGGCATCCTCGTTTGTGTTGATGCTGACTTTTGTTGCTTGTCTGCTATGATCTCTTGATTTATTCGCTTCTTCGACAGAGTTGATGGCTCTAGTAATGCACTTTTAATGTTGGCGAATAGATTGGAAAATTGAGTGATGAGATCCTCAAATCATCTAGTAGAAGCTAGTGTCTGGCTGTACCCTGTTGTAACCGGAAGAATTTCTCAAAGTAGTTCTCTAGAGTGCTAAGATGTGTTCAGAGAGACGAAGCATGCAGATAAGCTTTGCCAAAGTGGGTATTGGAATGAGTTCGATTTTCCCTTCATCATGACAGGATCGCCATCATGTTTGCATTCATTAAGATGCGACGGTCTTCTTTCCATTCTCTATCTGGAGCAAGCGTACGGTTGCATCGGCGATTACCGGAAATGCGAAAGACTGGTGTTCTGGTTAGACCAATAAAGAAGTTACAAAGTTCATTTTGCTCATAGGAGCCTTGTAGATGCTTTTCTAGGACCTCGTGGGTGGAAGCTGACCCCCACCTGACATCAGTTGCGAGTAACGCACGAGGCCCCTGTGAATTTGCTCATCTAGAAGGAGGCCCCCATGACACATCCAGGGACGACTCGGAGGATAAGAAAGAGCTCAAGCATTGAGACAAACGCCAGCAGGAGAAGCAATTTCGATGGGAAGCTCTCGTTCAAAATGTGATGCACACTTCAACTCGAAGGGAATCGCCTTAAAGCTCAAGAGAAAACAAAATCATACCCCAGAATCATCAGGGCAGAGCAAGGCTGAATCATAACAACAGGCATGTGAGCTAGCGATCAGTCAATTGTTATAGATGCTCACAATATGTATGACAGGAGCTTCGTCAATATCCATGTGTAGACGACCGCAAAGATCGCGCCGACGGGGATTGTCACCGCCCAGGAGGCCACAATCTCCCTGACAGTCTCTGCTCTCACGCTGTTCAGTCCTCTCGCGAACCCGACTCCCATGACTGCCCCGACCAGCGTATGAGTGGCCGAGATCGGCAGGCCCAGCTTCGACGCGAAGAGGACCACAGTGGCTGCTGCAAACTCGGCTGCAAAGCCTCTGGTCGGCGTGAGCTCCGTTATCTTCTTCCCGATCGTGGCAATCACTCTGTACCCCCACATCATAAGTCCCGCAACGATTCCGAATCCTCCCCAGGCAAGAACATCGATCGGGATCACAATCTCGGCCCCGGTCGCCCCGCCCTGAAGAATGGACAGCGCAGCAGCCAATGGACCTATTGCATTCGATACGTCGTTCCCCCCGTGAGCGAACGACATGAAGCAGGCTGACAGGATTTGCATGTATCCAAACACCCCGTACACTATCTCCAGTTGAGTGCCCTTTGGGCCGGCGATTTCGGTCAGGAATCCAATGTTTTGATTGAGTGCGGCTGCTTCTTTTGGCTCCGTCGTCTCCGATGAGTCGGCTTTGTCGAGGAGATGACCGAGCTGTTTCCGGATGATTCTGTTAACCAAGACCGCACCAGCCGTGCCACAGGCTAGAGCCTGGGTCAGAGCCAGAGGAAAGCTCTTGCTGAGCGGAAATGCCACAAAGGAGATTGCGGTTACACCCACAAACACCGCGATCGGTGCAGCCGTGGCGGCCGCCTTTCCTGGATTGGGAGCACTGTACACAAACTGGACATGGCAAAGGTCATTTAGAAGCAAAGCCAAAACCAGAGTTAGGTCTCAAAGAAAGGCAGCACGATCTTAGACATCTGCTCTTTGGACGTTACGGAATCGAAGCAGACATAATCTATTCAGATGTCCGAACAATGAATAAGCCAACGGGCCCTAGAATAAGAAAAAGATTAGTAAGGCATGTCTCATGAAGTTTTGGGGAGCGTACCCGGCGGATGCATTTGTAGACGATAAACGAGACGAGAGCGCCCATCAGAGGCGAGATAACCCACGACGACGTCACCCTCGCTAGCGATTTCCAGAAAACAGCGCCCGGTCCTCCGTAGACAAGGCCGAACCCAACCATTGATCCTACGATGCAGTGTGTGGTGGAGACGGGCCAACCATAGTAGGACGCAACCTGATCAAAACAGAAAAAAGAAGAAACCGACATTAACTACCAACTGCAAGGAGTGTTTTGCCGAAAGTAATAATGCCCGCAGGTTATTAGCAACTCTGGTGTGCCTTTCGTGGCTACTCCGGCCTTCGACCCTTACAAGCACCGGCATAGACTACACTGCAGACATCACTGATGCAGGAGGTCAAGAAGCTAAAGCAAGCTTGACTTCTCTGTGTGTCTCAGAAAAAAGGTGATCGTTGATGAGCTCTGAGCTTCTTGGTTGGCTTTCTCACCATGGTTATCAACTTCTGTCGGATTGAAGATAAGCTAAAATCTTTCAATCTTGGCAAGGGTTTTTGAGTTAGAGAAGCGTTGCTATTAGGGGTTTGGCCAGGGGTTTGGCTCACAGGGCATGATGCCCTTTACAGTGGTCGAGGAGATATTTGCCATTCTAATGAGTAATGACTATACAATACAAGGGCAAAATCCCCATGGATCTTATACTAGAAAATTGATAACCATTGGATCACAAAAGTATAAAATCTACATCATTTGTCCATGGTCCAGCCCGAACACGGCCGCCTTCCTCGGGCCACGATGAGGAAGGCATGATCCTTGCTTTAGCTAGATGACGGTAGGCACGACCCTCAGTCAGCTCCATTGAGAGCTAGGTCGCACTTGCTACTCTTGAGGGCCGACGGAAGTCGCGGCAATAATCGTTGTGCCCTTGCAATGGTTGGCCATGATCAGCCCTGACCATGGCCAACTCTCTCGGGCCATGATGAGGGAAGCCATGACCCCTGTCCTCCGCCAGGCGAGGATAGGTGCAACCCTCGCGAGCTCAATTGAGAGCTAGGCCGCACTTGCCTAGGTTGGGGAAAGGTTTTGCCTAACTTTACTCCTTTTTCTTCATTTTTATCATATAAATATCTAAAATAGAGTATGTACTTTTATACCCTTATGAATCCAAATGACATGATGTCTAATGAAACACGATTTGATTTCACCACTTTCTATGTATGAACTTTATAACTACCAAATAGAGGCAAGCATTGGTCCCTAATTGAATTGGACATTAGATCAAACCTGCCAATTCAAGGTGCTTCCGCTAGGAGTCAGTTCAGCTTCTGGTTTCGGGGGTGGAACCAAACCAAGGGAATTGGCTTGAAGTTTTTTTTTTTCTTGGGACAAAGTTTGAGACTTAAGTTGCAAACCCTGGAAAAACTCACAACCCCCTCTCAAAGTTTAAGACTTAGCATGTTCTGTCCTGCTTGATACAAAGATGCTGATTCTCAAAATGTGGTTAAACAATGGCAGCAAGTGAATGGTAATGACAAGATTGTAGGTTTCTCTCGGTGGATGAAAACTTTAGCTCCAATGTGATCAGTTCTTTTGCCGTTTGCTAATCTATTCCTTTATTTTTCAAGTTGTTATTTGGTATAGCTTTTAAGAGCAAGACCTAATAATAATATCCAAATATCATTGCCGGTTCCGGGACTAAGTGAGCCGCTTCTTGGTTCCACAAACTCGGGACCAACTCTACCGGGTTAGATTTCATGGAAATTAAGCCTATCCTGAAATTAATTATCCCTAAAACTATGTATACAAGATAGTTCATGACACGGCACTATGTACCACGTGACAACAAGAGTTGATCCCGAATTAAAAGTAGTAGCAATTCTGGATCGATAGAGAGTTCACCGTAGAGGTCGACGGGAGACCCGGTTTACTAACTTAACCTCTTCCAAATCGTCTATTCTATTAGTTGAACGGTACCTGGAGCCAAGTGCCGGCGGCTGCAAGTGAGGAGAGGAGGCCGGCGAAGAGGAGGGTATCCTTGCCCTGGAAGACGCCGGCCACCAGGATGCCCTTCTGCATCGTGCTGGTCACGTGCGTCCCCATCAGCAGCGCCCCGGAGAACTCCAGCACCGCTGCCGTCACCACCGCCTGCCGCAGCGTCAGCGCCCCGGAGCCCACCGACGTCCCCATGGCATTCGCCACGTCGTTCGCGCCGATGTTCCACGCCATGTAGAACCCGAACAGCAGCGTTGCGTACGTCAGTGCCCGGCTCTTCAGGGGCGCCCCCACCCCCAGCTGCGACTTCATCAGCAGCGGGAAGGACAGGACGGCGACGGCGATGAGGACCGAGATCGCCGTCGCAGTGCGGGACGAGATGTGGAACGCCTCCGCCATACCTTCCGGCACATCATCCTGTTGCTGTTCCCCTTCTTCTTCGCCCTCGAAGGAGGATGAGATGGTGGTGGCAAAGGAGGGCTTCCTGAAACGGAGGGAGGGTCGGAGCAGTTGGAGAGAGAAGGTGGATCGTTTCTGCGAAAAGTGAGCTTCACCAATGGCCGAGGACAGTAGCGAAAGGACTCGGTGTCTTGGGATGCAATGGCGACGGCGGTGGAGGAGGAGGAGGGGTTCGGGTGTGGTGGAGTACTGTTTGGAGGAGGATAAGAAGTAAGAAGTCATGAGTTTGCTGTGTGTGAGGGGGACAAGATAGCAAGAGAGTAATGGGGATGGTGGTTGCCGGATCGCTGTTAGGTAGGAGAATTGACAGCGGCGGTGGAGGCGGCGGCGGCGGCCATGAGAGGAGGAAGGAGGAACGGAAGAGAGACGGAGGAGGAGATGGAGGTGAAGAAGATGGAAGAGATTTCATTGATTTGCTGTTTTTCAATAGAAGGAGTTTTTCTGGTGGAAAGAGGGAGTGTGGTGTGGTGTGGAATGGATTTGGCTGCTTGTTGCACTTACTCTCTTCAAACGAGTGGTGCTTGTTTGCTCTTCCTTTTCTCTTCAGAAGTCTTGCTGTTGACTTCAATTCAAACTATAAAATATCCCTAAAATTAAAACAATAGAGACCGGGCATACTATGGGTGCGTTTGGTTCAGCATTTGGGAAAAGCCATTGAGAAAATGCAAACGCCTTTAACCTAAAGGGGTTTGGTGAAATGCAAATGCTGTTTGGTAAATTATAACTGAAAAATACATTGAGATGCAACTTTGAGGAAATGTTGTTTGGCAAACATATATTCGAAAAGTTATTTGGTGCAACCTATTTTAATTTTTTTTACTTTAATTTGTTTGAAATTGAAAAAAATTATGACATTAATATTTTTATTTTCACGTTTAGAGTAATATAAAAGAGGCATATTAACAAATTTATAAATAAAAAATTCACATTAAAGGAGATTTTAAAATTAAAGAACAATGTCATTTCATTATAATAAACATGAGTCGCATATATTTCAAGAAAATAAATACATTGTCCTTAAATATTACAAACCTCCTCAATAATTTGCACATGTACTAAACTAGTTATTTACATCGAAGCATCAAGGTCTATAGCCAAAGCAGCACAGTCAAACAACATGTGACATGCATATGATATCAAGCCAAGACTGTTGCTCATGAACCCAACTACAAAATCAACAACCATGTAGCCAGTGTTGATCAAGAGGAAAAGCGCAATCCCTCGAGACTTCCTCTCGCTTAAAATGTGATGGATAGGCTTTATGATCGAGGTAGTAAATGGATCTGACAATTCCAAACCCAACTCAGCGTAACTTGAGTAAACAAGATTCAGCTCTGCAACATCAATAGGACTATGTGGTGCCAAACCATAGGGGAGCTGCTGTGCCAAACCACGCCTGGAGTATGCGGACCTTGCTCTCACATGATAGGGGAGCTGCTATTTCCACTAGTATAACTGGAACTTGTCATATTATTGAATTGGAAGTCACCAACTGTAAGGCTAGTATTCGCTGATGGGAAGTCCTTGTTGTTTGAATAAGCCGCTCCTCAAGGGCTCCCATCTGGAACAGGTGTTGTTGACGATGTAAAAAGCACGGCAAGATTGTTGCTTTTGTCATTGCTCAATTGACTGACCATCCAAATACGTTCTTTAGCATATGGGATGTAAGGTCTTCATTCACTTATTGAAGAGAAGTAAGGTTTGATGGCTTGAATCCACTCCCCATGTAACTATGTTCGAAGATTTGGAAAATTCACTTCAAGAAAATCATCCTATAGAAGGAAAGTGACAGTTGCAAGAAAATTAAATCAAGTTGACAGACTCCAGAGTAAGCTGAAATGAAGGGATTGATCGATACACACACATGAAAGCACGTACATTGATAAATTAAGCCAGATGAGTGCACAATAAGAGGAAGTTTTACTGTTATAAGTGATCAAGAAGAACAAATTTTCACCAAACGAGAACCAATATCACCTTTATCTCCTCATTCTTAGTATTCCACAATGAGCATCGTCCACATTATTTAGCACACACACTTCACGAACCAATCTGTTTGCCTAACATTACGCTTCTGAAATCTCGCTAATCAAGATAACAACAAATAAAACAAGCAGAGAGGATGCGCAGCTAGGCTCTTCATATATCCTCTCACGAACTTCTCATCACTGCAACTTTCACTCAACGGCACTCCAAAAACAATAGTATTAGCTAGAGGCCAACATAAACTAGTTGTTGAAATACTATCTCCTTCGTGCTCAAAGATAAGAATGCTAATAAGAGTAGGAATACAGAGCGAAATAGATGTATAAAGCAGCGAAATTAACCTAACCCATTTCTGCCCCAGCTCTTGAAGCACTCCTCGATTCATTGACACACGCTCATAACACCCCAAAAATCCGGACAAGAACGGCAACAACATCGGCCATATCCTCACACAATTCTCTCTAGGGAATAGCGAGAACCTCCATCAACAGAAGACGATGATCCAGAAGGGAAAACACATGTTCCGATCCCAACTCAGAGCCAAAAGAAACCCCTAGAAACAATGCAATAAACCCACGAACCCTAGAGGATCCATTCTTACTAAGATAGCCAAAATCCCTAATTCTCCCATCAGCTAGGAACCTCGCGGCAACATAAGTCAGATAATTTAGCGAGGATTTCGACGGCGGCGGCGGAGGGCCGAGCGGAGGGGGTGAGGAGAGGGAAACCGCACGACTTCAACGACGTCGGGGTTAGGGTCGACGGAGGGTAAGAATAGAGAGGGTAAGGCCTCGAGATGGCTGCGGTAGCGCGAAGCGGGAGGGAGATCCGGTGAGGGCGGTGGCGACGGTGGTCCTCCATGGTGGTGATTGTCGGCGGAGGAGGAGTCGCGGCAGTTGGGTGTGGGGAACGGCAAGGTGATGGAGAAGAAGAAGCAGAAGTATGAGGAATGCGTTAGGTTTTCTTATTGGAGTGCTGGGCAAAAATGGAATTGTGATTAATAAATGAGGGTAGTATGGACAAACAACATATTTTTATTAATCAGGGAATTTGCATGCCGAGAATGCAACTTTGGAATGCAGCTTGAGAGGTCCTTTGGCCCAAAGGCCTTTGGAGGCCTTTGGAGATGCAATTGCATCTCCCCAAAGCTCTCCAAAATACTAAACCAAACGGGTTAGCATTTGGCCAAAGGCCTTTAGAGCCCCAAAGCGCATTTGGAATGCTGAACCAAACGGGACCTATGTCCACAACTATTCGGATCGAAATGCATTTGTTTTGCCGAAAATAAACGAATGGTTATATAACATGGATGCCTTGCCCAACTAGTTCAGTTGGGTCCATCGAGTTGCTCAATTGGATATGACAATTACACATGAAAAATAGACAATTTCAGGTCGAACTGGGCTGTTTTGTCCATGCACTATGGAGCCCGAAGCTTGGCCGAGTCCGAGCTGTAGAATTAGCCCAAAGAACGCGGCTTACGCTGTTTGAGCTAATGAATTCATAAGGGGATGTTGCAAGATTAGTATAAATACTCAAAACACCATATCACAAAAGGTATGCCCAAAGTTGTTATACATGAAGTAACACTTTGTCAATTTCTTAACTCCTCTCCCTAATTTTCCGACTTCGCACCTTACTTATGTAAGCATTCGAGCATCCCTAATAGAATCCCAATAGACTTCATCTATGGTTTGCGGGTCGGCAATGGAGGAAACCCGATTGCTGATTCTACTTATTAGGTCGACATAGGGCCACGCTAGTCCTAAATTTGACAAAAACAGTTAAAAAAAAAAACCTTGAAAACATTAAATTGGGAAGACGGATAATTGAGGGTGAGCACCGACCTAGGTTAGATCCTAAAAGTGGACTGAACCAGCCCTATTTAATCGGTATTAGTCCGGCAGTTCTAGATTCCCAAAACAGAATCGATCTTAATAGGGTAGATTCTAGATTCTAGTCTAGAACTAAGCCACTTCACAACCTGAAACTTATCCACCTTGGAACCATCCATCTCTAATTTGCACACATTCCAAACTTGTCTAGCGAATGTTCTTGCACTTTTGGTATGATGCTTATTTATCGGGACAATTGCCAATTCAGTCCTAAACCTTTTTTTTTTATGCCAAATGAGTTCTAAACCTTTTGCAATTTTGCCGATTAAGTCTTTCCGACGGATTTTGACCGGAAAATGCCTACGTGACGACGACGTGGCGCGACGGAGCTCACCGGCGATGACGTGGCGATGACCGGACCCATTTCTGTTCTTTTTCTTAAAAGAACAACTTGGCCAGTGGAGCTCACCAGCCACTATTAAGGGTAGCTCAGCCCTCGTCCGCGGCCAACGAGGGCCGAGCCCGACAACAGATTTGGGCGAGCTTGCCCTGCCCAGATCTGGGCAGGGTGAGCCTCGCCCGACCCTCGCCAACCGGGGGCGAGGCTGGCCTCGACCGGCCCTGACAGCTGGGGGCAAGGCCGGCGATAGCCTCCCCCGCCCTTGCCCGCGACCGGTGAGGGCCGGGCAGCCTCTATAGTGGCCGGCGAGCTCCGGCGGCCGGCGGAGCTCGACGGCCAAGTTGTTCTTTTAAGAAAAAGAACATGAAAAAAAAGTAGAAATTTTTTTTTTGGTCCGATCATCGCCACGTCATCGTCGGCGAGCTCATCGCACCATGTCATCGTCACATAGGTATTTTCCGGCTAAAATCCACCGGAAGGACTTAATCGGCAAAATTACAAAATATTTAGAACTCATTTGACATAAAAAAAGGTTTAGGACTGAATTGGCAAAGTAGCAAAAGGTTTATGACTGAATTGACAATTGTCCCCTTATTTGTCCTACCATATCGAGGGTCACAATCGCTTCCCCGGCTTAATGGTGTGCTCTACAACTTCTGGCAGCAGCCAATCTACCTCCAAGTTGCTGAATGCCAACACATCAAGTAATTTTTTTTGTAGACATGGATTGTTTGATCTCCACATCCTTCAAAGAATTCAACTGTTTCAACCGTCAACAGCTCTAAACAGTCTACAATCACGTCCCAAAACCCGATGGTTGTCTTACTAGGCCTTTGTAACGCCCATTTTTCGCTGGTACTTGTTCGTTACCAATTAGACTATTATGCTGGATGTTTGAGTTTTTCAATCACAATTCCCATCGTCATCTTGGCCAACACGTCAACTATTATCGTGAAGGGATCATATTCAAGAATAACTAATAAAATCACCGAGCAACTGCAACATTAACATTAACTAGTTAGAAGAATTTTTTCCTTCAAACTATATTTTCGTGTGGCCCTTAAAATAGGGATTGCCAATATAGACTAATTTCATGGCCAACTCCTATTACTCTCACTACAAGTTTGGAGAGGAGCTTATAAGAAGCTATTAGAAACGCATGGAAACATGATGATAATTACGGCCTTAAACCATAATCATAAATGTTTCTATGTGCCAAACCTACTTGACCTCTTGACATGTCCAACAGGAGGATACCCATAAGAGACTAACAAGAAACAAACATGCCCAAACACAAGTCCTTAGCCTGCAACAATTGAACCGGAGGATCCTCGTTCTATTGAGAGGTACAACCACACCAACACTGCAGTAGCACTATTGGAGTAATACCTACTATAGAATGTCAAACTAATCTTTGTCTTCTTTTCCTTTTTTGGTTTCATGATGGTAAAAGTATAGGAAAGGGGAACCTTCACGATATGGAGCCCATTCATGCTTGTAGGGGGTGAGCAATGGTCCAAGGTCGACCCTAAACCGGTCCTAAACTGGCCTAACCCAGCCGGTCCTAATCGGATTTTTAAGACGGATGGGTCGGTCCTCGGTTTTGAAATCTCTAATCCGGTACTGTACGGGTTGGTCATGAGTCCTAGGGAGTCATGTAGTTTAACCCGACAATATAATATATAAATAATAAATATTGCTATTTGTTTAAAACCCATTTTTATAAGCTTTGAGGACACTAAACATCGGCTCAGCCTTCCTCTATTCCTCATTCATTTCAGTTCTTACCAAGCCCAAACCAAGAAAAAAAAAGTCTAACTCATAGGCCCAACACGTCTTCTTCGGTTCTTCCAAATTCCAACCCAAGTGTTCTTTGCTTCTTCTTCGTCAAGCTCAGTCACTCACAATTTCACAAGCCCTAATTTCTTGAGATCCCATACGATGCTTGCCCACTACTCGCTCGCTCACCGGTCTCGAGTTAACCCTGGGACCGGATCAAACCGGACACATAGGGTCGGTCTGGTCTTCGGTCCCAAGCTTGACGGGTCGGTCCACGGTCCCAAAAATTGAGGACCAACACTATGCGGTTTGGTCCTCGGCTTGGGCACGGGACTAGCCCAACCAGGACCATACTCACCCCTACATGCCTGCGCAAATATTGTGAAGCATCAAGTGGAAGCAACAAGTCCTATTCAAATTCGAGGCAACAATAATAAGCAATTAGACCATCCCAACTTTACTATCAAATAACAATCACAAAATATCCAGATACCAGTAAGAAAAATAGCCAATCTAAGTATAACTCACATGACAAAACGCAAGCCGTTATGCTTAGGAAATAAAGTTTTCCTCAAATATTGCAATGTCTCCAAGTGAAAAGCCATCCTGCTCTCATGCTCATTGGAACAATCCACTTTTTTCTTTGTCGAGTCCCCATCTGGAATATTCTTGTTATCAAACATCACCACCTAATAAACAAGTAGAAGGAAAACGGAACCAACATCTGAAGCAAATGGCAACAAATGTTGATGCTAACAACTAAAAGTAACACATTTCCAAGCAATACAACATGCCTCATCCACTCTCAGGCCTTACTGACACAACAGAGGGATCATACACAATCTCTCTTGGAGAAAAGTGAGGAAAAATTTGAAAGCCTTTGCACACTCGTTTTGGGGAGAAGTCGTAAATCTTTTTCATCAGAGAAGGAAGAAACGTGGAGAGAGAAAGACATTAAGTGTTGCATAGCCTTTCAGAACTACGAGTAGGGTGCAGAACAAGAGCAGGAGGAGAGAGAAACTTAATTTTTGCATAAAACTTTTCCTCTGACAGGCCAGCCCCACAAGCCCACGTGGATGCACGTGTTGCTTTTTGATTGGTGCCGGACCTAATTTTTTTCTCGTACGAAAGGAGGAGAGATGGGCAACGTGTCTTTCCTCTCAAACACAATGACAAATCCAACGTGGACACTTCCATCTTTGATTACTTCCTGAGAAAATATTAGGTACCCAGCTGATACCATTTCAGCTGTGCCGGAGTCCATTGATCGCGTGACATGTGTCGCATGCGGGCCCACGTGTCAGTTTTTGTCTTCTTCTCTTTCCCACTCACCGTCTCCCTCATCTCGCCACTTCTTTGTCTCTTCAAAGTCTCCCCCTCTCTTTCCGCTTCGCCTAACCCCTTCTTCGACCTCGAGCCAAAGCCACCGCCATTGTCGGCCGCGACGAAGGGCACATTTAGAGTTTCTGGCAATGAGCTCACCACTGATGGATCCCCATCCCCTCGTCAGTCTTCTTCTTCACTCCCTCTCTCTCCGACCCTCGCACCTTCGAGGTCGGCCTCTCTCCACGTCCTGCCCCGTCCCCAACTTCATCCCATTGTTCGTCAAGGAAATGGAGTCCCAATCTCACCTTATGACCACCTACCCCTTCACCACCAACTCCTCCGATCCCGCCATGTATGGCATCTCCTAGTGCCAGGCGACCCCTCCCGGACCGACTGCCTCCTCTGCTTTGCCGCCAGCAACACCAAGCTCCGCCGCTACCTCCTCTCTCCTGCCACTCGCATCTACTTCGACGACTGCTTCCTCTGGTACGACCGCTAAGACTTCTTCACCGAGGCCATTGACCCTTGCAACGCGAACCTCTTCGCGTTCCATGAACAACAGGGCGAGAGGAGGGAGACGGTGAGTGGGAGAGAGAAGGAGACAAAGACTGACATGTGGCCCGCGTGCGACACGTGTCGCACGTTCAATGGACTCTGGCATAACACGGTACCGGTTGGGTACCTAATATTTTCTCATTACTTCCTAAGCAAATTATTAACATTACATTTTACCTACTTCATGCGAGACTCTCATGGAATTTCGTGGGATGTTCTAGGAAATGGTTCGACAAAATAACAGTTAACGCTCTCCAGTCTCAAGACTGCAGCAGCCTCTTTTGACTCGTGACGCTGACGCCCAAGCTCCTCACTCCACTTGGCGTGCCGAAGGCTCCCGAGAACATCCTCCATTCTTCTGCGCATTGTCTTCACGAGCAGTCGGAGTTGGAGCAGCAATGGAGCGCGCTTCAGGGCCGTCAGTCCGGGTCCCGGAAGTGACGCTGAGCTCCGCCGCCGTCGGGAGCCGCCCGATGCCGGTGATCGGCTTTGGCACGGCGGCGGACCCCCTCGACGCGGCCGCAATGAGGTCGGCGGTGCTGGAGGCGATCAAGCTCGGCTACAGGCACTTCGACACGGCTTCCCTGTACGGGTCGGAGGAGCCGCTTGGGGAAGTCCTGGCCGAAGCGCTCCGGCTAGGGCTCGTCGGCTCGAGGGCCGAGCTCTTCGTCACCTCGAAGCTCTGGAGCAGCGACGCTCACGCCGACCGCGTCGTGCCTGCGCTTAGGAAATCGCTGAGGTAACCTTCGTCATTTGGACCTTAGCCCCAACTATGAATTGTACGGTCGTTATGTCGTTCGTGATTAGGATTTTCTTTGCATAGAATTTGGTTGATTGTTTCGATCATTTCAGTGTTGTTGCTTGCTATCTGGGCCTGTCTTCGCTCTGGGATTAGTAGTTGGCTGTACTGCGATCGAGCTATTGGCATTTCCAGTTGGAGCAGTTCTTGTTGACTGATAATTTCAATAGATGAGTTTAAACATACCGAAAGTGACAAGAAAGTAGCTCGTTGGCTAGTTATGTTTCATGTTCTCTGTTTGTCTGAACAGCTGTTAAGGCACCAACAGAAATTAAGAAAGACGAACGTGCTTGCTGTTTAGCTTGTTTCATGGATGTTCCTTGGACTTGAGCTGTGCATCTTCTAACACCACATTTTGTAGCAATGCACGTCCGTTCATCTAGGTTGGAGCCCTTTCGGATTCTTGGGGTGAGGAGTATATATAGCTGTAATCAAATCTTGACAGAATGGATTCGGGTGAAAGAATGAATAAACTGTAATTCGCATCAGTTATGGATCAAACGTTTTGCAGTGTAACGGAGTAAAGAGTGTTTTTCTCTACATCAGTAGCTCTTGTAGAATGAAAATTGTTTATGTAAGGTGTACCGTCCTGTGCCATAATCGACTAGTCCTTTGGCTATGATCATCAGCGAGCATCCCTTCCTTCTGTTAATTGAGAATGGAAGAAGAAAACAATATTGTCGCTGAATTTAGCAGACACTTATGATTGGCTTTTCCAGTCATCGTGATGTACGGTTTGCGAGCCCAACTCAGATATGTTGGAGGCCATGTCAATTTCATCATTAGCATCAGTATCGATACTTAGATTCTTGTAGAAGTCATTTCTCCCGTATTCGGCAGGCCAAAGCTCAATCACCATTTTCTGTGTGCAGCAATCTTCAATTGGATTACCTTGACCTCTATCTCATCCACTGGCCAATCAGCTGTAAGCCAGGGTCGTACGCGTACCCAGTGGACGAATCTGACCTCGTGCCGATGGATTTTGAGGCAGTCTGGGCCGCCATGGAAGAATGCCAGAGGTTAGGTCTCACAAAATCCATTGGAGTCAGTAATTTCTCTTGCAAGAAACTTGGAAGCATCCTCAGCTTCGCCAAGATGCCTCCAACGGTAAATCAGGTGCGCCTGTTCTTCTCATCATTTAATTCCGGTTCAAATAATAAAAGGAAGTTCAAGACTAGTCAACATGGCAGTATGCAAGTGTCCGCATTGTATATGACCCGATAACCATTTGGATGATGATTGTCTCTCAGGTGGAAATGAACCCTCTCTGGCAGCAGAAGAAGCTGACAGAGTTCTGTAAAGCAAATAACGTCATCATCACAGCATTCTCTCCCTTAGGAGCTCGAGGAACGCATTGGGGAACAAATGAAGTAATGGAGAACGAGTCTCTGAAAGAGATTGCAAAGGCTCGGGGAAAGAGCGTTGCCCAGGTTTAACCACCAAAGCTGATTGTTTATCTTTTTGACATCTTAAGCGTTTTGTTCTCAGATAAACTACTTTTGATACCTATTGTTTGCACATATGCAAGTCATATTAGAAGTGAAAATTGACCTCAGAAGACGCCTTATTATCGGTAAATCCAAGCATTTAAAGTCAACAGTAAAAATTGGGATCAGGCTGCTAAATTTTGATAGGGATCAACAGAAACTTGCATATGTCGAGATGGATGCTTATGTGCAAATTTTAAAGCGACAATCTGGGATTGCACTCGGCAGGTATGTCTGAGATGGCTATACGAGCAAGGAGTAACTTTTGTGGTGAAGAGCTTCAACAAGGACAGGTTGAAGGAGAACCTCGGCATCTTCGACTGGGAACTGACGGAGGGCGACTACGAGAAGATTGAGCAGATCCCGCAGAAGAAAATGATGCTCAAGGAAGAGTTTGCCTCAGCTAGAGGGCCATTCAAATCTGTGGAAGAGCTTTGGGATGGAGAGCTCTGAAGCTGGGAATGAAATGGCACTCTTCTACAGGAGTGATCACTAGCAGCAGATAGATGGATGGATTGGGCCAAGATTGAAAAGAGTGCGGGACGTGGGCCTAAGCCCATGTCCAGCACCCTCTCTTTGCGGTCCTGTTGAGTGGATTCTTGGTGTGGATTGTGAGACTTGTATTGAAGGCCCAGGTTGTTGTGGGCAGGGCATAGTTTGCACAAGCTGGGCTTATTGAGTGATGTTTGTGCAATGATCGTGCAGAAACCCCCTTTGGGAACAGCCCGAAAGAAGATATTGCTGTAATAATTCGAGACCATGAACTCAATAAAGCTCAGCTTGACGATGATTATCAAGCAGTTTTTTCTTTTTCCAAACGGGAGCATGATCATTTCGATTATATTGTAGGCCTGATTGCGCGATATGAACTTGCTAGCGCTTATTTGAATCTTGCTATTATTTTTGGGCCAGCATTCGAAGGCATTAAATGTTGTTTCGAAGTGATTTTTGCTTTTTTTTAGTTGAATTACTCTTTAGAATCTTACAATTCTTGTGAGTTGACTTTACTTTATGAAATGGAAAGTAATTTCTCGACAAAAAAGAAAACTCATAGGCTAGGCGTCGCCCCCTTACTCTCTTCTTCTTCTTCTTCTTCTTCTTCAATCTTTATAGGCGCACACGGTGGCGGCAAAGGAAAGCACCTTCCCTCCGCCTCGCCGTCAAAATACGAATCCATCCCATTCTTACTCGTCGGGATAATCATATATACGTCGAGGGTAATACCAGACATATCGTATATGGATAATAAATCTATAAGAATTCCAGCCGGACAATTCCTAAAAGGAAAATAACAATCAAGAAAGGAAAAAGGGGGGTCGTCAGCATAAAAAGGAAAGCAAAAAGGGTAGGAGATGGTTCAGCTTTTGCCTTTATGTTGTACAAAACTGAGAGATGTTTCCTCATGGGCCAATATTTCTTGTACTCCCCAAAGACAAAAAGGCAAAATCCGAAATCCTACAAGGAGACTCAGCAGCAGCAGCAGCAGCAGCAGCAGGAGAGGAGGGGGAAGGGGCAGGATCTGAGGACGAAACCCTTCCTTCCTCCGTTTCTCGAGGCGATCCGATCGTGGAATAAAAAGGTTTTATGGGAAAACACGTCTTATCGTTCACGGTCGCCCACGCCCCTCCTCGCTTTGGATTTCCTTATCCGTACAATCAGTCACCTTCGCATTATAATACTAGTGGTAGTCTAAAATCTTTATGTTTTTTTTTTTTACCTTACGAAACAATTTGGGTTCTAGCGACTAACAAAAAAGACAAAAAAATT
The DNA here is from genome assembly GCA_019926035.1 of Melaleuca alternifolia. Lineage (NCBI taxonomy): Eukaryota > Viridiplantae > Streptophyta > Magnoliopsida > Myrtales > Myrtaceae > Melaleuca > Melaleuca alternifolia. The sequence continues at coordinate 3,191,001 of JAGKPW010000144.1, forward strand.
ATGGGTACTTGTCGAATTGAACTTTCGTTATCATTTTTACGGTTTGACGGTGAAAAAAAGCCATTTCTACTCGTTTGATAAATATGGATTTTGATTAAAGCAACTCTACTTCTTCTTTTCTGTATCACTATCAATTGAGACGTTTATCTATTATACTCGATAAAAATAATCGTATTGAGTACATAGTAAGGAAAAAAAGGTGGGTACTTGTCAAATTGAATATTTGTGACCCTTTGACAATAGTAAAAATATTTCCATTCGCTTGATAAATATGAATTTTGATCAAATCGATTGATGATAATAATTCTTTTTTTTATCGCTACCAATTGCTTTGAGGCATTTATTAATTCTACTTGATAAAAGAAATCGTTTGAGAATATTCATAAGATAATTTTTGTTTTGGAGAAACCTTTTTTTAATTATTTAACAAGTTGTATTGCTACTCAACTGTCTAATGAACTTTCTACATTAAGTAGATCTATTCGGCAACCGAATTCCAAACGTTTTATCAAGCGAATGAATAAGAAAATATGCGATTTTTCGATATCATGTTTTTTGTCGCTCCACCCACAATTAATGCTTCTAAAAAAAGGATATTTTCTTAAGTAGAAACAGCGGATAACGATTCGAGCCAAGCTCGAAATCATCTAAATTTCAAAGCGTGAAGTGTCGATTATGTCGTGAAGAATCGGGTGTTTGGAATTGAAGGAAAAAGAAGTTCAGAACCAGCCAATTGCAAGGAAGATGAGCTGCAAGATCGATCTAGATTCGTTTTGAATTCGAAGTGTGCACAGAAAGGGGAAAGGAAAAAGGAAGGGGGAGGATTGATTTGATGGGGTGGGGGAAGGAAGGAAGGAAGAAAGGAAAGAAAGGAGGAGAAGGAGAGGAAGGAGAGAAGAATGGAGGCGACGATGTGATAGGGAGGGGAATTCATAATGCCCCGACAATCGGATCTTCCCCCTTCTCGAGAAAAGCGAAGAGGAGATTCAGAAAGAAGAAACGCAGGGAAGGATTGTCGTTTTCGGAGTTCGCGCCCCCAACGCTGACTTCCTGATTTGGCGGCACCCACTTAACCTTTTCCGCTCCCTCTCGCGTTCCTTCCCATTGCGCTCTTCCCCCTCCCTCTCCCCTCTTTTAACAAATGAACAACAGACTGAAAAAAAAAAACTCAACTCAAGCACAATCACTTTCATCATCTATCTCTCTCTCTCTTTTTAATAACTAATAAGTACCCCGTGATCACAAAAACATGAAATTGAAGAGTCTCTTGAAACATATCCATCGACATTGATGAACGAATGAGTCTATCTATCCGCCTTGCCCAATTTCTTGAGCATAAATTGATTCCTTGTCGATTTCTAGTCGATATCACATACGACGCATATTTGACCGGAACGGTTCGCGCTTAGATGTAATCAAGTGGTTTGATTTTTCTCTATGACATTAAGTCTTAAATATGCATGTTAGGGATATCAAGATTGGTAGAAGAAGCTAGCTTAGTCAATGGTGTTCCGTGCTCTCTCGAAATGCATTTTACATGTTATGACTTCAGTCCATAACCTTGTAATTATCTTAGTATTACATAAGACCGTTCGCAAAAATTAAACATTATGAAGAGATCATAGTCTTGGTTGTTCTCAAGATCATGTTTCAAATTTATATATATACGTATAGATAATTATAAAGTTCAAATTGTTTTACATCGAGAAAGTCCGTCTTACCTTAATAATTTTCGTGCCATGATGTGATAAGACTTATAATTCCTGCAGCAACGGGACGGATGATCCTTCACAAGTGGCATTAGAGCCGTTTGATTACACTAATAATTCATTATTTCTAGCATTCCCTCTTTGTAAAGAGAGTCAACTCCTCTAGTCTACAGGGGCATGTGTGAACCCTACACTACAATCTCATGAGGATCGAGCTCTCTGGCTCGACTGAGCCCGTAAGGAATGCGAAGCTGTGCGTGTGCACGCAGAAGGGACACCAAAGCAGACGTGGCGCCTGACTGCTGGTGGATTGTGGGAGGCAGCATCCTGACCGTGGATCCGTATGAAAGCAACTTGTCTAGATCATCTCAGGTGGAGCATCATCCGACAATTTCATAAACTTTCTCACGGACCTGTTCGGGGTTTCACTCTTTTTGTTATTTTTGGCATGGACTAAGTTTGGTCACTTGCCATTGTAGCTGCTACTCGTTAGCCGGAGTGCTTGTTATATTATCGCTTCTAACGTGCACTTGTGAGTGCGAGATCTAGGGCTTGGACCGCCCTCGATGGCGATCGGTCTTATATTGTACGATGTCGGCGATTGGCCTCCGGTGGGTTTCCCGAGCTCGGCAGGCAGCGCCGACCCTTGGCGTGGAGGGAAGACCTCCACAAACAAAGATAAAGAGAGGGAAAGGGGTCGAGCAAGGGAGGAGCTGATGATGGTGGGTAGTCGTGGCGGTTTGATGATGTTAAGAAGCTGGCGATGCGGGTGGCGAGGCGAGACAGAGGCGGAGGCAACGGTGGCGGCCTAGGTCTGACATAGGCACAGGGTAAACACATAAGCAACAAATCTTCAGTGAACGATTATAACATTACGACGATTACATATATCATACAAACACTTTAGGTTGTGCCTTTAAGCTTGTATTCGGACTGCTTCTCAGGGAAGATTGGGCACATTTATGAAAGATTTACAATCGGTGAACAATCAGTGTTTTTCATATTTAGGTTTTATGGATACACGATCTTATCGTTAAGACATTGGCAATGCATGCTTCTTTTCCCTTGAAAGACTTATGTAGGTAAGCCCGATTCTTTAAATATCGTGGTCCCTTTGTTTGAATGGGTCATATAAAGAATGGCTTTTGATAACCACACTTAATACAAATAAAGAAAAATCATTTGTTATTTTTGGTACACCGATTGCATTTAACACGAAAGAGACAACACATTGAAATGAAAATATTTCTTTTATTCGGATATTTGACAAGTTCCCTGAAAGTACTTGTTAATGTAATCCACAGAATAATTTGCACCGAATGATATGGTAGTCGAACTTAAGTCGTGTATCTAGTTCGCAGCATGTGTTCGTTGCCTTACTGATAGGTCAAACCCTAATATCTTTAATGGCATGAAAAATGTAGGCAAAACTTGATCCCATGAAATAACCCAAACTAATCAGAGAATGTAAGGAATCCAAACTGGAGTACCCGTGCACCGAGTCGATTTACATAAGTCGATTTCATAATCACCAAGCCAATCTCATGGATTGACATGCTAAGAAGGAATCAGCACAAGAACAATGCTTGGATGCGTCTGATGGATGGTCCATCCGATGTTTTCCAAATGTCTGCTGGACATTAGGCCGTCGGGTATGTTGACTACTTCAGCCCTCTGATTCTCTTACGTTTCTTATACGCAATAGCTGGTTTTGGATTTGGCCTCTGCCCATTCTTCACTTCTTTTGGACATAAACTAGGTTTAGATCCATGGGATAGATCCCCCGTCAATTTGGTTCTTGCCTTGCACATTTTTTCATCTTCGGATTCAATGAAGAATTATAACGTACGCCGTACAAAAAGTTTTGGAAAACGACATAAATAGTCCTTATAACTTTGACCCAATGGACATTGTGGTATTTGAACTTTTAATTTATTTAACATGATCTCTAAAACTTTTTTCCAATATACAATATCATCTATGAATTTTTAATTTGTTCAATATGATCCTTAAATTTTTGGTACATGCTCAAACTAATCTCGAGATCACATGAAAATGTCCAATATTATTTTTAAGCTTAAATTACCGGAAGGATAATATGGACTAATTTGAACATTTATTAAAAGTTCGAGATCATATTGAACAAAATTAAAAGTTGGAGGGAAGATAACATTACACATTATGCTAAAGTTCAAGAACCATGTTGAATAAATTAAAAATTCACAGGCTACATTGCACACTAAACTAAAATTCAAAAACCGTTTGCATCATTTTTTTCAAAATTCTACTAAAGCGACCAACATCAGTTAGTGACAGAGAGGGTAATTGCAATTGTCAAATCGAATGTGGGATAGGTCACTTGTGGAAAGTTTTCTTTTGCATTGGCTGTGCGTGCTCTAATTTTCTGGATTAGGTCTAATTTAGTGAGCCAACTCGATTGGTCCCGAAATTAAAGTCAACTGTGAACTCATGTTTCTTATTTGATGGTTAAATGAGTTATTTATTCCTTCAATCCATAAGAAAATAACGGGTGGCTAAACCTGCTAAATAGCCCATGTAGTTCAGATTTCAGTTTGAAACGACTAGTTCCAAAATACTCGTAAATTGAGAGGATGACAAGAGTATTGAACTACAATATGCTTCTGCAAATGCAGAAACACCATGAAGTTTCTCTCGGACCAAACGCGATTCATTTAATTTTATTTTTTGGAATAAATGAAGACCCTTTTTTTTTCTAATTCTAATTCAAAAGAAAAAGGGGGAGGGAAGAAGTAGACGGGTTGGTCGTAGGTTGTAGGCTTTAGTTTTTGGTTGTCGAGGTTTCAGAAAGTGGAGTCTGAGAAATTTGCAGAGATGCATGGAGTGAAGGAGGAAGAGGAGGAGGAGGGGAAGGAGGGAGGGGGGGACAAGTCTCTCAGGAGTCAATTGATTAGAGAAACAAACTCTGAGATAGCCGCCAACACAACACTCCCCCTACCTTTTCCATTAATTCTCATCCTTTTCTCAGAACTGCAAGCATTTCGTTCCTCGTGTCCTTCTCCTCTCCTCTTCTCTTCCTTTCACTACATTGGCCCTTGTCGGTCGCATCAAAACGGAGTCCGCCCGAAGGGTTCTTGCACGCATGCGATCCGTTTTGTCTTTGCTCGTGAAGCGATCGCAAGGGTCTCGCATCTTTTGCGAAATTATTTGATTAGGTCAAAATTACTCAGTTCATCCGTAGAGTCGAAATTATGTGATTCGATATTATCCTCGATCATTATGCTTTTAAACTTCATATAATAATTTAAAAATGATATTGAATAAGTAAAAATTTGGAGACTATATCAAAATGACTGCCCGAATGAAATGTTAAAAGTACGAAAAGGGTTAAGATGTGATGTTGGGTTACATCACCGAGGTAGGAATTGTGTGACATCCTGTGAAGATCATATTGCTTTACCTCACTGTCTTCCACGTTGAACTCCAGATTTCATTTCATTCGAATTTATCACTCTAATTCCTCCCCCTCTCCCGTGTTAAACCGTGTACTTCAAACCATCACGCTTCCTGGAACCGGCTTATTATTCCAGTCATTATGACTCTGTCAAATTTATCCCCCTTTAAATCGTGCAATGCGCGTAGCTTTTAAGCTGAACATGCTGATTACAGCACATTAAATTTCTCATGGGGATGAGCTCCCTAGTGTGATCCTTCATTGTAGTTTAAGAATTGTATTCACTGCCCGTTTTAAGGGAAATATTTGACGGTGAAAATCGATAGCATAAATTTGTAAGCTTGGAGAGTTAAGCGCAAGAATTAAAGTTTAGAGTTTTGCGTGTAATGGTGTAAAAAATTAAGATCTCAATGTGAAAGGTTTAAAAATTTTCCAGTAAGAATGTGAGAGTTTCAAGATTTAAAAAAAAAAAGATGAAAAGTTTTAGAATTTATGGTTCAACACGTACAAGTAGGTGATAGTTCAAGGGGTCGAGGGAAATATCCCTTGCTTTTCAAACACAAGCCTCTTTATCACGATGGATTTAGATAGTTCTATTAACTTCTAAAACATAGTCATTCTCATTGATGGTGACGGAGGGTGGCCTGGGTAAAAGGAACTACGCAGCTACACAAATTAATAGAGCTTCAAGTACAATCTGAAGCGACCCCGGAGAAAGGACAGGAACTTCAAGAGTTCCTCTCTTACAAATTCATCTATTTTTCATGAACTGGAGTGCTGGCCTTTGCTAAAACATTTCTAGCACTTACAACAAGCACATCTCATATTCTGAAACCTGGACTAACCAATGAAGGGGAATGCTGCACCTCCTTTGCTGTGAATACGACCAACGTGCCGAGCTTTGTCTAGCGACTGTCGTAGTATTTTCTAGGGGGAACATGCAGTGATCAAGAGGATCTTTCGGGTAACTAGTGATGTTGCCTCGGATCATGATGAAGTTGCGATACTTTGCAGGTCAGCTGAATAACCCTGATGAAACTACAGCCACCGAACCCTAACATGTGTATTGCGAATTGGTGATAGCAGCGCTAGGTGAAGTAAACCCTAAAAAAAATACGAACACCACCAATCCATCTGGAAGTCGAATTGAGCCATTGTAATTATATAATCATGATTTCGTCATTGAAACGCCTTGAGTGTTAGCTTCCCTAGCTGGTTATCACTCTCCTTTGCCTATACTAAACAAGAAAAAGCAAAATGGCATAGAACTCAAATGCCCAATGAGAGGCCGATACGAAGGTGGCTAATTTTCACCAACACAATCCTTCGAGCACTAAATTATCGAGTTTATTTATGACTCAAGTGAAAACGAGAAATCTTTCTTTTGCAGATTTTTGTGATCCATCTTTACTTGAAATGGATTGGGCCATATCAAATCGCGTCTATTTCAATAAAGGTATCGAGATAATCTACGAGCTCTTAGAGAAAACTCTGCAGTTCCCCTTCACAACTCATTCTAATCGAATGATCATAGCTGAAGCAAAGAGAAAGCTAAGTGGAATTATACATGTAAGTGGGAGTTGCCCATATCCTATACTAATGCAACATTGTACCACTCAGCACTAACAACCAGCCAACGTAGCCCAATAAACCCCCAAATCTCACAACCTACATATGCCCTAGAGAGACAAGTCCATGTGACTATTAACTCACCAATATAGCCTAATAAACCCTCCCCCACCTCCATCTCACAATCTATATAAACCCTACATGAGACAAATCCATGTGCTGTTTAATTTCACAGTTCTTGAAAATCTAACCGTCATTATTCACTTAAGTAACTTTATAGAAACGGCGTAATGACGATAACGTTCATATGAAAAACGTAGATGAAGATTCGATAAACACAACAATTTGTATGATAGCTCTATTACTATTTAGTTCTCTACACTCGGGCTTCATGAAAAAAGTATGGTCATGATCATTCTACCTTCCATCCATCTATCGAATCTAGAAGGCTAGAAATTTGAGTTCAAATTTGCAAGTGACTCGCAAACGTGACATGCTCCGCTCCACACTTTTCTACATTAATTCTGTGAAAGATAAACATTTATCATCCACGCTCATTCAGCAAGTGTTTGTAGTAGGAATACCTATACCTAGACACCTTTTTATACATCATATCCTCCAGCAAATAGTTAAGTTCACCAACATCAACTTCGACGAAAAAATCGTATCGGCATATCCATAAAATCGCATTTAAGGGGTTTTAACTGAAGTGAAATCACAGGTGATCCTTTTTTTTTGTTATTATAATCTTTTGCGCGCTTCAGCATAAATGAAGGAGCATGAGAAATAAATATAAGTGAGATAATAGTCAAACAGAGGAAATCGAAAAGGAAAGGTGGAACAATGACAAAACCCAAAGACGGAGGAACAACTTCTGAGCGCCGCCAGTGTAATCATTCTGAATGATAATCCTTTCTGACCACACTGCCTCTCCCTCTCCGTCTCCCTCTCTCCCCCTCTCCAACTTCCCAGAAAAAGCTCTTCGAAAATCAAACCAAAACAAAGAAATAAAACAGGGAGAAAGAAAAAAGAAGGCCAATCGAGGAGAACAGCTTCATTTACTTGTCCGAAAATCCCGACCTCTTTTCATTGCATGTGTGATGGGGACGTGAAGATTGCAGACCAGTTGCAGATAAAACCCTTTTCGACTTTTCCCCGTGGGACAAAAGGGTGCCGAAAAGTAGGGCATTATTACCACCAAAACCATTCATTATTCAAAGAAAATGTCGACTCCCATTATCAAGAAGATGAAGAGGAAGAGTTAAAAAAGAAGAAGGGGCGGGTGAAAAAGAAGGGAGGGGGGGAAAATCTGCCCCCGTGCTCTACCAACTGATGTTCTTCTGCATTAATCGGGTTCACGTCATGGTTCTTTGGAAATAGTCGAAGAAGACAATTCCTGGCGGAATAATTGCCCTCTTAGCTGGCTGTGCCGAACCACGAGTTGAGGATCGGTAGGGCGCATAGTAAACCCATCCAGGTTTACATGTGGATCGTGACATGACCTCAAGAAACATAATAAAATAAGAGAAAATAGAACGTGTGATGCGAATGACTTGAGTCTCATTATTCATGATAAACCCATCAAATCTACCGGATTTGACGCCGACAAACACAATAACAAGGAACGGGGTTAGGGAAAAAGGGTTTCGATCAGATCTGGACAATTTGCATTCTTGTATCTTTTCTTGGGTTTTCTCATGCTGCCCTAACAAAACTTGTTACCTAATGACTAATATAAAAGAAAGCTTTCAGTCTTGGGTTTCTTGGCTTTGATTCCTATTACAAGATCATGTCTTTCAGCTATCTCAATTTCTTTGACCTTTTTTTTTTAATATGGAGTAGCTTGAAGGTCCTTTGAGGGACTTATTTAGAATTTGTCATTCATTCACTTTACTTTCTCAAATAAGTATAGAAATCATTTAACTATTTACCGAGCAAAGATTGTCGCGTATGCACAAAGGCATTACTATCAATGCAAGTGATGATGTCAATTGTATGGAGACAACCTTAAAAGATTTGTATTTTTTTTTATGCAACGTGATCAATCCTTCTTCTTTTTGTCCAACTAAGAATCGAGCGAATTGATGACTTGAATTCTGTAACACCACAGTATAAAAAATAGACAGATGATTCGCATTTTTTTAGAAAATCATCTTTTGACGACTACAAAAATAGATGAAATCAAGAAAAGTACTATAATTTGGTAACACAAGTTCTCCAAATACTCAAAAGCGATACCCATATGATCAGCTACATTTTCATCCTCACATCAATTAGAGATGGAAAAGTAGTCATTTCACATTTCTTTTTTTGTCAATATTAGACCCAATTATCCTCTATATTGAGATTATGCAAGTACAAAGAATGAATACTCTTGTTATTAAAACGCACACGAAATTCAAATTAAGTTTTTATATTTTCATATTAATTTTATTATGTCGGAATAATGAAAGTACCAAAAAAAAAAACCTACTCTCCATATTAGAAAGCACACAAAACTCGAGTGGGACTTGTATTAGTCAATTTCCTTAGGACCCAAACAATCTCCAAAGTCTCCCAATTTCATTTCATTGCATTCCCCTCTATAAATACACCTCCTCCTACCGCACTCCAATCACCAGGTGCTCCAAAACCCTCCTCCCCCTCTCCTCCTCTCTCGAAATCCCTCCCAATTCACCCCAATCTCTCATCAATCCTCCCCCAGACATGGATCAAGAACACACCCAATTCAACACCCTCACTCCCCACCCAGCTCACAATTCCCTCCTAAAGAAGCCATCCGCACCGAACCCAACCACCCTCGCCAACAGTGGCAAGAGGGCGCTGAGGGACGGCGGTGGCGGTGGCGGGTCGGGCGTGACGATGAGGTACCGGGGCGTGAGACGGCGCCCGTGGGGGCGGTACGCGGCGGAGATACGGGATCCGCAGTCGAAGGAGCGGCGGTGGCTGGGCACCTTTGACACAGCCGAGGAGGCGGCCTGCGCCTACGACTGCGCTGCCCGGGCCATGCGCGGTGTCAAGGCCCGCACCAACTTCGTCTACCCCACCAACCCGCCGCCTCTCTCTGACCACCACCACTTCCTCCATAACCCAGCCCCCTTCAACACTTTTCCCCCTAAACCCTACTCTCGAGACTTAACCAGCATAACCACTAGGGGAACAGTCCTCGCCGCATCTCCCGTGGTGGCGTCGCCGAGGAACGCTGCCTCTCTGGACTTCTCGCTTTTCCTCCGCGACATTCTCAACCCTCCCAACACGGCTCCTCTGTACCTGCTGCCACCGCCACACCAACCGCCTCAAAATTCTTGTGCTCAGCCTCCGAGTCTCCATGTCCCAAACGACTATCAGAAGCCACAAGCTATGGCCGAACCGAACGAGGACGACGACTCGTGCGGCTTCTTCCTCCAAGAATCTCCCGAGTCGGGCCTCTTGGAGGAAGTTATCCAAGGGTTCTTCCCGAGGAAAAAGAAGAGCTCCGATCAAGTGAAGGGTCAGTTTTGGAACGACAACCCGCACGGCCTCGCCCCCGTCACTTCGCCTCGCGAGCAAACGCAGAGCTTAAACGGCCTTACTAGCCTGCATCTGCAGACTTACTCATGCGGCGGCGACGACCTCGTCGGGGTTCCCGCCGCGGCTCCGTCGCTGTTGGACGTGGATGGGTTCCAGTACCCCGAATTTCTCGGCACTTTCGCCGCTAGGGTACACGATGCTTGAGTCGATCACTTGGGTGTCTTCGCTACTCATATATATATTTATATATTCATGTGTTGCTTCTGTGTAATGACGATATAGTTCCGGAGAAAAAAAGAAAACCATGAACCTAGATTGAACGTCGAAGGAGTTTGTGTTTTTCTTCTCCATTTTTCTCCTATCTTTGCTGGGTTTTCTTTCCCTAGGGTTTGAGCAGATGGGTGTTGTGACCATGTACTGCTCTCCAAATTCTCTTCGTCTTCTTCTTCTTTAATTCGCCTTTTTCATCCTATGCATATGAGCTACTGTTTGGTTCTCTGTTCTCTCTCTGGTCTGTCTGTGGTTGGATTCATAATAGGGTCATGTTGATAGTTACTTTTCCATCAGTTGCTACGCGTGTGGTTAAGCATGAGATGGGGCAACTGGAAAACGTCCTTAATGGTGGGTTGATGGGTGCCAATAATTTGCAGAGTCTGAGTTATTGATGAACGAGGGGTTCGAAAAAAATGGGGGAGCGTGGGTCTGCAACTGAGTTAATTCTCGAGGTTTGTTTTGGAGTTCATGATCATGGTGGTGAGCGTTGACCTTGGTAATGAAAAAAGGCTGTGGCGTATGTGCGTTCGTTGTTCTGGCAACACAAATTCCTCCGGGCAAGAAAGATTTTCGACCTTTTTGAGAAATAAAACTACTGATTACTCGGGGAAAAAAATTATATAAGGGAAAATGTTAAAGAGAGTTTGAGGTGTACTTGATAAGTTTATTAAATTCATTTTGGTAATGTATGTATATTAATTGATTTCTCGAAAAGACGGCGTTACAATGTTTACATAATTTCATTGTCCATCTTATTAAGTATGTTAACGAGATATTAATGAAAAATGACAGTTTTTCCTTTTTGTAGTTTCTATTTGTAACATGCTTAGTACTTCACATGGAAATTTTCATTTGTAGTTCATTTTTCCGACCGCCCAGTTTTTTATAATCTTCTCAATCTCTTCTTAATGATTTACATTGTGCAATTCTAAATTGGAAGGTGCAAAGCTTTTATCAAGAGTTATTAGAAATGATCTTTGAAGTTTCTCATTCTCCTATTATTGGAGATACCTATTATTGGAAATAATATACAACATCAATTTATTTTTATTACATGTTTAGTTAACCTGATAGAAGGGAGAAACATTTGCATTTTCGTGCAAAAAAAAAATCATTTTATTTTTGTTTGGGAGAGCAGGGAAGAAGGGAAAATGGAAGGGTTGCAAAAAAAATTTTAAGGTCGGAAGTTTTTGTGAGAAGCAATCAAAGGAAGAGTTAAAGATATACCCCAATCCACTTCGTAAATAAAATGAGAGATGCTAGACTAATCTTTTTAATGAGTTGTGTGAATTAGGAATTTGTTAAATTTTTCCCCCAGTTAATCAGAAATTAAGGTCTTTCGACACACCTAGGGGTTTCATGAATTACATGGATAAGTGAATTAGAATTTGAGTGATTATATACACTGCCCTAAATAGTTTGGCACTAATTAGATGTAATTAATTAGGTTAATCATTCAATCAATGTCTTGGACTTAAAATAGTTTGGAAAGTACCAAAAAGTATCCTTTAACTTTTAAACCTCTATTTTTTGGTTGTTTTAAAAACCAGTTTGTACTTTGAGTTTTGGGTGGGGCAACACGTTATATTTCACATCAATTAACAGCCTCGAATTATTTTGAAAGTTGCCACTTTCTAATCTATATCATCCTGGTCATAAATCTAATTTCCCCGAAGGTCTAAAGAGACTCATCGATGAAAAATCCCGACTCTAATCACCCTACTTTAGCCACAACAGCCATTGCGCATAGTCGCCGCCCTGCCGGAAGCCGTCGGGCTCTCCATGCGCTCACTGTGGTCCGCCTTTGACTGGGAGACCTTGAGTCCCTTGGCCTCTGTGTGTGTGATTTGCTGCATCGTTGCCGTGCCTGACGACTCCGTCATGACCACTGGACCTTAGCATTGCCATCATTCCTCGGAGGACCTGGCTCCACTGCCAACGCCAGGCTTAGATCCTGTTCAAGTAAAGAGGTGGTGCTGTGGCGGCGTCGAGTTCCTGTGTGTTGTGGGCGTCCGAGAGAGAGAGAAGAGCAGGAACCCGAAAAAAGGATGGAGAGGGGGCTCCATTATTGGTGGCGGCACACTAGAGTGGTGTGGCGGAGCTCAGCGGCGAGAGACGGCGCGCGGAGGCGATGGAGCTGCATCCGATGATGTCTATAGGAATTGCTCACGATAACGTCATCAGCGAAAAGAACAAAGAACATTCAAGAACGATTGTCATTTCACTGGACAGACTTACACGGTGCTGTCCCTCTTTCTCCATAGTTGTCCCAAGAATCGAAATGCCGACATCTCTAACAAGGCCGATCATCTAGGCCTCTCTCACAGGCTAAATCCAAACTCCAGTTGATTTCCCTACGACTGCTTCGTGTTTAAGGTCGACGTCGATAATAGATATAGTTTGACATGTTGAATATCGGATTTCATTGTTGCAACATGGGGTCTCTACAAAAGGAAAAAACCGCCATTGCTTGCTACTTATCCATTCAAGTGAATCACAAAAATTAACTGTTTGCCTTTAGCTATGAGCATTACTGCACAATTCGTAAATATATATAGGCCAAAGTATTGTCCTCAAGTAACATCTAAGTGCTCACATGCCCGGGAAGAACAGAAGCGCACGACAAAGTTAATGGAAAATTCTATTTTTGGTCCCCGTGCTTATTAATAGTTGGGCATACACACTTGTTAGAATGATCGATTTTAGTCCTGTACTTTGTTGTAATTGCAAAAGTGGTCTCTACATTATTCTCCAAACATTACATTTGCACCTGAGATATTATGAAAAATGTTAAATTAAGACCTTTGAAAGTGTGCCCAATTTTGGTATTGACAGTCCTCACATGAAATGTGACTGCGGACTTGTTCATGTGGTGGGGAGGCCAGAATTCTTTCAATCATATTACTAATGAAGTGAACTCTGACGACTTTTACACATTTATATCATGTATTCCGCATAGTGGCCAGCTTTATCTAAATCTTATTACAACGTCGTATTTAAAAGATCATCAACGGATGGTAAAGATACTAGTAGTTTTGGAAAAATAAACAAATTATTTGGTCAAATTTGGATATTCAGAAAAGTTACTAGGACTAAAAATCTTAAGTTTTTTTTTAATCGCGTGTTAACAACCTACGCTCACTCAGCAATTTCTAACCAATTTTTATTGGAACTCGATGGAAAGACTTGAATGGTCATTAGAATAGCACAAGTCTAGGACTTACACCGGGAAAACTACCAGAAAGACCAAACCTATTGCATTTGTACTGATGTAATCATAAACTTTTCAATTTCGTCAATCTTGTTGAATGATTTGAGAATATAGTCATTTGTGTCAATTATTGCCAGATAATCATTGATGTGGATGCCGAGACGGGCAGCGTTGGTAGAAATAATTTTTAATTTTTTAAAAATTTTGTGAATCTTTAAAAAATTGTATTTCTTTTCCTTTTTTTCCTATAAAATTTAGCGAGGGTTGTCAGACGACCCCAAACGAGGATTGGCTATTTTCTTTAGCCACTAGGTGAGGGGTGTGCAGCCCTCGTCGATAGAGATTGAGGGTCACAACCATCAAGTGATGATCACTAGGGGTGATCGGGTCTAGGGTGAGTAGGTTTCAGACTTGGAGCCTGTACCGATTATGTTATAACCAGTTCCCCTTTTTTTGACACTGTACCGGACCCTGTTGCATTGGACCATGTACTTGACCCTCGGTTCGGTTTTAGGGTTAATTCTATTTATATTTGAAGCTATTTTTGTAACCGCCCATCCTATACAACTTCGAATTTTATATTAATAGGCGAGAAAATAACATAATTCTTCTAATTTATATTGAAACATTAAGCATTTTTACTTAAATAAGTAAATACATTTTTTGACTAAACAAAAAAACTAAGGATCCACAAAGCAAATTATCATAAACAAAATCATAAGGTAAAGTAAAAATCCTAACATCATTTATATACATTAGTAACAAACATGGATTTGTTATTAATCTCATTCCCACAATATTACATGAAGCTTTTATTTGTTTGAAATGGTTAACAAACTTTTGGTGCAAGCATAACTCCTCCAAAAGTTAAATTTACATAACTCCTCCTCAAAAAGTGAAATCAGGTGTGGCAATCCACGTGGTATAAAATCTATGACAAAAACCTAAAATTAATATATAAAGAAAACTCAACAAGAAACCGTACTAAAGAGACATATGCAAAAGTTATGATCTAATAAAGTATATTTACTTACCACAAAATCGAAATTTCCACAAAATGAAGTTTATTTTGGGCTTTTGGGTTGGCTTACAAACTGGTTCTCAAACCGATTCTTGAATCGGTCAGGTCGATCCGGTTCCCAGGTGGGTAGTCCCTCGGACCTAATTCCCGAACCGGTTTCAACGAAAATCGGTTCCCGACCCTGTTTCCAGGTGGGTCAACCCGAGAATCGGGTTTACTCGGTCTAGTTGCACACCCCTTATGACCCTCACCTGCTGCTGACAAGGGTGGCCTTGTAGCCTTCACTAGGCTTAGAAGGAAAAAAATTAAAAGAAAAAAGAGAGGAAAAAAATCATAAATATTGTCAACACCAATGCCAATGTTGCCACGTAAGATAATTGGCATTTGTGTCGGTTATTTCCCATTAACATTGACCAGAAGGACTAAATTGTCAAAAGATTTAACACCAGATTGGTGAAAGGAAAGAGTTCAGTACTAAGGTGATACAAATGCAGAAGGTTTAAAATCTTTTTGACAATTTCCTTGATTTATAACCAAATAAAGCATAAAGACAAGAAGTAAGTGCCCCAAATAATAGGGATAGAAAAAATTATTGTCAGCAAGGGCCTTGTAGCCTTCACTAGGCTTAGAAGGAAAAAAATTAAAAGAAAAAAGAGAGGAAAAAACATAAATATTGTCAACACCAATGCCAATGTTGCCACGTAAGATAATTGGCATTTGTGTCGATTCTTTCCGATTAACATTGACCAAAAGGACTAAACTGTCAAAATATTTAACACTAGACTGGTGAAAAGAAAGAGTTCAGGACTGAGGTGATACAAATGTATAAAGTTTAAAATCTTTTTGATAATTTCCTTGACTTATAACCAAATAAAGCATAAAGACAAGAAGTAAGCGCCCCAAATAATAGGGATAGAAATTTTGCCAAAGTATATCGAGAATCTCGAAAAGGGAAGAGAACATAAGCCGCAAAGGATGAGGAAGGAGAAAGAAACAAAGTCAAAAGAGTAAGTGTTGAGAAGACGCTCATTAGTCATTCATCGTATAATGCAAGAGTCATTAGCAATTAATAAAGTTTAAACTAATGAAACTTTTGTCAATCTATATTGATGAGCAATTTAGACAATACAAAAAACTTATAACTCTAAGAAGCAACAAATATAAATAAGCAATTATTTAAAAATTTGAGATAACAATCGTAAGTGCTTTAAACTAGTTTGCTCAAAAGATAATAGAGAATCTCACCCAACATCAAACAAAAAATTGTAATTTCCAAATCCACTGTTCATAGAACTTATGACCGAGTTGATTTATACGTAAGCTCACTACATACTTTATGAAATACGAAGAACCAATAAACGGATATCCGACTATTTTAAAACGTTTCAAGTATTTCATGTGAAATAGAAGTAAAATTATGAATAGAAAAATATTTATAAGAAAAAACTTAAACATGGAAAATCACCCTTAACAATTATTAATCCAAAAAACTCCAAACATCGGTTTAGGTACTTTTGCAGTTGAGCTATTCTCTTTATATTTTTGGCGGTCAGACGGCCTCCGGATAGTTGGGACACACCTCGATTAGTCCACTTTCTCAGACAATCTCAAGTGTGCATGTGTTATTATCAACAAGCAACTGAGAATTTCGGGAAAGAGCTTAGTGAAGGAACAAATTGACATGCCAACTGATTTGCCAAACTACAACTCAAAAGTCCCACGAGTCCTTTTCGAGGTGGACAAGAAATTAACAACTCAAACGGGAATCACATGCGTATCCATCTGTAGCTCTTGTAAACATCCACAAGAGCATGGACCAGCCATGCCTCCTCAAAGCCATCAAGAATCCTAATCTCATGTACGCCCCTCTTCAAGCATTAACTCGAATCTCGATTGATTATTGTTGAGCCCAATGTTTACCTAGGTCGCAATTCCACTCGATATAAAACTTTGCTGAAAAGGGTAAAACAATCCCTCCCCTAAAAGTGAATTATTGTGGGAACCCAAGAAAAAGAAAGAAAGAAGAAGGTAAGTAGCAGACTTCTAGAGGTACTACCATTTACACAAGTGGGGTCATTGATTAACTAAACCCTAATTGAAAAGTCTAAGCTTCCGCTTAAAGCAAAAGTAGAGTTGATCACGGAAGGAGTTATTATGTGTTGGTAGATGCTGGACCATGCTGTTGGTCCTCCAGATTCCCAAATCCGTGATTGAGAAAGTTAATCGAACGATGTTAACGCGACATTAAACTCCAGAGGACAGCAACGTTTTTGCACCCGGAGATGTTTGATTTCCATATCTCTTAACTGCTTGCAAGGTGACAATGCGGACTCGATCTAGAAACTTGTTTCCAAGGACGTGTCGATGTCACCTATCTTCTATTCGATGTTTAGCACCTCGAATCATCAATTTAGTCTTGATTACTGAGTTTGTGATGTGAAGGTTCGGGGAGTTTATGGGGTTGCCTTGGCATGACAAGGTTTTGTTATTCAATCTTGGGTAAGTAGTCTTAGCCAAAGTGGAAAATACCAAAAGTCTGGTTTGGGGATCGTGATGACCAATTGCTGCACAAATGAATTCTGCTTCTGCTGTTGACATAGCTCAATGTGGACCCGTCGATTAGACATGGATATTTTGATGAAAGCAAGTCAATTCCCATTCGAGTCATTGTAAAAGTTAGAAGAGAAAAATTGGAAAAAATTGTTTCTGTAAATTTTTTCAGGGGGTCAAGTTTTCTTATGACTAGTGAGTATTTGGTATTATTTTTACATTTTAATCTTCTCGAGACATTTGAGATTGAACTTCTATTAAAACTAACATAAATTACTTGGTGCTTTTTCAACTATAGAATATTGACATATCGAGTTATATACTATATCTTGCATGATTCTTGGAGACTTAAAATACCTTTTTTTTTTTTTTGCGTTTTCAAAATTTTAGAGATGAACTTTCATTGTTATTACAATAGCTGGGTGGGCTCCCTTGCCGTCATAATATCTGCAATTCCACCAATTATAGTAATAACAATGAAAGTTTTTGTTTTAGCCCATCATAGTCATGAAATTTTTCTGATAACTTGTAGATAAGATAAGAGAAGAGGTATGATTCAGGTGAATGGGTTAAGAATGAAGTCATTGCACTTGTTGGTGTTAGAATTGAACTTGTCCCATCCGCACTTATGTGTGAATGCCGCGCGTCCTTCCATTATGACCAAGCCATCCCAATAATTTATTGTCGTTTTCTTAAGGTGGTCCTGCGCAAGAAGCACTTGTTATTTTACCTTTATAAATTCCATTGAAAAATTGGAAAGGTCCACAGTTGGAGGGTCTTACAGTGTGGCATGAAGCCCAACCAGTGACTTGGGCTAAATTGGCAGCTTGACTTTGGTCATATTGGAGAAAGCGTCAAAAAACAAGAAAGCTGATAAGATTTGTGGCGTGTGGGGATCAGCAAAGCCCAATTCTCTAAAAATGTTGGGCCGTCCCTTTCCTGTATTTTTATGGATTTGATTTATGAACATAGAAAATGTTCCTTGAACTTTAATTTAACGTGAAATTTTCTTTTTAAAACTTTTTATTTATTTAATGAGATTCATGAACTTTTGTTCAAAATGTAACATCGTCTTTAAATTTTATAATTTGTTAAAACTTGGTCCTTGAAATTTTATTCAATGTTTAATGTGGTCCTTGCACTTATATTTTTATATAGTTTAGGGGTTACATTGAATATTTATTGATAGTTGATGGATTATATTGAATAAATTATAATTTTAATAATTATATTGTACATTGGGCCAAAGGTTAGAGATCATGTTGTACAAATTAAAAGCTTATGACACATTGTACAAACTAGAAGCTTATGGATCACATTTCACAAAATTACATAGTAAATCAAAGTTCATGGATCATTCATGCAATCATTCCTTATGAATTTTGGCTAGTAGGGTAAGTTTGTCCTATTAGTGGACAGAGAGAAACAACAATACAAATGCCATAATAGAAAACTTGATGTAGCGGTAAAATTTGTGTTCTTGTGAACAAATTTTAAGAAGTGAGTGTTATAACACTTATAATGCCTTTTCCATGAATGGGATAACTGTGATTTTTGGTAGACTTACTTTGTACTTTATATGGTGAGAACTCATCGTTTCTGGTTAATTAAGTTTTCACATGGCAAATTTTGAGTCATATCTTGTGACTTCCTTGTCTCATATCTCCTAGGGAGGAAGTCTTGGACTAGCTTATATGTGATACTCCACTCTTGACCCACGGACAACGCATTTTCTCGGGTGGCACTTTTGCCGCGGATGGCCGTAAGGATGGTGGACCTGTAGAAAAACAAAGCCATGAGGCCCAGTGGGGTCTAAAGCGGACAATATTGTCGGTGGTGAGGTGGAGGGTGTTACAATTCTTTCCTATGGACATACATGTAGGTCATGTCGATTGAAGTCACATCTTCTTCCCTATAGATGCATAATGAACCAAATTACATATCGGAGCAAAGTTGAGTCACTTGTGCTATTAAATCTTATGGATATTGGCTGGTACGACAGTTTGTCTTGTTAGTGGAAGAGACCTAACGACACCACAAATGCCATAACAAAAAATTTGTGTGGCGTTGGAATTTGTGTAGCTGTGAATATATTTTAGAAAATGAGCATCATATGAAAGTCATGATACAAGATAATGACACAAATAGTGCCAAAACTTATGTATGAAGCTCATTTTAGGCTCCGTTCATTTTGCGAAAAATATAGCATTTTCGGAAAATATTTTTCAAGAAGTCAAAATGACAATATTTTTCGGTGTTCGCTTCAAACTTATAAATGGACCAGAAAATATTTTTCCTTGTTCGGTAGAGAAAGTATTTCCCAGACTTTACCACTTGTTCCTTATATGTAACATCTAGAGGCATTGCTTCTGAAAAGCAAACATGATCTTCAGTCTATAAATCCTAGAACAACTCCATAAACCAAAGGCTGAAAAATCTCAATTCCGACAATTGAAATACGTGGATTGATAGCCAGTAACGAAGTGGGCATTAAAAGGCATTAAAACCATGATCACGAAACTATTGAGGCCAAATGCAATCACACTGATATCACCACTCACCACTTACCTACCAATATGATGAATCCAAATTACTTTGCATCCACGAATGAATCATTTCACACGGTGAGTCCATCGAGAACAAAAAGTTGTCGTTGTCCACTTGTAGCATCAAGTCTAGCTCCCTCAACGTCGCTCCTCCTCCCGCTATTCATCGGAATT
This sequence comes from Melaleuca alternifolia, assembly GCA_019926035.1. Taxonomy (NCBI): domain Eukaryota; kingdom Viridiplantae; phylum Streptophyta; class Magnoliopsida; order Myrtales; family Myrtaceae; genus Melaleuca; species Melaleuca alternifolia. The sequence continues at coordinate 3,210,997 of JAGKPW010000144.1, forward strand.
TCCACAAACGCCTTCTCTGCAACTTTCGACACCATTGGAGTACTCTTGCTCGCGCTCGAATGATCGTCAATACAAGCATGGGCTTAAGCACGATGGGGTCCAAATAAAGCAGCGACGACATCGATGGCACGATTACCGGCTTTGATTTCCTTGCGAAGAAGCCCTACTCGCCTCCTCCTTAGGCTTCTCACCTCAACCTGATCCCTTCTCACGTCTTTTCTCTCGGTCATGTACGCGGTCGCTTTGTTTTTACCTTCGCGTGTTCACGTCTGTGTGTGCGAGAAGTAAATAGAGAGTGTGATTGCTTGTAGGTTTTCCTGAATACCGATGATTTTTCAATTACGTTTTGCTTTGCTTTTGCTGCTCATTTGCCATGTTCGTGATATCGTGATCTTGGAACAAAAAAAGGAACCCATAAGAGCTTAAGAAGGCCCACTTGCTTGTTGTAAATGTTGAGGTAGATAATGAAGAGGTACTTGAGGCTGAACAACAGCCCGAGCTCCAAGAACCTCCCTAACCCACACGACTTCTCTCCTCCATCGGTGTCCTCACGCACTGACGTCGCCCGCGCCTCGAGGCTCCTCTCCTCGAGATCAGAGCCATGGTACAACAAGCTGTTCCATGGCCTCGGGGTAGGCGAGCCGAGACTTTGAAGATGCCAATCACAGAGGCCTCGGGGTAGGTGAGCCGAGACTTTGAAGATGCCAATCACACAGAGAGAGAGAGAGAGAGAGAGAGAGAGAGAGAGAGAGGAAGTAAAAGTAGGAGGCGGCGGCGGAGGAGGCAGAGGTGGAGGAGAAGGAGCTTCGACACTCCGTCATGGAAGGGAGAGGAGGTTGGCTGGTCTGTAATCGCAATGTAGATGTGATTAAGAGGGAGGGAGAGGCGAACGATATGGGTTGTAAATTGTTTTCCTTTCTTCGGGAAAGTAACACATTTTATTTGCTTTTCAAAGAATATTTTCCATTATTTAGAAAACATTTTCCTTAGTAAATTATTTTCCGCCCTTCAAACACCACAATTTTTGGAAAATATTTTCCAGAAGAATATTTTTTTTTGAAACGAATGGTACATTTTCCTTGGTAATATTTTTTTCCTTAGTGTCAAAACTTTCGATCGGAGCACTTAGGACATGCATGGTAACGTTTCTATTTCTTCCGATTTCTGTTCTTTTGTTTCACGGAACAAAAAAAGAACATAAATCCGTTCGGTAATACCAACTTTTTTTTTTCTGTTCCCTGGTATAGAAAGTAAGCTCGGGAAAATTTTTGGAACAAAAACAAGAAGAAAAAAAATCACTTCTTGTTCTCGGGAACATAAATAAGAAACAATTTATGTTTTCCAATTCTCACAAGTCACATCACACATCTAGACCCATTCTCTGTATTTGCCGTGATTGATGTCCTATTTGCCATGAGTGGAACGAGCCTGCGTTAGTGCCGCGTCGATGGAGGCTTTTATCAAATCCCCAACTGAAAGGAGATATTGACTTTTCCAATGTCTTTAGTAGATTTAGAAAATGTATCGTGGGTTGCGTGGGGTTTTATAAAACTATGTTTTTTATGTTGTTGGTTGTTATTTGTTGTTCAAGAAATTGATGTTGAGACTTTTGGCATTTGTGTGGTGGTTTGTATATGATGGATTGTGTTGAATTTTTATATTTAGTTTGCTTTCACTCTATTACTTACATTATTGGTTTCTATTGTTTTTTTTTTACATATACCTATATTAATATTCTTGTATTCGTGTGATGACATAGGTACTATAGAAGAGTGATCAAGTAGTGTGTTTAATGGAAAGGTAGAAGCAGTTCAATGGCATTTGGATGAGTTTGATATTGATATAATAATAGCATAGTTATGTATTTTTACTTTGGACATGTCTGTGCACACAAAAGAATCTATTAGGGAACGGTAAATTATTAGGAGCTGCATGGGTAAAGGAAATTGTTTACGGACATTCAGATAGGGTATATGAAGCGTTTAGGTTAAAGAGACATATTTTTCTTAATCTATGTGATCTAATGAAGGCAAGTGACTACTTGAAAGATAGCCAATATGTAAGGGTAGATGGACAAGTTGGGATTTTCTTATTTATGGTTGGTTACAAAAACTCCAATTGAGATTTAAGTGAGAGATTTTAACGTTTGGGAGAAACAATTATACATTATTAAATATATATAGTTGATAATATTGTCTAACGCTATACTTTCATAAAATCACAAGGCTGCATTAGTGCTATTGATGGTACCTACGTTAATGCATTTGTCCCTATATCGCAATAAATCCCATTTAGAGGCACGTGTGATGTGTACTTGTTCATTTGATATGAAATTTACTTTTGTACATGTTGGGTGAGAAGGATTTACCAATGATTATTGAGTTCTCTCGACATCTGTTGACACCTAAATTTTTGACAAAATCATGTAGATTTAGTTGCATAAAAAATTAGAATTTATTTTAATTCCTAAAAATATATTTACATACATTATATTGCATCTTGCATTTTAGGTAAGGACATCAACAGTGAGTTAGGAAAGAATTTTTGGCCGAATATTGCAAGCAAAATTTTTTTCAAAAGAATAAGAGAAGACGAGGAAAGAAAATTTCGATCAAATCCGTAAGGATTTAACTGAAATCTCTTTACCCATAGAAAGGAAAAGAGGAAATCTCGGTCAAATCTTCGAGATTTGACCGAGATATCCTTTTACACAGTATAAAGCAAGAGACCGTGGGTCTGTGAAAAAGGAGGAGACTTATTGGAAAAAAAAGAGAGCATACACACTCATACACAGAGATTGAAGACTTGGCTTTTAGCAAAAAGAGAGAGAGACCGAGAGACTTCCAGAGAGAGAAAAAGGAGACTTTGACTGCAAAGCTAGAAACAAAAAGAAAGAAGGGAGTTTTAGAGAGAGAGAGAGAGAGAGAGAGAGACATGTGTATATAGTGAGAGACCGAGAAAGAGAGAGGTACATAGAGTGACCAAGGAAGAGAAAAAACAAAGAGAGAAAAATAGAGAGAAAGAAACAGAGAGAGTGACCGAGAGAGACCAGCCACGTTGGAACTTCAATGCCGACGAGCTCGGTCCCAACATCAATGCTCGTTCTCATCGGTGAGTGGCCGTCGTCAGCATGTCTATTCGGTTAAAGCTTCCCCATGATCGGGGGTGGGGGGTCTTCGCGGATGAATGAGAGTTTGGCTCGAGTTCGCTCGAGCGCACTCCCCTCCGTCGTCCCCGTGTCGCGTAGGGAGTTTCTTGTTGTTTTCCTCTCCCCGTTACCCTTTCTTTCGTTTGATTTTGCTGCATTGTTCATGGAGGCCGATCGACATGGATTCTAAGTTGGTTGATTTCTATGCTCCCATGTTGCTTGATTCTTACTTTTGTGGTTGTTTTCTTTTATGCATTATTAAGTCTAGATTTCACATTCTTTTTATCTTGCAACCGAGCTCCTCACTGCACTACAGTTGTTTGGACGAATTGCTTGAGAGCGTTGGCCTTGCTTTTATTCTGTTTGGTGCGTTTCTTGTTGTTCGCCGTGCATGTTAGGGAATAAAGTTAAAAATTAATTCAAACTACCTGCAAATTATTTTTGAAATAGACGAAATTGGTTCTCAAGTCTCCGAATTCATAATCTCTAGATCATAGGGGTAAAGTACTACTCCCAGTATTTTACATGGGTTTCTAATCAACCCACCATAAATAGATTAGTGGCGACTCCAATTGAAATCAATTTGGTACGTTTAAAAAGTGAAATCTAAGTCGTGAATTGGTATGAGCTTCGGAGAGCTCGAGCTAGGCCAGGCTTAGCAATCCATTAGCCTAACTCTAGGTGGTACACCTTCTGGGAGGTTGCGATAGCTTGGCGACTCCGCTGGGGACTTGGTTCAAAGAACTCTAGTGGACTTAGACTTGTTTTCTTCTTTTCAAAAACTGCTTGATAGTGAAAATTCCATTTATGTCCCTAACACATGTGTTGATTGTTTTTGTAGATTGATCTTTGTTTTGAGCATTTAATTGCTTTATTTGGAAGTATTGTGTGATATTAACTGTTGTGCATGGCTTATTGTTTTAGCACTACACATTGGCACACACAACCCACCGCCGGACCTGGGCTGCACTAGGATAACTTAAGATGGTGTTAAGTTGGATACAACTTCGACCGCGAGGCCGCGTAGTAGAGGTTGCCCAACTTAACCCCGAAAACTTTCCTTCTTGATGCCAAAGGTATTTGCCTCTGCCCGCGAGGCTGCGTCGCATTAAGGCATCACTTTTGGCTGAGTCGGAGTTGCAAGAACTTTGATTTAGTACACAAGGCTGCGACTAGTCATTCTATCCTTGTAGCTCCACTTTGCTAAGCCTTTTAGAGTAGAAATCGAGTCGCACCTTTCATGTGCATGTCTATGTGTTTGCTGGATTGGAAAGTAAGTTTTCTATTTTATCCTCTTGCAATTTATTTATTTATTTTGTTTGGTTCATGACAATTAGGTGAGTCGAGTCACATTCTATATACAATGGGAATATCTGATTTTCGATTCGTTCCTGCTTCGAAAGCCGAGCTTAAACAATGGTGGGATAAGCTAGATCATGATGGCCGAATGTATGTGGAGAGCAAACTGGGCCGACTGGTTTCGCTCCTCGACATTGACGTTCAAAGCGGGGCAATGCAGGCCTTGGCTCATTTTTGGTGTCCCCACACATCCACGTTCGTGTTTGGTAAGTATGAGCTTGCTTCGACTCTGGAAGAATGTAGCGTTGCCATAGGAAAGCCTTTGGATCTCGATTTGATTAACTCACCTTTAGGAATAGATCCACAATCTCTTTTGTCTGATTTCCTCAAGGTTACCAAGAGCGAGGTGACAAAAATCCTAAAAGATAATTGTCATGCATGTCCTCTTTCCTTTCTGGATTAATGTTTTGAAAATGCCCCGACTTACTTAAAAAATAGAATCTTTATCCTAGCTTTTTTGGGTTCACAATCTTCCCTTTTAGAAAGAATGCCATTGTTCCATCCATTGCATGGGTAGTCAAACAAGTTTGTGGTGGTGTTAATTTTGTTAATACCATTTTAGTTGAAACATTTTGTCACTTACCCAGTTCAAAGAAAATGGAGAAAAAACCTTTCATGCACTTGTCGAGCTTTTACAAGTCTGGTTTTTCTCTCACACAAAAGGGTTTGCTATTCACATGAGTATTAGTGGTTACTCTGAGTCCATTCATCCCATCGAAGAGTTTAAAGTCTTGCATAATCAGACTCTAGATTTGTCTTTTTCCAAATGGTTAAGCTTATTGAGAAATCCAAAGGCCAAAATTTTCCTATGGCAAGCTAGATGGTTCCGAGTTTGTGAGGTGCGGCTTTTCCATGGCAACGACGGTCCGATCCCCCTGATAAGGATCACGGGAGCAACTTCTTACTATCTGCTCCGAATAGTTCGCTAGTTTCGAGTGCTGCAAGACTTACCTCCACCTTGGAAGCCAAATCTATTCCGACTCAGCTTTACCAACAAGGCGGACAACTACATGGATGAGTTCCACCACATCGAGCAAGCTTGGCACAATTGCCATGCTCAGAGCGTGATTTGGCCTGAAGATGAGCTTGAAGGGAAACAGAAGATCCATCATGCTACCATCCGATACATTCGCAATTTCAAATTCCCAGATGAATGGCTTCCGAGAATTCCTGATGTGATGGCCAAGCCAACTAGTGAAGCAGAAACCAAGCGGTATAAGAGAAAAACAGAGGAACTCGAGGAGCATATGAAGAAAGTGGCTAAGGAGAATAGGCAATTGCGTCGAGCATTAGCTTCCCATTTGTATATAGAACAAGCTAAATAAAAGACTTTTGTTGAGTCATTTTTATTTGTTTTGGGTCATTTGTTTTACATTTCATGTAAGGTCAATTTCATAAAGGAATAAATATGGGTCTCTAGGTCATTGTCATGGACCGTGTCTTCCTTTTTTGCACCTTATTCTTATCTATCCTTTCATGTTCGCCACAGGTGATCACGGGGTAATCCTCGTTCTCCAATCCGCATGCAATCTCGAGCTACAATGGCTGACCAAAACGAACTCCGCAAGCGTGTTGCCCATATGGAAGATCAAATGAAGCAGTTTCTCACTGCTATGCAAGTAATGACCGCTGAGTTTAGAGCTGCTCGACTAAACCCGGCCCCTGCACCTTTGCCGAGATTGAAGGATGATATCGTGGTGGATTTAGAGGAGGAAATGCCTCCTTTGGAAGAAGATCCCATCGGTGTTTATGGGAAAAGGACCATTGTTGATGACTCGCACAAATCTGAACAAGAGAAACGCCTCGAGAAGCTCGAGGATAAGCTGAAACAACTACAAGGCCCTCAAGACCCGTCCACGACGGATCTTTCTGTGTATTCTAAGGTGGAGATGCCTAAAATGTTCAAGATGCCGGAGTTTGAAAAGTATGACGGCATGACCTGCCCAAGGGCCCACTTGCAGATGTACCTAGTGATGATGACTCAATATGCTGATAATGCTTCTCTAATGATCCAGCCATTCTAGGCGAGTTTAACAGGTCCTGCTTTGAAATGGTACATCACAAAGGGCATAAACCTTTGCAAAACCTGGGATGAGGTTTGTCAAGCTTTTCCGAGACAATACAAATTCATAACAGACATTACTCCTTCCCGAGATGATCTCGAGCGGGCCGAAAAGAAGAGAAGTGAGTCATTCGAGCATTATGCAATTCGGTGGAGGAATCTGGCTGCTCAAGTTGATCTCGAACCTTCTGACATAGAGCTAAGGAAGATGTTCATCAAAACTCTTCCTTATGAGTACCGCACACGGATGATAGCCACCACTACTAACACTTTTAATTAGCTTATTCCAGTTGGGGAGCAGATCGAGATCGGGATAAGAGATGGGTGGTTTAATGAGCCAACCGATAATTTCACTCCAAGGAGGGATAAGGAAGAAGCTGTGGAAATAAACCTGGCATACTCACAACCAAGCTCTGGGGGACCTTCAAATGTTCATGCCTTTACAAATCGGCAGGTCGGGGGCTGATCATTTGCGCCTCGTTAGTTCAACAGGAGGCAATTCACTCCACTTTCGGGGCCCTTATCTAAGGTTCTTTCTGTTCTGCAGAAGAAGGGTTTGCTATCTCAGGAATCGAAGCGTCCAAATCATGAGAAATTCCATGGTTTCAACCCTTCGAAGAGGTGCGATTACCACATGGGTGAAGTGAGGGCATTCGACTGATGATTGTTTCACCCTTAAACACAAGATCCAGGATCTTTTGGATACAAAGGTGTTCTCTTTCAGCGTTGCTCAACCAAATGTTGAAAAAAATGCTCTTCCAGAGCACGAGGGAGGCGTCAATGCAATTTTTGAGAAGGAGCCTCGGGAGGAAATAGGTGCAAGCCCACATGAGTAATTTATTTCTGCTTTACTCCCCTGCGAGGGAATTACTTTCATTTAGTGCTTTCCTATGATTTTTCGATCTTTAATTTGAATTCCGCAATTTCTTTTCAATAAGTGTAATTCATTCAGAGTTATTCAATAAAATCACCATTTTTTGAGGCATGATGAGGTACACCAAACCAGCCCGGTAACGATATCCAACAATTGAAAAAAATATCATCCAAGGAGAATTCTGAGAGTTGGGCTTCTTCATGTTTGCTTGTTCAAAAATTTTTAAAAAAAATTCAAAAAAACTTTAAAAAAGAGAGATGCATGTTGGATAGACCCTGTTTATTTTTCTAACCTCTTTGCTTCATGTGTCAGAGCCTAATTCTTCTTGTCTGATTAAGAGGTGATAATTCTGAAGGGAAATAATTTACGAAGGTTAACATGTAGAACTGTGGGGCATTTTTTCAATCTGGATGAGACATTGCATTGATAAGTGATACAAATTTCATAAATTTTAGATTCCATTTAGAGTCATGTTCATGCACATTTTTTTTATGCAGGGGGCAGAGCAAAAAAAGCGACATCAAAAATTGATTTTTCGTGGTGATAAGTCGTGTTCAAGAGCAGTCAATGGACCTTCATTTCTCATAACTCTCTTGCATTTGGTATCATGATATTTTTGAGTGAGATGAATTGTTATTGCTCACATTGGCTAAAAAGGTTTTTGCTTGATTGAGAATGCTAAGCGAGATGCATTGGGATGACGAAAGGCAAGCCTTATCCACACACAGTCCATTACTTATACAATTGTGATATGAGCACACAAAGTTCCATGTTTGCAAGGTAAAGAGTTTTCTCACGAAAGATACAATAACCGAAATGATGAGAGGCAGTTCATTTCTCTATCCCAAACACTATAATGATCAATTGGTAACCCACTTTGAGCCTAAACATTTGAAAAGTTCCATTTCATATTACTCCTGTCAAGAACCACCTCATATCGGGGCAAACTGGAGGTACATTTGCATCATTAGTGTTAAAAGGCAAAAAAAAAAGGATAGAAATTTTCTTGCTTTCACTTGCATCAATCTTTGAGTGTTGCTTTTACATGTGGAATCGAATGTTAAATCAAGTGCCTTAGGGATGATGAAGAGCATTCATTTCTATATCCTAAACACTTTTATCCTTTGCTAGCCACTTTGAGCCAATAATTTCGTTTCAAATTAAACCCACATTAGTGATGATCTCTTACATTGGGGCATGCAAAAAAAAAATCAAGGGCATCAGAATTAGCAGAGTTCAAGTGTCACATCATGGGATGTTAGCCCAAGATGTCGTATTAATCACACTTATCCAATTTAGTCAATAAATCAAGAAAATGGAAAAAAAAGAAGTGAAAATAGGGCATGAAAAAGTAGTGTGCCTGGTAAAAGCAAGGCCAATGCCCAAATTCAAAAGAAATGTGAAAGAACTTAGGAGCATGAAAAAGTAATATGCCTGGTAAAAGCAAGGCCGATGCCTATAGAAGTCAGAGCTAAAGGCCCAGTTCTGCAAAAGTTGGCCCTCAATGTGGTTGAATTCTAAAAAATGCTCAATCTTGTCAATAGCCCCCAGTGAATTTGACATCATATAGCATCCCCAGTGAATCAAAGTTTGAGGCTCGAAAGTTGAGTCTGAGGACAAATTCCCAGTTTTTCATCCTATACACACTTTTAAGCCAAACTTGCAAAGTCTCTTCTGATTAGGGCACTTGAATTAATGTGAAGTTCCTAATGTGTTAAGCTTAGCTCGAAGAAGTGCGAGCAATACTGTTTCTATTGCATTTGCAGGGTTTTTGACTTGTAAACTTGACGATATTTGTTGAAGACTTTCTTTCTAAGTCTTGACTCAGAGAGTCCCATTTGCTTAACCATTGACCAAGCTCAAATTACAGTCCTGTCAAAGACCTCTGTTGACACCTATTTTTACCCCCGTCCCATCTCACTTTCTCTCTCTCCCTCTTCTCTCTCCTCTCCCTTCCTCATGCGCCGAGCCCCCTGTTTTTCCCCCTTCTTTCTTGACTTTTCCCCCCTCTTTTTCTCTTCTACCACACGTTTCCCCCCTGCAGACCTGCCCCCCGGTCCTCTCAATCTCTTCCTCTTTCTCTTGGCTTTTCATTCTCTTTTTGGGGGCTTTTTTCTTTTAGTCCCCTAAGGGTGCTTCTTCCAGTGCGCTGGGGTGGGGGGGGGGCACACGCAAAAAAAAAAAAAAAGAGATCAGGAGAGGGGGGAACGCGTCGGAGGTTGGCATCGTCACCGCCCTTAGCTCGTCGAGCTCCCTCTAGCTCGCCTCCGCCCGCACGCCCACAGCTCAACCTCAGCTCTCTACCTCGCCGCGACTCTCCCAGCTCGCTGTCCCCCTTAGCTCGCCCTCGCCTCTGCTCTCCCAGACGCGAACGACCTCCTCTTCCTCCCAGCTCACTTCCAGCAGTTCACCCACAGCTCCGCCATCCTTCTTTAGCTCCTCGGCTCACCCTCGCCCACAGCTCACTCGCCCGCGTCTTCAGCTCGCTGCTGCCTCCCGAGGGCGACCCACTCTCCCAGCTCGTGGCCTCGCCCACAGCTCCGCCGCCCATAGCTTCGGCTCTCCCTCGCCGCCTCTCTAGCTCACGACGCCATCTCCCAGCTCGTCGCCCCTCAACTTGCCTCTCCAGCTTGCGACGCCATCTCCCAGCTCGCCCCTCTCAGGCTCGCGCCGCCCTCAGCTCTCGCCTCCCAACTCGCCCGACTCTTTCCCAGCTCGCAGTTCCCTCTCCGCCTCGCCCACTCTCCCAGCTGGTCGTCCTCCTTCGCCTCTGCTCTCCCACGTTCGAGTACATCTCTCTCTCTCTCGTTCATGTTTCATTTCCGTGTCCATGAGTTAGCTAGATCTTCTTCTTTCCCTTGGTGCTTGGTACATAAACCTTGTTGTGGTTTTGTTGATTTTAAGACGAATATAGACTAGCTTGATTTCTGAACTCCCGTGATGCTTAGTTTAGCTCATATATCTTTTTCTGTTCATTCATTGAAGTTTAGATTGAAGTCGTTTTAGGAACTAAAACTTATTAATCAGCGTCGAACTTTACATGTTTGATGAAATGTCAAAATGAAAGTGAATGTTTTTCGTTGATGGGTTAGTTTAGTTGAAAGATTTAATAGACTAAACAAGTTTCAATAGTCGAATAGAAATCATAGAATCATTGGTTTTGTTTTCGGTGGCAAATATTAATCTCGGTCGTTTTTGAATATTAGGAGGTAAATTGAGGAAGACGAAGAGCAGAGAATGTAGAAACATAGATTAATTAGATTGGGTTTAGAAAAATCAAAATCCAAAGAAAATGGGTTGGTTTATTAAAAGATGGGCCAAATCGAAGTTTAAAAGAAAAAGGGGGCTGAGTTTGAAATAAAAATGGGCTGAAAAGTAAAATAGGCTAACAAGAGAAATGGGCTGCAAAATTAATAAAAAGGAATTTGGGCCAGCCTTTTATTTAAAAAATCGCTTTTTTATATAAAAAAAGAACAGGCTGGGCCCTACACCCAGCCCATTCTCGAAAGAACCCGGACCATTAAGCTCTGGGTCGTTTCGGGCCGGGTTCTTACAACCCAGTCCGAAACCTCTTTTTTTTTTTTTTAAAAATCCGAATATAAGAAAAATAGAAAATAATTAGAAAATAGAAAAAGTAGATAATAGATAATAGAAAAATTAGAAAATAATAGAAAATTAAATAACGAAAATTCGAAAATGATAAAAAATTCAATAGATAATAAAAAAATCTAAACATCTAAAAAATATTAAAAATCTAGAAAATGCATAAATAATAAAAAACTAATAAAAAATCTAGAAAATCATTAGAAAATGAGAAAATCATTAGAAAAATCATAAAAAATGAGAAAATTAATAGAAAAATGATAAAAAAATCTAAAAAATAATATTTTTATAAAACAAATCCTGAAAATAAAAGAATTGATGTTCTGTTTAGGAAGGCTAGTCTTGCTTAAAAAATTCAAATTATAACATTAGAATTGGCCTAGATTAATTAATCAACACCTATTATTAGAGTTTGGTTAGTTTATATAATGAGTCACTCTTTGGACAATTAAGTGAGTTGTTGTTTGCTTTTTAGCTTAATTGCTTGCATCATCATCTTTGTCTATGATTGTTAGAATATTATCCGTAGTTAAGATAAAATTTTAGTTTAAATTAGGGATTAACGTGGTTTAGTTCCTCGTTTAAATTAGATGTTATTTAGCTATAGATAATTAGTTTTTTTTATAAGTTTAGAATTGTATTTAGAATTGCATATAGGATTAGTTTTCCATTACATGCATTGCATACACCTTAAAAAAAAACCCCCAAAAGAATCTTTTTGTTGATTTGCTTTATCTTGTTTTATTGCTATGCTTATTGTTTCTTTGAACATTTAAATAATTGTTTGCGCATCCGCGTGATCACCGTGCATGTTAGGGAATAAAATTAAAAATTAATTCAAACTGCCTGCAAATTATTTTTGAAATAGAAGAAATTGGTTCTCAAGTCCCCAAATTCATAATCTCTGGTTCGTAGGGGTAAAGTACTACTCCCAGTATTTTACATGGGTTTCTAATCGACCCACCATAAATAGATTAGTGGCGACTCCAATTGAAATCAATTTGGCATGTTTAAAAAGTGAAATCTAAGTCGTGAATTTGTATGAGCTTGGGAGAGCTCGAGCTAGGCTAGACTTAGTAATCCATTAGCCTAACCCTAGGTGGTGCACCTTCGGGGAGGTCGCGACAACAGCAGTTGAGACTCTTTGCTTGCCAATTCCTCAACCACCACTAGGTATTTGTTTTTGTCTATATCAAGTGATTTTATTTATGATTGTATAGCTATTGCACATTATAACAAATTTGTGTATATATTATTGTAGGTAAATACTATGTAGTAGAGTTTGGTTATGTAGTACTTCCAGGATTTTTAACTCCATTTAAAGGTGAACGGTATCATTTGAATAATTATAGGGGTCGAAGGAGATAACTAAGAATACAAAAGAATTGTTCAACCATAAGCATTATTTATTGAGAAATGTCATCGAGAGGTCATTTGGGGCATTAAAAAATCGATTCTCTACTTTGAGACACGTGCCTCCATTTTCAATTAAAAAAGCAAGCATTTATTGTAATCACGTGTTGTACCCTTCATAATTATATTCGCGACCAAGATAAGATGGACAGGAATATTGCCCTATATGGATATCTGGAGTATCCATTTAAACCTACACAAGACGAGATTGTAGATGATACATCACGTGATAAGGTGGTTGAGATAAACATAATATGGAAAAATATTGTAAATATGATAGCAAGGGATCACAATATGCAAGAGATTCGATGACTTTTTATTTCCGACTTTTGCAATGTGTTTGTAAACTATTATGAATACATTTCTATTAATAGTATTAAGGCCATCCAATTCTATCTCCATGAACACAAATGTTATTGAACGCATCATAAATGTGGACAAATAGAAGAGAAGCAGATTTTAAGCTATTGTATATTCGGCACTTCAAGACCTACAAACCGCCATTCGAAGCTTGCATCCTAGTCAAGAACGAAAAAAAAAAGAAGAAAGAAAAATAGGACAGGAAAAATGCCTCTCGTAATCAAAATTAGCCGAAATCTTATAAGCGCATGTGAAACACGAAAACAAAATAGTTTGTAATTCGGAGGAAGCAAGGTAAAAAGTAGCATCAAGATCGGATGCATCGATGGCTCAAATTGCAAGAGACCGAGGTATTTATTAGGTATTTCAGAAGCATACTATGAACTAAACGCATAATGACAGCAAAGCTATGCCATGCATACACCAATCCGATAGTTGGAAATTCCAATCCCAACTCGACATCCATGTCGAGATTAGAAGACTAATCCCCAAGCCGCACATGCACTAGAATAAATTTTTTGAAAGAGTAAAAACTTAGTCCCAATGAAATCACTACAAAGGCTAACTATATCCCATGTATTTTTTCAGCAATATTTGCTATACCAAACATTAAAATTTGCAAAAAAAAAAACTCACCGAGAATTATAGTTCAAAACTTCACTTTGTGAATACTGATTCCAACAAGGCACTCCCTAAATTCAACAGGCTATAAACTACGTGCGTAAGATCCTCACACACAGATATGAGATAGTAGCTCATGTTTCATACCACAACCACCTATCTTACAAGTTCATCTTTGACTAGAATTCTTATACCTGAACAAATGTATTATTAATGTAATCATATTTTGATCTAGTCAATTTTATATAATCTATAACATATTCCTTTTATTGTTTTTTTTTAAATTTGAAATTTGGAATAGAAATTTTTAGGCTCGTACAAAACGTGTTTATTCCAGAAATAGAAGTTTTGTGTAGTTATCAAGCAAGTTCTTTTGTTCAGAAAGTGTTCTCAGTAATAGAAATAGAAAAGAACTATTTCTTAAAGGAAATAGTTTCCCGGTATATTAACGTTGCCATGCATAGCTATAACACAATCACCTATGTTATAAGTTCAACTTCGACTAGAATTCTTACACCTGAGCAAATGTATTATTAATGTAATAATATTTTGATCTACTCAATTTTATATAATCTCTAATATATTCCTTTTCTTGTTTTATATTTTTAAATTTTAAATTTGGAATATAAATCTTTAGGCTCGTACAAAACGTGTTTCTATTCCAGAAATAGAAGTTTTGTGCGGTTATCAAATGCGTTCTTTTGTTTAGAAATTGTTCTCGGGAATAGAAATAGAAAATAACTATTTCTTAAAGGAAATAGTTTCCCAAAATATTAATGTTGCCATGCATCTCCTTAAGACCATGCATGGTAACATTTCTATTTCTTCCGATTTATGTTCTTTTATTCCCTAGAACAAAAAAAAAATTCGTTTGGTAACGCCAATTTATTTTTTTATTCCCCGAAATAGACTAGTAGTTAGGAAATAGATTTGAACATAAATAAGAAACAAAAAAACGTAGCTTTTTGTTCCTAGGAATAGTTTCTAGAAATAAGCTAATTTTCTTTTTTTATTTTTCTTTTATTCCTTTCTCTTGCCGCGGCCACCTCCGGCTACTTGAAGCCACTGCTGACTGTCGACTGGCGCCCCTGTCGTTTGCCACCGCCTTAATTAGACCGCTGGCCATCTTTGCCACTGGCCACCGCCACCAATAGCTGACCCCGGCCACTGCTATCCTTTGATTGCCTGACGCCACCAACCACCAACCACCGCGTTGACGACCGACTAACGGCGCCGGCCATTGTAGTTCGTGCTTGACCGTCGCCAGCCGCCGCTTGCTACCACCTGACCACCACTCATCGCTTGTCACCGCCGCTTGTCGCCCCTCGACCACTGCTCACAGCCCACCGATTGCCACCTAGGCAGTAGTCGGGCGGTGGTGACAGGCGACAAGCGGTGGTTAGGTGGTTGCACGCGGCAAGTGGTGGCATTTTCTTGTCCGTGAGTATGAAAAAAACGAAAAATACAAAAAAAATTGTTGATTGTAGCAAACGTATTTATATTCTTTTTCTATTTCAAGAATACTAAAATGTCGTGTAGTTTCCATACGCTTTATTTTACTCAAAAATGATTTCGGGGAGTAGAAATAGAAAAAAAATATTTTTTATAAAAAATTGTTCTTCATAACAGAAATGTTACCATGAGAACCCTAAAGTAAACGCCGCGTGGCGACATGGGAGCGAAAAAGAGGGGGATGGGCTGGTGTTCTTCTCCCGTCATGATACTTGTGATTTCTTTTCCATGGATGGGATACTTGTGATTTTTTCTACTTACTTTGTATTTTATATGGTGACAGCTCATCACTTCTTGTTATCTAAGTTTTCACAGAGAAAATTCTGAGTAATATCTTCTTTCCTATGGACATAAAGGTAGATCAGGCTGATCAAAGTCACATCAATTTGTAACTATTTTTGGGCCAATTAATTTTTTTTTATCTTACTTTTGCTTATTCTAACTAACTGTCAGCTAGACCTATTGAAAAAAATGGTCATTGGTATAAGGATGCTTGATTTGATCGACTATACCATCTTAGCATTTCAAGTTCCTACCAGAAGCATCACGAGCTAGACCATTGTCAAAGTTCATAAATTGTCTTGAGCATTCTTTCACAGGAAGATACTTCTGCAAATTAGAATCACAAAACGAGCGTTTAGTCTTGAGTCTATTTAAATGCACTTTTGAAAATTTTCTGGTTAATGTACCATTTGTTTTTTACTGTGAAGAATTGATTTTTATATTATTTTTCATTATTTAGAAATCTTAATCAAATTGTAAGTTCAATTGTTGAAGAAAACAATATTCCTTTTCATTGGGATTAGACAATATTTGGCCAACAATGATGTCTTATCTTTATTTGATTTGGATTAAACTACCGGATACTCAATAATCGATCTCGTTTGGTCACATTTCCAAGTGGGACAAGGTGGTGGTTGCCCCTCAATCTAGGATTCCAGATGACAAATTCAAAGGAGAAGGAGTCAAGGACAAGAACTTATTGATGAGATGTTTATGGAATTGGGACGATGAAAGATGAGTGGAAGAGACCCACCGGTGGAACCGGAGGGAGAAATTGATTATGCCCACGAGAATGTCTACCCTAATAATTAGAGAGGGACCCTCTATATACTTTCCGATATTTGTCTTAGAGAAAATATAAGAAATCATCTTAGCGTAATAACCTCATAGCAATATGCGTTTCAACCTTTGAAAATCTATGGTCAGCATCTCAAGGTTCATCTAACACCTAATCCTATCGCGAATATTGTCCGTCTCACCAGTTCAAATCCACCCCATAACAAAACCCACTTACCCAAGACCCTAACCCCCCCAGCTATTTAGCCCCTCTTCGACCGGAGACATCGTTGGCCACCGTGCCAACCGCCGTTCTAGCTGAGCCGTAGCGAGTTAAACTTCGCTGACATCGAGCTGGGTTAAAATATGTCGAGCTTTGCCAGTGTCAATGTCGACTCAAATTTGTCTGGTTTGACTCAGATCTAAGTCGAGCTCAATTAGACACGTCGACCCAGATCTGAGTTGAGCTAGATCCTTCGTTGCGCTTGGCCATAGCTAAGGGGGGGGGGGGAGGAGAGAGAGAGAGAGAGAGAGAGAGAGAGAGAGAGAGAGAGAGAGAGAGAGAGAGAGAGAGAGAGTTTAAGGCATGGACTAGATTGAGAGTAGATTGCTGTTTTTAGATGTGGAAGTTTCTGTGTAGATTTTCAAAGCTCTAGATGTGAATTGACATGGAAATGAAAAATCAAGATGGTTGTTACTGTTTTTGCTATATTTACATATCTTTGATATTTCTAACAAAGGATGAGATTATTAGTGAGTTAGTTCTAAACTTACTATTTGTATGCTGATTTAGTTTTAAGCTATCCAATTTTGTCAATGAAGTTCTTAACTGCGAAATTTCAGCATAATTATTCCGATCAATTATCGCTGAAATTGCGATCATCCTATGTGGCATGCTAATCTGGGCCACTTTACTCGAAACAACATCTTAGATGGACTGTCACATTAGCGACTTCTAATGGCAGTTGGTTGGAATGAGTATATTAGAATTTAGTGCAAAGGTTTAGAATTTTATGGATAAAATTAAAAAATTTCGGATTATTGATATTTGTGCAATACATTTATAATGATTTGATAAATTTTCCAATAAAGGATGAACCGACATGATTCTCACGAGATATATGCCACTTCACCTTTTACATTCTAGAGTACTGGGAAAAACACATGATGGGCTTCCTGTTTGTGTTGGTTTCTTTTTGAGTGGTTGAAGCATTATCAAAAGTGATAAAATTAGGTGGGACGTTGATATACACTTTGGATCATCACTCCCGTGAGAGAGAGAGAGAGAGAGAGAGAGAGCACTTGGGATATATTGCTTTCATCATCGTTCCAGTTTTGACTCATCACCTTCCGTATCTTCACCCTCTTCAAATCCCAAATGCAACTTCAGTAAAGCACTTGAGGTTCCGTCTTCTTCTTGACATCCAAAGCTCACGCGTCCAAATGTTCTGCACCACATCGTATATCCACCCATTAGCTCGACTTATCTTTTACACTCCTCTAGACATGTCTGATTGGTTCTACCAAATTTGACAGCTGATCCTGGCCGTCATGATTGCAGGAATTAGGGAAAAGAATGGAGAATCAACAGATTGCCAAGAATAAGGATTTGAAGGTGGAGGTCCCGTGCGAGAACGAGATCCCCGCCCCAGCAGGTCTCATGAGGCAGCCGAGCGCCACGAAGAACACCTGCCTGTGCTCGCCGACCACCCATGCCGGTTCATTCCGGTGCCGGCTCCACCGTGCGCCGTCGCTCCAGAGGACAAGGAGCATGGACACCTCATCGATCTCTACTCAAGATTCACCCACTAAAAGCAGTTGACGATATCCCATTTCATAAATCCGATCAGATGCTCTGAAGGATAAGCTAGGCAATGGTTTTTGGATGAAAGTAGTCTCCTTTTGATGTGCTGTAGATGTTCTAGTTTTTCTTCATCTGGTGAAGAGACTGATTCTGCCGGCACAGCGCCCGGGTAATGCGAAGGATTGTGTGTATAGGCTATTTGGCTGACTTGTATGTAATCGTCGATGTTATTTGAAGATTAGTTAATCCTTTTGCATGGTTGATATGTACTTTAGCATTTAATCCCCGAACGATTATCTTCATATAAAATTTGCCATTTTTTTCCACACTAAAAAGCTAATTTGTTTAGGGTTTTTGTTGCATACTTTGGACAAAATTTGATAATCTTAACTGAATATGGACGGACGCCATGTACGAAAACTTGATTACCGAATTCAAAGAATTTAACTTTATATCATTGCTATTTGACTTAAGATATGTTTATAAAACACACGATTATAAAGGAAATATGTCATACTTGAATAATTGTGTATCGAATGATTACATATACTTGTCGATGGTTTTCTTGTTAGGTTAGGTTTCGATACTATAGGATTTTGTCCCTCGAGTGCGGATTGACATGTTCTATCCGTGGATATAGACAGGCACCACCCACATCATGTTCCATCCGACAACGAAGTGAAAACGACAATGTTCTCTTGAGTGCTAATCAGGGGATGCAAGAAAGTGAATAATCCAAGAGCATCCAGTCATCCATTGTTACGACCAGAGGCAATTATTGCATGCCAATGTTGCGAAGGGGATAATCATTCGTCTTTCCACTGATCAACGGGCAAACTTTCAATAATATTCTGGCAGATGGATTGATGACTTGGCCCTCCAAAGAATTCACTAGTATGTTTTTTTAGGATTAGGGCCCATTAATAATTGATTAGACATGGACGATTTCTTTTTGTTTCTCTGCCAAAGGATTATTATGCATCCGAATAATGATATGGGTGGTCCTTCAATCTTTTCGATTTGTGCAATGTCATCCATCGTACATTTTTTTTATGCACTCGTGTCATTAAACCATATGTCTATTTGCCTTTTCCTTTTTTATTTTTATTTTTTTAGATAACCGATGATTCCACCACGAGCTCCCCCGTGTCTAAACGGCACTAAAAGATCGAGCTTCTATACATCGAGAGAGACTAGTACATGATCCTAATACCATAACCCCCACTTAAGACGCTAGTTATTGATCTTTTTCTAAAAACTTGATGAAAATAATAACTATGGTTCATTGAGTGCGATGCTCACCTCCATGATATACCTAAATGGATATGGAAGATTTGGAAGATAAAAGAAAAATTTGCAAATTCTAGAGAGATAGAGAGAGAGAGGGACGACCATTGTCGCCGCCTAGCCACTGGCCAGGGTCCAATGACCCCGCGCCCGCAGCTGGATTGCCAACAGCGACCTCTTCTCCCAGTCTCTCTGCGTTCTTGCATGCCTGAAAGTGAAGAAAAATGGTGAAAATTGCTAATTCCAGGGGCTTCTCCTACCCACTTCGTTGGTGATTCGGCAGAAGAATGAAGATTCCATTGTTCTCTCTAAGTCTACTGGGCCAATAAATCAATCATTTGCAGCACCGCAAAGTCACCAAGGAATGGATTTTGTTTGGTTCCTCACTTGGAGAAACCAATTTTGCAGATCTCTCGCTCCCAACATTTTTGGGTGATTGAAGCCTCTCTCTCTCTCTCTCTCTCTCTCTCTCTCTCTCCATGTGTGTATGCTGGTCGATGCTAGAAGCTGGCCAGTGCCCACCCACCGGCGAGGGGGGCTAGGAGATGCTGCCGCCTATGGCCGGCCCTTTTCCTTCCCCCCCCCCCCTCTCTCTCTCTCTCTCTTCTCTCTCTCTTTCTTACAATTTGAATTATTGGATATAATAAGATACTAATTTTTGCACTTGGATGGATCAAGGAAAAGAAATCATGGCTACGTAGCTTTTTGTGATTATTAGCATTTATTCATCCTCTCTCATCTAAGGCTTCTTAAGGAAAAAATAAAGAAAAAAAAAACAACTTAAACTGCCCTTATTCTCAAAATCACTTAACCATTTTAAGATATTACTAGCAGAATTGTCCTTTGTTGATTGCAATTCTTAATCAAAAAAGGATATTAAAAGTATCATAACTTTCGTACAACAATCACTTTAGAATTAAATTTTTTGTCAAGTTTCTTAAGCGTCACTTTTTAAAAGAATAATCATTAAAATGACAACTCCAATTTAAAATACCGAAAATTCAACATAAATAGATTCGATGAAAAATCCCTTAAACAGTATTGCTACGCGTGAAAAGCTCTAAGTTTTGGGTCTTTTTTAAACTCTGGCATAACATTTATTGATTTGTTCCAAAATTCACCTCTCTTTGAAACCCTAATTCAAGCGAATCATTCTAGGGTAAAATTAAGAGCTAAATCTTGCAACGAGAAGGAGAATAAGCAGAAGTTGCTCAAGCTCATGTTGAAAGGTGTCAATAACCACCGAGCCCTAACCTTCCCCATTGCCGATTGAGTGAGCGAATGACACCAATTGAGTGAGTGAGTTAGAGACAGTGCATGCCAGCGATGGTATGCGTATATGCATTTATGTATGCATATATGTGTGTCTATATATAGAGAGAGGAAGTCCAAGTCAAACAGAGGAAACTATTTGTCTATTTGAGATAGAGATTCATCATTTAGGTGTGAAATGACCACCTCATTGTCCATGTTGGATTTTTATTATTATAAAAAAGTCATATCTGACTTAATATTTATTTGAAAAGCCACGTAGGACTTTTTGTTGGAATTAGTCGTTGGAGTCATTTAATTGGTCTCGTTTTCTCCGATTTGAAACTTAAGTAATTTATCGAAAAGTTATGCCCTCGTACGAAAGTTATGATATTTACATTATCATTTTTCGACACTTGATATATGTGAACTAGTTTTTGCGAAATTATTTACTATTGTATACTGGATATCATTTCAAACCTAGATTTTCTAAATTGGCAAATATAATCCTAAACCTTTTGATG
Organism: Melaleuca alternifolia; assembly: GCA_019926035.1. Lineage (NCBI taxonomy): Eukaryota > Viridiplantae > Streptophyta > Magnoliopsida > Myrtales > Myrtaceae > Melaleuca > Melaleuca alternifolia. The sequence goes on from JAGKPW010000144.1 coordinate 3,231,874, forward strand.
GTTTTTTATTATAATCCATTCGATCAATTTAAGTTAAAAATTACTGATATGACAATTCAATCAGTGCCAACCGTCTTACATGACACCGCATGATGTTGCTGGCAGTCGGCGTGGAAGAAATAAGCCGAAATTTGTCGTTTTGCAACTTTTTAAAATTTCTTTTTATTTCTTCTTCTCCTTTACTTTTCCTATTTTTTCCCTTCCCTTCCCTTCCCTTTCCTTTCCTTTCCTCTTGCACGCTATCGTTCATCTTCCTTCCTGTATCTTCATCTCCTTCCACTTCGTATCCAAGATTGACATCCGCGCCAAGAATGGCGTCGACAAAATCCTCATCATGGAGCAATCTCGTCCATTGTCCCCTTCAAGGTGGAGCTCGTAGTCGTCTCTCTCGATGGCCGAGACTCCCTCGAGACTGATGCTGAGATCGGTGATGACGGCAAGGTCCACGTCATTGTGGATATTCCCTGCGTGTAAATTATAAGTAATTATGATAGGAAACTAATATCGTTAATCACCTAAAGTAAAGTTGATTGACAAACCACAATTTAACATACTTCTCACAAGTAGCCGCACTGAATCATGAAAATTTAATAAATTGAGCCCGCATTTGGGAGGTTAAGCCGTAATTGTCACATTATAAAAGTTTAAAATCGTTGAAAAAGACCTTGCTTGACCCCTCCTTGGCTGGTTACAATATGATCAACTCTTTTAAAATATTTTGGCACATCCTACTTCTTCTACAGGGGGTTTTCAATTGACTTGATTCATTGGATTCGTCATGATCAAAATTGGTTGGCTCTCAATTCTTATCTCACAATTTGTTTTGATTCGATTTGAGATATAAATTGTCCTTATTCATAGTTCAATATGGGCATTATGTTTGGATTGCTGATGCATTCCGCGAAAACGTATCTTGAATCCTAGCGACAAGGTCGTTAATCTCTAGCGGTGTAAGTTAGAGATAATTATGTTAAGAAACAAGTATTTCCTATCCATCATCAATCACAAAAAGTAAATAAGAGAGCTTTGTTTCTTTACAGATATAAAGAAATAAATTAATAAATAATAGAAATGTCAAAAAGTGAAACCGAAAAAGAACTGCCACATCTTAACGTTCTGCTAGAAGTGACCGCACCCCTTAGCATGAAGTTTAAGAAATTTGCCAGAAGTTTTGAGGGGGCTAAGCCTTATTCCTAACTTTTAAAAAAGTTCATATCGTTAACCTTTTGCTAGTCTAATTTTTGTGAAGGCTAATCATTTGGCACTATCAACACCAACGAAGTACAGTACATAAGGTCTTCAGTCAGTCCAATTCACTAAATCCAGAGTCACTGAAATCGGGTGATGATCGATCCTTATCGTATGGTTCGATAAATTTCTAATTCTAAACCTTCACTATTTATTAAGTAAAACGGCAATCGCCTTAAGTTTAGGATTTTATATGTATTCATAGGTTTTATTGATGAAATCATGTATGGTGCTTGATCGTGGACACTTATATTGGTAGTCGATGGGTTTCACGAACAACGTAAATTAAATCTTATGAACAAGATTGCTTCCACGTAATCCTTGCGTTATCCGTGCTGATATTATGTGTAATCACGCATTCGGATTAGCACTTTTGAGTTTCTCCTCCCAATATGCTTTGATCTTTCGATTGCTTGCAGGTTTACTTTGGAGATTTTCTCGCTTGCTTGTGTTGGGTCAGCCCATCATGGCCCGGCCCAACTGAGTCCAATCCAACATCTTCATCCAACACGATGGGCTTGACCCAATCTCCATACCCGTGTGGAAAACCTAACGAAATTGACTTTTTGTTTGATAATGCTCATGGTAGAAAGGACCAGGAGAAAAGGCATAAATCATGTGCACGAATAGGGTCCTAAATGTTTCAATTACTCTAGGAATGATTGATCATTTCTACCATGAGAATAAAAAATCGATCTAGCATGAAAGCAAATAGCTAAATCTATGTAAATCATCAAGAACTATGACTAATCGATTTGCGGGGCATGACTTATGATCTTCGGAATTGAGTTCGACCCATCCTTGTAATCTGGAATTGATTAAATAAAGGACATTATGACATCTTTAGTCATACATATAAATGTATATCTATGTACGTATGTTATACCGTTTATAAGTTATGCATGTTCATTTGTACTTTATCTATGTCAAATAAGTATATTTTAGATCATTAATTCGTTTGTCATATAATTTTTTACGTGCAAAATGCGGGGTTAACTTTGCTATCATTTCTTTAATCAAACTTGTGCAACCTATTAAAAGCGAAAAATCTATTTTCCCACCTCAAAGTTGAGCGGCAACAGGAAAAAAAAAAGAAAAGGAAAGGAAAATGAGGGGACTAATAATGAATCCATGGCACAAATTTAGCTTCCTAGAGGCAAGAAGTCGGCATCTATAGGAAGGACCAGTGGGGATGCATCACTCAAGAAATATCTGAATCGAGTGTTGACAACATTAAATTCGACTTACACCCAAGAGTTGAATTTTCATTCATATTGCAAAAAGAATAATAAAGTTATAGTGATAATGATGATGATAATGATCGTAATGGTGGCTTTCACGACCAAAATGATGATAGACAACAAGCTTGCATGACAACCATCGGCATGGCTCGTGAGCAGACCTTGTTCATTGCGATCCTCATTGATATTCGCAGAGCAAGCATAGCCTGCCTTTACGCTTGTTGTGGGGAGATTGATATCATGATTTCCCCTTCAACATGCAAAACATGGCATTATTATATGTTCGAAATAGGGTTCTTGGGATAATGGCGGATTAGGGCACAAAATCATCTTGTGGCAAGTTTTGTGTTCTTCACTTTCCGGTTCATTCCTCGTTAAAATCATTCACCATCATGGCACTTTCATCGAGCTTTCGTTCGGCCAACCTTTGCTTACGGAAACACTTTCCATAATTACTCGTCAAACGATGCCCTCGATTATCCTCGACGGCTTGGTATGATCATATATGCTTGTTGCGCCCGTAACCCGTTTTCTAAGATGAAGCCCGTTGTGCCGGTGCAACCACATCCTGAATGCAATAATCAAATTGGTGAAACTTTAATTTGAAAGTGCAATCGATTCTTGAATCTTTTAGATAATATGATAAAATCACAAATCCTCGTTAGAGGTTGCAATCAAGTTATAAACACCTCTATCGAAACATGCAACTTGAGTCTACCAAATTGGCATTTCCTGATCTTCACATATGTGACTTTCGGTACCAATAACTTAACTGCTATATTAGGATTTGATTGCACTTATTAAAAATTTTTGACCTCAATTTCATTCTATTTAGGGTTTAGAACTTCCAATGAACTTTATAAAATTTTTAATTTACTTACTGTTAGTGGTCTACCTTAAGAACCAATCAATGTTGATACTCTAACATTAATTGTGGTTTAGGTTGTGTCGAAATTATTGACATTTACTATACTTAGGTAATCATAATATCTTGCTAAAGACTGCTAATGATTTGTGGGTTCTCGCTGCTAATGTCTAGTGAACCTACATGGTCGCACACTATAACGAATTGATTTTATATTTATCTGTGGATCGTGGCCCAAAAACTTAACTGGGTCCAACTCATTCGTTTGATTTAGTTACCTCTATATTATATACTCCTTTTGCGGTACAAATCCTAATGGTTTTTCGTGAGAGTAATACATATAGGAGAGAGTACACAGATGTTTTGTATTAGTAGATCCGCGAGAGAGCCTCGAGGATTACAGGCGATAAGGAACTCTATAATTTGCACCCTAACACTTGGATCTTGGAGATTTTTAGTTCGTGTGTGTAGATACCGGTAGATGTGCAACACTTGGAGCATTGATTTAGACATAACCGATCGTCTGAAGAACAAAAGGTACATTTGAAAACCCAACTTCGATTTCAATATACATATGGATCCTGTCTAGGGTTTCGTTTATAATATATTTCCGCTGCGTTTGAGAAACCATGAAACCCAACAGTTATAAATACCTCTATGGAAAAATGCAACTTGGGTCTACCACATTGGCATTTCCCGATCTTCACATATGTGACGTTCAATACCAATAACTTAACTGCTATATTAGGATTTGATTGCACTTATTAAAAAGTTTTGACCTTAATTTCGTTCTTTTTAGGGTTTAGAACTTCCAATGAACTTTATAACATTTTCAATTTACTTACATGTCCACTTTTTAGCTCCGGAAACCACCCTCACTTTCTACTATCACGTCTATTTGCATCCTGGTTGACACTTTGTATCCTGAGTTCCAATATTATACTTCAAATTAATCTTACCATTGATTACTGCTATCTACTAATTGTCTAATTTGCTATTTTCTATGAGCTTAGGGCTTTCTTGGATTCTATTTTGGAGGAGGCTAAATTGGTCCTGAGCAATCTGGTCTTTTGTCTGGAGAAGTTCGAGGATTGAAGGTTGGTGGAAGTGAAAATGAGAGGAGGTTTTGAAATTGAGGGAGTAATCATAGCAGGAGGTAGCAGGTTACGTAGTTGTTAGTGGTGTGCCAGACACTTCATTTTGAAATAATGAATATAGGGTGTGTTTGTCCAGAGTGAAACAATTTTCCGCAAATTAATTTTCTGGATTTTGCCACGTTTGGTTCTCTCAATGTCAATTAGTAGAAAATCATTTATGGTCAAATAAGATATGCATGCTAAAAGTTAGGAAAATTAAATCTCTAACTTGAAAATAAGAAAATATTTTCCCAAGAAACCCATTATCATAATTTTTTTTTCTCGAAATAAACACATCCTTAAATTCTGAATTCTCTCGGCTAAATTTCTCAAATGAAAGGCTTCTTCCAGCGATGCCACTTTGTCTGTGAGCAGGACCGAGAAATGATATAACTTGGTGGTGACAGGAGAAGTCGATACAGAGAAGAGACAGCAATCGACCGAAATGAATTGGAATTCGGTGCCAAGTTTAAGGGGCGCTTGTAAAGTCCCAAAAAAAGAGGGGGGGGGGGGGTGAACGAAGGGGATGAGGGTCTGAAAGAAACACATGAAAGAACTCCATGGTCTGCAATAATTCAGTTAGATGCAGGACAGCATCATCAATAATGAAGAAGTTTCCAGACAGAGAGCTGAGGATCCAACTGAGCTGCAAGAGAAAAGACAAGAGACCACAGGCGTCGCAACAGCTATATATGAGCAAGCACCAATAATTTTGGTCCCCCCCAGAAATTTTTAACTGCGATGTCCAACTAAGAGTCCCCAAGAAATGATCCTAACCAAGTTGTGTCTGAAAGAACAAGACTCATCAGGAGATTTTGGTCTCTCCTTCTCATGTCCTGAAAAGTGAAGATCTCCCCCACCTTATTAAAATAATAGATTATGCTAATTGACAATGCACATTGAGATTCTCTCAAGAGTGTATCTCCTCCTAAGGTTACAAGGCAAATTTCTTTTTTCTTGGTTTTGGCAAAAGGGTGGAAAAGAAAAGAAAATAAAAAAAAAACAGAGAGAGAACAAGGTAGAGTATGAGTTATGCATTTAACTTTACCATCCCCGAAATGGAGCTAGACCCAAAAAAATTTCGTTCTTCTTTCAGTTTTTATCATTGCCAGTAGTCCTACTGTTGGACCAAAACTTGCTGAACATCTTCTTGGGCCGTGCGGGGATCGCGCAGAAAGCCTTGACAATAGAACTCCTCGACATTCTGTCCTGTTGTGCGTCGTCGTGGTCGTCCAAGTCGTCGTCCTCGGCCAGTTTCATCTTCAACGTTGAGAGCTTTGATTTGCTGGGAGACTTCAAGCCCGAGACGCTCCATTGGTCCTCGTGGGCGATGCTCGTCGTGGTGCTTAATGGTGCTGGGGTTCTGGAGGAGTCAAGGCCGTGCGCTGCCAGGAGAGCCTTGATGTTGCCCGGGAGCTCGGTGACCTTGCCGCTGGCCATCGTGGCTCGTGCCTGCTCAAAGAAGAGGACTTGTACCACCACCCTCAGAGGCAAGCGCTCGTTCTGCGCTGCGTGCATGCAGGCGTCCATGGATAATTTCTTGCAGTCCAGGCTTCGGCACAGACGCTTCCTTTCGCTCTTGTTCAGATTTGGGTGTGCCTGTGTAAAAGAGATCAAATAAGAAGTACATGTAGTCAGATTGTAATCAGAATTCAGACCTAGCAAGGAGGATTGTCCAAATTGAGTTAGGCAGAAATTTGTCCGACTATGAAATATATCGTACGAAGTTTCACCTATCTTAGGAACAAATCTGGCTAAACTGTGAACCTAGTCTCATGACATATCCATGATTGTGCTGCAGAAGTAGTACTATTAATTGGTCATTTGACTCACCACACATGACCAAATGAAGTCAGATTCATTTCCCCTTTTGCATAAATTTGTCAGGGACATTAAGTCTAATTTCACGAGAATCCTAACGGCCCATGAAAAAGTTTGAAACAAGAAGAGTTCCAAGGTCAAGAGAGTTGGTCATCTACTGCTGATAATGACTTATAACCTACGTTGACAATGATTGAGACCCAAGGCATGTTGATGCCATTTACCTATTTTGATGACATTTACCTTGAGATAGATGTCGATGGCTCTGTAAAGGTCGTCGTGATCTACTCTTGCGAATTCTGGGACTGCTTCGGCAAGAGCTACGAACTTCGCCAGCGGCAAATTGACATCGTGGCTGATCTCTTGCAAGTAATTGTCGATGATCTTTGCTACCTTCAGCTTTGAGCTGTGCGATGCGGAAGACGACCTCCTGCTTTCCTGAAACTCGATATCAATGTTTTCAGCTGACCGAGATCTCCTCCTCTCGCACCCGAGCTTCGATCTTGGTGGGGTAGTTGGGGGACTCTGACCTTGTAACATAAACTGCTCCAAAATTGTCATCACTATGTCCACATCGTACGATGTCTCGTTCGCCTGTGACAGACGAGGGATTAAGAGATCATTCGGCATCGCTTCCTCCAGTTGAAGCCCCACTCTCTTGGCCAGTTCCAATCTCGGAGAAGAAGACGCGTTTAGGATGTTTGCCGCCTTCAAGAGCTTCAGCAGAAAACTGCATGAAACTGCGCCTTTATCTGCGGGAAGCAAGCTAATTATTGACTCCAGAAGAAGCCGGTCCTTTGAAGCATGCTCTTCATTGTTAGAGTCTGAATCCGAGTCAGACACTGCTTCCTTCTTCACACTCCCAGCTCTCGATACATTCGGCAGCCACCGAGATGCGTAAATCTTCAGGGCATCACCGACCAAATTTGAGGGTATCTTTCCTCCGGATTTTATGGCGATCATAGTTCTCCAATAAAGGTCCATCCCCAAGTCGGCTAGATCTTCAGCCCACCACCCCTTAACTGCCAATCTGTGCCTCTGGCTCTCAGCTCCATTGCACGACATGTCATCCCTGACTCGACGGGAGTGACTATGAGATAGACTAATCTTCGACGGGTTCGTCAGGACTTTGGTTGCGATTGCCTCAATGCATCTGCTGGTGATTCCGAGGTCTTCGGACCACAGAGGGAAGGCCTTGGTGCTCTGCAGAGTCACAATAGAATCCCTCCAACCGTGAAGGATGCATGAATTGAAGAAGACCTCAATCTTGTAGATCAGATTGCCCTTCTCAACGTCCTCAGACATCTGGAGGTACTCAGAGGCACATCGAGCAGCAACGATGTTGTAGGCACTCAGAGTGATGGTGATACCGTAACAGAATTTGGCACACAGCTCGAATGCCTCAACACCGCCCGGGAAATCAGGTAGTTGGAATATTTGGTGCTGCGATGATTCAGGCAACTCCGAGCACAGTCTCTGCAATCGCAAGCACTTGGAGAGCAGGGGAAACTGCGTGCGACGCAAAATAAATCAGAATAACAGACATTTCAGAGTCACCATTAAAATAGAAGGCTCAAGATTCATTCAAGGATGTTCAATCCGAAAAGATATATACCTTGTGGAGCAAATATCTATTTCCTTTCACTTGAACTATGAGGTCACTGGACACTTCAGAAGACACTGACCTGTATCATAAAAATTTAATTCATGAGATGAACCTCCAATTCCACAAACTTGAAGAATTAAAGAGAGAATTTACTCTTCATCCAGTCCACAAACCTCACTGCTTCAGCAGTATAAAAAGTGTCCGGCCGAGATCCGAGCTTCATAAACTTCATGACTTCACTTGTTACTCTAAATCCTCCCTCTAGCTTTCACTTGATCATCAGATAAGCCCGCAACAGGACGTGAAGACTTGGAGAATTTGCTACCCCTGATACTGCACAATACTCGAGACTCTCTCCAGCCGAAGGAGAGAGTGAGCTTGTGCAGAACAAACCAGAGTCGAGTCCACTAGTTCACGTTGTTTGGATTCAACGAATTACCAACTCAGCAAGCCAACTTGATATTAAATGGCCAAAACGGAGCCCCTGGACCTCAAGAACTGTAATTTGTCCTTTTTTTTTTCCCAAGCAAAGAGAAAAGAAGAGGACATAAACGTCATGAGAGGGGAGAGAATTCTCCAAGAAGAACTGAGGACCAAGAGCTAACCATTTGGTCTGTGGGAGGGTGAAGTGTTGCTTAGGAATTAAATAAAGGGGTTGGAATTATGGAGACTGAACAGGTGGTGTAAGGTGACAGAAACCTATGAAATCAAACGCAGCCCCAAGGCCGATGTCCTTTCAGTCAAATTCCATGCCCCATTCTTTTTGATTTGGACATGCAAAAACAAAGAATTAACCCCCCCGTCAAGATCAAAAACATACCCACTACCCACCATCCCATTTCCCCACCAAGTCAATCATTCACCACAGCTGAGTTAAAACAAACCAAAACAAAAATAAAAAAAGAGAATTTGTAAATAGCCCAAGAATCCAAAATTGCCCAGAAATGGATAAAGATTGGATTTTTATGAGGAAAGACAGGAGATTACCCACCCGAAACGCCGGATTCGTGGCACTCAGGAACCGGAAACTGACGACAATCATTCACTGCAACTATTCTACCTGAAACAGGAACAAAATATATAAATTATGCTCCCCCGAAAGATTTTCTTTTATATCATTTTCTTTTCCCTCTTTCTCTTTTTAATATAATCTATATGTAAATTCAAGAAGAATAAGAATGGCTTCAAGCTCAGCTCTATGACCTTTGTCCCCGGGAGGGAAAAGAAAACGCCCAGCGTGCTGATGGAAAGGCGAAGCCCACGTGCTTATCCTGCGCCCACCTCTGTCCCTCTCTCTCATCATTGCCACACCATTATTTTTTTTTCTCCTTTTGTTACTGTGGTGACCCCCAAGATTTCGTTATTTTATCGGTCAAAACACTATTTTATACGCAACATCGTACGACTCCACAATCTCATTTTGATAATATCAAAAGCGGTCGAATTTACAGATTATGATAAAGTTAGAAAAAAAAAGGGAGAATATTTGCCCAAAAGTAAAGTGACTGCACAAAAGCGAGATGAACAGAGAGAGGAGGAGCAGCGGCAGGAGAAGATGACAATAAGAGTATCGTCATCAAAAGATGAGCATCTTCATCCTCAGCCTGCACAGCATGTATGTACCTATATATCGTGGAAAAACAGTGGGGGAACAAGATTGAATAACTGCCCTTGGTCTTCACCGGAATGACGGAGGTGCCTCTACATGCATTGATGGCATATGGTCCTACCCATGACCATGCATGAAACACTTGTTGGCCCATGCGAGATGAAAGTCGGTGGTTTTCTTGTTCTCTTTGTGGAGGTGGGATTTCGTTGTTTACATGGCGAAATTTTTTTCAACTCTTGGGCAGTTGAGGGTCATCTTCAGCATTGGATTCTGCTGAACTTATTATCATCGTCAACGATGGGAATCAATGAGTAAATGACATCGACAATCCTGGTGGGTCCTGGTTGAAAGAAAGACTAAAAGCAAAAACTACAAGAAACAGAAATGAAAAGAGAAGAAAAGAAACCTACGAGTTGATGAGCATATGATGTTAATAGCAGCAAGCTTGATTTTTTGAGCCTACCACATTAATAATATGTGTGTTTGATAAGGTAAGTTTTGATGGCATTCTACGTACACTTTGCTATCACATTAATTCTTGGTTTTGATTTTTCTTTTCCTTTTGCGGGGAGAAGATAATGGTCCGAATGATAATGCTAAGGCAACCCCACCTCACTTAATAGATGCCGACTTAGGACTCCTTTATATATCAAAAGAGTTTTCAAACTTGGGGTGTTTACATCACCAAAAGATCATAAATATGAAAAGCTATTTCATCCACATAAAGACTCTTGTTCATAAGTTATTGCTTTGCCATGCAGATGATTTTGGACCCCCTTCTTTTTGATTGGGAATCAAACGAGTTGATCCATATAGGGATCTGATAATCAATGTGTGTGTGTGTGTGTGTGTGAGAGAGAGAGAGAGAGAGAGAGAGAGAGAGAGAGAGAGAGAGAGAGGTAGAGACTCAGATAAGACTCAATTCTCTTCCACTTTAGAGATGGACTTGGAAAATTTTGAGGTTAATTCATTTACTTCCCAAAAGAGCTTCAGTTTTTTGTCTCTCTCAGGTTTTTGTTTTTAACCTTTTGGCAAGACCTGCTTTTTCTCTTTGATATATATGTCATCAACTGATAAAATCCGCTCAAAGTTCATTTTTTTATCATGTTTGCTTGTCAGTTCCCATTAAACCGAGGTTTTGCCGACATATTGATATTGTGAATGCATGGAATAGAGTTTCTTACATTTTGAAAGCTAATCATTCAATGAGTTTCTAAAGAAAGTCAAAATAAGCTGCAAAGACCTTCAATTGGAGATAATTTATCCACCTTGGTACATGAAGAATCTAGATTTAAGTGAAAGGCATGACTGCGGGTTATTGTGCTAGTTTTTTTTAAGATAGGAGCCAATTACAGTTGCACTTAGGAAATTTGTAAATTTTTTTAATGGATATGTATGACAATATTCCATTCCAAACAGATGAATCTAAAAAGGCAACCTCTTCCTCCCAAAAAAGAAGAAGAAAAAGAAAATGAATGCGAAAGGATCTTCTTTTCCTCCTCCATCTCTGATTAGAGGAAACTTTTCCACAGCCATAAATGTTTTATTGGTGTATTTCCTTTTGAAAATGCTTACACTCAAACACTTACACTCACGAGCCAAACCTAATAGAAATACTCTCCTCTCTTATCCCTTCTCCCTCTATTTCACATAGCCAGCGCCCGGTCGCCTCCAACCACAACCCGCAGGTCTCCTTAGTCTTCGATCTTGTCGCATCGCTGGCCTCATCACGCCGCAAAAGTGGCATTAGCCTCTCCATATTATAGTCATGCCTGCTCGTGCGTACATGCACAGAGAGAGCAAGAGAGAGGTGATGGTGGCATAGCGATGGGTGGTGAAGAGTGCCGGGGACGGTGGTAAACAGCCGAGGAGCGGTGGCTGCTCCGCTGGCAATTGTTTAGCAGATAGATAGAGAATAGGGGCTGCTAGGTTAAGTACTTAATTTCCCTATCTTTTCTTGGCTGGTGGCTCTTTCGAGCTTCCCATTTGTACATTTATTGCTCATACTAGTTAGTACTATCAAATCCTGAGCTCCATTTTTACATCTAACTCTCATACTAGTTGGCACTGTCAAATCCTAGAAATTGAAAATTCAGAATGGACATTAATTGGAATTAGAGTATGATTGAACATGCATATTAACCCCTTTCTCTAGCCTCCTGACATAGTGGCTTAGAAAACCTAATTAGTTTAACACTCAATCTCTCATATTGATATTCTCCGAACCTAACACGATTCAACCAATTCGTTTTTGTTCCACGTGTGATAGTTGCAATCCTAAGGTGAGGGTGTGTCGTACTAGTAGAAAGGAATCCTATAAATTAGAAAACTAATGGTCTATTTGCTTCAGATAAAATTTCATGATAAATAAAAATATTTTTCTAATTTCCTCTTTTGATCACAACTGCTCTTTTGTTGACCAATTATTTTCGGTAAAACCGAACACATGAAAGTTAAGAAAATTCGTGAAATATCTTTCACTCAAACAAACACATCATAAATGTTTATATATCTTTTTTATCCTTCTTACTCGAAAGATAACAGCCATAGAAATGATAATCCATGCTGTCTATATGTCTACCTTTTAGAGTGTTATTGGCCCCCTAAAACTGCGGCTACTCGGTGAATTTCCAAATTGACCTAGCACGAAGGAAGAGATAGTCCTCGGACCGGTGGACCTGGAGTGTCACCACTCGATCATGTGTTGGCTTGATGGCGGTCTTCCTGGGATCGCGATCTGAGCATCTTGGCTCGATCGGCGGGTCCGCCTGTGGCAATGCCCGTAATTGGGTGGGGGATCTCAGGGTAAATCGTCACGAAGATTGGTGGCCTGCATTGAGTTTTATTTTCTTTTCCTAATGTGTTCTTATGGGGTTTTGGGGGGTTGTCTATGAAAGCAGAAGTAAAGCGTGGTGGGCTTATGCATTGATGTCCACCATACGAGCGAGACACAGAGAGAGAGAGAGAGAGAGAGAGAGGAAAGATGGGATCATCGGTCCTTCTCCGTGCAACCCAACGGGGCGACCGCCCGACAGCGGCGGGGCCCCCCATTCTCGGCCCTGTTGTTTCCTTTTAAGAGGTTGTTTCACGTATTTAGTGGAGATGCCCACTCAGAAAAATAAAAGAGGAGAGCAGAAAGGAAAAAAGAAGAGAACAAAACCCCACGGAGGTTTGGTTTCTTGTGCAAAAGCAAAGATCTTCCTCACCCCCCCTCCCTCTTCCGTAGAGCATCAGCTCGGCCATCCAATCCTGGAGGCCTGCTTTTCCCTCCGTCCTTGATTGGAGAATCTTCGACGAGAGACGACAGAAAATAAGGTCGTCTCTGTACCAAAAAACGATCCGACTTTCTTGGTCAAGGGAAGTCACCGACGGTTGAGGGAATCGACTCGAAACTCGTCTCGACGAAACAGGCAACCAGCACCTAGGAAGATTATCCACGAGGGTCGTTGCTAATCGACCAAGGTCATCTACAGTCTTAACTATGAAGATTTTGGTGACTGTTGGAGTTGAGAGATGATGAAAGGATGCGTCGTCCGGTTGAAGCAAAAGTAGCGATTCCAATGTCCAACGACGGTTCAAGTACCAAATGGCCGTGACACCTAGTACCATCGACGATAGCTATGTTGCCATGTCAGAGATTTCAGACTTTGGCCAGGAAGACTTGATTGTACTTTCATTAAAGAGGTTCGAGACCACAATGGTATGATTAAACAGTATATGGCTAAATTAAAATCCATACAACATGTTAGGACTTGATTTCTTCTGTTGCTTTCACTTGCAGAAGTCGGCATTAAAGAATAAATAGCTTATCCCAAAAACAAACGTGAAAGGCAAGCATCCAAAGACATTGGAAATGTTCATTCATTCGCAATATATGAAAGCACCAACAACTGTTCTGCTGCTTCTTCTGTTTAGTTTCTCCATAAGCACCGGTCGAGGAAGTCAATACAGGCAGTTAAATAGCACAGCTATCATAACATATGGTGAGATGGAGAGTTTCCTTACTTTCTCAGATTCAATAGACTAATTTTGATGGACTGCTAAATGTCATACGTCAATGACAAAAATTGACATATCTATGAAGTACACTAACAATCTTACTTTTAAGGAGACAAGGAAATAATAATAATAATAATTAATTACACATGCCACATGGAGCAACAGCATAAAATCTGATCCACCTCTACTCTATAGATTTAAATCAATGGAAATCAATTACAAGAAGAATACTTAGCAAGAATTTTTTCGCTGAAAATAACTGATTTGAAAAACATTTCCTAAAAATGATAACTTATATAAGTTATAAAATAAAATGAACAAAAAGTTTTGATCATCCACAAAAAAAATTAGGCATAGATTATTATCAATAATGAAAATATTTTTCAATCAACTAATTATTTCAAGCGATTCAAGCAATCAATTTTTAAAAAAAATATTTCTTAAATCACTCATTCCTTACGAAAAAAAATTGAGCCTATATTATTGGTCATGTGGCCACCTTATAGTTCAAAAACCCGCTTGTCATGCCACATTGCGCATCCCAAGAATTTAATCCAAAGTTTACAATGGTATATTATTTCAAACCGGAGTATATAATATCAAATAGATTATAAATTATATCACAATAATTTATACGCTGCAAACTTATTTTAGATATATAATGAAGATAATTTATTTTTGTACATATATCACAAACTGTGCTAACTGATAATGTGAATGTATGCTTGTTTATCTTCGATAGTAAAAGATGCTACATCTTTCTTTTAATAGGCAACATATATAATTAATTAGTAATAAATCAATCTTAGAATAATTTTTAGGAATATCAATAATACATAAGTGGACAATGAAAATTTGAATCTAATTAATGTAAGAGATAATGGTTCTATATAGCACTAAGCACCTAATGAATCCAGACCATTAAAGAAACTCCATACATTAACACGACTATAGATTCTTGGGTGATAAAAGAATTTATACAGAATATAAAAGATAATGAGATAAAATAATATTACCACCATACGGAATGATTCCCCTAATGCTAACAAAGCCGTCCACCAACTAATTTTACGGATTCTTTTTCGGAAAATCATCCAATTATTGTACATATGTCATTCAATCGTAAATTTTTTAATATTTTCAATTTAATCTTAAGCATTTGTGTGAAATTTTAATGTAATCTTTTCAGCCAATTTGTGTAGGCAATTGTTGATTTGAGTTCTAGTCAGTGATTTCTAACGAAATTTGGCCTGAAGGATATTTTAGAATTTTTTTCATAAAATATTTAGACTAAATTAGTAGAATTGAAAAGCTTATAATTGAATTGATATCCGTGCAAAGAATTTAGGATTGATTAGACCATTTATTTTTCGTTTTGTTACCCCAAATCCGATGTTTACACCTATGAAGATATTCTCCTCCTCCGTGTAATTGTCACCTATGTTATATAATTTGAAATAGACAAAAAAAAAGGTTCAATTAGTGTAAAGCCGTGTCAGAACCCTAATCTAACATGTAATCAAGACCCCGACCAAAATGCTTCTGGTTCATATCAATCTCATTCCTTTCTTATCAGTATCGTAGACAATATCACAAAAAAGTCCTTTTCCATGGGAGACCAAAAGATCAGCTGTCTTACGTTGATGCATCGCCTGATTTGCTCCTCTTTCTTGCAGATAAAACACAAATTCAAATGGCGACCAACTAAAAAGTCAGGTATTCACACGTTGCCAGATATATCATTCATTTATATAGTTCAGATCTCCCCAATATTCATTCATCTAAGGTTCTTGTAGGTAGAGGGTCTTCATCTATGTGACACTCTAGATCCTACATTAAAAGAAGGAATATTTGTACGCAATTGATGAGTGAAACTCACTCCCAAGTGATCAACACTGATTACACGCGAGAATTTTTTGTGATGGTTTAGCCCTTACGAAACAGAGTGATTTGCTACGAATAGCATCAAAGCAAGATCCTTACCAACAAAATATGCGGTTCAAGAATGGAGTGGACCTCAAGCTAATTAAAAGATAATCTGGACGTGAGGATTCAGACAAAGTGTCGCTCTTGACAGGTTGTTAAGATAGCGATCGGCGTAGATATTGAATGGAGGAAGTATCACTTGGAGATATGGTCCGGCATTGACGAGTATCGGTGATGCTTCATGTGGACAAGTGCTCGACACTCCAAGTCGGATAGGAGACGCCTTTAACTCTATTGATTAGTGCTAGCCGACTCCAATAGTCACAACATTGAATGGTTGTCCTCGAGTCTCCGAAACCGTTTGGGAGACTCGACTCACGTGAAGCGGGCACACCTTTTTATCTCATGCAAGCAAACGGACGAACTTGCCTCCGCCACATGTCGGGCGGTGGGTCCGGAGTTTTATCTCTCACGGTCAGATGGAGGAGGAACAGGGAGACCCCGCGAGATGTGTACGTGTAGGGTGTTGGCCTTGCATGCCGTGGAGAAGAATTGATGTTGAGCGAGACGAAATGAGAAGCTGAAAGGGACTCGAGCCACGAGCACGATCACACACGCTCGGTGCAATGGAAAGATCCGGGCGTGTGTTAATGCTGCGACTCGCATCGCCTTGCCTCGAACGCCAAACCATGCAGTAACCCCGCAGCTCGTGTGGCGCAATCAAGGCTGTACTTGTCCATCTACTCTAATACGTACAAAATCTCAAGACCCTCGAGAAAAAGGCTGGATTATTATCTGAAAAGGACAGCAAGTGAGCCACATTAGATTCTTTTCCCCCTGCCATGTGACATTTTCTCTTTTCAACCGTTGATCTGAATCAGACGGTCGAAAAAAAATTCTTCCAAATTTTTTTTCTTTTGTCTTAATGAGGATAGACTTTATTCAATATCAAGAAGGGGTCTCCTGACATCACGTCAAGGGATCCGGATCCCTTTTTAAGTTACTTGTCACCATGGAAAAATGACACTATCGATGTGAGATGATCTTCAAGTGTTGCCAAGCTAGAGGCTCAACGAAAAGCAACAACTGCGATGACCGTGACCCTGACAACAATCCTATTGAGCTCTTTAAGAGCATGTAGATATAACTATACAAAGCTATACCAATTTTGTGGATATTCATACTTATGTGCTTGCTCATAACTTGTGACTGTGAAAACCGAATAGCAAGGATATTCCATGTATGGGGAAAAACTACGAAAAGTTTAGTTTTTAAACTCATTTTTTATTAACCAGATTTACGGCCACATAGTGGATTAAGCTTAAAATAAGAGTTGAAGTTCTAAAACTTGCATTGATCCGTTGTTTTAGTCTTGAAGCATTATTTTGATCAATTTAAGTCCTAAAACTTGTTACCCTTCAAATGTCATTTGATTACCTCTGTTAGCTTCCAATGGATGGAAAAGTATAAATGCATTTTTTTTTTAAATTCGTCCATTTGGCCGTTATTTAGTAATGTAGCTGTCAAAGCCGAAAATGACTATGCGAAAGTTATTTGCTATTTGTTTAGACCTGGGCTCATATGAATCACGTCTGTGACAATCGTGCTCATGTGAATCTGAGAAGACCTGCATGCGATATCCACAAGATCAATCATCACTTTCATATATGGTCTGCGAAGCTGGGTCAATGGAAATGCCCATGATTATCCTCTTGTGCTGATTGAGACTTGCTTGGATATGGTTTAACATGGACCAACTCAATCTAGGCCGTTAAATGCGGGATTGACATGCATGAGTTTCATGAAATATGAGGGGAAATTGTCAAATCAGTCCTAAATCTATTATACGGATATCAACTCAGTCATAAACTTTCAATTTTTGCTAATTTAGTCTCAAACCTTTGCGCGAGCCTTTCCATCCAATCTTTGCCTTAAATTGTTAATATACTAGTGTGCCACTCAGGATAATTGACAATGAATGGACTGCCACTTCAACGATTTTCAATGAAAATTTGGGCGAAATGGCTACGTTAGAATCTCGCACAAAAGTTTAGGACAAAATTGATAAAAATAAAAGTTTAAAATTGAATTGATATTATAAAAGGTTTAGGACTAATTGGGTAATTTTCCTGAAAATAAGTGGTCGTGATTGTACATAATTTATTGATACGGATCCATACAAGTTTTCTTTTTTCCCCTTAAGCCAACAACATATTCAGATACCCAAATGCTTCTTCACTGTTTTTTGTGTGTGTGTGCCTAAGATAAGGAACAGATGCAGAAAAGCTTCTCCTCACCCAGTGAAATTCTCTTCTTCCTTATAGATGTCCCACCATGAATCCCCAAGCAAATAGCTACCGATCAACTTCAACGTGAATTGCTTATAAATAAAGTATGGCGCTGGTTGCTCAATATAAACGGGAAAAAGAAATGACTATTTGATATTGACTATCCAGAATTCCAGTTCAGAGGGAGAAATTCTCAGTGCAATTTGACTGTAAATTTTAAGTATCATTTGTTAAAAAATAACTCACCGATTTTGCTACGACCTGGCCATAATCCACCACAGGTCAAGCCCTAAAAGGAGTATTCAAAATGGCAACCAATTACAGGTGGGTCGCCTGGCACTGATGAATTAAACAGTAGTAAGAATAAGAGAGGGAATATCAAGACTTGGATTAGTAACATTTGCTTCAATTTCTAATAATATTTTATCTCCGGCGATCATTTGTCCTAGGAATTTGGGTTACTAGAAAAATAGATCAATCAAATGAATATACAATGGCTGCTATAGCGTGGATTAATCAGCAAGAATGGACAAGGAAAAGAAACATTGATGCGCAACAACAATCCTGTTATTCCTTTGAACGGTGTCATCATATGATCATCTTTCTCCATCAACTCATAATTAGGCGGATAAGCAGACAAATGATGGTGGAGATTCCAAGCGATAAATGGTCAAAATTAGGTGCTGAAAAGCATGAAAATTACAGTTGGTTTTGTGAGCTTTTTCTTCTCCTTGGGTAATAAATCATGTAGCCCTGGTTCCCCAAGTTAGACACAGGCCTCTCCATTTGTCAAAGATTCGCGTGCAAAGCATGGGGAGGGGCAGGAGGGGCAGGATGAGCGCGACGCGACAGATTGGTTTTCCTGCCTCTTGTTTTCTTTAATCAGCTCAATTATTTTGACTGTGGAGAAAGAAATCGAAAGAGAAAAAAAAAAAAGAGGGAGAAGAGGTGGAAAAATAAGATGCTTTATACCATGATTAATAATTGACCCAATCATCATCATTAGGCTCTTTTTTGAGGTCTTAGGTATGATTCCCAAGATATCCTCTCCTTCTTTATTTTCTTTTCTTTTCTTTTTGCCCCCGTTTGGTGAGCAAGAAAGCTGTTTTGCTGTGTGAAAAGGTGGATTGACAGGCTAGAAGGAGAAGCAACAATAATTAAACCAACAGTAATGTGAAACTAATGCATTTAGTCTATATACCATGTTACCAGAAAAGCTTTAAGCGGCTGCAAATGGACTTTCATGTTTCTAGGGTTCATAACTCATAACAAGACTTATTAAAAACTTAGCGCAACCGAACTGGTAGAGGTCTAGCCGAGAGTGAAAAGATTTCTGTCTGGATAGGACAGATGTCATGCTCAACTTACAGTTTCTCTGGTCTGATCCAAATCACATGAACAAAAACAATTTGCGTGCTGCGATAGGGGTTAATCGAGTTGGATTGTTTGGGGGTAGTCATGTTCCTTAAGAGACTCTTAGAGCTAGCTTTTAATTTTTGGGTTGTATTGAAAAGAGCTCTATGCAAAAGTAGAAAAATTTTCTCAAGAAATTTATCTTATATAGTAGATTTCTTTATCGATTTCCAACAAATTATCATTCAACCAAAGAAAGCCAAATTATCAGAGTTACAAGCTGCGCAATTCAACAAGACAATCTCTTTGTTTTAGATATAAAAAAAGGTCGACAAAACGAATTTTTCTGAAGTTAACCCATCTTCATATCATCATAAACATTTCACTGATTCTTCACTAATCACAACTAAAATAATTATTCACAATATATTAACCCTAAACTGATGGTCATAAGTGATTTTGCGATGTCTTGAAACACAAAAAAGAAAAAAAAAGAATGGAACTATTTGTAAAGCCGACATTGGAGTGATTTTAGTCGAGCAAATGTTCTGTCTCCTTCATTAAAACCATATGTGGCATACGAGGATGAACTTATTATCTCTGTAGAAACAAAAACAAAACCAAAAACAAAAACAGTACGATTATCAACGTGGAAATCAAAACAGGGATACATGGTTTGACCTCACTTTATATTGTGGGTGCGGTGGTTGGTCTCAAATCAACTTTAATAAAGCAATGGAAAAGGGGTTGTGGTAGCTATTAGCTAAACATGAACGAAAGCAAAAACGACCTTCCCTTGCTTTGGTCGGTTCGAGATAGACCTAGATGATATCAAGCACACGTCTCCCTCGACCCGTTTTTCTCCCATCCTTCAATCTTGTCCTTTCACTTTCCTTTCCGTTTTTTTCATTTTCCTTTTCTTTCGAGATATACCACTTTGCATCCTGAATTTTTTTTTGCTTTTAATACCAACTCCCAGCTCACCATCGGTTAATGTGCCGCGACTAATGATAAAATCACTTTTTTCCCTCTAATATACTTACCTAATACTTTAAAAGAGTCACAACTTTAAGTCAAATCCCAATTTTATCATAATCTTTTTCTCCTCTCATAATAAAACCTTCAATTTTTGGTCTATTTCCAATTCCATCATAGGCTATTTTTGTCTTTTGAATATCCATCAACGTACGATGCAATCTTAATTCTATCCTACAGTTTTTATTATATCATATAAAATTATCATTTTTTACATGAGTTCTATATTTGCCCAATTAATCCTCCAACCAAAATTTTTTTTAGTGATGTGGTATTTCCACATTATTGTTGTAGCTTTTCCCAAATTGCATATCTAAAAAGATATTTCTCGGAGATGAATTTGCATGTCAACCCAATTGACATCTTATTAGATCTAAAATTTGGGTAAATGATAGGGGTGAGCATTATAAATCACCCACCCGGAAACTGTCCGGACCAATCGGTTCCAGGCGGTTCTATGAACCAATGGTCCAATTTCCAGTTCCATTTATGAAATCAGAATTTTCAGTCCGGTTCTCGGTTCCGAGGGTGGAACTGCCCACCCAGATCGGACCAAAACTATTTTTATTTATTAAAAAATCAAATCAAATCCCGCGCTCCAATGGAGGACAACATCTGGCCGGCTCATCCCTCTCTCCGATAAGCCTACTCATCATTCTTCTGCACCTGAAAAAGAAGAAGGCGCTCCTACTTTCGGCCGTCAGATGACGAGGCACAAAGGAGGCGAGAAGAGGAGAAAAGGATGGCGAGGATCAGAGGAGGTGGAGGAAGGAGAAGTTGAAGGGAACGACGAGTATGAGGTCAAGCTCGACCAGACTCCCCCATCTGGTTGTGGAGGTTGAGCTTTGGGCTCCTGTTAAGGAACAAGTGCTCTTGGAGAAACACGCTCGCAAGATGGGACTCCTCCTATTCTTCTCCTCCGCTGCAAGGGTTCACCATTCATCCTGAGGACTGGTAACTCTCATCTTAACAAACAGAGCTCCATGGCACCCTTCTATTCTGGCTCCGTCTGGATTTTACTCACATCATATCGCCTGTACGACGAGTCCATAGGATGGTCTTTGCGTAGCACATTTAGGGGATCGTGGTTGCACGATGTGGTTGGGCAACATCCGACTCCTAGAAAGGAGAGGAAGACGGAATGACTCGATCATGCGCCCCTGCTCGTTTGACCCGAAGTATACTTCGTCGGTTCATTGTGTCGCTCTTGGCTGTCTTTATTGAATTTATGCCGTTCGAATTTTCCTAGATTTTGGAGTTCCTTGAACATAGATTAGTAGGGTGGTCTTAATTTTTGTTGTGCTTGGCTCTTTATGTTGTCCTCACTGCTTATTGTTTGTTAAGGTGCTTGAAATCATGATTTAGCATTGCTCTTCTGGGTTGTCTCCCATGGGATGCTATCTATAAGGTATTGAAGTCGTTGCCCTCGTTCTTGCCCTCATGGCCATGTTCTTCAGTCGCTAGCTAACGCATCACCGATAATTAATAATTATCCATTCGGACCGCCCAATCCAGTCTGGTCTGGTTCCCATTTCTAAATAGCAAAGAACCGGTTCCACTGGTTCAATTCCACCGATCTGGATCCCGGTTCTTAGGGGAACCAGAAATTGCTCGAGAACCGATCACCCCTAGTAAATGAGGGGTGATTTTCTTTAATTGCTCTTACTCTTAAGAGAGTTATCATTCCATCTCTCTTGTGATTTTCAATTTTGGGCTTTGTCTTCGATCTCGTGCTCAAGAGTCTACCATCTCTAGCGGTTGGATACCATGCACTTGAGACACTCAGTTCAAGATGCTCTAACTAATTGCTCGGGAGTTTTCCATCTCTCGCTTGTAAGAGAATTTTGGACAGAGGGTTAAGTGAAACCAAATTTCAGACTCAAGTAAAATTTGGTAGTATTTTATAAGACAAGAAACAAATTTTAGGATCGAATTGCAATTGAACCTCAAGTTGAGGATCTTTTGTGGGACAAAAATAGTTTAAGATAGATTTGGGTTGGATCCAAAGTTGAGGTTTTCAAGGGAATGAAAAAAAAAAATCTAGGCTAGCATTGAGAATGGACATAAAGTTGAAGGTTCTTTTACCATAATAGGTCCTAATGTATCTATGCCACAATTCTAAATTTCCCAACCTTAAAACTAGACCCACTTACTAAGCCTAGTGACCCCTAACTAAACGTTAGCTATTGAGATGTAAATATGAGTTATATTAGCAAAATCCTACATCAGAAAATTGGCGTGGCGTGGAGCAATTAATAGGATGGTCTATCCATAGCATATTTTGGGGATCGTGGTTGCACGATGTGGTTGGGCAACGTTCGACTCCTAGAAAGGAGAGGGAGACGGAATGAATCGATCATGCGCCCTTGCTCGTTTGACCTCAAAATATACTTCGTCGGTTCATTGCGTCACTCTTGGCCGTGTCTTTATTGACTTTATGCTGTTCGAATTTTCCTGGATTTTGGAGTTCCTTGAACATAGATTAGTAGGGTGGTCTTAATTTTTGTTGTGCTTCGCTTTTTATGTTGTCCTCACCACTTATTGTTTGTTAAGGTACTTGAAATCACGATTTAGCATTGATCTTCTGGGTTATCTCCCATGGGATGCTTTCTATAAGGTATAGAAGTTGTTGCCCTTGTTCTTGCCCTCATGGCCATGTTCTTCAGTCGCTAGCTAACGCGTCACCGATAATTAATAATTACCCATTCAAACCACCCAATCCAGTCTGGTCTGGTTCCCGGTTCTAAATAGCAAAGAAACGGTTCCACTAGTTCGATTCCACCGGTCTAGTTCCCGGTTCTTAGGGGAACTAGAAACCACTCGAGAACCGATTATCCCTAGTAAATGAGGGGCGATTTTCTTTAATTGCTCTTACTCTTAAGAGAGTTATCATTCCATCTCGCTTGTGATTTTCAATTTTGGGCTTTGTCTTCGATCTCGTGCTCAAGAGTCTACCATCTCTAGCGGTTGGATACCATGCACTTGAGACACTCAGTTCAAGATGCTCTAACTAATTGCTCGGGAGTTTTCCATCTCTCGCTTGTAAGAGAATTTTGGACAGAGGGTTAACTGAAACCAAATTTCAGACTCAAGTAAAATTTGGTAGTATTTTATAAGACGAGAAAAAAAGTTTAGGATAGAATTAGAATTGAACCTCAAGTTGAGGATCTTTTGTGGGACAAAAATAGTTTAAGGTAGATTTGGGTTGGATCCAAAGTTGGGGTTTTCAAGGGAATGAAAAAAAAAATCTAGGATAGCATTGAGAATGGACATAAAGTTGAAGGTTCTTTTTACCATAATAGGTCCTAATGTATCTATGCCACAATTCTAAATTTTGTAACCTTAAAACTAGACCCACTTACTAAGCCTAGTGACCCCTAACTAAACGTTAGCTATTGAGATGTACATATGAGTTTTATTAGCAAAATCCTACATCAGAAAATTGGCGTGGTGTGGAGCAGTTAATATATATTAATTGACTCATAACTTGTTAACTTAACCATATGAGTAAAGGTATGTCCGATTGAATATATATTGACAAGCTTGGATTTGGCTTCCCTCTTGACATCTCCCTAGAGCAGTTAATATATCTTAATTGACTTATAAGTTGTTAACTTAAGCATCTGATAAAGGTATGTCGATTGAATATATATTGACAAGTTTGGATTTGGCTTCCCTCTTAGTAATCTCCCTAAATGAAGGTACGAGGTTTCTATTGCTCCCTTCAATCAAATAGTATAAGAGTTGATGGCTTATTGGTGGCCTACTCATAATGCATAGTGGTCTTTGATGAATACTTCAAGTAAGGAATCTCATGACCAGTCTAGGTTTTAGTCGCCTTCATGGTTTAGTTTGACAAAAATGGGTGAAGGTGGGCATTGTGGTGTAGTAATGCGATCCCAATGGAAACTTTTAAAGATTTGGCTTGGAGAAAGAGACTAAGGATGAAGGTTGACATTGGAGATTCAAATTGGGATGTGTTGGTATAGAAGAGTATATCTATTTAAGAGAGAGAATACTAACACCGAACTCACATGTGGGCGCTGCTTGTTGAGAAGCACGTGTAAGTAGACTAACACCGAGCTCACACGTGAGGGGTGACCATTGAGATGCACGTATGTATAGTGTAAAACAGCTAATATATCTTAATCATAAAATAATGGTCCGAATTTATGAGTAAAGTTTGATCCAACTGGATATATTATTGGGCTCAGACTTGGTTACTATGTTCTCCTAACACCAGTGTCGACCCATATATCGTTCCAGCCTCCATGCTGCTCGCTGCCCTTGGCATTCGTCTGCATCAACCCCAAGCCCCCTAATTTCCCCCCACCTTCCCTCCTGTAATTGGCAGCATCGCTGCCACCAACTCACGACTTATCTATGGCGGTCCAACCATGCTGTTGAGCTCTGACGCCTTCATAGGAGGAGGAGGAAGTAAAGAAGTAAAAGAAGATAAACAACGGATTTGAAGGGACTGAAAATGTGGAGGAAGGGTGGGAGGGGTGACGGCAGTGGAGCCTTAGGTGCGACCTAAGTTGCCGAAACAATAATTTTGTCAGCAATTTTTTGTTTTAACTTTTTGCCTTTCGTCATACCTACGGCGACAAAAACGAATTTTCTACGTTGCTATTGATTCAATGAACGATGGGACTAGGAATTGTTTTTTACCAACCGCGATAAACATGGAAAAAAGATGTCACTTTTGTCATAAATAATGATCTAGGGCAGCGAAATTAACTTTCATTGCCACTGAATTAAGGGACAAACTACTGTTTTCGATTCCTTTGGTATACTTTTAAGGCTTAGGAATGCTCTAAGGTAACAAAAATGAATGATGTTGTTGTATTTTATTAAATTAGTGATACGATTTTCTTTAAACATGAGAGAAAATCGTGTCAAATTTTTATAATATAGTCGGTACGTACATAAACTGGTAATTTACTTAGGTGTTGACATTAAAAA
Organism: Melaleuca alternifolia; assembly: GCA_019926035.1. Taxonomy (NCBI): domain Eukaryota; kingdom Viridiplantae; phylum Streptophyta; class Magnoliopsida; order Myrtales; family Myrtaceae; genus Melaleuca; species Melaleuca alternifolia. The sequence goes on from JAGKPW010000144.1 coordinate 3,256,966, forward strand.
TAATCAATTCATTGTGGTCAACGTATGATGGAGTTTATTTGATTTGGTGGGATTGGTTGATGAAAGTTCTAGGCTATTGTACAATCGACCAATATATGACATGGATATTGACATCTATAAGGTGGAGTCATCGACCGCTTTGCGAAATCAATATCGACATGTAGTTGAAATATCAACAGAGCAAACAAGGGGCTCACCATCTTAAAATTTGGTAAGTGTCGGAGACAAAGAGAAGATACAAGGATGTCAAATGATGTTTGAGCATCCTAGTGACTTTGGAAGTTGTAACCGCTCATGGATAGGGCCGACATGAGAATTTGAGGCTTGGAATCTTGGGAGGGCAGTCGTAACAATACTTAGGATAATAACTGCTGGTGAGAAGCTGTAATTGGTGGCCTATATAAGTAATTAAGTGTAATTATAGAGGAAACCACGGACTCGCATTCTCATTGCATTTTTAGCAGTCTACTAATGTTATTGTCTCTCCATTTTCCATCATTGTGCATCATTTCTTTCCAATTACATTTGTTGTTGATCTTCACTATAAAGCTAAGTGAATTTCTATCCAAAATTACCAGAGAACTCATTTCCATAAAATATCCAAGAATCTAGCTTTGGTCAAAGATCTTTGACTACATTCAAATTGCTGCCACCACGTCACTTCCTTCTGTTAAGCAGGACTTAGAAGGAGCGAGTAACGAACAAAGAGTGCAAGTGTTATCGCACAACCTTTGAGGCTTTCAGCGAGCACTCATTTTTTGTGAAACATACTCTTGACACGCCTGTGATACGATTGAGGAAGAAGCACGAGAAGAACGAAGAACCAACAGGAGTATGACGATGCCACCAGTAACGATACATCACGGCATAATAGTACTGATAAAGCCAGTTAAGAATGTATTCCAAGTTGTTGGCCGCTAAGCCAGCAACAGAGCAGAATTCAATTAGAATGCCAACGTCTCGAAGCATCTCATGGAGGAGCAAATGAGGGAAATGGCGCCGAACTCCACCATAGTGGCCACCATAAGGAGATTATCCAAAGAATAACAAAATGATATGGCTAATTACATCGTGAGACATTTTTGATGTGATCAGGCCGACAGCCGTAAATATGGTTAATGAAGTCTTTCCCGGCCAGCTTCATCCAACCAGCCGTTCGGAGTTGAAAGAAATCCGGCAACACTTGGGTGTGTCCCTTCGACTTCTGGTCAATCGAATAATGTGAATAATTTGGGCCACGCAGTTCTTCCGCTTGTGAGAATTTCACAAAAGCCTGAAACGCCCTACCAGGGTCAACATAATGTGAATTTGGTTGGCATCCAAGTCAACATTGGCCAAAACCATGCAAGTTATGACAATCTGGCAAACCCAAACATTCAGCAGATTGTGCCTTCGGCGAATGTAGAATGTTAGGCCAGTAGCCCCAATTTAAATGCTGACGACGTAAGACCATGTGGCTATACCGCCAAAGGTGGGAAGTATTCCCTATAAGCCAAATTTTCCAATCAATCCCGACATGGATAATTAGGTCAGACCGCCGTCTCCGCCTAGGGAGCGGGATGGTCGACTTTATCGACCATGAAGGTACATTTCCAATGAATTTAAATCAGTTTATCAATGTTGTTGTATCTCCATTTTTCATTAGAATTTGTCATTTCCAGTACTTCCCCTTTAAATTTATTGTTCATCTTCGCTATAAAGCCAAGTGAGTTCCTGTCCAAAATCACCACCGAATCCATTTCCATTGAAAAAGGGCCAAGCGTCCACTTTTGGTGAAAGATTTTTAACTACTTGAGTGAGCGCATTTGTGGTGAAATAATAAGAAAGTCATCACTATTAATGTGTAATAGGTCGAATAGGTTGAATTTGTTACATACCCAACAAGTTATTACATGATTATAAAGCTCGTAGCCTTAGACGGGCTGACGAATGACAAAATTTCATCGCCTTCAACTGGACAGGAACCGTATGACCGATTGAGAGGATGAGATTGCTATTATGTTTTGTCACCTTAGGTTAGTCTACGAGGTCGGAGTGCTTTGTCGCCTTTCATTAATCTATGGAGATAGTATAGATTTTTGTCGCCTTTGTTCATATTTTCTCGACTTTGATAACTAAAGGCCACTATTATTTTCTCCCCTTTGATTTCTATTGTCACAAAAAGCCCATCGTCACTAAAGGTCGGAGCTACATTGTTTTGTTGCTCTAAGCGAAGGTACGGGACAAAACATGAACCTAAGGCGACAGCATTTCTTGTAGTGGACGGTGGCGGGAGGGTCCGGGGTCGTTCAACGGTGGTGGGTGGTGGTGGATGGAGAGGCTTGACCTTTGTGAGTTTTGGCTTCGAGAAGCTAGGGCAGTGCGCATCTGGGGATCGAAGTTCTCTAAGTTCTTTATGCTTGGTGTTTCTTTAAGGGATGGCAATTTAGTCTTTTTGGTTTTCTGACTTTTGTCTTGGAATGCAAACTGTCATTTTGGAAATGGTAAATGGAAGTCATAATGGGGGTGAAATGTGAGGATAGATGATATTAAGTATTTTTTTCTTTTTTTAAAAGGAAAAAAATGATATAAATAGTTCATAAATTTTGGCTAAATATGCAATGTGGTTCCTGAATTTTGAATTCGTTTAATGAGGTCTCTGAACTTTAAACTAATGTGCAGTATGATACATAAACTTTGAATCTGTTCAATATGATTCTTGAACTTTATAGTCCATAAACTTCCAATTTATTCAACGTGATTTCTAAACTTTTTGTACATGTTCAAACTAGTCATTAGACTATATGAAGATGTTTAACATGGTCCCTGAACTTAAATTTAATGGAATGACCACATTGAATATTTTTGTATAGTTTAAAGATTAGTTTAAATATGTATTAAAAGTTCATGGATCACATTGAATAAATTGAAAGTGTAAGGACCATATTATATATTGGGTTAAAATTCATGACCATATTGAATAGATTCAAAGTTCATGGACCACATTACATATTGTATCAAAATTCATGAATTATTTGTGTCATTATCCCTTTTTGAAAGGATGATAAGCCCTCGATCATTGTAATAGGATGAAAATTTTGTTCACTATTTTCTCCATAATCCCATATCGTCGGATTTGTGCTACATTTATACGTATGCAAATTCTTTCACAAAGAGGTCCGTCAACCCTTATACCACCCTTCTCTCTCACCTTTCTCTTCTCCTTTTATTACACAAGTGCAGTTGTCATCAGTGTCCATGTCTACAATCACCGAAGCAGGCGCTGGGCAACGTCCCTATCCTTTACAACTACTACAGCCATCTTCGTGGTTGAGAGCATCATACGGCCAATTCGGTATGATGGCCGGCGGGAGAAGGTAAGATAAAGAAGTGAGGCCGAAAGAGTGGGGATCCTTTAGTATGCCTAACATTATTTCGGGAACATTCACCTGAATTTCGATAACACCCCGAGATAATCTCCAAGAGGGGGAGTTTAGATGAAGTTCATTCACTAATTAAGTTGGGCCTACTTCTATTTAAAATTGTAAATCCATGTGTTATGAACTAACTGAATATAGAAACAATTTAATCCCCATGATTCATTTCTTGTCCCTAGCATACTCACGCTTTAACAGATCTCCGAGTTAGCCTTTTTATGTTAGCAATGATGCAGCTAATTCTATGTCAGAGAGGGAGGGGATTGGGCTTAGACGTTCAACTAGTATATGTTATAAGCGTTATTACAAATTGGAAATAACACCCTATAAATCAACAAAAAAATTCATAACAAAAGGTATTTTTATTTTTTACTATGATAGGTATTTGAAATAGTATATGATTGAAAACTATTTTAATTTCTTTACCAACTATTGAAATGTTTAGTGCAGTAATTTTTTTATATGATGATTCATTTTTTAATGGCACTCAAAAGTTACTTATTACGAACTTAATTTCATGCAAAATCCAAAGGTCTTATTAAATGTTTCCTACCTAATCACCAATCACGAGGTAGCAATTGAAAATATTTTCGGTAGGGTAGTGGACAAAGGGAAAGATATGCATAAATAAGCAAGTTGTAAAAGCAAGAAAAGGCCATGGCATTCATTGAGTAAGAGCATCATCATCCATTGCTTCGAACTTGCAACTCGCCTTTACTCATCGTCCAAAAAGAAAGTCGCGATTTACCTCGGTGCCGATGTTGTCGTTGTTTCCTTTTTCTTTTTCTTGGTGATTGGTTTGCCGATGGCTAGTTGAATTTTTAGGGTTGGTGGAACATCCTAGACCCAAAAGTAGTTGGTAGCAGACAGAGACATGGCATGGTGTATGGATTGATTGCGTACGTCTATTTTTTGTCTCTCGGAGAGGAATACTAGAGATTACTTTAGTAGGAGCAATGTATTATGTTTATCATGTATTTTTCACTCGATAGTTCTTTCAAGAAACTGGGTAATACATTGAATAGGGAGTCACTAAAACCCGCCGGGTTTGAATGATTCAATAGATGGAACATCCTAAACCCAAAAGGAGTTGGTAGAAGACTGAGACATGGCATGGTGTAAGGATTGATTGCGTGCGTCTGTTTTTTTGTCTCTCTGAGAGGAATACTAGAGACTACGTAGTAGGAGATATATATTATGCTTATCATGTATTTTTCACTCGGTAATTCTTTCAAGAAACTGGGTAATACACTGAATCGGGAGTCGGACTAAAACCCGCCGGGTTTGAATGATTCGGTCAAGTCCAATGTCCACTTGAACCAATGCTCACCCCCAGTTCCCTTGAACACCAAAGGCTTCTCCCAGGTTCTTTTCCTCTTTATTTTTCCCATCGATTTCTTGTTTCTAAAGAAAATGAAGCCATACTCTTGGCCATAATGATAAGAACAATAGTAATATGGTTAGTAACTGCATACAGGCGATGCCGAAAGGGCTGAAGAAAGATAATAAAGCAATGTGTGGCTAGCTGAGATCATAAGGCAACTTCATGTTAATGCCATGACCTTTTCTCGAGTTTCCGTGAAGAAATTGTGATGTCTAGAACCCTCTCGATTACTAAGTGTGAAGGATGTAAGGGTTCAATGATTGATTTGTTTGGTAATCCCCATGTACTTCAAGGATCGAGAGGGAGGTCTCTACACATCTTCTCTCTGGGCTTTTCTTCATGGCCAAAACGTACCTCTTCTTTGGCTTTCAATGTTTCTATTCATAGCTAGATATCCCTTTAAGAATTCATTAGAATATCGTATATCAATATCATGAGTCGAGTAAAATGAACTCAAGGGGCACTCCAACTATAATAGCAACTCAGCATTATCCATCCAAACCATTAGTCAAGCAAGCATGCCTGACTACACATAGCCAAGGATGAGAGAAAGAGAGTACAACAAGATCTGAATTCGAGATCTCCAGATTCTTCCAATGCATGAAGAAAGATTAAAAAACTATTTTGTGCTAGCAAACAATATGGAACTAATGATAACCGCATATTGGAAAGCCAAAAGCAGCTTAAGTAGATGTGTTGAGTTGTGGCTTTTTCAAATAGGATTTGGTAGGTGAACTTATTATTATTTGATAATTCTCTATATTCCTTAAATTATAGACGTGGAGGGAAAAGGGGGATGGTAATCATACATGTCCTATCTGTCTAGCGATCATCAGCACCGAGTTGTTGGTCAAATTTCATATCATGATGTACTAAAAGCATGAAAAAAGGCAAGGATTGATAGGGTTTGGCAATGTTGATCCAAAAACAAGCTCATGGAGTTTGCTGAGAAGAGAATTTGACCAACCCCATCTTATTAAAGTTGTATAGCCTTTTTTCTTAGGGGAGTTATCTGATCTTTATTATCAAGATCAGTAAGCTTTACGACTTGAAAAGTCAACAAAGGTGGAGGTCATCAGGATGGGCACTCAATTATCCCTATACGTATCAACATCTACTTTCTGATGAGGCTGTCCATTTCTGGAATTATATCGTTTCTATCGGACTACAGAGCCTCTACTCTGTCTAGTTTATGAAAAGGTTTCGTTGCAGATCCTCCATTGAAGAGGATGTGTGCATGTCGAATGGTCTCGATCTAGTCCCTTGAAATCACAGCGCATCGTCTTTGAATACTTTTCCAACCATCAATCTATTTTCAAGAGAACGTGCGGTGATTCCAAGGGTTTCCCTGGAATCATTCACTAGAGACAATCTCACTCCGCCAGTAAAAGACCAAGCCCAAGCTGAGAAGTGAGAATGGAACAAAGGCATAAGCGAATGGAGACTGTCCGTTCCTGTTAGAGATATGCAAGAAATATGCAAATCAGATAGGAGATATACACAAATCAAACAGGGGATTTGATTGATTTGATCTGATTTCATTGTATCAAAGATTTATTCTTTCCTTTCTCAGTACATACAATGTATAACATATAAGCATGAGTATACTTGTAACAATGTCAGTGTGAATATACAGAAATACAGTGTTCTTCCATGTGGCCATTCTCTGTTTTCTCCTTCTTGTGACAGTTCCGAAACCAATGAAATGAACTTGCTTGGACGCTGGTCGCGTAGATTGGCGGGGTTATGTGTAGGGTTTTGGCGACACAAGCCAGCAGCGACCCTGGCTAATCAACCGATCGGCCAAAAACAGCGATCGAGAATGTTGCCGAATCGCTAAACAAGCAAATGAAATCCAAGTAGGCTCCATTTACCGGGGCGACAGGAGCATGCCCCATCAGTGTTTGGAGAGATGTCAAATTGCTAGAGGACAAAGTCTCTTAATAAAGGCCACGAGAGACTGAAAACAGCACAAAACCCAAAAGCCAGTTAAGGCATCCAGATCGAAAGAGAATGGCATGCGATCCTTCGAATCAGACCAGACATCGCTGCAAACAGAAAAGACTGTTCACTTCACTAGAGGCCACACAGCCAGTTGGTAAGGGAACACCGGAAAGAGCCAGCCCACCCCACAGCTCTCACATAAGCATCAAAACTCACCCTTGCCTTGCCTCCCTCGCACGTGCGTCACAGGCAGGGCTTGTCTGCACACATGGCGAGGTTGCTGCTAAAAGTTCGGGGCATCGTTGTCCAATTGTCGCACGTCACATCAAATCTGGTGGTTTGGTGGGACGAGATAATTAAACGTGTGTTTAATAACGTTTCTATTTTTTTATTTTTCTGAACTGAAAAAATGAAAATTTGCTTTTTGTACTTCAATTAAATTTTTATATTTTCCCCAAAGAGAAGATGACTAGAGAATAAATTTAAAAGAGAAATGAGAACTAGTTGCCGCCATGCCTCGACAATGGCAAGTGACTATCCAAAGACTCAAGGCAACAATGTTGAGCTTGTTGGACCTCGCCGGCCTCAAGAGAGCCTCATCTAGCCATCAATGAGGTTGAGCCTTGCCGGCCTGAGTCTTTAGTATGTCGCCCGCCATCACCGAATCCCGGTGACCAGCTAAAAAAGGAAGAAGAAAGGAGGAAAAAAAATCTCAAAAATCGTACCAAATGCATTTACATTATTTTATTTATTTATTTATTTCGAGAATAACGGCTATTCTTTTACTCAGAAACTCATCCAAAGAATAGATATGAAAAGAAATTGAACAAAAAGTACTTTTGGGATAACAAATGTTACTGAGCGCTCCCCAAAAGTCAAGTAAAGAGGAAGTAACACTGTTGTAGGTTTGGTTCCCCACCTCAATTTTTTTTTTTTCAAGAGACCGTTTACTTATTATTCTAATTTCCTTGAAAAAATTGAAGTTGGAAAAAAAATAAAGAAGGAATAAGGAACGTAAAGAAATAGATAATTCTAGAGCAAATGAAATATCGAAAATATAGATAATTGGAGGTAAAAAAGTTTTATCCCTTGTGGAAAAAAAATGTTAATGACATTAGAATGATTTATATAAGTTCCATAGATGAAAATCACTCGGAATGTGGTGCATGACTCTTTTCATCACTAGCGTTTTCAATTGAAGTTTTCATCTTTTCTTCATCACTAACATTGTTTTCATCAGTCGAGTTGTTTTAAATATGAATTCCATCCATCTATATGAGATTTAAAAATAAATATGTGAAGCATTGTATTTATGAAATGTATATATCGACATATATCAATTAACTTTGATGTTAACCAATAATTCTTGCTTTTATGGAATCAAAGAAGCAGAGACTAACAAACCTTTCTCCCCGGTTATATGTGTTAATGGGCTACAAAATCCCAAAATAATCAAAAGCTAGTGATGAAGAAAAGATGAAATCAATAACTCTTACTAGATATTTCCTTCTTCTTTTTTGAGTTCTTAATCTTTTTTTTTTTTCTAATTTCTGAGCAATATCCACCGATTTTTCTTTCTGATTGGAAAACAATATCCACTTCTTGTTTAAATATTATTAACTTACATTTGGTTTTTTAGATAATCCCACTGTTTTTTTTTTCCAACAACCGGTTGCCCTTTATACAATAAACTCATTGTATCAATTTGACACTTTAATTAATCTACCAATTTTACCAAAAAATCGCTGACAATTTCTAAGACATGGGCTGGGTTTGCATTGACATGAACAATTTCTTTTTGAATTTTTATTTTTATTTTATTATTTATTGTCTTTTTTCCCTTCATCGTGGCCGATGAGGCCATGAAGGCCCTAAACAAGGCCATCACAACTTTGTCAGCCACAATCGACAAATAAAAAGATAAAAAAAATTGCGAAAATTGTCACTTCAATTTTGGTTGTGCCATGTATAACAACGAAAATCCATATTGGCCATTCTTCGTAAAAAATTGACCTAAAGGATTATAATAGCAACTCAACAAAAGGTTTAAAATTAAATTGACGAAATTAAAGTATTTAGAACTGAATTAATATCCGTACAATAAGTTTACGATTTTTCATGGTATTTATCTTGCTGATAGCGATATCCCCAAGATTGATAGAGAATACATTAGAAGCTGGTCGTTGCAAAAGCATGAGAAAACGCAATTGATCGATATGACAACCATCTAATTTCATCCTGCTAGATCAAGCGTCTTAGAGATAGCAGAAAGAGGTGCATATGAAGGCCGCGAGGACAAAAAGTAAGATACCAGAGGTTTAACTGCTCATTGCGCGGATTGCCATGCAAAAATGTAACTCAAAATGGAGCACGAAACATCTGGAGAAATTCTCCTCATTTTTAGTCTACATTGGTAATGTGATAAGGGGAGGAACCGATCATTATCTAGGGCCAAAGCTGAAGCAGTCGACAGCCCTCCTCTCTTTGCCCATGAACCTCCGGGAGAGAGAGAGAGAGAGAGAGAGAGAGAGAGAGAGAGAGAATTCTATGAAGCCCGTAGGAATTGGAGTTTGCTGCAGACTAACGATTTCATCTCCAAAAGACAATTCCTAGAACTCTCAAATAATCCACAGTCCGCAGCAATCATCATAGGGAGTTAATTCTAGAATCGCTGCTTTTGATGTTTAATTTTAGGAAAAATGACATAAATGGTCCTTAAACTTTTAATTTGTTCAATATGGTCCCCAAACTTTTACCTAATGTGAGATATGGTTCATGAACTTTAAATTTATTGAATGTCATCCCTAAACTTTTGGTATATATTCGAATTGATTCCTAAATCATATGAAAATATATAATGTCATCCTTTGATTAACTTAAGTTAATGGACCATATTGAATATTTTCATATAGTGTAGAGACTAGTTTAAATAAATAAAAAAAAGTTCAAAAAGCACATTTGGACAAATTGAAAGTTCATGGACCATATTGCATATTATATTAAAATTCATGGATTACATTGAACAAATCAAAAGTTCATGCATTACATTGCATATTTTGTTAAAATTCAGGGACCATTTGTATCATTATTCTATGTTTTTATGGTTTGAATTCTATTACTTCAATCTGTTACATGTATTACTTACCATGTCAATTCATCTGTTCTGCAGAAACTTTACCAAGTCTGACGCTTAGTTGATGATCCGCTTGCCCTTTTCCTTAGCCCACTCCCGTCGATCCTCCCCCGTTCCCTCTTTTCCCACGGTAATGAAAATGCGGTGATGCGGGGATTTCCGTTCGCAACTTTTCAGTTCCTTTCCGCCTCATTCCAAGTTATCAGACGGTGTCAGGAAAGGGAACGAGGCTTCCATTCCCATTCCAATGATTTCGCTCTCGATAACCAAACATGCCCTCACGAAACTCGCAACTCATACTATCATTGTTGCGACGTCCCATCCTATGTCAACTCGGACTCGGGATCGAGTGTCGAGAACTCCAATGCACATCCGAGCGCTCGAATTGCCCAATTTCAAAACTAAGGGCTTGGCTTGAAAGATTCGAAATTGGGGACATGTCTAGCGTTAGTGAAAGAAGATGATCATCATTTTCATTGCTGTGATTGAATGTCTGAGTGAGCCTCATGTCTCAATTTGGGCCCCTTTTTTGATAACTTAGTCGGCTTTAAATTATCAATTGGGCCTCTCTTTCTCGATTTAAACTCCATAGCCCAGTCACAGGACAGATTTTTTTTTTTTAAAACAACATAAATCCAATTTAGAGGCTACAGATACCCTGACATTTTCATTTTGGTATTTCATAGTCTATTTTTTATAGTATAGATTTACTCATAATGAAATATTATATTCATAGTTATGAGTCTAAATTATACTTTTAACATAATATATTTTCACAATCACGTATATGAAGTGTATATTAAATATAAATCACATAAATGTTCCTGAGATTTTTTTTTTTGTGCATTTCATGATGGAAGTAGGAGCATTTTGTTAGGTTAGTCACATAGAATTTATAATATAAAAAAAATCACTTCCTTAGATTTAGTTAAAAAGCATATTAAGTTTCACTCTCCTATATTTAGGCTCGATGATTTTCATGTTTCGATCACAGGGGTCCTGTCCCGAGTATTATAACAAGGTACTATAATAACGTTGTCAGTGTGGTCCCAATCGATTTCTTCCCAATTTTCTACTTGAAATTTTTACATTTTTATTTTTCTAGAGTGCTTGTCCTTTTTTTAATACTTTATGCTCTTCAAATTCTTTTTTTTGAGAAATAATTCTATCCTCTTGACCATTTGTTGTATGTTCCTTTTCAAAGGTAAAAAGTGCCAAAGCCACAAACAAATGAAAGAATAGTAGAGGGTCCATGGCTGTGGACGCTTGTGGACAATTGAATAAAGACCGAAAACAACTGGCTGTTGCCGGCAAAAGGGAAGTGAGGATGATTAGTTTCGTCAGGGTTTTTTTTAGGGCGAGTTGGAATCAAAAACGAATAATCAGACAAAGGAAACTATATGTCTTTTTAAACTTCTTTTTAGCCTAATTCCATAAGAAACCCTCAACTTTAGATTTAATCTCAATTCTATCATAAAGTTTGTACTCTAATCTCGAATATGCCTCCGCGTTAAAAAAATGGCCACTAGTTTCTTCAAAATTATCGACTTCGGGACTAGTAAGAGGTTTGTTACTATAGCTCACGTTCATATGCAATAACATCAGCCTTTCGATGTTGATAATTTTAAAGAAATAAGTTGCGATTTTTCGACAGATATTTTTTCAGAACAAAACAAAACAAAACAGTGCTCGTGATAGAATCGGGATTGAAGTTAAAGTTGAGGGTTTGGAAGGCGGAAAACCAAAAACTCTGCGGGACAATGGGAAAGCGAGAGGCAGTCGTGCGCCCGACTTTCAAACCACGTTGAGGCGAGTCCTTGCCGTCCAAAACCAGCGACGCTCGACCTACCGTGCACGTAATCCTCCAACACCTCATGCCCCCATCAAAGGCCTTAAGTAGTAGAGAGATTGGGGAAAAAGAAGGGTGGAACTAAAACCTAAATTCAAAAATGTTTAAATTATAAAGAAAAATGATTCGTAATATTTAGGAAACAAAATCATTTTATCGGGAACCGCCCGATTTCGTAGCTTAACATGGCATGCGACGTTACATGAAGCCGACATAATGCGAACACGATGATAAATATAGAATTTCAAGTTTAGTCAATGGCAGAAGTCGTTTCAATTATTTTCTTGAAGGGTACATCCACATCATGGAAAGACTCCAGAACGGTATCAGCACATTTTGATCTGGCCCCATAAACTTTTTGCTGCATGTGCTTTGGTCTAGTTGAAGAAAAAAAGAGCACTTGAACAATTAATATTGAGTTCCAAAAAGTTTTTCTTTTTTCCTTTATGATGTTAAGAGCTTTCATGGAGTACATGTAAATGTCGAGATGCACCAATGCGTCATGTTAGAATATAAAAAATTGACATGTTGTGTAATAGTTAATAACTTTAGGAGCTCTTTTTTGAGTAAAGATTGGTCTAATTAAATATATTAACTAACTCGGATTTGGGGATAATTATTCAAAAAGTGCTAAGCCTATTGTATGAGACCAATTCGGCCCTAAACCTTTTGATCATTTGTCAAAAAGGTCATTCCCGTAAATTATTCAAATGGTTTAGGACTACTCTGAATTTTTTTGAAAATATCTATGATATCATTGACAAATTATTTAAACATTTACGATTAAATTTGCACAACTAAAAAGGTTATAACCAAATATGTAAATCGTTAGAAATGTTGAGGTCTAAAGTACTACATTGAAATGTTTAAGACTAAACTTGCCACTATACAATAAATTTAGGACTTTTAGAAAAACATTTCCCTCAATTTTGGGCTCTTGTTTGACTATGTCTTGATGGAATCCATGCTTGGAGTTAACTAAAAGTATCTTGGTTAAACTTCGATAACCAAACATCAAATTTCAAACTTCATTGAAACCCAAGAATATTGGTAAAATTCCAACAACAAAAAACCAATTATTAGAATTTAGTACGATTACTCAACGGTTGGTAGCTATGTTGATTAAGAGCTTATCCCTTATCGTCAAGGTTAAGGATTCAAAACTCATAGTTGCTAGCATCTTAAATGGAGGGCCATGGTGTTGGGGTCCTATGCTAATTTCCCCCGTGACATCCAAGCACGGAGGCCAATGGTGGAGTCCTCGGTTACAAAAAAAGAAAAAAAATAATTTGGAAGATCTTTTTCTAAGAATGATTGCTTATATCAATTATAACTATAATGAACAAAAACATATTTCCATCGTCTTTGGAAATATCTAGATAGTGATAATTGCTGATAATAATTATTTTCTATCAATTAATTATTTCAAAGGATACAAGCCATTTGTTTTAGAAAAAATATTTTTCAAATCATCTATTTTTCGGAAGATAAATGAAGCCTAAAAGAGCCAGTGCTCATGGCAACTTGAGTTAATTGACCATCAAGGCGAAACCTATATCCTCAGGTAAAATTCCAAGGAAAGGTTCTAATTTAAGCGGTTCTAATTTTGATTTGGTCCGCACTAGGGAAAAATTGAAATTTCCATAGCCACCTAACGGGAAAAGTTCCAATTCAGAATTTATTTTCATTCTGAAAATTAGAAACCGAGACGACCTATTACTTTTCTTATTATCCATTCAATGAGTTGACTTTAATTTAATCAGACTCTGATTAAAATTTGAAAGTTTTCAATCATCTTCCAAATGATATGCCGTGATTATAAAAGGAATCGACTTTAGTTTGTTCTTGCAAAAGGGCCGAAGTAAAGTTCTGATTCGTCCTTCTAAGGAATTTAAAAGCAACCCACTGAGGACGCCATGCTCTGTAATCACTTCCCTCTAAAGCTTTTGCGATCCCAAGCGAAATAATTCTCTCTCTTACAATACTAACTGATGTTTCAATGCCGAGATTTCAGTATGCACCGATCGATAATTAATGGTTCGAGCGCCAAAAGTTTTAAGGATTCGAGCGCACGAGCTGCAACTACGACCATCTCATTGGTTTTAGAGGTGATCAGTTTCTCGGACGATTTGATTCTTCCATGAAATGGGGAAACAACTGATGGGATCGGTCCTTGATTTTTAGGACTGAGACCGGACTAACTAATCCTAGGACTAGACTAGATCGACCCGTGCAATGAGAGAGAGAGAGAGAGAGAGAGGGTGTATCGGTGTAGACTTACTTAGAGCAGTAAAGTCTTGACTCTTGACTAATTGATAAGTGAGACCCGATGGAGAAAATAAGAGATACTAAAATGGAGAGAACTCGGCGAAAGGGAAAATTGGGCCAGTTCTAAATTCGGTCCAGGTGATCTGATCCGGTCTCGTCCTCCTAGGAACCGAAAACTAGACCGTCCAGGAACCGATTCCATTTTTAGGAACCGTGGACTGAATTAAAACTCCGAAAAATCAGATCAACCCGACCGGTCCGGATGGCTCTCAAGTGGGGCGGTCCATTGTGCTCAGCCTTAGTCGGTTAATCGAATTTTACCGAGTTCGACTCATGGGCTGCGAGATCTGAGTGTACAATTTTTTTCCCCCGGTCTAGTCAACGAGTTCCAAGCAATAGAGTCGCGTTCACCTAACACAATAAAATTATGGAGAGCACTCAAAGGGAAGGAAAAGAAAACAAGGTCGGCAAGTGAAGAAAAAGAAAGAATGAGGAGGAAGCGTTGAGGGTCAAGTGTTGAAACGTTCTAACAGGAGCGTACGTCTCTACTCGACTTCGCCGAGGTCGCTGCTCTGCTACGAAGCGCTTCGCGACCGCTTCTCCGCTCGGACAATCCCGGGCCTCGGGTCAGCGGTTGACCGATTCACCTTCCGGGCTACGACGATCCGAAGTGCAAGTTACTCGGAGCGGATGCAGTCTTCTTGACTTTTCATTTGCGTACGGTATGCGCGCACGAGATTACGTATCAAAACATGAGCCCAAGTTCTCCCATGTCACATTTTTGCGAACGTGTCTTGGCAATCACCTTCTTCTTCTTCTTCTTCTTTTAATTTGCCGAATCCCAAATTCGTTGTGAACTCTTTCTTGATCTGAAAAACATCACAAGTTTTCAATCTAGTATCGAATCTGTCTACACATCTAGAAAATCACTGGTGATTTTTTTATTATTATTGTTATCAATTTTATCAGCATTGGTGCCGATTAGTGGTTTCTTATCGGTACCTATATCTTCACCAACAATTTCGCCTTCGGATGGGATAACAATAGCCTCTTGATGTTGATAATCTTGAAGAAATCCATGAAAGTTTCTAGTAGCGGGACAAATTCAGGATTAGATAGAAAGTTTGTGATTTTTTCTTTTAAGGTTTTAACACTACCAAAAAATCTCAAACTATGTTTATTGTGACACAAATACTCCATTTTTTTTTGTGTCAATGAAAACCCTAATTTTGCCAATAATGAGAAAAAATATCCAATAATTTTTGTATTGTAAGAAATATAATACTTATATCGATGTGACAACTATACTTTAGATTGTACCATAATAGAGAACATATATGTCACATATGCATAATTTGAATTTTTTGGTGGCACAAAATGAAACGCCCTAAGTCTCCATTGTATAGATATTGTTCTCTTTGGGCTCACTAACCCTCACGAACAATATTTATACAGTGAAGATCCAAGGCGTTACAAGTGGTATTAGAGCGGACCCTCGATAGTGTGTGGGGCCACATCGAGGATGTTGTGCTCCTAAGGGAGGAGAGTGTGATGACCTAGGCAGCAGTGTGCGAGGAGGAGAGATAGCGGTGAGTCCGCGCCTCGGTCTCTAGATGCGCGCAAGGGGGCACTTCTTTTGTCCCACATTGCATAGGGAGGGAGGCTTGAGATGCCTTATAAGGCAAGTGGTAATACGCATACGCCAGTGAGCCCAAAGCGAACAATATCTGTACAGTGGAGGCCAAAGTTGATTGTATTTGTTTTGCGATGGACAAATTTCATACTTTGATGGTATTTGCCCAAAAAAGAAGTTGAGATAATGACATAATTGGTCCGTGAAATCTAATGTGAATATGGTCCTTGAAATTTAGCATAATTTGTTATAAAAGTTCATGAACTTTTGATTTATTTAGAGTAGTTCTTGAATTTCTAGTACATGTTCAAACTAATCATAGATCATATGCAACTATCTAACATCATTCTTAGAGACCACATCAAATATTTTCATATAATCTAAAGAAATTTGAACATATACAAAAAAACTCAAGAGTTACATTGTAAAAATCGAAAATTCAATAAACACAGGATCATATTGAATAAATTGAAAGTATAGAGATCATATTATATATTGGGTTCTCGATTCATTTATATATATATTTACCTAAAGAAGTTCAGAGCAAAATCCATGTTAGATCTTGTTTTCTTTTTGGTTGAGAGATAGGCGCATTATATCGTAGACTGACCCCACCCAATTGTTTTTCCCCTTCACGGCACAATGCCGCTTTCTTTATGAGTTTGACAGCGTAGTTGGCGCGTGGGTTTTGTTTTGGCGACAGGTGGATTGATCACCGGCCTCTTCCTAATCCCCCGTGGTCGGCCCCACCACCACCATTACCACCACCACCACCACCCTCCACCACCACCACGCGCAGGAAAAAAGAAGTCGGCTTCCGCCAATCATCCGCCAGCGCTTGCCACGTGTCCCCCCCGACACGGCGGACCAGCCACACGTGTCCCCTTGGAGGCGCCGCCTCCTCTGGCCTGTCAAGATCAGGCATCATCGACGACGTCTGCCACTGAGAAGTTCTTCCACGTTCACTTTCTGGGAATGTGAACCGAGAGCGCTCATTAGCCGTTGAACCGAAGGAAGTGCGCATGACCTCTCCACGATTTCGGTGGACTAAGATCAAATCCGCCGTGTAAATTAATGGAATGCAAGAACGAGTGGAATGATTTTAGAATCCTTTTTTTCCGAAAATAATAGTTAGTGTCGTTTGAAATAATTAATAGATTGAAAATATTTTTATTATCGATAATAATATATATTCACATATTTTCAAAAAATATAAAAAATTTCTAGTTCATCTTTTTCGTAGAAAATATGCTTATTTTTGGCTAAATGATCTCCGGACCATTCATTTTCCGTAAAAATAGATGTACCTTAAGTGTTTCATAGAGGATTACACTATTTTTTCCATAGGATCAATTAGAATTGCGATTTTGATTATTTTATTGCCAGGATTCTGCTCCTTATTTTCATTCACAATTCACAATACGGAATATCAAAACTTATTGGTGGCAGAGAGGTTGTTTTTCCCCTCTTCTTTTTGGAAGTTGAACCACGTGGCACACAAGTCTAGGGCCGGTCATAGTTCACTACTAGAATAACTTCCGAATCGAAGAAATTTGGCTTATCTCGAATCGAGTGTTTGATCTAGAGCTTTCAAAACATTACTTATAATCGTGTCCATCTTGATTATTCGAAGCCAGAGGCGAGCGTCGTGGCTTGCCAAAGGAAAGACTTTCCAATTTTCAAAAAAGCACGATTCTTTCGGAAATTAAATGTTGAGTATTAATTCGTCTGATTCGATTATAATTAGGCTTATTTCAAGCTTGTAAGAACCTAGAATAAGTTTGCATCCGTCGATTGTTCTCCATCATAAAATTGCCGTTTTATTTTCTCTCGCGACATCAAAACTGATCGATTCTACTAATTTTGCGGAATTCGACTTGGTTGCTATCTAAAACTCAGGGTGGATTTTCCGAGATTTTTACTCACCATGTGATCAAACTAAGTGGGACGTGGCACGTAAGAATTCTCCCTCTCTCTCCTCTCTCTCTCTCTCTTACTTTTTCCAACAACAAATCAAGAGAAAGGGGACACAGTCTGTCTTGAGCCCGGTCAAGAGACGCGTTGGGACCCAGCCCCAGCCCCCGACCTAATCGAAAATAAACAATAATGGCAGTAGCGACGCATCACAATGACGAAACTACCCTCCCCGCTTGCCCCGCTTTCCGGCGACCCGACGCGCGGGTGCCTTGGTCCACGCGGCCCTCCTTCGTAAATTCGTCGTCCGCGGCATCAAACGTTATGTGGAGGAAAAATCTTCGGGGGTTTCCTCAAAAAGGTTTCTTGATATAAGGGGGAAAAGCCTGTGGGGTACCGGACAAAGGAAAACGGCTCTCTTCTGCTCTGTGGGTGCCGAGCTTTTTTCTCATAAGAGAGAGATAGAGAAACAAGAGAGGAGAGAGAGAGAGACAGAGAAGAGAGGACATTGAGGAGTGATCTTTGCCAACTGCCACCCAATCACCAGAGAGGCCACAGCTTTCTCGTTCCCTCAGATTCCTCTTCATCTGCATCCTCCCTTGTTCGTCATATTCTTTGATTCTTTCATTAATTGATTCTTGTTCGAAGTTTCCCTTTCTTCTTCTCTTGGGTATTCCTTCTACATCTGTGAAGGAGAGGGAAACCCAATATCTTTTTCTTGCCGCAGTGGTCCTCGAAGGAGCCTCCTTGAACCTGGGTGCTCGAGCCTTAAAAAGTTGGGAATTTTAGAGGGTGTCCCCCCCTTCCGTTCTCTTGGGTATTCCGTCTGCATCCCATATCTTTTCTTTTCGCTGCGATCCTCGAAGGGAGCCTCTTGAACTTGGGTGTGCGAGCCGTAAAGTTGGGAACTTTAGAGGGTGTTGTGTCAAGTGGAGGAGCCGAGATTGGGGGAAGAGCCTACTTCGTGGGGAGGGGCTGCTGCTGCTGCTTTGCTTGATTCTTTGGTTCCGCCCTCGGTTATCGCGAAGTGGGTGTGAGGGCATTTGGGTAAATTCGTGGGCCGATCTGTCGCTAAGCTAGCCCTAAATTTGCGAGATCAAGACGCGGGGGCGAATCACTTTTTTCCTCCCTTGTTTCTTGTGGTGTGAGGAGAAGAGAAAATCTGAAGGGGGCAAAAATGTGGTGGATGATGAGCGAGACTGGTGGGCATTACTGCTCCAAGAAGACTGATGATATTTGCCGCGATCTCTGTGGCCAGGTAACTTCACGGGTCTCGGCCCTTTTGTCGATGTCGATCTGTTCTTTTTCCCGCGGGCTACGTTTCAGATCTCGTTTGATGTTCGATTCGTCGTTGAGTGATTTTATGTGGGTTTGTTCCTCGCCGGCGGCGAAAATGTGGGGTGTTTTCGTGCGCTTTCCCTGGTACTTCCTATGCGGGCAAAGAACAGAGACCTTGTGGTTTCAGCCGTGTGATTTCGCTTCTCATTGTCGTTTTTGTTTGGTTTGTGAGCCCTAAACTAGATAGGTAGGGCGACTCTGATTTGTGGAGCATTGACAGATCAGGGAATAGACATGATCTTTGAGAAAGCATACGGCCTTTTTTCTTTATCGTTCATAGATGGTGGAAAAGCTTATGCTAGTTCTTTTGACTGGGAGGAAAGGAAAGCTCGGAGCTTTTTTGTTAAAAGTAATTGGCCGACATTTGAAAGCCCAATCTATGTTTTTCTGCATCTTGTGGATTTTTGTTTCTTGTTGATGGTGGACATTAGCCAAGCGTTTTTCCGTATACGTGGTGCTTGATTTTCCTTATTTTTTCTGGTCTTTGTAAGTTGTCATTGAACTGTGTTCTAACAGGGTATGTGTGAATTCAAATTTGCAGGACTCAGATCGAGCTTTGAGCTTGTCGAGATTGCGTTGCATGCTGCGCGGCTTGGATTTGAAGACGCTCTTGCTGCTGTTTATTCTTATCCCGACATGTATTTTAGGTATCTATATACATGGGCAGAAGATTTCGTACTTCCTGCGGCCATTATGGGAGTCGCCACCCAAACCGTTCCATGACATCCCGCATTACTACCATGAGAATGTGTCCATGGAGAACCTCTGCAAGCTCCATGGTTGGGGGATCCGGGAGTTCCCGAGACGTGTTTATGATGCTGTGCTGTTCAGCAATGAGTTGGACCTCCTCACTGTTAGGTGGAAAGAGCTGTACCCATATATAACACAGTTTGTTCTCCTCGAATCGAATTCGACCTTCACTGGATTCGCAAAACCTCTGGTTTTTGCCGCCAATAAGGATCAGTTTAAATTTGTGGAGCCTCGATTGACTTACGGTAATATCCCAGGGAGATTTAAGAAGGGGGAGAACCCATTCGTCGAGGAAGCTTACCAAAGAGTCATGTTGGATCGGCTTCTTAAGCTTGCTGGCATAAGTGATGATGATTTGTTGATAATGTCAGATGTGGATGAGATTCCGAGCAGACACACTATCAATCTCTTGCGATGGTGCGATGAGATTCCACCAATTCTGCATCTTCGGCTTAAGAATTATCTCTATTCGTTTGAATTCCTAGTTGATAACAATAGCTGGAGAGCGTCGGTGCATACGTATCAGTCTGGTGTGACGCAATATGCACACTATCGTCAGACGGATGACATCTTGGCAGATGCTGGGTGGCATTGCAGCTTTTGCTTCCGCCACATTAGCGAGTTCATATTCAAGATGAAGGCCTATAGCCACTTCGATAGAGTGAGGTTCCCTCACTTTTTGAACCCAAAGAGAGTTCAGAGAGTGATATGCAAGGGGTCCGATCTTTTCGATATGCTTCCAGAGGAGCACACGTTCAAGGAGATCATTGGGAAGATGGGACCTGTTCCGCATTCCTTCTCGGCCGTTCATCTTCCTTCATATCTCCTTGAAAATGCTGACAAGTACAAATTTCTTTTGCCGGGAAATTGCGAGAGACAAAGTGGCTGACATATTCATACTGCAAGCGCGCTCTATGAAGGCTTAAATCACAGCTCTGTGGACTCCTTGTCAGGGGTTCACTGGACGAGTTTATTGTCATGGCATGTCACTGATATAGCTGTTCTGGATGTCCAGCTGAGATATCATTCTTCCAGGATTTTTGGGACCAACTTGGACATTTAGGTGAGGCTTTGTACATAATCTTTTTCCGGAGTTGGAGAAGTAATGGTTGCTGGGGGAGGGCTTGTTAGCCATGGTGGGAACTGATGAAACTTGTTGCAGAGTGTATGTTTACTTGGGCGTTGGTATCACATGTTTTGTTGTATACCAACTGATATGGCTTCTGTTTTGAGACTAATTTATGCGTAAATCTGTCTTGACGAATTTCATTTGTACCATCTGATTGCCATTATTTATCTAGTGTTCATAGAGCTGACACCATTGCTTTCCTCCGGCTCATTTGTTCTGAATGTCACTTCATTATGCCCTTCCGAAGTTTCAGTAATTGTCGAGCACATGCATGTCCTATGAGTGTTAATATAGACTTTACCTGCGATCACATGGAAAAGGGTTTGTTGATACATTTTGCCATTATCATTGCTAGAGAGACTGGCTTCGCGATGATTTGATCTTTGGTCACTATGCCTTTCATAGAAGGCAAACTGATGAGTTCAGCAAAATGTGATTTCTCCAAATTATCTTTTCCAAGTTCGGAATTGCTTGTGGTTGTGAGTTCAGCAATTCGCCATCAGTTGAACATTCATGTAGAAGTCTTCTCAGGGTCTTTTTTATGCAGAGTCGCGTATTCAGGCAGGACATGGCAAAAACATAGCAAACAGCTTGCATTGCCTTTAAAATATCGGCTGGTAATATTTTGGGAATGCTGCCCCTCTCGACATTTGGCCTGAGTACCTTTAGGGTTAGGTGAACGGGTACCAGCGTTACCCAATGTGAGATGCCCTCGACTTGTATTTTGGTTCTGAATTTGGTTGTCAACTGTGACCATGACAAAAGGATTTACTGGTCTAGCACAAGCTTATGATCAAACGATGCGGATTACAAAGAGCAATGTCTTACGTTAGCAATGGTTACTCCTGATGCTTCTTTTGTCTGCTGATATGCTAGAGGTCTATGCTTTCGGATGTGCTGATATTCTCAGATCTCTGTGTTAGGACATGTTCTACAATCAATGAATTTGACAGATATTTTGGCTTTGCTTGTCGTGACAACCGAATATGCCATCTCGTAACGTGGGTCAACTTTTATTATATGTGTGAGGCTATCATGTACTGTCCAATTGGAGAAGGGGCTTGCCCCTCTGGCAGGAGAAGCTGGCATATGGGGAAGGCGTTGTTGTTCGCTCCTTGCTTGTCTCTTTGACCTTGGCCTACTTCCATTATTGAATTAAGGTCACTTAATCCTTCTCCTACCCCAAGCTGCATGAACCGTTTGGGGGAGGCATAGTTTTTCACTCCTTTCTTGTCTCTTTGACCATGGCCTACTTCTGTCATAAAATTCGATTCACTTTGTCCCACTCCTACCCCAAGTCCCATGGCTTCAAGCCAAAACAACCAACAACATCCAACTGGCTCTCTCTCTCTCTCTCTCTCTCTCTCTCTCTCTCTCTCTCTCTCTCTCTCTCTCAAGAAGCCCTTCATCCTCTGAGAGACTGTATAGGCCAAGTGTTTGTCCTTGACTAGATTATGATTTCATGTATATGTCTATCATGTTAACTAATTACATCCATTTACATGCGAATTGCTTTGGATCCGGGACACCTTCATAGGCTAAAATGTTTGGACTTAACTATTTATGGGTCTCGTAGGGTGTTTCGGGACCTCCAAGTAGCCAAGTCCCTATCCTCGTGCCACTTGATTATGAAAACAGAGGGGAAAAGCTATTTATTGTATGTTTATATGTTAGCTTCTTAAAAGGGTATATTAAACATTAGAATTGTAATTAAAGGCTCTATTCAATTGGAACTCAATGATTGCCCCATTCATTGGATGCAACCTGAATAGATGTAAAGTTTATGTTAACATTGAGAGATGCGGACTACGTCCAAATAACGCGGCTTGCTAGGAGGTGTCGTGCATTATTGAGTTCCGATTGGTTGAATTCATCCAAAATACATTATATTACTCATCAATTATTCGTCATGTAGCATCGATTATATACATTTTCCATACACGTCTGACCAAACATAAAAAGCAAAAAAAAGAGAAAAAGAGAAAAAGCCAGTTATGTTTATCCCTGTAAAATATGTTGAGCTCACGTGGTTGTAAGTGAAGGAACGTCTCCCCCTCTTTGCTTTCATCTTCCCCATTTTTCTTTCCATTCCCATTTCGTCATCCCATCCTTAGGCGAAGACGACCAAAGCTGGCCAGACAAATGGCGTCGATGATCTCGAAGCAGACGCAAATGAAATCTCGTTTTCTTCCCCATTTCTTTATCGACGGATCACGGCGTCATAAGGGACACGCACACGCCGGACAAAGGCCATGAGGAGGGGCGGTGGGGTAATGCTGCTCGCGACTGATCTTTCTTGAGGTTTCGTCGTTGCATTTGACGAGTAGTTTCTTGACTTAGAGGATGTTTCGTCCTCTACGAGACGACCACGTTACGAGCTCCCAGGGAGGAGAAGGCGACAGATGGACGTGAAGTGGGGGACGATTCTCCCCACCCAATTAACAAATCTCTCTCTCTCTCTCTCTCTCTCTCGCTCTCGTAAACAGAGTAAGGAGTAAGGAGAGATATCGAGATGAGTGGCGCCTTCCCCTCGCCCGGAACATGACTTGGGATCCTCACAAGTTTATGCACTCATATCGTCTGGTTCCAAGGCAGAGCAACTTTGAGAAAATTATCAAATAAGTCACGAGCCTATTATTTTATAAATCTTTCTTTCTGTCAACTGAGTCCTGAAATTTTTGTATTTGTGTCAATAATTCTGGCAACAAATCGCTGATCTGGATGCTGGCTTATGGTATGATTTGCGTTAAACTGAACAATTTTAAATAATAATTTGATGTTTTTTCAAGTTTATATATATTTTCCTTCCCTTACTTTTCTTCCTCTCTAACTACCAGCCGAAGGCAAAGAGGCCAGTGAAGTAGACTTGGTTGGCTTCAGGCGAGCCTTGCTATGGCTAGGTGAGGCTCCGCCCTTTTTAGCCCAACGGCTGCCCTCGTGGCCTCTAGCAAGGGCTTGAGCCTCGCTAGGGATGGATGAGGTTTGGCTGAAATTGGTGAGTTCATCGCAGGCCCTTGCCTCTAGCCTGTCTTTGGATCTTGTTGACTGGTTAGAGGAAAACTAGCAACTAGCTAGAGGAAGAAGAATAAATGAAGGGGAAAAACAAGAAAGAGAAAGAAAAGAAAATAATAAAAATTATATAAAAAAATTATATAAATATTAAAATATTATTAAAAACTGTCCACGTTAACGATGTCCACTGTCATGTAGGACAATTGATGTCTATGTTAATTGATTTTCCATCAAAATAGGCAGGATGGGTGGAATTGGCCCCTTCATTCAGCCTTTGTCTATGGTTCCCCAATGATCCGTCTGTGTTGAAGGTGGACTCTGGCGGTACAGTTGACGCCCCATGGGGGTGAGCATACTACGAGCCACCATAAAAAGGATACGAAAATGAGACTCATTGGCCTTTTACCACCGTTAAGCATCCTTGACTTTTTCAATGTAGTTGTCATTTTTGTTGAAACATTCGTCAATTTCATCGGTGACCAATGTTGAAGTGCTCAAGGAACGCGTAGGTACTGTTTTATTTTTCCACACGAGGTTCCAAAGTCTTGCGGGTAGTTCGCGCGATGATGAACATGTCTCCATCCATGGAGTATAGTTCCTCGAATCTTATTGGGCAGCATACGTGCTGTATAGAATGTCTAACCAGCTCCTCACTTGGGCCGAGATTACCGTACATCGGTCGATTCATTGAGGTCCATATTTTCTTGATATTGGGCAAGCAGAGCTCCGAGCCCTTTCATCTTGAATCTCGAATCCAATCAAGGTGCTAGTGACGAGCTTTGTTCCCTCTTATGTTGTCTAAGTTAATGGAAAAGGCTTTTTCCAATACGCCGAAGTTATCTACCGCTCTCATGATTTCGGCATAGACACTGTTCGAATTATGGGGTTACGGCAACCTCTTAAAATTCCGTAGTGCAACTTCAATTTGACCCGACCCAGTGTCTCGTGGCACAAACATTATGCGAAATTGATTTGACTAGTCCGCAAATCCGAACTCAATAAGGCTTGGAGATTACGTGTGGAGGGGAGACGCACCCTGTTCCGCTCTCTCCTCTTAGCAGAGT
This sequence comes from Melaleuca alternifolia, assembly GCA_019926035.1. Lineage (NCBI taxonomy): Eukaryota > Viridiplantae > Streptophyta > Magnoliopsida > Myrtales > Myrtaceae > Melaleuca > Melaleuca alternifolia. The sequence goes on from JAGKPW010000144.1 coordinate 3,281,800, forward strand.
CCCTTTGCAGCTTCCCGTGTTTGTCGATTGCGGGATGGGGCGAACATGCAGGAGCGAGGCGCCTTGCATGTGCTGCACAAAACCTTGGACAATCGGCGAAGCCGAAGGGCTGCTGGACGGCGAGGTGTATAACGTGCAAAGTAGTCGTGCGTTCCTCGCCCTGTTGTACTGGAAAGTGATGCCTGTATAGCCCATTGCACTAGCTGAGTTTCCCCCAGTCACTTACATTGAAGCGTGCTGCTGGCTTTGGTGACTCTTCAAGTGACCCGTCCCACCCTTGGATTGGCAAATAACTTTTACCCACAAATCGTGCACGCCATCAACTTCACACCATCAGGGAAGACCTCAGATTTTGAATGTCTTCAGAACAGTGACCGCCCATCAGCCGTTGGCGTGAACCCCGCCGGCATTGCTTGGCGTTCTGCCGTTCGTTGGTGCTAGGGATAGGGGTATTGGCATTGCCTTGGGAAGGGGAGGTGGCGGCCCGCTACTGCCCTGGTCCTTGCGTCTCGTCGTCTTCGTCGTCATGGACTTTTGCTGTTGCTCGAGTACTGCGGGGGCGCATGGAGATGTTCCTGCATCGCCAAGAAAGTGAAAGAATGGAAGTGCCAGTCAGCTTGGAGGTACCGCCTCACCATCTGGGAAGCGAGTTTGGCAAGAGTTGGGGTCTATGTTAAGATCGAAATAGCGATGGGAATCGTGCATTCAAAGTGGGAATCTATTAGAAAGTCGATTTCCATTTATTTTTTTGAATTTGTGAGAGAGGGATGAAGGTAAAATAACAAAATGACGGGAGAGTCATCTAATTAATAAAACTACTTAATAAATTTCAACATATTTTGGAACAAAAAACTAAGGATATTAAATTTCTCAAGTTATTTAAGGTATCGCTAAATTATTGGTATGCATTATGCTGGTACATGAATTGATGATATTGATATCAGGGATAGTGACGATATTGATTATGACCTTGATACGGAGCTGGAGCTTCTGACTAGGATGAATGCGCTAAATATGGATATGACGTCGGAAATAGACCGATTATATATTACCCTTCACTTCGAATTAGTAAAAAGAATGTCTCCTTGCATAATTTGGATTGCAAACATTCAATCCTTGGGTTCCTTCGCAAGATTTGTCCACATAGGGTGAGTCATGGCCTAAGATAAGGTCAAAATGCGTAGTCGATGGTCAACAGGTGAATATTCCTGTACTACCCCTTATTGGTCCTGAGGGACGAAGGAGGCCAGGATAGCCAAAAGTTGGCTCTCGGTTCAAGGAAGCAAGGTGCCCCTGCATTTTCAAGGTAAGAAAGGGTAGATAAAATGCCCTTAGCCAATGTTCGAGTACCAAACGTTACAATGCTGAAGTAACACATGCCATACTTCTAGGAAAAGCTCGAACAACCTTCAACAAAAGGGTACTTGTACCCAAAACTGACACAGGTGGTTAGGTATAGAATACCTAGGGGCACGAGATCTTGTTCAATCGTTGATTAGAGATTTCTTTATAAAAAATACGAATTGGAGTTTGAAGAAGGGGAAGGAGAAGGAGTCCTTGACCTGTAACAGATAAAAGATGACTTCTTCAATCACATAGTTTGGGCTCCTAGAACATGGCGCCCTTAGGGCTTTCTATTTGATTATATCAAAATGCCCAATTAACTTGTGAATTGTTTCAAGCAAATGTGCATTCTGCTCTTTTTTTGAACATGATAGACAAAATCATATTTTCTTTTGATATCTTTGAGATGATAAAATTCATTTTGAAAAATTGGATGTATAAAAGAACATTTCTTTACCGAAAAAAAAAAACAGAAAGAAGAATTTTGGATTATACTAAGGAAAAGACAAAAGAAAGTGGGAAAAAAATAGGAAGAAAAAAAGAGAAGAATACAAAATCAAAATAAAAGACAAAAGACAAATAAAAATAGCGGAGCATTTTATTTGCTCAAGTAATAAGAGGATCCCAATTAGTAACCAAATGTTTTCTTATAAAATATATTGTATTACCTTCATTGATAATAGCTAAAAACTGTTGCTCGTATGATATGTGGGATTTGGTATGATACTTATCAAATCGATGATATCGAAGAGATTGATATGCAAATATTTTTTCTTCGATGATATGGAAGAGAACGTATCGATTTGACCCCATAACATGTTGAGCGATTGATTCAATAGAACAACTCAAAAGATAAATAAGTATCGTTAGAATTTTTTTCTGAGTTCTTTAAAAATGGGTTCAAAAAATGAAGGTTGTTTTCTAGGAGAACCAAAAGGAAGTTCAGTTTCCATTCCCCAAACTGTTAAAATACAAAAATCATTTTTTTTGCCCTTTGAATTATATTTCTTAGCAGATATATCTAGGGGTTTGGCACCTTAGATCTGTGCCAAATTTAGGGAGAAAGGGTGCCTCCTCACAAAATATGTTATAGTGATCAGGCCTAGGTGATTGTTTACCAAAAACACAGGTCTCATGAAAGTCGTAAGATTATATATGGGGACTGACGCCTGCCCAGTGCTGAAAGGTCAAGGAAGCTGGTGACCTAATGATAGGAAGGCCGACGATCGAAGCCTCGATGTGATTCCTTGGTGGTGAAATGGTAGAAACACGAGTCTCAAAATCTCGTGCTAAAGAGTGTAGGGTTCGAGTCCTCTTCAAGGCATACTATTAAATAATATAATACTATATATCAATTATATCGATCCAAAATTAAATATATATTCTAGATAAATAAAGTCAAAACCTATCGGAAGGTCCTAAATTAGACTAATGGAATTATGTCCGCTATAATAAGAACGAAAAAGCATTTCTGAATTGATCCCATTCTTTAATAATTTCAACTTTTATTTGTTGAGTAATAACTTAATCCTTCAATAAAAAAAACTCTTTCAATTGATCTAGGTACTTGGGATCCTATTGATGAAGACATGTTTTCTCTAGATCCTATTGAATTTCATTTAGAGGAGGAACCTTATAAAGATCGTATTGATTCTTTGATAAGAAAGACACGATTAATCGATGTTGTTCAAACATGCATAGGTTGACTAAACGAAGGGCTTCTTTTTTGTGGAATAAGACATATCAAATTGGTAGGGGTGAGCAATGGTCCAGGGTCGACCCTGGACTGGCCCAACTCAACTGGTCCAAGTTGGGTTTCTAAGACAACTAAGTCAATATTTGGTCCAGAAATCTCTAACCCGAACTGTGCGTCCAAACCAGACCAACTCGACATATATTATATATAATATATATGAATATGCCATTTTTCTTGCCAAGCCCAGGAGAGAAGTCTAGAGCAACTTAATAAGAAGCCTCTCTTCCTTCTATTTCTTGAAGTAGTCTCTGACTCTTCTTTCTTCTTTTTCTTGTAGACTTGTAGAGCCCTAATTTGATATAAGGAAGGACCTCGCGATCATTCACCTCTCCATCGGCCTGGCTTGCCGCACATCGTCGGCCTCGCTCGCTGGACGTTGTCGGCCTTGCTCGCCTTGCCGTCGCCGTCACCCTCACTCGTTGCCCACCTCGCTCACTACTCACCTTAATTTAGCGATCCTGGGTCGGTCCGGTCCTTGGTCCATGATCAACAGGGTCGATCCTCGGTCCTAAAAATTAAGGACTGATATTGTGCGGGTTAGTCCTCAATTAGGTGCCGGACTGGACCAACCCAGCCTATGCTCACTCCTAAAATTGGTAGTAATGGAAAAAACAGGATATGCCATTTTGTTATAATTACTTGTTTTGGCACTAAAAAAACTTTATCTTATCTTCATGAATCAGACAATACTATGATATTTTCCATGGTTAGTTTTATACATAGAGGAAAGCGATGTTTCTTAATTAAGGAAAAAAAAATACAATCATCCATATTATACCTCCCCCTCCAGTAGTATACATGTAAAAACTATCTTCTAATGCTCACCAACCATAATTTCAAATGAATCTTAATTTACAAAATAATTGAAATTTGAAAATGCAAAATGCACCGTTCATGAGATTATATTCTCTCGATAGCAAAATGTTAGTTGTGCCAATGAATAGAAGTTTAATGGGTAAGTTTAATGGGTAAGGCTATCTCATGATCGAGGCTCGGAGGAAGATACGCGCAAGCTTTTAGCTATACTTTGATTCCCGCCTCCCCTTTCCAATAATGAAATTGGTATATAAGAATAATTGCCATTTCAAACCTCCACCTTTCCCAATTCTTCTCAGACAACCTACAGAACGCGTGCCCCAGACAGACATCTAAGCCCACGTTGCAAAATTCAAAAAGCATCTTTGACTCTTTCGAGAGATTCTATTTCCACTTTTACAATTTTTTTCTTCACCTTCTATGAGAAAATAGGATTTCTCGAATTATTCCAAATTCAGAAAAGTCTTGATAGGCCAGCACGATGGACTTGACTTTACCCTTAGTGAAAAATATCAAGACAGCTTCTGTTTTTTGTTTCCCATTATTTTTGTTTTTGTTTTTATTAATCTTGTAAGTTTCATATGTTAATTATAGGAGTATATCTTTCCTCGGTTGCATTTCGCTTTGTTATTATTATGTGATATTCTGATCTTATTTCGTGTCATCGCAATTCCATGGTCCATGGTCGACATAATCAACTTATTCACTCAGTTACATCCCATTTTTAATTAAAATTTTCATTTCTTCAAGGACGCAAGGTGCCCCTGCTTTTTAGGATAAGAAAGGGTAGAGAAAATGCCCCGAGTCAATATTCGAGTATCGGATGTTACGGGGCTGAGAAGTAACACATGCCATATTCCTAGGAAAAGCTCGAACGACCTTCAACAAAAGGGTACCTGTACTCAAAACCAACACAGATGGATAGGTAGAGAATACCTAGGGACGCAAGATCTTGTTCTATTGTTGATCAGAGATTTAAAAAAAAAAACGAAATGGAGTTTGAAGAAGGGGAATGGGAAGGAGTCCTTGACTTGCAATAGATAGAGAAGGATTTATTCAATCACATAATTTAGGCTCTTAGAACATGCCGCCCATGGGGCTTTCTATTTGATTGTATCGAAAGGCCTAATTAACTCAGGAATTGTTTCAAGCAAATGTGCATTCTCCTCTTTTTTTGGACAAAATAGACAAAACCCATTTTTCTTTTGATAGCTTCGAGATGATAAAATTCATTTTGCAAAACTGGATGTATAAAAAAAAAGAATTAAGAATTTCATATTATACCGAGGAAAAGACAAAAGAAAGTGAGAAAAAAAAGAGGAAGATAAAAGAGAATAATACAAAATAAAAATAGAAGAGAAAGCACAAATAGAAATAGCGGAAGCCTGGGATAGCATTTTATTTGCTTAAGTAATAAGAGGATCCATATTAGTAACCCAATGTTTTCTTAGAATATATATTGTATTACCTTCATTGATAATAGCTAAAAATATAGCTCGTATGCTACGTGGAATTTGGTATGATACTGATGAGATCAATGATATCGATGAGATTGATATTCAAATATTTATTCTTAGAATGTATTGATTTGACCCCCTCAAAAACAGTTTACCAAAAACACAGGTCGCAAAGTCGTACGACTGTGTATGGGGATGATGCATGCCCAATGCCGAAAGGTCAAGAAAGTTGGTGACTTAATGACAGGGAAGCCGATGACCGAAGCCGCGGTGTGATGCCTTGGTGGTGAAATAATAGAAACGCGAGACTCAAAATCTCGTGCTAAAGAGCGTGGAGGTTCGAGTCCACTTCAAGGCATAATATTGAATAGTATAATACTATAAATCGATTCAAAATTAAATATATATTTTATATAAATAGAGTCAAAACCTATCAGAGTGTCTTGAATTAGACTAATGGAATTTTGTCCGCTATAACAAGAACTAAAAAAAAACACTTCTGAATTGATCTCATCTTTTAATAATTTCAATTTTTCTTTGTTGAGTAATAACTTTTAATCCTTCAATGAAATACTCTTTCGATTGATCCAGGCACTTGGGATCCCTTGGATGAAGACATGTTTTCTCTAGATCCTATTGAATTTCATTTAGAGGAGGAACCTTATAAAGATTGTATTGGTTCTTATCAAAGAAAGACATGATTAACCAATACTGTTTAAACATGCATAGGTTGGCTAAATGGAGGGCTTCTTTTTCTTTTTTTTTGGAATAAGACTTATCAAATTGGTAGTAATGGAAAAAACAAGATACGCCCTTTTATTACTATTACTTGTTTTGGCACTAAAAAACCTTTCTTTTATCCTCTTGAATCGGACAATACTTTACTATTTTCCATGGTTATTTTTATACATGGAGGAAAGCCATGTTTCTTAATTTAGGAAAAAAAATACATGTTTCTTAATTTAGGAAAAAAATACAATCATCCAGATTATACCTCCCCTCAAGGAGTAAACATGTAAAAACTATATTCTGATGCCCGCCAACCATAATTTCGAACGAATCTTCGTTTACAAAACACTTGAAATTTTAAAATGCGAAATGCATAGTACATGAGAATATATTCTCTCAATAGGAAAATGTTAGTAGTGCCAATGGATAGAAGTTTAATGGGTAAATCTATCTCATGATCAAGGGTCGGGGGAAGATACGCGCAAAGCTTTTAGCTATACTTTGATTCCCGCCTCCATTTTCCAATAATGAAATAATATCGGAACACTTGCTGTTTCAAACCTCCACCTTTCCGAATTCTTGCTCAGATCAGCCTAAAAAGAACGCGTGCCCCAGACAAATATCTTAAGCTCACGTCGCAAAATTCAAAAAGCGTCTTTGACTCTTCGCCAGAGATTCGATTCTCACTTTTATAATTATGAGAAGTTAGGATTTCTCGGATTATTCCAAATTCAGGGAAGTCTTGATGAGCCAGCAAGATGGACTTGAATTTACCCCCTTGATAAAAATATCAAGACATTCTTCTCTTTTTGTTTCCCATCACTTTTTTTTTTCTTTTTTACTAGTCTTGTAAGCTTCGTATGTTAGTTTAGGAGTACATCTTTCCTCGGTTGCATTTTCTTGTCAGTGCAATTCATGGTCCATGGTCGACATAATCAACTTCTTCACTATCTTACATCCCAGTTTAATTAAAAATTTAATTCCTTCATGTTATTTGTTGTTGTAATCTTATAAATTCAGTACTAAGTACAGACTTTCACTTATTCTTCATGGTGAACCAATAGAAAAATAGAAAACTCTATACAAGATCGAAAGCCGATTTTTAAGCATCTTATAGTCGAAATATCTATTTTATCCAAATAATATATACATATCAAAAGCTTAAAGTGAGCTAACTAGGTGGATACAAATTTTCATTAGTTAAATTAAATATGAAATTATATTAGTAAATATATCGGGTTGGCCACGAATCACTAAATTTATATTACATATAAATGAGTCAATTTAGGTTAGGTCATTTTCGATCCAATCGGACCCACCACCCATTTGTCGGCCCTATGTGCAATGAGCATTCCCAGAAAGTCACAACCCTGATATTTAGTTATTCATTTGTAGTCTTTTAATAGAACAAAGTGTTCGAAGGATTCCATCGGAAGAATAAAGTTATCACAAGTGCTTTTCGGGAGATTCTTCTTTTCTGCCGAGTTTAGAGAAACGTGGTCCTCTTTAGCATCTCATCGGGGTTTTAATCACGGAATCGAATTCGGCGTAGTCCATTCAATCGGAGCCTCTCATGCTTCAAGTTGGCCTTATAAATACTGAACATGAATACGAAGGTAGCAAGTACAGATCCCTTCAAACGGTGTTTCCTAGCTTCCGTTCCAAGCCCCGCCCTTAGAAAGCAAACCAATGTCATTTTCAAGCACCCCTAATCAATTTAGGCGCCACCACGACATGGACGACGTCCGCGATTACCATGTCCAGTACCCTCATCATGCCAGGCACCACTACGACAAGGGTGAACCCCGTGATCACCGAGCCCAGCACCCCAACGCAGATGCCGTCTCGTACGACAGCTGTCCTTACTTAGCAAGTCGTCCTCTCGCCAATGACGGCCGACATGGCAAAACTGAGGTGGAGCCTCGCAGGGTCCACGCCGTAGAGTACAAGGCATACGAGTACGCTCCGGCGCCTGGCGTGAAGGACACCGTGGGCAGCGAGTTTGCCGACGAGAACATCAATGAAGAAGCCGATCAATTCATCCGGATGGAGCACAGGAAGTTCAACTTGATCAAGTGGATGTCCAGGACGAGTGACTGAAACATGGCCTGATCTTCATACGCTATGTAAATAACAGCCACGGACGTTATTATGTCGGGCTTGGTTTTCATTCAGAGCAACTCCGTCCTAAGGCTTCATCCGGATGCTTTGCTTTTGTTGGCTATGCACAGATGAGAACATAATACAGACGGTCATATGCTTCATAGATTGTCGCAATAAGTTTGTACCTGGACTATTCGACCAGCCTCACTTTCATAGGTGGTCAAGTTTGTAATCATATTGCTTAATAAACAGAAATCAGCTTCGTTCGTTTTTTAATTGATCAACAGCGGCCAGTCAAGAATTTTGCGTGGTCGCCATACTCGTTTCATTCGCCATACTCGTTTTGTCGCTATAGGCTTAGACTCCATTTATTTCATAAAAGAATGATTAATTAGAAAAATATTTTCCTTAAAATGAAAGTTTTTATTTTTTAAAATAAGGGCCAAAGCCAAAAAGAAAAAAACCTAAATTGTACTTATTGAGCACATTTACCCAAAACTGTTTTCTGTGATACCAAAAATTACAAACATGTGCCTATGTTACACATTTACCCTCTATCAAAGTTTGGTCGACAAGAATCGTTATAGTTCTAACTACATAGACATCAGAAAGCAAATATGTTGACATAGCGACCACGTGACTTAAGTTAAAGCGACATTATTTTGGTTGAAAAATATCCAATAGAACCTTGATGAAAGATAAAATTGTCATATATGTACAAATTTGAGATTTTTTCTTTATGTCAAATGAAAAATTTTAAGGTAATTGTGTCACAATGAGTCTAATTTGGGCTTTTTGTGGCTTTTTCCTTGAAATGATTAGTCAATAAACAATTTGTGTTTAGCATTTTTGTGGATAATGAATTTTTTGGTTGTTTGTTCATTTTTGTAAACGAGATAAATAATTATTTTTTAAGAAATTATTTTTCAAATCATTCTTCTTTCAGTGAAAAACACACCATTAATTAACAAAAATTCAAAATTTTATTTTTTTGGTAGTGCGAGAACGCTTGTAATCACCCAAAAGTTCTTCAAATCTACGTTAGAGATCATAAGAAAATAATATAAATAAGGAACAAAAGCACCGAGAGTCTATGAATTTTCGGAAAATGTTCAATTGGTTTATTGAATTATTTTTTTTGTCCAATTGAATCCTTTAACTATGTAGTTTTTTTTCCTGCATTGGTCCTTCCATCAAGTACCTGGAACGTTATTGCTAAAGTAGTAGACCATGTCAACGTGACATAGTTGCTAACTAGATTGATCGCTAATATGGAAATACCAGCGGAGGGCTGTCATCCCTGGCCAGGCTCGGGCGAATCAGAACGGCGGCCAATGATAGAGTCGAACCATTTTGTTTTTGACAAAAAAATTGGGTCCTTTGAGGGAACCTAATTAACTATGGCCAGTTGAGCTGTTCATAATTTGGGAGTGTTGCACTCATTTATTTCTTCTTTGTTCATTGTATTTGCGAGCATCAAAGTAACTTGACTTTGAAAGTAGACTTTGAGGTCAAGTATGTTGTAGAGTCAGCTGTTTTTTTTTTTTTTAACGTTCTTCTTTTGGCTGAAATTGGAAATGGAATTGGAGAATAAGGTTGATATTGTTGCTGTTAAAGAAAAACAGAGGACTGAAGGTGATTTCGTAGATCCAGTCAAGAAAAAGAATAACGCAAAAACAAAAACAAAACTGAATTTCAAGTAAATGGGGAGGACTTGAGGATCCATGAGCAATTCTTGCTGGACTTTTCTCTGGGTTTTTGCAGCTCCTGTTTTGCTCTTCGTTGAGTACATGAATCTAGGCAAAGGCGGTGGTAATATTGTTGCCACATGAGGCAATTATTCTAGTGACATCGAATTTGTGTTAATAGTTAGCACGAGCTCATTAGGCGATGATTGAGTGTTTAACTCTTGATGTTTTTATCATGCGACTTCCTATACCTATCAGAGCATGGAAGTTGGTAAGGTGCTTATGAGAAACAACGCTAGTTTCTCTTTTTGAAGTAGTAGGGATTGGAATTTGGAACAGTTTCGATAAAGATGTACAACGGAGTGATGAGAACGTTGACCGAGGTACGGCATGTACCAGAGTTGAAAAATAAACATTATCTTGTTGAGTTCTCATGACGAGTTCGGATATGAGATATCTACTAAAAGTGGAGTTTTGAAAGTCTCTCAGGGTATTCTTACCATGATGGGGCAGACATAGACTGCAGGTTTATCTCCTTCAGGGAAGGACAGTGATTGGTTTCTTTATTGGATTCAAAAGGGTCTAATAGGAGGCCATTGAATTGAGAAGCTGAACTTTTGTGAACAATGCGAAATGGGTTGTTAGCGAAGTAGAAGTTCAGGATGGTAACTCACAGGATCTCGAAAACTGGAGACTGACTCTCAAGCTCCGTCTAAGGGTGTCTAAGGGTGGTGCAAGGTACGTGTTGTCCTTTATTGGTGACATTTTGAGGAAATTTTGGTTTTGTCTTCTTAAGCACGGCATAAGGTGCTTGCTTGATTCAAGTTTTGGAAGGCAATGATTGAAACGCAGATTAGAAAAAGGATCATGTGCTTGAAAACTGACAAATTGTTGAAATCTTATTTTGATGAGCTTGGCCAACTTTGCACAATAGAAGGTACAGTAAAGCACCACATCGTTGTCAGCAAACGACAGCTAAACAGAGTTATAGAATCGATGAAAAGAATTATACTAGGTAGAATTATACTAGATCCGTCAATTAGGTTGCTTGTTATATCACAAACAAGGAGGCCTGCGCACTAAAGCAAGCCCAGTCGCGTGCACGCTGATCCTAAAGAGCGAATAGGAAGCGCAAGACCGGCGATGCATCAGAATTCAGGCCCGTCCTTCGTAAGCTAATCAAAATTTCCCGAACCAGGGAGGATAGACTGAAAGATCAAACATGCGACCTTTGATTCAGGACATTTCATCCCCGACATACACAGGCCTAATACGATGAAGAGAACGCAAAAACACGTGATCTGCGCAGAGACAAATCACCTTCAAAGTCAAAACCCCCCCTTCAACTTCTTATTACGTTCGGCTCCGCCACAGAAATCCCCACCGAGTCTGCTCGAAACGGTCGAGAAAAAAACTCACATGGAGGGGCAAAAACAATGAAAAAGATGAGGGAACACGAACAGAGCACAGCAGAGAAGCAGAACTGCATCCTCTTGCTCCCTACTTACGTGGGAGAAGGGAAGGACGTAAGAATCTCCTCTCTGTGTCTACCTCTCAAGGCTCGCTCCATCTTGTTCTTCAGAGAACGGAGCGACAAAGTGGGCAAGTCCTGCGGTCGTTCTGGAACCACCTCTCCAGACACTCCCTGTGGAAGAAATGCTTGCAGTTGAGCTCGCTCACCTCCTCCTCCGCCTCGAACCGGCACAGGCACACGCAGCAAGAGCAGCTGCACTTGTCCACCGACGCCGACAGTTCAGGGCAGACCGTCTCCAACCGCTTAAGGCGAACCCTGCTGCGCGCTGCTCCATCGTCGTGGGCAGCGGAATCACGGGCTTCGGCCCCGGCTGAGACCGCGACGCCGCCGGCGATGGCTTGCAAGATGGATCTCCAGGTGCTCTTCACGTGCGACACCGAGAGGGCCGTTTTCATCACGAGAAACGGCAAGAGGCCCTCTGCCGCCACCGGGAAGCTCGACAGCCCCATTGTTCAAGTATTTGCTTCTTTTCACGGCTTCAATGGAGGTAGGACGACCTGTTCGACGCTTCAACGCAGGGGAAGAAGACTCGCAACGGCGACGGCGACGACGACGACGACGACGAAGGGTCAGGGCTCTCTTCCGTCGCACATAAATGGTTTCGGTTTTCGACTGCGACGCATGGCTCCACGGGGGACACGTGGCGACACGTGTAAGCCCATGACACGATAGTGGGGGTGTACCCGAAAACCGTGTGGGCTTGCGTTGCGGCCGACCATGACAGTAACGGCAACTGCGCACGACACGTGTCCCTCTTTGGCAGAGGGGGAGGGGTAACGACGAGGCGCCACTTGGCAGTCGGGCTATGGTGCCCTCTTTCCCGAGCGGAAGTTTCTTGATTTCCCGGTCGGGGAGAACTTGGCGATGACAGCAGATTGTCTAAATGAACATAAGACATGGTTTGCTTCTCTGGTTTTATGAGATTACGAGGTGTCGGATTAGATCAAGTACTCAAGAAACGTCGTGCAACGAGCAACTTGTACGATGCAATCTTATACCAGCGAGAATTTCATCCGATCAACTAATGTATTTTGAAAATTTTCCGATTTGAATAAGCGAAACCGGAACGGTAAAAGAGCGAAAGTAAGTCGCGTTGCAATGGAACAGTCAACGAGCTTGTCTTTGGAACTTCTGATGACAAAATCTTTATTACAGCTTCCGAAGAGAATTGACATACTGAACAGCCTTTGCTTTATGAACCTCTCTATAAAATGGGGAAAATGAATTTGTAACTTTAACGATGTGAAACTGTGGATCTTGCAACGCTGTCGCTATGGTACAAGTGCAATCATAATTTACAAAGTCTCCTAAGAAAAACTTGAGTTTCTGGTGAGTGTGACTTCGATATATGCAGAACAATCGGTTGCTGCACGGGTGCTGCTGTGACTTCTTCTATGGGAAGGATCAAACCCCATTTGCCCGTTGTTGAGCAACTTCGGCGCTTCTCAATCGACTGTTGAACATCTTCCACTCTTTCCCGCATCTGTCTCTCACCTGCAAGTGCAAAACATTGAAGCACAAGGAAGGCGAGTTTGAGTAGTCCGAATGAAAAAGACAATAGTGCGAAGATTTAGCTAACGCTTGATAATTTCGCATGGAATCACTGTTGCAGGGTAACAAAAGCATCGATCCACGATATCAGATGGTGCATCTTAACAGCTTAAAACACTAACAGTTCTCGAATTGTAGGTTCAGGAGGATTTAGAACTAAATTACCCCTTGCCATGGAGCTGTTCCATTCCGTGATTCACCCTGAGAAGCAATACCCACAAAGCAAATGGTGTCAGCACAACGAGAACAAAGCACATGGAAATGCTGGCATTCTTAAGAAGACACCTAGTGAAGGGGCAATGAAGTGACTGCCTGTCTTTCTTTTTCACTTGCCTGGTTGCCTAACGAAGGAAATGATTGATGCACGATCCACTGAGCATCGACGACTCCTATTTTTTCATGGGCAGGCTGTTCAAATGGAGATTGTTGTGTATAAGTTATATGCATAACAGGTGACGTTGAAATTGCAAATAGTATAGGCACAGCCTCACCTCTACACATTTCCTCAGGGCAAGGTCAAAACCCCATCCATGGACCAAGTCATTCTGTAGATTTCCAGATAAAGAAAATGCACATTTCAGTAAAGAAGGTGCTTATCTGGCTACTTTTTTATTTTTTTTACCAGTGCGGTGCGGTGGGGTGTTGTACCTGAAGCAAATACCATAGGCAGCGCCATGCCTCTCTTGAGAAAACTGGAGCCATGATCTCAACAAACCTACGTAAGCAGAACATGGAAGTCCAAATTTTTCATCAGGGTGCAAGAACGATGTAGAACAGATGTCAACTGAAGCAAGCAGAAATGGAGTTGATGATCTAAGTCTCACATACGCTGCGCATGGGGGCAGATGCGGGTCACGACATCTGCCTGGTTTTTCTTCTACTTCCCTGATTGAAATGCAACATTAGTCAACTGCCTTGGAATTGCAGATGAATTACTTTTGGGGGCCTCATCAGACTTACTTGTGAACTTCACTACCATTTATTCTTTTGGTCATCAACCAGTTTAACTTCCTGTCAGGTTCCAGACCAGGCTGTGATATCTCCAAGCCATGCTTCCTCACCAATTTTAAATACCTGGATGTACCATGTTCAGCACAGTCAGACCAGTTAATTTAGCATTGTCATATATGAAGAAGCTGGATGCTGTACTCACTCCTCTGCATCAAAATGCTCAACTCCTAGGTCTTCGTCCCATATAAATATGTACTCGTAAGGAGCCACGATGTCAGGATGTAGAAACCTCTTGGCATACCACCTAGGCCAAAATATTCAGGCAGTTTAAGAAACAGGATCTGTAGAAGATCATCAAATTCAATCTTAACAGCAAAGTGGACAGCGCTTCCTACCATTTTGTCTGCTTCGGAACACTCACATGTATGGCACGCTTGGACCACTCAAACTCATCCCATTCTGTTGTTCGCCCATCGTAATGAAACAGAAGAATGGCAAAGTTCTCTGAAAACTGATGGGAGAGGAAAAAGATATCAAGCGTATGAACCCACAAATAAATGCGTATTGAAAATGCACGTGCACATGTACAAGAGAGTTTTCACCTTTTTGACTACTGCATCTATATTCTTTCTCTGGTTATATCCAACAGTGAAGGTCACCAGATACCTCTGTTTGAAAGTCACGTCCTGCACGGGGTAATTTCACCAAAAGATCAAACTTAGTTATCTTTGATTCATCAGCCAGACATATCTCAGTGGCTAGGAAGTACTACGGTGAATGTTGCAAAGTTCTAATTAGTAACTTCGCGAGATGTTCCCACCATGATAACATTCAAGCTATCCAATAGGTGAAAACGTTAAAGCAAATCGTTGGTACTTCTCCAGCTGCATATTCTACTTCAGTGCTATAAACATTTGCATCTCTACTCTAAAAAGAAGTTTTTTTTTTTTTTCAAAAAATATCCAGTTGCTTATTCTGGAAATTTTGGCATGCTAGCAACCATACCTCTCTGGGGTCTCCCCACAATCTGCGCAAATAAAAATCTGATTCAGCAGCTATTATTCCTGGTGGCAATCTTTCTGCACCTCTTGGATTTGATCGGACCAAAATCTGCAATAGATCCGGAGCAAAACTTAAACTTAATAAAAAAAAGTATAAACCAGGCTATAACACTGGGATGACAAGAACTAAACTATGGCGAAAGATCCCCCAGCTCAAAACATATGCATTATGCACATAAATATGCTCCCACAAAGAGGAAGCAGCATTTAAAATCAGTATGCATAAGGAAGTTAGGAACAAGTTTACCTTTAAATACAAGATCACACTTACAAAAAGCGATTATACTCCTAAACAAGTAGATCAATGAGATGCTCCTGTACTTTGTCTTATCAACATGGAAACTACAAAGATCTACTGCTAGAAGAAGGAAATTGACAAATCAGTACCACTACCGCTGGCATAATGCAAAAGATGCTGATGTTTCTTCGAGCCATGCAGTAAACATCAAAATGGGATAGATTCATTTTAGCTGTCAGCAATATGTAAATTAGGACAAGGAAATCAAAACACGAGTCTATTTGGTACTTGGCAATGGAATGGCATGAGTTAAGACTCTGTAATATGCCCATATCTAAGTCAACAATCATAAGATGAAGTGTCCATCCTCTTTCTATAAAGAATAAAATTGCTTTTAAGATTGAACCAAAGTTGCTTGAACGGCTTTTATCCCTCCTTAACATTCGTCAAACTACATTACTAGAGCTCGAAAATCAGATAATTCTCTGACCTAAATGTAATGAGAACAGAGCAGTGACCACTGGAGTTAGAGATGGGAAATTCACCTTAGAAGCGTCCTTCACTTTTGGTGCTTCAGTTGAGCTGCTGTTGCAGCCATTCTCAGAAGAAATTTGAGTCAGGGGCCTCATTTGTTGGTTACCATATTTGTAGAGATCAGAGATGGGAAGAAGGCTGGATGAAAAGTTAAACTGCCAATTTGGACATGGAAAATTATTTAAAAAAACAGAGTTAATTGAAAATAGTAAAAGCAGTGACCAATCGCATACCTTAGTTAATGACAATATCGGAAATGATAGTCCTAGGAAGAAACCGAAAGAGATTCCAACCAAAGTTGTTACTACACCCCTCGTTGTTCCACCGTGTTTTGGGCCACCTGCACTGAAGCCAAGAATGGCAAAAGCGAAACCTTAGTTTAAGTCGCTCTTACCACTACAAAAGTTAGAACAGAGAAAGCTTCAAATGTTTATAACCTCTGCGAAAAGTGTCCCATTTTATTTGCACGCTTCCAGAAAGTATTCAAGAAACAAGCTCGTGCTACAAGGCTTGGAAGAACTCCTCTGCTTTTGTCAGCAGATTTGGAGTACCCCAGTTCTCAGCTCTCCAATAGACCATAAAGTTGCTTGCAAAATGCATACAGGGGACCTGATGTGACACAAGAAGTAAACCCAGCCAGTTAGATTGAAGAGTTCACATGCTCTTATCAAGTGCAGAAGAACAAAAGTTTAGCAGAACTTATGTAAAAAGCAATGCACTCAGCAGTAACATCATATGATTATATTACAATCTAAACCTCCTCAAGCTATATCAATTCTGTGAAAGATTAAGAACATGCACGACAGTGAAGCAAAGGGAGATTCATACAAGCAGAGATGAGAGGTCGCCTAAACACCGCTCGCCCAATTCACACCAATATCTTTTCTCCAATGAGCTTTAAGGTGGTTCCTTCTTCATCCGAATGAAATATCGTCTCGCTCTCCCTCTTATCCTTCAACCCCACCTAATGCTAAAGATTTATCCCCCGATGCAAAAGGGAAAATGTAAAGCTCAAGAATTCAGATTTCCCATTGACACTCATCACTCAGGCCAGAAGGGAAACGGCTGTTTAGAGATCTGCATGAGCGATTGAAGGAGCAAGCAATCATGTGCTCCTTCCTCATAACCTGCTCGAAAGTTTGCTTTTATGAACAAGAAAACACGTGCTGAGATCCTTTTTTTGACCTTGACAATCGAACCCTCTCAAGCCCTTCCAGGTTCCGATCCAAGATTTAACTTAACTCCAGCTGAAAGCAACCGTGTGCCACTTTAAGACAAAATTTCTCCAGCCAATATAATAATGCCATAGCCCCTCAACCGAATCCTGATGGTTCCCACTTATGCAAACAAGTAACCTTCCGTCCAGCTGAAGATAATGAACTCAGAACGTCCACTTGCATCAAGCCTAAGCACAAAGTTAGCTCTAAACAGCAAAATCCAGCAAGGTCAAAGCATCTACGAACGCATAAATGAACCCCGATCAACGACGCGATTTCACAGAGAGCATTCACTAAGTAGGCACAAGCATCGATTTCAGTTCCGAACCTCGACTTCCACAGTTCATCCAACAACAGAACACATCGTTCGAAAAAACAGAAAAGAAAAATCACCACGCACGTCGTTCTCGTGTTGCAAAAACGGGAAAAACCTCCGGCTCAGGGATTGCGATCCCGACCTATCCTCGTTGACGTTGCTTGGGAACAAAACGGGAACAGCCGCTGCATCGAGGAATCAAGAAACTGCGGTCCTTCGCTCTCAAGGAGCTCAATGACGAGACTACCTTCGAGAGAAAGAGAGAGAAAAGAACAAGGCCGGAGGAGGGAGGAGGAAGGAGGCTCAGTCCGACCGCGGAGTTCGAGGAGAAAAGTCTCTGATTCACGTTCGTTTTGCCTACGAGCTCTGAGACGGCGGGAGGCGATGGGGGAGGGGGAAGGTGAACGAAGATGGAACTAAAATGGGCGATGCATGGCATTGAATGGTGATGCATGCGTTGAAAAAGGTTCGGCATGCGTTGAATGGCGACGCATGGGCATTCAATTAGTTTAATCACCTTATGTTGGATGGTTCATCTTCGGTTTTCTTCCTCTCCTGGTTCCGCCGGACTCAAGCGCACAGTAATGGTTGATCTTTTCAGGAAATTTGCCATTGTTGAGAACGTGCACGAACTTATTATTATATGACCGCCGATTCCATCTTTAATTTTCTAATTTGGTCAATATATCTCCAAACCTTTTGGCCCATGACTATGAATCAATCCTGGCCGACCCACGTGACGCGATCGGCTTTTCATTTATTTCACAGAAAGTTAATGATTCGAAAAGCATTTTCCTAAAATTGATCGTCTGTATTATCTGAAATAATCAATCAACGGAAAAATGTTTTTATGATTTATAACGATTTATGTCTCAAATTTTTTTTTGTGGGCGATGGAATTATATTTTGTTTATTCATTTTCGTAAGTAACACAATCGATCATTTTTTAGAAAATATTATCCAAATAATCTGTTCTCCGCAAAACAAAACGAGGAGACAAATCACGTAACGAAATCCAATGGGATTGACGAAAATACATATAGAATAAAACGGCAACGAAACTACACATGTAAGTCTTGTGCATAATTACCAAACTCCAACCCGTTGATTTTAAGTTTTGGTACGTCTTCACACGTCGCTTTGCTTAATCCAAATGGCTTCCTCAATGTTGGATTGTCACCAAACTTTGCACCTCTAGTGAAAATTCCACCTTGGGTTTTCTCACGCAGAGAGTGCAGCTCCGGCATTAAGATTCGTGTGTTTCCAAGATTAGGAGACCTAGAGGCCTCCGACCGAACGCGCCGACGGAATCAGGTTGCTCGGTGACCTATGTGCCGGATTCTTACCGGATGCCTGAATGGGCCGCGAAACGATTGAGATAACCGCTCGGAGAGTGCCACGTCATTCGGTAAACCGAAGTTAAACCGAAGTGAATTGAGGTTTAGTACTTGTTCTTGCTTTCTAAGTTAAGGCAAGATTATAAAACCAAGTAGGAAAAATGGGAGTGGCTTGCCCATAAAGCAACGGTACATAACGAGGTGGTCAAGAAAACCGTGGATTTATGAGATCGCATTTGGCTGATGCTTACGGAATTCAAGGGTATTTTGTGTACGGATGTTTTTTTTTCCTTTTTTTTGGGGGCAAAAGCTCGTTTTCTTATGTTTATATAGCCAAATGCAATTCAATTTAGGATCGTAAAAATATAATAGAATCTATTGCAAATGAAGTAATGCCAATGCATTCTTACCTTCTTCTTTTTTCCCTTCCATTTTGCTTAGGAGGCAATATTACAACTCTTCTTTTATCACGGTAACACTAGTTATACAAAGTGTAACTCCTAAATGTATAAGAAAAGTATCAATCCTCAATGTTTGGGAATTTCTGGCTTAGGAAATGAAGATTATCCCTTTGTGTCCCATCAAATGCTTACAAACTATTTGCGGTCATGGTTGACATGCACAAACGAAAGATCTAGACTTAACCACTTCATTATGATTTCAAAGATATTTCATGGGCCTCGGAATTACCAAGCTTTATGCCCATATTCCTAGATTGCATGAAAAAGAAAAGGTATCTTTATATTTACTTTGATTATATGCATAAATTATACGAGACATCATTATTTGTTATAAATTTATTTATTTAAGTTGCTCGAACTTCTTAACAATAAGCTTGTATCACAAGGCTTATAATCTCATAACACGTCAACATCGAGCGGTTGCTATGCTTAAAGCTTTGTTTGTTCCGCAAAAAATGAAAAACTTAAAAAAACACCTTCCTAAAAGCAATTGCTTATGTTGCTTGAAATAATCGGTCTATAGAAAATATTTTCATCATCAACAACAATTTATATCTAGATATTTTATAATTGATGAAAATATTTTTCAATTATCTATATTTATCAGTGATACGAGCAACTCTTTTTAATAAAATATTCTTCAGACCATTAATTTTTCGTGAAATAAATAGAACATTCTTTTCTATCATAAACACTATCAAAACGATTCGTGCGTAATGTGGATTAGTGCCTATTTTGGGTATCACCTCAAATCCAGACTTCCACTCATCCATGAGTGTGAGTTTTGGAGGACCAGGTTTTCAATCTATTTAACACATTTTGCAAAGTTAATACAATTTTCTTACATTACCAAAAAAAAAAACTCAAATCCAGACTCTCCTCTGACCGAGTCTTAGAAATTCACTTGTGGGCCTTGCTTAATATGAAATTTCCTCGCAATAAGCCAAAAAGAAGGCTGGTCATAAGATTTAGTGCACATGGTATGAGAAGTCATTCCATGTCCATTGTCCTAAACCTACCGGCACGGCATCTTCCCTAGTGGCGAGTTAGGCTAATCTGGTCTCTAATCATCGCGGGCTACACCAGAATGTTGAGAGGAAAAAGATTTCTCCTTCTCCCAATTTTTTTTTGGGTCAAATTCTCATTTCCGAACCCATTCGTAAAAATTTAGGAAGAAAACGACCTAACTTAGAACATGCGACACATTTGCACATTCAACTTTCAACATAAGGTGCATTCATTTAGCGAAAAATGAATGATTTAGGAATATATATTTACTTTAAAATGATATCTTGTATTGCATAGAATTGAATGAATGGAAAAAGAAGTTCATTATTCACATGAACTGCTATTAATGATGAAAACATTTCAGACTATACGAATTATTATTAGTCAGAAGATCTTTTTTAAGTCATTTATTTTTTCATTCTTTTTCAAGTCGTTTATTTTTTCGTGAGATGAAGATATCCGTAAAATTCACTTGCAATACAACAACGTTAAACGTGCAACTCAGATTCAGCTATCAGTTGCCTAGTTGGGTGTTGACCTAATGACCACAGATTCGAGAGGGAAAAAGGTAGAAAGAAAGAAACAAGTTCTGGTGGACGGAGATGGTGGACGTAGAACCCAAACAAAGAGGGAAACCAAAGCGTTGACTGCTAATAGATAGAGGAATGCTTGCTCCACTAACTTCTTGCGCACTCCCTAATGGACCCTCTCGACTGACATTGACATTGGGCTAATTGCATTTTGCACCCCTCGGCTTTGGAGATAACTCGTTTTGATCCCTGTGAGATTTGTTCTGTCTCGAATCGATTTCGCTTCGTATTTTCTCTTCTCGACTTGATTTGAAATTTTGATTTTGGACTTCTGACTCGGGAAATTTCTTAGAGCACAACATCACATGCACGAAACTCCGACCTTTGGTAATGATAAAACCATCAATCGCCGACCTTCTCCATCCAATAAAAGCTTTGAGATGAATTACATTTCTAATGTCTTTGCCTAATTTTGATTGATTGGAAAAATAGCATGGTAATATGACATCAATGAGGGAAAAATAGATACTAACCATTTTGGCTACATTGATTGCTTGAAGGAAAAACTACCAAAACAATCTTAATTTTATTGTAATTGCTCAATTCAATCGTAAACTCTTTAATTTCTCCAAGTTAGTCTTAAATCTTTTGCATTTATATCAATTTAGTCTATTTGGTGCTCACATCAATCTACCGACATTGACATTGACAATCTTTAATGATATTTTATTAAGTTTCAAAAAATTTAATTTTTTTTCCTTTTTTTTTCTCCCTCTAGCAGATCGGTGGACACAACTGATAGGCTAGAGGCGATGACCGACGAGGTCGACAACCTAATAAAGAAGCATACATTTTATGGTCCTTCCGCTACACAAAGACGAGGACACTTCTTCCACTTCCACATTCAAAGTTCGGCCCCCGTGATTGCACATCCACGAGATGTCCTCCTCTTCACAAAATTGGCGTGCATGCTGTGGACTTTAGCCTGGCCATTCTCCCTCCTTTTCTAAAAGGCCAAACGCGTTGACTCTGACTCAGACGGGCCGTGGATCTTCGGGCAATTAGAGCTCAATGATTGCGGCACATCACGTTCGAACTCGGGCTCTAACGATCGTCCCATCTGCATCTTCGACCATGCGCAGGGAGCAATCCAATGTCTTTGCCTAAGACTCGCATTGACACGACTGAAAGCTTCACCATGACTGCCCATTCGCTTCACTTCCAAAGAGCGCACAGGCTTTGCACAAAGTCTCTAAAATTTCCCGACATCTTCGCTAAATAACGATGCGAGTCGCTTGGTGCCGAGATCCGCCGTGGTGCCGACATCCGCCGTGTTATTAGAGGCATGCGTGCCCAGAACTCGTTACTGTGAGTCATTATGTCACACAAAAGCTATGAGATGGAGAAATTCATTCAAAAGCCAATACCACAACCCGCCCTTCTTTAATTTAGTAGATCTCACAGCATGACTACCAACAACCAAGCTCGACCACCTCACTAGATAACAATGGTGGCAGAGCGATTTCGACTTTCCAGTTTTGTGGAACTGGTGAAGACATAAATTTGATCGATACATCACCTTCTTTAATTTTCACGTCTATCTACCATATATACTGTATGATCTATGGGTTTCTGATGGAATGTTGAGCTGCGAATCTCCTATATAGCGCGCTTATTTTGCAAGTTTGTCCCTGCCCTTATCAGGACAAGACTAAACCCTCTATACAGGAACTCCTGCATATTTCAGAAGCGGGAAGCAGTTGAAAGGCAAAACCCACCATATCACTCCATAATTTCGAGGGGGGAGGAGATTGCCACCACGGAGACTGATCCATTCTTTGCTAAGCTTCCCGTGCAGGGCTATCTGGATGGGATACAGATGCGGAAGAGGGAAGCCAAAGTTCGATGCGAGTTCCACCAGTACCAAGGGTGGCATCTGGGGTCCGTGGTGATATCACGCGGACCACACAACCGTAGCCCTCAAGTATCTCACGAGCAACGGTAAGCCCTGCTACAAAGTTCCACGTCATGTTGTCTTCAACCATATCTTTGGAGAAAAGATCTGGTCCAAATGGTGTCAGTGAGTGCATCTGTGTCTGTAGGCAAACACAAAAAGGAAGAAAAGAATTAGAGGGCCTAAATTTAATGTATACACCCAGCAAAACTAATTGAGTGGGCAACAATAATATATTCATTATTAATGGTGTAAATTGTGGTACCCAGGAAGAGAAAATGAGTAATCCCTTGATTTCACTCGAGCAATCATTGGATGTCTTTACTCTCATCTCTACAAACTGCATACCAAATCCAATTGTGCAAAATTGTCCAGACTAGCATCTCACTCCTATTTACATCCAGGGTTTCTTTTAAAATATATATTTAACATTCCCATAACTCTGGAACTTTTACGTAACAACAGAGTTTATGCTTCTGTCATGCCTCAGTTCAACTGGTGAAGTATTAGCACAATACAACCTGATCTTACAGGATAAATGATTAAATCTTGCATATCACTCCCTAAACCTAAATCATAGGAACATCAATTTCTTTACCAAACACACATGCTTAAGGATAACATATGTCCACTTTGCCTATCTCCCAGCCACTTTTGTCTGATCAACATGAACAATCACGTAGTCAATTCTTCAGTTTCAGATGCTACAAACAAAAACTAATTAACATCAAACCCAAAACCAAAGCTATGACATTAAAGGAGACACTATTAGTATAAGGCCCAAACAAACCCCATGGACAAAAAATAAGATACTTTAGTCTCTTCTCATATGCAAACTGGATAGAGAGAGAATAGAACCATCGAAATATTAAACGGGGTATAAAGAGTTAAGGAAAACTGTTTGTTTTGAAGGAAAACTATTATCAGGAAATTATTTTCTGACTTTTCGGTATTTGGATGATAGAATACAGACAATGTTTTCCTTGAATGAAAAACAACAAGCTTAAATTAGAAAAAAAAAAAAAAAAAAAGACTTCTCTTTCTGGAGGAAAAAAATCACTTTTTTTAAACTACCAAATAAATGAAAACTATCTTCCTTGAAAATGATATCTATAGAAAAATTCCATCATAAAGTTTTCGGTGAAACAAACTTACCGAAAACTTGCCTTTTCTATTATGATAGATTTCAAACTAACAAACTCAGGCTATTAGGTCACCAGGGATAATATGAAAAAAAACATAAACAAACTATTGAATAAGCGATATGAAATAATTAATATATAACACAGCTAGAAATAATTGTAGTTATCATGCTCTAACCATATCACATATATCTATACAAGTCAAAACCCGAAATTCAATCAGCTATTCACTAATTGAGATAAGAAATAATGAGAACTCTACACACATACCATGTAATGCATATCAGGCCCATCATCATCAATTACCACGAGAACACCACCTGCTGGTGCTCCTGTTAACACTATTTCAACCTTTCCTCCTACATGCGTGCGCAACAATGCACCCTCAATCAAGTTGCTCAGAGCCTGACGGAATGCAGGCTCTTCTATGGCAACTTGCAAGCATTGTGAAAGTTCACTTAGTTCTACCACTCTTTGCTGCTTACGGGCAATAGGTCTTATGGCACCAACGAGGTCTGAGAGCACATCAGAAACATTGCACGGTCTTCCTGACAGGAAGAAAGGGCATCAGGGGATAATCAGATGGATTAATGTAAAAAAGAGAAAAATGAGATAATTCCACCAGAAAGCATTGTAGAAAGATTTATCCATTTCGATTATATCTGTCGAAAATTTAAATTTCAGCAAAAGTAATGCAATCATGAGCTCTCTTCCTAGAACACCTCAACATTTAATCAACAACTGTAATGATAGAAGTGGTCAAGTTTCCTTTAAATAGTTGAATGTTGCTAAAAAGCAATGAGTATCTTTTCTATCTTGTGCATGAGCCCAATTTCAGTTCTCTCTGCTATGCTCTCACGAAAATCGGTAACCAGACATATGCTCTCCGAGTGTTGCTCTCAAATAAATAAGGTGGTGATCAGTTTACATTCAGAAGTATTAATGCACCAAATCATATTACAGATGGCGAAAGCTAATAGAAACCATAACTGTAATTAGTGTTGCTTAAAAAGGTACATTTTGTATCTTGGCGCACATATGGAGACTCATTGTCTTAAGAATAGTAAATACTTCGTCCAAGAACACATCTGTCAGCTCAGATCATCAACTATGGAAGGTAAAAGAGCTATAAATGAAGTTACTTCTGATAATTACTTATATATATATATATACAAATGTAGGTCTAAAGCTAGCTCGTTATGGCATTCCAGGCAGAAGCGATCAAGTGATAAACAAAAGTATTCACAAATAAAAAGCAAGAAAAAAGCGCTCGCAGCAAAATGAAAGCATCTGGTTGAATTTGAGGAATATAACTACCTGATTCCATGTTGTTGAAGAGGTGCGAGAGCAAGAGGTGGCATAGGCAACTCTAGATCTTTCACAGCAGTATTCTGAGAGAACCGATCACCTTTTGAAAGTTCGCTTTGAATATTATCAGACAATTGAGACCTTCCAGAACCAGGACGGGCATAGTTTGAGTTATGCATTTTCTTTAATGTTTCTTCATTGTACCGCATTATGTTAGCCTGATATATATAAAAAAAACAAGAGTCAGATCTACTGCCAGCTATATGAATTGTTAGGCTGACTGTCTCTTTGCAACAGACCCTGAAGAGCTAAGTTTTGTCTAATCTTAAAATTGTAGCGACAATGTAGAGATCAGCTACTTTAACAGCAAGGTCACATGCATTACGGCATATAAAAAAGATCGACAAACAGTTAAATAACCTAGACTCAGCCAAAACGAAAAGCACTCGTGACTGAGAGTGGTGCTGAAGGTTGGCAAAAATTAATCGACAGATGCGCATGTAGAAGTAGAAGAAGCATATCATGCTTCACCAAGAAGCGCTCTAACATGGTTACAGAACCCAAAACAACCCCCCCCCCTTTCTCTTCCAAAAAAAAAAAACCTTAAAACATAGACAAGGTTCCCGAATGCCTATTTATCAACTCCATCCAGCTTTACTACATCTTGTCCTCGATTAGAAACTTATATGTGCCACGGAGACGTCAATCAGCAAGCATGTGTGAGCAACTCTACGTGATTCTTGTGACCAACTACTAAACAGCAGTGGCCTATATCAAGAGATGAAAAGCTAAAATAACAATTCTGTGTCCGGAAAAGGACTACTGTGAAAAGAAATGATGCATGCACCTTTGTAAGATATACTGCATCCTGAAGTTGTTGAAGAGTATCTCGCATTCGATCACTTTGCACCAAAATGTCTTCAACAATGTCATAGGCAATCTGCAACCATGTCTTTTAGATGTGAAATTTCAGGCCAGAAAGGAGGGAAAAGATAGAAGTGAAATTCACAAACCTCACTTCGCTTCATGTGCATAGACAACATTTTTGTCAAAGTTCGAATGCTTGATAGAGGACCGCGAATCTGTGAAAATTTTCATGGATTACATTTCTTAGCATTTACTTCAAGTAGCACATGCTGATGCCAAATGATCCTTCTTACCTGCTCCACTAAGTTGCTCATCCGGACGTTATTTTGCCAGGAAGATTGCTGGAGCAACATTGCTTTCTGTTCCGGGACAAACGCAAGCAAAAGCAATCTCAGTCGAATAGCACACAATAAGGAACAGTCCACTGTAGATATGCAGGAAGTAAAGTCAAAGTCCTACGGCGAGGCAAGCTGGTCACATGTTATGCATGCAAGCAAACCAATAAGCTGTTCAGGTATATGAAGGGTATATAGCAAATAATAATATCTACCAAACTAAAAGGGCATTAATAGTAAAGCTCCTGATAGATACCGGATTACAAACAGGTTAAGCTTTAAGCATATTCTCCATGGAGGATATCTTATTCAAACACCCTAATTAAGAGTGCAATATAGCATGACTAACATGTCAATCACAAGATTCTGCTCTGGAATGAAGCATGAAAGCCTAAAAATATGTCTGCCTAGCGGACAAAGTGCAATTATCTAATCTAGGTGGAGAAAATGCTGTAAATCCACTTGAGATTCATGGAGCAAGTAAAATATCAAATTGACTCCCCTCACAGACCACGCATGCCTATGTAGCTCTGATGGATCATGCAATACAGAAGAAGATACTGTGTGATTGAAGCATATCATTAAAAAATGCCCAAAAAAAAAATATCACCAAAAAATTTGTCAAAAGGATTGGTGTCACTTATGATCAATAGTTGTTGCCACAACAGACTACACAATGTAATTCACAGTCCTGGAGTCTAGATTCGGCATGCACTTTCTTTATGCAGTATACATAGAAATGAGACGCATAGAATCCGTATGTATCCTGTTACACAAAAAAGCAGCATCCCAGATTGGCAGATTGCTTGTACCTGATCCATGACGTAGGCCATTGCAATAGAACGGGAGATGTTGACTGCGATTGATCTCTGCTCAAGACTCAACTGGCGCATTCCGAGTTTCATATCCTCTACACTCGGAATGTCCCTCATTTTCAAGTCATTTCCCAAAGGTGGCAATGCATACACATCCTCTGGAGATGGCGAATGCAACGAGTCCTGCTCTTCCGCCGAAGGAAACTCAGCAACCAAGAACCCAACCACAAAAGGGTGCTTCACCATCGGAAAAACCACGGCCCTAGACTCTGGTATCTCTTCAACCTACAATGTAATCCACAAACTAACTTCCAACTCCTAAAAACAGTGAAGGTAATGGCAATAAAAGACTGAGCGACGAGAGTAAGCATTTACTTGTTGGTTAGAAATTGCGGCTTCTGCGGCGCGCAATCCAGTTGGAACGTTGAAATTGCCAACCAAAATAACAATGTCGGACGCATTCAACTTAGATACCGGACAAGAAGTGACACGACGCAGCTCTAGCCGGTCCATCACATAACTACCAGCCGGCCTCACATAAACCTGTTCCAATTCGAATCGAACACTTCTCACGAACATGGAAAAACTCATCGGTTCAAAGATCCCGACTTTCTAAGAAAAACAAAAGCACAAATGAGGTTAAAGGTTTGAGGAACTGACCGAGAGAAGAGCATCGGGATGGACTATCCGGCGGAAGAGGTCGAGCTGCTCGAGGCAGAGTCGCTGGAAATCGGGGCTCGGGAGCACCAGGCCGCCTCTCTGGTCCTGCTCGACCATCTGCGCGAATTCCACCGGCGAGTTCGAGGCCCTGCGGATGGCGGACGCGACGGCGGCGGCGGAGGGCAAGAGCGGCCGCTCCGAGTCGCCGGGCTGAGGGGCGCCGTGAGTCACGTGGCTGATGGAACCGGGGCCGGTAGCCGAGAGGGAGGCGGAGCCGGCGAGGGAGAGGGGCTTGGGGGAGGGAGAGCTCGGGGAGAGGCAGCTGCATTTGCAGGTGGCGTGGGGCTTGTGAGCCGAGGAGGTGAGGTAGCAGAAGAGGAGGAGGTTGCCGGTGGTGGGGGTGGCGGCGGCAGCGGCGGAGAGGATGTTCTGGGGAGAGAGTGAGTAGGAGATGAGCATCGTAGTGGCGGTCTAGCTTACTGTGCAGAGAGGGAGAGAGAGGCGGAGAGAGAGAGAGAGAGATGAAGGAAGAGGACGATGCCTCCGGTGTTGCAGGTGCAATCTGAGCCTCACAAGTCCAGAGGCAAAGCTCGGCCACGTGGCCTTTCTCTGGCTTCTCATAAAGTTCGGAGCAAATTCATAAGTAAAAACAAAATAATTTGCGGCTTTTAAGAATCAATATTAAATTATAAAGTTTGTCAAAATTTAAAATATTATCTAAATTATATACATCTATATACTCACACAACCACTTCGATTTTTCCATAAGCAATAGTTTTTTTTTGGTAAAGTATTTTTTTCATAAGCAATAGTTGTCATACACATCAAACAAAATTAATTTTGGCTTCTGCAAATATATACAAAATAATTATATTTATTCATAATAAAAATATCAATATTGTCTTGCTAAGTCACTAATTTGATTATATACATATTGAAGTAAGTAAAAGAATAAAATTTATTGCACAAGCTCAAGCAAGCATGAGAGAACCCCTTACTAATCCATGCTCAAAATAGATCATCCTATAAAGTTGGACAGATAGACCTTTTTTTTCCAAAGCTAACGGAATCGTATCGCAACACTATCCGATGTGTATTTACTAAAATTGATCTATCATCCACAAGCCAAAGCAGACTCAGCATCGATCGAAAGAATTTGTTAAAGTTGGGTCATACTTGATGATTAGATTGGTTCACGAATTGTAATGATAATTCAGACATGGGTTTTCAGTGGTGAAGTTAGAAATATGACTGATATTGTAGTTTTATACTTTGTTTGTTTTGCCGTAAATAAATAGTTTGGACACTTTTTTTCTAAAAATAACTTTTTATAAAAATGAATAAACCAGAAGAATAATATAGGAACATTGATCGGGCTCATGTTCTATTAGGACCTGATTTTCATGTGCAAGCCCGATTCGCTATATGCATGACATGTGTGCACAAGGCCCTCACAAAAGTCCAAGTAGTAAAGCAAATAAACCTTACATATAGAGAGCCAAGCCGTCCACTCATTTGTATAAATGTTAGGTGATCACTAGAGGTGATCATTGGGTAGGCTCAAACAAAGCTTGAATTTGAATTTTTGAGCTAGGCCAAGTTGGGTTTTCCCATATGCAAGAGAGTTGCCTAATCCCATTTATCTACCTCTCGAATTTGGTTGAGACTTAGTTAATCACTTCTAGTAACAACCTAAGAAGCATCGACACTCTCCGAGACCCTTTGTATCGTGTCCGATACTCCGACACGTGTCCGACACTCTTCGACACTCTCCGACACGCGGTCAACTGTTTTCGACACACGAGTCGACGCGAGTCGAAAAATCCGATACTTGACTTCGACAAGTATGGGGTTATATTTACAAATTTTCAATACTTATGGGGTCTCAATATAAATATATGATGATAATAATAATAATAATAATATAAGCTAAAACAAAATTTCAATACTTCTGGATTCTTCTTAGTCGCACGCACCCAAGGCACCTCTTGTTCTCTTTTTTCACCGTGAGTCTCTCGCCGGTGTTGCTTCACCTTTTGCTCTCAAGATTTCATCTTTTTGCTTATCTCAGGTTAGCAAGTTGTGTTATTTTGTTTTCTTTTTCAATTCAGTATCTTGGATTTCTTTATAATGCGATTTGAGATTTTTTTGCAAACCCTCGGGGAAAGGGGGATTTGGGTCATTTAATTGATGAATGATGATGAGGGTGAGATGATGTACATGAATTTTCCTGTCTACTCTTTTCTTCAACACCGATCCTGAATTTTCATGTCCTATCTGGTCCTCGTCTTCACCGTTGAAGAGAAAGAAGATCATGTCTAAAACTTTTGCATATTGTCATCTAGTCAAATTTAGTATATTCGATTTTGCTATGATTTATCTCTATTTTTATTTCCTTTCCACTTTTGTGTTGCGAATACTCATAATGGCTTTAGTCATGTATGTGTGATGGTCGGGAATTAATGGTTTTAGTATAGATTAATTTTAGGCTCTTTTTATTATTATTATTATCAGTTATTTATGCATTTATATATAAAAATATTAATTTAATATATAACGTGTCGAAATTTTTTACTTGTTAAGAAATGACGTGTCATCGTGTCGTGTCGTGTCGTGTGTCTGTGTCGGTGCTACATAGGTAACAACTCCTTACAAATATGACGTGACTACTTTAGTCACTTCACTTTCTCCCTCCTTAGCTCCCTTATCATCTTCCATGAAAAACAATCTTAAGTATTGGTAGGTTTTCATGATGAATTCCAGAGAGGACTTCCTTTTTTCTTTGTTGAGTAGATCCATGGTCGTTAGAGGAGCTCAATATATATTGCGTTTGGTTCAGCTTTCCATCAAAACTTATCAGGAAAAATACGAGGTGTTTGATAGCCATTCAAAGAGTTTTTTGGTGGAAATTTAGCCTTAAGAATGCTGAAAGTTAAAAATAAGTTATACTAACTTTTAGCATTTCCCCAAAACCCCTTTCCAAAGCTGAACAAAAAATAGTCGTAATTTAAAACTAGCTAGAGATTTCATGCTTAACTAATATTTATTCGAAATGGATTTGCTTCAAAAAATTTATGTTCCATAGGTAAGAACTTCAAAAGTTCACAAACTTTCTCATTTTTTTCAAAGTGTATGCCTTCTTTCTCTTCATTTTCAAATATTATTAGAAACGATGGGAGCCCCACCGACAGAGACTCCATGGCCCAATGGATAAGGCGCTGGTCTACGAAACCAGAGATTCTGGGTTCGATCCCCAGTGGAGTCGCTGCTTCCTTTCAATTTTTCTTCTTTTGTTTTGTTCTTTTTGACCATCAACTCTTCTTTTCTTTTTGGTCCTTACAAGTACAGTTCCTCAATGATGCTCGACCTAAACTCTATATTTCATCAGACACACATCAGAGAGGTAAGCGTGGTAAGCGTGTTCGCTCGACTACTTCGACCCCAAGAAACCATGCATGTCGAGGACATATAGAGAACAACATGGAGTTCAGCTCGCTCTTGAATGCGAATGAGCCACTTGTCCTAACTAAACATGGGGTTCAGTTCGCTCTTTGAAGAATGTGAAGGAGCCCCTTGTTCTAACTATCTAAGGACACATGACTAGACGGCCTTAAGACATGCTTCTGTTATAGCTGCGGGGGGATCGGAGAAAGAGCCGTCCAGGATTTTGTTCGCTATCCAAAGGTTAGCGGCGTGAGAGTAGTGAATACCGTCCCAGCTTATGTGCTCAGAAGGATCGCTGCAAGAATCCCCGGAAACTTCAACTCCATCTACTGCTATCTTCATCCCGCATGGTACGAAGTGATTTCCATCGCGGCCACAACAATAAGTAAGCGGCTCGGTAAAGCCTGTGCACCAAAATTGAGCCATGTCATAAAAGGAATGCAAACACGTCTGAGACTGCAAGAAAGCACTTTCTACAACCTAATTACTCGCGATCGAAGAAAACAGACGATAATATGGACTCACCATGCTCCTTCGCTTCGCTTATCAGCCTGAATTTCGCAGAATACATGTCAACATAAGTTAAAATTGCATCGGTGAGTTTGCCTCTCAGATTGGAGACTCTCTCCTTCAGCTGTCTGTTGAATTCTTGAGCTATTTCATTGTGTGACTTCACGCAGCCGATTCCGTCCACCTTATCAGGCTGCAATGCGGAAATGTGCCTGGCGGTCAATGGTATGCAGCCGATGGGACCTGTGTTGTGGATCCAGAAAGCTCTTGCCCCTTCTTTGTATAGCTTCTGCAGCAACAATAAGCACGGTGAGATCTAGATAAACAGCACATGCTTCGCTCTATTTACAATAGGTGAAAACTTAAATAGCCTGATCACGAGACAGTACAAGAGTTTAACATCTTGTGATTTGAAGTAAGAGGTTAGGGTCTCATGATCACAACCCAACATTTTAGGTCATCGACAGATGATGCGGAAGTACTAACCCAGGCTTTTAGTGTTTGGACTGGAGGAAGCATGGCCAACTACATTAGCTACTAGCAGACGCATATTAGAGCACACAAGAATTACTATGTAAACCGTGGGAGCAACATTAGAGGTGATTGATTGCACACATGATTTCCAATTCATGTCTGATGGACAATAAGGACCCTTCATTTATTAACTTTAACATCCATAAGATGAAGTAACTTCATCGAACATAGAAAAAGTAATTAATTGAAGAATTGGGATCTCAAACCATGACATTGAATCCAACCAGAAGTTCATGGGGTGAAAAATATCAATCTCAATATGGGTTGAGTTAAAATTTTTATGTAGTTAGTGGTGGAACTTGTAGTCCTTTCTGTTATGATAGTAGTTGGACGGCAACACCTTTTGTTTTCTCGGCTAAGTAACAGAAAACACAAACCTCAACAACTGAAGCAAACCGATGTGTGATGTTGGGAATAGAGGCCTGCACTTGTTCTTCTGTCATAAACTTAAAGCCAGCGTGGAGATCGTTTTGACCGATGTCAAGAGTGTATAGAGCCCTGGGGAAGTCACCGGGTAGTGGAAGACGGCTTTTGACACCGTTACTGAGTAGCTCACTAGTCCGTGCCTTGAACTGTTGGAATTGCAGAAGCTGTACATCGAGAGAAATAGGGCTATATCTCGCATCAAATGCTCTGCCATCAATTGGCTGGATAGTAGAGCCTCCGGTAGCAAAATTTGCTCCATGTCGATAGTCAGAATCTACAGAGTCCAAATAGGCAGATAGAAATGGCAAACCAAGTTTCTCAGCTGCACAAAAGATGACAGAAAAGTTAGCATTACGCTTAAGGAGAATCCCATCTAAGGCCATCTAAGAGAGAGGAAAACACAGTGGCATAAAACATTTGGAACCTTTTACACTACATCTAACAAAAGGCAACTTATAACGATGATCTTAAGTTACAACTTGCAAATAAACCGAAAGAGCACCTGCTCAACAAAATCCTCACATACACTATGGGAAACTCGGTAGTAATATGTCCATAACCATGAGCATAAATTAAGAGACGGGAATTCCAAAATACTCGAGGCGCTTTGTGAATGTAATCTGAACTTACTTTGCGCTTCTTACTAATGGGGTCTCGCAAGAAACTAGATAATTGAGTAGGAAACCAGTCACAAAAGGGAAAAGCAATTTTCATAAAATCAGGAAAAATAATCTGATAGTCATTGAACACACTTGAGTAAAACATACCTATGAAATCAATAACGACTTGGCCATCCGAGAACCGCCCCGATGATTTACCGAAGTAACTGTTCCCATAAGGCGAAGGGAGCCGGTAAAACGCAGCCGATCGACCGCCGGTGTCGGAATTCGAATCGCCGAAGTTGTAAATTGCCGGGAAGCGGCAAACCCCAGAGTCCCCGAATGTCCAGCTATTCTCTGTTTTTCTGGGCATCAAGACTGAAAATGCAATGGCCACAACGACTCCAATCACCACTGTCGCAATGCCCCTTGCGAGCCCAAAGTTTTGCTTCCCCATTTGGCTTCCCGTGTACCGACCCTCTAAACCTAAACAGTGAAAATATCAGAGAATTACTTCAAAGCTAGATACAACTGGCCAGAGCGATGATTCAATGGGAGGTTCTTGCACAAAAAGAGAAGATGTTGGAAATAAACAAGCAGAGCAGTCTCCTATGAACAAACATATGCAAATGAGCATTCGATGCAAGAGATGTTAAAACAAGAAAATTGTAAATTAAAAAAAAAAGGAAGAGAGTAGGACAGTGTACGTCACTGCGAACACTTGAGATGGAAGAACTGTCAATCCCAATTCTTGCTCTGGGTCTTGCGTTTCGCCAGAGGACCCAAAAAAGCACATTCCCAGCTTGAGAACGAGCGAAGGTTTTTGAAGTTTCCGCAAGAGAGAGAGAGAGAGAGAGAGAGAGAGAGAGAGACAGCAGAAATGGTCAGCAAAGCTTTCAAGCTTTTCGCAATGGGTCAGCAACGCTTCGCGCCTGACTTCTACATCCACGCACAGAAGTCAAACATGGATGGCACACGTTGTCCGATGTACGAGTGAGAAAGCTTGTTGTCCAAAGCAGAAATCCAGTGACAAACGTCCTGAGCTGCCACGCATCAGCAGCATCGTCTCATTTCGTTAGGTCTCGAAAATTTAAGGGTCCCAGGTGATGTTGGATGAAGTCGTCACGATACCGAACGGTTATAATTTAAATCAAATGTTCCGTGACGCACTCGAGTATCTTCAGAGGCTGCTTTATAATCGTGAATTCGGCTGATTTTCTCCTGCGAAGAAGTCTGTGATATAACATACAACAGCTCTTCAATTCTGCTAATTACTCAGCCAATTAGCAGGGCAGCTCTTGTAGCCTCGGGCAACCCATTATTTCGGGTGACAGCGACGGGGATATACAGTCTCTGCATTGAACTTCAAACAATGGGGAAAAAAATGATTTCTTGAAGAATCAGAACGATGAAGGTGAACATTTTCTTGTTAGGGTTGAAGAATAATGAAGTATTATTGGTTCGGGGTCAAGTCGCTGTCTTGGCCCTTCTCCCTCGGCTTTTTTAGCCTTTGTCCTCGTCTCTTTGTCTCGATACTAGGATGTCGCTGTCTTCTTGACTGATTTTTTGTTGTTTTTTGTTGTTTTTTGTTTTTTGGGTCTAAAGTAGTTTTATTGGATTAGAGAAACTCAACCACCGAGGCCCAGACGAAGAGCATCGAGACATAAAAGATCTTATAAGGATCTGGGGGAGGCGCTTTATCAAATGGATTTCGAATTGATTTGATAAACGGCTTATGAAATGTATTATGTTTGATGAGCGGAATTGAGAAAATTATACATTTGGTTTGTGAAACCATTTTGTGATTTGATTCAGAATTAGCTTGTGAACTATGATGGTTGTTATTGTGAGTTTGTTTTAGTGCTCAATATCTCTATGAGCCTATTGAGAGACTTGTGAGTATGCATATTAATTGAGGATATTTTTGTGGGTTGAGCCACTGGCAATATAGATGGAGACTAGTCAAGGAGAATCTTAATCGACCTGTCACCGGGCATTATACATATTTGAGCACGAGTTTGGTCAATGGATAGACTATTGACATGTTACTTACGATTGGCCAATAAAATGGATCATTAGTATGTGAATTTGATGAGATTGATTAATGAACTGAACCATTGAGATTTGTTATGATATTATTGATTTAATGAATGTTTATCTAATTATATATTATTATATTAAAACGATATAATTTATTTTTATTTTGTATGTGTTAAGTTAAGATTGAGATAAATAAGTATTGATATTGTCTTATAAAATGCATAGTGGTTGCTCGAAATGTTTAGAAGAGATACACAATATTCAATCAGCTATGGTTGCTTATTTCTTTCCTTTCCAATCTTTTTAGTTTCCTCAATTAGTACCCATTAGTACAAGAGTGTTGATGGAGAATTTAAAGAGTTGGATTTCTTTTTAGGTATGATTTGAGATTGCGTTTTTCAAGTGAAGAGATTGGTGGTCATGTCACTGCCCCTATTCCTATAGAATTTGGAAAATGTCATTTGTTGGCATCAGAGCTTAGCTTATGATTTTCATGGGTAAATTTTTTAGGACGTGTGCTGAGATTGTGTGATGGTTTCTAATGAATTAATCTTGTAAGTGTTAGTGGGGACATACATGGGAGGATCCTTTGGTAAAAACGCAAAGCATTCAGCCTTTGCATAGATATCCTATTGATGAAGCATTTCGTGTTTCCTCTCCTCGTTGTATTTCCTCTTGGGAGCTAATGATCCCACAATGCCGAGCCAACTTCAGAAATAAATTAATTGATCATCGTGTAATATTGTACTTGAATTGTTGCGGTTGTGAAATTAAGCATTGTAGTGAACATGTTGCATGTCTAGTCAAGAGCCACTTGAAGAAAGTGAGTCTTAAAGATCCCACAGTTGACTTCATGATAAACTATTAGGAAGCACGGAGAGTCTTGGAAAGCTTCAAAGCTCATGCCGGGCTGATTGATCTTATTCATCTCAATGAGGTACTTCTAAAAGAATTGAGCATCGTCCTCATGGTTGATGTTTTGGAGTAGCACCGACAGATTATCAACTCGTTCTACCAAAAAACAATGGCAATCTTTTAAGGGTACAATGTAGTGATGACTGCTATTTTCCAGGAATTGTGGACTGTTGAGAGATCCCAAATGTCATGCGTGAAGTTCTTTTGTTTGGATGCAAAATATCTTTAACTGGCTGGCTTTGCTCTATCAGGAAATGGTTTTGTAATTCAACAGCATTCTAAATACTTAAATCATTGGTTAAACTTTTATTTTCTTTCTTCATTCCGGCATGAATTCTATAAATCCGAGAAAAAGAAAGTTAGCCATGTGGACCAATGCTATCATATCCCATTAACGGTAAGCACAATCCAGTGAGTAGAATCGAATATTTCTTTTCATTTTTGGCCGATCAATTAAAGAATGTGCTTAAATTCGATCTTGCCAAGCATGCGATGTTATATTACGTTAACCGGCTTGACTAAATCACCGTCCAGAGAAAAAGAAAGAGGAACAGGCAAACTATATAAAGTAAGGTCATGGTGTAAATTGACAGAGCAAGTTTACCATACGAGGTAATGGCCAAACAAAATAAATTACTCTAAAAAGGTATAGCAAAGATAAAATTAAACATAAAAAGTGTGATAACATAATTAAAGTTACGTGAATTATGTGATCGACAAGGGTAGCATGCAATTCCAGTCAAAACAAAACAAAAATGAGAGAGAGAGAGAGAGAGAGAGAGAGAGGACGATCTGAATCTATTTGGATTGAGACATTACAGTTCTCGGTTTTGCTCAGACTTATAAATTTGCAATGGTTGATATATGCTTTGCTTTGCAAGGATGACGAGTCGAGTCTCTTCCTACTCTTCCAATTTTGATTCCTTGTTAACTTGCCAAGGATCAATGCTCATGGGAGTCTCTTATCACAGTTCATGTTTTACAATATCAGGAGCGGAGAATTTCATAGCTTGAGATCGGATCCGTACCGACGATGCTGGCATTCCGTGGGATAAAAAATGAAGCCAAGTAATGAGTTGGCAAATCGATGATATGGTTGGTAAATATTAAATGCCGCTAGTGATAAAAAAAAGTGACCGATAAGTTGATTGATTAGTCACACTTTAGTAACTTACCAACATGTGTTGACAAAGATCAACATCTATTCATACTTAAAAAAAACTACAAACTATTCTAATATACGAAATTATCAATTTTAAGTTGAGTAGTGTATCGACATTCGTCATTCTATAAAATCAACTAATTTAGGTCATTACCAAAATCTTATCTTGATTAATTTTTGAAAAGTACCAACATTTCTTTATAGTCTCAAGATTATTAACTATTCTGATAATGTACGAATGTTTATTTCTGCGGCTTACTTAATTCTGAAGTTACTAACTTTTGTTCGAAATTACCAATCTTGATAATGCACCAACATTCATCGCATTGAGATAGCCACTAGTTTTAGTTATTTACCAACCTCTTATTTTGTTTGCCTTTGATAAAGTACAACGCCTGTTTTTATAACCTAGGGACATTATCATACCTAATCCATTTATTAAAGGAGAACTAACAGAACAGCTACTGCCATTCCATGGTCCCTAACTTAAATTTTGAGTTTTTTAGAGAAGGAATTAGACCCACAACCATTAATTCCTGAGCCAAAAACAAATAAATGTCCGTGCCGCTGAGTCAAACTCTAGTAGGTAAAAATGTTCCAACATTTCTTTGTATTTTCATGATTGTCAATTACTTTATCTACGAACCAACATTTACTTTTGTGGCTTACCAACACCTTTGAAGCTACCAACTGTTAATCTCTCTCTCTCTCTCTCTCTCTCTCTCTCTCTCTCTCCAAAGTAACTAACTTTGAATTGAAACTACCAACCTTACAACTATTGATAGGGGTGAGCAATGGTTCAAGGTTGATCATGGGCCGGCCCAAACCGGTCGATCCCGGTTGAGTTTTTAAGACAACTGAGTCGGTCCTTGGTCCTAAAATCTCTAACCTGGTATTATGCGGGTTGGTCCTTGGTCCTGGAATTTTGGGTTTATCCAACCCGGACCAACCCAACATATATTATACATAATATATATAAATATTTAAAATGAGATGGACTGACTAAATCGCCTTATATAATACAGATATGAGTTTTACTCAGGTGCATACATAATACATACTATGAAGTGTCGAGAGCTCGGGAGTAGAGAGGCCATTCTTTCTTCTTTTTCTTGTCGAGCCCTAATTTGACAAAAGGACCTCGCTAGCGTCGTCGTCACCCTTGCACCTCATCGCTTGCCTCGACCTTACTCGTCTCAGTCTATCCTCGCCTTGGCCTCAATTTTGGCCTCCTAGCTGTCCTAGGTTGACCCTAGAATCGGATTGAATGCATAGGGTCGGTCTGGTCCTCGGTCCTGCTCAACATGGTCATCCTTGGTCTTAAAAATTGAGGACTAACACTATACGAATTGGTCGTTGAGTCAGGTGCTGGATCGGACCAACCCGGCCCATGCTCACCCCTAACTATTGATGTACCAAAATTTGTCTTGTTTAAGATGCCAACTAATTTTTGTCATTTAATTTGTACCAACATATGTCAAATAATATGGGAAAATTGCTATTTCAATCTTAAACCTATAACGAATTCCATAACACCTGTCCTTTTAGTAGATTTAATGTATTCCTAAATCATCAAGTAGAAATCCAATTAAGTCTTCTTGATTAAGACTTGCTTGGAATTACTGACGAAGCGATCTAGTCACGGTTAGAGATTTGAAAGGACGATGATTTGCTTATTCTTTGAACTTTCTAATTTGTTTCTTCCTTTTTTCTTTCCTTCTGGTTATGGTTTGTCAACAACCTCTGGTTACTCGCATGGACAATCTACTGTTCGCCAGGCGTCCT
Source organism: Melaleuca alternifolia (assembly GCA_019926035.1). Taxonomy (NCBI): domain Eukaryota; kingdom Viridiplantae; phylum Streptophyta; class Magnoliopsida; order Myrtales; family Myrtaceae; genus Melaleuca; species Melaleuca alternifolia. The sequence continues at coordinate 3,320,927 of JAGKPW010000144.1, forward strand.
TCCCAGTACTGTTCGTTTCGAGAGTGATGCACTGCTGGTCGGATAATTTGTCTCGCTCTCGCTCGTATTGGTCTCAAGCTCGACGGCCATGGAAGAGGAGTGGCCGAGCCCGCAAAAACATGGACGGCCCATCGCCTTCGAGATCGCTGAAATCTCAATGAGCTCGTCTTCAACAGGTTAGATTCAGTCAAGCACGCCAGCAAATATACAAAACCGGTAAGCGCCTTAATTTCATAGAAAGTAATTAAGGCCACGTTCACGGTGTTACATCAGGTTACAATTAACAGCAAAATCTAAATTTCTTTCCTTTTCCCGTCCACAAGTTTAATGAATCCCACAAGTCGAGTGTTGGGAAAACCTTACACGGGTGGCAGATTAATGCACGTCGCAGTCAATGGTGCTGCACTCAAAAGTATGAGACCAAGCTCGGTGGTCAACCGAAGCCTAAGAGACTTAACTCCACTTGTTTCTTGGACGGAAGAAATGGCCATTCGACGAAACTCTACACGACAGATTGTGATGTGTGCCTAATTCTTCTATTTTATTATATAAAACAGATAAAGATTCATGAACCTTTAAAAGAAAGCAGATACCAACTATCAACGATTCATAGATCTCATGAAAACAGAGAAATGCGATGTCTTAACCCAATCAAGATCAGCTCATCTTTGTTTTATTTTTCATTTAGAAAAGAACTGTCGACCATCGTCAATCATGTCACTCAAATAATTTGCATTACATAATGAGTTACGCAAGTTGAACAATGTTCTCATTTTCATGAAAAATAATGTTAATGAACTGCTGTGTCATACTAACGGTGGATGCATCTTGTATGGTTGTTTTTTGTTTCTGCTAGCCCTTTTTTCTGTATTGTTAATTACTGTTTATAGCACTACCATATGAGGTTTGTGCAATCCTGTTTCTTTTTCCCCGGAACAAGGCATTAAGACAATCCAGTTAGGGTAAACAATCATTGTAAAGTATTCCTATTTTGAATTTTACGACGTACATAGTGCTTTTGATATGCTGATTCAGATCGACACAGAAAAAAAATCCACTTTTACGCAGTAAGACTTTGCATATACGACTTGATATAATGATGTGAGTGACCCTTAATTACTCGTTATGACTTTCAACCTCCTAGGATTTTTATTTTTATTTTTTTGGTTTTGGTGGTGTAACTAAAGAACTCTCACTTCATTAGAGCCTAATAACCAATATTAGTAACAAACACGAATTTTCCGCACCAGCAGCACAGAAGGCGAAGTAGCTGAATATATTAGTAAATAGATGGAGACAAGAACAGGAGATAAATTAAACTGTAACCCTAGTTAATTTTCTTTTTTGGGGAATTATTGAACATTTCTCCGAAGGCATAGAAAAGAAACTAAAAGTGGGCCAAAACGATATGAAACTTGAACACTGTTCAATTACAAAGCTACCGTTGCAGAGTCAAGCCAGCACGGTAGAAGCTTGAGTTATATCACGACTTGGGCCACTCCAGTCATCACAGACTAGCTAGAATATCATTTCACTCTAGTTTGATTAAAACCCAAAACCATTTTCATTCTAGTTCAAAGCATGCCAATTTCTTCACCCAACCGGCTTACCTCTTCTACGTAGTCTTAATTGTCCATGAAGTCAGTTGTACGTAAGAAATTATTATAGCTTAATGTTTCATCACATGACTTGAAACGAGGTGGTCCTGCTTCTGGTAAATCTATAATGAACCCATAATCACTCAGAAACAGTTCTTACAATGTCAAGAGTGCCTTAAGTGCATTTGTCGAGGCTCTTTCAGTAGTTTACTTTGTTAATGGCGTTTTTATCTTTTTCCTACCTTCGTATCCATCGCATTAATGAGCCACAGTTTGGTCTCTATAAGCCGGATTTTTGTTGCCTTTCTAGGAAAATAGATTGTGCGAGAATATGTTTTGCCTGTTGTGATTCGGGGCTAGTCTCCCTGTTACTAAATCTTGACTCTGGTGTACTAATCACAACATGAAAGCAGAGATCAGCAAATCAAATGATTTAAAATTTGATGAAAACAGAGTATTTTCACTAAGCTGCCATAAAAGGGAAGTTCAGCAATACATATTCATTGAGCTTCTTAAGCAGTGGAAATTGAGCTAAATCTGGTAAGTAGGCGACTACTACGTAGAGCAGGATATTAATTGTCATCCGGAACTTACCATCTGTTGGGAGGCCTTACATCCAGAGACACGTAATTTTTGCATTTTTTCTTCAAGTATCACGAGAAGTGTAAGGAGGCATGGAGGACTAATACTATCCCTTGCAGCGTGATTCTTGTGATTCCACAGCATGGCAGGCAATTCTTACGTTCTTCTTCGCGAGAACTGCGAGGAGGGCATGTTGGGAGGCCTTACATCCAGAGACACGTCATATTTGCATTTTTTTTCAAGTATCACGAGAAGTATAAGAAGGCATGGAGGACTAATACTATCCCTTGCAGCGTGATTCTTGTGATACCACAGCAAGGCAGGCAATTCTTACGTTCTTCTTCACGAGAACTGCGAGGAGGGAATGGAAGGACAGAAACTGACCTTGGGAATGCCCTTCTCGTGATACTGCTTCATTGAGTACATCACCGCTGATATAAATAGGAAGCATAGAAGGATCTTTGTCCAAAGGAGAATCATCCAACCCTGTCAAAAACTGAGCTATAGCAGCGATTTCTCGCCTACTCTTTGTATTGTCATCATGTGAAGCTTCTCTTCTCAGGTATCTGGTCTTAAGTACGTCTCAGCATGCAAATGAAAGAAAAGAAAGTTGTTAATCTCTGTCTGTGTGCTGTATAGAGTAATTTTAGCATACGACTTTGTAAAATTTGATAGTTGCATATCCAAATATAACAAATAGTTAGTGTATGATTCAAACCACCATTCATAACTAGCTAAAATTGTCGTCAGAGAACAATTGTTTTAGCAATTTTTTTTTTCAATTCACTAAGATAAATGGTAGTTTTTTTTTTTTTTTTAATTTCATGAATTTCGTGATGCTCTTGCAATTCATAACTGCTATGACCTGTTTCTCACCTCATGCTGCCTTCCGTGCAGATTTGAAAATGGTTGAAGCAGTGAATGCAGCTGACCCCAATGATTGATTCTTCCCATTGACTTGCAAAACAGTTGTTGAGATCTGATGCTGGAAGCCCGATATCTGAGCCTAGGGAAAGTTTCAACGACTGAAGCTACTGATTGTATCTTCTTATTGATATTCGGATGGTTTGATCTCGTAAGAGAGCAAGGAATTGCAAATTTTGAACTCGACTGAAGATAGAGTTTCTCTAATAATGACCTGAGTTCAGGCTGTTACTGAGAACAGAGGAAGCAATGGTGCCGAGAGCAGAGCAAGCAGAGAGCGAGCACTCAGTCTGTGCACACGAGCTTGACTCACCTGTTAATAATTCCATAGAAGTAAAAGGAAAAGGATGACTTCAAGAACAACGGCTATCTTGTTTAGTTTGTTAATTCTGTTCTTGACAACTGTCAGTTGTTAAGCCCTGTAACAAGAGCATTCGTCTCTAAGCTTGTACTACAAATACACAGAGTAGAGCTAACCCATTTGGTTAATGCTCTCACTGAAATACATCAATTGAAGCAGAGGAATATCTCTTAAGATTCCTCTTCGTCTTTCTCAGCTTCATAGAAGTTCTTCGTATTCATCATCTTCATCTTCTTGAATACTTCACATCTTCTTCGTCTTCAATGCTGATTCTTCTTCTTCACACATAAACTCAATTCCTCACATGGTATCAGAGCTTCTCCTGAGAGCATTAACCAAATGAGTTAGCTCTACTCTGTGTATTTGTAGTACAAGCTTAGAGATGAATACTCTTGTTACAGGGCTTAACAAACTGACAATTGTCAAGAACAAAATTAACAAACTAAACAAGATATACGTTGTTCTTGAAGTCATCCTTTTCCTTTTACTTCTATGGAATTATTAGCGGGTGAGTCAAGCTCTTGTGTGCACAGACTAAGTGCTCGCTCTCTGCTTGCTCTGCTCTCGGCACCATTGCTTCATCTGTTCTTAGTAACATCTTGGCGCTTGCTTGTAGCTTTAACATCCCCCGCAAATTGGGAAGGGATCGATAGACCATGCCCAATTTGAGTCGAATGTGGTAATGAGAAGGCCGGGACAAGGCCTTAGCAAAAATGTCAGCAATCTGATTAGCACTTGATATATATCGTAGAGTAAGAGAGCCGGAAGACATTTTTTCTCGGACAAAATGATAATCAACTTCAATGTGTTTGGTGCGAGCATGAAGAATCGGATTAGCAGTGAGGGAGATGGCAGACTGATTATCACAATAGAGTAACGCTGGAGAGAATAGAGAAATACCAATATCTCTTAGAACAAACGTTATCCAAGTAAGTTCAGTAGTGGCTGAGGCAAGAGCCCAATACTCAGCTTCGGTGGAGGATCGAGAAACAGTTGGTTGTTTCTTGGCTACCCAAGAAATGATATTGGAGCCAATGTATGTACAGAAGCCAGTTGTAGAACGTTTGGTTGTACACAACCAGCCCAATCAGCATCTGAGAAACCATAGAGATGCATGGAACTGTGAGTATGAAAAGAGATACCAAGATGGATAGTTCCTTTGACATAACGAAGAACTCGCTTGAGCTTAAGAAAATCACCAAGTGTTGGATGCCGCATTCTCTGGCACAGCAAATTAGTAGCATATTCAAGATCAGGACGCGTGATTGTGAGGTACTGGAGGCCACCGACAAGACTTCTATACTCAAGAGGATTGTGGAGAGGCAGCTCATCATTTTTCATGACTATAGGTCTCATGCATAAAGGAGTAGAAATAGGCTTATAATCAACCATACCAGCTTTAGTCAGAAGATCTAAAGCATATTTAGTTTGACATAGAAAGAGATCATTGGCTGTACGTGTAGCTTTAATGCCAAGGAAATAATGAAGATCCCCGAGGTCTTTCGTGTGAAATTGAAGACTAAGAGAAGTGATCAACTCATCAAGTAACTGAGCAGAACTGCCAGTCAAAATGATATCATCGACATAAAGGAGTAAAAGAACAGTATGTTGTCCTTTGTGAAGAATGAAGAGAGAGGGATCAGAGGAGCTGCAAAGAAAACCAACCTCAAGGAGATAGTTGCTGAACTTATCAAACTAGGCATGTGGAGCTTGATGAAGTCCATATAAAGACTTTTTGAGAAGACATACAGATTGAGGCTGCTGAGGATGAATAAAACCAGGGGGCTAATCCATATAAACTGTTTCTTGCAAGCGTTTTTGACATCAAGTTGCCTAATGGACCAGTGTTTCATCATTGCCACAGATAATAATGAGAAAGCAGAGAGCAAGCACAAGATGTTAAAGCTACAAGCAAGCACCGAGATGTTACTGAGAACAGAGGAAGCAATGGTGCCGAGAGCAGAGCAAGCAGAGAGTGAGCACTCAGTCTGTGCACACAAGAGCTTGACTCGCCAGTTAATAATTCCATAGAAGGAAAAGGAAAGGGATGGCTTCAAGAACAATGAATATCTTGTTTAGTTTGTTAATTCTGTTCTTGACAACAGTCAGTTTGTTAAGCCCTGTAACAAAGAGCGTTCGTCTCTAAGCTTGTACTACAAATACACAGAGTAGAGCTAACTCATTTGGTTAATGCTCTCAGTAGAATACATCAATTGAAGCAGAGGAAATCTCTTAAGATTCCTCTTCGTCTTTCTCAGCTTCATAGAAGTTCTTCGTATTCATCATCTTCATCTTCTTGAATACTTCACATCTTCTTCGTCTTCAACTCTGATTCTTCTTCTTCAAACATAAACTCAATTCCTCACACAGGCAAGGTTCCTTCTCTAACTAAAATGGTTATCTCTTATTGTTCAGGAACTCCGTCATTTAGTTAAATCTTTCAGGGAAAGGACACCTGAGTGTTTGGGCTTCTGAGTCAAGGACCTCTTCTCATTAAAGAGACTCCAGACAATAAGCTCTGGTGAAGCTGCGCGCCAAGTCAGGAAGCAAAGCCAAGTCTGCTGTAACCTGGTGCTGTTGCAGCTCGGCACATAAAGCTTCCTCTTGATTGTCATTCTATGAACATACTTCATGCCACATCTCAAAGGGGAGAGGCTGCCGCATGAGTCTGCAATGCAGAGACTAGTTGAGAGATTGGTGTGATACGCAATTAATATGCAGGCCTGGTCCAGATGATGGTGGCGCAAATGGTCAAGTTCCCCGATGCCTCATCTCGCCAAAAGTGCTCAATCCCGTTAGCAACTACCCTCACTTCATCGACCTCTTTCGCACTGACCTGCACCCTTGTTTAATTTATGGATATTGATGACATTGCAGCGGTAACCTGCTTACACCAGAGGAAATTGCATGGTTTAAGACTTTGACTGGGCTAAAGGATTTGTTCTGGAGAAGAATGCAGACCGGCTATCTGTCTATATCACCAACGATGGGTCAAGAGCCCAAATAGAACTAGTTCTAAAGCCATCACTAAGGGAAAAATAGTGTATCGCAAATCGAATCAAGAAAATCACACAAAAAAAAGAAGATGACGTAAAGGTTTTACTTAGGTTAACCCAAATTAGAGCTATGTTCGAGTTTCACTATATTTGTGACGGCAAAAAGGTTACAAGAATCTCTCATAAAGTAAAATATATAGCAATAGTAAAATAGGCTCAAACCCTAAACCCATTAATTCCTATTTTATCCCACACTAAAAATGAAACATAAATATATATCCTATTTCCACACTAAAATAGGAAACATAAGCGGAACCCCGTCATTTCGTGCATAAGGTTTATAATCTGTTGGTTCATACTTTGATTTCTCTAAGTTCATGTGTACGTGCGCAGTATGAGAAATAAAGGTATTCGCCAACTCCAACAATCACAAGAGCGAGACTCTAGTGAGGCTACGTTGATGCATGGCTTTACCACATTGAAGCTACAATGTCAACTTATGAGAGGCCAATCATCTACGCTAGCATCTTGTTCCTGTGATAGACTCTGGAATTAGTATGTGATCATGTATAATAGTTATATACCTCGTGTGGACTTTTGAAATAACTTGTCGTTGGTGACATAAACCTTGCTATGATACAAAAGCTTGGAATAAGAATTTATACCAGAAAATCGAGTTGATTCAAATTGTACCTACATCAAGGCTCAACTTGATTGTCATATTTTCCATTTTTTTTTGCTAGAATCATATTATTCTGTGGATGCGCCTTTTATGTTTAATTTTATTTTTGCTATACCTGCATAGATATATATTTATTTTGACAATTACCTTATATGTTTAATTGGCTTAGCCAATGTACACCCTAATCTCACCTTATGCTGTATGCAATCCTTCTTGTAACCTGGATGATGATTGAGCCAACCCAATTAACAAAATTGCATGTTCGGCAAAACCAAATTAAGCATGTACATTAAAATAATCACCAAAAAATGGAAATATCTGATTCTTTTCACTAGATCATCCTTATCATTAAAGCGATATAACAGTGTGAAACCTAATTACTTTCTATAAAAAAGTTGATGTTATGGATTTTCTAGATTTTGTTCATATGAACGATGGAATTTAACCTCATTTGGACCTAACATTCGACACTAATATCAAGCAAGTAGGTTTCATATTTTAGTCAGCAATTGGAGATAAGAACCATTGAAAAATTAGGTAAATAAAATTAAATTGCCTTCCCATTAGCGCACTGATCTACATGAATAATTTTTTTTCTCGGATTATTAGAAATTTTGTCCAAACGAAGTAGGAAAATAAAAGTTCAACGAAAACTTTATGAATCTGGAAAGCCGTTGGATTACAAAAGCACCTCCAACAGAGCAAATCCAGCTCTACATAAGCTCGAGTTTTGCTGCTTTGGCCACTCCAACTCTTTCACTCCTTATTTGTCGTCTATGCTGTAATTTTTCAGTGAATTTCCGTTGACTAAAGCATCAAAAAGAGTTCATCAGGTTCACTGGTTTGCTAGTTTGCCCTCCTGTTCTTGTAGTGGATTTTGATGTGCTCATGAAGTCGTGCACGGAAAATGATGAAAAATCAAATAATTCAGATGATGCGCAAAAAGTTGATCTTTCTTTTCTTAAAACCGAAACAAAGTGCTCTGTCCGGGTCGCGAATACCCTCAGTTCATCGACCTTTTTCCAGCTGACCTGCACCCTCGTTCGTTTGTTTAAGAGCAACATATGGCGATGGTAAAAATCATCTTCATCAATAACCCGAGCGCCGCATACCTTGGGGAAGAGATCGTTGCAAGGTTTAGGGGCTTGACTGGGCTGCAGGAGTTCGTTCTGCAGTATATGCTGCCAAGCTACCCGCTAATGGATTTTTCCGAAAGATGCAGCATCATTCATTTGTGAATTTGACATGGATGGCGAAGTCTTGATTGAAGGAGATACTGCGATGACGGGTGGGAAGGTGGTTGAGAGCAGATTAAGAAACTTTTGTTCCACCCGGAACATCTCCCTCTGTTTTCAGCTGCCCGGTCTCGTGGATTGCAGACAGTCCCATTACAGCGTCTGCTCAGATTGGATCTTTGGTGGAGTTGTGAAGAAGCAGTGACAATATATGACTCTCAGGCAGCTCAGACTTTGTAAAAAAAAAAAATAGCGTTGGGAATTACCGAAAGATGATTAGACAAAAATCGCGTCCTATGTTTACTCCTCCTGTACATTCTTCATATGCAGAGAAATTTGATGAAAAAATCATTGTTTCTCTGCATTACACTTACATCTGAAAAAGGTGTAGGAGGAGAAAACATAGAACCCAATTGTGTCCAATAGAGTTTTGGAAGATCCCGACAATTTTTTTTTACAAAGTCTAAGCTGCTCAAGAGTCATTGGTTGTCGATCTGCTTCATCAAAACTACTCCAAAGGTCACATATAAACGAAAAGTTGTTATTGGACCATTCGGGATTGACGTGACCGAGCAGCTGAAAACAGAGAGCAAGTGTTCTCTCAAGCACCTTCCCATCCATTGCAGTACCTCTTTCGATCAAGACCTCGCCTTTTTATGTTGAATTCACAACTGAATGCTGCTGCATCCAAAAGGAAGTTTCACCATATCGATCAAAATCCGCGAAAAGAAGAAATATGAAAGCTCAGTAGATACCTTCTCGACCTATAAATATTGATGTTTCCTTTAGGCCATCGGCATGTCACTTTGATCTCTTCTAGCCCCTGGAAATGACACCTAGAACATCAAATAGCCATAAAATTCAGGCAGTCCCCTGATGGACCCTATGCGGCCCATGTTCGAATTCCCGACCACTCTGACTCCAGCACTATAGCCAGCGGTGACACCACAAAATTGTATCTCTTTTGTTTAGCAGAATCACTCCATAAAAAAGAGGTCTAATATCATTTGTCAAACAGACAAGACTTGACTTTGATGAATTTATGAGATCTTCCTTGAGTAAGCGAATTTCTGTCCTTGTTTTTTTATCCAGGTTATTTGGTGGTGAGCCAAGAAGCCCTCCATCTTTGGCTGGTTTAGGCCATGGGGGTGAACTTCTCCTATTTCGAAATTCTGGTTTAGCTTTAAGCCTTGGTGATATTTATCCTTGATTGGTTTCTTTTATCCTGGATGCTGATTGAGCCAACTCAATTAACAAACTAAAACATTGCATGTTTGGCGAAAATCAAATTGAGCAATTCATTAAAGTAATCGGCCAAAATGGAAACAATTGATTCTTCTCCCTATTATCCTTATCAGTGTGAGCTGTATTAATTTCTATACAAATATAGATGTTTTGGATTTTGTAGATTTTGTTTATTTTAACAACCGAATCTAAGCTCATTTAAAGCCTAATATTTGACACTAATAACAGACAAGGCAGCTTCCATATTTTAGTCAGCAATTGGAGGGGAAGAGGACATTAAAGATGTCCTAATTTTTGTACGGCACTCATTGGGATATCAAAACTTTCTGCTGAATCACTTAAGTGCTATATTGGAGAAAACATGATCACTTAAGTCCTTTGCAATAAATTTTTTTTAAGTTATTTGTCTATAAATGTTTATATTCCAATATGACTTTTTTAATTAATTATATATAATTACATGGCTTTTCGTTTTAAACGAAAAGCCAACTTGGAAATTCCGTTCACTTGCTCTCCTTTTAATTGCTCATCGAACATGCAATGTTTTATTACATTAATCGGGTTGATTCAATCATCCTCCAGAAAAACACTAGGTAAGTTCAGGGTGTAAATTTGGCTGAGCCCAATTAACCAAACAAGGTAATGGCCAAAATAAGTAAATATCTGTACAAGGTATATAGCCAAAATAAAATTAAACATAAGAGGTGCATTGATGGATATATGATTCTGACACCCCCCCCCCCCCCCCCAAAAAAAATGCAAAATATAACATTCAAGTTAAGTAACATGCTTTTTCAGGAAAAAGGAGAAACTTTCGTTACTTGTGCTGCCCATTTATAGAACAGAAGTTATGTGAATTATATGATTTACAAGAGCAGCATATCTTTTCTGGTAGATAAACAGGAAAAGGTGGAAAAAAGAGATTGGTAATCTGAATCTGATCGGGGTTGAGACATTTTATTTTGCTAAGATGCGTAGATCGTCGATGGCTGATGCATGCTTAATTTCTTCTACAAGGAGAGTCTCTTCCCTTTTTCACTCTTCGAATTGTCATTGTTTGTTCACTTCCCAGGCATCGATGCTCATGGAAGTCTTCCTATCACACTACACGTTCTACTATATCGGAAGTAAAGAATTTCACAGTTTAAGACGGAACTCATAGAAACGTTGGGGTGAAAAATGGAACCCAATTATATTAAGGTGTATCGATGATATGGTTGGTAAATGCTAAATGCCGCTAGAATTAGAAAAGTGATCGATAACTTGCTCAATTAGTCATGCATTAGTAACTTGTGGGGGTTCTGACAAGTACCATTATTTATTCATACTTCGAAATTACCAACTCTTTTAATAATCCGCCAACATTTATTTTTATTGCACATCAATGCTGTGGAAGTTAGTAATTTTTATTCGAAATTACCGATGTTAACTTAAATAGCGTGCCGACGTCATGCTAAAGAATATAGACTAGTTTTAGTCACTTACCAGCCTTTTATCTTCTCGATTTTGGAAAGTACCGATGTTTCTGCATAGTTTCAGGATTATCAACTACTTTAATTACCTATCCACATTTATCACTGTGGCTTACTGAAATCTTGATGGACTGGGTTCTGTTCCCATCCTTAACGACGCACCAACATTCATCTCATTAAGGTTACTGAGAAATGTGAGGCGGAACCGTGGAAGGTACCTATCTGTCACTGTTAGTAATTACTGGGGGCAAATAAGGTTAAATTTGGTCAATTATACCAGCAAATCTACAACATCCAGAAGGGACTTAATTTCATAGCAAATAATTAAGAAGGGCAAAATTGGATAATTCTTTCTTCCATCGATGAGATCAAGCGAAAGAGACAACTCGATCTTGCCAAAATGGAAAAACTTTAATTGTAGCAAATCAATACATGCCACAGTCGATGCTGCTGCACTGAAAAATATGAGACCAAGTTTGAAGATCAACCAAATCCTGAGATTTAACTCCACTTGTTTCCTGAACAGAAGAATTGGTCATTCAACAAAACTCTATCCGATAAGTAATGTTCTTCATCTAATCCTTGTTTTTTTTTTTTTTTTTATAGATGAGCCAGATAAAGAACTCATGATCCTTTTAAAGAAAGCGGATGTCGACCGTCGACAATTCACAGATCTCAGCAAAGCACAGAAAAGCGGTTTCTCAAATCAATGAAGCTCAGCTTGTCCTTTTCATGCTACCATTCTCATTTTCATGACAAAAAATTGTTATTGAAGTCTGGAGTGTCGTACTATCAATGGAGGTTTGCACATTCCTTTATCTTTTTTCCTCCGAACAAGGTGTAAGACAATCCAGTTTAGGTAAAACAGTGTAGAGTATTCCTATCTCTAGTTATTCTATGTACATAATTCGCTTGATCTGCCGATTCTGATAGACACAGAAAAGAAAGAAATGTCCAATTTCACTCAGTAACTTTGCATATATTACTTAATTTAATAGTGTGAGTGTGACCTTTAATTCCTAATTGTAAATTTCAAAGTCCATCTGGATTTTTTTTTTTCGTGGTGTAACTACCCAAATCTAACCTCATTTTGAGCCTAACAATCAAAATGAGTAGCAAACATTCACTTTCCATATTTGTAAATTAATGGAGATACGAGCAAGTGTAATAGTAGGTAAGCTAAATTAAACTGCCACCCTAGCTGATTTTTTATTATTATCTCGGAATAGATGTGTTAAGAGTATTATTGAGAAGCAGTCTATGGCCAATGACAAGCCGAAGCAGATTACCAATGGAGAGCAGAAGACTATATCGACTAAAGTCAGCAGTAAAGAGTCGAAGAATGGTGTGAGCATAGTAAGCTCAGTTGTGAAGAACAGAGTCAACCATACGAGAGTCAATGATTAAACTGTAGTCAGTTTTCTGTAACTACATTCAGTTAGTTAGGTTTACAAGTCAGTTGAATAATCTGTAAATAAAAGAAGAGCCGGCAGAGAGAATGTAAGTCGTGCTCTTAGATGTAATCATCTTCTTCGTTTGAGTATACACAAAGAATATTCATTACTCTCCTTCGTATCTTCATACCATCTTCATCTCTGCTTCTGCTTGTTGTATACTCTGTTTTGTTCATTTCTGCTTTAGCCTTGTTCTTCTATATGGTATCAGAGCCTTCTTTAAGAGCACAACAAAAATGGCTTCAAGAACCACAAAATATCCTTTCCCCATCCATGTTAATATCTCGAATTTTGTTACAATCAAATTGGCTATAGACAATTTCTTGCTTTGGCAAGCGCAATTCCATAGGTTCTTGAAAAGTCAAGAGCTATTTGGTTTCATCAGTGGTGAAATTCTGCCACCTACTCGATTGCTGCGTATTGAAGATAATGGATGTGATTATGAAGTTGTGAATCCAGACTATACTGATTGGGTAAGAACAGATCAACTCATCTCATCTTGGATCGGTGGAGCAGTGTCTGAAAGCATTCTGAGCATCATTATTGGTTTGGAAACAACGCATGAGGTATGTCAAACTTTGCTTAATAGATTCACATAGAAATCAATTGCGAGAGAATTTGAGTTAAGAGGGAAGCTCTAATCATGTCAAAAACGAGATAGAACTTTGTCGGTTTATCCCAAGGAGTATAAAATGATCTGTGACCAATTGAATGCGATAGGCAAGCACTAGATGAGATCACAAAGATGTTTGGTGTACTAGAGGGTTTAGGCCCAGAGTATGAGAGCTTTAGAATAACTATATATTGTCTAAAGCCACAACCGGAGTATGATGAGGTACTCTCTCAGTTAGAGAGATTCGAAACAAGATTACAAAGCTACTCTTGTAATCTACATAACTCTAATCTAGCCTATCTTGGACAAAGAAAATCCCGAGTTAATAAAAAAGATGAGCAAGGTGAAGAATCTGAATGGCAAACTTCAGCTCTTGAAGGTACAAGAGTTAATAGTCATAGAGGTCGTGGCTATGGTAGAGGTTCTTTCAATAACATAAATCGTAGCTATGGGGTTTCTGGAAGGACCATGAATTACAGGCCAAACAACTTGGTTCATGAGCAAGAGGCATATCGTACTAAGCCATATAATAACTTCTCTAGTTTTGGCTATGGATTAGGATTTCGACCATATGTTGGTGCTTCTCAAAGGTACCAAAGTATCAAATCTTTTCCACTGCAAAACTGACATCTCATAAATATGTACAGGATGATAAATCAGCAGCTAGTGTTCAGCTGGAATGTCAGATTTGCAAACGTCCAAGGCATGATGCACTTCATTGCTGGTATAGATTTGATAATTCTTATCAAGTTGAGGAGATACCAACAGCTTTAGCTGCAATGCATCTCAAAGATGTAGGAGGTAGTGAATGGTATCCAGACACTGAAGCAACAGCTCACATTACTGCCAATGCTGATATGCTTCATAAATCTACTCGATATAATGGCAATGATACTGTTATGGTTGGAAATGGTTCATGCTTGCCTATTACATTTACTGGAGATACTGTGTTACATACTCAGCTAGATACATTACCTTTGAATGATGTGCTTATAGTCCCTGAAATTAAGAAAAATCTCTTGTCAGTTTCCAAATTGACTGATGACTATCCATGTTCATTTGTGTTTGATAAAAATGGGGTCTACATTAAGGACCATCAAACCAACACAACATTGATGCTGGGCAAGAAAGTTAAAGGTCTTTATCGAGTGGACCAACCAACCACAGTGGCCTACTTCACTCAGAGACACAAAACTGTGGGAGAAGATGTTTGGCATCATAGGTTAGCTCATACAAATATGAAAGTATTGAAGTATTTGCAAACCCAGAAGTTGATTTCTTGTAATACCAAGATACAAACTCAATGTTAGAGTTGTCAAATTGTTAAGAGTAGTGCTTTATCCTTTTCAGTATCAGACTCTATATCTTTGAGACCCTTAGAGAATTTATTGTGATGTTTGGGATCATTCTCCAGTAAATTCTGTTGAACAATTCAAGTATTATGTCATTTTTGTGGATAATTGTTCTCGGTATAACTGGCTTTACCCAATGAAGTTGAAGTCAGACTTTTATGACATCTTTGTCATGTTTCAATGACAAGTAGAAAGTCAATTTGATTGCAAGATCAAGTATTTTCAATGTGATGGTGGAGGTGAATTCATGAGTCAAAAGTTTCAGCTTCACTTAAAAAATTGTGTCATTATACAATACATGTCTTGCCTCACACCCCTGAACAAAATGGAGTTTCTGAGAGGAAGCATAGGCATGTTGTTGAACTTGGATTATCCATGTTTTATCATGCTAGAACCCCACTAAGATTCTGGGTAGATGCATTTGTTACAGCTAACTATCTTATTAATCTCCTTCCTACACCAAAGCTGCAAATGCAATCTCATTATAGCAAGCTTTATCAAAGATAGCCAACTTATGATCACCTCAGGGTTTTTGGCTGTACCTGCTATCCTTGCCTTCGACCATATACTCAAAACAAGTTTGATCCACGATCACTTACATGTGTTTTCTTGGGTTATAGTGAAAGACATAAAGGTTATAGATGTCTCCTACCCACCACTGGTCGTATCTATATTAGTAGACATGTGGTGTTTGATGAGAAGTTCTTTCCATTTACCAAGTTAGTATCGACTGACTATGCTCAACATACAACCTTGTATCATCTCTGGCTCAAGGAAGTTACACTTCTTGATGATACTAGTAGAGAATCTATGGCAAACTCATCAGCATCAGCACTTCCTTCACAATCTGTGTCATGTGTGCCAAGTTCAGTCAACAATCTCATGCCAGCAGCATCATTGTCTGCTCCTCCTCCTAAGCTCATATCTTCACCATGTGTTATTCAAGATCAGACAACTATCTCACATGCCAGTGAGTTATCACCTGCTGCTGTCCATGCTCCCCTTGAGCAGTCATTAGTTTCTTTTGCCATATCACCAGGTACAATTTCTACTCATCCTATGCAAACAAGATCAAAGTCTGGTATTGTGAAGCCAAATTCTAAATATGCTTGCTTAGCTGAGTATAAAGTTCCTTCTAAGCCTAAGTCAGTTAAATCAGCTCTAGTTGATCCAAGTTGGCATTCAGCAATGAAAGAAGAAATGGATGCCCTATATAAAAATCAAACTTGGATTTTAGTCCCTCGCACCCCACAAATGAATGTAGTAGGCTGCAAGTGGATATTCAAAACCAAGTTAGCTTCATATGGTAGTCTTGATATACTAAAGGCTTGGCTAGTGGCCAAAGGTTTTCACCAAGAGGAGGGCATTGATTTCACAGAAACTTTCAGTCCAATTATTAAGCATGCAACTGTGCGTATAGTTCTTACTGTGACCTTACAAAACAACTGGTTGATTCATCAACTAGAAGTTAAGAATGCATTTCTACATGGCACTTTAACTGAGACTGTGTATATGGAGCAACCTTCAGGCTTTATGGCTCCTCAGTATCCCCAACAGGTTTGTCTTCTCAAAAAGTCATTATATGGTCTTCGACAAGCACCTCGTGTTTGGTTTGACAAGTTTAGTAACTTCCTCCTTGAAGCTGGGTTCTTTCGTAGTACAATTGATCCATCACTCTTTGTTCTACATGCTGGGTCAGATACAATTCTTCTACTTCTTTATGTGGATGATATTATTTTAACTGGGAGACTCAACTACTGAATGAGTTTATCAAATCTCTAAGCTTACAATTTCATATGAAAGACCTTGGTTCTCTTCACTATTTTCTTGGCATTGAAGTTCAGCGTACTACTGCTGATCTCTTCATGTGTCAAACCAAGTATGCCCTTGATCTTCTCACTCAAGCCCACATGAAGGATTGTAAGCCAGCATCTACTCCTTTGTCTCAAAAGACCATGGTGTTGGTCAATGATGATAACATTCTCTCCAATCCATCTGAATATAGAAGTCTAGTTGGTGGTCTCCAATATCTCACTAATACTTGGCCTAATATTGCCTTTGCCACTAATCACTTATGTTAGAAAATGCATCTGCCTACTGTTGGGGACTTCAATAAACTCAAAAGAGTACTTTGTTATGTCAAGGGTACCATTCAGTTTGGCCTTTTCCTTCATACTCATACTTCATTACATCTTTATGGCTTCTCTAATGCTGACTGGGCAAGGTGTATCACCACTTGTCGTTCGACTACAGGGTTTTGTATTTTTCTGGGCTCTAATCTGATCTCCCGGGCAGCCAAGAAACAGCCTACAGTCTCTCGTTCATCCACTGAAGCTGAATATAGAGCCCTTGCTTCTGCCACAGCTGAAATTACCTGGATAGGATTTGTTCTGCGTGATATTGGTGTCGCCTTAACCTCACCTAGCAGGCTACTATGTGGCAACAAGTCAGCTATATCTCTTACGGCAAATCCTATACTTCATGCTCGCACGAAACACATTGAAGTCGATTTTCACTTTGTTAGGGAAAAAGTGTCTTCTGGCTCACTTCGTGTTCATTTTATTCCCAGTATTTGTCAGTTGGCTGACATTTTCACCAAACCATTGTCTCGATTAACTCATTTTCCTATACGCATCAAATTGGGACTTGGTCCTCGACCCCTTCCCAATTTGCGGGGGGATGTTAAGAGTATTATTGAGAAGCAGTCTATGGCCAATGACAAGCCAAAGCAGATTACCAATGGAGAGCAGAAGACTATATTGACTAAAGTCAGCAGTAAAGAGTCGAAGAATTGTGTGAGCATAGTAAGCTCAGTTGTGAAGAACAGAGTCAACCATACGAGAGTCAATGATTAAACTGTAGTCAGTTTTCTGTAACTACATTCAGTTAGTTAGGTTTACAAGTCAGTTGAATAATCTATAAATAAAAGAAGAGCTGGCAGAGAGAATGTAAGTCGTGCTCTTAGATGTAATCATCTTCTTCGTTTGAGTATACACAGAGAATATTCGTCACTCTCCTTCGTATCTTCATACTATCTTCATCTCTGCTTCTGCTTGTTGTATACTCTATTTTGTTCATTTCTGCTTTAACCTTGTTCTTCTATAAGATGAACTTGTGTCCGAATGCATAGCAAAGAAAAATCAAAAGTGGGAAGCGTTATGATTCTTGAAAACGGCCGAAAGCACTCAGGCCACTCTATTCGTCACTTGCTAGCTAGAAAATCAGTTCACTCTGGTTTGATTAAGATCCCAAATCAGTTTCATTTCAGTTCAAAGCATCAATTCCAAATTCTTTGCATTACTGTTTTACCTCTTCTATTTGTTGTAGTCGTAATTATTCATGAAATTAGTTATATCTAAAATATGATGAAACTATAAAGTGCCATCAAATGACTTGAAACTAGGTGATCCTGCTTTCTGATAAATCTGTATGATTCCCTAATATTGATGGCTTAAAAAACCGTTGTTACAATGTTACGGAGTGCCTCAAGGGCCCTTGTCAAGGTTTCTCAGTAATTAACTTTGTCAATTGTGTTTTCATCTTTTCCATATCTTTGTTTCCATCACATGAATCAGCTGCAGTTTCCTCTTTAAAAACCGGATATATTCTTGCCTTTCCCAGGGAAACATACTGCGCAAGAAATCTTATCCAGTTATAATTTGTGGCTTGTCTTTCTGTGACCACATCCAGACTCTTGCATGTTAATGACCAATCAAAGCAGATATCAGCAAATCAAACAAGTTAACTTCGATGGTGGCAGACAGTTATGACCATATCAAAGCATAATATCAGCATATCAAATGCATTAACTTCAATGATAACAGACGATTCCCTCTAAGCTGCTATAAAATGGCAGTTCCGCGCTGTGTTTTTTCAATTGTCGAGCTCACAGGAAACAAAGCAATTAGCGTCTTAACCTGTGAAGACTGAGCTAAATCTGGCAAAGTACGCCAATACTACATAGAGCAAAACATTGACTTTGGTCGTCAGGAACGTATTGGAACCATTGGAAGGCCTTATGTCCAGAGCCGCGCGATATTTGGGTTTTCTCTTTCAAGTTTCACGAGCAGTGGGAGAAGGCATGGGACGACTCAAAATGTCCCTTGCAGCGTGATTCCCCTCATACCACCGCAGGGTATGTAGTTGTCTCGTTCTCCTTCACGAGAACTGCTTGGAGGGCATGAAAGGACAAGAACTGATCTCAGAATGCATTACTGTGCTACTGCCTCATGTAATTCATAATTGATGATATAAATGGCTAGCAGAAGCATCTTTATCCAAAGGAAAATCCTCCAGCACTGTCAAGGACCAGGCTATCTGACTGGGAGTAATAGCAGCCATTTCTCAACTACTCTGCGCTTTGCCAATATGTGGATCTTCTCTTCTCAGAGATCTGGTCTGAAGTACGTCTCAGCCTGCAAATGAGAGGAAATAATGCTGTTATTTCTGTTCTATATGCTGTATGTAGTAATTATAGCACATTGCATTATAAAATGACGGTATCATTTTAGAACTATACAAATATTCATAACTCAATCAGAAAATCATGCAAACTACCTTTCATAACTAGCTAAAATTGTTGTTAGGGAACAATTGATCTAGGAATTTATTCTATTATATTCATTAAGATAAGTGGTAGCCGAGTAGCGCTTGTTTTATTTTTGTTTTTTTAGTGTCATGAATTTCAGGATGCTCTTGCAATTTATATTTCTGCACAACTTACGTCATATTGCTATGACCTGTTGCTCACCTGATCCGGCCTTCTGTGCAGATTGCAAATAGTTGAAGCAGTGATTTTGGCCAACACCCGGAGATTGTTTCTTTGATTTGACCTGCAAAGCAGCTGAACTCTGATGCTGGAATGCCGATCTCTGAGGAGCTGAGCGAAGTTTCAATGGCTGGAACTCCCTGAGGGAGGACATCATCTTCTCAACATTCCGCAAGAGCATGGAATGTCAGGTTTTGAACTTGATGGAAGATAGAGTTTATCCAATAATGACCTGAGTCCAGGCAAGGTTCTTTCTCTAACTCAAATGCTTATTTCCTATTGCTTAACAACTATGTCATTTAGTAATAAATATTTGAGAGAAAGGACATTCGATTGATTAGCGCTCCTAGTCAAGGACCACTTCCTAGTACAGAGATCAACCCAGACAATACGGTCCGGTTCCAATGCCGAAGCTTCAGACACCAGAGTACCAAGTCAGGAAGCCAAGTCAAGTCTGCTGTAACTGGCGCTGTGGCGGCCAGCACATAGATGTTTCCTCTTGACTATCATTCTTGGAAGATACTTCTGGCTACATCGCAAAGGGGAGGGGCCACCTGACCAAATCGGCAATGGAAAGACTAGTTCAGAGATTGCTGCAATACACTCTCACTCAGGTGGCGGGTTCCAGATGATGGTGGCACAAATGATGCACGTATACTATTACATACTCAGAAAGGCTGGTCAATCTGTTGCTAAGAGCCATTTTTTTTGGCTCAAGTTCTTCCGTGATCCGTTGTCCAGCCAAAGTGCTTGATCCTGGTAGCAAATATCCTTGGCTTCATCGACCTCTTTCTTGCTGACCTGCACCCTCGTTCATTTGTCAAAGAGAGACTATTAAATATTGATGACATGGCGTCCAATGGTCTCTTGTCTCAGGCCAAAAGCAATTGCAAGAATTGGACTGCGCTGAGGATTCGTTCTAGAGAAGGATGCAGCCAGGCTACCTGCTTATGACAGGTTATTTTAGGTGGCAGAACAAGAAGAGTGTTCCGATCAACAGCGTCATTTTGGCTTCTTGTGGTTCTCTGAAAGAAAACGCAAAATGAATGTAACAGAAGATGTATGCCTCTTCCAGTGGTGCCATGTGAGTGCTCATTGTCTGGCAATTTTCCCACTTGGCACCCGGAGAATGTGTTACCGACTCCAAGCGTCAACACACCATACAAATGGCATGATGTTTTGTTGCAGCTAAAAATGATGGAAAATGATGTGGTCAAGGAGGGTGACGAACGATGAGAAGAAACCAAAGTAAATTGAGCGATGGCAAGTCGTATTTGTTTTATATGTTAAATCGCCTACTTTGCCCGACAGCTTGGACTTAATTGGAAGAACCAATTTCAACGTTTCCTCCATTGTCACAGAAGATTGAGATTCTGAAATTTATAGATGAAAAGCGTTCAAGAGAAATCCGTGAAGTGTCCACACGAGGTATATTCTCAACCTTGTTTATTCTTCGTTGATATATGAAGAAAAGCTTTTCCATAAATCACAAACTAGATACGAAAGGATAGCTAAGAAATCACAGCCAGGTGGAATTTCTCGGGCATTTTGAGTTTTGCCCCCATAAATGGCAACATATTCTTTGAGGAAACAACTAAATCAGCTTCGCATAATTGCTTCTTTTGAATTTACTGATGGCTCCAATATCTCTTGACATCAACTGTGATAAATTATAGAGGTTGACACGAGAGATAGCCATCGATAATGAATAATCATTCTGTATCAATGATATTGGACTGTTTTGTTTGTCCTGAGCATTTACTAAGATTAAACTTGAATCAGCTCCTTCCATACTATCAATCATAGCAGACTTTAGGGTCAAATGTCGTTCATGTTAAAAATTCACAAAGAAGCAACTATATCCCATATGTCTGCATTATATCTGCATCTGAAAAAAGTACAGGTGGAGCAAACATAGGAAACGATTTGTGTTTAATTGAGTTTAGGGAAATTCCACATTTCATTTACAAAGTTTGAGCTGTCAAAAACATAGGACACTACTTGTCTCATTGAGTTTCCATTAAATTGCAACTCCTTTCCCCAAGTCTGAGCTGCCTTAGGGTCATCGGTTGTCAATCAGCTTCTTCACAACTCCTTCGAAGATCCCATCTGAGCCAAAGTTGCAATTGGACCGCATGGGATCGACACGACCAGGAAGCTGAAAACAGAGAGAGAAGTGTCCGGGTGGATAAAGGATTCCTGTTCCGCTCTCAAACACCTTCCCACCCGTTGCTATCTCTCCTTCAATCAAGACCTCACCATCCATGTCAAATTCGCAACTAAACGCTGCAGTATCCAAAAGGAAATTTTAGAGAAATTCGTTATTACCTAAACATCGCCATATGAAATCCGCTAATAGAGAATTCTCAAATCTTAGCTTTTAGCTGCACCTATAAACACTGACGTTACATTTTTAGGCCATCGGGAACTTACTTTGATCTCTTCTGACCTCTGCAAGTGACACCTGGAACAGGTAGCAGTCTTCGGACTCCCCAAGGTTCACACGACAGGTGGTGGATCCCGTAAGCGTGTCTGCATTCCCAACCACTCTGACTCCAGCACTACAGGCAGTGGCGGCACCATGGAATTGGGTCTCTGTCTTACTGAGCGGAGAAAACACCAACTTAGCATCAAGTTGAGCTTTGAAGTTGGTGTTGCATTTTCCAGAGAACCATGATGACTTCGAGGAGGATGAGCCTTCATCTGGAACCATTCGAAGAGGCATCACATTGAGAGCCCTGTTGTTCATGCGTTTTCTTTTGTGAGACCCATGAGGAGGCGCGGAGAAACAAGATTGTCCTCCTGAACGTTCCTTCTGTGCTACCAGTTTAAAGAATGCCTCGTCGGCGACATATATGGGTAGCTTGGCAGCATCCTTCTCCAGAACGAACTCCTGCAGCCCAGTCAAACTTTTAAACCTTGCAACAGCCTCTTCCCTGAGGTAAGAGGTGCTCGGGTTATCGATGAACAGGACGTGGTCTATCGCCATAAATCGTTCTTCGACAAATGAGCGGGGGTGCAGGTCAGTCGGAAAGAGGTCGACGAACCGAGGGTAGTTGCAACCAGGACAATGGCCTTTGGCCAGGAGGGTGTTGCAGAAGAATTCGAGCAACAAAGATGGGGCCACTACAACCGAGTGGCTGGCCTTTCGAAGTATGAAATAGTACACGTGCATCATTTGGGCCAACATCATGTTAGACCCAGCCAGCTGATCGGACGTGTACTGCGGCAATCTATCGGCTACAATCTGCATAGCCGACTTGTGGGGCGGCCCTTCCCCTTTGAGATGAGGCCCGAAATATATTCCAAAAATGAAGGTCAGGAGGAAGTGTTGGTCATCAGTCATCATGCCTTCGCCTGCAGGATCAGCGGTGGATGGTGCAGCAGCATGTACCGGTTGAGCCATTTTCAATCAGAATCTGCATGAGAAGGCGGGGTCAGTAGAGGAACAGGACATCAGCAAAAACACCTATAATTTTTCTTGGGTTCGTCACAGTAAAAGTTTGCTTGACTGGTGAATATATGAAAATGTTGAACAATATTCTTTATGATGTTCACGATACTTTAGTGTACGAGCACATCATGTGAATACATATCGTTTTTTTTAATCATTCTTCTCACACTACTTCATGAGAACATCAAAATTAACCAAAACAAAAAATAATAATAAGAGGGCATAGCGGCAAACCTGTGAGTCTGTAGAACTTGGTTTGATGCTTTGAACCAGAGGAATCTTAGAGAACAGATGCTAAGAAGTGAATGAAAGGGTGAATGAGGCCAAAGTACTAGCAGAAGTCGACCTAAAATGGTGCTGGCTTGCCTATTTTAGGGGTAGTCTTGCTATTCAACAGCTTTCTAGATTCGAGCATTTTTTGTTAAGATTTTATTTTCCTTCTTCGTTCGAACAGAATTTCTATCAATCCGAGAAAAGAAAGTTATCCATACGGACCAATACTATTGAGTGGAAAATTAAATTCAACTTGCCTATTGATACATTGGTTCTCATCTCCAACTGCTGAGTAAAATATGGAAACTACATATATGTTATTAGAATCACATAGTAGGTCCAAATGAGATTATATTCGGTCAATCACGTCAACAAAATCTACAAAATCCAGAAGGTCCTTAATTTCATAAAAAGAAAAGCAATTAGGTTTCATACTATTACACCCCTTTAATGATAAGCCCAACCAAGTGAGCAGAATCAGATTTTTCTTTCTCCTTAGGGCAAATCATGAATTGCTTGAGTTCAGTTTCTTAAAACATGCTATGTTTTATCACGTCAACGAGCTAACCCAATCATTGTCTAGAACAAGACTAAAACGAACATGCAAACTGTATAAGGTAAGTGCAGGGTGTAAATTTGGTGCATTAACCGTAAAAGGTAATGGCCAAAATAAGTAAATAACTATACAAGGTATAGCAAATTAAAACTAAGCATAAAAGGTGCGTCCTAGAACAATAGAATTCTGAAAAAGAAAAAGGCAAATATGGCACTTAGGTTTAAGAACATGCTTTTCCAGGAAAAGGAGAAAATTTGGTTACTTGAGTTGGCCGTTTATATGATAAAAGCCATCTGAATTATATGAATGAGGAGAGTAGCATATCCTTCCAAAAAAGATCAAAAAGATCAAAAAAGAAAGGACAATCCAACTCTGATCTGGATATAGACATTGCTTTTCTATGGATTGTTAAGATGGAGAAATTGTCAATGTTTGATTTGTGTACCAATATTCGTCATATTAAGGCACAACTAATTTTAATTACTTACCAACTTTTTTTACCTTAATTGATTTTGAAAATTATGTACATTTCTTTATACCTCCAACATTACCATATACTTTAATAATGTACTACCATTTATTTTTATAAAGTCGAAAACTTGTTGACGTAACTCAAGCCGGAGGAGATCCTAGACAAACTCAAGCCGAGAACCCTTATCCTCTTCCTCCCCTTTCTCCTTTACTTTCTCTGTTTTGTTTTCTTTCTTTCGTTTTCCCCACTCCGTTTCTCTCCCTTTGCTCGCCCTTTTTCTATTTCGTTCTCCGCTTTTACCTTCTCTTTTACCTCAACTCCCTCCCTCTGTGCTTCTCATCCACCTCTCATTCTTCTTCCTCGTTCGTTCCCCCTCTTCCTCCCCAAAAATATCTCTCCCCTTCCTTTTTTTTCCTTCTCCGAAGACCTGCGCCCCCACTCCTCATTTCGTCTTCTTCCCCCTTCTTCTGGTTTTTTCTTCTGTTCTCTCCCTCCCGACTCCTCTGTGTTCTGCTCTCTGCCCTCTTGTCTTCTCTCTGACTGGGCGCGTTGTCAGCCGCCTGGGGACAATGCCCAGTCAAGATTTTCTCAAAAGCTGGTCAGCGCCAGAAATCCGGGACTCAGGAAGTGTCGCGCGCCGGGGGAAAATTGATGGGGAGGAGCTGGGCCGAGAGAGTGTCGCGTGGGCCGAGAGAGAGAATGGGCCAGTGGAGGAGTTGGGCTGAGGGGGCAATGCGCTCGGGAGTGGCCTAAAGCGCATGAGGAATGGGCGTGGGCCCAGAAAGAAAAATGGAGCTCTCGAGGGCGAAGCCCGCACGAAATTGGGTGTGGGCCGGCTGAAGAGGGCCCGGTCCGAGGTTGCTTTCTTCTTCTTTTTTTAATTAAATTTTTTAATAATTTTTTTTTTTTGAGAATGAAGGAAACTTCTAACTACTGATTAATAACAACTTCAAAAATTAAGTTAAAAAATAACTTACTGAACCGATAAAATTAAATGTCAACACTCATAAGTTCTGAGGCGCAAGAGCTTAATTATTTTACCACTTGATCAAAGACAATAGGACTAGTGTAGCAACTTTTAGTTGAACGTTGAAACTTCAATTGCCGGCACGGGACAAACCCTAGATTTGACGCATGCGATGTAATGGCCTAGTGTGAAGACGAAAAGAGAAAAAAGAAACACGATGCAATTCCCGAACTCACCTCCATTATATGTCTTGATGACCAAGTCAAGGCAAAGCGGCTTCTTTCTTTTTCACATGTCTTGGTCTTTTCCCATTCTATTGAGTGCAAAGACAGATTAAATAGTGTTTTTGCTATGCTTTTAATTCCCGAACTCACCTCCATTATGCAATTGGATTCTTGAATTTCTGTGCAATTAAGTTCTTTAACTTGCTTGGTTGTTTTTTAATTCCATCCATTTTATTATTTGTGACTACCAATTTTTATATATATAATTGATGATATAGTATTCTTCGTACCTTGAAAATTGTCACTCATTCTGTGCGCAAAAAAAAGTTATAAAAAACAAGTTGGAGAGGGGTAGGGGGGCGCTTCACCATTGAACATTCCCTGGCAAATCTATATGAGGGTATTTTCGAGAGTGGTTAACCATTGCATGGCCACCGCTCGCAAGGTATTGATTGACCCTAAGCACTCTAGGCAAGAGCACACCATGACTCGGATCGGTGATCGTTCCCTGATGTCTGCCAACATCCTCATTGGTGAAGTAGGGACGACCTACGATACTGATCTGCAATTTTTAACAATTTGCTGTCATGCCAAGCAAGTTGACTTGCTAGAATCGCTCAAGATAGATTTCACGGGAATCTAATTGCACACCTTCAAGTAAGCTTGAGGAGGATGTCACTACATAAAAGAACTGAAATTTCTCAACCAGACATCTAACGATAAATGGGTCAACTTGATCTCTAGCCTCAGTGGTCACGTCTCTACAGTCCAATTGTATCTGGGCGAACAAAAGCTTCCCGACCATCCACGTTTAACAGCCACCTGTTTGTCTCTTTTCATGTCGAGAAACCACCTTCTCCATGTGAGATCAAGAGCTGACAAAATGCTTAAACCGATACAACTTACTTCTATTTTGTCTTCTTTAGAATGGAAAGCCAACATCATGCGTTTCACGAGCACCATCCCATTACCTGTTGATCACAGGATCGATTGGACCTCCTAAAACATTTGCATCAAAAAAGGAAGGACTAGAAAACCTTTAGCACAAACAGTAAAGAAGGAAGACAGAAAACTATTAGTAGCAACAACATTATAATGTATAATATGTTACCCGTATTACATTTAATTACAATGAATCTCGATACTAGTCGCACCATCAGATGCTTTATGTCGAAATTGATGATTAGTCTGATCTTCATATATTTTATGAGAAATTGATTTATATATGGTCCTTTCTAGTGCAATTAACAATAATTTAATTCTGTGTTACTTTGTTTGACATTGGCCAATACTTTCTATTATCATGAGTCCCTTTCTTCACATGTTTCTTCACATTTATAGATTGTTCATAGGGCTAGTTGGAATGGGTCCAGTCATATAGTTCTGAGTCGTAAGACGTGCTCAATCCATGTCCAATCCTCACATAATTGAAATTTGTACATTTTCCCGCAATATAGTAGGCCTTCTTTCTAGCATTGTATGATTTTGGGCCCGTTTGGTTCGGCTTTCAGAATGCCCATTTAGCCTTGAAAGCCCATTTGGCCAAAGTTTTGCTGTTTGGTTCAGCATTTGGATGGCTTTTTGGAGATGCAATTGCATCTCCAATGCAGGCCAAAGGCCTTTGGGCCAAAGGAGCTCCCAAGGTGCATTCGAAATTAGCATTCTCGGGATCAACTTGCCTATTTAATGAAAATTACCGCGGAGTTCCCATTTTACCCTCATTTATTGCCAATATTCTGTTTTTGCCCTTAAAAAACTCTACACATGCATTTTTCTCTTCTCTTCTCTTCTCTGCACTTTCGTCCGCGTGCTCCTCCTCCGCCCCCCTCTCCCTCTCGGCTGCTCTGCCTCCCTCCTCCTCCGCCTCTTACTCCGCCTCCCTCTCCCTCTCGGTTGCTTCGCCTCGTGCTCCGTCTCCCTCGGTCGTCCCTCCTTCTCGCCTGCTCCGCCTCCTCTCGGTCATCCCTCCCTCTCAGCTGCTCCGCCTCGCGCTCCGCCTCCCTCGGTCGTCCCTCCCTCTCGCCTGCTCCTACTCGTGCTCCACCTCCTCTCGGTCATCCCTCCCTCTCCCTCTCGCCTCCATCTCCCTCTAGTTGTCCCCTGCATCACTGAGTCTCGATCGTCCCTCCCTCTCCCTCTCGCCTGTCCCCTGCACCGCCGAGTCTCGGTCGTCCCTCCCTCTCCCTCTCGCCTGTCCCCTGCTTCGCCGAGTCTCGATCGTCCCTCCCTTGCCCTCTCGCCTGTCCCCTGCTTCGCCGAGTCTCGATCGTCCCTCCCTCTCCCTCTCACCTCCCTATCCTTCTCGGTCGTCCCCTGCTCTGCCTCCCTTTCGCCTCCATCTCGCGTTGACTGGCGGGCGGCTAGGGTTTCTGCAGGTTTCGTGTGTACAGGAGGAAGGAGGAAGAAGATGATGGAGGCGGGCTGGGCTGCTCGCATGGCTGGAGGGAGATGGGCCGAGCCAAGCCCACGCGCAAAGAAGAGGAAAAATGAAAACAAAAATGAAGGAAATTTTTAATACTTTCCTTTAATAAAAATTTCCTTAAAATACTAAAAAATGATCATATATAGAAGGTGACTACATGGAACTAAAATTGAAGGACTCATGTTTATTATAATGAAATGACTTTTTTCTTTAATTAAAAAGATATCATTTAATGTGAATTTTTTATTTGTAAAATTATTAGTATGCCTTTTTTACATTATTCTAAATGTGAAAACAATATTTTCTCTTCAATTCCAAACAAATTAAATTTTAAAAAAAATTAAAATTAGTTACAACAAAGCACTTTCCAAATATATGTTTACCAAATAGCATTTCCTCAAAGTTACATCTCAAGGCAGTTTTCAATTATAATTTACCAAATAGTATTTGCATTTCACCAAACCCCTTTAAGCTAAAGGTGTTTGCATTTTCTCAATGGCTTTCCCCAAAAGCTGAACCAAATGCACCAGTATATGCTCTTAGGACCAAAAAATAGAAAATCCATGCATTAATTGTGACACTATAACATTTGAATTTAATTTCCACGACACACATCATAACAAGTTAGAAAATAGAAAACCTTCAACTTCCCTATGATTAAAGATTAGTGATAGTAAGCATCGAAGAAGTCTACAAAAGGCATCATAAAAAGCAGACCCATTGGAGAAAGTAGGGATAAGAACACTACGAGTGCCAAAAGTTCATTTGGATAACTTGAGCGCCACTATTTCAAAAAAAAAATGATCAATTTAATGCTAACTCCGATCTTACTTACCAGAAAGCTGATGTGGCTAGTTTTCTATTATTTTTTGAGACGGACGTGGCTTGCCAAAGGCCCAGTCAGCATAAACAAATTTTAAAAAAGAAAATTTTCTCTCTCCACCTCTTTCACCTCCACCGCCGCCTCTCCTTTCACTACCTCGTATCTCTTGTCCTCCTCCTCCTTTGACCTCAACTCCCCCTGCCTTTCTTCACCTCGTCCGCCTCCGACACCGGTGTTAAAAATTAGTTGACTTTTATTTAAAAAGCGGGGGACAAGGGAAGGGCGTCGCCCCACCCTCACTGGCGAGGGGTGAGGACAGTTGGCGGGGGTCGCTGGCCATGGGTCGGCAAACCCCCTTGATAGCCGATGAGGGTCACAACCCTCCCCTAGTTCGGGCGAGGGTTATCGGCCCGTGGTTAGGGGCCAGCGTTGCCCGCCACAAACTGTGCTACTTTCCAATTATCCTACAATCGGTGTCACGTTCACCTTTTAGATGCTCCCATTGATGGCAGCAAAATATAAACCGAACTTGAACGGAAGAGACGAAGCAAAGCCAATCGAGAGCAAAGCTCTCTGCTTAGGGTTCGTCTTCCTTGATTCACTTTATGTAAATACAAACGAGTAGCAAACACATACTTTCCATATTTGTAAATTAATGGAGATACGAGCAAGTGTAATAGTAAGTAAGCTCTACCCTAGTCGATTTTTATATCTCGGAATTGATGAACTTGTGTCTGAATGCATAGTAAAGGAAAAACAAAAGTGGGTCAAAGCGTTATTGTACTTGAAAACGGCTGAAAGCACTCAGGCCACTCCATTCATCCCATACTAGCTAGAATTTCAGTTCATTCTGGTTTGATTAGAATCCCGAATCTTCCATTTTAGTTCAAAGCATCAATACCAACTTCTTGGCATTGTTGTTTTACCTCTTCTACTTGTTCTAGTCGTAATTGTTTATGAAGTCAGTTGTATCTCAAAGATGATGGAAGTATAAAGTGCCATCAAATGACTCGAAACGAGTTGATCCTGCTTTCTGATAAATCTGAACGAAACCCTGATATTGGTGGCTTAAAAACCATTGTCACAACGTTAAGAGTGCCTCTAGTGCCCTTGTCAAGGCTTTTCAGTAATTAACTTTGTCATATCTTCGTATCCGTCACGTGAATGAGCTGCAGTTTCCTCTTTGAAAACCGGATATATTCTTGCCTTTCCCAGGGAAACATACTGCGCAAGAAATTTTATCCAGTTGTAATTTGTGGCTTGTCTTTCTGCTGCCACATCCAGACTCTTGCACTGTAACGACAATATCAAAGCAGATATCAGCAAATCAAACAAGTTAACTTCGATGATATCATACAGTAATGACCATATCAAAGCATAATATCAGCATATCAAATGCATTAACTTCAATGATAACAGACGTTTCCCTCTAAGCTGCTATAAAATGGCAGTTCCGCACTGTGTTTTTTCAATTGTAGAGCTCACAGGAAACAAAGCAATTAGCTTCTTAACCTGTGAAGACTGAGCTAAATCTGGCAAAGTACGCCAATACTACGAGCAAAACATTGACTTTGGTCGTCAGGAACATATTGGAACCATTGGGAGGCCTAATGTCCAGAGCCACGCGATATTTGGGTTTTCTCTTTCAAGTTTCACGAGCAGTGGGAGGAGGCATGGGACGGCTCAAAATGTCCTTTGCAGCATGATTCCCATCATACCACCGCAAGGTATGTAGTTGTCTTGTTGTCCTTCACGAGAACTACTTGGAGGGCATGAAAGGACAAGAACTGATCTCAGAATGCATTACTGTGCTACTGCCTCATGTAACTGATAATTGACGATATAAATGGCTAGCAGAAGCATCTTTATCCAAAGGAAAATCCTCCAACACTGTCAAGGACCGGGCTATCTGATTG
This sequence comes from Melaleuca alternifolia, assembly GCA_019926035.1. Taxonomy (NCBI): domain Eukaryota; kingdom Viridiplantae; phylum Streptophyta; class Magnoliopsida; order Myrtales; family Myrtaceae; genus Melaleuca; species Melaleuca alternifolia. The sequence continues at coordinate 3,351,316 of JAGKPW010000144.1, forward strand.
GAAGTAATAGCAGCCATTTCTCAACTACTCTTCGCTTTGCCAATATGTCCATCTTCTCTTCTCAGAGTTCTGGTCTGAAGTACGTCTCAGCCTGCAAATGAGAGGAAATATGGCTGTCATTTCTGTTCTATTTGCTCTATGTATTAAATTTAGCACATATGTAATAGCCCACAACATTTGACTTTTCCCCTCTCTCTCTCTTTTCTCTCATTCTCTTTCTTTCCTCTTTTTCTTTCTTTTTCCTTCTGCCGCACGCCTCCCCCTTGCAGACCTGCACCCCATCCCATCTGTCTATCTCCTTTCTCCACCTCTCTCCTTTCCTTCTTGCCGAAGACATCTTCTTCTTCATGTTCTTCTTTGCGTCTTGGCCTTCATCTTCGCGGACGACATCTTCTTCATCCGGGGCGTCTTCGAGCTTGGCTCCACCTGCTGCCTCAAACTCTAGCTCATCGCCAACGCCGCCGCTCGCTTAGCTACCTCCGAGCTCGCGCAACGCAACCCAGCCGCTGCCGACCTCCTCTATTCTTCTCTTCCCCTATTTTCTTCCTTTCTGCCGTCGCTCATGCAGCCACGTCCGTCGCCGCAACTACGGAGCTCCGCCAGCCCAAGCTGTCTACTTGTCTTTTGGCCATTCTCGCCACCTCTCGAAGCTATCCCAATGCCATTCTGCTCCTCCCCAGCCCCAAACGTTGCGCGTGGAGTCACTGGAGCCTCGCCGAGTCTCGCCGGAGTTTCGTCGGACCGTCGCCGGAAAATCGCCGGAGCTGCCATCGGAGTCCATTGAAGCTAGGCCACACAACCGTGCAATTGGATCGGAGATTGAAGGCTCGTAGCAAGCTCGAGCGCGACCGAGACTTTGGAAAACCGCATCGCCGCCAATTGCATACAACACGCGATTTTGATGTGAGTAGACCTCCTAAAACTTAATTAAGCATGTTTATTGCCTTAGTAGAATTATTAGGGTAATTGTGTGGATTGTGGTGTGATTGGATGAGATCGGTCTATTGTGGTCGGGTATCAATGTAAGGAAAGTGGGATGCGATTGAGCGGATACAAGGCCAATTGGGCCCGAGATGGATCGAATGTAAGGCCATTGGATCGAAATATAAATTGGACGTCAAAGGAATTCCAATTGGAGACTGGTGGGTTGAGCATTAGTGGAGGTTGTATTGTGGTGTGGAGATAAGACGGGAAGACTAGTTAGGGTTTTGGGCCGGTCGCAGACGGCCTTGAATTATTGATTGCGTAATTTATTTAATTATTGATTTGTTGTGCAATTTATTTAATTATTAATTGATTGTGTAATTTATTTCATTATTGATTTATTTGTGTAATTTATTTAATCATTGCAATAGTTATTGATTGGTGAAATGATTTGGCATAGTGCCAAGTAGTGACTAGGGTTTGGTAGACTCGTGGATAGGCTGAGCGCGGAGGAGAGAGAGAGAGAGAGAGAGAGAGAGAGAGAGAGAGAGATTACGAAAGTGAATAAGTTTGATGGAAGAGCGAGGGAAGACGTGAGATAATTAGGCTTAGTGTCCGGTAGCGACTAGGGCCTAGTAGACTCATGGATAGAATGAGCTCAAAAGAGAAATTATTTGGGTAAGCAAGTGCTATGGAAGGGTGAGGAAGGATTAGATTCTAGGTGACTGAGAAGATGTGAGACGCGATTAGGGACCCTAGAGCAATTGACAAACCTAGTTTTGGGTTAGGAGGTTGGTTCACTGAGATATTTATATCTCCACCCGTCGTGGTAACCATTTTTCAGGTACATGATTGGAGATCAAATTTTGGAGGCGAGTTTTGTGGGAGTTGACAGGGCGAAGATTCACGCTTCCGTTGGAGATTTGAAGGCCAGCGACCTGCCTGGGACGTCGCTATTCTTTGGCCGAAGAGAAGATGAAAATCGGGAATCGTCGCGTGCTCGAAGATCGGGGCGTGACAACATAGACATTATAAAATGAAGGAAAATGCAAAATGAATGTCACTCTAGATGTATGCCTCTTCCAGTGGCGCCATATCAGGGCTCATCGTCTGGGCATTTTCACACTTGGCACCCGGTGAATGCGTTACCGACTCCAAGGGTCAACACACCCTAAAAATGGCATGATATTTTGTTGCCGCTACAAATGTTGGAAAATGATGTGGCCAAGGAGGGTGACGAATGATGAGAAGAAACCAAAGTAGGTCAAGTGATGGCAAGTCGTATTTGTTCTATATGTTAGTCGCCTACTTTGCTAGATTCAGCTTGGGCTTAATCGGAAGAACCAATTCAACGTTTCCTCCATTGTCACAGAAGAATGAGATTTTGAAATTTCTAGATGAAAAACGTTCAAGAGAGTTCCGTGAAGAGTCCACACGAGGTATATTCTCAACCTTGTTTATTCTTCGTTGATATATGAAGAAAAGCTTTTCCATAAATCACAAACTAGATACGAAAGGATAGCTAAGAAATCACAGCCAGGTAGAATTTCTCGGGCATTCTGAGTTTTGCCCCCATAAATGGCAATATGTTCTTTGAGGAAACAACTAAATCGGCTTCGCATAATTGCTTCTTTCGCCAATATCTCTTGACATCAACTGTGATAAATTATAGAGGTTGACACGAGAGATAGCCATCGATAATGAATAATCATTCTGTATCAATGATATCTTACTGTTTTGTTTGTCCTGATCATTTACTAAGATTAAACTTGAATCAGCTCCTTCCATACTATCAATCATAGCATACTTTAGGGTCAAATGTCGTTCATGTTAAAAATTCACAAGGAAGCAATTATATCCCATATGTCTGCATTATATCTGCGTCTGAAAAAAGTACAGGTGGAGCAAACATAGGAAACGATTTGTGTTTAATTGAGTTTAGGGAAATTCCACATTTCATTTACAAAGTTTGAGCTGTCAAAAACATAGGACACTACTTGTGTCTCATTGAGTTTCCATTAAATTGCAACTCCTTTCCCCAAGTCTGAGCTGCCTTTGGGTCATCGGTTGTCAATTAGCTTCTTCACAACTCCTTCGAAGATCCCATCCGAGCCAAAGTTGCAATTGGACCGCATGGGATCGACACGACCGGGAAGCTGAAAATAAAGAGAGAAGTGTCCGGGTGGACAAAGGATTCCTGTTCCGCTCTCAACCACCTTCCCACCCGTTGCTATCTCTCCTTCAATCAAGACCTCACCATCCATGTCAAATTCGCAACTAAACGCTACAGTAACCAAAAAGAAATTTAAAAGAAATTCGTTATTACCTAAACATCGCCATATGAAATCCACAAATAGAGAACTCTAAAATCTTAGCTTTTAGCTTCTTCACCTGTAAACATTGACGTTACATTTTTAGGCCATCAGGTACTTACTTTGATCTCTTCTGACCCCTGCAAGTGACACGTGGAACAGGTAGCAGTCTTTGGACTCCCCAAGGTTCACACGAAATGTGGTGGATCCCGTAAGCTTGTCTGCATTCCCAACCACTCTGACTCCAGCACTGCAGGCAGTGGCGGCACCATGGCATTGGATCTCTGTCTTACTGAGGGCAGAAAACACCACCTTAGCATCAAGTTGAGCCTTGAAGTTGGTGTTGCATTTTTCGGAGAACCATGATGACTTCGAGGAGGGTGAGCCTTCATCTGGAACCATTCGAAGAGGCATCACATTGAGAGCCTTGTTGCTCATGTGTTTTCTTTTATGAGAACCATTAGGAGGCACGGAAAAACACGATTGTCCTCCTGAACGTTCCTCTGGTTCTACCAGTTCAAAGAATGCCTCGTCGGTGATATAAATGGGTAGCTTGGCAGCATCCTTCTCTAGAACGAACTCCTGCAGACCAGTCAAATTCTTAAACCTTGCAACAGCCTCTTCCCCGAGGAAAGAGGTGCACGGGTTATCGATGAACACAATGTTGTTTATCGCCATGAATCGCTCTTCGACAAGTGACCTAGGGTGCAAGTCAGCCGGAAAGAGGTCGGTGAACCGAGGGTAATTGCTACCAGGACCATGGACTTCGGCCGGTAGGGCGTTGCTAAAGAACTCGAGCAACAAAGGTGGGGCCACTACAACTGAGTGGCTGGCCTTTCTGATTATATAATACTACACGTGCATCATTTGGGCTACTATCATCTTGGACCCAGACAGCTGATCGGGAGGGTACTGTGGCAATCCATCGGCTGCTCTTTGCATTGCCGACTTGTGGGGCGGCTTTTCGCCTATGAGATGAGGCCCGAAGTATATTCCAAATATGAAGGTCAGGAGGAAGTGTTGGTCATCAGTCATCATGCTTTCGCCTACAGGATCAACGATGGATAATGCAGCAGCATGTACCGGTTGAGCCATTTTCAATCAGAATCTGCAAGAGAAGGCGGGGTCAGTTGAGGAACAGGACATCAACAAAAATACCTATAATATTTCTTGTGTTCGTCATAGTAAAAGTTTGCTTGACAGATGAAATAAATGAAAATGTTGAGCACTGCTCTTTATGATGTTCACGATACTTTCAGTATACGAGTACATTATGTGAATAGAAATTGGTTTTTTGATCATTCTTCATACTCAACTTCATGAGCACATGAAAATTAACCAAAAAGAACAAGAGGGAATAGCGGCAAACCTGTGAGTCTGTAGAACTTGGTTTGATGCTTTGGACCAGAGTAATCTTAGAGAACAAACGCTAAAAAAGTGAATGAAAGGCTGAATGAGGCCAAAGTACTAGCAGAAGTCGACTTTATATAGTGCTGGCTTGCCTCTATTAGGGGTAGTCTTGCTATTCAACAGCTTTCTAGATTCGCGCATTTTTGTTGGGATCTCATTTTCCTTCTTCATTTGGACAGAATTTCTATCAATCCGAGAAAAGAAAGTTATCTATACGGACCAATGCTATTTGAGTGGAAAATTAAATTCAACTTGCCTATCGATACATTGGTTCTCATCTCCAATTGATGACTAATACGGAAGCTACCTATTTGTTATTAATATTAAATAGTAGGTCCAAATGTGGGTATATTCGGTCAATCATGTTAACAAAATCTACAAAATCCAGAAGGTCCTTAATTTCATAAAAAGAAAAGCAATTAGGTTAATTTCATACTATTACATCCCTTTAATGATAAACCAAACCTAGTGAGCTAAATCAGATATTTCTTTCTCCTTAGGGCAATCATGAATTGCTTGAGTTTTGTCACGCCCCGATCTTCGATCACGCGACGATTCCCGATTTTCATCTTCTCTTCGGCCAAAGAATAGCGACGTCCCAAGTAGGTCGCTGGCCTTCAAGTCTCCAGCGGAAGCACGAATCTTCGCCCTGTCAACTCCTAAAGAACTCGCCTCCAAAATTCAATATTCAATCATGTACCTGAAAAATGGTTACCACGACGGGTTGAGATATAAATATCTCAGTGAGTCAACCTCTTAACCCAAAACTAGGTCTGTCAATTGCCCTAGGGTCCTTAATCGCATCTCACGTGTCCTCAGTCACCCTAGACATAATCCAACCTCACTTTCTATTATGTTGTACTTGCTCTCCTCTAGTCTTTCTTTTGCGCGCTCGTACTCGCTCAATCGCATCATGCTTCCTTGGCTTTCGAAACTCGGCCATATCAAACCAATCTCATCCACTCACATCATAATCTACATAATTTGCCCTAATAATTCTACTAAGGCAATAAACATCTCTAATTAAGGTTTAGAAGGTCTACTCACATCAAATTCGCGTGTTTTGCGCGATTGGCGACGACGCGATTTTCTGAGGTTTCGATCGCGCTAAAGCTTGCTAGGAGCCTTCAATCTACATCCGACTACACGGTTGTATGGCCTAGCTTCAGTGGATCACGATGGCAGCTTTGGCGATTTTCCGGTGGCGATCCGGCGAGATTCTGGCGAGTCTCAAGCGATCGAAAAACGGAAGCATGGTCGCTGGTCCTTGCTGAACAGAGCCAAACTCGGGCCCGTTCGGTCCCACGACGACTGAAAACTCGAAGCAAGTGGCGGGAAGGCGAGTCGATGATTCCGGGTGGCTCCTCACGCGTCGATGAAGGCTAGGAGACGACGAGACGATGCTGGGCAGCAATGAAACAACGAGCTCACGCAGAGACAGCGATTGGAGGAGGCTTCGAAGTTGCTAGTTCGAGGTGGTGGTTGAGGTGAAGGCGCGGAGATGGCTTCGGCAACGACGATCGCGGTTGGGACAACAAAGGACGAGGCAAAGGGCGAGTTGAGGCGAGGGGCGGCTCGCAGAACGTAGGCGGCGGCGGACGCGACGGCACGGAGGAGAAGCAGCAAAGTCGGGCCGGAGCAGGAAGATGACGAAGAAGAAAAACGAAGAAGGAGGTGGAAGATCCGGGGAAGAAGAAGAACAGTGAGGGAAAGAAAAAATAAATGAAAAAAGAAGAGAGAGATGGGACAGGGGCGGTCTGCAGGGGAGGCGTGCGGCAGGGGAAAAGAAAAGAGATAGAAAGAAAAGAAAGAAAAGAAGAAAGAAAAAGAGAGGGGAGGAGAGAGAGAAGAAAAGTCAAACTTTGGGGGAGGGGGGCTATTACAAGTTCAGTTTCTAAAACATGCTATGTTTCATTACGTTAACTGGCTGACTCAATCATTGTCCAGGACAAGACTAAAATGAACATGCAAACTGTATAAGGTAAGTGCAGAGTGTAAATTTGGTGTATTAACCGTAGAAGGTAATGGCCAATATAAGTAAATAACTATACAAGGTATAGCAAAATAAAACTAAGCATAAAAGGTGCATTCTAGAATAATAAAATTCTGAAAAGGAAAAAGGCAAATATGGCAATTAGGTTTAAGAACATACTTTTCCAGGAAAAGGATAAATTTTGGTTACTTTGTTTTTTGGTCGAAAGGGTTTCATCTCATATATTCATATCCAAAATAGTACGGTACTACAACTGTCCAATTTCAGTACAAAACAAATTCATTAGGCATGGAGGGGGGTATTTTACCCAAGAGCTCGGTAATGTTCTCAAACGTTGGGCTTTGGCGGCCCAGTCCACAATTTGGTTTCTTTCTCTCCCGCAATATACCACTTGCAAGTCTTTGAAAAGTTGGGCTTAGGCTTTCAAGATCGCCGCACGGGCATTCAAAATGACTTGATCTATGCGTCTACATATCACTTCCGCCAAGTACAGGTTATCTGTCTCGAGGATGAGCTTCCGGTCGTGGAGATGTGGGAAGACTTCTAGGGTTTGTGAAATGGCTTCCGCTTCTGCCTGCAATGCCGAGCTTACTCTGACCGATCGAGCCATTCCGTTAAGGAGGAACCCTCTGTTGTCCCAGATAACACAAGCCACCGCTGCATCTCCTGTCTCTCGGTCGAAAGCCCCGTCGACGTTGATCTTGAGGACTCCTTCCGGGGGTGGGATCCAGGTTGCAGGTGAAGTATCTTTCTTGAGAGGGGTCTTTCCTTCATGTTTCGCCCATCTCTTATACTTTGTCTCATCTGTTTTTGCTTGGATGATTACTTGTTGAGGGCTGACCGGTTGATTGTGGAAGATAAATTGGTTCCAAGCCTTCCAAATCTGCCACAGGACTAAGGTAAGGAGTTCGAAGGAGACATGGGTAGGTTGTATTTTTTCCATCCATTCATCCATACGGTGGGTCTGATTACTGTCTATAAACAAGTTGATGGATGGGTCTTGCCATATGTCGCGCGTCCAGGGGCAGAGGAGAAGTAAGTGCTCGATTGTCTCTGGTTTTTCCTTGCAAATAGGGTCTCCATTCTCAGGTATTATCCCCCGCCTGTGTAAATTTTCTTTAGTTGCAATGGTGTTCTGGACAATCTGCCATATAAAAAACCGAGTCTTTGGGGGGATAGGAGCTTTCCAGATTTTTTGCCATAAACTTCGTGGGTTTTGGTAGGAGGCAATTGCCTGTTCTGGTTTGAGGGTGTTCTGCTTTTCTCTTAGTATGTTGTATGCACTCTTCACTGTGTAGTGCCCTGATGGTGTGTGCTCCGATACTAATAAATCTTCCGACTCTTATGGATTTAGATGGGTAGCTAGGATCTCCTGCACAATTCTTTCCTCAAATATTTCTTTTATTTGAGTTGCATTCCATTCACTCTGCTCGTTTAACATGAGTTCAGCAACTTTGCTCGGTTCATCTCTGTTGGCTGGACCTCCTAACACTCTCTGATCCAGCCATTTATCATTTCTAATATTGATTTTTTCTCCATTCCCGACCACCCATCTGGCAGAATCTTTAATTGCATCTCTCCCCACTAGTATGCTTTGCCAACTCCAGGAGGATCTATACCCTTTAGCAGCATGTAGTAGGTCTGTGTTTGGAAAGTATAAGCCTTTGAATATTTTACCCCAGAGGGTGTCTGGATTTTGCAGAAGCCTCCATGCTTGTTTCCCAAGCATAGCTTGGTTGAAACTTATTAAATCATGAAAGCCTAGCCCTCTTCCATCTTTCCTTTGTTTTAGCAATTCCCAGCTTTTCCAATGCATACCCCGCTGAGTTTCATTCGATTTCCACCAGAAATTTGCTATTTTTCGCTCTACTGCTCTGCATATAGATAGTGGAATTTTGAAGATTGACATAGCATATTGAGGTAATGCTTGTCCTACTGTTTTCAGCATAATTTCTTTCCCTGCTTTTGATAAAAGTTTCTCTTTCCAGCCCCCAATCTTCTTACTAACTCTGTCTAAAATCCAGGAGAACATCTGTTTCTTTGATTCTCCCCAGTCAGATGGCACTCCTAGGTACTTGCCTATTTTCTTGATTTCTGGGACTCTCATTTCATACAACATATTCCTTTTCAGATCAGCTGGACAGTTTTGGCTCAATAGCATGCCTGACTTGTTGAGGTTTATTGTCTGTCTAGATGCATAGCAATACTGATTTAATACTACTGCCACATTTTTGCACTCCATTACTTTTCCATCTAGGAATAGCATTACATCATCTGCAAACATCAGGTGTGATAGGGCTGGACATCTATCATTTAGTTTTATCCCTTTTATGTCCCCTGATTCTATCTCTTTTTTCAGCAGTATAGATAGAGTATTAGCCATTATTATGAACATATAAGGGGACAAAGGGTCACCTTGCCGAATGCCTCGAGATGGCTGGAAAGGAGGTAAGCATTCCCCATTCATTTTGACGCTATAGGACACTGTAGTGATGCATTTCATGATCTAAGCCACCCATGTCATGTGAAATCTCATTCTCAGCATGATTGCTTGGATAAAGTCCCATTCATATCAATCTTCAATACTACTTGAAATTTCTTCTTTCTCTTCCTGGATCGCATTTGGTGGAGCACTTCCTGGACCATAAAGATATTGTCTTGAATCTGGCGTCCTTTAATGAAGGCACTCTGTTCTTCGGCTATAAGGGCTGGGAGAATTTGTTTTAGTCTGTTTGCCAAGACTTTGGAGATAATCTTGTATGTGACATTGCAAAGGTTGATAGGACGATATTGGTCTACTTTTTCTGGCTGTTGTGTTTTTGGGACTAGGGTGATGTAGGTTCTGTTCATCTTTGTGTTTAGGATGCCATGCTTGAAGAAAAGTTGGACTTCATGGAAAACTTCATTCTGTATTTCCTGCCAGTGGTGTTGGAAGAATCTTCCATTCAATCCATCTGATCCAGGGGCTTTGAGGGCTCCAATCTGAAAGGTAGCTAGTTTTACCTCCTCCATTGTCACTTCTTGTGTGAGTTCTTTGTTTCCCTTTCACTGATTTGGCTTGGGATTTGGTTAATGACTGGGTTGTAATCTCTGTCCCCTGTGGTTGTATAGAGTTCTTGGAAGAATGTATTTACCATCTGCTTTAGTTGGTATGAGTCCCTTACCCATTCATTATTGTTGTTTTTCAGCATGACAATCCTGTTTCTTTGTCTTCTCTGGATAGTTGTTGCATGAAAAAAACTTGGTGTTTTTATCTCTCCACTGTAGCCACTGGATTCTAGATCTGAGTCCTTAGTACATCTCTTCTTGTCTCCATACATTTTCTATCTCCTTTTTCAGGTCGTGTATCCGGCCATCCTCCTCGTTAAAACCCTGTCTATTGGTTAGTTCCTGCATCTCCTTTTTGAGTTTGCTGATATGTACTGCCCCATTCGAAAATTTCTTCTTACTCCATTTCCAGAGGTTCTCGGTAACCTTCTCTAGTCTATTTGTGAGGTCATTAGGTTGGCCTTGGGGGTTTTTCCATGTCTCAGACACTAAATTTGCATTTTCCTTGTCCTCTAACCAGAAAGTTTCAAATATGAACTCCTTTTTCCTTTTCTGATTTTCTGGACATATATTAAGTACTAGTGGACTGTGGTCAGAGCCAATGGCTGGTAGAGCTATGACTTCCACAGCTGGATAGGAAATTCGCCAATTCAAGGTACATACAACTCTGTCTAGTCTCTCTTTTACCAGTGCCTCTCTTTCCTTGTTATTCGTCCATGTGTATGCACAGCCTTTGCTTTCAATGTCCACGAGTTCACATTTGTCTAGGAAGTCTTGGAAAGCTTGAATTCTGTAGTTCTCCACGCCACGCTTTCCAACTTTCTCCCAATGGTATAAGACTTCATTAAAATCTACCATACACACCCATGGGTCTTGGTTTGATTGTGTAGTATGCTGGATGCTTTCCCATAAGTGTAGTCTCTACTGGTACCCCGTTGGTGCATGGATAAAGGTGATTCTCATTTTCTGTCCAGTTTCCTCCCTCTCACACAGAACATCTATAGTTGCCATAGAGCTATTCAGAATAGTCAACCTGACCTCTTCAGTCCAGAAAATAGCCATACCCCTCGCTAAGCCAACTGTATTCACTATGAACTTTTCTAGAAAATTCAGTCTTCTTCTCATCCTTTCTACTACTTCTTTTTTATTTTTTGGTTTCCAAAAGACACATGATAATGGGTTTTTCCTGAGCCACTAAGGCTCGGAGTGCTTGGAATGTCAAGGGAGAACCCAACCCTTGACAATTCCAGCATATGATTCTCATTTGCAACCTGGTGGCTTATTAGGGCCAGCCACCAAATCCTGTGCATTCACTTCTTCAATAGTTTGTACTTGTGTTTCCAGCAGCATTGACTCATCAAGTTCTTCCTTCCTGATCAGTTGAGATTCATAAGGTGCATACCGTTTTTTCCTTTTTGATGCCCTTTTGGTAGGGTTTTTACTCTTTCTCATTTTCTCACTAACGCTCCCACAGTTCCTTAACTCCCCTAGGTTCTCAATGAGAGTGTCCAGTAGTATATTTTCTGCAGGTTCCTCATCAGTATCATCCATTATGACAACCTTACCTTTTGCCATTACTGAGTTCTTTGCAGGTTCCGTATATAGCACCATTTGTCCAGTGATTGGGGGTGTTTCAGGTACTATCTCCTCCTTTACACGCAGCTGTTCAATGTTTTTACCATAAAACACCTCCTAGTAAGGACTGAACTCGTTTGCTTTTGCCTTCAGCCAAGAGCCAAAAGGTAGGTTCCTCACATTTTCAAAACTATCATCCTCACATGGGCTTTCCTTTCAGTGTTGAGCGTAGTGCCCCAGCCTCCCACATGCATAACAAAAGTGAGGTAGCCTTTCGTATCTGAAGTCCAGCCAGAGATTCTTCCCCTTCTTACTATAGATGGATCCAGGTAATAATGGGGCTATAATATCAACACTTACTCTAGCCTTTCCCACTTTCTGTGCTGTGTATCCTCGGGTCTCTATTTTAATTGATGACACATTGCCCATCTCCTGTGCCACCTTGTGAATCACTTTCTCAGTAATCCATTCAGTCGGAAGACCGTAGAATTGGACCCAGAAATAACTCTTCTTAAAGTCATAATATGCTGGAGGGGTTTTAGGTTTCCATGGTTTAAGCATTAACAAATGGCTAGCAAATGACCATGGCCCTTCTTCTAGAATTCTATCTTTGTCTTCAGGATTCCAAAACTTGAATTCGAAAATTCTAGGTGCTATAACTGCAATCTTAACATTTTCTAGTTTCCAAGCCTTTTTCATAGTACTTTGAAAAGCCTGAAAGTTAACTTTAGGGTTCATATATAGCTGGCCAATCAAGGATAACTTACATTCCTTGACCTTTTCTGATGAGATGTCTGCATCCAGAGCTCTAATCTACCGATGTGATCATAACCCCCCTAGTTTTCTACATAAGGCTTGAAGGCGAATTGCTGCTTCATCCGGGTCTTCCATGGGCGATCTTTTGGACTACACCATCTAGGTGGGGGGGCTGCATCTTCTGCTGGGGTTCGTTTGGCAAGGGAGTTGGAAATGCAAAGTAAGAGTAAGGGTTTAAGGGTTTCTTTTGCTTTTTTGGGTTAGGGTTTGGGCTGTAGTGGGTAAAGCGAAAGCCTTTGTATGGATTTCCATTTGGATGTTGTTTATGGAGAGACGCGGGGGTCAGGGGAGGTGATAGTGGGGGAAAGGGTTAGGGTTTTCTTGTGATTTTGGATTCTTAGGGAAGCTGCCATTGCAGCAGAGGGGAGCTCTCCAAGCGAGAGAAAAATTGTGTTACTTGAGTTGGCCATTTATAGAATAAAAGTCATCTGAATTGTATGAGTAACAAGAGTAGAATATTCTTCCAAAAGAGAACAAAAAGTGAAAAAAAGGACAATCCGTGTCACGCCCTGAACCTCGAGCGCGCTCGCATCCCACAATGGTCGACTAAAAATGCGACATTCCCAGGTGGCGTCGCCGACCCAATCTTCTATGCACATGCGGAAGCATAATAAACAATCCTCAGACAACAACAAACTTGGGATAAGAAAGTAAGACAACCAAATTTCACAAAGCACATCTAATAAAACAATCCCGAGTTCATATACAAAAGACTAAACCAAAGAAAGGTTTATCTACTCCGGGATCTACAGCCACTAGCTCCATGTCCACCAAAAAGGTGTGCTCCAAAAACTATCGCCTACGGAACCCCATGACGTATGTGTTGTACCTCCATCTAGGTACCTGAAAAACAGTTCACCAAGTCAACTCCCCAAGCCTCGATTAGGAAGAAATCCACCTAAGGATAACCTATTCACAACAAACAATCAAGATCTGGAAACAGTCAGATCTTACAACATCTGAGACCTTACAACTTCTGGTACGGTCAGATCTTACAACGTCTGGTGACGTTCAGATCTTACAACATCTGAGACTTTACAAAGTCTGGTACGGTCAGATCTTACAACGTCTGAGACCTTACAACGTCTGGTACGGTCAGATCTTACAATGTCTGGTGACGTTCACACTTCACAGTTCATGCATATAAGTATATGATAAACATCTTTAACAACTAAATCACTTCACATCAATCATTATATCATCATAAGGGTCCCGATTATAAGGCCAAATCGTTATGACACGTCCCATACCATGCCACACAATTTCGTCCCATAATAAGGTTCATCATATCACACAATTCAATCAGTTGTTCAGATGCTTCTCATCCAGCGTATTCCACGACTCATATCTTTGCCACAACCCGCGAAGATTCTCGCCTCAGGTATGCAGCTGTCTGCCTCGTCAGGCCTTACCTCGTCAGGTATATACCCCGCGAAAAGTTCTCGCCTCAAGGTATCCTCGCAAAGCCAAAGGCTAAGCTCTTATCCCCGTAGGGTCTCTGGAACAAAGCCTCAAGCTAAGTCCACATGCCATGTAGTGCGGGGGCAGAGGCGTTACGTATCGCCGTCCCTCTCTCGAGCCCATATGTAAAACAAGGGTAGAAGCGTTACGTATCGTCGTCCCTCTCCCGAGTCCATATGACATTCTCAACACAGCATACACCAGTCATCACATAATCAAATATCATCATATATCACACATCATCCAGCCAATATTAAGGAGGTCGAACATCCGGCCTTGCTGCACACGTCCCATACTGCGCCAACTTAGCTAAATATCGAACCACCCTAACTGGCAAAACCAAGTCACTTGCGTGTCTCCACGTCTAAATCCAAAAACATAATCAAACAAGTTCATAAAATTTTCAAATTCGAATATGTCATAAAAGACACATAAACCAACATTTTTCATGAAGACACTTTGCTTTAAATTCTTCTGTACAGAGAGCAGTAAATCGCTCAAACTGTTAAAAAAATTGCAGCAGTTTTCAGAAATCATGTTCTCCAAAACCAGTTTGTTTCGCAATACAAAAATCATCCGTTTGATCTCAAATTTGACTATGTTACAGTAGAATATGTAACAAACAACTTTTGTGAAGGAACTCTTTTGAAATTCGAACTCCAAGAGTTGATAAAAATCCATAAAATATCAAAAGTCACAAGTTCCAGCAGAAACAGAGGTTCTGTTTTGTTCAAAATGAAGTTGACATAAATCCATTTTAACTCCATAAAATCTTGGATAAAATATATGTCATAGTTGAAGATGTTTAAAATACTTTTCATGAAGGAACCAACTTCATAATCTCATCACATCTCGTTCCACAAAATCAGTAAACAACAACAGTTCAGTAAACATATTCCAGAGAAATCATTTGTTTTGAACTAAACTACTGTCTCTTGTGCTAATCCAGTCTAACACTCATCTTATCATGCTGGTTAACACTCATCTAACTCCTTAAGTGTAATAGCAACCTAAGAAATGTTTGGAGGCTGACTCACCTTATCAGCAAACCAACAAGTCCACAACGACGGTGGCGCGAAGACGATTAAAACTCGAGTTTACTTCAACTCCAAAAGAGGTTTAGATGATGCTGGAAAAGCCTTGTAAGTCGATGCTTGAGCTACTGGCTTGAGAGCTACGTATCTTGGCTGGAAGAATGGAGGTGCAAGAAGTGAAAATATCTAAGAGAAGCTAAAGGAGATATAGTTGTATCTCCACGTTCTGCTGTAAAGGGGATATCAAGAACCCTTGAAAGTCAAACTAAAATATCTAAAACACTTGAGTACATGCCCCAAAAGTCTTTAACTTTATCCAATAGCAATTTTCCCCTCTCAAACTTCTCCAACAAGCCAAGTATGAAGGCTGTAATGCAGCAGCCCCTCATACCTACGAATTTGCACCCATTCACCTCATGTTACATTCAATTCTTATTAATTCAAGTCCTCATCAATTCAATCCTAACTTGAATTCTTTTCCACAAAATTCCCATCTCTACATAATCTTCCCAAAAGATGAAACGATGTCCTAAAAATAAATCATGACACGCTCGAACATTCAATTCCCGAATCCAAATTCAATTTCACGGTTAAGATCAACCAAACACGTTCCTTGTCCAATCCAACTTACTAGGTAGTTTTTAGAGATTATATCCCTTAGCGGCTTCACCCAATAAGTTGTTAACTCGCGAGTGATCAACTCCGAGAAAATGGACCATAGGCGTGTCGGTGAAAAGCCCATTCATTTTACTTCGGATGGGGTTCGAAAATCAGGATGTCACAATCCGAATCTAATATGAATTGAGACATTGCTGTTCTATGGATTGTTAAGATGGAGAATTCATCAATGTTTGATATATGCTTTCTTTTACAAGAATGATGCATTGAGTATCTGTCTTCTTTACTCTTCGAATTACAATTGCTTGTTCACTTGCCATCCACACTCATGTGAGTCACAATTTACGTTTTAGGGTATTAGGAGTTACTCATTTTTCGTTCGAAATTATTAACCTTAATATGACTGATGTAGCAAGATCCATCATATCAAGATGCCTACTAATTTTAGTTGGCATAAGAACGTTAGAAGTGCCAAGAATTTCGTAAGACGCTCATTATAGTGTCAAAAAATTTCACCAACTCACTTAAATGTCAAATCGAAAAATCGAAAAACAAGAGCAATTAGTTAAGAACATCTAGCAAAAATTATTACGTGACCTTTTTTAACTATATGTTAATGTCTAGGTGGCTTTTTCATATAAAAGAAAGTCCATGTGGACGATGAGGTGGCCTTTAATCACAAAACGTCGCCACATTAAAGCAATTTAATCCTTCTCTCTCTAGTTCTCTCTCTCCACGTGTCTCTCCTCCAATTTCCTCCTTCTCTCTCGCCTCCCCTCTGCCAGGCGTCTCACGAGATTATCACCACCTGCAACGACGACATTGCTAGCGAGGCTGCGTTTTGCTGTTGCTACTGTCATCGCCTTGTCTCTTCTCCTGCGCTTCTTCTCCTATCAAATGTTGTCGTTCCTCTTCTGGCTCGGCGGTATCGACGCTTTTATATAGAAAAGAATGAAGATCGGAAGGAATTGCTCTCAAAATCGAAATTGAAGGTAAAAAACTGAAAATTGAGGCGAGCTGAAATGAATGAGAGTCGGCTTATTGCCTTGGAGAAGAACTCAGACTTAAGGAAATGGGCTAGGCTCTCGTCTTTGTTGTCCGAAGTCGACATGCATGAGGATCTTCTGGTCCGGGAGCTATAAACTCGCGATATTGTAACGTAATGGTGATTGGTCTGATCGATTGAAGTCCTCACTAAGATTCAGTGCTTGGGGATTCCTGCCGTTTTGGAAGGGAAGAGTGTAGTTTTGGGTGTAAATTGAATTATGGTTTCAAATCTTGGGCAAATCATGTAAATGATGTCGTTTAAAGGCATATATGCTGACTGACCACCCGGGCCAGTAAAGTTTATTGGAGAAATTAATAAGTATGGCTATGTCGGATTTTTGACGATCCAAATTGAAGTTGACACTTAAGTGATCATTTTTCTTTAAATGTGACACTTAAATGATCCGGAAAATAAGCTTTTGACCTTTAAGTGAGTGTCTCATGAAACTTTTGGCACTTCTAGTGTGCTTATTTCAATTTTAGTCACTTACCAACTTATATATTGCTTGGTTTAAAAATGTGCCAACATTTCTTTATCGCTCAAAGATAGCTAATTACTATAATAAGTTACACATAATTATTCTTGTGTCTCCCCGACGCCGTAGAAGTGCTCACTTTTATAAAATGTTACCAACCTTAATTAAATTGGAGTTCCAACATTCATCGGCAACTAATTTAGTCACTTACCAATTTTTTACCTCTGACCAAAGAAAAAAACCTATAATTCTTTGTACTTCAAAGACTACCAGTTACTTTAAAAAGATACGTAAATTTATTGTGATGGCCTAACTAATGCCGTGGAAGTTACTAAGTTTATCAATTAACAACCTTGATTTGACTATCCTACTGACAACACTATGTAGGATAGAGAAAAAGGAAGAAACCATGTTAGCATTTTCCATTAGTAAAATTGGACAAAGTTAACAAAAATATTTGATTGCACTAATTTCACAAGTTTTAAGATTTAATTGCACTTTTTAAAAATTTAAGAACTCAATTTGACTACTGTGATAAATTTCAAAACTTTTAGTGCATTTATAGCGATAATTTTTTGTCCCTTCTAAGGTGAGAATAGTGCAATACTGCAATGAAAGAGAGTTAGCAGCTCTTAATGAATTCCGTAGCCATCATTAGTTATGTATTAAACTGTGAAATACACTTCATGCAATCACCTGTATAAATATGGAAGGGGCCGCCCTTAGGAGAATTTTGGCAAAATTCATAGAGCACTTACGAATAAACTTGACATTCATATGACCTATTAGCATAAGCATCAAAGAACGAAAATTTTGGGGATGTAATGTGATTATTAAATATTATTAGTTATACAAGAAATTCTTAGCACACATAAATTTCAAACTTTACTAATGATTTCGTGAATTATATTTCATTCTTTATAGGTATGATTTATAGCAGAAAATGCGCATCGGTTCCAATGCATTACATTCCACTGAGTTTTATCCATCTTTTATCTCTACTTTATTTTCAAAACCTTTAGAAATATGTGGCAGATTGTTGGATATTTTAGAAACTTAGATATATTCAAAGCCATTAATTTGTAACGGCTGTAGTAGAAAGTAACCCTCCATTATTTTGTAAATGAAAATTCTATTTATAGGCAAAGGAAGTTGAGGGTAGATAAAGAAATAAATTAACTTAAATCTTACAAAGTTATTTTAAGGCCATTTCCTGACCAAAAAATTTTAAGGTCATTACAATTGAAGGTTAATTTCTATTACAATCATTATAAAATAATGGTTTTAACTATTTCAAAACCATTCAAATGTCCAACAGCATCTCAATACTAGTCGCATCAGTAGATGTCTTATGCAAAATGGATTATTGGTTCGATTCATAAAATCATTTTATGAGTAACTGATTTACATTAGGCCCTTTACAATGCACTTGCTAATAATCTATTCAGAGTTACTTTGGCTTGACACTGGCCAATAACTCCTATATTCATCTAAGCCCCAATTCAATTGGTCATATACCTTCTACATTTAGACTTGTTTATAGGGCGGATTGGAATGGGTTTGACCATATAATTCTAGGTCATAAGACTTGCTCAATCCATTCCGACCATTACATTATCGAACTCATTTTTGACGTTTATCCCCAGCATAGTTGGCCTTATTTCCATCATGGGAGAATTTTATCTAATATTTTCCCTTAGAACTAAATTTAGGAACTCCATGCATTATTTGTGATGCTTTCAAATTTACATTTAATTTTTATGACTCACATCATAACAAGTGAGAAAATGAAAAACCTTCAACTTTTTACGATTAAAGATTAGTGATATTAAGCATAGAAAAATCTACAAAATGCAAGACAAAAAGCACACTCATTAGGGAATATGATACCTACAAAAATCATAGCAAAAAATGCAATTAGTTATAGGATGAAAGGATCGTTGATGCCGAAAAATATGTTAGGTTTTCTTTCCTTTTATTACAAGTATAAATAAAGAAAACATACTACTCTGAAGAGTTGGAAAAAGAATGTGGAGTGAAAGAAAATGAGAGACTTATAAGAAGAAAAAAGTTATAAACATATTGCATCGATATCAATTCAATCGTAAATCAATTCAATCGTAAACCTTTTTAATTTGGTCAATTTAACTATATACATTTTTTATTTTGCCAATTTAGTCATTTCTAGCCAATTTTGGCTGAAAATTGTAGTAATGAACATTGCTTGTGCCAGGTGGACTGTCCTACATGACATAACTTTTCAGTTGGCATTTACTTGGACACCTTTTACAATTGTTTTAGAAGAATTAGTTTTTTTATTTGTTGAATTGTCTTCTTTTATTTTTGTCATTGTAGCTGGCAAACCCTAGTTGGCTTCGTTGGGCCTCACCAATGGCCAATGGAGCCACAAAGACCTTGGTGAGGCGGTAGGTGAGGCCCTCGCTCATACCATTGTCGATCACAATGAAATAAAAAAAGGGCTAAAATAAAATAAAATAAATCTTTTATAAAAAATTCAATGAATTTTTTTTTTTAAATTTACAATAATTGTCCTCATTGGTGAGATTGTCTTTTGTGCCAAGGTTAGCATTCTAATAAAAATTCTACAGCCAAAATTGACTAAATTATTGTTAAAAGGTATACAAGAAAATTGGCTGAATTGTAATGTATAGCTCTGAATTAACATTTGCATAAGAATCTTTTTAGTAATTTTTCAAAAAAAAGAAGAAGAAAGTATGGGAGAAGTGCAAATACCCTATTTGGAAGAGCTGTTGAAAAGATAGGTGAAGATTTGGAGGCTAAAGAAAATAAGGGTGGCGCTATTTCCACCACGATTTTGGCTAAGAAACTTCTTTTGTTTTTCCAATCAATAGACTGAAACTACCTCTCTCTCTCTCTCTCTCTCTCTCTCTCTCTCTCTCTCTCTTCAACTTATTGTTTCTTGTTTGTTAATCAACCTAATATATAAAAATTCTTTTATCTCTCTTATTTCTCTTATATCATCAGCTTCACAATAAAATGTGAAATTACAACCAACAATTTATTATCTTATCTTACATTCTGTTATCACTTTGCTTGAAGAAGCTTGTTAATTTTCACATTTTTAATCAGAAAGTTACACGGAAAGTTAGAAAATTCTAATTATGATGACTTATGAACATATAGTTAACTGCCTATTCTTTTACCAAATAGTTTGAGAGAAACTTTTCTCAACGCTGAATATTAAAATTCAATCTAATTATTTAGCTGATTTTGACGTTGTGATGTTTTCCAATATTAAATTTGTAGATTTCAACTTTGAACATTGCTGGTTTGTGCTTTTTGTTTTAGTCCACATTTCCATATGAATTGCAAGATGGGGGTTGAAATTTTTTTTATACCTTCTTCACTTTTAAACTAACATCATGCTCTTTTAGAGGAAAGTTTTAAACGTGTTTTAAAGTTTTGATCTACTTGCTACGACATTGGATCTAAAAATGATATTAATTAATTTCATCATAGTAGGAGTAGAACGGCAAGAAGGTTCCCCTTTTATTCCTTTATGTACTTATCTTTTGCCAATATTTTGATTAATCTAGATATTAATTATGTTGACATTCGATCATGCTTCTACCAAATTAACCTTTTTTCCATTATTTGGATCACTTTTTTCTTTTCCATTATTGTCCAAGATAGGCTAGATAATCACATTGAATTTTTAGTTTGTGACTTTCAAATATAGATTCGCTTACGCTATTTTATAATGAAAATAGGCAATTAAATGTGGCTTCATAAGTTGTCATACATAGAAATTTCATTTGACTGAAAATATGAGACCGTAAATTAAATTGATCTCTAGGCAAAGTGATAACGATATACATGGTAAAATGATATTTTGTTTGGTGTAAATGAGCATTTGTATTATGAAGAGAGATGATTGTGGATTAGCCTAATAAAAAAAAGGTTAATACCACGAAAAAACCCCAAACTTTGTCCATTGTGGCACATATACCCTAAACTTTTTTTGTGACACAACAAATCTCAAACTTTACCTCTTGTGACACATTTACCCCAAACTATATATTTTTTTCTTTTATTCTCTTTTTTGTTTTTCGAAAAAAGAAGAGTTGGCCGACGAACTGCCACTGCTAGAGGGCGGCGAAGCCCTCGCCGGCGGCTGGCCAGGGCTCACCGCCCTCTGGCCGGCGAGGGTGAGGCACGGCGAGGCTGCCTCGCCCAAGCCTGGCAGGCTGCAGTCGAGGCCCAGGCAAGAAGCGCCGCAAGGAAGAAGCTTCTCTCATCCCTTGCCCTCCTCTCTCTCTCTCTCTCTCTCTCTCTCTCTCTCTCTCTCTCTCTCTCTCTCCTTCACGAAGCAGTTGAACTGATCGTGCAGGCGAAAAACAATCACGCCTCCCATTTGCATCCTCGAACTCTCTCAGACTCGAGACCCGAAACTCACGTCTGCAAGCATATCCGAAGACGATTTCGGATAAAGCAGATGACGAATCATCCTCCATGGTTGACTTGAGGTAGTAACAGGCTATAACTGACAACATACTGAACTATTTTATTTGGATGATTGAATGTTCCAGCTAAGGATGGAACTCGCAACGGCGGACCTAAAAGGTATGAGGAGCGATTTTGTTGTGGGGTGATGAACTTGAGGGAGCGGGCGCTGGGGAGGCCGCCGCCGGCCTTGCCTGCAGTCGGCGAGGCCTGGGCGTGGCTGTCTCACCCAAATCTGGGCAGGGCTGCCTCCCCCGAAGGTCTGGGCAGGCACCCTTACCATGCCTCGCCTTCACCAGCCAGAGGGCGGCGAGCCCTAGCCGACCGCCGGCGAGCTTCTCCGGCCGTCGGAGCTCGCTGGCCAACTCTTCTTTTTTTGAAAAATAAAAAATAAATTAAAAAAAAAAGATAAAAAGATATAATTTGAGGTAAATATGTCACATAATATAAATTTTGGGGTTTTTGATGTCACAAAAAAAGTTTAGGGTAAATGTGTCACATGAGGTAAAGTTTGGGGTTTTTCGTGTCACAAAAAAAAAAGATTGGGGTAAATGTGTCATAATGGGTAAAGTTTTGGATTTTTCGTGGTATTAACCCTAAAAAAACAACAAATTCAAAAGGAGAGAGGTGGGTAATTCGACAAGTAAACTAGAAAAGAAGCATGTCTTAGCCAAAGTGGAGATGGAAATAAAAAGAGGCATCACTCTCAATTAGGGACAATTGCCAAATAAGTCCTAAACATTTTGCTACTTTGCTGATTCAGTCCTAAACTTTTTTTTATGCCAAATAAGTCCTAAACCTTTTGCAACTTTGCCGATTAAGTCCTTCAGGCGGATTTTGGCTGAAAAATGCCTACGTGGCGACGACGTGGCACCACCGGATCTCGCCGGCGATGATGTGGCAACCACGTGGCAATCTTGCCCTCAAATTCGTTTTTTTTCCCCCAAAACACTGTAGCTCCGATTGAAGATTTGCTGATTCCATGAGTTGCGGTGGTCAGAACGAGGTGATTTTTGGAGGAGAGCTTCCTCACTAGCCGAATTTCATCCCCACCAAACGATTTCTCTGGGTAATCTCTCTAGAAAAAGTTATGGCCGTTTGTTTTGCTAGGTTTTTTAGCAAATCTTCCACCGCAACTCATGGAATCAGCAAATCTTCAACCGGAGCTACAGTGTTTTGGGGGGAAAAAAACGAATTTGAGGGCAAGATTGTCACGTGGTTGCCACATCATCGCCGGTGAGATCCGGTGGTGCCACGTCGTCGCCACGTAGGCATTTTCCGGCCAAAATCCACCGGAATGACTTAATCAACAAAGTTGCAAAAGGTTTATGACTTATTTGGCATAAAAAAAGGTTTAGGACT
The DNA here is from genome assembly GCA_019926035.1 of Melaleuca alternifolia. Classification (NCBI taxonomy): domain Eukaryota; kingdom Viridiplantae; phylum Streptophyta; class Magnoliopsida; order Myrtales; family Myrtaceae; genus Melaleuca; species Melaleuca alternifolia. The sequence continues at coordinate 3,373,877 of JAGKPW010000144.1, forward strand.
GAATCGGTAAAATAGCAAAAGGTTTAGGACTTATTTGGCAATTGTCCCCTCTCAATTAAAAGTGACAATTCGTGCTTGCATGCCATGTCGGCTATTCATATTATTTCATGTTGTTACAAAATATGTTTTAAGGTAATTTCATAATGTTTCAATAAATTAGTGGCCCCTCAATTCACATGAAGTTAATTTTGAATTTATCTTTAATTGATAAGATTGTAATTATTGAAAGAGATATGTCCTTGATCTAAGGAAAATGAAAGATTGGATAATTGTAAATGTATTATCTTTAAGAGCTAAGTATAATATACAGGCTATTCATGAAATGAGCTCTCCTCAGCGGGCATTTACTATAACTTTTCTTGACCATCTTCATTATTCAGCAGGGCACATGATTCCATTTACCAATTACATATCAAGAAAAGAAGGAAACACTCACCGAATAAGAAAGAATAATTACGTAGATAATTAGATAGGTAATGAACTAAATTTGGATTGAAAAGAAGATAAGTCCTTAAGAAAACTTCCATATACCAACTCAAAAGATTATATATCTCTTTGCTAAAATCACTTAGAAGTTTCCATTTGAGTCAGTCTCAAATTAGTTTACCATAGATGGAGGATTTCCTTTCTCATAACTCAGTCAATATTCCCATTTCATATCAACTCCACGTACTCCTCGTATGCGTTATTCCGAAACACGCCGAAAGTTGACGCCCTGGCTCTATTCTCTCCTGCGGTTGAGTTCAAAACCAACGGTCAGCGCTCTCGGCGATGACGCTCTCCCTCTCCGTTTCCCTCACTTCCTCCACTTTCTTCTTCTTCCTCCTTGTTGTCAGGTGAAGCTCCAATCACATTCGCCTTCCTCGTGTGCTTGTTCACTGCGAACTCCAATTAGATTTTGTATTTTTACTTAATGCATCACTCCAAGAAAGGCACTTCTGGACAGATATGGTGACGAGAACCGTTGTGTTTTTCGTCCGGTAATCCAAGTTATCGACTTACCCCAAGAAACTCCGGTGGTTCTTTTTGTTGTAATGGTGGAGATATGATAAGACGTGGAAATTGAAGGTCGGCGCGTTCGTCGTGAATGCTGTGTGAATGTTTTGGAGAAACAATCCAAAGCCGTTCCATGTGAGTTCCGTGTGATATCAGGAAACTGATTCGTTCATGTCTTTGCTGGTTTACGATGACTTGGGTTGGTCTCAGATTTTGTACTTTGAGTCCAGTCAGGGTAATTGTGAGATGGAGGATAGCGAATCAGTGAATTATCAGAGACGACATATACCTCTCTTTTGTAAATTTTTGGTCGTGAAGTGCTTTATAATGGTTACTCTGCGATAATATCTGTGTTCTGTATTCTCCAGTTGCCATTTTTCCTGGATTATGATGGCTCTAACAAAGATAGGCTTGTAGATCTTCAGCAAATTTAATGCTTTGATGTATTTTGACAACGTTCTAAATGTTTGTGTGTAAAGACTCTCTATGGCTGGTTGGAATCTTCGTGTGTGTATGGCAATGCATTTCCGGTTCAGATGTTAATTCATTGGGCGGAAAATTTCTTGAGCAACTTGTATAGAATTTCAGTAGTTCTAATGAGGGGAAGCAAGTGGTGAGAGTAATTTCAATTTTTCAGTGTCTCGTCTCAAGGGCATGCTAGCACCCCACCAAGAGGTTGGAATTCTTATGACTCCTTTTCCTGGACCATCTCCGAAGAAGAGTTTCTGCACAATGCCGAGATCGTTTCCCAGAAGCTACATGCTCAAGGATATGAGGTTATATCCGTACTGCTGTGATATTTCACCGATAGAATTGTAGGTTTTTATCTGGAATAGCAAAGGATTCTTAGTGAAACTAAATTATTTTCTTTTCCATCCTTCTTTTCATCTTTTCCCTCCAAAATATGGCAGTATGTGGTTGTCGACTACCTTTGGTACCGAAAAAGGGTGCCAGACGCTGGCCCTGATTCTCTGGGATTTGATGTGATTGATCAATGGGGAAGGATGATGCCTGACCCTGATCGATGGCCTTCATCTAGGGATGGGAAAGGGTTCACCGAAGTCGCAAATAAAGTCCATAGCATGGGACTGAAGTTCGGGATACATGTCATGAGAGGAATAAGCACGCAGGCTGTCAATGATAACTCTCCTATCCTGGATACCACCACGGTTTGTTCGTTTTACTTTATCTTTCATCTGCTGATTTCTCTTCTTGTTGCACAACGCCTTCTTTTAGAGTAGATTGACGAGAAATTTCAATAGACGGAGTTCCCTCAAACTCTTCATGTTCACTTTGATCAGAGAATGTAAACGACTGATCTGCAGCCATAATCTCAAGAAGAGTTTCATGCGCGATGCTCAATTTCCCTGACATTATATTTCTGCTTCAATTTGTTTCTCTACTAGGGACGTGCATATGAAGAGTCCGGTCGGGTTTGGCATGCACAAGATATAGGACTTACGGAAAAGACTTGTGCTTGGATGCAATATGGATTCATGAGTGTAAATACTGACTTAGGAGCTGGAAAAGCCTTCTTGAGGTCACTTTATCAGCAATATGCATCGTGGGGCGTTGATTTCAGTGAGTGACAAAAAAGTCTCTGTATTTTTGCTGCCACAGTGACCTCTTAAAAGCACACTGCTTCATTTATTTTCTAAGAATGATATTCCTAGATAAATGACTGGAGATGGACTTGACTCTAAATCACTTAAATCACTCCCTTTAACAATAACCGTTCATCATTTTGATGCAGTTAAAAATGACTGCGTATTTGGTGACGATCTGAATGTAAATGAGGTCACGTACATCTCCGAGGTATGATATGATGGCTCTTTAATTATTATTCACCTACTAGCACGGTCCTTTCTGCAAATGAAAACTGAAGCCGGTCCATTATCTGGTGTGGCCTTGCACAGGTCCTAAAGGAGCTTGACCGTCCCGTGCTGTATTCTCTTTCTCCTGGAACTAGTGCGACACCAGATATGGCAAAGGCTGTGAGTGGATTAAGCAACATGTACAGAGTTACTGCGGATGATTGGGACACTTGGCCAGATGTCACGGCACATTTTGATGTCGCAAGGTGATATAACATGTGATAGTTGAGTGCGAAAGTCATGGATTCAGGCCAACTATTAATAGTTTCAGAATTCATTGTTCACCAGGGACTTCGCTGCTGCTAAATTGATTGGCTCCAGCGGCTTGTTGGGCACATCATGGCCTGACCTTGACATGCTACCGCTTGGATATCTCACTGATCCAGGTAATGACGCTGGGCTTGTCTTATTCTCCGATAAACTTGAAGGTTTGTTGCTCCATCGTACCCCTGAGTGATTGGCTGGAGTAATAAGTGGGGACAAAGCTGTTTTAACGGCCTTAGCACTCTACCAAATTAATGTTGCCTCCAAATGGGTCTAATTACTGTTACATGAGGAGCCGAGAGACTCCTCCCACTAGTGCAGCCGCTAGCAGATCGATTTGGATTTTCAGAATAGAGTAATTGATGTGCTAATCATTCGATGTTATAAAATCTAATGTCCACATGGAGCTGGAGAGAGACCTTGACGTGATGGTAAGGCCTTAATCTCGACGGTTATGCCTTGACTGCTCCTATGGCAACATTGTGGACTCCATCAGGGTTGAGAATTCTCACGGTAACTTATGCAAGCTAATTTTATGTGCCCTAGTGTAAAATTACTGCTCATGATAAAGCTTCCTTATTGTCAAGTTGCGTTACATTTTAGAATGCGGCAGATGGATAGTTTGATACTTCATGGTCATAACTAAATGGCACACATCAGTAGGCAGTGGCTGTCTGGTCTCCTTCCTTATGTATCTTTTGCAGTTTGTAAATTATCTTTGCATGTGTGAACTCCTTGTGAATGCCTTTAGAAAAGTAGATGGAGTTATGTATTGCTAAAATGAAAACTCTCTCGACATCTAGCTTCAAATGAAGGCCCTCATAGGACATGTAGGCTGACAATACAGGAGCAAAGAACACAGGTATGTTTTTAGTGAGTTCACTATTTGTGCCGATCAGAAAATCATATTTCAAGCTAATGGATTACGGTTGTAGATGACTTTGTGGTCGATCGCTAAATCCCCTCTCTTTTTTGGTGGAGATTTGAGGAACATTGATTATACAACTTTAAGTATAATCACCAATCCTACTCTGCTTGAGATAAATTCCTACAGCTCAAACAACGTGGAGGCATGTACTCTCTCTTAACATCTGATAAGAATGACATCTCGAAGCACTTTTAGACAACTTACGTGGATTGATTTACAGTTCCCCTATATCAGCGGGTCATCAAGTCCAAGAGGTAGAAAAATGGGGCAGTCTGGAATTTACCCAACGCGTGTGGAAGAGACAGAGGTGGAGGCATTGGGTCTGACTAGTTGCAAAGATCCAAAAGCAAACGGATGGCTGGTCGAAGAGCTGGACCCAGATCTTGAACGGATCTGCTGGAAAGAGAAGATGGAGAATAGACATGGAGAGCCGTTTTGCCTATACAAGAGAAATTCTTTAGCCAAATCGTAAAAATGCTCTCCTACTTCTCATCATTTTCATTTGCTGTTCTCTCTCCCGTAATTTTTCGTAATACAAGTATTTGTAAATGTTTGTGCTGTGTAACAGAGACCAAGAGAAAACGTATGGGAGCCAATATCAGGGGACACACCCCTTGTTAGCTTCTGAAAATATGGAGCTCTGCTTAGATGCTTCTCCAAAACGCAAAATCACGTCTAGTGAGTTCGCAAGGGGCTCAGTTTCCCACTGCACGCGGCATGCTAATCAGGTATGTTTTATTATGAGTTGAAGATTAGTACAGAAGACAAACTTTGGACACAATTAGGAAGCTCCATACTTGTTACATCTTTGGAACCTGTTGATATCATCTAGTAATGATGTTATTGCAACATTTTGTACCACTTTATCTTTGTGTTCGAATTAGACTCCATTGTCCATCTTAAATTAGTCTTAAATTAGTGCGAAAGATAACATACCGAATGTTTGATTTCGACAGATGTGGAACTTTCACAGTAATGGGACGCTGGCAAGCGCCTACTCCGGACTATGCGCTGAACTGAAAAATGTCAAAGGTTAAAAAGACGGGTTTCTTATCTCGAAAGCCAGAAATCTAGTGTTTTGTAAGTCTTATTTATGGCCAAATTTTTTGTGCAGCTAATGCTGTTGCAGCAGGAGTTCGTTCCTGGATCGCAACTGGAAGATCGGGTTTGATTCTTTTTAATTGCATCTCTCTTTCTCACCCCGCTTCTTCCCCCAGTTTAAGCGGTAATGACTTGCATAATTTGGATCTAGAGTTTTTAAGACAGAACAAAAATGCAATAACGTCCAGCTTCAAACAAATGATCGAGGGCCTAATCAGCAGATCTTAAGAGCTTTGCTATATGATCTACTTAAACAAGTACGAACATTTTCTGGACCTTTTTCCTGGTCTCAGTTTTGTGCTTACATCAATGCAGGAGAAATATTTCTGGCTTTTTTCAACCTGAACTCATACGACAAGACGATATCGGCACTAGTCTCCGACCTGGCCAAGGCGCTTCCCGGCCGGACAGTCAGTTCTTGCACAGGCAATGAAATATGGAGCGGCGACAGTATCGACCGCCCAACACAGTACTCCATATCAAAATTGGTGCAGTCACATGATTGTGCCCTATACGTCCTCAACTGTCGTTGATTAGAACGAATGAATGAATAAATTCTTATTTTCGACTCCTGCAACTTTATTCCTCGTTAGCATCTGGCTGAATCTGAAAATCATGCGGTGGAGCAAGACAGGAAATTATGTGGTAAAATAAAGAAATGCCCTGCCGCAAATTTAGAGGAGCAGGTTTTGTCCATCAAGGAGTCATATTGGCAATGAAGGCCCCGTTTTGGCTCAAAATTAGAATCTTAAGCTCCATGTGATTTGTAAAAAACATTCTAATGAAAAAAAAAACATTTTTCTCAAATTTTTTGGGCATTTAGATCTCTTAAGAAATGAGTCAATGAAAAATGTGTACATAATAAAAGGATCATATATGAAGACATTTGAATTTTCGCAACCGGTTAATCTTAGAAAATTCAATATCCGAAATCCCCAATTATGATGGAACTCGTTTCTTGGCCAAAACAATAGTGTCCTCATGATACGAGCATTGCATTTCATTAATGAAAAGATTAGGGGTTAAAACAGAGAAATTGACTTTTCAAGTTGACTAATTCACTTTGATTTTTCTCACTTGATAATAGAGGTGGCAAAATGGGTCAAAAACCCATACTTTAACTCATATTGTATAATAGGTGCATGAGTCACTTAATAACCTAATGGAAATTAAATAAATCATAAATGGGTTACCTAAACAATTTTAAGTGTTATTAACCAATATTTTAAATGTTATTAACAAGTTATGTTTTTAGACCGTGAAAATTCTAATATTCTAATTATTTAATCTTTAAAAAATATAAATTTGATAATTTGGTTTTCTCTTTTTGTTTTCCTTTTTTTCTCCTTTTCCCCTCTTTCTAAGTTGGTCGATGGCCAAGAGACGAGAGATGAGCTCACTAGACTCCGGTGACTGGAAGGGGAACAAGCAAAAAATTTAAAATTTCGAAAAAAATAAAAAAAATTATCAAATATATCGTATTGCATATATTTTAACAATACTTTTAAATCATAAAGCGAATTTTCCTAGGCTTGGTTAAATATGGAAGTGTTTTAACAATATATAACAAGTCGTGTATGAGTCGGGTCGGATATGGGTCACTTAAATTGTATTGTATGAAAATGGGTTAGAACAAGGTTAAATGGATCAATATGAGTCGAACCATTTTTTGACCCGATTTAAACTTGACCTAACCTACCCATTTGACGCCCCTACCTACCATTTTAGAATGTGGCAGATGGGTAGTTTGATACTTCACGAGCATAATTAAATGGAACACACTAGTAGGGAGTGGATGTTTAGTCTCCTTCCTCAAGTAGCTTTTGCAGTTTGCAAATTATCTTTGCATGTGTGAACTCCTTGTGAATGCCTTTGGAAAAGTAGATGAAGTGATGTATTGCTAAAGTGAAAACTCTCTCAACATCTAGATTCAAATGAAGGCCCTCATAAGACATGTAGGCTAACCATAAGGGAGCAAAAAACTTAGGTATGTGTTCAGTAAGGACTTTTTGTGAGTTCACTACTTTGTCTATGGCTAGCCCAAGGGCCAAGACCACAATGTTTATGGCTAAGTCTGTGATTATCAAAAACCAAGGTACTCAACTTGTACACCCAAGTCAACAATGTTCAACTCTCGATCTATCAAGGTAGGGCTCAAGCCCCTGGTGCCCATCATCTTGTCTCTTGCGACCATGCTCAAGTATTCAACTCTCGCACTAAATCATTAGTGCCTAAACTCGAGTCCGTCAAATTTGGGCCTAGTTCCTGGGCAACTAGATGCAAGTCCACAAAAGTTGAGCTGAAGTCCCTTAAGACCAAGCCCTAGATCTCAGTGCCCATGCTTAGATCCCTAGTAGCCATGATTGGAATCTAGATCTTCCACCCAAGTTACCAACATCCAAGTCTTTGGGCCAAAGGCCAGGACCTAGACCCTTAAATTAAATAAATTGAAAATTTTGGAACTAAATTGAACATTTTATAAGTAATTATTGAATATCTAGGAATAGTTCATATTGAATAGACTAAAATCCAAACACAACATTGCACGTTATATCGAAGTTTACGAACAATTAATGTCATTTTTCCAAACCAAAAAAAAATTAGCGATAGTGTGTGCACGCCAACTTGACCTCAAGGTACCTATAGGCTCGGCCTGGTGACGGAAAAATGGTCGGACCAAACTTACAATTTGGGCCCAGATTAGAACTTTTATTTTTTTACAAGTAAAAAGTATTGTAGTAGCTATCATATCTCTAACATTACTAATATATTATTGCTTTTAAATTTACAATTACACTCCAATATATAATTTTATGCATCTCCACTTCAACGGGACTCAACTTTTTATTCGAATAGAGTTACGAAGTCATTGAGTACAATTTAAAAAGCTTGTTCATAATCCAATGTCATGGGACTAAAATCCCAAAGGCTAAGAGATCTGGTAACTTCGAGAGGCGCAAGATTTTAACTGTTTTCCCCCTTGATCAACACCATAGCATTTTACCTTTTGGCCTGACAACACTTTAGGATTAGCATAGCAGCTTTTAGTTCACCGCTGATACCTCATCGGTGGCGCAAGACGAACACTAGATTTGATACGCGGTGCGTGGACCTAGTGTGGAAAAAGGAAACCAACGTGGTAAATAGGGAAAACTTAATTTATGCAATCACTCGATGACAGTAGTCCACGGGAGGCGGCTTCTTTCTTTCCCATGTCTTGTATTCTTTCTAGTTTACTGAGCTGGTACGATAACCTCTTTAACTCGCTTGATTTATAGTTGAATCTTTCTGTCATTTGCACCTACTCACGCCCAAAATTGTGCAGCCTAGGCAAGAACGCAACTCGGCTCGGATAAGTGATCATTACCTCATCTCTTCCTTTTCCGATCAAGCGTGCCAAATGAGCATTACTTGACGATTTTACTTCACCTGTCACGCCAAGCAAGCAAAACTCGATAGGATTGCTCCCGATAGATTAATTACCCAAGAATCTAATTGCACAAATGGAGCAAGTTAGAATAGGACACGTTCACATTTATTTGAGAAAAGAAAGAAAAGTGGTTAAAAATACTTAATTAGGCATCTGAGAAGAATGAGTCGACTTGATCTCTAAGTGGTCGCCTCTCTGCCGTCCAATAACATCTGGCCAAACAGTATCCCCCCCACCCTTCCACGTTTCAGCGACCGCCTGTCTTGTCTCTTTCCCGGTCCAGAAACCACCTGTCTCTATTCTGAGATCAATAGCTGACAAAAGAGCTAAAAACAACGCATCGCACCATTAGATTTAGATCTAGTTCATCCTCCTTAAGTACGAAAAACCAAACAACATCGTGCATTGTCGCGAGCACCGGTCCCATGACGGAAAAAAGACATTTTTAAGTACCCCTTTTAAACGTTAAGTTTATATTTCCTAAGATGCCTGTTAATCACGGGATGCATTGGACCGACCGGAACATTCGCATCAAACAAGGAAAGGGACTAGAAAACTTTTAGCACGAGTAGCAGAGGAAGGAACACGCCGAACCATCAGTAGCGACATGAGTGGAACATCGCACCCGACGCCTTATGTCGAAAGAGAGAATTAGTCTAGTCGGAGTGCATTTTTCAAAGACTTTCTCAAAGGGCGGATTGGAATGAATATAGTCATATAAACTTAGATCGCAAGATTTCTTTTATCCATATCCGATCCCTAAATAATTGAAATGACTTTTTCTTATTTTCTCTCGATGTAATAGGCCTTTTTTCCATCATGGAAGGACTTAATCCGATAATTGCCCTCCAGACCAAACTAAAAAGTCATGCATTAATGGCGATACTTTGAAATTTAAATTTGTTTTTCTTGACAAGCATCATAACAAGTTTTGAGGATGGAAAACTTCTGCACCATTAGATCAGTGATATTTAAATAATGAAAAGTCTACGAAATGGAGTAGAAAAGTGCACCCATCAGAGAAAGTGATACCTCCAAGAATGCGATTTATTATGGTAAGAAAGGATCATTAATGATGAAAACGGTTGTTAGGTCTTCTTTTCTTTTATTACAACTATAAGTAAAGAGAACACCCAACAACTATAGCCGGTGAAAGAAAAGTAGGTGGAGAAGTTTTAAATAGGCAGCCTGAGTGGCATCACTCTCGATTAGGACTAACAATTTGTACTCGCGTGTTGTGTTGGTGTCAATCATTCATGTCATCCCGTGTCATTGCACAAAACGAAGATCTCGACGTGGATATTATTAAAATCATTAAAATTGGATAACTACAATCTCAACAATTAAAGATGAAACGAAGCTCCACGCCATAAAAATCGAGTTGGTCAATATTTCATCGAAACATTGAGAATGTAAATATCAATAAATGAGGAAGGACTAATCGCTCAAAACATATAATTAGGTAATAATCGAGACACTGCAACGAACTTAGCAATGGTCATTGAATTGGATTGCGGAGAATATCTATAGTTAGGGAAAATTTCCATATGCTAACTTACAACATCATCAATCTAATTAACAAGATCATAAGTCAATCTAAAATTAGCCTCTGAATACATCATCCTGATTTAATGAAACCTTCTTGCTTAGTTATTAGAGGGTGGACATTCTTTTTTGCCATTGGTCCTCCCCCCACGAACGTGTGGATGATTAGGATAAGGAGGCATTTAATTTAATCTTTATCTTTAACCCAGGTATAAATATCCCACGTACTCCTAGTATTGGACACTATATGCGTAATTCGAAGCACGAAGAAAGTTACCACCTTCTCCTTGTCCTTCCTTCCTTCCTGCGTCGCAGCTCAAGAAGCGACAGTTGCCCCTCACGGCGATGAAGCTCTCCCGCTCCGTTTCCCTCTCTTCCTTCTCCTTCTTCTTCGTCCTCCTCCTCCTTGTTCTCAGGTGAAGCTCGAATCTCGGGCTGCGAATTCCAATTGGTTTTGACTTTTTCTTAATGCTCGACTAGGAGGAAGGTAGTTCTGAACTTTTGGGTACGAGGGTCGTTGCGTTTTTCGTTCGGTAATGCGAGTTGCCCACTTACCCAATAAGCTCTGGTAGCTCTTTTTGCTGATCCATTCTCTGTAATGGTGGAGTTATGGTGGGACGGGAAAATTGGAGGTCAACGCGTTTGTTGAGAGTTGCGTGCGGTTGTTTTGGAGAAACAGTCGCGGTGATTGTTGGGAACTGAGTCGTTCATGTGTCCGTTGTTTATGAGGATTCGGATGGGTCTCGGGTTTTGCATTTTGAGTCGAGTGAGGGAAATTGTGAGACGGAGGATTGGCTAAATCAGAGAATTGTCACAGTTAAAATACACTTTTTTTCCTTTTTTTTGGGAAATTTCTGTGCTTTTGATTCTGTTGTTACTATTTTGCTTGAATAACTGCGGCACTAGCATATATGGGCTTGGACATCTCCAGCAAAAGTAGTGCTTTGATGTATTCTGACAACATTGTAAAAGTTCAGGCGTAAAACTGCCGACTTATACAATAATTTGGTTGAAGTTATTGTATGAACGTAACAATGTATTTCCTCAGACGTTCCAAAAATTTATCATCTGACATCTGGAGTATTCAGTAGTTCTGATCAGGTGAAGCAATTGGTGAGACTAATTTCAATTTTTTCAGTGTATTATCTGAAGCTTCACATCGAAAGGATGGAGAGCATGCTAGCACCCCACCAAGAGGTTGGAACTCATACGATTCCTTTTGCTGGACCGTCTCCGAAGAAGAGTTTCTGCAAAATGCCGAGATCATTTCCAAGAAGCTACATGCTCAGGGATATGAGGTTGTATCTATACAACTGTGTCATTTCATCAACACATTGTCAGTTTTTATCTAGAGTAGTGAGGGATTATTGGTGAGACTAAAGCATTTTCTTCTCATCCTCACATTTGTCTCTTCCATCCAAACTGCCCAGTATGTGGTTGTTGACTACCTTTGGTACCGAAGAAAAGTGCCAGGTGCTTATGTTGATTCTCTGGGATTTGATGTGATTGATGAATGGGGAAGGATGATCCCTGACCCAGTTCGATGGCCTTCATCAAGAGGTGGGAAAGGGTTCACTGAAGTTGCAAATAAAGTCCATAGCATGGGTCTTAAGTTCGGGATTCATGTCATGAGAGGAATAAGCACGCAAGCTGTCAATGCCAAGACTCCTATCTTGGATACGACCACGGTTTGTTCATTTTAATCATAGGCTTTCATCTGCCGATTTGGTCTATGTTGCTTAAAGGCTTCTTTTAGATAAGGTTGATGGGAAATTTTATTATTGGTGTTACAATTACTTGTGAGAGTAAATTCCTTTAAACTATTTATGTTTGCTTTTATGAAAATATCTAAAAGAATGATCTGCTGCCGTAGTCTTAGGAAAAGTATTGAATGTGACCCTTGATTTTCTCTGAATTAACTTTTTTACTTCTACTCTGTTTCCTTACTAGGGAAGTGCATATCAAGAGTCCGGTCGGATATGGCATGCACAAGATATAGGGCTGAAGGAAAAGGCTTGTGCTTGGATGCAACATGGATTCATGAGTGTAAATACTGACTTAGGAGCTGGAAAGGCCTTTTTGAGGTCACTTTATCAGCAATATGCATCATGGGGCGTTGATTTCAGTGAGTTGATGAGGACTTTTGTAAATTTTTGGTGCTGCCGCTTCTTAAATTTAACTGCTTTAATTAGTTTCAAACAATGATTTAATTGAATAATATCTGTAGATGATATTTTTTTTAAATCACTATCTTCAACACTAATTGTTTATCAATTTGTTGCAGTAAAAAATGACTGTGTATTTGGTGATGATCTGAATATAAATGAGATCACGTACATCTCCGAGGTGCGATATGATGGCTCTTTACCTTTAATTTCACCATTGTCCTTTCTGTTAAGGAGACCCTGCAAATGACAAGTGAGCGGGTACAATATCTGATGTGGCCTTGCACAGGTTCTAAAGGAGCTTGACCGTCCCATCCTGTATTCTCTGTCTCCTGGAACGAGTGTGACACCAGATATGGCAAAGGCTGTGAGTGGATTGACCAACATGTACAGAATTACTGGGGATGATTGGGATACGTGGGTAGATGTAGCGGCACATTTTGATGTTGCAAGGTGATTTAACATGTGACAGGAGAGCGCAAATGTCGTGGACTTAGATCGCCCATTAATATTCTGATAGTTGATTGTTCATCAGGGACTTCTCTGCTGCTAAGATGATTGGCTCCAGCGGCATGTTGGGGAAATCATGGCCTGACCTTGATATGCTGCCACTGGGATATCTTACTGATCCAGGTAATAACACTGAGCTCATCTTATTATGAGATGAACTTGAAGATCTGTTGCTCCCTCTTTCCCCTAAGGTATTGGCTGGACCAATGAGTGGGTATAGAGCTGTTTCAGTGGCCTTAGCTCTCCATCAAATTAATATTGCTTGCAAATACACCCAGTAGTGCAGACCCTAGCAGATTGCTTTGGATTTTCAGAATAAAGCGATTAACATGCTAATCATGACATATTGTAAAGCCTAATTTGTGCTGTGGAGCCAGAGAGGCTCTGACATGATAGTAAGGCCCCACAGTTGAAGATTATGCCTTAAGTGCTCCTTTGGGGTTTCGACCATGCAAACTCTTTCCAGTTTGTTATACACATAGAGTGGATTCTCACTGTAGCCTATTCAAGCTAATTTCATGTGCCCTAGCACTATATTACGGTTCATGATAAAGCTTCGCCTGCAATTTCAGAATGTGGCAGATGAATGTTTTGATATTTCACAATCATGGTTATGTGGCAGATGTAAGTGGAAAGTGGCTGTTGGGGCTCCTTCCTTATGTAATTTTTGCAGTTTGCAAATTATCTTGCATTTATGAACTCCTTGTCACTGTCTTTGGAAAAGTAGATGAAGTGATGTATTGCTAAAGTGAAAACTCTCTGGACAATCAGGTTCAAATGACGGCCCTCATAGGAGATGTAGGCTTAACCTAAAGGAGCAAAGAACTCAGGTATGAGCATAATAAGTATTATTGATACTTTTTGCGCCAATCAGAAAATCTTATTTCTAGCTAACAGATTATAATTGTAGATGACTTTGTGGTCGATGGCCAAGTCTCCCCTTATGTTTGGTGGAGATTTGAGGAACATTGATGAAACAACTTTCAGTCTTATCACCAATCCCACTTTACTGGAGATAAATTCCTATAGCTCAAACAATGTGGAGGTACGTACTCTCTGTTAATATTTGATAAGTTTTTGAAGCACTTTAGGCTACTTATGTGGATTTATTTACAGTTCCCATATATTCATGGGTCATCAAGTCCAATAGGTAGAAAACACGGGCGGTCTAGAATGTACCTGACGAGTATGGAAGTGTCAGAGGTAGAGGTTTTGGGTCTGACTAGTTGCAAAGATGCAAAAGCAAGCGGATGGCTGGTGGAAGAGCTGGACCAAGATTTGGAACGGATCTGCTGGAAAGAGAACATGGAGGGTAGATATGGAGAACCTTTTTGCCTATACAAGAGAAATTCTTTATTCGAATCGTAAAAATGCTCTCTCCTACTTCTACTCTTTTCCATTTGCTGTTCTCTCTATCGTAATTGTTCATAGCACAAGTGTTGATATATGCTTGTGCTGTGTAACAGAGATGAAGCGATAATGTATGGGAGCCAATATCAGGGAAATCTTCACTTATTAGCTTCTCAAAATGCGGAGATCTGCTTTAATGCTTCTCCAAGACGCAAAATCACGTCTAGTGAGTTTACAAGAGGCTCATTTTCGCGCTGCACATGGAATGCTAATCAGGTACGTCTCATTATTAATTGAAGATCTGCACAGAAGACAAACTTGAAAGCCAGTTAGATAAATGATGCTATGTTCCTTATAGATGATGCTATGTCAACATTCCATTCCACTATAATTTTGTTTTCAAACTAGCATCATTTGGCTTAGATTCATACGGAAGATTACATATGGAATGTTTAATGACAGATGTGGGAGTTTCACGGTAACGGGACGCTGATAAGCAGCTATTCTGGACTATGCGCTGTGATGAAAAAAGTCAAAGGTTATAAGAAGAGATCCTGTTTTGAAACACCAGAAATCTAATGTTATGTACAACTTATTTACAGCCACATTGTTTGTGCAGCTAATGCTGGTGCTACAGGAGCTCGATCTTGGATCGCAACTGGAAGATCAGGTTTGATTTTTAACCCTCTCCTCCCCTTGCATAATTTGGATGTCTACACTGTTTAAGGCAGAAAAAAATGCAGTATAATCCACTCTCAAACAAATGATCAAAGGCTTAGTCAGCAGATCTGAATAGATTTGCCAAACAGTCTACTTGAGCAAGGATGAGCATTTTTAGACATTTTTCTGGCTCAGCTAGTTTTTTACTTACATTAATGCAGGAGAAATATATCTGGCCTTTTTCAACCTGAATCCAGATGACATGGTGATAGCCGCAAAAGTCTCCGACCTGGCCAAGGCGCTTCCCGGTCGGAGCATCACATCTTGTGTAGGCAAAGAAATATGGAGCGGCAGTGACCTTGGCCACCCGATAAATGACACTATAGCAATATCAGTGGAATCACACGATTGCGCACTCTATGTCCTCAACTGTCAATAGTTAGGACAATTATGTGCGAATAAATAACGATTCCAAATTCCTGT
Organism: Melaleuca alternifolia; assembly: GCA_019926035.1. NCBI lineage: Eukaryota > Viridiplantae > Streptophyta > Magnoliopsida > Myrtales > Myrtaceae > Melaleuca > Melaleuca alternifolia. Next base: position 3,389,183 of record JAGKPW010000144.1, read on the forward strand.
AACTTATTCCTCAGCAGAATCTTACCTTCATTTTATCATTGCAAAAAAAAAAAAAAAACTGAAAATGAAGACGTTCTCTGCTCCAATTTAAGAGGAGCAGGTTCTCTAGATCGTGGATTCAAATTAGTCATGTTGTCAATGAAGCTATGTGCCATTTTGGCTCAGTCGAAAATCACATTAATTGACTTCTTTCATCTTTGAATTCGATAATAGTAGATGCCTCGAGACAAGAAGCAGCATGAAGATGAGTCGTCCTGGCGTGGTTAAGACTGGTTTCAGGTGCTTCCTTCTCGCTGCTTGCTGCTGCTGCTACATCACCAGAGTATTATGATATCAAGAAATGAGCTCCCACGATGAAGAAAAGGTCCAAAGGTATGAAACGTCGATGCTCAAAGTGGAGATGTGACTCCAGTGTTGCTAGACGGAACGCAGGGGAATTTTCATTCTTTTAAGAATGGATGATCGAGTGACGGTTGGTTAATGCAAAGAGGGTGGAGATGTGACTCCGAAGCAACCAGGCATATTGGATGTGTCAATTGCCATTTAGCTAATAAGTCCATAAATATTGAGGTTCTGTAAGCAATACTTCTTGATAAGGAATTTGAAGTAATTGTTCGAATTTCTTATGTTATGCAAGTTAAAAAAGTTCTTGCTAATGGTAAAAAGGGAAGTTTGAATGTGTGGTCTGTTCTTATTTCACATGAGGGATTTGAATTAGGCCGCATTTGAAGCATGCGATGTACTTTGCCCGAGATGAAAGAAAAGATTGGCAATTTGTATTTTTAGAGTTATCGCCTTACTAAAATAAATATTCTTGTGATGGGTCATGTTTATGGTAAAAAATATAGTGAAGTTACTGGCAGTTTCTTGCCACCCAACAGTTGTCTAACACACCAGGCGGTTGACTAAGTGATTCAAGACTTGATTAACAAATATAGGATCACGAAGTTTGATTCCTCTATTCTTCATCACAGGAAAACTTTGGTTAAAGACCGACCTATTAAATAAGTGAGTCATAAATGGGTTCATAATGATAAAATTCAAAATAGCGTGAGTATTAAATAAGTTCATAATCTATTTTGACCTATCGGCCTCCATGACTCTCCACTTTCTTTTGCACTCGCTGGCTCCATCCTATCACCTCGCTTGATTATGAATTTCATAGATTTAGTTAAATATGGAAATATTTTAATAATGTGGGTCAGGTTGACATAAGTTATCAAATTTATAATGAATAAAAATGCATAAAAATAAGTTAAATGGACCAAATTGACCCGCAAACCACCCATTCGACAGGTCCAGTATGACGAGATGGGTCTGGGCTTGGGAGTAAAATCACTAGCCTTGGCCTTGCCTTCTCGTCCGAGTCAAAAGGACTAGAGAAATTCGGACAAGAGCAGACATCTCCACCCACGGTTGACGAGGGAACCTGCTCTTGCTCCAGTCATCAGTATAATCTTTCATAGTAATTTCACAAGTAGTGGTCGAGGCGGCGAAATTATTACACAAGTCAATGGGGATGTCTTTTCTTTACCAAAGATATGGATCCAAATTAAAGCGAGAAAGAGACTGGGAGAAATCAACCAAAGAGTAATTATATCGGTTAAAGAAAAGTACGCACAATATTAGGAAAATTACCAAGAAAGCCTTCAATGCATTGCAATTGTGACAGTTCAACCCTATGTCTTTTTCTTCTTCTTTTTTACCAATTCAAATATAAACATTTTATGTTTGTACTAATTCAATCGAACTTTTTTACCAACTTTGGTTGGAAATTGCTAATATGGATGCTGACTATTTTATATGACACAGCTGATACTAACATGGACAATTTTAATAATATTTTTTCTTTTCTTTTCTTTTTCTTTTTGTTTGCCGACCGCTAATGAGGTCAAGCCTCACCTAGCCATGGCTTTCACGAGTAGTGGTCGAGGCGGCGAAATTATTGGACAAGTCAATGGGGGATCTATTTTCTTTGCCCAAAGATGAGGATCCAAATTAAAGCGACAAAGAGACTGAGGGAAATTAACCAAACAGTAATTTTATCAGTAAGAAAAAGGACACGCAATATTAGGAAAATTACCAAGAATGCCTTCAATGCATTGCAATTGTGACAATTCAACCCTACATTTTTTTTTCTTCTTCTTTTTTAGCAATTCAAATTTAAACATTTTACTTTTGTACTAATTCAATCCAACCAACCAACTTTGGTTGAAAATTGCTAATATGGATGTTGGCTATCTTATATGACATAGCCGACGCTAACATGGACAATTTTAATAATATTTTTTCTTTTCTTTTTGTTTGTCAATCGCTAATGAGTTCAAGCCTCACCTAGCCATGGCTTTCACTAGTGGTGGTCGAGGCAGCGAAATTATTGGACAAGTCAACGGAGGATCTCTTTTCTTTTCCAAAGATATGGATCCAAATTAAAGGGACAAAGAGACCAAGGAAATTAACCAAACAGTAATTTTATCGGTAAGAAAAAGTACACACAATATTAGGAAAATTACCAAGAAAGCCTTTAATGTATTGCAATTGTGACAATTCAACCCAACATCTTTTTCTTCTTCTTTTTTACCATTTCATATATAAACATTTTATGTTTGTACTAACTCAATCGAACTTTTTTACCAACTTTGGTTGGAAATTGCTAATATGGATGCTGGCTATCTTATATGATACAATCGACACTAACATGGACAATTTCAATAATATTTTTTCTTTTATTTTTGTTTGTTGATCGCTAATGAGGTCAAGCCTCACCTAGCCATGGCTTTCACTGGTGGTGGTCGAGGCGGCGAAATTATTGGACAAGTCAATGGGGGATCTCTTTTCTTTTCCAAAGATGTGGATCCAAATTAAAGGGACAAAGAGACTAAGGCAAATTAACCAACCAGTAATTTTATCAGTAAGAAAAAGTACATGCAATATCAGGAAAATTACCAAGAAAGCCTTCAATGCATTGCAATTGTGACAATTCAACCCTACATCTTTTTTTTCTTCTTTTTTACCAATTCATATATAAACATTTTATGTTTGTACTAATTCAATCGAACTTTTTTTCTAAATTTCGTTGGAAATTTTTAATATGGATGCTAGCTATCTTATATGACACAACTGACACTAACATGGACAATTTTAATAATAATTTTTTTTCTTTTTGTTTGCCGATCGATAATGAGGTCAAGCCTTACTTAGCCATGGCTTTCACGAGTGGTGGTCAAGGCAGCGAAATTATTGGACAACTCAATGGGGGATCTCTTTTCTTTTCCAAAGATGTGGATCTAAATTAAAGCGACAAAGAGACTGAGGGGAATTAACCAAACAGTAATTTTTTTGGTAAGAAAAAGTACACGTAAAATTAGGAAAATTACTAGGAAAGCCTTCAATGCATTGCAATTGTGACAATTCAACCCTACATCTTTTTCTTCGTCTTTTTTAGCAATTCGAATATAAACATTTTACGTTTGTATTAATTCAATCCAACCAACCAACTTTGGTTGGACATTGCTAATATGGATGCTGGCTATCTTATATGATACAGTCGACACTAACATGGACAATTCTAATAATATTTTTTCTTTTCTTTTCTTTTTGTTTGCCGATCGCTAATGAGGTCAAGCCTCACCTAGCCATGGCTTGCCCCATGACAGCGACACCAAGCCTCGCTAGGGACAAGCAAGGCTCAATCTCATCAGCCCATGCCTCTAGCTAGTCGCTAGGTTATATTTGTCGATACATGCAAAATCATATGGATATGATCCTCATTGTGCATCTTGATCGATTGGATCGTTTCTTTGTGGATTCCTATACGAACCCGGCTAGAGTAAGAAGGAAGGGAAGGATGACAAAATATAAAAAGAGAAAATAATTAAAATGTTTAAAAAATACTTAAAAATTGTCAATGACCACGCCGATAGCATAACGTGGAACGGTTAACATTTATGTCAACGATTTCCTGCTAAAATTGACAATGAACTGAGCCGACATAAATATAAAAATTTTATGGCTGAATTGATATGAAAAATGTGCAACATGTGTAGGACTTTCTTGGTGATTTTCGCTGCACAATCCAGTAACTTCGTCGTCACACAATGTTGACCTCACCATCATTTTTCTTACTATTTTTTTTGTATGAAATTAAAAAAAGAAACACATTTTTTTAAGAGAGTGGCTTCGCAAGTTGCACTCCCACTATCGCGCATCACTAGGGTATATTCCATCAGTATAGTTGGCTACGTACAGTGAAATGGGCACGGACCCAAATCAAACCCGAATAAACAACATTATTTGATAAACAGACCGAAAGAAAGGACAAAATGTCGGACATTATGGATAAATTCTTTACCAAAGAGTGCATCTTCCTTTGCTTTTTTTAGCATATTGTGCTTGTCTGAATGATTAATCCATCCCATAATTGATGGGCGGCTGGGGTTAGTGGGTTCCATGATCCTCGGAATTCTTTTTTGAGCACGTTGTGCTTGTCTTAATGGTTAATCCATCCCATAATTGATGGCGGCTGGGGTTAGTGGGTTCCATGATCCTCGAACACCCTTCCTTTTTTGTTTTTCTAGAAAGGGCAGATATAAAAAAAAAACATAATAGCCGCATATGTGTAGCCCAGCTGGTTAGGGTGAATTTGAATTTTGTCGAGGTCTTGGGTTCGATTCCCCAGGAAAGGCCTGTGATTTAAGTGGTTATACTAGTCTCCCCTGAGAAATAATCGAGGTGTGCGCAAGCTGGCCCGGACACTTCGGTTACAAAAAAAAAAACAATAATTAGGTTCAAATTAAAATAATTCTAAACCGTTTGTCTTTTGTCTTGATACATTTGGCCCACTTTTTGCGTCGAATCACCCGTTATTTTCAAGGATAAATTGAATATGTCGATCTATTTGTTTATTTATTTACCTCCTCGAATGTCGACAATTGGAGATTGGAGACAGCAAAGAGAGGTGGAGACAAAGAAGAGAGACATAACTGGAATATGATTTTGATATGATGTCGGGATGTATATAGATTTAAATTATTAGATGAACAGAGACTGCATACTTATGGAGATCCATCGAAGTTCTAGATTGAATTGATTTGGGATATCTCGCTTTAGTAAACAAAATTAAAAGGCTTTATGATTTTAAACCCGATGAAATGCTTTCTTGTGTTATAGAAGCTCATGGAAAAATTAATGAGTAAGATTTTTAAAATCGATATTCATGTATTTTTAATAGTCTCAATGTTTTCAGCCTTGTATATCAACCCGATTTTACACTCTAAATATTGACGGAAAGATTTAAAGTGCAAAGCAGAAACAATAGCAAACACAAAAATTGCGTAAGCATAAACAATTTATTATTGTTATTATTCGATTGATTGTTGGTATAAAAATATTTTCACGTGCACGTCATACCGAGGTGCATGCTTAAAATACGATTATGCAATCGAATTCTTCCGCATGTCAAAATCATCGGACGATAAACATATGTAAGTGTGTTCCCGTGACGGTTTCAAAAAATTCCCTACAGCAAACTAAACTTCGATATCCACGTAGGTTAAGTACTTATTTAACGTTAAATTCAGTTACCCTAAGCATCGGAGCATAAACACCTCCCCCCCCCCCTCTGTCCACGTGTCATCGTAACATGTTGCCACGTTGGTGCCCGAGCTGTTCTGTGCAATTTCGGTCGCATTCCCACCATTGTGTACTTGTGTTTTTCCCTTGTTGCCCTAAATCTTGGACGTGTTGATCGGCCGCTTCCATAATTGCCACTTCGTATGATGTAATCGCTTACGTCATCCTGTTCTCCCAACATCCCGCTTTGCCTCAGATGCTCCAAGGATCTTTCCTCATGCAACTAAACATGTATTTAAAAGAGACTTTTCTGGATTCAACTTGCTAATTAATAATAATATTGTTATTATTTTGATTTGATTTGATTTTTGGGACGTTGGCGCGTTGTTTCGTGGTAATTGGATCATCTTGCGTCTCGGGCCCTTTCCCTACCAAATCGAATATTCAACTACAAAGTCTAGCAAGGCTAATCATAGTTAAATTGAGTGCTAAACCATGTGTAAGATTTCATATAGTGGCTCGTACTTGTACATGAATACGTAGGTCAATGTTAATACATGACATCATATAATGAAATAGATCCATAGAATTTTGATCCGTTAAGATACCATTAAAGTCTAAAATTGGTATTCATTGATATGGTTAGTTTAGTCTAACATTTTTTTCCCTTGAAATATCTCAAGCCAATACCCATGGCACATTTATTGGTTCCCTGACTCAAAAAGGTTTCATTTCAATATACTCGAACACAACTTATCATTTTTTAACTGTTTATGATTTGATTTGGATGGTCTGTTTGAAATAGGGTATCGGTTTAGGGCTTTTTGCATTGTTGAAAAATTAATTTAGAGTAAATAGTTTATGAGATATTAGTTCAAGTATTTTCATACGAAAGTTAGGTTTTGATAAATGTGTGATGGGTTACTCGTTTAGGAATTTTTTATGATAAACTATATTTTATGGTATTTTTAAGGGTGTTGAGCAATATATAAAAGCCTTTCTCCTTCTCCTTCTCCTTCTCGGAACAGCAGGGTGCTGTTCTTTGCTTTTCAGCCGTCCGATCGATCGGACGGCTGAGAAAATTTTTAAAATAAAAATAAAAAAATTATTATTTTTAACTTTTTCTATAAAATCCCAGCCGTCCGATCAAGACCGGACGGCTGGGATTGTACATCAGCCTGCTGTGCCTTGTCTTGTCGCATTCACTATGCAGAAGGAGACGCTCGCGCTCTTTCGTCCTTTTTGACTCGCTCAAAGCTCTCGAAGCCAACCCAACCTTCGTCCTTTCTCGCCGTTTTCTGAGAAAATTCTCGATCCATTTTCCCTTCTTTTCCCTCACTTCCTCGAGGGATGCTGCTTCGTTTACTCTCCATCCAAACATGAACTTGACGTCCTCCGCTCCGGCCTCCGCTTCTTCCTATCTCTGCTTTCCGTCCGCTCGGCCTCCTGATCCCCGCTGGAGACGCGCGCGAGCTGCACCACCACCGAGCAGAGCGAACATCAGATCCAGGCTCGCGGAGAACTCTCTCGGCCTCGATGGCGACCCCTTCGGATCCGCCCGTCAGCACTCCTTGATGCCGCTCCCTGGCGCTGCGGCTCCCGATCGGCTCCAGCGCCTGGCCTCGGAGTTCCGGTCCCTGGCGGAGCCCATCGACAGGGTGAAGCGGCTCCTGCACTACGCGGCGATCCTGCCACCCTTCGAAGAGTCAGCCCGGCTCGACGAGAACCGGGTCGCCGGCTGCTCGACGCAGGTTTGGCTGGAGGTCGGGACGTACGGCGGGGAGCCGTGCGGCGGCGGGAGCGGGGGGAGGAGGAGAATGAGGTTCAGGGCGGACAGCGACTCGGAGATCTCCAAGGGGTTCTGCTCGTGTCTGATATGGGCGCTGGATGAGGCGGAGCCGGAGGAGGTGATCGCGGTGAGGGCGGAGGATCTGGCGGCGATCAACGTGGGCGTGGTGGCGCACTCGAGGGCGAACACGTGGCAGAACGTGCTGACGAGTATGCAGAAGAGGACCGAAGCTCTGGTCAAGGAGAGATCGGCGGAGCCTGACCTTGAGCAGCCGGAGCTAGCTAGGGGAGGTCGCACTTTGGTTAGTCATAAATCTCTCTTTCTCTTTTCTGCCATTCATTTGTTTCTCTTGGTGAGATCATGCGAATGTAAGACGTAAAAAAAAATTTCTTGAAATTTTTTTGATGGGATTTCCATGCATTATTTACATCATGTCTAAATATCAAAATTTCTCTGATAAAAAATGTCAAAATGGGTGCGCTGTAATATTTTAACAGTGCATTCCCTCTCCATCGTCGAAGGGAACGGATCAAGTCACCTTATTTGCTTTTTGTCCCATCCGTAAAAAAAAACAATTAAAAAATCTTCCCGCTCAAATAATGGATGGCTGTCTAATCTAAAATCGGACAGCCACTAATCCCAAGTCAAGTGACTTTAAGTCACCTGATCTATAACTTTGTGCTGACTTTTTCAGAGTTATCCTATGATTGGATAGGATATTATTCAATGATTGATTAGTTGTGGGCCAGCTATTGGTTTTAATAGTCGCATGGGACACAATTCATATGGTCGTGTTATATACTCATTTAATCAACTGCAGAGTTGAAAATCTTATGCATTTCAACATCTATCGAAGACCAATTTACGTGCTCACTTTTTTCCGGTCTGCTCATGTCCTTTTTTTTCTTTCCGGAGCATTTGCAGGTGTAATAGTCTGAACGGTACCAGTTGGCCATGCCAAAAAGAAGAAGCTCGCAATGCAGAGATACATGGGATGTAATTGAACCTAGCGATGCTTATCATCTATTTTAATCTAGACTCACTCACGACTCGACCCATGTTTGGTTCGATCTTAGAAGAGACCGACTTGTACTGATATCTCGATTTCAATCCAAACATGGGTTTGATTGAATGAAACCGTGGGAGCTTGACCGAATTACATTCTTTTATTCAGTTCAAGCTGATCAAATTCGTAAATGATTTCTATTCGAGTTTAGATTTACGTCGCACTCGAATTTCGAAAGACATATTTTGCTCTTATTAATATTAATTTGTAAATACAATGACGGGTGCCAATCAGGCTTTTTTTAACAATTTGAAGTATAGTTATTTAATTGCAGTACTGGCTACCTGGGAATTTCTAGGTAATTGCAAATCCCACGTCATCCCCAACTGGATGGGAGGATGGCGGATGTGGATGGTCAATTTGTTTGCTCCTGTATGTTGACTGCAGGCTTGCCCCACAAATTCTTGACAAAGTATAAATGAACAGCCAGACTAATAATCCTCCGCCTTCCGGGGCCCACTTCCGAACGCGGCCATCGTCACCTTGTCCTCTTTTGTCCATTCAAATATAATTTTTCTTCTATTCTACGATGAAGAGAATAGCTCTCGAATTTTAATTAGAGAGATATTACATATAAAAAACATTTAAGTTCGATGGACAAGTGTTATGAGATACTTTAAATCCTATTTTACGTGTAAGTTGAATTAAGAATGGCTCGTGAAGCTTTACGAACAAGAGGATCATATATGTGTATAAATGGGAACATAATTGATTCGAGCTAAATTAATGCAAGTGCTGAACGTCATATCTTATGAAACTCGTGTGGATGAAAAGATAGGACAATGGATGTTTGAACAAGAGTTAGTATATGCCAAGTGGAGTGCGTGCTTGTGTAGAGGAGCAATGCCGGGAAAAGCCAACCTAATGGAGTTTGAAGTTTTACATTAGTTGCGAAACGGAAAATTGGAGTTTTTATTTCCTAATATCTGCCGACAGAGAAAAATTTCTCAAAAAAAGGGCACTTTCAAAGTTATTTACCTGTTGTGTAAGCTTCTCTCTGACTTTTCTTTTCTTTTTCCTCATATTTTTAATATCTTAAATAAATAATTGGAAATTTGAAAATTCGCATTCTTTTAACCCGAAATTGAACGTTATGTAGGAGAAAAATAAAGGTTCCTAGGTAATGTAATAATTGTTACTTATTGAAATTCATGGTATGTTATAATTTTTAATCCTAATAAATTTTATGTGATCATAACATAATAAGGAAATTTATTTTGATTTCATAGTGCATAACAATATATAAAATTCTAACCTACTCATTGGTAGCCTAGCTGGTTAGAGCGAATTCGGACTTCGTTGAGATCTTGGGTTTGATTCTCCGGGAAAGTGCCTGTGATTTAAATGGGGGGCCATGGCGGTAGGTTGCTATGTTAGTCTCCCCCGAGAAATAGTCGAGGTGCGCGCAAGCTGGCTCGGACATCTCGGTTATAAAAAAAAACAATATATAAAATTCTCAAAATGTCTTTTTGGGAATAGGCAACTAAGTTCCCTTGAAAAAGTAACGTCCAATAAAATTATCATATCATTATTAACTTTCCTAATATAGCCACGAACACAATATTTGCAAATTCGCAAATTTTCAAATAATGGTTATTAGAAGATGACCGTTGGGAGCGTCTGCTCAGCGAGATGACCGTTGGAGCGTCCCCTACAACCCCAAATCGCCCTTCCTTCAGTTCTCATTCCCTTCAGTCTCTCAGCCGATTCTCTGACTGCCCTCGTCGGAGGAGTATCGGTCTCTCTCTCTCTCTCTCTCTCTCTCTCTCTCTCTCTTCTTTTGTTTCTCTTCTCGATCGATTGCCGATGGGCCTGATTGCTTTCTCCGTCCGATTTGTGAAACGCATCTGAGATCCGTGAGGGTTTCGCTTGGCCTCGTTTGGACGATGGGTTATCAGAATTATCTGGTTCGAGCTCGTCCTTGACCGACAGATTGATCTTTTGCTCAATTGCTTTTTACCAGGTTATTCTGAGTTTTTGTTTTTTGTTGTTGCTATTCGGTGAATTGGCAGTGGCCTTTTTCCTCTTGAATCTTATCTAATTCGTTTGATGATGTCCTTACGGGAAGTGGTTGCTTTGGCTCCACCTCTGACCGTTCACGGATTCTGGGAACGAATTTGATTTTTCCGTTTGATTCTGCTACGACTTGCTCCTGGATTCTGTTATTGGGTGTCCGTTTGGTTGTTCTACGACCTGATCATCTGATTTGTTATTGGGTGAATTTGCAGTGGATTCTTTCGACTTGGGGCGAATTGCTTGTCTGAGGATGTCGTCTACGGATGGTGAACGGTGACACTGGTCAGTTTGTTCCATAAGACAAGGCGGCCGGGCTTTTCAAAGGACTTGAGGATATGTTTTGCGGTCCTTTTTCTGTTTTCTCTTCTTCTTTTTTAATGGGTTGAGATGATGAACTTGTAGTCTTTGATCACATCTTAGACTGGCGCAGTGGTCCGAGATTCGATAAACTTCTAGGCATTTATTGGTTTTGATTCAATTCAGTTCTTTCATCTTTGGGAGATGATAGTTGTCTTGTTCGAATTCTCTTACAAGTGGGAGTTCATCGGTTGTTTTGTTTTTGTGATCTCGAGTTAATGATCTCAGTCAATCAGATAAGACGCCACTTCTCGAGGAAGTTACTGGTTTGAATGGAGTTGGTTCTTCAGTCTTTGTATTTTCCGATTGATGTGAAATCAATTCTTATTTCTTTGGAGGTTAGAGTTTGACGATGTATGATCCAGCACAGTTCTTTCAATGCAACTTGTACCCTGGCTTTGGATTCTTGCCATTGAAAAATCTAAAGCTGGTGCTTCCTTTTTAGAAATAGTCCCTCTACTCCTCATCCTTCAGTCTCGCACTGTGTCTTTGATTGTGCATGCAATTCCTTTCTTATTTGGTCTTTTTTTGACAGCCTCTACGAAGACTCTTCAGAGGCGACACCGTTCCTGAATCATGTTCTAAATTCTTCTTCTTTGCTTTCTGTTTCATGGTTGATTGTTGATTGGTCTGATTCCATTTATGCTAAGGATTTTTCCAGAGTCTTCGCCTGGCCTCTATGGGATTCTGCATGGTTATGGGCATTGTTAAGGTTTGTGCTCCTTTCATCATCGATTGATCTGTGAAGCTATCTGTTTTAGGATTCTGGATTTTGTTATTTAGTGAATAGGCAGTGGCTTCTGTATTCTCAGGGCGATCAATTTGTCTGAGGATGAATAAATACATGAAAATGGTCAATTGGTGGTTAGTAGCAGAGGAGATTGGGGCTATGCTGTAAATGGCGATTGTGCTTTTTTATTTTTCAAACAGAACCATTGCTGGGGCACATCTATAAATGAGGTGATATTGTATGCTTAGGCATCGCTTTTGAGTCTGCAGTGCCATCTTACTCCGTATGATGTAGGTTGACTACAAGGATGTTTGGACTAGAGTTCGGAGATTTCTATGGCAGTACCTAAGATTTACTTCTCTGTGAACTGTTAGCGTCTAACTTGGAAAATGATGAACTGGCAGCGTCCTTTGCCATTTAGCTTTCTAGTAACTCGAGTTCAACTTGCAAGGCCCCTCATTTAAGGCCTTAGAATATATCTGATATTGTCTCATATGGGGATGACCACAGCAAAAGACATGAAGACAAGACATCCCTTGGCATATACACTTTTGTTTTTTTATCCATCATGTTGTCTGAGAAACGTTGTCAGCATAGATGGCTGCTCAGGCTGGGTGGTCAGAGAAACAACAAGCTGCTTTGCGTCTTTGTCTTATTTTTTTTTTTTATGTTTTTTTATAGTAGAGTGAAATTGAATTAGCAAGACAAGACATCCCTTGGCATATACACTTTGGTTTTTTTATCCATCATGTTGTCTGGGAAACGTTGTCAGCAAAGATGGCTGCTCAGGCTGGGTGGTCAGAGAAACAACAAGCTGCTTTGCGTCTTTGTCTTTTTTTTTTATGTTTTTTTATAGTAGAGTGAAATTGAATTAGCAGACCATATTCTTGCAGGTAAAATTTGGTTTGAGGTTTCCACACATTGGCAAGCATGGAGTTTAGTTGTCTTCTTTTTTAAGTTTTCTATTTGATGCAACTGGTAAAAAAGCCTTCCCTTTTCCCCTTTTAATTCTTATAACATAATACTTGCTTTGGAGTTTAGTAGCCAGATGAATGCTGTCTCAATTCTGTATTCTAAGTAGTTGTTCCTAATTTCCTTTGCACTGTCTTCAACCAAGAGAGGTAATGAAAATTGAAAACTAACCCAGATTCGGCTCATACTTATGGAAATGCATACTGATGAAGAGGCCCTGGAGTATCTACTTTGCCTTCAAGGGAAGTGAATCTGTTATAGAGATTTTGTCTGCCTACGGTTTTTCTTGACAGGTTGGCTAAGAACGATATTATCTGGACTGAACGCGAACTGTTTTGTTGCCGATATCTTACTCTACTGTCTTGAGATTTACTTGAGCGTTCAGATTTGGAATCATCTTAAGGACACATAAATTAGGATGATCGGAGCAATCTGTAGAAGTGTGATTTTTGTATGAATTCTTGCAGAATCCCTCTCCTTAATTTGAAATCTGCACATAGCTCTGACATTCTCTCTTGATGATCATCTCTTTCTTTGGATGACCAGCTGGGGAAGAGGGTTGACTTGCTGATTCTGCATCAGATTATAAACTGGGATTCGTGTGTTCCTCAGCTCCAGCAGCTTGCTGACTTCGAATTTGTAGCCAGGTGCAAGGATTCATGTGTTCCTCAGCTCCTTTGTTCCTTCATCTCTGACAAATTTCAACCATTGTTGATGATGAATGATAGGGGTTTTCGACTTACTTATGTTAGATGGTGGCAGAACCACGATTAACTACAACAAGCTTTTGTCCAACGTCACGGAACTGTCCACATACTTTCTGCATTTCCATGTTGCTAAGATTCAGACAGGTTGGTGAAGCCATGTTTCAATCTCAAGTTCACTTGACTTGGTAGAGGTGAGATTTTGAATGAAGCATGTCCTCCATACTAGCTTATATGCTGAACTTCTTGTACTGGAACATACTTCAATTGTAAGGTTTGTTTTCATATTTGAGGGGGTTTCTATGGCACAAGAAAAATTGTGTAGATTATGCAACCTGAGTTGGCTAGTAGCAGACGACATTGGGCTTATCTTGTACACGGCTATTGTGCTTTCTTTTCATATAGAACCAATGGTGGGGCATATGTACAGTCCAGGTAATATTGTCTGCTTAAGGTGCAATGCGTTGTTTTTGAGTCTGCAGTGCTGACTTGTAAGGCTTCGCATATCAGCCTGGGGATATATGTGATCAGGCCTCACATAGCAATGATGACAGCTAAGACATTAAGACATAACTTCTCTTGGCATTACTTGCTCTCTAACCGGTTCTCTCCTTTCTTCCTTTGTATATTGTCCATCTTGCTGCTGGGATATTTTGTTGTCAGCAGAGATGGCTACTCCATACTAGCTTATATGCTGTACTTCTTGTACTGGAACATACTTCAATTGTAAGGTTTGTTTTCATATTTGAGGGGGTTTCTATGGCACAAGAAAAATTGTGCAGATTATGCAACCTGAGTTGGCTAGTAGCAGAGGACAATTGGGCTTATCTTGTACACGGCTATTGTGCTTTCTTTTCATATAGAACCAATGGTGGGGCATATGTACAGACCAGGTAATATTGTCTGCTTAAGGTGCAATGCATTGTTTTTGAGTCTGCAGTGCTGACTTGTAAGGCTCCGCATATCAGCCTGGGGATATATGTGATCAGGCCTCACATAGCAATGATGACAGCTAAGACATTAAGACATAACTTCTCTTGGCATTACTTGCTCTCTAACCGGTTCTCTCCTTTCTTCCTCTGTATATTGTCCATCTTGCTGCTGGGATATTTTGTTGTCAGCAGAGATGGCTACTCCATACTAGCTTATATGCTGTACTTCTTGTACTGGAACATACTTCAATCGTAAGGTTTGCTTTCATATTTGAGGGGGTTTCTGTGGCACAAGAAAAATTGTGCAGATTATGCAACCTGAGTTGGCTAGTGGCAGAGGACATTGAGCTTATCTTGTACACACGGCTATTGTGATTTCTTTTCATATAGAACCATTGGTGGGGCATATGTACAGACCAGGTAATATTGTCTGCTTAAGGTGCAATTTGAGTCTGCAGTGCTGACTTGTAAGGCTCCGCATATCAGCCTGGGGATATATGTGATCAGGCCTCACATAGCAATGATGACAGCTAAGACATTAAGACATAACTTCTCTTGGCATTACTTGCTCTCTAACCGGTTCTCTCCTTTCTTCCTCTGTATATTGTCCATCTTGTTGCTGGGATATTTTGTTGTCAGCAGAGATGGCTGCTCCATAGTAGCTTATATGCTGTACTTCTTGTACTGGAACATACTTCAATTGTAAGGTTTGCTTTCATATTTGAGGGGGTTTCTGTGGCACAAGAAAAATCGTGCAGATTATGCAACCTGAGTTGGCTTGTAGCAGAGGACATTGGGCTTATCTTGTACACGGCTATTGTGCTTTCATTTCATATAGAACCATTGGTGGGGCATATGTACAGACCAGGTAATATTGTCTGCTTAAGGTGCAATGCGTTGTTTTTGAGTCTGCAGTGCTGACTTTTAAGGCTCCGCATATCAGCCTGGGGATATATGTGATCAGGCCTCACATAGCAATGATGACAGCTAAGACATTAAGACATAACTTCTCTTGGCATTACTTGCTCTCTAACCGGTTCTCTCCTTTCTTCCTTTGTTTATTGTCCATCTTGCTGCTGGGATATTTTGTTGTCAGCAGAGATGGCTGCTCCATAGTAGCTTATATGCTGTACTTCTTGTACTGGAACATACTTCAATTGTAAGGTTTGCTTTCATATTTGAGGGGGTTTCTGTGGCACAAGAAAAATTGTGCAGATTATGCAACCTGAGTTGGCTAGTAGCAGAGGACATTGGGCTTATCTTGTACACGGCTATTGTGCTTTCATTTCATATAGAACCATTGGTGGGGCATAGGTACAGACCAGGTAATATTGTCTGCTTAAGGTGCAATTTGAGTCTGCAGTGCTGACTTGTAAGGCTCCGCATATCAGCCTGGGGATATATGTGATCAGGCCTCACATAGCAATGATGACAGCTAAGACATTAAGACATAACTTCTCTTGGCATTACTTGCTCTCTAACCGGTTCTCTCCTTTCTTCCTTTGTCTATTGTCCATCTTGCTGCTGGGATATTTTGTTGTCAGCAGAGATGGCTGCTCCATAGTAGCTTATATGCTGTACTTCTTGTACTGGAACATACTTCAATTGTAAGGTTTGCTTTCATATTTGAGGGGGTTTCTGTGGCACAAGAAAAATTGTGCAGATTATGCAACCTGAGTTGGCTAGTAGCAGAGGACATTAGGCTTATCTTGTACACGGCTATTGTGCTTTCATTTCATATAGAACCATTGGTGGGGCATATGTACAGAACAGGTAATATTGTCTGCTTAAGGTACAATGCGTTGTTTTTGAGTCTGCGGTGCTGACTTGTAAGGCTCCGCATATCAGCCTGGGGATATATGTGATCAGGCCTCACATAGCAATGATGACAGCTAAGACATTAAGACATAACTTCTCTTGGCATTACTTGCTCTCTAATCGGTTCTTTCCTTTCTTCCTTTGTTTCTTGTCCATCATGTTACCTGGGATACGTTGTGGTCAGCAGAGTTGGTTGCTCAGGCTGAAAGATCAAAGAAAAGACAGGGTCCATTGAGTGTTTGTCATATTTTTTATGTTTTTCTCATTGAATGAAACTGAATTAGCAGACCATATCCTTGCCGGGGACAAAATTTGATTTGAGGTTTTCACATATTTCACGAACATGGAGTTTAGTTATCTTCTTTTTTATGTTTTCTGTCAGCTGCAACTGGAAAAAACCTTCCAACTTCCCCTTTTAATTCGTCAACTACCTTTTCCTCTGATTTCTTATGATATTGACATTATTTGGATAGTGATTTTAATTCATTGTATAATCTATTTTACACATCAAGCATATGGCTGTTGAATCTATTTTCCTCTGTAAAAATGTTAATGAAATGTTGCTTAAACAGAATAAGTTCTTTGTAGAATCAGTTGGATGAAGCACAAAAATCCTTCAAACCGTATCTTATGGGGCTCGTCTCATCCCTCGGTAATTTCCATTTTTGAGGAACAAATATATTACATGAGATGTGCACATGACATGTGTTGTTGTGTTTTGCAGGGTGGAATGTTATTGCAGGATGACTTACAATGGTGGTTTTAGTGTCAAATAAGATTACAGCAGCAACAATATCAATTGAAGCCTTAATTTGGTGTGGTGTATGCAGTACGGATCCGTCTATAACATCTATAACATGATTATGTTTGTAGATTAAGCTGTCTAGGATAAAAGATTCTTCAAATATGCTCTCATCATCTCTTTCCTCATCTTTTGGGGTCTTCCTTCATACAAACACCATAAAGAACTTTGTGCTCCAACGGAAGATGGTTCAAATTATTGCCAATCTTTCATGGGGCTGCCATGTTTGATTTTACCAAGAGAATCATGGTTGAAGAAATTATAATTCTTTTTGCTAGATACTTAGTAATACAATAGTTGTATTTTCTTGACATCAGTAAAACTGATGCTAACCTGACAAAGGATCCTAACTTGTTGCAGGACGACAAGGACTGGTGTGGTGGACTTATGCTTGATTAAATGATGTCTGTGCTTGCTCCATCTGGGGTTAAATCAAGAATTTTTAAATTTTTACCTCACCCTTAATTGTCCTTTAGTATATTATTCATGGGTGCGATCTTGTTTCCCAGAATGTGCCACTCAATAAATGTGCACATCGGTAGCAGATGCTTGAAGCAAATAGGCCTGGTCTTATCTGGAGTGCTGTGTACTGTGAAAGTCGATGTGGATCTAGGCAGTCAATAGATGGCTATCTTGTTAAATAATTGTGCAAAAACATGAATTGTCTTATCTGTCACATCTAGTATTAATATTTGCTTGTTTCAAATCCAATTTGCACTTAGGTGATTATTTCTATTGCTGGAGATTCTTCACTAAGAACATCAAACTGGCGGCTAGCATATTACACTTCTACTGGAGTGGAAGTTCTGAGTCATTCAGGTCTTAAGCACCCACCCTTTCTTTGTACTTCAAGTTTTTGGTTTTACTTTTTTATTTTGTTCCCAACTTCTACTCCCGAATTGGGTGTCACCTATGCATAATTTTTTCAGGGGTGTGATACTTCTGCATCAATTGGAGGAAAACCTGTTCAGATTAGCTGGACTCGGAAGTATATTTTTATATTATGCTTTTGATTTGATTGACAGCATGGTTATCAGAAATGCCATTGGATCTGGAAGTATTCACTTATGTCCAGTTTCTGGAACTATCAACAACCTCACTGTAAGTAACCTGGTTCTTGTTAAAAAAAGGAATGTTCCGGGTAAGTTTTCTGTCTGCCTTGAGTCATGTAGCCATATGAATGCTTATCTCAATTCTGAATTCTAAGTAGTTGTTCATATTTTCCTTCTCATTGATGCTTACCTTGCAAGGCTATATTGTTTGCACTGTCATCAGTCAAGAGGTAATGAAAATTGAGAACTAACCCATATGCCAGTCATACTTATAGATATACATTCTGATGTAGAGGCCCGGGTGCTTCGCCTCCAAGTGAACTGAATCTGTTATTGAGAATTTGTCTGCCTATGATTTTTTTATTGACAGGTTGGCTAACAACAATTTTATTGACCGTGAACTCTTTTTTCGCCCATATGTTACTCTAATAATGCCTTATTTACTTGAACGTCCAGATTTTGAATCCTGATTATGATGATTGGAACTATCTGTAGAAGTTTATAAGAACAATATAATCTCGACTGACTGTGAACTGCTTTTTTGCACATATTTTACTCTACTTTCTTGAGATTTACTTGAGCGTTTAGATTTGGAATCATGATTCTGATGATGGGAGCTATCTGTTGAAGTTTGATGTTTGCATTTGGCTTCTTTGAGAATCCCTCTCTATAATTTGAAGTCTGATTGTAGTTCTGACTTTCTATCTTGAGGATCATCTCTTTCTATCTTGCTGATTCTGAATCTGTTTTTTATTCGGGACCTTCTCCCTCATCTCCTAGTTGTCTTGCGACTTCGAATCTTTAGCCAGGTGCATCATTTGTGTGTTCGTCAGCTCCTTTGTTTCTTCATCATCTCTCCCATGTTTCTTCGAATGCTAGGGATTTTGCACATATGTTATATGGTGACAAAACCAGGAGGGCAGTGTCCAATGTTATTGAACTGTTCACATGCTCTCTGCATTTCCATGTTGCTAAGATTCGGATAGGTTGGTGAGGCCATGTTTCAATCTCAATTCACTTGACTTCGTAAAGGTGAGATTAAGAATGACACATGTCGTCCATGCTAGTGTCACGAGCGTGCTTTCTAGCATTTCTGAGCTCGTGCGGCCTTAGGAAACTAATTCCCAAGTCAGCCTTTGTCGAATGGATTATGAAAAATAACTAAGAGAGTGGAGAGGGTCTAGAGAAGGAGAAAGTTTATTCAATGAACTAGCCAACGTACAAGGAAGGGAGATGATCCCCCTTTTATACAAGGGTTGGCCACTAGGAGTGGCTATCCATTCTTCCCCTTGGCCAAGTGACCATTCTAGAAATTCTGAGGAATTGTCCCGATCTAAGCACTAGTGACCAGTTGCTTGGCCATGCCCTGCCTATGCCTAGGCGGCATAGGGTAGTTCCAGGTTTCCCAGGATCTTGTCTGGACCTTTGGAGGATCGAGCAAAGATTGCTCGCTGATTGGCAAGTATTTGTTTCAGGCGACCATTGTGGTTCGGGCACTAGGCCATCCTTGGATCCTTGCGGATCGGTCCTTGATCAATCCAAAGGAGGTCCTTGTGATCAATCCAAAGGAGGTGAAAAGGATCGTCCAACGATCAGGCAAACGGATCATTCATTGGTCGGGTGCTAGGCCATATCCTCGAGAATCAATTGATGATTATCCGAGGATCAGGCGAGGGAGTGTTCTTCGATTAGTGTGGATTGGCCCGGAGGATTGTTCGTCAGTCGACTTGGATCAATTCAGAGGATTGGTCAGTCGGCATGGATCAATTCAGAGGATCATTAAGGATCGAGTATTGGATTGTTCCCCAGATCCGCACGGATCAATCAGGGTCGATTCCTGATCGATTTATGGAATTGATCCAGTTCACGGACTAGGCACGAATTGATCCCGAAGTTCCAGGTTTCCCAAGATCTTGTTTGAGACCGTTGCAGGATCGAGCGAGGATCGCTCACTGATCGGCAAGTATCTGTTCACAGACTAAGCGTGAATTGATCCCGAAGTTCCAAGTTTCCCAAGATCGAGTGAGGATCGCTCACTGTTCGGCAAGTATCTGTTCTAAGCGACTGTTGTGGATCTGGGCCGTCCCTAGATCCTCGTGAATCAGTCATTGATTAATCCAAAGGATCGTCCACGGATCGGGCGATGGATCGTTCATCGGTCGGTGTGGATCGGCCTAGAGGATCATTTGTCGGTTGATGTGGAACGATTCAGAGGATCATTTTTCGGTTGATGTGGAACGATTCAGAGGATCATTGGGGATCGAGTATTGGATCGTTCCCCCAATTTACACAGATCGGGGGAACTCACATGGCCGCGGTGCTTACCTGTAGCACTTCATCCGCAACTCACGTGGCCTGGAAGTATTGTTCCATGTACCATAGGAAGTTCTCGACATCTTTGGCCATCCGTGAGCCTGAAAATTCCTTTGGCTTTGGGACATCCACTCGAGGAGGGAGCGCCGCTGATACTAGTCACGCGCAGTCATCCCCTCGGCCACTTCCGCTTTGAGTTTAGCCATTTCCGTATGTATGCCCTCTACCAAGGCTTCAAAGGTCTTGTTTCTTTGCCTCAGCTCTTTGGTCAACGTGGTCAACTCCCCTATTATGCCCAGCATTTCCCCTCAAAGCTCCCTCATGCCGGTCTTGAGTTCTAGCACCTCTGCGTGCATCTCCTCCCTTTCAGTCAAGCTCCTTCAATGCTTAGGACCACATCCTCGACCACACCTTGGACATCCACGAGGGCTATCTCCATCATTGCCACTCAGGATTCCAAGTCATTGACCACTTCCCCCAAGCTAGAGGCCAGGCGGCTCCGTCTAGACTTGGGACGCCTGTTAGTCGTTTTCTCCCGTTCCTCGAAAACTCTTTCACTTCCCACAATCTCGGATCAAAGATCCATTGTTCGCTCTAACCGAGTCCTTGCTTTGATTACACTTGTCACGGACCAAAATGGAGTTCCTTTGGGAAGCTCCCTATGTGAAGACTTCCAACCACAACACCATGGGAGCGACGCCTTCACCTGATTCCTTGCCGTCGCCCGATAAGTCATCGCACCCTTGTTTAGTTTCCTCCCGAGGATTGCGCTTGGGGTAACCATTGATCGGCAGCAACTTTGATCGAAATTTCTCGAGCTCGTCCGTCAACCACTACCCCTAAACGGCGTAGGGAGTCCCTATGCCCTTGCTATTACCACCCAGCCTTTGTTCAGCTCCAAAACCCTTCGTTTTTGTCATGCACACCATGTGTACATAATAATGCATGTTCAAAGTCCAGAGTCGGGTTATCGTTTTTTGGGGCCCATGAACATTTCTACGGTATGGTTCAATTTCATATTAGCTCGCGGGGGGTCGCCATGTGAGCTCCGAGATCGCTAGGTGGCGGCACCGCCCATCGCGAGCTTGGCCAATAGCTCTACCCTAAGCAGAGAAGCTCTTAGCTCCTTAGGCAAGCTTCGGTCGGGTCTGCCTTGCTCGCACCGAGCTGAGACGTGTTTGTGTTTGGGCCATGATTTTGGCGGCGTCAGGCCTTTAGGGCCGCGAGTTGGATCTGCCAAGAAAAACCCATAGTTGAGCTGAGTTGGATATTAGGAAAGAAGGCCGAGAGGCCCAAGCTCAGTGAGCCCTAATCCCTAGGCAGGCACAATCCGGGCTAGATCTATCCGATTCAACCCGCTTCCAAGCCCGATCCGAGGCCCTTTCATCCTTGCTTTTAACTTTTCGGGTTAGGCCCAAACTAACCCAGTTCAAAGCCTAACAGGTCCCTGTTAATATTTTATTTTTAAAAAATAATAATTTTTTTAATTAATTTAAAAAAAATAAAGAAAATTTTGTTTAGGAAAACCAGCCTTATCTTTGAAATCAATTTTAGCATTAGATTAAGCCTAGCTTAATTAATTAACACTTTGTGAAATCTGCTTCCCGCGCTTCTTAGCATAATTGCATGTATTACTTAGCTTTACTTGTAAATACTTAGAGACATGATTAGGTTGATGCAATTTAAAACATATCCTGGATTGCTTAGATGAATGCTAGAATATTGTAATCAGTGCATGTTCGAGTCATAGTGCGATGATGGCAACCGTGAATATGGCATCCGCTCTGATACCATTCCGATTCCCAGGTATGCTTTCCCACACGGCGAGTAAGCCATCATGCTCTAGTCTCAAGGGATCGCCTTTTAGGGAATGTGCATAATACAGAATCGAATAACTTGTGCTCAGTACTGAAAGAAGCTGCCGTTCCTAGAGGCTTTTACCAGGCTTAGAAAAAGAAAGGAAAGAATTTAGAAAGACATAGATGAAGAAAGGCTTTTTTCTTTTGTCCGAGAGGAAGTTTTTTTCGGAAAACTCTTATTCTTCAAGCCACACTACATGCCTTAACACACCTATAGACAATCAAGTACATTAAAGACTTGACTAGGGCTTACAAAGACGGACACATCCTATAGACATAAAGACCTAGACATAAAGACCATTCGGACAGACAAAGACACCATTATTACATTGTTCGTATCCTGAAAAGCTAAAGCTACTGAACCTAGTCTAGCAAAGATTTCCAAGGACAAAAGCAGTGTGAACGCTTCAAAAATTACAAAAGACAAACTAAAGAAAGCAATTCTTCGGCCAAGCAAATCTTCTTGGCAGAGTGAACGAGGCCAAAGATTACAAAAGCAGTGTGAACGTGGCCAAAGACTAGTCATAATTTTGACGATTGATGGGTTCTTCAGTGTTGTCGTCTATATCGTCTGCAGAGTCTAGCAACTCTTCTTCGTCTCTCGTCCTACCTGTTATGTTATGATCTCTAGTGGCTGTGCTCAAAACATATTCCCAAAAAGAATGATACGCTGGAGTATCTCGCGATGGATCATTATCAGGAATATTTATCGCTTCTGGAATTGTCGGCTGGGGCCAATTATCAGGATTTCTGTTAGCTTGCAAATCTGTATTGATCTGAGATAACGACATATCAGCTTCTTGCACTTGCGTCGAGGTTTCGCCATAGAAAGAGACTGGGCCATCTTTCTGTCTTTTGAAGTCTCGGATGAGTGCTTCAATTTCTAATTCAAGAAGGTGGGGCTCACGTGTGGAGCTGGCATTGAAAAGATCAGAGAATTGACCATATTCAGCCCATGGGTCCTGAGAGTATTGAAAATATGAGGGGGATACTCCTGTTGAGTATTGGAAGAGGAAGCTGAAGAATCTTTTGGATGTTCAAGTCGATAAATAGCCATAGCTTCTTAGATAGATTCTTTTGGAAAGATAAAATCCCATGAAACATTGTCTGAATGTGAATGCCATGCTTCTGGATGTATGACTTGATTTGCTTGACAAAGGATCCGCTGGAGTTGGGAAGGTTTTGTACACACTATGTTTTTGCAAGTGTTGCTGAGACTTGTATGAGCTCGTACCTACAGGTGCTGGGTACTTAGAATGATTTCCGGAGGGAAGTATGAATGTCCATGATCGATGAAAAAGGATGATAGTATGTCTCTCAGGTTCTGGACTGACATTTTGGTTCTCAGTTCGGAAGAGTGCACGCCACGCACTAAGAGGTAAAAACCAAGTGAGAAGTGAAAACAAATGTTTAAACCGGTGGCGATGGTGATCCTATGCCCGAAGGGTTTGAACAAGGGCTTGAAGTATGTGTTCAATGGGAAATTAGATAACTATGGTATAGGAATTGAACAAATACCAAAATAACCATTTTAAATCTTCCGGAAAATCTTTATTTGGGTTCCAAGTGAAAGGGTGAATGAATGGATATTCAGGATGAAGTCCACTAGATTTCAGAAGTAAACCTTCATGGTTGGCAAATATGTTGTATTCACAGGACTAGAGAAAATCTGGAAGTCTCTCTGCTAACCGGTTTTCTTGGATAGCAGCTTGAATTTCAGGAGGATAATTAGAGATAACTTACCACTCTTGTAAGCACAGATATGTCGCTTACCATCAGTTTCTTCAAAGAGAATTGCTGCCCAAACAGAAAGCGACATATCTGTGCTTACAAGAGTGGTAAGTTATCTCCATCCGAACTTCATTATTCACTCTACTTTCAAAGCACTAGAGATCATAACGTAATAGGGAGGACGAGAGACGAAAAAGACTTGCTAGACTCTGCAGACGATACAGACGACAACACTGAAAAACCCATCAATCGTCAGAATTATGACTAGTCTTTGGCCACGTTCACACTACTTTTGTAATCTTTGGCCGTGTTTACACTGCCAAGAAGATTTGCTTGGCAGAAGAATTGCTTTCTTTACTTTGTCTTTTGTAGTTTTTTAAGCGTTCACACTGCTTTTGTCCTTTGAAGTCTTTGCTAGACTAGATTCTGTAGCTTTAACTTTTCAAGCTACGAACAATGTAATAATGGTGTCCTTGTCTGTCCGACTGGTCTTTATGTCTATAGGACGTGTCCTTCTTTGTATGCCCTAGTCAAGTCTTTAATGTACTTGATTGTCGTGTGCTTTGGCCTATATAAAGCATGTAGTGTGGCTTGAAGAATAAGAGTTTTCCGAAGAGAAGTTCCTCTCGGACAGAAGAAAAAAGAGCAGTTTCTTCATCTATGTCTTTCTAAATTCTTTCCTTTCTTCTTCTAAGCCCGATAAAAGTCTCTAGGAACGGCAGCTTCTTTCAGTACTGAGCACAAGTTATTCGATTCTGTATTATGCGCATTCCCTAAAAGGCAGTCTCTTGAGACTAAAGCATGATGGCTTGGAAAAGCATACCTGGGAATCGGAATGGCACCGATGCCCACTCTGGTCTTATAATTGTAAAGGCTTTACTAGAATTATGCCAATTTCGATGTTTCCAGGTGAATTATTATGTGCTTAGTTTAATCAAATCCATTTAAACTTAGCATTACCTTTAACTAATGAAGGATTAAGGTAGTTTAACTTAGATTTCGCTTGAATCAATTTATTATATTTAAGTTCATTTTTTAGCTTTAAATAGCTAGCTTCGGAGAGATCATGTCTCGAAACTTCTAACAAAGCTAATTAATTCCCCCACGTGTTGCAGGTTTTACAATTTCGACATTAGATAGCCTCGTCTAATTATGTTAATCTTTATTTTCACATCGCATCTCAATATCTTGAGTGTATATTTTTTCGCATTGTCTCTCAATATATTGTATGTTAAGACTGGTATTGTCTCTCAATATATTGTATAGTTTACCCCTAGCTTAGACTGGTATGAAAGTAATCACACAAAAACAATTGCATGGACACGTAGTGGCTTTGGATGACCTTTTAAGTTTCAAAAAACGAATAAGAGGCCACTTTCAATTAATGACCAATTAGTTAAGTATCGAAATGGCGCTAATATAAATGTTAACGTATATAAGTTCGGGACCTTAGAATCTCTGGTTCCGTAAGTATCAAGATAATTTTACCTCATGATGAATGAAGATTTTACCTAGCTAAAAGGGAAAAAGAAGAAAATTTTGCTCCGAAAATATTTACCATACATCACAATTCAAAAGTGACCTTTCTTAATTTAGGAAGTTATATTTATTTGTAATATGAAGAAAAGAAGTCCTGAAATAGATTTTTTTTCCCCTCACCAAAGATAGTTGATTGCAAATTTTTTGGTTTTTTACTTCTTCTTTTTTGGAGTATCACTTTGTGTAATGTGTGTACTCTTATCTCGCGGTTTGGAGTCTTTTCAGTGCGCGATATTACTACTCTTTTCAAGTCGTTCCCCAAGAGGAGTTGCTTCGAACTCAAGGAAGATAAACGACCCCTTACCAGACTAACAACATCAACACAGTAAGCACAACAAAATAAGGTTTAACTAAGTATGAGAGAGAGAGAGAGAGAGAGAGAGAGAGATCAACTGTATTTCATTACTATAATGAGTGTCAGTAACCTCATGACTCCTCAATCGGCCGATCAATTCCCCAGTCCTAACGAAAGAATGAGCAGGGACATGCTGGCAAGCTCGGCCTACATCATTTGTCACAGTCAGCTCTGATCAGTCAAAAAAAAAAAAAAAGGAAATACACAAAACGCGCTCTCGTGCTTCTCTCAAAGTTGCTTTACAGGGGATCACCTCACAAGATCCACTTGAGAGGAAATGCTAAAACTAGAAAACCATTTGATTGCCAATACCAGGTCTCTGCACTATGGCACAAGCAAAGGCCGTATGTACTCCCCCTGCAACAACGTGGAAACCCAAGTCCTACAGGTCAGTTACTCAAACGAATGAGCTCAAATCCAAGACACAGCCTTTTCTGCCAACTCACAAGTGTCTGGGCTTACGACACAATCTCTTCACATCTTGCACTGTGAATGGGGATTACCGTCTAGTGCTTGCCTAAAAGGAACGCTCTGCCAGGCTAGTTCACAAGAAAATTCTGATTAGACATCCTCGTTTAAGTTCTACACATGCAAGGAGTCAGAGGATTCTCCCATATATCATAGTTCGGAAATGTCTCCTCGGGCAATCCAGTCCTTGTCTGGTGGCTTACGACAACATCCTCAACAAATGTCGCCCAACCCATGTAAGGATCACCAAAAGATTTAGACATGAGGCCCTTATCAGGTTTTATCGATTTAAGCTGGTGGCCCATGTACCTTCGTGCGCCGATTATCAATTTAGCGAAATTGCCTCCATGGGTCATCACAAAAACATCGGACTTCAAGCATACCAGAAAATCAAGGGCTGCCAAGCTTGTCACATGCTTTCTAAAACCATCAAGCTCCTCCTTCGTTGCCAGCTCCTCCTTTGTCACCTGTTTATATGGTGTGGGATGAGTGAGGCTTTCAAAGTATCAGACCTGATGCTTGTCCATGCTCATTATAGTCTTTGGAAACTTCTTGTTGTGCATGACGCCATTGATAAGATAAAAACATTACCAAGCAAAGAGCCCGAAAGACAATCTAATCGAATCTTCCATGAAACACCACAGAATTTCAAATGTTGCCTTTTTCTATCAGGAATAAAAAGACTGTTACGAATCAAAACATTATATTCTCATCTGATTGTCCTTCCAACTTTCGTACTTTTCAGTATGCATAAGATTGACTTGCGTGTTTTAGAAACAATGGCATGCAACAAGGTTTTGCTTGAAAGTCTAAATGAAACTGCATAAAAAATCAATCTCCTTTATAGTTAATCCTTTGCCACTAGGAGCCTATGCTCGATGTCAAGCCTCAATGTCATCCACTACTTAAGTTTTCTTGGACATACTTCAAAAAGATGCATTTCCAGGCCACAGGCCTCTATCTACTTGATATGTAATTATTTAATCTGGATCTGCCAAAACTAAGATAGCAGTTTTTAGTAGCTAAACTGCAGCTACATGAGAAAATGGCGAATTTGTTAAAAAAAGGAATATGATTCATGCTGGAAAGAAGATTAACGTAACGCACTGCTCCTTACAAGATTTAATAGAAACTAGCAAGTCAAGACGAAATACTATCTAATGTTCTTAGCCGCTCACCAACTTAATTAAATGGTACACTACGAATAAATAAAGGTCTCACCAGATTGGGGAACATGTTCCTTAGCGGTGCCAATCGATTCTGACCACCATATACCTGCCCAGAGGCAACATAAATTTGAGTTTCCTTGGGATAGCCCATTGCTCGCAGAATCACGGCTACTTCCCCTGGCTCAAGAGGACATCGGCCTTCCTTCCTCTTCTGCAGGGCCAGCTGCCATAGGTGAGAACCATTCTGCAGGCAAGAGCAACCGAAGAAAGTTATTCGAGTGCATGGCTTTTTTAATTCCCATGTAACATATAGAGCCAAAACTTTTTCCCCCCAACTCACTTTATACCGCCGAGGCCATTCCTTTTTTCTGTATTCAGCCATTTTAGCTTTCTCCTCCCTTGTCCCCACAAAATCGCAAAAAGATAAGCCAACCATCCCTTTCTCAAACCTAAGATGAAGCGCCCTGTTTCAGAAACAGTCAAGCCCATGAGGTATTAGAACCCAATAACTGATTTAGCAAATATTAGGTGATGCAGTTGCATACATGTAGGGATTCTGACTGCCAGTGCGGTTTCTCATCCTTGATGCCAGTAAATTCGACATTTCTTCAATTTCAGGGAGAAACTTCAGAGCATGGTAATTCACCCTGCACCTTAGTCTGTTGATTTCTGGGGGAACATTATCATACCTAGTCAAGAAAGGATCAATGATAAGAAAGGACATAAGAACATACGTTTCCGGAGGACCTCAGAGTGACAGAAAATCAATGGACATAGATAAATAATTGACTTACCCAAGACGATCGACAAAAGGTTTAAGCGCCATTATCTTTTTCTCCTTGATGCGAGGTAGAACATTGTCAATGTAAAATTGTGCAGGTGCATATTTTGGAATATTCTTCACTGTCCGTCTATGAGAAAACCCATATTCAAGCCATCAATGCCAGATGCAACTCTAAGTAAACTATCAATCATATCGTAATACTTGCAAGTTGAACACAAGTTAAAAAACACAGCTTTTCATAGGTATTACCAGAAACAGGTCACAGATGTGCTCTATTTAACTTGATGGTTCACAACTTAAACCAACAATTTTCATAAGACGGCCGTTCATAATTTTGGATTATAAAGGAACCCATTTTCTGAAGGTTATATAAATCAGTGTCCAACATGCTTGATATGGCCATCAATATTTCTTATCTAACTAACCAATATATTCTATCTAGTTCTATTCAGTACATTATATATGGTCTTAGAAGCCATCAGCCAGAGGAGACCAAAATGATCCTACCATCAAGTACTTCTTCCTAATAAACTGCTTATCCAAATTAAGGACATGCTGATGGACCACCACTCTATTCATATCATAAGCCACACTAATCAAATACTTAACAATGGTAAAACTAAACAAAAGAAATGAGCACATGCATTCATAGCAGTATAGGAATATTACACAGCCACACTTTTATTGACTAGCTTAGTAAACTGGAAGGAAAAAAAAACAGCCATATTTTTCAGAATTCATGATCTTTCATCTGCCAACTTTGCAACAGAAGCAACCGTTTTTACAATGAAACTTAGAGGCAACTATTAAAGCAATCTCCATATGTGCAATGTGTATGCCTGTGCATGCATGTCCTACACATATAGACAAAAAAAGATCAACATGCACCTTCATTAAAAAAATTTATCCTACATGCGATATGCTTTCTTCACCAAGACATAATCAAATAGGCAATTTTTTTTTTTTTGGTAAAGAATAGGCAATTTGTTCTTTTGACCCCTACAAGTCTGTTTGATATTTAGCAAAGCCCATTCGTTGGCAATACTTCTTTGAATTAACGATAATCAATTTGTAATTGGCAGAATGATTCAGAAGCAGCAAAACATAGTCTCATCAGACCTGATGCTTGTAAACAGCTCTGACTTATCAGTAAACCACTCAGGAATATCTCGCACAATCCGAACATCATCCTTCAGATAATCAATGAAATGATTCACATCAAATATATCCTCAAATTTCCTGCATGGATACGATAAGATTTATTGAGAGAGCACGCAAGAAGTTTCAAGATACAAATTAAAGCAAATAAAAGCTCCTCCACAGCTTCATCTTCTTTGTTGTCATCCGCATTTCTTCACAATATGTCATCTTACTATCTAAGAATATGCCATTGGCTACTGATGTAACTAATGATGCCTTACTAAGACAATAAATGAATAATTCTATATTTAGGGAGTAGAGTCATATTCATGGATTAACTATCTGAAGTTTATCTGGAAGAACTTTTTCCTAGTAGAGCCAAAGCCCAGACCCAAGCCATTGAGATGCTAACAAATGGTAAATTAAATAACCTTTATGACTAGAGAAATGCTATTGTGCAATTACAATTTCAAGGGTTGGCAAGAGAAAAAGAATAGAATAATTCAATAAGTTCCCCTCAATGATGATCTCCATGTCCTAGAAATCAGAAAAGCCTGAACGAAACCTTGTTGTGCAGCAAAGCTTTTGCAGTTTAGTTAATTATGAGGAGAAGGAAAAGGTGAAAGAGGAGAAGATGTGAGTGCACAGTCCAGACATCTTACGTTTGATCTTTCCAGATCTGATCCTGCTTTAATACTGGTAAAATAAGAGTGGCATTCAAAATTTTAGCAACTGCAACGGCATTGCATATCTGCATATATAAATATGAATAAGATAGATTTTCATTAAGCCAGCTCTAGATAAAAAGATTAAATAAAAACGCAGTATACTCTTGATAAGCTATGACAAACAGCACATCAAACAAATGTAATCTTGTTTCTAGGAAATGCTTGTCTAAACAATGCAAATTGTCCGTGCTGAATGCTATGCTAACAAGCATTTAATGGTAGGTCAAACTTAAACGGGAACTGTGGCAATCAAGAACCCCAAAATGTCTATTCAGCTTTTCCACAAAGTACGGAGGCTGCATTTATAGATTCTTTCTGCATAGATATCGTAACTGCATAATGTATAGCCTAAAGGACTAGAAATACTTCTTAATGAAATGCCTCATGCTTTACAATAGGCATCTGTGACAAAAGAATCCCCAGTAGAAAAGAAAACAACTAAGCAAGATTATGAGCTTCCTAGTAGTATTTACGTGTAAAGCAACAAATCCAAATTCGTTTGGGTCATACTTAACATAATAGCGCAAACAATTGAAAATCTACCAAAAAAATCAGGAAAAGTATGATGTGATTAAAGTATCCTGATAACACCTATGCATTTCCTTCCACACAAAATAGATCAAACCCATGAGGGTGCAATTATGTTGGCGCTGCCTGAATCTATTTTCAGCTTTCCTTAACAAACAGGTGACTGAGTAGCAACCACCAAACCTTCCTCTTATTGTTTCCATGGGCAAGTTCCACTCCCTAAAAAGATTCTACCTATTAGTTCAAAACGAGAGTTGAATATAAATCTGGATATCCTGTAAGCAGATGCTGAGCATACTGAGCCTCAAAGACCACTAAATTTCACTTAGGAGGCAATTCCTTCAAATGAGAACTTCACAATGTTCACCAATTCTGCAGAGCAAAAACTTGGTTTGTGCACTCAACTAGCAAATATGCACAAAACCTAAAACCTTGTTTGGGCCTAAATAATGCAAAGTTCATTCAACATAAGGATTTACCAGGATTGAATATCAACAAAAACATCACATGCAAAGAGCCTTGACTTTATCGTCCTGAAGTGAAAAGCATTGCCTGAAACCTACACTTGCTGTAGAGGCATGGATAATTAAGGACATCCAACCACGTATGTCAATAAGCTGAGTTTTCTCATTCAGATTGAGAAACTAATAGAGCAGAAATCTTACCGCAATTCTTTGTTGATTCAAACCGCCCTCAGCATGGATGAATATGTAGCCATTTGTTTCATTCTCAGAAGGAATATCTGCACAGAGGATAAAAGGACAGAATTCCGCATTACTTTATGATGCTAAAAATTGCGGGAATATATTTAAATGGCACAATCATTCCATTCACACAAAGAATTAAACTTAAAAGCTTTCAAGACAATTAGGACTTTGCACATGCAGCTTCTGTCCACAGTAGTTGTATGAACATTCTTCATCACCTACCAGCGAGGTGCATCTAATGATCTAATGATATCGCCAAAACTGGATGTTCTGATACATCACAGCTGGCTCTTGGGAAGAAACTTACCAAAAGTCAGTAGGAGATCTTGAAACCATGAAGGAAAGAAATATCTACCACACAAACATGACAAAGGGGGAGAGATGAATTTTCAGAACCAAACAAAAGCAATTGAGCTGATCTTCAAAGGCCAAGAACTATCCAAACAGCAACTAGGGGGAGGAGCACAGATAAAATATTGTTGTTTCCAGATATAGCTAATAAATAGTTATCCATAGTACTGACAGTTGAGTCAAGAATAGCAAATCCAGAGTCCCATTGCTAAACCAGCTTCTTTCATTCGTTTTAAAATAATTTTTCTTTGGGTATAGTCATGAAAAGACAAATGAGCAACAATGACATGAAATTGTATATTACGAGTGGTAAGGTCTAGGCTTAGTAGGCTACATACTTGATATTCCACCATCACGACGCTCAGCACAAGGCTTCCATGATGTGGTTGCGGAGTATGGATTTTCCCACAGCGAAGGAGGCTCCTTGACCTAGCACGAGCATGCAGATTATTTAGCAATGGTCATTGTCGCAGCACATGTAGACAGCAGAAAGGAGAAGCTCAAAAAAGATCCTCTGAAGACTTACACGAGGGCAATGAAGAACAATGCCATCTTTCCGGCAAAGGTATGGAGCATTCTGCAAGGCGTTCAAGGAGGAATTAGTACAGTGTCGGTATCAGAATCATCTACCAGTCCAGCTGACCACAACATGTGGCCTTCAGTTCAGGAACAACGTATCAACTACAATAGATGTTATCAATAACCAACATGAAGAACCATAATGTGATCTCATAGACCTGAGGCCTCGCAGAAGCTTTTGGTTAGGACTTACATTGCGAATCTACAGAAGTGTAAATGAACAAGTTACTTCAACCAATGAGACCTATCGGAAAGATGAAGCCAAACACCCAAAGCTGTTCAACTCTAAGCGAAGAGTCACAGCTCTTTCATATTCATCGCAATGTAAAGACACAAGCAATAATCAGCAGCATTTCCCAAATCTTTTTTAAGATCGGGTCATCTCATGAACTCCAACCGCGATCGGCTTCCCAATTCAGTGTTTGTCTACGTGAGCACTAGCAATTCAGCAGTCCATGACGTAGCTAAGAGGACGGGAACCACTCACCAGGCGACGCACGATGGAGAAGATCGAGATCAGCCCGACGAGAGCGACGATGAGGAGCAGGAAGACGGAGATCTTGGAGCCGTGAGGCGAAGCCCTAGGGTCATCCGAGAAGTGAGGGGGGCAGAGAGCGTGGAGGTGCGACCAGAGCGAGCGGTCGCGATCCCGGGAGGAATGGCGACTGCCGCCGTCGTCGTCATCGTCGCCGGGGCGGGAATCGGGGACAAGAGGGGAGGAGTCTCCGTCGCGCTTCATCGGTGAGGAGGAGGCCCGGCTTCCGAGGGAGCTCGAGTGCCGGAGCTCCGCCATGGCTCGCTTCGGACTAAAGGCCAGCTTCGACGGTTTCAGGTCGATCGGCGACGTGATCGGACGGTGTTTGTGTTTGTTTGTTACGAGAAGCTAAGGTTGTTAAAGGCTTATGCAGAGTCCATGTGACGACTGAGGGAGGGAGAGAGAGAGAGGTACAACCAGCGCAATTTAGCAGATCCAACTCTCATAAAGTTTAGGGAGAATTACACCACCGTTATTTTTAATTTATTATCCAACATCAACCATAAACTTTTAATTTACTTAACAAAAGTTAATTATCTTAAATAAATTAAAAATTTAGTAACGGTATCACACGTTAATCCAAAATTCAAGATTTATAAATTATATTAAATAAAGTACAAATTTAATAATAACATCGCATATTAAGTCATAACCATATTGTATAAGTTAAAGTTCAGAAAACGGTATCTTACATTAGACTAAAGTTCATAAATCACTTGTACTGTCATCTTTACTTTATGAAATAAAGTACAAATTTAATAATAACATCGCATATTGAGTCATAACCATATTGTATAAGTTAAAAGTTTAGAAAACGGTGTAGTTCATAAATCACTTGTAATGTCATCTTTACTTTATGATTCAAAGTAGGCGACATTTGCACACCCAAGATATAAGTCTGAGAGACGCATATATAGATTATTCACATAATGTCGTTCATTATACCTAATAAAGAAATTATATCATTTTTCAACACGAGAAAAACGGTGCTTTGATGAATAAAATTTCTTTTTATTTAGATGTTCAGCAGAGCTTTTAGAAGCATTTGTTCACAAAATTCCTATATTAAAGTTAAGGATAATGAAATTGGGCACCCGGTGATGCTGACGTGGCGTTCCGCGGGCGGCGTTGGTGTTGACTGTGCTAAGGATTAGCAGAAGTGTTGATTCTTATTTTAACGTGTCAAATGAAGAGACTACTTGCTTTCTTCTTTAAACAAATTTCAAATGGCAATGGGGAGACGCGCCTGCCTTGGTCGCCTAATGAAATTATAAGGACTTCTGCTAAGAAAACAGAAAAATGCAAAATAAAATATTTTAAAAATCTCAATGTAAAGTATACGTATTTAATTATGTATTGCATCTTTTTGGACGTAATTATAAGAATATATGTCACTTAGAGAATACATAGTAAATCTAAGTTAGCGAAGGTGATAAGATCAAATATGATCCATAGATTTTTCATACATATTTAATCTAGCCCTCAAATCATATGAAAATATTCATTATTTTTCCTGATTTTAAATTAATTGAAAGATAGCATTGAACAATTCATAAATTCCAAAAGAACATTAGATATATATATCAAAATTTAATAACATTAGATATATATCAAAATTTAAGGATCATATTAAATAAATTGAAAAGAAGTTATATTATATATTACGTAAAATCTTAATAATCATTTATGTCATTATTTCTTAATTATACGCCACTAAACCGGTTGAGCTGGCCAGAACCGGAAAGGGAATCGGCTTAAAATCGTGAATCGGGCCGCTTGAACTGGCCGACCCGGCTTTCTACGGCGCGCTGCGGTCGGAGCAATCGGTTCGAGATTCAGAAGGCGCCACAAAGAACCCCTGCAATGGAGACGAGGGTTTAAGAGCTCCAAAGATGGTCGGCGAGCGAAAAACCCTCCGCCGCCATTGACTGTCCACCTGCATGCGCGATGGATGGTGTGAGAGTGCGGTTGACGTTCGAGGACCGCCGCATTCTGAGCAAGCGGCAGAGGAAAGATGGGTTGAAGCGGAGCTGGGTTTTGCTGAAGCCGCACCACGAGACGATCTCGGACCTCGCTGCCCATGTCGTCCACTTGTTCGACCTCTGGAACTCCTGCCCTAATGGCCTCGTCCTGTCGGTGCGGTTTTTGGGTTTTCTGATCTCCGCCATGCGCATTTTGTGGGACAGTGATTCTTAATTAACTGTGTTGCTAGTTGCACTGTGTGCTTGTCCACAAGGTTCAAGATTCTAATTTTTTGTTCGTTCATTCATTGCGAGATTGCGAGTAATGAAGAGAAAAGTGTCCTTTTTGTTTGTTTTCCTTTGTTATTGCCAATACAAGGAATGTGATTGGGTGTTTAAGAAGATTTTAGTTCATCATTGCCCTGATTATGATGATTCATTGCTCTCTGATTATTGCCATTGTGCAGCATTATTGTATTTCTAAATTTCCTTACATGTCGTCTGTTCATTTTAGATGGATGGTCATGTTCTACCGCCCTTTGAGTCAAGCTCTATACTTAAGGACAAGGATATTGTTGGGTTAGTTAACAATACGCCTTCGCTCAGTGGCCATTTTTCTGATCATTCTGAGGAAGAAGTGGTTAACTGGGTGTTTCTTTGCTACAGAGTGAAAAAGAACCAGGGTTCTTCAAGAGATACCGCTAAGCTGCGTGATGTGGAGAATCAATTGGAAGAAATAGAGTTTGTAGAGAAGCAGCCTGTGCAGACAGGTTTAAAGCTGCTCATGAATGAAGAGTTTGAGAAGGAGGCTGGGGGTTATGAAAGTGAATCTGAAGAAGATGAATGTGGACCGTCACTTGGTATTTCAAATGAGGAAAATACATCCAATAGTAATGTGGTTTCCAAGAAGAGAAAGGCATCGAAAAAGCTCGAGCGCTCAAAGTATGTCTCAAATCCCATATGCTGAAATTCTTTTCAAAAATGTGATTTTTAAGTATAGAAAGGCATAAAAAAAGCTCAAGGGCTCAAAGTATGTTTTAAATCCCACATACTGGAATTCTTTTGAAAAATGTGAACTTTATCTCATATGAGTTTTTTATGCTTCCCGTAAAGGTACACTTTTACTACCAAGTAATGAATATTTTTTGGTGCATTTTTACAATGAAGGGTAGGATATACTAAGAAGAATCCATCATTATAGTAAGTGGCAATTGTAATAAAGCAGCTTAATTGGTATCATCATCTTGTTATAATGCAACTTCCCTAGATAAACAGAGAAAATCTGCGTCCCTCCTCAATCAGAAGCCAGTACTCATATGGAACAGATAAGTTCTGAAGGTTGAATTTTCCCCCCTTAAATTTTGGTTGGAGGAGTTCGAGAATTGGCCTGTTAACATGGTTGTAGGGATTAGATGGTTGCATCCTAACCTACAGTCCAAGTTATAAAGCCCTTCTTAGCTATATTTGTATAACTGTGCATGTCTGATCTTCTGCAAGTACTGCTTTAAAAGGAGCTTCATGCTTTAGGATGCTGTTTTGTTGTATGATCATGGGCTGACTTTCACTAAAATCTGGCACAAGGTTGGAAATTTGTACAGCATATTCATTATATAAAACTTTAATTAGTTCTTCCGTTTTCAGTAGGCATATTGTGAATACATATCTTTCTTCCTTTCTGCTGCAAGTGCTCATAATATATATATATATATATATATATATATCATTGGCTAGTGTAAAGGTGAAAATCTCCACCAACAGCATACCTAATGGCTGCATTCATGACAGCATAATCGAGGAGTATGTGCAAATAAGCCTGCATCTATTCATCATTTTATCCCATTCTTTTTTTAAGTATTTTTCATTATTAATATGCTATTTCATGTGGATTTTAGTATATCTAGTGACATGTGGAACTCAAGCTCTTCTTCATCCACCTCGCTACTGTGGAGTTCCTACTTATGTAGTGCATTTTTAGGATCATAGGATCACTTCATTGGGTATTCGACTTTTGTTTTGTTGCATTTTACAGAAGGAAGAAAAGTAAATTGTCTGGTGTGGAGGAGTGCCCAGAAGTCCCTGGATCTGTCATAGATGATGCTCCTGTTGAGAAGGAAAGACTGCAAAAAGATGGAGCCCACATTGATGACAGCAAGTCCTCCTCCGAACAGTCTAAATCAGACAAGTCGATATCCCCCGAGAATGATGTAACAGTTACTCCAGCTGCTAAGAGGTCAGTGTCGTTCGCTTGCCATTATCTTATATGCATGCTTGTGCAGGTAGAAGGTGGAGCTGTTCACGTTAAAAGGAGGCTGTTGCTTATTTAGAAGTGCTCTCGCGCTCTTCTTCTTGCTGAAATGCTCTGTGTTCTCTTTCCCTCTGTTGCAGTCAGCAACAGCAAATTGATCAAGGAAGTGAAGATGCAACTGATACACCTTCTAAACCAAAGGTGAGTGAATATTTCTTTGTTTCAAATTTTCTCAATTATATATTTGAACATATTGTGTCATTATGTGGTCCACTATCTTCACTTATCTGCATCGGTAACTCAACTATTGGATGCCATCACATCGTGCTTTGGTTGAAGTGATCTTTATGTTCCCTTCATAAGTTTCGTGCTGTACTCATAGCTGAACCCTTGGTTACCTACCTAACAAAGCACTTCAAGTTGAGTGGAACATAGATGTGGATGTACTGAATGCCAAAAGATCTGTCTAGCTAATCTTAGGATGAACTTTTATGGTGGAGGTGGTGCTATTCTAGTCTGTATATGGTAATTTGATGCAATTTCTGGGAGGAAGACTAATGCAAGATGGAAGGCAATGAAGGCATCACAGATTCTGAGTGCTTTGTCTTGGATGATGAGCATGATGGAACGATATTGAAAATCGACCATTACCTTGAGAGTTGAGATTATCAATGTTGAGATTATCAATTGATTATCTTTGATGTCAAGATTTTATAGGCTTTATCCTGTCAAACCTTTCATTGGTTGCAAATGTGATTTTGCTGATAACGAGTGATTATGTTGTTATGCTTCACCTTTGCCAGTTACCAAGTCGAAGTGCTCGCCGTAAAAAAGCGAAACGAAGGTGGCTAAGAGAAATGCGCCAAATTGGAAAGAAAGAGGTAATATGATGTTAGAATGCTTTATAATTTGTTTTTAATTTTGTTCAAC
The DNA here is from genome assembly GCA_019926035.1 of Melaleuca alternifolia. Taxonomy (NCBI): domain Eukaryota; kingdom Viridiplantae; phylum Streptophyta; class Magnoliopsida; order Myrtales; family Myrtaceae; genus Melaleuca; species Melaleuca alternifolia. The sequence goes on from JAGKPW010000144.1 coordinate 3,426,914, forward strand.
CTTTAGAAGTGATTAAATTGTCATGCCCCAAAGCTTGCTTATGCTCTAAACTGTGAAGGTCAGATTAGGGGCTTTGTGCTATGTCCTTTCCCGCCTTCTCCCCTCCTCTCTCCTTGCCCTTTCTTTTGAAAATTGCATTCATTTTGCAGGTGGAGAAAAATGAATATCGGGAGCTTCCTGATAAAAGGAAATCACTTGGAGAAAAACATTGGCAGCTGCCTGGTAATAAGGATGGTGAGTGTAAAGAACATGAGCAACAGCATCAAAGTCATACTTTTACCCAAAAACAGCAGCCACTGGATCATGGCAATCGAAATAATACAAATGAGGACATAGTTCCTGTTGTAATTAGGCCCGGGCATATTCGCTTTGAGCCTCTTGAAAAAGGTATATATCGACAGCCATAACAATATATTTGTTTTATTTGTCGAGAATGCTGATTCATGAACCTCTGCAGATGTAGATCAGAATGTCCAGAAAACTCAAGTTTCGCTGGTAAGCATTGGGTTTTTCATGCTTGCTTTAACTTAATTTTTGTTTCTTTAATCGATATGGTATTATGCTTTGTTTAGTAGTCATTTGTTGAAAAATGATAGTATATCAATTGTCTCTAAAGGGAGGCAAATGTGTTTGGTATTTTGTTTTTATTTATTTGAAGCGCAATGTTGTCTGAATACTCTTTTTGGAGCAGTTAGACAAGGCTGTTCACGACTAATATCTTTCATGTATGAAGATATTGGTCATACCTATTGTTGTCAAAAGTGTCACTTATTAGCGTTTGGGTTTTCTAAATATGCTCTATTGCCTATTGCTCAAGCTTTCTCAAGCAATGGATTGATAGCTCATTTACTTGTGTTGAGCATCTTTTTCTTTCTCATTTGGGGTGACCATTGATTTTATGATGTACCAACGTATAATGCAAGTATCCATTATATAACTTATGGCTTGTAAATTCTATGGAGCATGATACACAAATCCTAGTGGAAGTCTGATTTTTGTTACTGAACAATGGGTGTATAGCCCATGCTTGATTTTTTGTCCTATGGAGCATTTCTTGAATCTAGTTTTGGGATTATCTTGATAATTGAGCTTTGGGAGGATATGCACATCTTTTGATTGCTGACTTCAATTAGGTTGATCTACAGCTTTTGACACCTCTGGAGTTTGTTGGTTTTTACTTTGCATCTGTCACCTTTCTCCTGCACTTATCGATGCAAGTATCATTCTTTCATGATAGTTGCAGACTTTTGAATGGAATGGGATCACAAGCAAGAAGAAAGGACAAAAATGGGGCAAAGAGAAGGCAGGATCCTGGCAGTGGACCGAACATAAAAATCTCAACCAAGAATCTTCTCTAGTGACAAATATTGTAGCAGAGTTGCCTTTAACTGATGCTGGGGACTTCGATAAGCTGCCACCTTATGGGTTGTCGCCTCAGGTTTATATATTTGTTCAATTTTTGCTTTGTGTGAATCCCAATATCATGCAGTATGTGTGAAAGATGTGTGGTGGTTTTAATAGTTGTTAGATATAGTGGAAGAGTTATAAATATCTTTTCGAGCTTCAGATTACTGGTTAGATTTTCTTTTGTTCCCTACTGTCTTGGCATCACTGTGGAAGTTCCTGCTGTTCATTATAATGTTGTCTGGAAACGTCATATGTCATTCTATATTGCAGGAAGGTGATATTGTGGCATATCGTGTTATTGAGCTATCATCCTCTTGGTGCCCTGAACTCACTTCATTCAGGGTAAAATTCTGATTTCTCTATTGCAGAAGATTTTAACATGAAACATTGAATCTTGAACATGGATTGACTGCATACATATTTCTTTTGTCTCATTGATTCTGCAGGTCGGGAAAATATCCTCGTACCATCAGCGATCTAATAAAATCTTGCTAGTCCCTGTGGCAGAATATGCACTTGACTTGGAGAATATAGACAAGTCTCTCTATAAAGAGGATGGCTCCCTTGAGGTACTGAAAGTGGCAGCTCCCTTATATCATGTATAAAGTTAACAAGCTGGTAAAATTGCTTCCAAGTTGACAGCCTAAATCATTTTAATAGCTTTTTTGGCTAAGCAAGTATCTTTATAGCTTGGGATGAGTTCTGTTTTAGCAAATCATTAACTGTCCAAAAAATCCATTTGCTTTATAGTTATAGAAAGACGGGTGTTTTCAGCTTTGCAGCACGAATCTCTCATTTTCAGTGTCTTTCCATTTAACAATGTTTCTGATGATGCATCAGAGCTTTCAACTGATGTATTCCTCAACTTTTTTATTATCATATTCAATACAGCATGATGAGAGAAGTCCTGTGCAGGTTGATTTTTCATCGCTTATTGATGTCCGAAATGTCAAGTATGGGAAATTGAATTTAGCAGAACAAGGCACTGGTGGTGGAGTGGAAGTTGCTGTGGGAGATCAAAATGCCAAATTAAGTGGTTCAACTGACAATATTGGTGAGGCGACACCTGGTCCCACAAAAGGTATATATTCTCTCATTCTGTTAATTCATATTCCATTAAAACTCAGACGTATCCATTTTCTTATGCGTTCATTGCAACGGCTTTTTAGTAAACGGAAGGGAAGACGTGTGGGAAGAAATCAGTGAAGCTTTGAGTGCAAAGAAGGCACAGTTGTCTCAGCAAGATAATTGGACAGCAAAACAAAGTTCAGGCAGAAGTTCCTGGTCATTCAAGGCCTTGAGAGGAAGTGCTTTAGGTCCGACAATGGCCCTTTTGAGAGCTCAAAATGGAGTTTGAACTATCAATATCTCCCTCACAGTTTCAGTCAATTTCCATGAGTTAGTGGAATTGCTGTATGCTTTTTTAAGCTTTAGTGTGCCGTCGTGAATCCAGTTTTGTCTGCGGGGGTTCGCTGATCTTTATCAGGGTGATGTTATTGGCAGTGAAAAAGTATGATTAGTGCCAAGTTCTATCTGCTTCGGAGCAGCAGATTGTGACCTTTTGTAATTTAGTGATAGTGTTGGACTTCCTGTACATAAGGGCGACGCCATAGCTTGGAACTGGCAAATGTCTTCTCGACCTACTTTAGGTCAGGTTCAGTACATACTCGTATCATCTCCCAGTGTACTCTAGTTTGCTTTCTGTAGCACTTATTTTAAGGGACAAATTCGACGCATAACTCCATGTTTTTGTTCTTTGAAGTTTGGACTAATGGCAACAGAAAAACACACGTCATATTTCACTCCCTCTGCCAATCCCTTTCGACCTCATTCCCTCTCTTTAAACCACATGCCATTAGATATGAGGATGATTAGTGTGTCGTATGATCAGAATTTTACCGAGTTGTCTTCCCAATAAATGTTGATTTGTGTCGGTGTTTGCTGTGTCTTATCTAAGACATTTTGCTGTGATATAATTCGGTTTAGTTGTTTAACAAGAGAAGAGTCTCTAAGGCTACGTTTCAACCCTTCCTTGTTACTTGAAATGGAACATGCTGGTTCGGCCTGCTTCTCTGGTTAATTTTCGGCGACATCAGACTTCCCAATTGTCCGATATCCTGCACTTGGACCCTTTGCCTCCTTCGAGTGTGTTGGGAAATGTCACTTACCTGGCTGTACATCTTCGCCAGTCGTTTCCTTTGCCTCCCCAAGATTGTTGTTTGGATGAGATTTTGGACGCTAGAGCAATCTATGTCACGGGAAACTAGTTTCCTTTGCCTCCCCAAGATTGTTCTTTAGCTGAGATTCTGGACGCTAGAGCAAGCTATGTCGTGGGAAACTTGAATTAGAATCGATCTATATTGATCGGACTTAGGGTGGTTCCACTGAACGTGATTTTGACAATACCAATTGATTGACGTGAATTTGCACTTGTTTAAGAAAAAGGGAAAGATTCAAAAGTGTTCCTTGCTCAAACTTGTCCTTCAAGTCACCATAGTTTAGCTTCACTTTGGCTAGCTCGCTATTGAAGGGGAAAGCAATGTTCCATCCGTCCGTAGAATTCTCTTAGAGATGGTCTCCAACATTAACCACCTCAGAACTCGATATCCTAATGTGGTATGTATCCACGTGGTGTCATGATCACCTTGATATCATTTCTCTTTGCCCACCACTAGGAGATTCCCATGGTGCGGTGCTTAAAACTTCACTTGAGCTCGAGCAATTAAATTCAACCTTACTCGCTCACTCACAAAGAATATCCAACAAAAATTGTTCAAAATGGTTTAAACCTATTATACATTTATCATTTCAAGTCTTAAATCTTTTGACAATTCGTTAGTTAAATCTATTTGATCAATTTTAATCAAAAAATCACTGAAATTGATGAATTTTATAATTTCTTTAAACTGTTGTTATTATTTTTATCTTTATCTCTTCTTTCCTTTCATTTTTCATCCTCCCTTAGGCGAAGGCCGACCTACTGCAGGACCGGGTCATAGCCCTTGCTAGCTCTGGGCAAGGGCCACGACCCTCGCTGGACTTTGTAAAGAAAAAAAGAAAACAAAAAATTCAATTTTTTTACTATCAAAGTTAATTACTCAGCATCAGCCATTCTTCATGGAACTCATGACATTTTCCGGTTATAATTGGCCAAACTGATTTAATTGGGAGATTCTCAAAAGATTTATGACTTAAATGAAAAAATTGAAGAGTTTAGGACTAAATTGATAAATGTATAATAGGTTTAAAATTTTTTGTCCGGTTTTCTCGAGAATATGGAGAGAGGGTGTTTGAAAGAATGTCTCGTACGAGGCAAACGAAAAGGAAGGAGCCCCTTTGTAAATCCTTAATTTCCATATATTTTAGTGTCAATTTTGATGATAGTATAAATCTATGTACGTTGTTTCTTTTCAGGATTGTTTACCACATCTTAATCTAGTAGGGAATGTTCAGTTGCACATCTGGTCTAGTTCAAAAGACACCAAAACATGCTTAAGTTTTTTTAAAGAATTAAATTTGCATACGTTTAAAGATTTATGAGGTCCTGCATTAACTAATAAAAAGCCAACTTGTGTTAGCTATATAAAATTCGAAGAGTTAATTTTGAAAAAAAAAAAAGTACATGGACCAAAGCTCTACCACGTGTTTAATTCATAAAAGTTTCAAATACATACTGACTTTTGCCAACGCGTGTTTCGGGGCATTTATTATGTAATCAATTTAAAAAGCTGTAAAGTTTCAACGATCCGACTACTCTCGTGTTATGCATAATCATTACCTTGATAAATGAATTATTACATTATGGTTAACAAAAATCTTCAAGGCGCTCACTCACACAAGAATTTTGCAAAAGACATGCCTCAACCTCCAAACATATTATTAATTCAAGAGGGAAAAAAGAAAAAAATAATACCCATACCTCTTATTCCCCCCCCTCTCTCTCTCTCTCTCTCTCTCTCTCTCTCTCTCTCTCTCTCTCTCTCTCTCTCTCAAGAAAAAACACCAAAATCATCAAAATTGGACAATGCCAACGGCCAAAACTAAGCTTGATGCCCCGCAAGCAATTGGACTGCACTTCTAATGGCTCCTTGATATGTATTTTGCAAATTGCAAATCTCATTTTAGAAGCAATTAGTATTCTCCAAACACATGCTTTCTACACTCTTTCAACTTAATTCCCTTTAGCCTAATTTTCCGAGTGTCTTAAGAGCATTTATCAACAATAATCCGAAGAAAAGATGCTCTTGAGATATGTCGGACAAAAGATATAACTATTTAGCAAATTGAAAATAAGGCTACAACACGCCGGTGCAGAGAAAGAAAGTAAGAGAAAAATTAGGCTACATTTTCTCTCCATCCCTAATCAAGAGCGTTACGCATATGGACTTCATTCGATTTTCAGTTTAGAACGGGAGCTTGCCTGTGTAATCCTCATCGACCACATGAAAATTTTTCCAAGTCGGCTCCAACCGCAAAATTCGACGGTCAGTACTTAATCGGTTTATGAGAGTTGTGGTATGCTGTGTAATAATGAGCCTTAGTTAGATGAGTCTTGCGCTCTTGGCCCCGAGTCTTTAAATTATTATAGATATCGTCCACGTGCAAGTTTAATAAATTGGAAAATATTTTAATCTGAGATGGAGGAATATATGAAGAAATGAGAGAGAGAGAGAGAGAGAGAGAGAGAGAGAGAGAGAGAGAGAGAATTTGGTGGGCCTTCATAAGCCGGACCGGAATGCCCAGAATTAGTTTTAAGCCCATCCAAAATGTCTGCATCTTCTCCGCGTTTTGGGCCCCCGGATCCATCCCCCACCTTCTCTCTTTCAGACACGCTCTCCCTTCACAACGAACTCTCTCTCTCTCTCTCTCTCTCTCTCTCTCTCTATCCACGAGTCTAGCGGGCACCAGCGCAGCCACCGTCACGCGCCGCTGCTGATAATGCGTTCCCTCTGACATGTGCCGACGGCTGGGGGCGACCCGCCTGATATACCGCGCTCGCATTTCGAACTACGTCAAGGCCGGCCTCGTCGACCAAGCCGTCCAGGTGTTCGACCAAATGTCTCGCTCGGACTGCCGCGTCTTTTCCATCGACTACAACCGTTTCATCGGGGTCTTGGTCCGCCACACCCGGTTCGAGCTAGCCGAGAGCTACTATTACCAGATGACCCTCCAGGGCTTCTCGCTCACCTCGTTCACCTACTCCCGTTTCGTCTCCGGCCTCTGCAGGGTCAAGAACTTGGCTTTCATCAACAAGCTCCTCCCCGACATGGGTAAGGTCGGTTGCGTGCTTGATATCTGGGCTAGTAACATTTATTTGAATCTTCTGTGTGACGAGAATCGCGTGGAGCTGGCCGTGGAGGTGTTGGATAGGATGGTAGAGCTAGGCAGAGAGCCTGATGTTGTGACTTATACTATTCTCATCCTTGGGTTATGTAAAGCGGCGAGATTTGATGCCGCGGTCGAAATGTGGCATCGTATGATTGGTCGGGGACTCATCCCAGATAAAATCGCGTGCACAGCACTTGTAGTTGGGCTCTGTGTTGGTGGAAAGGTAGATTTGGCATATGACCTTATTATTGATGTAATGAAGGGTGGTCAAGTTGAGATCACTTGTTTAATTTATAACGCGTTAATAAGTGGGTTTTGTAAAGCCAGTCAGATTGACAAGGCACTAGCGATTAAATCCTTTATGGGGAGGAATGGATGCAATCCCGACTTAATTACATATAATATATTGTTGAATTATTGTTGCAACAAGCTTATGTTGGAGGAGGGAGAGAAATTGATGAAGAGGATGGAGAGGGATGGATTGCAACCTGACATTTATAGTTATAATCAACTTTTAAAGGGCCTTTGTAAAGCGAAGCAACCTGATCGTGCTTACAGGCTGATGGTGAACGAGATGCAAGTGAAAGGGTTGTGTGATGTCGTGTCATATAATACACTAATGGCAGCATTCTCTGAGAATCGTCTTACACGAAGAGCTTACAAGCTATTTGAAGAAATGTGTCGAAAGGGAATTGTACCAGATGTTGTTACATTCACGATTCTCATCAATGCTGTCCTTAGAGATGGCAGTTCTAATATTGCAAAAGGACTTCTCCATCAGATGTCAGGGATGAATATATTTCCTGATCGAATTCTGTATACTACCATTATTGATCACTTCTGTAAGTCCGGTAAAGTTACAATAGCTCAGAACATATTCAATGACATGTTGGAGAAAGGAATTTGGCCAGATGTGGTTTTGTACAATGCTATCATCAATGGACTTTGCAAGTCCTTTAAAGTAAAAGAAGCAATGCATGTGTATGAGCAGATGCAAGCTAGGGGCTGCCATGCTGACATAGTAACTTATAAGTTGATTATTAGTGGACTCATTCGTGAAAAGAAGCTCTCCGTTGCTTGTAAAGTATGGGATGAAATGATGGAGAAAGGATTTACACTTGACAGCTCTATTTCTGAGATGCTTATCAGTGCGATCCATTCAGTAGATTCTGCAGGATAAAAAGGTTCGTGATAGTATGCATCCTTCTCTTCTCTATTTCCAAAATCTCCTTGCTGTTGAATCTTTATGCTGTTAAAAAGATTTTGCTAGGGATCGTTTCAGTCGATAGACTGTTATTACTGGTATAAAAATTTTATTTCCAGGAATAGTGGAGTCGCTGCATGCAAAGCCCTGGAATACCTCCAAAGTTCATTAGCTAGTCCTTGTAGGTGGCCATTTGACCTTTTGATTCAGTTTTGACGACATGAAATATACAGCCTATCAAGGTTATTCTGGAGCTGAATTACCTTTCTCAGATACTAATATTACCACTGTTTATGTCGAACAGACAATTTTCTCTTTTTAGGAGATTGGATAATAGCCATAATACTGACTTCGTGGACATGCCATTTTTATCATTCTATTTTCGCGCCTTGTAATGCTCGGGAAATGGGACCCGGTCTTTGTGCATCTAGACCACTAAACCTGAGCACGGCCCTAGCTTTGATTTGTGGAGCATCTTTTGTGCACTAAATGGTGACACGGAATCTTATATTTCTAATTTAAATTGATTATTCCACAATTATTTCCATTCCAATGTAAGATGTCCAGGGACATGTGTAGTTGCATGCTACTAGATGACAATTGTAACTGAAATTGAACTTCTATGATGGCATTTGGCTACTTGTTACTGTGAGCATGACTTGATATGATCTTTAATTTTGTCAGGTTCAAAACCTGCTGCACTTCCTTTTTTCTTTCTACAAAGCCTGGATGAGGACGTGATTGGCTAGATTTTGGTTTCCAGCCTTTTTTATGACAATTATGATGTTATAAGATGAGATAGCCCCAGGTTGAGGCTTTAAGCTGTATTTTCTTTAGATATAATTTTATGAAATTAAAGCCACACATTAAGATTTTTTTTCAATTGTACTATTTATATGATTGGACTTGCTTGATTTATCATGTCATTTAGCATATCATTGTCCCAAAGGTTAAACTAACTCCTAACCTAATCATGCAGTAGATGGAACTCTTGCTACATACATGGTGAATGGTTTCACTCATGAGTTGTCTGCTCAGACTTAAGTGGCTGTTGTTCATTATAAAGTGGATTCTAGGCGGTAAGTGAATCATTAGATATTTGCTATTTACTTTATAAGATATCTCAATTACATTTAAAGTTGATCCATAAGTGCAAAGTGCATCATCTATTAAAATCAAACATCTTGTCAGGTGCAAAGACAGCAGATGATGCCACTCTTAAGTGGGAAAATCCACCCCAGAAGGTCTGAGGCTCAACATTGATTTGCCAGATGATCTACCTGAAGTATTTCTTTGGCTTGATTTGAGAGTATGCTTTACAGCAGTGGCTTGAAAATTTGGATGCTGGTGTGTTTTGGGAAGAATTTCTTTGTTATCCTTGCTTTCAGAGACAACCTTGAGGTATGGAGGGGGTTTGGACCAGACTTTTCAGCTGTTAATTATGATAGGAAAGGATGCTAAGCGAACAATTGTGGAAATACTGTGCTAGCTCTCCGAAGCAGATTAGATATCGAGTCCTTTCTGTTATTTTATTGGCATAATATGCCTGAAGGAGTCTAATAATTCCATGAGGCTGCCTTAGCCAATTTAGAGCATCTAGACTGGTTGTTATCATTCATAGAACATGGACCTGAAGCTTCCAGATGAATTAATTGGAAAGATAAATCAAAGCTGATGAAAAGAAGTGGATGACTGATGTGAAGGAAGCAGGTTGGTGAAGTTTCTGAGGACTTTCCCCTTATGTGCTTAGGAAATGAGTAAAGAGGGAAGGAGAAGGCTCATGTGCTTCTGGACATATATCGACAAAAGAAAAAAATTTCATCGACATGCAAAGCTCTTATTTCTATAAACCTTTCCAAGCTCATCAGAACCCCTAAGGAAGCCAGGGCATTTCTGATGGTTGGGCTAGGTTGGAGCTCACAACTGACGTTGCAAAGGAAGTGACAAAATCCAGAATAGGCTGATGGCTGCTGGTTTCGCCGGATCAAATGGGGCAAGCTGAATTTGCTCAAAGCTGACAACGCCTAGAGTTGGAGAAAGAGACTCAGGACACCTTCCTCAAGCAAACCAAGAGATCCTTGGCTTCCTTAGGGTAAATGACGAACAGGTAACCGTTTGGCTTCCTTAAGCTGAATTTGCTCAAAGCTGACAACGCCTAGAGTTGGAGAAAGAGACTCAGGACACCTTCCTCAAGCAAACCAAGAGATCCTTGGCTTCCTTAGGGTAAATGACGAACAGGTAACCGTTTGGAACCCTTCCCCTCCAAACACCCCCCCAAAAAAAAGAAAAAGAAAATAATAATGATGATGATAATAATAAAGAATAATAAAGAGAAAGAATCAAATCCTTTGTAACGAACCTGAAGGAGTTGATTCTTTTGGCATCTGTTATCAGTCCACAAGATGTGGTAATAATGTCGGTATTCAGAAAAGTTATTCCGAGATAAGGACAGCAGTATTTGGTGATCTTTTTGTTTTTATTGCTGCCAAGGTCACATGGGACATTGGAAGTCTCCACTGCTGTTCTGCACTTACAATACAGCAGTGTACTGCGGGTATACTTTTTTTCCTAAACCTTCTGTCCTCTCTGCTTGCTGCTATCAATATAGGTCTACAGGAAAAGTCAGGTAAATGATATGTACTAGCCATGTCCTCGTGCTGAGCATACATGTAAAGAAACGCTGATGTTTATGAGATGCTACAAATCCTTTGATGATTTGAAATTTCTCTTTGTGCATTTCAATCCTGTTTTTCAACAGTACCAACGACTTTGATGGTCAGTCATTTTACCAATTCAATCATCATTCCACAATTTTGAAGACCTCGGTTATGTGATATTCGCCTAGGTTATTCAGTTCCATTCTCTCTCTCTCTCTCTCTCTCTCTCTCCCTATATATATTGTGGAGTAGGAAAACGGTGACCATGGAAAAGGTAAAATAGTTTTGCTTTTAGGCATGAGGGGGAAAAAGTATTGTGCAAGCAACCTTAGCCCATGTAATTAAGTTAATGCTCAACATCAGCGCACCTTCCCAGTACAGCTGTTTAGAGGAAAGAGTGAGTAGCATCAACAGAAGATTACTTGCCTCCCCTTCTCACTCAGCTTATGCTTTGATTCTTTGCCTTTCCATGAATCCTCCTCCCCCTATGAAGTTATCATCAAATCATTCCTCCTTCCCCAAGACTTCAATACCCAATCCTCGTCCCTTTCCTCCCCGTCCACACCAGCCATGTCAAACTCCCACCATCCCGAAACCAACCCTTATGTTCGACGGCAGCGTGGGTTGCCTCCTGCTGACCACCAGCCATCATCCCCGGTAGCTCAAGTTTCACCACCACTGGCGGCATGGCTGCCGGCACAACCACAAGGCCATCCCCAGCCCCAACCCCAACTCAGCCAACCCCATGCTCCTCGGCGATACCCAACTATCCACGCTGCCTACCCACTCCACCCACGTGACCGCGGATTACCTCGGACACGGAGTTCTTCGGCACCACAACCCCCGCCACAGCTGGAGAAAACTCGCCGACCCAAAGGTCCGCCGGTTGAACCACCGCAGCTACAACCTGTTGCTCCAAGCTGGCCGCCGCCACACAATGAACAAACTCAACCATTACAGACCCACACAGGAGTATCTCCTGCATCAGTCCAAGCACCTCCGCGACATTCACCACAAAGCCTCCTTGTCCCTCCGCCAGGTAAAACCAAGTTCCACACATGGTTTCTCGCCACCTTTTGCGCGATCTTTGGGATCATCATTACCGTTGGAGGCCTCATAGTCCTCATTGTATACCTCATCTACCGCCCTCATCTCCCAAAGTTCAACATCTCTAGCGCCACCCTCAATGCAGCATACCTGGACATGGACTACCTCTTAAATGCCGACCTGACCTTGCTCGCAAACTTCACGAATCAAAACAGGAAGGTCAGAAACGACTTCAGCTATGTGATCCTTGATCTTTACTACGGGGGCAACGCAGTTGCAACACAATACATTGAGCCATTCTCGATGACGAGGTTGGAGTCCCGGCTCGCGAATGTTGAGATGATCAGCAGCCAGGTGAGGCTTCCGTCAAAAGACAGTGAGAAACTCAAGAAGCAGCTCGAGAGTAATGGCTTGGTGGCTTTTGAAGTCAAGGGGCTGGTCCGGGTGAGATCAAAATTTGGGAGCCTTCTGAGATACCCCTACTGGTTGTACATCCGTTGCTCCATCGCTCTCACTGGACCTCCTTCTGGGGTTCTCAGGGCAAGCCAATGCAGGACAAAGCGCTGAGTGATCCAATATTTAGAAGTATTCATCATAAGATTTGTGCTTTTTCTGCGCAGATGGTCGACATTTCGTTGTTTGTTTCAATTACCTCGGCACTGAGAAATGTTTTTTGTTTTCTTTTGTATAGCCAAGTTTCTAAGTTTCTCCTGAAATTGAACATATGATTTTCATGTCAATTTCCAATCGTGCATGGGCTTCCAGTTCCCTCTCTTGTCAAAGGAAAGGACTCGGTTTAAGGTTTTTCGGGTAATACACGTGCAAGCTCAAATTCTGAATACAGCATGCGACAACTTGAGCTTTCAATATAACGTTACTTAAACCTGCAGAAATAAGCACAAGCCATACTGGCGTCAAGAGCTTAACAATCAGGAAAAAAAAATATTTTACTCCAACTTTACAACATCTCCAGCTGAACTGCATTCCCATCTTATTTCCGAATTGTTTTCTAGTAATGCAGCTTGCTTTCATTTACGTTCATTGATGATCCTAAGTTTCTTATGAGCAGCGCATGGAGGCAAAGCTCGACATTGAAAAACTGTAAGGGAAAGAAAAAAAAAGCGATACAAGATATCGTAAAGATACAAAACTTGCAATCTTGGACAAGGATAAAGCTTCACTTGACATTGGGGTTATCTACAATAGCTCAATTACGAGGCTCAGGGGGACGGTGGAATATTCTCCCTACTTTTTTCTCCTTTTTTTTTTCCTTTTTAAATTTTTCTCCTTCTTCATCCTTCACTTATAAAAGCAATTCAAGAACCAAATCGATCTCTCTAATCTGTGGAGCAAATAGAATGACATAATGCTCCAGCAATACAATAGAATGCCAGCAAAGCAAACCATATTCTCCTAAAACCTCCTGTAATGATCCCTGGAAAAGAAGGGATGTCTGAGGGCTTCATGAGCAGTTAGCCTTTCAGATGGTTCATACCTAAGAAGACCCTGCACGAGGTCAATTAAGTCCCCAGCAGAGTGATCCACGTGCTGCATTATAAGGTTCTGCCAAGAAGAAAGATTGAAAAAAACAAGTTAAATATAGAGAAATAGGTTTATCAAGTCTAAATTCAGCATAATGCTCCCACGATAGAAAGGTCAACCACTAGCTGTCTTGGATAGGACCTGGTCCAAATTGCACCATCTCAGCACAGAAAAACATAGGCCAAACCAGATTTTATTAAATGGCATGCGGTGGAGTTCAAATGGCAAATGCACCTGAACGTACAGGTAGGGCACTACCTAATCTTTAGCTGATACAGTGATACCCACCTGAAGACGAGGTAGCTTGAGAACAGCTCTAATGCTGTCCCGAGATGTTGCCCCTTCCGGCCAGTCCAATCTTCCCCTTTTGACATACTTCTCTGCATGTCGACTAACCAAACAATACCATCGTCAGAGAAAATGGTGAGAAAGAACACTGATGATTCTCTTTTACATTCATGAAAAGGAATATGGAAAAGAACGCACTCTGCTCTTTTCAATATATGCTGAGGCAATGGTCCTAAGACCCTCTCCATCATGGCCAGGTGCTCCAGATTTTCATGAGTCTGAAACAATGCTTCACCCTGCCAACAATCACCTCCAGTTCAGAATTTATTTCCTCGCGAACTGAAATTTCCAAGAATAGAGTTTACAATTACCACATACCGAGCACAGTTCCACCAGGATACAGCCAACACTCCATATATCACATGGATAACTCCATCCAAGCCCTGCGAAAATGTTATTAGCTTACATAGCAGTGTTATACCAAACGGAATCGCCCTCTCAGACAAAATTAAACATGCGATGCCACCCAAGAACCGCTGTTACCAAGAATAACTTCTGGTGCTCGGTAGTGCCTGGTTGATACAATATAATTGTGACTTCTATGCCCATAGGCAGTGCTTCCAAAGTCAATGACCTTAATAGCACTTGACTTTGGCAACCTCTTATAGTAATTTCCTTCTTTCGGTGATCGAGACGTAGCCTGCATAGCAGATGAGATGCAATTTGAACTCAAATGATGCCAGGAACAAAAAAGCAAAAGGGAAGATCGCATGCAATCCAGTATAAGGAACTAAGAAGGCCTGAAGCTAATAAAGGAAGACATACCTTGCAGTCAGGTACTTTCACATACTCCGCTGACACAAATAATATGTTCTCAGGCTTTAAATCTGTGTGAATGAGGCGCATATCATGCATAACTGCAACATTACAATCAAACCAGGATAAGCAACTTTGGCAAATGTTTCCCTTGAAATGGAATTCTACTCCAATTAAACCCAAACACTATAGCATCAACAGTTCATAAGAAAGCTAAAAGTCTGTAATTATTTTTTAATAAGAAAATGCAAAGACAGATTCAAAGACCCCTAGCGAAAAAGATAGTTTGTGCAGCTAAATCTGGGTACTGTGGTGGAATCTCCAACAATGACAATAGAGACTAATAAGTAACAAACACAGACATGCTACACACTCCAAAAGCTGTCTGCCAAGTTCCCGGACAAGATCAACTGGAAATGGGCGATAACTGTTTTTCCGAAGAAAATCAAACAAGCTTGGTCCAAGCATTTCAAAAACCTGTCAAGACCATTCAATCAGTTGTAAAGTTTTCATCCCATAGTACATAGATAATTCCAATCATCCAAGTCAAATACACTACTTACAATGCAGATATGGTTACGATAGTCAAACCAGTCCCGTATTTGAACACAACTGCAAAGAATGAACAGCCACACTACTTTTATATCAACCAAAAGCAGCATAAACAACAAAGCAAGATAGCTTATAAGGCATGATGCATTCACCGACTGCCTGTTCTGTCATATCTCCCAAGCAACTGGAGCACGTCTATTTCTATCATTGCAGCTTCGCGATACTTTTTAATGCTTCGCACAACTTTTATGGCAACCATTTCCTTAGCTTCTCTATCCCAGCACTCCAGAACCTGTCCAAAAGTGCCTGCATCCAAGGTCTGTTAGAACATAACTCACTGATGCAAAAGGACCTAATATAAACACAATAACTAACCTTCCCCAACTTTCCTGTTGATTTTATCTGCAGTTGCAGGGACAAGAGAGCACTCAGTATTGCAAGAACAATATATTGTATAGAAACCATAATCTATAAGCAACTTGAGACAGGAAATAAAAAAGAGAAAAGGATGAAGAAGATGAAAGAATGAAACTTTTTAACTGCACTCTGACATAGAAAAGAGAGATAGGGGTTTCAGGCGAGGATGAGAGTGTAGATTGAAGATGTGTTGTCTTTGCTACATCCAAGGACGTGTTTCCAGTTGAATTTCCCTTTTAACATGAAGGTGTGACAGATAAAAAGGAGCAAAAGGGCAAAAATGTATGTTAATCTCAGAAAATTGGGATTTGTGAGAACCATGGTTTTTCCCCGGTGAAAAACTTTGATAAATTTAGTTCCGAATCTGATGTAAAGAGATGACTGATAGAAAATGAAAAGGAACAATCAATTGACTATCAAGCTGATATATATTCGATATAAAAAGGAGGAAACCCCAGTTTGAGTGTAATTACAGCGAGAAGTTAAATTATCTCCAACTGCAAACATGAAATGCCCATCCTTGTCATCATCTCGCCATGGGGGAGAGCCCTTTTGATCCAATCCCCTTACAAAAAGACTAGCATGGTCCTGGAGTACTCTGGGAGGTCCATAGCTTGTCACATTCCCAAGCTCTTGCCCACAAAAAACTCCTGACTGAGCCTACACACAGCCATTCATTCACACTCACACTAAACAAAAATGACGCCGTAAACCCACCCTTCCCCAAAAAATAACCCATCAAGGTATTGCACTATCAAGTTAACAAGCAGCATATGCAATCAATGAGACATAAAAAAAATGTAACTCATCTCTTGAACAGCCAAACATTCCTACTTTCCATTATTCCAATCGAATCTATACCAAAAAAACTAGAAATTGAACAAACCAAAGACCGGCCTTGGATAATCCCACTGTAAATTTGCATATATTGGTAATTTAGACATAAATGCACACCGACACATACCCACATTTAGAAGTCCTTGACAAAGATGATTAATTTGACTCCTCTGTACAATGAACTTCACTTTTCAAGGTGAAATTCTCATTAAACTCCAAATCCTCCAGCAATATTTCTCCAAGCCCATGATCCTCACTTTAACATAAACACGATTTAGACTTTAAGACACGAAATTCCATAAGAATTCCAACCCATAATGCCGCCATGAACCTCCTACATACAAACTCCATCAAACCTCAGACAAGGCCAAAACATCTACGCGCAGCAAGATTCAAGGTCTACCCACAGAAAACCCGTGTTCCAATATCCTATCAACCCCTCCCCCCTCCCCCCCCCCACCCAAAAAAAAAAAAAAAGACAAATTCCCCATGAAGGAATTCGAATTCCTTCTCATTGCCACATCAAAACTCCACCCAATCAATCCTCAAAATCCACCAAAAAAACCCACAAGAACGGCACCCATCATCCAGAATAACCAACGAATTTCACCACAGGAGCCGCTAAACAATTTTCAAAAAAAAAAAAAAAAAAAGACATTCTATACCTTCGGATGAGGTTCCCAAGCTAACCTCGGCCTCTTCCTGGGACGCCGATCCGTGTGAATGTGCGGGAACTCGGACACATAGTCCATTTCCATCAAAAAATTTGCTTCGCGAATCGTTTCGATTCCTGTCGATCGTTAGGGAGGACCCAACATAGATCGAAATCCCGCAGGAGCCGAGCCGATTTTGAGCCCCCCGTTCTTCGCGCGAGCTCGACGACCGTAGGATGGGTTCCCGGGAGCTGATCTCGTCCGTCGGCTCGGTGAATCTCATCTAACCATGGTTAGGGACCGGGTGGACACGCTTACCCGGGGTTGGGTCTGGTTGGGTTTGGTTGGAGGGTGCTTCCTTTGGGAATATGCCGTGGCCCGTGGGTGAGACAGGCCGGTTCGTGAAATCGAGATACCGTTGAGGGTAATTTTGTCATCTCTGATGATTATGACGTCATCACTTACGGGGAATGAGGGAATAAAGAAGTCAAGATACGTTTAAGCAGATGCTTGGCAATTATCAAATAGATTGAAAAACGTAGCATGTTGACGTAATTACTCCTTCACAACTTATGATTGTAAATTAATATAAAAAAAATCTCTAATTAAAAACAAAAGAAAAAATCAAATGAATTTCTGTATATTTGAATGTCTATTTTGTCCACACTTAAGCAAGATAAAATAAAAACTATAACATATACACGCATGGTTGCATTGATGGAGACGTTCATTTCCCACAATTGAGTTTCAGGTATGGCTCTGTGATTTTGGAGATCATGACGGTAGGTTATTGGATCAGTCTCCCCTGACGTAGGTCCAAAAGACTAGCGAAAAATAGAAATTCTCGATTATAAAAAAAATTTACAAACTCATCAAAATATATAATAGTGTTTGAACTTCAAATAATTCGAAGAAATTACATACGTGTCGGCATTTTTATATTGTAAAACTCTCTAGGTATTACAAGCTTAGAAAAAGCAAAAGTAGATTTGCTGAAAGATTTAAATTAGGTAGGAAACGATAAAAGGAGAAAAAAAAAGTAACAAGCTATTTAGACATTTTTTAAGTAGTAAAGTTGAATTTGCAAATAAGCTTACGGTTTCGGAACTCGCAATAATACATGTTGCTCATTTTAGCTAAATTTAATTACCAATACTTGAGACTTCCGGCTCTATAAAAACCTTTTCCCTTCTTTTTTTGGAGACTTTTACCCTGCAACAAGTGCAGATTTCGTAATTGAGATAAGTATCAATTTTGACAAAGAAAAATAAACATCACAACAAAATATATCAGTTCTAGAAATCATGAAAATAATCATAGGTAGAAATGGATATCGGGGTATGCTCTAGACATGAACCTGCATGATGGGCGGAAATAAATAATAAATCCAGCTAATTTATCCTAAAACTAGTGAATATCAATATGAAAATAAATGTCTGAAAAATTTTGCGCAATCAATTCGCTCTTTAATATGATGGCACATTGCACGAGAAAATTCGGTCAAACGTGATTAAATTATAGTAAAGGACAAGTGATTAAGTTTTTTTTTTTTGGTCAAAGACAAGTGATTAAGTTGAAGACATTCTAATCAATAGTGAATCGTAAATATGTATTGAGAAAGTCATAAATAGAGGTATGAATTGTCCAAAGTGATCACTTACTTACCGACTAGCAAGCAATCTGTATCTCCCATTCGTGTTCTGATAGCATGGTCTGACGTATGAAGTCCTTCAGGGATATGAATGAGGTGGAGGAGAAGGCCTTCCACGAGCGGACACGCCGCCGCCTCCTCATCCTCCTCATCTCCGCCGTCCTCCTCCTCACCATGATTGTCATTGCCGTCGTCGGGACCCTCGTCCACCGGCACAGCAACTCCCACTCCAATAATGACTCTATGCTCTCCCACTTTCCAGCTGACCTCCCCCCCCCCCCCCTCAAGGCCGTGAGCAACGTCGCTCTGTACCTCGACTCTTGCTTTTCCAACATCTCCATTGTCTAGATCACCAATGCCATCGCTCTCGAGCAGCTCTTCAAGGACATGAATCTCATGCTTATCTTTGACGAAGAAGATGATGAACACGAACGACCGTGACTCAAATGAAGAAGAAGACAAACAGGCGTAGAAGAGTGAAAAAGGATCATGTGGACGAAAATACCCGTGACCTTGACTGTTTGGAATATTATCATTTTGAATTTTTATTTTAAAACCAAAATTCACTTCGGATCATTTTTTTTTTAAGAAAACGATAACACTTCAAACTCTTATTTAGAATTCTTGTTATATATACTGGAGCTCTTAGATATCATTTTTTTTAGAAGAATGCAAAATGTCAGCTTAGAAATTTTTGCTGCGATATTGTGTTTGATCCATTCTAGTATCTTACCGAAATAGAGGTTTAGAAAATTTATGAAGGAATACTTTTGTTGTGAACATATCATGTCTTCTGAAAATATTTGAAAAAGATGTTTCTTATTGCTTAAATAATTTAATTGTAATTAATTATGGTAAAATGATAGTGTTTAAGGTGAAGTTATCAAAATACACGTTCTAGGTAAGCGGTAAACATATGTTTAATTAGATTTTTTTTTTGGGGGGGGGCGGGGGAGAATGCAACAAATTCAATTTTTTTGGTAGAGTCGTAAGCGTCGTCGCGATAAAAACAGATAGATATGGATATTAGCCTCATTAACGAGCCCTATAAGAGGTGAAAGCCCATTGAAGCCCAAGCCCAAATACCACGTAAGCCCAAAGCCCACTAGGTAGAATCTCCTAACCTTACCAGATAAATCACAAACGCTAGGTCAAATCGTAAAGCAGAAGGAGAGAGGCGATCGCCAAACCAGTAGTTCCGCGATTTCGAGGGCGACGAGTCACCGGAGTCCAGAGTCGCCGCCGTCGGCGACAGCCAGCGAGACGGTGCTCTTCGCCTGCACCTTTAACATCGTCCGCATCCGGTAGCCAGCTGAGCGAGGAGGTTTTTGAAGAGGTAAGCCTTCGGTTCTTGGGAAAGTGGGTCTGATTCGTCGATTGCAGACTTTGCAGTGTTGAGACCGCAGTTGATTTCGGGTTCTCCTTCTTGTTTGTGCGCGTGCGTGCGTGTTGATTTTGTTCTTTCGTCTGTTGCGACGAGGGATAGCGGTGGTAACACCTGCCGTGGGGGTGGTCAGGGTGTGAGGTCTCGCTGCAACAGCATCCGATGGCGGTCACGGTGGTGGCAGTGACTGCTATGGTTGCTATTCAACACCGTGCGAGAGGCCAGCGAGTGGGGCGGGGCCGCGAGCAGTTAGGATTTGATCTGGTGAATGATTGAGCAGGCTAGGGGTTTCTTTTGTTTAAATTGAAGATTATAGGACACTTTTCTAGCTTGATTTTTATGTATGTTATCCTTGAAAGTCTATGAAAAATCTCATCCAGAATATGCTAGTCTGTTGACATGTGATTGAAGATAGAATTTTGATTCGCCTTAACTGTATATGTTGTCTTTTTCGTTGATGATTTTCCTAATGGATTTCTAGGTAGGAATTTCAAGTGAGAGATGTACAACGGAATAGGGTTACAGACCCCAAGAGGGTCTGGGACGAACGGTTATATCCAGACCAACAAGTTCTTTGTGAAGCTGAAGACTGGGAGGGTGGCTGAGACCACGAGGGGGTTTGAGGGAGATCAGGGCACAGCTGGTGTCTCCAAGAAGCCCAACAAGGACATCCTTGAGCATGATCGCAAACGCCAGATAGAGCTTAAGCTTGTTGTGCTCGAGGACAAGCTCACTGATCAAGGATACACTGAAGCTGAGATTACAGAGAAGCTGCAAGAGGCCAGGAGAACTCTGGAAGCTGCCGCTGCTTCTGAAGCTAGTGGAGGGCCTACTGCCATTGTGGCTGCTGAAAAGAAGTAGGTCTTCTCTCTCTCTCTGTGCATGTGGTTGTGGGTTTGCACCCACCCTGTTGTGTTTGTGGACGTGAAATGACTTTCTGAAAGTTCAGTTCACGAAGAGCTGATACATATGTGGAGGATTATCATTCCTGGAGACGAGTTCAGTCAGTTTGTGTGAAAAAACGTACTCATGTTGGATTCAAAAAACCAGCCAGAGGTTCCCTGCTCCGTCTTGTGGCATAATTGCATGCAGAAAGATTTTTTCGTGTACTCTGTATTGATCAATATTTAATCCTGCATAATCAGGAAAGATGTTACATATGCATGATTTCACATGTCCTTGTGCAGGAAAATGGTCATTTGTTGTATGAGTGTCTTGTCTCATCTGTATTTGTTTGCACAGGACAGGCTGGTTTACGTTCAATTCTAGTATTTCATATTTTTCAACACAAGGTTTTACTCAAGGAACCCCTAAAAGAAGCAAGCTTGCGCATACTGTAGCTAAGAGATTGGGCTAATAACTCGTTTCTGGGTTCTCACCTTGCTTGAGTAACAAGTTATGCCCAGTGCGCAACTCTACTTTTTAGAGAAGGGGAAAAGATACTCGCTTGAGTAGAAACCTCCTGTGGCATGGGTTTATTGCTTTAATTCTTAAGATATGTGTTGGACTACAGTTGACTTTTTCTTATCAAGGGACCCCTGAGTTGATCACTGTGAAGGCTCTCTTCAAGACAAATTTTTCCATATTATATTACTCTAGTTCAGAGAATTGCTGATGCTTTTGCCATCCAATTAGCAAGTCAGCTTTGTAATTTACCTTTTGTCACATTGCAACAACTGACCACTGCTATAATGATGTGGCTTGATCAGGGTTTCTGATACACAAACACACCAAATTGCTGCTAGAAAAGAGAAGCAGATGGAAACATTCAGAGCTGCTTTGGGTATAGGGTTGACTAAGCAAAATTCAGAGGAAATTGATGATGAACCTAAAGTGGGGCAGAATATTCTGGAACAAGAGAGACCTGAACATGCTTTCCTGGATAGAGATTACAGTTCGAAAAAACAGGTGGAAGAAAAGTTGAAAGTTGAAAAAGATGATAAGAGAAATAGTGCTAGGGATATGAAGCATAAGAAAGACAATGGGAGGAAAAGAAGACATGATGATTCTTCTGATTCAGATGATATTGGGAAGCAGACAAGAGCAACTGAGAAGAAGCATCACAAACATAGCCGGAGAAGTGACTCAGAAACTGATTCGGATGTAGAAAATGTTGGTAGGAAGCAAAAGAAACAAAAGAGCAAGAGACGTAGGAAGTATAAGTCTGATGAATCTGACTATTCTTCTGACAGTGACGATGTTGGCAAGAGGCGGTCCAAACTGGAATCTTGGAAAAATAAGAAATCTCAGCAGAAATATGAGTCGAGTGAGGATGACACTTCTGATGAGGGCTTTTCAAAGCGTCAATTGAAGAAGGGCAATCGTCATATCAGAACTGGCAAAGATGAGGATGCTGAAGATGAGTCTGATATTGATCGTAAGGTGAAAACAAGAACTGAACCCAGAAAATTGAATGCGCGAAGTGGAGGTCATAGAAGAAGTGGTTCTGATTCTGAGAATTCTGGAAAATTGGGTAATGACAGAAGAAGGAAACATGCCAGGAGGTATGATGAAGACAGTGATAGTGAATCTGATGTTGTCAGTGTGGGAAAGCTTAAAAAGTTTGTTAAAGTAAGGAAGCAGAGGAGGAATGGTACCGGTAATGATTCAGATTCTGGGACAGAGAAGAAAATAGATAAAGCTCAGAGTCGGAGACACGACTCTGCTGATGGGGACTCTGATGGCAGTTTTAGTGGGAGAAGTGGCAGAATAACAAGAAAACAAAAGGCAGTTGAAAGAGCACCCGTTTTTTCTACAGATGACAGCATCAGTGATGACACTGGTGGGAGTGGCAGTGATACTGACTCTGGTAGTAGCACTGATGGTCACAGACGTGCAAAAGCTAGCAATGCTACTGGCAAGAGCTTACATCATGCTGATGTCAAGAACTTGGCTGGTGATTCGCCCAATCGAGAAGGAAAAGGGTTCAGATTTGGAGATAAATGTGATGACGGATCAAGGAAGGAAACTCCCAATGAATCTCGGGTTAGGACTGACAAAAGAAAGAAGGGCAACAGTCTGGATGGTAACACCAGGAATGACCTAGAAGAATCAAAATCTAGGGACTTGTTGAGAGAGGGAGTGCCTGGCTTGGAACATAGGAAGGATAAGAAATCCGAGTCAGAAGCGAAGACAAGACCATATGAAGACGAGAGAGATCATTTTGTTGAGTACTCTCGATCTCGTAGATCTGGAGCAAGGCATGAAGACTGGAATGACATGGGAGGTCATAGTTTTGATAAAGAGGATCAGCTACGGATGAGTGGGATGAAAGGTAATGACGACTATGAGGAAAGACAAGAAAGATGGCCTGACAGAGATGAAAGGGAGGAAAGAGAAGAAAGGCGGCATGACAGAAGATGGCCTGACAGAGATGAAAAGGAGCGTGACGGAAGATGGCGTGACAGGGATGAAAGGAATCGCGAAGTAAGACGAGATGACAGAGTCGATAGAGATCGTGAAGAAAAACGGCGTGGCAGAGAGGAGAGGGAACTTGAAGACAGATGGCCTAACAGAGATGAGAGGGCACATGAAGAAAGATGGCATGACAGGTATAGGGATGAGAGGGCACGTGAAGAGAGAGGGCATGTGAAGAGAGATGAAAGAGAGCGTGTTGGAAGAAAGCACATGAGAGATGAAGAGGATAATTATGCTGCAAGCCATGGTAGAGATGAGCGACCTTCTAAAAGTAGGAGATATGATGCAAGGGAGGAAGAAGGGCGGGAAAATTTAGCTTCTGGCGAAATTATTGAAAGGCAGGGAAAACTTTCTGGGGAACATAAGACCACTCGGAGAGAGGATGAGCAGCGAGGATATAGAGATTACCAGACAGATGGTAAAATGGATGTCTCCAAGAGAGGTGGTAGATATGATAGTTCCAGGTCCAGTGGGAGGTCGGAGAATGACAGGAGGGAACACCGGAGTAGGCATTGAAACTTAAGATCTTTGCATCTGTGGTGAGTTTAATTCGATCCTTCCATCTATCTCTCTCTCTCTCTCTCTCTCTATGGTTTTTGAATTTTGCTGTTCTAGCAGAATCGAGACTTCACCATCTGAGAGCTGATTCAGACCTTGAATTGGAGGAAGATCTGCTCACTGCCTAGTTTTGTAATTCCATGGCGTGGCCATGTTTTCCATAGTATCGTTTTTGCAGATGCTCTGTTGGGTATGATGTTGCTTAGTAGAGCACTTTACTAGGGGGATTATGCTTTGCATCCTCGTGCTGTGCCGTTGTTGAGCTGCAAGTAACCTTGTGCTTGTATTGATAACGTAGAAATATTTCATATTTGAAAACGTAAGAATATGTGGTTATGTTTACTCCATCTTTCGACTGCTATCATTATGTATGAATATTTGGGCAAGACTTTGCCGTGAATGTATTTTACCATTTTTATTCTTCTTTTCTCCTCATAACGTAAGTAAGATGGAGTCTATTAATGGCGCATATCATGGAAGTTCGTCAATGCCTAATGGGCGAGCTTCCTGATCCTGTTCCTCGTTGGGGTTAGACGCTCTCTTATCCTCTTACCCTGCAACTTCCGTTCTCTACAGAGCTGAAATGTACAGCCCCAAATTCTTAAATTCATACGTTCATTTTTTGGTTTTCTCCTGTAGAGACTGGAATTGTTCACTAGAGACCGGCAAAGCTAGACAGGGTGTCCGTGGCCTGTAGCAAAATTGTGCAGGTCCTTCCGGACGTAATTCTCGAGAAATTTGGGAACGGTACAGTCCACGGCATCCTTTCCGAGAAGAATCGAAGAAATTGTCATGGGGATTATTTCTATGCAAGTGAGGTTTGCCTCGGATGCATCCTTACCTGGCTCTATAATAGTACAAGCGTAGTCAACGAGAGCAAATGCATTTCTCACAATATCCTCGGGTCTCTCTCATGGATCCTCGGGAATTTTGAGGAGACGGGTGAGAAATCGATAACCCTATGCGAAGGAATCTTTGCTAGATTGTCAATTCGGTTTTTTTATGCTTTGTAACGGTAAATAGGACTTTTCTCACTTTATCGTATTAGTGTGACCTTATGAAGTTTCTATTCGTCTTATAGAATTTATTTTCATGATGCATTATTGAGTATTGGCCATGTGTATCGGCCACCTAAGGTCTTCTATAATTCCCTATAATGCCCTTGCTTTCGGACACAAAAGTCGAGGATGAGTTTGAATGAAGTCGGTGTGAATTTTCTCGAGAAAATCTTCATATTATCATATGTTGGTCAATTTCTTCTCTCTTTAGGCCTAATGCCATTTGAAGGATGGGAAGAAATCTTGAATAAGGTGATAAGTCTTACGTTGACGACACAAATATGTTCTTCACTTGCCACCCTGAATGAATCTCGTGGATCAAAAAGCTAAACAAATAATTGAGACTATTTCAGTGTTGAGATATCCATCTCAATAAGATTTGATGACTAAAAGACAGTCCGAAGAAAGGGCTATCCTGTTGAGATTGCAAATCTGTATTCAATCTTCACTTTTTGACTTTTGCTTTGCTCATCGACATTTGTGTGCTCATGTCTACTTGAATCGTGGGGAGGAGTTGTCAAAGTCCAACGAGGACTTTCGGTAGCGAGTATACTCTGAGGTGGCACTAATCTCCCCCTGAAGCATCTTATGCAATTAAGCTTCGAAGGTAAGGAAACTCATCCAGTTGAAATGAAAAGCATCTTCCAGTCCGATTACCTGCGCAGACCATCACCGATTATAGTAAATCCAATCCCACATACCAAGTCCAGGCGAGGGAAAACAAACAATCCTCTAAATCCGTATTAGCATTTACAAGTAAGCAAAAAGAATAAAAAGTAGCGTTACATTTGACAGCAAATTGCAGCGGCCAAGGGTTCATCTCATCGTCTGTCTCCGCTTAATTTCAATGGGAGAATTGATCCTTACAGGGAGCGCTCGGCCGGTACTAGTGTCGCTAAAAAATTCGTCACTTGCAACCTTCGTCACTTGCAACCACCGCTTCGTGAATGTTTCGATTCATGAGATGTTCACAAATGTAGTTTCAGAGTACTATAAAAAAGGTTCGGAAAGCTCCATCTCATTAGAGTTCTGTTGTGGTGTCTCAGATCTTTGAATGCCCACAAAGTCCAACCCAAGCCACTGCCAAGGCCAACATACATATCGCGGTCCAGTGCGGTTCCTCCTCGCATCTCCCTGAAGATCGGACTCTTCAAGCTGACGGGTTAATTCCTCTACTCTGTCTCTTAGTCTTGATGCCCTCAGATCTGCCAACCTCAGTGATTTCTCTGCTGCATCTCTCGCTGCCATGGCTGCTGCCGCAGTCTCTTCTTTGAATTTTAGCTTTTTTTCCGACTCCAACATAGCCTGCTTTGCCTCTTCAAGTTCTTGCTTGAGAGCAGACAACTGCAGGAATATAAACTCAGTCTGTTAAAACAGTGAACAGAAAATTTTAACTAGAAATAACAGGAAGTAACAGAAATCTTGTTGCATCTTCTTCAAAGATTTTATTTTTCCCACAGCTCTTGAATCATTAGAGCTAGAACATTTAGCAGATTTAGAAAGTCTCGTCAGGATATTGAACTTAAAAATGATAGAGAGCGAAAAGACATAAATTCACTTAGTTGGCCTGTCTTCAAGAGGGATAGATGATTTGTTAGAGTTCAGCCAAAAAGGATAGCAAACAATTTGCCATTGGCCCTTGCTATTGCAGGTATTCTGGTAATCACGGAGTAGAAAGTTCCATGAGCAATTTGCTAAGTTTCAGATTATTTGATAGAATTAATTTCAATAGGCATAAGTGAACAGAGCCCTCTGATACTGTGTTTCTTTTTCATTGGTATCAGCGAGACTACCATTTCCCTGCCCACAAATAACCATCATCTCTCATTTCATGACAACACCGAAAGCCAAGATTTGTTGACAGAACATCCAGGGATCTAAACTACAAGAAAGAAATGCAAGAAACGTCCACCATGCTCAATACTCTGAAATAAAGCTCTGTCCATGGGTGATTAACTCATATTGTAGCAGTCCATGTAGAGGAGTAATTACTCGCTCTAAGAAATTCCTGGGAAATTCAGTGCTCTTAATTTAAGTTTAGGATGTTAGCAAGCTTAATATACCAAACTACTTTCCTGATGATCCATGTTTCTCTACACCTTGACCCTTGGACTTTAAGTCAGTCTTTGAGAGTTTCAAAACCACAAAGCTCAACTGCAGAACATATTCAAACAATGTGATCGTGACAAAAATGCTAGCAACAAAGTCATACTGCTTGTGCTCATGACTTAATAGTGAGAAACACACGCTAAGAATAGAGTGGTCATCTTGAGAACGATGGACAATGATGAAGGCTCATAAAAGATGAAAATTTTGAATACTTGGCCATAATTTAAGAGTGTGAATATGTCGACTAAATTTTCTCAATTAAAGCCTTCATGCTGAAAGCTTACGGTACTTAGTCCTAT
Organism: Melaleuca alternifolia; assembly: GCA_019926035.1. Classification (NCBI taxonomy): domain Eukaryota; kingdom Viridiplantae; phylum Streptophyta; class Magnoliopsida; order Myrtales; family Myrtaceae; genus Melaleuca; species Melaleuca alternifolia. The sequence continues at coordinate 3,454,138 of JAGKPW010000144.1, forward strand.
ACCCAGGGAAAAATATAATACTTCAACTGTAGAAACTAGCATCAAATCCAAAGGACCCCCAGGTCAGTGGCACAATTTGGCAGATTTATGCACTACTCTCCTTCTATACAAGTGGCTTTGCTACGAAATAAGGAGTTCCTGCCTTCAAGAAATTCAGCATCCATCTCTGAAATACATGGAAATACTAATCTCAGGCCATCAATCTTGATCACATGCCAGACCAACCATTATTCTGTTTCATCAACCCCTGAACCTTGATTTTAAGGGCCTAGAACCACGAATTGTACCTAAGATATTATATTGACTTGGCCACTGTGCTGTACATAAGCTGTTGTCTTCTGGCTGGAAACATCTAACTATGTTGATATGAGAAAACACATAATATATTTATTAAACACTGACCACTCAAATTCACAAATAAGGGAGATCAGCATGGAAAGCAAACCTCTACGGTGAACTCCTTCTCAACAGATTTTCCAGCATCAGCTTCTTGCTCTGCTGCAACCTTCCATCTAGCAATTTCCTCTTCAGCGCTCGCAATATCCATCATAAGCCCTTCAATCTATGAAATATATCTATTCAGTTATCATTCAATGAAGTACCATTTAACTTACAACATTGCCTAAGATAAGAATGAGAAGCCAGGTAATGGAATTTAATCCCAAAGGCCAGAATACACAAGTAGAACCTCAAAGGAAAAACAAATGACTCACACTTTCATTTGCCACTCTCTCCTTCTCTTCAAGTTCCTCGATCTGATGCTTTCTAAGGTTGAGCTCCTTTGCCTGTGTCTCAATATGCTCTTTAAGTAAACTTGACTCTGCCCTTCATCCAGCAAAGCAAAGCACGAAACAGAATAGTGCCTGATTAGTACCTTGTGTCAGAAAAGTACCTCTTCTGCAACTCTATCACCTAGGAAGCTAAACGAAAAGGAAGAACGACAAAAGCATGGACATCCCAAATTTAAGGACCGAATTAATACACACAAAGGAAAACCAGCACGACTCATGATCAAATTAAGTACAGGCAAGAGTGCACTGCCTGCACCACCATGAGGTATGGTACATCAATGTACCTTAATTCCTCCACAGAATGTCTAAGTTCTGCTATTTCAAGCTGTGACTCCTTAACAATATTTTCCAAAGCACCAGCCTGTATTGTCCATTGCGACAAAACTTTAGTCAAATCAAAAGAAGATACAGTGCCACTACAAAAATGATTTGTCCATGAGATGAATAGATTCTGACCAAATTGCATATTTCATCCTCCTCTGCCTCCATCTCTTCCGCTTCATGACCACCAAGGCCTACAACTTTTTTATCCCCCGTGTGTTTGCTAAATTTGACATCTATCCCGGCCTTTCTCAAACCGTTTTCCGCAGCCTGAAACAAGTCACTATTTCTAGAAGACGGGTCTAATGACATCCTCTTTGACAAAGCGCTTCTGAGCAGTGACCCAATCTGCTCTTTCTCCTTCACCAATCTATCAACTGTTTCATGCAGACCCTTCACTTTGCGATTATTCTCCTCCACCAAATCCTTTGACTTTGAAATAACAATCCCCATTAAATCATGAACGGATTTCATTCCTGCCAGTGAGGCATGTATGCTTTCTTCCACATCCGTATCTTGTGGTAAAAATAGAGACTCTGCCGAGTCGGATTGTTCAGAATTACCGTCATCTACAATCCTGATCACATTACAAGTGCTCTGATGAATCTTTGACACCTGGTCCAATTGTTTGATCAGCAAAGGCCTCTGCGACTCAATCCTCGATTCCAAGCTCCTCAACTTATCATCAAATTCAACTACTAAATCTCTTAACTCTGTATTCTCCTTTTCTAGCGAACTTACTTTCTCTGACATCTCCCTTTCGGAGTCGGCAACCTTCACATCCTTCTCGTTCAATGCTCTCTGCAAACTATCCACAGCATTACTTTTCTTGGCAACCTCTTCCTTTAAGCTACTAATTGCCGCTTCAAGCTGTGAAACCTCAATGGCAATCTCATAATTCCTCTGCTCCATCTCTGCTCTTGCTTCATTTCTGGATTTGGTAGTCGTATCAATCTGTCTGAGGAGCTCCTCAACTATCTCATTAGTCCTCTTAATCACTCCATACGCCACTGCAGGCAAGCCCGAGTATTTCTGTGACCTCGGCAATCCTCCGGCAGCGAAATTCTTGAAGCTAACGACTTTACCCGATATCTTATCGATGCCCGTCACAAGCATATGCGCCGAACTCTCAATCTCGGACCGTAGACCATCCTTCACTTTGAGCGCTTCATCCAATTGCCTCGCAACATCGTCCTTCAGACTCAAAGCCTCATCCTTCACTCGATTGGCCTCGACCAGCTCCGCATCGACCGCCTCCTTGGATCTCGAGACCTCCTCCTTGTCGCGCAGGGCGTCGTCCCTCTGCCTCGTGCACTCGTCTCGCTTCTTAATCGCCTCGTGAGTGAGCGCCTTCAGCCGATTGAACTGGCCCTGCAAATCAGACTTCGACTTCTCGGCCGCCGCCCGCGCGTGCCTCTCGCGATCAAGCTCCGCCAGCACCTCGCGGAGCCGCTCCACCGACACGTCGTCCGGCGAGGGCTCCTGGACGGCGATCGACACCGGATCGTCCTCCTCGACGTCGCTGAGGACGGCATCGGAGGCGGCGTCCTCCTCGACGTCGCTCGCCATCGCAGAACCGGGGCCGGCGAATTCGACCAGAAAGCTACTAGACCGAGTCAATTACCACGTACGGCGACAACCGACGCTGCTCAACGCGATCGGTGCGACCACCTCCGAAGACCTAGGGTTTCGGACCGCGAAATAAATCAGCGATTCGAGCGAATTCCGCCGTGAGTCCGCGGCGTGATCGGAAATGTCCTTGCGATAGAGACGATGAACCGTGCCGTGAGGGTGGAAGGAAGAAGCAAAGGCTACACCAACTGGTCATCTAGAAAAACAAAAAGGAAAAAAAATAATGATGCCGTGAAGGCTGGTGTACTGAAGTTTACATGGACAGGCCGTTTGATTCCGCCACGTCATGGATTGGTATTTATAGTAGTCTGATCCAACGGATAAATGGTCCGGAGACACTTTGGGAGTCGGGTTGACTTTTGGAGCCATGTCAAAATGATGTTATGGGAATCGAATCCGATCCGCCCGAAGGCCCGTCTGGAAGTCAGGGTGGGCTCGAGCCCAAGCCCGCCCAACTCGATTAGGTTCGGATTTCGATCACACGTTAGGCCCGATCTATGTTAGCTCAAAAGCACATACTCGCATTGTCTTTTTAGCTAACTTTGTCCAATTCAATTCGATTTCGTCCCAACTTAATCGAGAGTTGATCATTGGCTACTAACCAAAGGAGTTTTTTTCAACGGAAAAAAAGAGGCATCGGATTCACTAGATGGTGAATTTGGTCGACACTTTCAAGCGTCGCTAAATGTACCAACCTCTACCTCATGGAACAAATGTGGCTCGAACTTTCAAGAGCACATAAAAAGGTACTAAATTTTACTTGACGGGCAATTTTAGCCTTGGCTTAGATGGAAGACGAACAATGACTTGGCAAATGGTGAGCGCCATGTCATCAAATGTTGCTTTGATCACCGATCGAAGTGACGTCTTTTCTTAGCCAAATGATGGAGCCTAAAATAGATTGACTCAGTAAGAGAAGGGGAGACATGAACTGCAGGTTGGGATTTTTCATAAAGTTAGGGCACATTCACCAAATATAACCCAATTCCCTACATTCAATCTTCTTCTTCTTCTTCTTTTTTCTTTTTTTCGTGAAGAAACACTTAACTCCAAACCCTAATTTGTGGAGTGCGTGCCCCCCAAAATTGAAACTCCATTAATTGGCTCCAAAATTTATCATTTTACTTTGTTTAATGGGAATAATATAATTTCTGACTACTTCAAGTTATCCTAAGTTCACGTAGAAATGATGTTATTTTCTATCATACACGAAAGACGACGTCCTTTTAATTGTTTATGGAAGCCACTTAACTAATATGGCATTCACCTCGCTAGTTGATATCTATTTGTCACTTGATATGCCATTTACACACAGTTTGATGGAAATTTTAAAGATAGCAAAAATTGTCCTACACATAAAAGTTTGCGCCTTTTCATTGGGCACTTGAAAAGTTTGAGTCGAAATTGTATCCCTAATAAAAGTTTGGGTCAAAATTGTATTCCTAGTGAAAGTTAATACCTTTTCACGCCATATAAAATTAGGGCAAATATACGGCCCTCGAATTAAAGTTTTTTTTTTTTAGTAAAGGCCCTCGAATTAAGGGTGGTACCTCTTTTTTGTGAAGAACCTGTAAACAGGGAATTAAAGGCTGAATCTCAATCGACATCAAATCGGGCCTTGATTCCGAGCTTAACCCGAAGTCAATCCAAATTAAGAGAGAACAACATGAGGGATTAGCAATTACTTATTGATATAATTAGTGTTGGATGATGGGTGAAAGCTGATAAGGAGTCTTGGTAATTTATGTGGAGGAAAAATGCACTATTCATGATACTTATCGTCTAAAATCTCATCTGATGTCAGCATGTAATGCTAGAGGTAGTAGATCAAGTTTACTAAAAGATGTAAAGTGACAAATTTTGATGAAATTAAGGTACATTGGTCTCCAGTCGCATCACTACGGCTCGCCCTGCGTTTGAGTCCAATCCCTTTGACATGAGATCCTGCATAGACCGGCATAATAATGGGCGCTATTGTGAATTTTTAAACAAGTACAATAATGAGACATAAAATTACAAATATCACGAATAAAACTTTGGCATTTATGATTACATATCGACTTATGCAAATATGAAGTTTCTATTGTGATATTGGCATTAGAACGCCTTTTGGGAGTCTAGGGCATTGGGATGGCATATACCTTGAAATCCTTGAACAAATTAGAAGATGAGAAAGGACAGAATCCTGAGAAACCTTCGCAAGTGACACCTAAAATGGAGTACCCTCTTCAAGATGAAAGTAAACATTAAATAGAAAGGATGGGGGCGACTTACCACGGCATGCTCTTTGCAGGAAATTGTGATTTCTTCTTCTTCTTTGTTATACTAGGAGTTGGCTCGCTCAGTTTGAGGAAGTGCCTAATCGATTAACTCGCCTTTGATCGGCTGGCCTAATAATCAGTCAAAGCCCGGGGTTAATCTTTAAACTCATAACTTTATAGGTCAGATTTTTTAAATGTCAACGGACGAAGTTCATAGAAAATCGCTCGAGATTGTGTCCAAGTTACAATCAATTGGTAAGGTCTCGACCACGTAACGGTCGCCGATGCCCGGTTGCCAATGGCCTCACCGATCGATGTGCGGCATTTTTATTCTTTAGAAGATTTGACCAATATTTGGGCTCCATCCATTTCAAAGAAAAATATAGTATTTCTGGAAGATACTTTCTTGGAAATTTTTCCTAAAAAATGATAATATTTTCGGGTGTTTGTTTGAAACTTGAGGAAATTAAAAAAAATATAGATTTTTAAGTTTTTTCCTTTTTTTTTGTTAAATATTGACATGTTGCTAGCCACAAGTTTCACCAGGCTCCCACACAAGCTCTTGGCTTGCCACTTGAGGTCATGAACTTGTAAATTTAAGGCACGCCTCGAGCTCGCCTCTAGAGGCTATGAGCTTACCGTCAAAGGCTGCCGACTCGCCAACCTCGGGCAAGGTCGTGGCATGCTGCTAAAGGCCGTGATATTTAAATGTATTTTTTTCCATTCGTGAAAAATATATTTCTTGACTATTTTGTTTTCCGTGAAACGAATGCCAAAAAATTCAAAAAATATTTTCTTTAAAGTTATTTTTCGTGAAACGAACGGAGCTTTGATAGTATGTATGTTTTCCATGGGACATTTAATCAACCTCTGGATGAACTCATGTAGAGTTGGTTGTTGCCTTCTTGAGAAGAGCCAAATGGAAATTTTATACTGAAAAGTAGCAATCTACTTCGTTATAAATATAATTGACATGATTTTAAAGAGTATGAAAATCATGTGATGGTATCTTTATGATACCATTATTTGATAAGATTGCATAATTTTAACAAAAAAGTACCATATCTTGAGGCCTAACCATTAAAATAAGAAAAGAAACAGATATTCTCTTAAAAGGTCTAAAAAAATACTATTCAATTGTATCCTCAAATTGATTCTCAACGAGATTTGATATTGTCACGCCCATGACTCCAGCACACCACAGTCCCTATTGTTCATTGTTCTCAATCGATAACTCACGATGCCCCAACTCTCATTGCCAACTCAATAATTGTAATAATCATATACACATAGGAAAATCTAGAAAATAATCATATACACAACAAAAAATCTAGAAATAGCCTTTGACAATTCCGGGATAATCAAATTTATAAAGTGGCCAATGTTTTTACAAAATATACCGATGAGAAGGTAAATCCATGTACATGTTAATCAAAAAAATATGTTAGGAGAATTCTATCTATAAAAGGAGGAAGGGAAAAGAAAGAAGAAAGGGGGGAGGGGAGGGGAAAGCTTAGGGCGAGAGAGAGAGAGAGAGAGAGAGAGAGAGAGAGGAGAATTCTATCTATAAAAGGAGGAAGGGGAAAGAAAGAAGAAGGGGGAAAGCTGAGAGAGAGAGAGAGAGAGAGAGAGAGGAGAATTCTATCTATAAAAGGAGGGAGAGAGAGAGAGAGAGATAGAAGGGAGAGACGATTGGACGGGGCCAGCAAGTGAGAGAGAGAGAGAGATAGAAGGGAGAGACGATTGGACGGGGCCAGCAAGTGGGCCCCCTCGGTGTGGCACAAGCCAATGAGAGAGAGGAAATAGGTCAGGTCAAAGTCAACAAGGGCAGGGAAAGCAGCGGGAAAGAGGGGAAAGGAAGGGAAAAAGGGAGAGAGAAAAGAGAAGGGGTCAGCGACTGGGAAGGGAAAGAAGGATAGAGAGAAGAGAGAAGAGAGAAGAGAGAAGAGAGAAGAGTTCGGCTGGGGGGAGGGGAAGAGAGAAGAGAGGAGAGAGAGAGAGAGAGAGAGAGAGAGAGGTAAGAGAAGTCAACAAAGGTAGCAGGGAAGGAAGAGAGCGGGAAAGAAGAAAGAGGGGAGAGAGAAGGAGAGAGAAAGATGGGGCTGTGAGAAGATATGTTGGGTCAGATACGCGACACCTTCCAACACATTTATAAGAGGCAATAGAGCTGTGAGAAAAAGGTCGAACACACCTCTTTTTACACGTTTCAAAAGGCAGAGGAGTCCCATAAGATGTCGAGAGGGTCAACCACTCTGTGGCATGCTCCTTTCTTAGTGTTATAAAAGCCAGACTGACTCTTCTGCTCTCCTCCTGTTCTCCAAGATCACACTGTTCACCTCTTGCAAATGCCCTTCACTCTGCCTCGTAAGCTTACATCTTCAACTGGGTGTCGATCAACAAGATCTCTCTCTCTCTCGCTCTCTCTCTCTCAGGTTAACGAAGTGCACTTTGTTGCAGAAGCGAGTTAAAATCGCCAAGGAAGAACAGTACATTCTCTCCGACGATTCCACCGGTAAGCAACATAAGCCTAACTTGCACGTGAGCATGCATCCTGTGCAATCGCGGTGCTTATTTTCTAGTAAGTCAACATGCATTTAGGGTATTCCGATTGATGGCCGAATGATGAGAGAAAAAGGTGATTTTTCGCACCATTAGACATGCGAAGCTGCGCTTATCTATGAATATTTAAGATTTACTAGATTAAGTTTCCTTCTTAGTTTATATATTTCCCCATCAGAATTTCTGTCTGTTTTTTCCATTTGCTAGTGTCTACCCGTTTCTGCTGCGTCGCCATTATCGGCAGCTCCGGAGTATTTGCTGATGGAGAAGAGAATGACGCAAGAGTCGGACAGGATCAGCCAGTTGCCGAAGCATATAGTGGACGGAATCCTGTCGCGCTTGCCGATAAAGGATGCCGGGAGGACTAGTGTTTTGTCGAGAAAGTGGAGGCACGTATGGTCCTCTCTTCCGCAGCTCGTGTTTGATACCCAATGTGCCAGGAGCAATTCGTATGAAAAAACTTCCCAAAGCCTTGTGAAGATGATTGACAGGGTCCTCATGCTTCACAGAGGCTCAATACAGACGTTCGTGCTTTCCCACGCGGGATTTTCGACCATTCGCGACGTTGACCACTGGATCCTTCATTTATCCAGTGTCTCCATCAAACAGATCACACTCTATATCTACACCCCGCAGAAATACAAGATTCCCGCCTGCCTCTTCAGTTGTCAGGACTTGATTCGTTTGAATCTCTTCAATTGTTCGGCGAATATCTCATCTTCGTTTGAAGGATTCAAGAACTTGCAGTCTTTGCATCTTCAGGTCGTCGAGCTATCTCCCCATGGACTCGAGACTTTGATATCTCGCTGCCCCTTGCTAAAACATTTGACTTTGAAGTATCTAGAGGGGATCGCACGAGTTAATGTCAAAGCTCCCAATCTCGAGTCGCTTGACATCGGAGGGGCTTTTCTTGATGTCTCTTTCGAGATGATGAAACCTTTGAAGTCGGTCACGTTAGGTTTCAATGATAATATTGACAATGGACTGGGACCCGACAATGCCAACTCGAGCAATTTCCACAGATTCTTCCGAGATAATCATAATATTGAGATTCTCAAGGTCGAGAATTTCTCATTGAAGGTACATTTCGAGCGCTTAGATTCTGAAATTTGGTAGGACATTATGGGCTATTCGTATTGAAATGAAAGTAGTCTTTCCATTTAAAATCGTGGGTGATTTTGGCTTGCTTGTGCAGTATTGGGCTCTCAGAGATGTTCCACAGACACTGCCTAATGCCCTCGTTCATTTGAAGTACCTCTCCACACACATAGACTTCAACAGCAAGGAGCAGATTTTGACTGTCATCTGCCTGATCAGAAGCTCTCCTCAATTGAAAAAAGTAGAGTTTCAAGTGAGTATGATTATTCAATTTACAACTTTTTTCAATAGTATTATCACAAATCTTATTTGTTTAATAGTGTATATATTGTTACTCGGCAACAAACATAACGGACGAAATGTAGACTAAGTGGATTTTACTCAGTAAGTCATATTATGACATATCATAAAAAAATAAATTTAGCACCATTATCTAGTTAGCAAATTTTTTCATTATTTGAAGAAAGATAAATGGTAATCAGAATAATGATCATATGTTATAGAATTAATACATGTTAGATTTACCTGATTCGATCGAACTTTCAGTAACTAATATGTCACTCTTGGCTTTCAATAATTGAATATGATTACAAAGAGAACTAATCTTACACGACGCAATTTCGGAATTAACATGGTATGGTAATCCGTTTTAGCAAAAAGAAAAAAAAATTGTAATGCAGGGATCATAATATATAAGGGAAGAAACAAATGATGCCCTCTGCCAAGCTTGATCAAATGACTGAATTAAGCTAAAGTTGCTCTTTGATGTTTAAAGACACAGAATCGTCCCAAGAACCAGAAGACTACAAGGATTGCGACAATGGCCGACTTTTGGAAAGACCACTGCCACTCGTGTCTCCTGGAACAAGTACAAGTCGTATCGATGAGAAATATTGTTGGCACCGAGCCAGAGTTGCAATTCATGAAGTTTTTGCTTACTAGTTTGCAGAACCTACAATCGATGACGATCCGGCTCAGTGTCGGAGATGTGGCTAAGTCAGTCAAATTTCTCAGGGCAATCAAATTTCTCATGGAGTTGGTGCGGTTCCGGCGAGCCTCGGCGCAAGCGGAGGTGATCATTATCTGACTCCACCACGTTGGAAGCCAACCCACAAGAATCGGATCACACATGGGATTAACAGCCCCTAAAATCATCGTGCACAGTTTGTGTGCATTCCTTGGAGAAACAATATGCTCTTTTGTTCATCTTGTACTAAGTTTCTTTTAAGGAGTTTCTCATTCCATGTGATGTCTCAACGGTTTGCGACTTTCATTAGCACTTAGAAGCAAGATGATTGCTTTTCTTATGGCCCTTATCCTTATCGGTCCCCTGGCATATGCAGCATGAGTCTTCACCCTGAGTGACGTTATTCTTAGGGTTTTCTTCTGGGTTTGGTCAGAGCATTTCCATGTATTGCATCTTTCGCCTTCTCAAATTCCAAAATAAAAAGAAAATGAAGTTAGACATCCGGCAGCAATCAAAAGAACAGAGAAAATATGTTTTGGGTTTCTCTTTCGTCTCGCGCGGCACTCTTCGTAGACTCCGCTCGAGTTCGCCTCCCCTGAAGTCGCCCTCCGCGGCGGTCCTCCGCCGTGCGTGCGCCGGCCTACGCTCTGAACTCTCCGGTGAAACTCGCCGACTAGAGAGTCCGTGCGACGCGCACTGTAGCTCCCGCTATCCTACACTACCTTCTCGCGACCTATGGTGGATTGGGGTTTTTGGAGCTGCTGTTTTGGGGGATTTTTCAGTCTTCTTCAACGTCACTGAGCAAACAAGGTTTGACCGGTTCCTTCCTCTTCACGATGGTGATGTGGGGCTAGGGCTTCTTCTGAATATTTCTGTTCTGGTTCGAAATGGCGAGGGATGCGCCCGTGTCTCATCCAATTGAACTGCAAGAAATGGCCATCCTTGAGCAGAGTATGGTAGCTAGGGACCAAGCTGGATCCTTAGTTACTGGCAGAGATTCAGCTGCTGTGTTGCCTGTTAGTTTGAATTTGCGATCGGTATCTCGTGGTAGAAGTCCGGTCAGGAAGTCTCTGGTTATTAAAGAAAGAGACGCCAATATCACTCGATGTGGAGGCACGCCGACTACTGTAGTTGCTGGAAAGGGCAAGGCAAAAGCTGTCCCTGAAGATTATCAATGTATTGACTATCTCTCACGTAGATCAACCGTTCGACGGAATGCACGGGAGAGCAATCGCCCAACTGTTCGACGAAATTCGAACTCCACAAGCAGACCACCTGATCGACGGTATGTTTGGGCTGACTTTCGACAACTTGATCAACACAAGTCTAGACCTCCTTCTCGGGGCCACTTAGGCACTGTTAAGTCTACAGACCAAAGAAAAATTCAGAATCAGGAAGGATCGACACAAGCCCATTCTTGGGCAAGTATGGCTAAATCAGCCATTAAAGGATATAAGCTCTCTTTCATACCTTCGGATGATGAAGTGCTAGAGATCTCGGATAGTATTTTGCAAGCTTGTGACCCGAAATGGCATGAGTGCCTTGTGGGTTATTTCATAGGGAAAAAGTTGCCCTTCAGACTTACTGAAACTGCTTTGAAGAGTGCTTGGGGAGGTTAGCTCTCTGAAGTTATGGCTAATGAAGAAGGATTCTACTTTTTTCACATACCAAATGCTGAATTTAGAAGAAGAATTCTGGAGGGAGGGCCAACAACCGTGGCGAAGGTCCCTTTGATCCTACAACAATGGCATCCGACACTTGTTCTGAAAAAAAGGCAAGCATGATAAAGTGCCGGTTTGGGTTAGATTGAAAAATGCTCCTCATGTCATGTGGTCGGCGCTTGGGATTAGTTTGGCTGCAAGTAAGATTGGGAGACCACTCTTTGTTGACCAACAGACGGAGCAGATGAAAATGATCAACTATATCCGGGTTTGCGTGGAGATAGATGCCAAAAAGCCATTGGTAGAAGAGATACAAGTTAGTATGGAGGGAGAGAGGATTGTCATCCCTATCCACTATGAATGGAGACCGACCCTATGTAGTGTTTGTCAAACGTTTGGGCACCGATGTAAGACATATATTAACAAGGAGGGCCAATCGAACTTTCCACCTTGTGCTGAACCGACCATAGCCCACAATTCCCAGGAGTGCCATAGCCCAAGTTCACCCCTTGTCGTGCCCCAAACAACCATCCATAGGCAAACCAATACAGCTCAATTCTTTGATGATTTGGATAAGGCCAATGAAGAGGATTTTCCGTTGCATTCTGCATCTTCAGGTGGAAGGGCTTGGCATATGGTAAAGCCTAAGCACAAGAAGCAAGCCAAGGCTGCGAAGACTCCTAGCCGAGCGGATTATAGGTCACTTCAGACTCACACACAAACGCTAGTCAGTGAACAAGAATAGGTTCAGGTGCACGCCCAAACTAGTATGGCCGAAGTCAAGTTGCAAGACCGAGCACGCCAGGGCGAAGTACCACTCCAGGCTGAACAATCTGCTCACCCTCAGCAGTTCAATGACCCTTCTAAGGTTACCTTATCCATATCTAAGGTTACCCATATCTAAGGATAAGGGGCCCTTATCCTTATCGGCCCCCTGGCATATGCAGCATGAGTCTTCACCCTGAGTGACGTTATTCTTAGGGTTTTCTTCTGGGTTTGGTCAGAGCATTTCCATGTATTGCATCTTTCGCCTTCTCAAATTCCAAAATAAAAAGAAAATGAAGTTGGAAAGAAAGGTGAGCCATGAGAAGTATTTGCTTTGGTCATTCGAAGACTTACTCCGAATCATTTTTCCGAGGGACAATGCCGTCATCAATGCCTTCACGTTTGCTCTTCTGCATTAGTCCACCATCAAACCTTCAGTTATCTTGGTCGGCTGGGATGACGAGTCAGATGTTGGGGAGATGCACGTGTCAAGTCATGATTTGCTCAATTTTCTTATGTGCCGGACCGAAATGCTGAGCTGGACATTTGAGGATGTGTTACATGATGAATATAAAAGGAATTAGAAAATTGGGGCACTGAGAGGGAGGGAGAGGGAGTGGGGTTCGTTGCAATCAAAGAAAGAACTTAGGCTCTACTCGTTTCACGAAAAATATACTAATTTGGAAAATATTTTCTAAGAAATCATTTTTCGGAAAAATAATAATATTTTTGGGTGTTCGTTTGTCAAAGGTCGCTGACTCAACGGTCTTGAGCAATGTCGAGAAACACTATTAGAGGCTACGATATTTAAAGGTAAGCAAATAAGAGAGAAAATGTTTTTCAATTTCAAAAAAAGGAAAACATTTTCCCCACTTTTGAATGTATTTCTTCTATTGGTGGAAAATATTTTCCTTGATTGTCTTGTTTTCTGCACTCCGAATACCATAATTTCCGGAACAATATTTTTCGTGAAACGAACGGAGCCTTAGTCTGCAACTTTTTGATATGGTTAAGTCCTTATCGACCAATGCTGCCATCTGCACGACCTAAGGACGAACAAATGAATTTTTTTAGCGAGAGATGATGAATCGTGCGGTGAAGAAGGAAGAAAATAAAGCTTATTGCCTGGTCATACTAATATATGCATTGTGAAGAATTAAGAATTTGATAAATAATAATAATTAAATTATATCTCGAGTTTAGATTAGGAAAATTGCACAAAAGAGAAAACAAATTAAAAGATTTCCTTCGCTCCTTTAGGGATTTCCCTTCGGCAAATAAAAGAGGAAATAAGGGTTCTGCTCTTGTTATTTGGTGGACGTCTCACACAAGGAGAAGGAAAGTCAACAAGTCAGATAAAAGAAGCTGTAGATTACGTAGATTACTTTTCTCAAAAAAGGGGATGTGGGGCCCATTAACAAAGGGAAAGAAGGCTTTCCTTGTGCTTTATATATTATGAGCGTGTTCTCTTCTAGCCGCACGCATAGCCACGACGCAAAGAAGAAAGAGCACAATTGTGGAGCTTGGAGGGGGGCTTCTTCGTGGGTTTCCTTCGTGTGGCCGTGCGTTTCGAACAAATTCGTGAGTTTATTTATTTTATCTAATTGAATTGATTATTGTAAATATTTAGGATTGGATATGATTTAGGTGCAGGAAACAAGAGCGTATTAATTGATTATAAATTTCTCCGATTACAGTGGATTATTTACCGCTGGCTCTTCCCGTGTACGTAGGTACCGATACTCGGACTGAACCACGTAAGTTTTCTGATGTCCTTATTATTTCTTGTTTATTTCTCTGACGATTTCGCGTTGAAGTAAATTGCAAAATCTTGGTTAGTTTTCGCATTAATTTACAACAAATAATGATGATGATGATGATGATAATGAGGATTGTGTGGTTGTTGGTGCATTGAAGTTTATATGGATAGACCGTCTGATTTCGCCACGTCCTAGGTTGTTAGTAGTTTGAGCCAATATTTTAGTGCTTAAAATTAGATTGAGTGAGAAAGCGAATACACGAATTATCAAAAGTTGTGCCTTTTCACAAAGCCCTCAAAAGTTTGAATCGAAATTATACCGTGATTATATTCCGGACGAAAGTTTTGGTCAAAATTGTCTCTCAAGTGAAAATTGGCCCTTGTTTTCATGAAGAACCCGTGGCCAAGGAGTTAAAGGCCGAACCTCAACCGGCATCAACATGGGCCTTGATCCCTAGCTTAATTCGTTTCCCTAACCCGTCCATCGTCATATATTTTGGTTAGGGTCCCTAACTAAGGTAGCCTTTTCTCTTTGAACCCATTCGACCACAGCAGGTGCAAATGGCACATGGGATCACATACTGTTGAGTAAGTCAACATGCATTTTAGGGTATTCCAATAGATGGCCGAACAAGTGAAAAAAAAGAAGAAGTGATTTCTCCCACCATTTGACATGCGAAGCAGCGCATTTTTTCAAAGATCGCAATTTTCATTTATTTCCTAATCTTTTTTATTTAGGAAATCATGATAGGATATTAGGTGATATGTTTAAATCTTGATTTGTTATCCATCTAGATATCTTGGGTTTAGCAGGTTAGGTTTTCTTATTAGATTTTTCAAAATGTACGGTGGTCTAAAATTCGGAAGATTTCGTGTTCTATTTATTACCTAATCTTTTTATTTCAAAGATGATTTCTATCGTTTTTGAGTAGTTATCGGTGACTATTTAAGATTTACTAGGTTAAGTTTCCTTCTTAGTTCGTATATATTCCCCTACTTCTCTAGGCTCTTTCCCTTTGCTCGTTTCTACCCGTCTCTGCTGCGTCGCCATTATCGGGAGGTCCGGAGTATTTGCATATGGAGAAGAGAATGACGCAAGAGTCGGACAGGATCAACCAGTTGCCGAAGCACTTAGTGGACGAAATCCTGTTGCGCTTGCCGATTAAGGATGCTGGGAGGACTAGTGTTTTGTCGAGAAAGTGGAGGCACGTATGGTCCTCTCTTCCGCAGCTCGTGTTTGATAACCAATGTGTCAGGAGCAATGCGGATGGACAAACTTCGCAAATCCTGGTGAAGATGATCGACAGGGTCCTCATGCTTCACAGTGGCTCAATACAGACGTTCGTGCTTGCCAACACGAAATTTTCCACCATCAGCGACGTTGACCACTGGATCCTTCATTTATCCAGTGTCTCCATCAAACAGATCGTACTCTTTATCTACACCTTGCAGAAATACAAGATTCCCGCCTGCCTCTTCAGTTGTCAGGACTTGATTCGTTTGTATCTCTACGGATGTTCGGCGAATATCTCATCTTCGTTTGAAGGATTCAAGAACTTGAGGTCTTTGCATCTTCAGCGCGTCGAGCTATCTCCCCATGGTCTCGAGACTTTGATATCTCGCTGCCCCTTTCTAAAACATTTGTCTTTGAAGGATCTAGAGGGGATCGCACGAGTTAATGTCAAAGCTCCCAATCTTGAGTCGCTTGACATCGGAGGGGCTTTTCTTGATGTCTCTTTCGGGATGATGAACCCTTTGAAGTCGGTCACGCTAGGTTTCAGAGATATTGTTGACAATGGACTGGGACCCGGCAACGCCAACTCGAGTTTGCACAGATTCTTCCGAGATAAACATAATATTGAGATTCTCAAGGTCGAGAATTTCTCATTGAAGGTACATTTTGAGCGCTTGGATTCTGAAATTTTGGTAGGACTTTATGGACTATTACTATTGGAATCAAAGTATGTCTTTCCATTTGAAATCGTGGGTGATTTTGGCTTGCTTGTGCAGTATTGGGCTCTTGGAGATGTTCCACAGACACAGCCTCATGCACTCGTTCATCTGAAGTACCTCTCCACACACATAGACTTCAACAGCAAGGAGCAGATTTTGACTGTTATCGGCCTGATCAGAAGCTCTCCTCAATTGAAAAAAGTAGAGTTTCAAGTGAGTATGATCATTAAATTTACAACTTTTTTTGAAAGTATTATCGCAAATCTTATTTATATTATAGTTGTTATTTTGTTACCCGGCAACAAACATGATGAACGAAATGTAGACTAAGTGGATTTTACTTAGCAAGTTATGTTATAACATATCATAAGGAAATAAATTTAGCATCATTATCTAGTTAGCGGAATTTTTCATTATTTAAATAAAGTTAAATGGTAATCAGAATAGTGATCAAGTTTTAGAATATATGTTAGATTTTATGATACAAATGAATTTTCAGTGACTACTATTTCAACTCAGCTTTTAATCATTGAATTTGATTAAAAATAGAACTAATCTTACACGACCCATTTTCGGAATGAACATGGTATGGAAATCCGTCTCAGCAAAAGAAAAAAAAAATAATTCAAGGATCATAATTCATAAGGGAAGAAACAAATGATGCCCTCTGCCAAGCTTGATCAAATGACTGAATTAAGCTAAAGTTGCTGTTTGATCGTTAAAGACACAGAATCGTCCCAAGAATCAGCAGACTACAGGGATTGCGACAGTGGCCGACTTTTGGAAAGCCCACCACCACTCGTGTTGTCTGGAACAAGTACAAGTCGTATCAATGAGAAATATTTTGGGCACCGAGCCAGAGCAGGAATTCATGAAATTTCTGCTCACTAGTTTGCAGAACCTAAAAACGATGACGATCCGGCTCAGCTTAGAGGCTGTGGAAGCCAAATTTCTCAGGGAGTTGCTGCGGTTCCGGCGAGCCTCGTCGCAAGCGGAGGTGATCATTCTCTGACCCTGCCGCTCCGGAAGCCAACCCACAGAAATCGGATCACAGATTAACAGGCCCTACAATCGTAGTGCTGTTTGTGTGCATTCCTTGGAGAAACAATATAATCTTTTGTTCAGCTTGTGCTAAGTTTCTTTTAAGGAGTTTCTCAATCCATCTGACATCTCAAAGGTTTGCGACTTTCATTATCATTTGGAAGCAAGATGGTTTGCTTTTCGGATGGCCCTTATCGGCCCTCTTGCATGTGCAGCATGAGTCTTCGCCCTAAGTGACGTTATTCTTAGGGATTCTTCTGAGTTTGGTCAGAGCATATCCATGAACTGCATCTTTCACCTTCTCAAATTCCAAAAAAAAAAAGAAAAAAAAAGAAGAAATCGGAAAGAACTTAGTCTGCAACTTTTTGACGTAGTTTAAGTCCTTATCGACCAATTCTGCCATCTGCACGACCCAAGGACGAACAAATGAAATTTCTTGTGAGAGATGATGAATTGTGCGGTGAAGAAGGAAGAAAACAATGTTTACCGCCTGGTCATACTCATCCATGCGTTGTGTAGAATTAAGAAATTGACAAATAATAATGATCATGATGGTCATGTGGTTGCTGGTGCATTGAAGTTTATACGGACAGATTTGCCCGATTTTGCCATGTTCTAGGTTGTTAGTAGTCTGAGCCAAAATTTTAGGGCTTAGAATTGATTGATTGAGAAAGAAAATACACAAATCGGCATTTGGGATTTTTCAAAAAGTTGCTGCAAGTTCATCAAATGTACTGCAATTTCCCGCCTATAATCTTAATTTATGAAGAACACCTACCCTAAACCCTAATTTGCATAGAGTGCGCTCCCTCCCTTTCTCTCATTTGAAACTCCATTAATTGGCCAAAAACGACATTGTTTTACTTTCTCTAATGAGAATAATACCATTTCATGCAACCCTAGTTCATCCTTGATTCAGTTGAAAATGATGTTGTTTTCTGTCATGGGCAAAAGACTGACATCCTTTTAATTATTTATGCAAGCCACTCGACCGACATGGCACTTCACTTGCCATGTCAATATCCCTTCATCACATCATACGCCAAGTCTACAAATTTTGATAGAAATTCTAATGGTGGCCAAAGTTGCCCCTCACATAAAAATTTGTGCCTTTTCACAAGGCCCTCAAAAGTTTTGGTCAAAATTGTCTCTCCAGTGAAAATTGGCCCTTGTTTTCATGAAGAACCCGTAGCCAAGGAGTTAAAGGCCGAACCTCAACCGGCATCAACGTGGGCCTTGATCCCTGGCTTAATTCGTTTCCCTAACCCGTCCATCATCATATATTTTGGTTAGGGTCCCTAACTAAGGTAGCCTTTTCTCTTTGAACCCATTCGACCACAGCAGGTGCAAATGGCACATGGGATCACATACTGTTGAGTAAGTCAACATGCATTTTAGGGTATTCCAATAGATGGCCGAACAAGTGGAAAAAAAAAGTGATTTCTCCCACCATTTGACATGCGAAGCAGCGTATATTTTCAAAGATCGCAATTTTCATTTATTTCCTAATCTTTTTTATTTAGGAAATCATGATAGGATATTAGGTGATATGTTTAAATCTTGAGTTGTTATCCATCTAGATATCTTGGATTTAGCAGGTTAGGTTTTCTTATTAGAATTTTCAAAATGTACGGTGGTCTAAAATTCGGAAGATTTCGTGTTCTATTTATTCCCTAATCTTTTTATTTTAAAGATGATTTCTATAGTTTTTGAGTAGTTATCGATGAATATTTAAGATTTACTAGGTTAAGTTTCCTTCTTAGTTCGTATATTTCCCCTACTTCTCTAGGCTATTTTCCTTTGCTCGTTTCTACCCGTCTCTGCTGCGTCGCCATTATCGGGAGCTCCGGAGTATTTGCAGATGGAGAAGAGAATGACGCAAGAGTCGGACAGGATCAACCAGTTTCCGAAGCACTTAGTGGACGAAATCCTGTCGCGCTTGCCGATTAAGGATGCTGGGAGGACTAGTGTTTTGTCGAGAAAGTGGAGGCACGTATGGTCCTCTCTTCCGCAGCTCGTGTTTGATAACCAATGTGTCAGGAGCAATGCGGATGGACAAACTTCGCAAAGCCTGGTGAAGATGATCGACAGGGTCCTCATGCTTCACAGAGGCTCAATACAGACGTTCGTGCTTGCCAACACGAAATTTTCCACCATCAGCGACGTTGACCACTGGATCCTTCATTTATCCAGTGTCTCCATCAAACAGATCGTACTCTTTATCTACACCTTGCAGAAATACAAGATTCCCGCCTGCCTCTTCAGTTGTCAGGACTTGATTCGTTTGTATCTCTACGGATGTTCGGCGAATATCTCATCTTCGTTTGAAGGATTCAAGAACTTGAGGTCTTTGCATCTTCAGCGCGTCGAGCTATCTCCCCATGGTCTCGAGACTTTGATATCTCGCTGCCCCTTTCTAAAACATTTGTCTTTGAAGGATCTAGAGGGGATCGCACGAGTTAATGTCAAAGCTCCCAATCTTGAGTCGCTTGACATCGGAGGGGCTTTTCTTGATGTCTCTTTCGGGATGATGAACCCTTTGAAGTCGGTCACGCTAGGTTTCAGAGATATTGTTGACAATGGACTGGGACTCGGCAATGCCAACTCGAGTTTGCACAGATTCTTCCGAGATAAACATAATATTGAGATTCTCAAGGTCGAGAATTTCTCATTGAAGGTACATTTTGAGCGCTTGGATTCTGAAATTTTGGTAGGACTTTATGTACTATTACTATTGGAATCAAAGTATGCCTTTCCAATTGAAATCGTGGGTGATTTTGGCTGGCTTGTGCAGTATTGGGCTCTTGGAGATGTTCCACAGACACAGCCTCATGCACTCGTTCATCTGAAGTACCTCTCCACACACATAGACTTCAACAGCAAGGAGCAGATTTTGACTGTTATCGGCCTGATCAGAAGCTCTCCTCAATTGAAAAAAGTAGAGTTTCAAGCGAGTATGATCATTAAATTTACAACTTTTTTTGAAAGTATTACCGCAAAATCTTATTTATATAATAGTTGTTATTTTGTTACTTGGCAACAAACATGATGAACGAAATGTAGACTAAGTGGATTTTATTTAGCAAGTTATGTTATAACATATCATAAGGAAATAAATTTAGCATCATTATCTAGTTAGCGGAATTTTTCATCATTTAAATAAAGTTAAATGGTAATCAAAATAGTCATCAAGATTTAGAATATATGTTAGATTTTATGATACAAATGAATTTTCAGTGACTACTATTTCAACTCAGCTTTTAATCATTGAATTTGATTAAAAATAGAACTAATCATACCCGACCCATTTTCGGAATGAACACGGTATGGAAATCCGTCTCAGCAAAAGAAAAAAAAATTAATTCAAGGATCATAATTCATAAGGGAAAAAACAAATGATGCCCTCTGCCAAGCTTGATCAAATGACTGAATTAAGCTAAAGTTGCTCTTTGATGGTCAAAGACACAGAATCGTCCCAAGAATCAGCAGACTACAGGGATTGCGACAGTGGCCGACTTTTGGAAAGCCCACCACCACTCGTGTTGTCTGGAACAAGTACAAGTCGTATCAATGAGAAATATTTTGGGCACCGAGCCAGAGCAGGAATTCATGAAATTTCTGCTCACTCCGGCTCAGCTTAGAGGCTGTGGAAGCCAAATTTCTCAGGGAGTTGCTGCGGTTCGGGCGAGCCTCGTCGCAAGCGGAGGTGATCATTCTCTGACCCTGCCGCTCCGGAAGCCAACCCACAGAAATCGGATCACAGATTAACAGGCCCTACAATCGTCGTGCTGTTTGTGTGCATTCCTTGGAGAAACAATATAATCTTTTGTTCAGCTTGTGCTAAGTTTCTTTTAAGGAGTTTCTCAATCCATCTGACATCTCAAAGGTTTGCGACTTTCATTATCATTTGGAAGCAAGATGGTTTGCTTTTCGTATGGCCCTTATCGGCCCTCTTGCATGTGCAGCATGAGTCTTCGCCCTAAGTGACGTTATTCTTAGGGATTCTTCTGGGTTTGGTAAGAGCATATCCATGAACTGCATCTTTCACCTTCTCAAATTCCAAAAAATAAAAAAAGAAGAAGAAGAAATCGGAAAGAACTAAGTCTGCAACTTTTTGACGTGGTTTAAGTCTTTATCGACCAATTCTGCCATCTGCACGACCCAAGGACGAACAAATGAAATTTCTTGTGAGAGATGATGAATTGTGCGGTGAAGAAGGAAGAAAACAATGTTTACCGCCTGGTCATACTCATCCATGCGTTGTGTAGAATTAAGAAATTGACAAATAATAATGATGATGATGGTCGTGTGGTTGTTGGTTCATTGAAGTTTATACGGACAGATCTGCCTGATTTCGCCATATTCTAGGTTGTTAGTAGTCTGGGCCAAAATTTGGGGTTTAAAATTGATTGATTGAGAAAGAAAATACACAAATCAGCATTTGGGATTTTTTCAAAAAGTTGCTGCAAGTTCATCAAATGTACTGCAATTTCCCGCCTATAATCTTATTTTATGAAGAACACCTACCCTAAACCCTAATTTGCATAGAGTGCGCTCCCTCCCTTTCTCTCATTTGAAACTCCATTAATTGGCCAAAAATGACATTGTTTTACTTTCTCTAATGAGAATAATACCATTTCATGCAACCCTAGTTCATCCTTGATTCAGTTGAAAATGATGTTGTTTTCTGTCATGGGCAAAAGACTGACATCCTTTTAATTATTTATGCAAGCCACTCGACCGACATGGCACTTCACTTGCCATGTCACTATCCCTTCATCACATCATACGCCAAGTCTACAAATTTTGATAGAAATTCTAATGGTGACCAAAGTTGCCCCTCACATAAAAATTTGTGCCTTTTCACAAGGCCCTCAAAAGTTTGAGTCGAAATTATACCGTGATTATATTCCGGACGAAAGTTTTGGTCAAAATTATCTGTCCAGTGAAAATTGGCCCTTGTTTTCATGAAGAACCCATAGCCAAGGAGTTAAAGGCCGAACCTCAACCGGCATCAACGTGGGCCTTGATCCCTGGCTCGATTCGTTTCCCTAACCCGTCCATCGTCATATATTTCGAATCGAATCGGGCTCCCTAACTAAGGTAGCCTTTTCTCATATTTTCCAAAAGTGCTGTTTTGAACCCATTTGACCACAGCAGGTGCAAATGGCACATTGGATCACATGCTGTTTAGTAAGTCAACATGCATTTTAGGGTATTCCAATAGATAGCCGAACAAGTGAAAAAAAAGGTGATTTCTCGCACCATTTAACATGCGAAGCAGCGCACATTTTCAAAGATCACAATTTCTATTTATTTCCTAATCTTTTCTTTATTTAGGAAATCATGATAGGGTATTAGGTGATATGTTTGAATCTTGAGTTGTTATCCATCTACATATCTTGGATTTAGCAGGTTAGTTTTTCTCATTAGATTTTTCAAAATGTTTGGTGGTCTAAAATTCAGAAGATTTCGTCTTCTATTTATCCCCTAATCTTTTTATTTTAAAGATGATTTCTATAGTTTTTGAGTAGTTATCAATGAATATTTAAGATTTACTAGGTTAAGTCTCCTTCTTAGTTCGTATATTTCCCCATCTTAGTATTAGAATTTCTGTAGGTTCTTCCCCTTTGCTCGTTTCTACCCGTCTCTGCTGCGTCGCCATTATCGGGAGCTCCGGAGTATTTGCAGATGGAGAAGAGAATGACGCAAGAGTCGGACAGGATCAACCAGTTGCCGAAGCACTTAGTGGACGAAATCCTGTCTCGCTTGCCGATTAAGGATGCCGGGAGGACTAGTATTTTGTCGAGAAAGTGGAGGCACGTATGGTCCTCTCTTCCGCAGCTCGTGTTTGATAACCAATGTGTCAGGAGCAATGCGGATGGACAAACTTCGCAAAGCCTGGTGAAGATGATCGACAGGGTCCTCATGCTTCACAGAGGCTCAATACAGACGTTCGTGCTTTCCCACTCGAAATTTTCCACCATCAGCGATGTTGACCACTGGATCCTTCATTTATCCAGTGTCTCCATCAAAAAGATCGCACTCTGTATCTACATCCCGCAGAAATACAAGATTCCCGCCTGCCTCTTCAGTTGTCAGGACTTGATTAGTTTGGTTCTCTACGGATGTTCGGCGAATATCTCATCTTCGTTTGAAGGATTCAAGAACTTGCAGTCTTTGCATCTTCAGCGCGTTGAGCTATCTCCCCATGGACTCGAGACTTTGATATCTCGCTGCCCCTTGCTAAAACATTTGACTTTAAAGGATCTAGAGGGGATCGCACGATTTAATGTCAAAGCTCCCAATCTCGAGTCGCTTGACATCGGAGGGGCTTTTCTTGATGTCTCTTTCGGGATGATGAACCCTTTGAAGTCGGTCACGTTAGGTTTCAGAGATATTGTTGACAATGGTCTGGGACCCGGCAATGCCAACTCGAGTTTGCACAGATTCTTCCGAGATAAACATAATATTGAGATTCTCAAGGTCGAGAATTTCTCATTGAAGGTACATTTCGAGCGCTTGGATTCTGAAATTTGGTAGGACTTTATGGACTATTACTATTGGAATCAAATTAGTATGTCTTTCCATTTGAAATCGTGGGTGATTTTGGCTGGCTTGTGCAGTATTGGGCTCTTGGAGATGTTCCACAGACACAGCCCCATGCACTCGTTCATCTGAAGTACCTCTCCACACACATAGACTTCAACAGCATGGAGCAGATTTTGACTGTTATCGGCCTGATCAGAAGCTCTCCTCAATTGAAAAAAGTAGAGTTTCAAGTGAGTATGATCATTAAATTTACAAATTTTTTTGAAATTATTATCGCAAATCTTATTTATATAATAGTTGTTATTTTGTTACTTGGCAACAAACATAATGAACGAAATGCAGACTAAGTGGATTTTACTCAGCAAGTTATGTTATTACATATCATAAGGAAATAAATTTAGCATCATTATCTAGTTAGCGAAATTTTTCATTATTTGAATAAAGTTAAATGGTAATAAGAATAGTGATCAAGTTTTAGAATATATGTTAGATTTTCTGATACAATTGAATTTTCAGTGACTACTATTTCAACTCGGCTTTTAATCATTGAATTTGATTAAAAAGAGAAGTAATCTTACACGACCCATTTTCGGAATGGACACGGTATGGAAATCCATTTCAGCAAAAGAAATTTTTTTTTAATCCAGGGATCATAATTCATAAGGGAAGAAACAAATGATGCCCTCTGCCAAGCTTGATCAAATGACTGAATTAAGCTAAAGTTGGTCTTTGATCTTTAAATACACAGAATCGTCCCAAGAATCAGCAGACAACAGGGATTGCGACAATGGCCGAGTTTTGGAAAGCCCACCACCACTCGTGTTGTCTGGAACAAGTACAAGTCGTATCAATGAGAAATATTTTTGGCACCGAGCCAGAGCAGGAATTCATGAAATTTCTGCTCACTAGTTTCCAGAACCTACAAACGATGACGATCCGGCTCAGCTTAGGGGCTGTGGAAGCCAAATTTCTCAGGGAGTTGCTGCGGTTCCGGCGAGCCTCGGCGCAAGCGGAGGTCGTCATTCTCTGACCCCAACACGTTGGAAGCCAACAAGAATCGGATCACACATGGGATTAAAAGCCCCTAAAATCATCGTGCACAGTTTGTGTGCATTCCTCGGAGAAACAATATACTCTTTTGTTCTTCTTTGCTAAGTTTCTTTTAAGGAGTTTCTCATTCCATGTGATGTCTCAACGGTTGGCGACTTCCATTAGCACTTGGAAGCAAGATGGTTGCTTTTCGTATGGCCCTTATCGGCCCTCTGGCGTATGCAGCATGAGTCTTCGCCCTGAGTGACGTTATTCTTAGGTATTCTTCTGGGTTTGGTCAGAGCATATCCATGAACTGCATCTTTTTTTTTTTTTTTATATCCGAGATGTCTGGGCCAATTTGCGCGCACCTCAACTATTTTTCGAAGGAGACTAGCACAGCAACCCATCGCCATGCCCCCCACTTAAATCATAGGCACTTTCTTGGGGAATCGAATCCAAGACCTCAACGAAGTCTGAGTTTGCCCTAACTAGCTGGGCTACTCATGGGTAGGTCATAAACTGCATCTTTCACCTTCTCAAATTCCTAAAAAAAAAAACACAAAAAGAAATCGGAAAGAAAGATGAGCCATGAGAAGTAGTTGCTTTGGTCATTCGAAGACTTACTCCGCATCATTTTTCCGAGGGAAAATGCCGTCATCAATCCCTTCACGTTTGCTCTTCTGCATTAGTCCACCGTCAAACCTTCAGTTATTTTGGTCGGCTGGGATGACGAGTCAGATGTTGGGGAGATGCACGTGTCATCATGATTCGCCCGGACCGAAATGCTCAGCTGGACATTAAGGATGTGTTACATCATGAATATAAAAGGAATTAGAATATTGGGACACTGAGAGGGAGGGAGAGGGAGTGGGGTTCGCTTGCAATCAAAGAAAGAACTTAGCCTGCAACTTTTTGATGTGGTCAAGTCCTTATCGACCAATTCTGCCATCTGCACGACCTAAGGACGAACAAATAGAATTTCTTGCGAGAGATGATGAATTGTGCCTTGAAGAAGGAAGAAAACAAGGCTTACCGCCTGGTGATACTCATCTATGCGTTGTGGAGGAATAAGAAATTGACAAATAGTAATGATGATGATGATGATCGTGTGGTTGCTGGTGCATTGAAGTTTATATGGACAGACCCGCCTGATTTTGCCACGTCCTAGGTTGTTAGTAATTTGAGCCAAAATTTTAGGGCTTAAAATTAGATTGAGTGAGAAAGAGAATACACAAATCGGCATTTGGGATTTTTCAAAAAGTTGCTGCAAGTTCATCAAATGTACTGCAATTTCCCGCCTATAATCTTAATATATGAAGAACACCTACCCTCAACCCTAATTTGCATAGAGTGCGCTCCCTCCCTCCCTCTCATTTGAAACTCCATTTATTGGCTAAAAACGACATCATTTTACTTTCTATAATGACAATAATATCATTTTATGTGACCATATTTCATCTTAATTCAGTTGAAAAATGACGCTGTTTTCTATCATGTACTAAAGAGGACATCTTTTTAATTGTTTATGGAAGCAACTTGACCGACATGGCCCTCCCCTTGCCATATCAATGTCCCTTCATCACATCATATGTCAAGTCTACAAATTTTGGTAGAAATTCTAATGGTGGCCAAAGTTGCTCCTCACATGAAAATTCATGCCTTTTCACAAGGCCCTCAAAAGTTTGACTCGAAATTATACCATGATTATATCCTGGACGAAAGTTTTTGTCAAAATTGTCTCCCAGTGAAAATTGGCCCCTTTCATATGTCACATTCAGATTAGGGTAAAGTTGGCGCTTGTTTTCGTCGAGAACCCTTAGCCATGGAGTTAAAGGCCAAACCTCAACCGGCATCAACATGGGCCTCGATCCCTGGCTTGATTCGTTTCCCTAACCCGTCCATCACCATATATTTCCGTTCGAGTCAGGTTCCATAACGAAGGTAGCCTGTTCTCATATTTGCCAAGAGTGCTCACAGCAGGTGCAAATGGCACATTTGATCACACACTGTTTAGCAATTTTGCTCCATACTTGCGTTTCCCTTCGGACGTGTGACAAGTTACTTCGGTAACGCCTGTGGAGGATCCCTTCTCGTCGCACTGAGTTGCAAGCCGGAACACAACTTACGGCCCAACCTTCTGTCCCGAGCCACCATCAAGAGAAGAAATGACAAATGGCCAGATCTAATTTGAGTGTCGAAAGCCGATGATTCAGCATGAGCTTGCTCCATAATCTTAATTGGCATAGACTCGATAGACTCAATTAAATTAAGAAGTCATTTAGGACTTGTTTGGTAAAAGTCAAAAATAAGTACGAATGCTTAAGTACCGAAGATTAAATATGGATAATTTTAAGAATCGAAACAAAAGTTGCTCGATGATATTTGAAATTTAATTATTGAAAATTTTACTAAGTTTCTACCAAAGATTAAAACAAATCACCATGCATTATCATCTGGCTAGTATTATGAGAAGAAAGTGTAAAATTGAATAGGATTATGAGCTCCACTTGAATGTGGAACTGTGAAATAGAACGCAATGTCTAGCTCATCAGTCCTTTCGAAAGCAAAATAAGATGCAGAGTAACTCATGCATCAGTACATTGATAAATGGATTAGGCATAAAGAAATTAGAGAGGATGGTTGTCCAAAGAAAACTCAAACCTTTCTCGCATGAAAGTGCTGGATAGTGCGTGGAACGTGCGCGGAACGTGCGCTAGTTTTGTGAAACAATCATGCGCATACAAAATTGGTCATCAGAAGGATCTAAAGGAGTAGACAAAATGTGAAGTGTGTGAACAGTGGTGGGCTTGTTCACTTTGTCTATTAAACTATTCTAGCTCTAACAGCTCAAATCAAGGCTGGAATTCATTATGTAATCCTTGGGATATTACAACGTCTGAAGATGCTTCCTTCTACTTGTAACTCTGCTATACAAATGCAATCAATCCTCACTACACTAAGCACTCTATTTTTCGTATATTACAAACACTTAGAATTCTACAAATAGATGCATATCTGATTTGCATAACTTCTACACACAAGAACAATAAGAAGATGAACGTTTAGAGTATAAACTAGTCTTCTTCATCTTCCGTCGACTCAACTAATCCGCTTTGGTTGAATTAGCCATGAGGCCTGAGATGACCACTTAAAATTTAAATGCCAATGATTAGCCATTGGTTCTGCCATCTATAGCCACATGACGTCACTCTATAGCTATTCAAAGATAGTTTCCAATCATTCTCTGTTATGATATTCTCCAATTTGCTTATTGTGGATTCCAATGCTCAAGACCAACTGTGAAACACCGATTTGAATTCAAATCAAATCGATAAAGAGCATGGGTCTCACCTCCAAAATCTAGAGGCTTGTAGTAGCGACAGCAGCATTATGCAGTTGGGTCCATTTTACTTGTGCATATCCGAGCTTGTTCTCCATCCACATTTAGGTATCTCTAAGCATATTGATGTCCTTGTATTGTGTTGATTGTTTAGTCCATCCAAACTTTTTGACGATTGCACTTTCAGTGGGACAATTGCCAAATAAATCCTAAGTTTTTTGCTACTTTGCTGATTCAGTCCTAAACCTTTTTTTTTTAATGCCAAATAAGTTCTAAACCTTTTGCAACTTTGCCGGTTAAGTCCTTTCGGCGGATTTTGGCCGGAAAATGCCTACGTGGCGATGACATGAGTGTGTTGGACCTCGCCGATGATGGCGTGGCGACGATGTGGCGATGACCGGACCCAATTTTTTTTCTTTTTTTCCCTTGTTTTTCTTAAAAAAAAAAGACTTACTTGGCTAGCGAGCTCCGGCGGCTGGCGCAGCTAGCCGGCCACTCCAGAGGCTAGGCTGGCCCTCACTGGCAACGGGCGAGGGCGGGGGAGGCCATCGCCACCCTCGCAGGTCTGCAACGAGGGAGACTCCCTCACAAATTTGCAGCGAGGAGTCCTGCTAGGGATTCTTTGCGGTGCAGCGAGGGAGTCCCACGTTGCAGATCTGCGAGGGAGGAGCTCCCTCACCAGCTGCCCTCGCCCAAGGCTGGCGAGCTCCGCCGGCCGTCGGAGCTTGCCAGCCAAGTAAGTCTTTTTTTAGAAAAACAAGGAAAAAAAAGAAAAAAAATTTGGGTCCGGTCATCGCCACGTCGTCGTCACGTCGTTACGTCATCACCGGTGAGGTCCGGTGAGCCATGTCATTGCCATGTAGGCATTTTTCGGCCAAAATCCGTCGGAAGGACTTAATTGGCAAAGTTACAAAAGGTTTATGACTTATTTGGCATAAAAAATGTTTAGAACTACCTACCCATGGGTAGCCCAGCTGGTTAGGGCGAACTCGGGCTTCATTGAGGTCTTGGGTTCGATTCCCCGGAGAAACGCCTGTGATTTAAGTGGGGGGCCATGGTGGTACCGGACATCTCGGTTATAAAAAAAATGTTTAGAACTGAATCGGCAAAATAGCAAAATGTTTAGGACTTATTTGGCAATTATCCCCACATTCAGTAGTTTGTTCATCATCCGCAAGGTCCATCCAAGCTTATTGGTGTCTTCATGTCCTTCAGTCCATTCAACTTCTAATGGTCTGCCAAACCCTATTAACAATCACATATCTTCTAATTTATCGTCCACAAAGTCCGTTCGGACATTGACATATTCTTCGTCCTATAACTTGTTCACCATTTGGAAGGACCATCCAATCATCATTAAAACTCATCTCCAATAGCTAGTACACTTACTTTGGAGCAAAGTTCGTTCAACGTCCTTAGACGTTTCCTTGTTCACATGACAATCACATATGAGTCTTTGTATGCAGAGGCGATATCTTCTGCACACTCAATCACAAACATGAGTGCACTTAGAATGTTCTGTCATCCTCAAGACGCCATATGGATTTTCCCTAACTCAAGTGGAATTATGAAAAGCACCTAATCTCTCCAATTCAAACACGGAGCAATAACCCCTCACTCCTTTGCTCAACTTACGCATCATCAAGAGTTTATCAAAAGACCTGGATGGAGATAACATCTTTATCTTGCTCATATATGTAAAAACAGCGGATTGGAAGAAAGAAGAACTCTTTCATGTCCCTCAATAATTGATGAAGATTTACGACTCTTAAATCTTAGCAGAACAGGATTAACTCTTGCCTAAGACCCTCCATAGTTCACAAGACACCATTCTTACTGCTTTGCTTGTCAAAGAAAACGAAGCAACAGTTTACACTCGAGGAAGTCCAGAACCATCCGGATGATAAAAGTCTATTCCATTCAATAAACAAAGGAAAAGATTGCCCACTCGATAAACATTTACCTATGCCACTTTGCTGTTTGTTGGTGGGGAAGATAAGAGAGTGGTCAGCACATGGAAACTGCAAGTGTGAACGTGGATTTTTTTAATCCATTGAGAGCTTGTGGAAAGTTTGGCAAACCAACCTGTATCCACCTTAAACAATTTAGTTTCATACGGCTTTTAGTTTTTTTTTTCCCTAATGAACCTTACGTGTAGCAGCTTAAGATTTAACTTTTCATTTTTTGCCCAAGGTAAACTTCCAATCGATTCATAAGGTGCACAATTAGAACTATTTCAAATGTCTCCAATATTTCGTTTGCTTCACGAAAAATAAATGAGTTGATTTTTTTTTAGAAAGTAATTTAACAAAAAATCTTATCGTTACCGGCAATAATTTATTTTCAAACATTATCATGGACTGTTAAAACATTTTCAGTTTATTGATTTTGGTAAGTGGTACAAGTTATTATTTTTAAGAAATCATTTTTTAAAAATATTCATTGAGCACTATTTTATTTAATGATAATCGGGACAGCGATGGTGATGATGATTGAACTTGTGCAAGAAGTCAAGAGCGGAGTGCGCGTGGACATGCATTCGATGTTTGAACAGACATGGAGTAAATAATATAATTTCAGATCCTCCTCGGCAACCTCGTACATCATCTAAACAATAGTTTAAAAGACATTTTCTGTACTTTATAGCAAGATTCAATATATGTTCTTGAGGCTTTGAGCAGGCACGGGTCTCTGTGGAATTCGGAGTTGTTCTTATTTTAGCTGAGGGATTTGAATTAGCCCTCTCCTCGGGATAGTATTTTGCTCGAGATGAAAGAAACTATAGGTAATCTGTCTTTTCAGAGCTATCGCCCACTAAAAAAATATATTCTTGTGATAGATCTTGTTAGCCTATTTTAAAAAACAGATAATTTAATGTGGGGATGTGTACTTTATAATCACAACATATTAGATTTTGGATATTTGTAAAGAGAAATAATCAGTAGCTTAACCGATTTCGGAACGTAAAAATTAATTGATCTCGTTAACGAGGAGTCGATTTCATATGTACTAGGATTTGGATACTTGTTAAAAAACTAAATAATAGTTTAATAGACTTTACGATTCGCAATTAATACCAAATACACTTCCCTACTCGAATTGAGTTTACTCCATATAATTTCTGTAATTATGTGTATTTATTTAGATTGAAATTTCAATAGTCTATCTTTTGAGTTTCAATTATCTTTTTTTATAAGTATCGTGTAAACAAATTAATCTATCTTTAATTACAAGACTCTTGAATTTTTATTCGATAAAGAAGGCTCCTTTCGTGAAAATTAAATGCATTAAATGAACAAAAGTCTGTTAATTACAAAACCCTCGAATTTTCATTTGAAAAAGAAGGCCCCTCTCGTGAGATCTAAATGATTAAATAGGCAAAAGTCTGTTAAATTACAAAAATCGTCAATTTTCATTCGAAAAGGAAGGCTCCTCTCATGAAATCTAAATGTATTACATATGCAAAAGCCCTTTTTACTATAACATCAAGTGAACATGTGCTACTTCAACTCTAACAAAATAGTATGAGCCCATGTATCACGGGTCTCACGTGATGTAATGGCTTACGTAATGAACTAATATAGGTTGAGAGTATCTAAATATTCTCTAGATAAGCTGCCTTGAGACTTCTAGACTAAGTATACCACATGGATAGAGGAAATTACCTTTTCAATCATAAACCTATTATGCGGATTTAAATTCAACCAATATAATTTTAAATCTTTGAATTGCAATCAAGTCTTGCAGGCTAAGTCTTGTGTAAAGTTCTTGACATGGTGATCTATTCATTACTAATCTTCCTACGCGTTATAGTGACATCGATATCGGATTGCACCTAAGATTTTCTGATTTTCTTTTCTTTTCTTCCCCTTTTCTTTCCTGTCTTTCCTTGTGCTCACACAAAGTAGCAAGGTCTTTGCAAGAATTACATTTTCACTCAAAGACATGGAACTACTTTAGTCCATCTAAAATGTTTCGAGCCAAATTCTAAGAGATGGTCAGTACCGAATGTGCAACACGCCATGCAGAAATTACAACTCCACTTAATGCCCAAAAGAGAACAATTTCTTTCTCTGGCCATGCTTGGAGGACAAGCAAGTCCATGATCATGCAGCATCAGATCCCTCTCTTGCTCTTAACAATTTTCCGTCGATCATTGTCCCGCTCATCTGTTTATCATGCGAATCAGTCGTGCATGATGTTGACAAGGATGATGGAGACAGGAACCTCTTCCAAACCTAACGCAATCCCCAAAAGCTTCTGCATCTTTTGATGCACGTTGCACCCTCGAACTCTCCCAAAGGACAATATTTAGTATAAAAAAAGACACGTTCACACCCGTGGATTCCAATGTGCCAACCACTCCCTTGTCGTACCCAGAAACATTAGCACCCCGGCTGGCATGAATGAACGATGTCCGTCAAGCGGAGCTGAGATAACACATGATTTCTGACCTTTTTTTTTGTCGTTGTTTCGTGATTTAAGAGATAAGCCTTTCGGCTCAGGACCCCCAAGAAGCCAAACATCAGTTAGGACTTCAATTTCGCCCCGAACTTTCTCTTATCAGAGAGAAAAAAAAAAGACTTCAACTTTCATTCTAATCCAAAATATATACAGGCATTAGAAATTGTTATCGATTTCTTCAATATTTCCAAAATCAAGATCATATGGGAAGTCCATTATTTAAGACTTGCCTCTCCATTAGCACCTCGCACTTGGGTTGAACAAAAATAGCTTCATGATGTTGATAACATTGAAAAAAAATGGCAGTGGTTTCTGGATACATGAGCAAATTTGTGATTATAGGGAAAATTTGAGATTTTTAATGAATAAAAAAGGTCCGGAACATAATTGGGATTGAAGCTAAGTTAAGAATTGTTATAAATAGAATTATGCCTATTTAAAATAGGGATGTAAAGTAAGGTACATGGGTTGTGCATATATTATCAATTGCAATTACACGCTTTGTTCGCGTAATAGTCTTTAGGTCATCATAAGGGTAATACTATGTCGTGACTCACAAATCTTCAAAGGAGTGGACCTCACAATAATTTCTAATTATTTATTTCTAAATTTTTTAATGGCCCTAAATAGGTTGTTAATCTTGCGGTGGACTGATCAAGGATAATCACACAATAATTTATCTTACAATTATTAAGGGAGAGATCACCTTGGAATCTCAGCCTCGTAAATTAGTGTTCTCTTTCTTTTTAATCTAAGTTTTGACCAAGACTTTCACCACCTTATTTTCTAGGTCACCACCGACTATCTTCTACTTATGAAGGGAAAAATCTTTCGTTGACTCAGTCCTTCCTATTTTCAAATGTTACCTCCAAATCTCCCGACTTCTCCATCATCATTAAGGCCAAACTCGAAGTGAAAAAGTCATAATTGAGCAGGGAACAATCGCGTGACGCGCTCGAAGTCTCAGTCATATTCTGTGAATGATTGTCCTGTACATCGCTCTCTTCTTTACATGGAGGTCATCTTCCTCGACAACGATGCTCTTCCTTTTTCCATTGGATTCTTGTCTTGGAGCCTTGCTTTATAGCATTTCGATATATATCTAGTTTGAACTGCGTTTGTTTCGCGAAAAATAAATCATTTAAAAATTATTTGTTTAAAAGCCATAGTCTATATCACTTGCATAATTGATTGATTAAAAAGATACATTCATCATTCATGAAAATATTTAGATATAAATTACCGTTAATTATAAATTATTTTCGTTAAATAATAATTTCAAGCGATATAGACGATCATTTATTTATTTATTTTTTTCAAATAATTTGTTATGCGTGTAATATACGAGAAACTTGGTTGCTTTTCTTGATCAAACTATGCTTCAACAGCCGGTTGGATCTTTTTCAACCGAACCGTCCCTTTGAAAGGATATGTCGACTAGACTTATTATCGCAAAAGCACTAGATGGGTCTTCCACAATCAATGAGGAAGTTATGAAAGGTGAACATCCAATAAGAGACGTCTCGCCGAATATAAATTCGTAAATAAATACCCGCAATCGAAGGGTCTTCTCCTCGCATGGTCATCTAGAGTCGTGACAAATGGTGTGCCGCTTGGTCATATGAGCCAACATCAATGAGCATGTCAAATTAATTTTAGTTAACAAGCATCCGCTTTCATATGGTCGATAAGAGTCCATATGTCTAAGTTTTATTCTTAACTCATATCAAAGAAGATATGCGGCACATGCACATGCTTGTAAAAGAGCCGGTAAAATTCAGTAACGTAATTGAAATTGCAACTCGGGCAATTTAGAAGATGAAACATAATTCTTATTAGACAAGGGAGATCGAATTTCACTTCGGAATGGTTAAAATTAAAATAGTCATAGTCACGTGGATCCATTTATATTAAAGATTCATTGGAATTGTACTATTTTAAGTATGGACATGCTTTTAAAAAGACGAAATTATCCAAATTGTGGGCACCATCCTCCCCTTCTCAATCTCCACCAAGTCTTCGTGACTTTTCATTTTGGGTCGAAAGTTTTCGTGCTTTACTCACTCAACTCTATTTTATCGAAATCTTTATTTCCCTTTCCTAAGAATAGTAGGCAAAGGGCCCATTCTTTCTTTCTCTTTTCTCCTTTGGAATGATTTAAAGTTGCCATGACTACTGTCAAGCAAAGTACATGATCGGCAAAACCGCGTCCTCGAGCCAAATTGAGCCCCACATTGGACCTTGGAATGCCAGGCAAATAGCTAGAAAGATTCTGGTGGAATGGCCTTGACCGAGCAGTGGGGACTTCGAGCGCGAGGCGAGATCCGGCGGGCGAGGGTGGAGGTGCACACGAGCAGCGAGGAGAAACGTTTTGGTTTTGGGGTGGTGGGGTGGGGGGTTGATGGGGGGGAGAAGGAGAGAGAGATGCAGGGAGCCGACGAGAGAGACAGTGAAGGCGGGGAAAATTCCGTCCTTTTTAAATTATCGAGGAGTGGATGGAGCCATTTGAGGAGTGGATATAGCGTATCCCCATGAGAATAATTAACAAAGAGGATAATGATTCATGGCGCCTGGTTTTAAGGGTCATCGCTTGAGGGTGCGGGGAGAGACCCAATAAACAAAGCTGCATTAAATTTCCACAGAGAGAGAGAGAGAGAGAGAGAGCTCTGGATTTCATCGGCTCTTGCCATGAAGATCATCGTTATCCGATCTTCCACTTCACAATTCATTCGAACATTACTTGTTTGATAAGAAAAAATATCCTAAATTTTATCAATGTCGACCTGGATTGCGGACGAAGACACGGGGTCGAGGTTTGACTTTCCAGACCCTGCTAACCAAGACGCTTCCTTGGCTTTAGCTCTGGCAGGTTACGTGCGTCGCTCTCTTGCTTCTCCTTTTCTTTAATCTGCCGAGCCTTGAATTTTCCCACTAGCGTGTTGTCCTCTCTCTCTCGCTCTCTCCTCTTGACATTCACCAAGTCTCTGTTTCTGGGGGTAAACTGAACAGAGCGGACGGTTCCGGTTTACCCTTCGTCGTCGTCGCACAATCTCGCGTCGTCGGTCATCTTCGATTTTTGAACCAGTCTCGGTCTCCCCGAAGCCGCCGCTTTTTCTGCTCCTTCCCCACGTCATTATAGCTTTCATATTAATAACTCCAGAACCGATCCACGTTTTTATTGAATTTTCGTCATCCCCTGTTTTCTCCCTCAAAGTTTCTGGGTAAAGAAGCTTTTTGAATCTTTCTTCTCGTTCTGTAGTCAAAATCAAAACTTTCTTGCTCCCCAGATTCCTCAGGATAGTTTCTTGGGCGTTTCTCGTTCGGTTGGAATTAGAAGCAGTATATTATAGAGCTCCATCTGTGTCTCTCGCTGTGCTCAAGTTTTGTGCAAAGACAAGATAAGAGATGGGAAGCAAAGGATCGAAGATGAGGAGGCAATACAGTGGCTGCGGGGGGTCGGCCAGCTCAGGGTGGTGTCAGTACGGTCATTCCCAAGCGCCGCCGTCGTACGCTCAGCCGAGCTCGTATTACACGCCTCAGCATCGTTACGCGCCGTCCCCGGCGCCTTCCTACGGTGTTGGTTATGGTTCACAGACTCCGCAGCCGACGAAGAAGAGGCTGGATCGGAAGTATTCGAGGATCGCGGATAATTATCGCTCCTTGGAGGAGGTTAGATTTTAAATCAGACCACGGCTTCTCTCTCTCTCTCTCTCTCTCTCTCTCTCTCTCTCTCTCTCTCTCGTTCGAACTGTGATCTGTGCATACCTTTGGGCTTTGTTTATGTGGAGGCACGTGCAAAACTCTCTGAGCTCGTCGGGTTGTCGGATGAACAGTGATAGTTTGTTTTCTGTGGGTTGTTTGTTTGGTGCCTCTGCAGTTGCCATTGCAATTCAGTTTATTTTCGTCGTAACTAAATGCAAAATATCGTAGGTAATTGAAATCTGCAAATAATGCACGATGAAATTGGTGTTAGGGAATGCGACGCTCGTTATTCACGAAACTATCAACTTTGATTTGCGACAAAAAAGGTCCCAACAGACCGAGAACATAGTCACCCCTGTCACAGTTGACGAATCCTAGCAGATAAATCTTCGAAAAAGGTCATATTTTCCAGGACCTTTTTGTTAGCGAGGCCCTTAAGTTACAGGGCTAGTGGATTGCTTCCATAGCTTGCCAAGAACTTGAGATTGCAAACTCGGGATAGGGTGAGAGGTTTCTTGCTGAGAGTACGTTATTCTATCCAGCCATCATTGTTTTTCTAATATTTTGTGTGGAGTGGATTTGCGAGTTCATATTCGCGGATAATCCATGTGGCAGCATTTGGACCAGATATTCAGACTGATGGTTAATCTATATATCTGCATGTGCAAGCGATGCCTTGCTTTACAAGTCACTGATGTTCTAATGTTACCATGATCATGGTTTCATCACAGGTTACTGCTGCCCTGGCCCAAGCTGGCCTTGAGTCCTCTAACCTCATTGTCGGTATTGATTTTACGAAGAGCAACGAGTGGACAGGTCTTTGTTCCCCTTAATCATTTTGATGTTTTTAATGGGTTTGGCAATCCCATCGACTAAAACCCTTCTTTCGAACATCAGGTGCCAGGTCGTTCCACCGGCGGAGCTTGCACCATATCGGGGATGCTAGAAACCCCTATGAACAGGCGATTTCAATCATTGGACAGACACTATCTGCTTTCGATGAGGACAACTTGATCCCCTGCTATGGATTTGGAGATGGTATTAATTTCAGGGCTTGTGCTTAGTGTTTCCTGTGTGTAGTTGAATGTGTTTTGGAGAGTACTTAGTTTTCCATGCTCGCAGCATCCACGCACGACCAAGACGTCTTCAGTTTCTATCCAGATGATAGATTCTGCAACGGATTTGAAGAGCTTCTGTCACGTTACAGAGAAATTGTTCCCCGGCTTAAGCTTGCAGGTGCTCTTCGGCTTACCATGACAGAACCAATATAGCTGAGATATTGGTCAATTGATCTCCAGTTTGCTCATGGCTTTCCTAATTCTGTTCTTGCTATAGGTCCCACATCTTTCGCGCCCATCATTGAGATGGCCATGACAATTGTTGAGCAAAGTGGTGGACAGTATCACGTTTTGCTGATAATTGCCGATGGACAGGTAAGGGCAAATAGAAACATCTGCTTTATGCAGTTCGATCAAATTAAGCCACATTATGTTTGACAGAAGGAAGTATTGGCTTGCTTATCTTATATGGCTAGTAATCATTCATTCTTTTTTTTATATTGAGAAATACATCATGTGAATTAAAGTGATAGTATACTCTGCTTAGACTTTTCGACCAAGCCATTCCTTCAGATTCCTAAAGATTTCTTGCTTGCATTCGGTCTAACGTTATGCGTGGTTGCTTAGGTGACGAGAAGTGTTGACACAGAGAGTGGGCATCTGAGTCCGCAAGAACAAATGACTGTTGATGCAATAGTTAGAGCAAGGTAGACAGGAAAAGGTCTTTCCACTGAAGCTTGTCCTCAATTTCATATCTCTTCTTATTAACTCTCTTCTGGGACGCTTGCTAATCCTTTGCAGTGAATTCCCGTTATCCATAATTCTAGTTGGGGTCGGAGATGGCCCGTGGGATATGATGAGGGAATTCGACGACAACATTCCTGCACGTGCCTTTGATAACTTCCAGGTAAAGAGCCATTAATTGGGGAGTAGCTTTTTATATCTGCCCTGTTCAAGCTATTGCCACCCATCAGCTCATACTTATCATGGAAAATATAACTTCTTAATCTATTGCCAGTTTGTCAACTTCACTGATATAATGTCGAAGAACGTGGATTTACGGAGAAAGCAGACGGAGTTTGCCCTAGCAGCCTTGATGGAGATACCTTCTCAGTACAAGGCGACTCTTGAGCTGGGCTTATTAGGGTACTGGTGTTTCTTCGTTTTTTTTTTTTTTTTAAATATGTCCATGTGTTTCAGCTCTAGTTGTATCTTTGTTTGTGATGTCACTCTTTTAGCTGTGCGAGCTTTAATTTTCCCTTTCCTCTTGGGCTTTGGCACGACAGGCGCCGAAGACTGGATGCTCCAGAGAGAATATCTCTTCCTCCACCTGCTTATGTTACACCTCCAGTAAGTGACTCGAAGACGTACCGCTCAAGCAGTTTTCAGCCAGACACTTCTTATGATGGCTATATCCCAACCCCGAGTGTGCCTACTTCCAGCTATCGGAATGACAATCAGGTAAGCAAGCTTATTCCCTTATTTGAATTCGCTTATATCAAAGATAACCTGGAATGCTTTTGGTGAATCAGAGCATGTCGTCGTCACTTGTAAATAACTGGCAGTTGGACATAATTTGATAATGTCTCGCCTTGCTTTCACTTGTCAACTCTTAATGGAATGGATGTCATTGCTTTTCTCTTCATCTTTCACAGGTTTGTCCAATTTGTTTTACTAACACAAAGGACATGGCTTTTGGTTGCGGTCATCAGGTAGTTTAGTGAAACCCCTTTTAATTCTATCTTGGCTCTATTGGGCATTGGTTGGGCATGGTTAGTAGTTTACATGATCACTGTTGTTTCTTGGGATTCTGCAGACATGTTGCGACTGCGGTGATGGCCTTGAACTGTGCCCCATTTGCCGGAGTTCAATTCACACCAGGATAAAGCTCTATTGATGTGCTTAGCTTCACAACGTTGCTGAGACTTTCGAGTCCAAGTATGTGCTGCTAGGGGAAGGTAGCGACCTGACATCTTTTTTCCCAAGGAATGGCTTTAGACCATGATTCTAATCGCCTAATATGAAAATGGCGATATCTGAGAATTGCCCGAGAGACGGCTTCATTGGGAAAGGATTGCTGATAGTTTCTCAGTGTGAGGAGGAAATTTTTAACCGTTAATTCATTTACCAAAGTTCAGCGAAGGTCTTTTAGCTTTGATTATTTTCAGCGCTTGGGGATTGAGAATGCCGGTGTAGGGATTAGTCGTGTGAGGCCGATGTAAATACAAAGATGCTGCTTCATCATTTTTTCATTGTTTTTGCCCTGTGCAACAGCTTCTCAGTTCCATTTCCAAATTCCATACTCTTTTCTCTTAGCTCTATTCTATCGACAGAGATCTAAAGTTTTGCAACATGTACTTCTGACGTTCTACAAGTAAAGTTTAATTTAATGCACTTGCTATTTTTTCAATTTGGGTGGGAAGGAGCGATGGGATGCATTCATGGCAGAGTGGGGTGTCTCCCCGTTTGGTTTGAATTGCTTCCGGCAGTCTTCGACTCCTCCCATGTTTGGCCACCAAACAATTTAACGACAATTCGTAAGCATGCTAGTAAGGCCCCAAGCGATTTTCATTGACAATGCCTAGAATGCATGTCCACCTTCCTGATGCCCAATACACCATCAGTGGCTGCTTCACAAAAGATGTCCAGTGCCCTGCATGCAGTTTCTTTCTGCGGTGTGTTCCCCTTAGAAAACCTCTGCATAGCTTCTCCACCTTAATACAAGTTTCAAGTGGTAGGTCAGAAGATTTATTGGCAAAAGCCGGAAGCAAAAGCAAAGAGGACTGCGCTAGAGTTGCTCGTCCCGCTAGGGAGACAATGCTTTCCACCCAGATAGATTACTCTCACCCTTGTCAACGGAGAGTTTGCTTTTGTCTCTCAGTTGCTAAGGAAACATTTTTGGAACAAGAGATTCTCGTTTTTATACACACTCACCTTCTCTCCAGATCCTTCACAAAATTCCATGAGACAACTTTGGATCACTTGGCATCACTTCTGAAACTACCACACTAAAACAAAAAACAAAAAACAAGAGTACAGGATATGCTCATTTGGCAATTTCGGCTTCCCCTAAGTTTCCCATTCACATTCATGTATGTGCCTGCCAATGGGCCATTAATGCATGAAACATGAGATGATGCCACTGTTGGTCCTTTAAAAAATGTTGTACGGTGATCTTTCCTTTATATTTTCTCTTGTCGCTTGGTTTTGCTGATATTGGCAATCGGATTCCGAAGCTGGATGTCAAAGTACATGCCACGGCAGCTAGCGGTGGTCGCATGATGGTCCGACACTTGAATATGTCTTTTACACCTGAAGTTGAATCTGTTTTTCTTTTTCAATTTCGCTTCATTAGGGTTCTTGTTCAATTTTGTTTCCCTGGATTCATCTATTTCTTCTTCACTCGAGTCAATGTTTGTATGGGGAAAAAAAAAGGTTTTCAAGTTTTTAACTCATTGACAGCCGATGTCAGCAAGTTCTGTCAATGGGACGACTTAGGGAACCGGTGGAACATTCTAAGCACTACTAAACAAGAAAGGAAAGAATCGATTTTGATTATTGAGCAAACTGAAAGTATCAATGGTATTGTGCAGAGTGAGGGAGGAAGAACCGAACAATTGGGTATTTAGAACTATTTATATCTGGATTGCTCTTTATCATAAAGAGATGAGTGAGTGATTCAGCTCTCTTCTAGATACCATAAGGAGACAACATTGAACTTCCTGTTTGTTTGTCCTCGTTCTTTATAAGCACAAGTCTTCACTCAGATAAACAACAATTTCCCATCGGATAGCGTGACAATATTTCTGCGCCGACCACTCTTTCCTGTTTAGGGATTATATCGATGTTAGTAATTGAATATAAGTTAAATAAGTGATGTGAACAAGATAAAAAAGTTATAAAAAATAATCTCGTTTGCGCGTACCATTAAGTATGCAATTAGAGATATTGCGGGATCTTCAAGTTATACTTTAGGGGCATCTATTATTTAAATTTCAAGAAGATGTTATTTAAATGGTTGTTCTT
The DNA here is from genome assembly GCA_019926035.1 of Melaleuca alternifolia. Lineage (NCBI taxonomy): Eukaryota > Viridiplantae > Streptophyta > Magnoliopsida > Myrtales > Myrtaceae > Melaleuca > Melaleuca alternifolia. Next base: position 3,495,120 of record JAGKPW010000144.1, read on the forward strand.
TCGTTCACAATAATTGGTTAGATCTAAAATGGTATAACTTGTCTTGGCAATTGCTTTTGTTCTTTCGCAATTCATCCATGGGAAAACTCACTTGAATTCGGGTCTAGTTCCTTGTTGCACACTCCCTACATGACATGTACCCGAACGTCTTAGAAATTTTTGCATCGATGTTGATACTCTTATCTAGCAAATGTCATTTTGTGATGTTAAAAGCTCTTCTCCAGAAACTAAAAAAGTGGTCCTTATGTGATGGATATTTATGATTTAAAATACCATCTCAAGTGACCTTGAGATAGTCCTTTTTGTTGTTGTTATGGTTGATAAGCGAAGGACCATATAAAGAGATTAAATAAGAATGGAAATGTTTGTAACCCAATGAATACCCATAGTCATACTCATCCCAATGATACATACCCAAAATTAGGCAAAAGACATTACAAGTATTGTAATTTTTATATGGTGCTCACTTGAAGGTCATAATTTTTCAATCGATCACTTGAGTGTCATAACCTTCTTACGACGTTTCTTGAGTGCTACTACTTTTCAATCCATCAATTATGTCCCATTAATTTGGAAAAAAAAAACATTCACAACAGGTGCGGGAAATCTAAAGCATGATGCTTGCAGTGAACATTTTTTTTTATATAATGACATTCAAGCGACTAACTTAAAAGTTATAGCACTCATGGAAACGTTTCTAAAAGTCATGACACTTGAGATATCAATTAAAAAATTATTACATTCAAGCAAGCACCGCTGCGATTCCACTAGGATAGTTGATAGACACATGGATTTTTCTTCTTTTTGCTCTTCCTCTTCTGCACTTTATTCAAAAGAGCAAGAATTTTTTTATTTTAATGTTGTTTTTCTTATTTTTCCTCACTCTTCGTGACTTCAAGCTTTTGATGTAGTTAGACAAGGTGGAACACGCCGCATATGTACAGTTATCAGACGGACGAATTAGAGGTAATCTTTTACTCACATTACTGTAGAGTTGAAGAAGGTTCCTTTTTGCTTGCTTAAGTACTTATATTATTTTTAAAATGCTTTCCTTATTTTCCTTATCTTCATCGTTCATGTTCATATCCAGAAACTCATATGGCAATTTTCGAAAGTATAACATGAGTCCTAAATTCCCAAGCATATTGTATCCTCCTAAAGTCCCAGACTTGAGATTAAGTCCAACACCCTTTTTGACAATCTCACAAATCTCACGTGGGATTACCGATACAAGTTTTTTTTTTATAACGAAAGTATGATGGATTAAGTCTCTGTCCTAGTGGAACGCACCAGTACCCTTTCATTCAATCCATGTCATTCCCACTAGAAGATATGATTTTACTAGTATTTTAATTAACTACCATACTGTACCCAGTTTCCAACGTAAAAAATGCCAAGGATCATTGACCAGGCAATTACGGAAGCTGGTGATGGATTATACAAACATTTAGCAGAAATGATTTGCTAGTTTAAACCATTAATGGTGTGGAAAGCTTTTTTCTTAGAACAAGTTCAGACCTGCCGGCCACACAAAGAAGAAAATACAATTGTGTCGTTCGATAGGCGGCCGGTATTTATAAAACAAATTGTACTCTGTCCAAAACACCTGTAGACATTGGCGTCACACATACAAGGCCCAGGCAATTTCCGATATACTCCATAAAACGTTTCCATATTGTATCGCTGTCTTGCCACAAGAATTTTGAGAGATAAGAGAATCATATGTGAGAGCAACCACACTATTCCTCCAGAAGCATGACCCGACGAAGGAGATTCTGTGGTCCTTGGAAATATTTGTCGAACTACTTTAGGACAAAACCTTTGGTTGATGCTGCTCCGGCAGAAGTCAGACAAAATCATCTAGAACAACCGTCATCAATGCAAGTCCATGGAGAGGACCACTCTTTTAAGATTTTTACGACTGTGTTGGCACACATGTAGCAATCAGCATAGGAGAATCGACATTTTTGACTCATCTAAGTAATCAACCCCAACCAACAATGCCACATTATATCCCATCAAGTTCCAACAATGACTTCTCATGTTTCTATCATTCTCAACCAAAGAGACCACATCCATCGTATACTTTTCCGGGATATCTTAAAAGCATTCCAAGGACCCCACTTGGAGAAAAGAACATTGAAGAAATGAAGTCGAATCTCCTCATACAGCAAATGAGAAAGGACAAACATGAACCAAATAAAACCATAACATCCTCTCTTTCGTCGGATTGGTGACTAAAGCTTGTTGATCACGAGTAATACTGTTTGTTTTCATTATTAAGTTTGCTTAATTATTGTATGGCATCTGCACATGCTAGAGAAAGTTTGTATTTTGTTCTCTTATTTGCCTATTTAAGGTATCAATTTTATGCGTTTGAGGTAGAACGAGTTGTAGGAAACTCATCTCAATAAAAGCCGTGTGGTCAGTGTGTAATTCATAAGTGGCTAAACACTTCTTTATCCTCTCAAATGAAAATTTGTATCTTTGGAAGGAGAAATAACCTGTCACACTTGTCAAACTTAATACCAAATGAGATGTAGAGACAAATCTGTTTATTTAAATCAGACCAATTTCTAAGGTTAAGTGAAGATTTCAACTTCCCCCCCCCCCCCGATATTAGCTTTTGACTTTCACTTCTTTAGGTTCTGTACTCTCTTACACCCAAATATATAATACATGATGTCTCTTAACTCTAAACTATAAGAGTTTTTCTAACGTGGGCTTCTATTAATTGAAATTATAATTAATCGTATTACGGGCTTGATATGATAATGTTGGATATAAAGATTCTTAATCAGTCTAATATGTGCCTAGCTGGTGTGGGCCGAGTTGGGCCCAGCTCGTAATAAGAGGGTCTGCCTGGAAAACCTATTAATAGCGCTCAAGTCCCTCCTCTAACCCAAATGCACAAATACCTTGCATAAAGAGTGCATAAGGTTACAAGTCTCATTGAGCCAATGATACGGTGGGTCATAATCAAGAAAATCTTGAGCTAAGGATCGTAGTATTCCGCATCAAGAACAATGGATTCCAAATCAAGTAAGTAAAATCAACCCTCCTCGATTATCAGGTTCTAAATGCTAACTATGACGATCCTAGGCAAGCCGGTTCGCGGCCAACATGAACTTGTTTAGAAGACTTCACTTGTTGAAGCTAAACATCAAGTGATGGCTTTTGGCTTTCATTTGTTCAAGTAACACATTTGTACGAGGTTAGAGGTTTTGGATCGAAGAAAATTAGTTGTTGCCTTTTGTGCTTTTGTATCTGTGATAAGTTTGGTGGAGGTGAACAAAAACAAAAATCATGTCGATGATGATCTATCACACTTTGATGAACTGGATGACTTGTAAAGAGATGCTATTTCTTTCAAAGTTTATAAGCCCAAGCCTTATTGACTTCTTTGGACTTAAGTTAATACATAAAAATGATTAAGCCTTATCGATTGCTCAAGAAATGGAAGATGAAGTTGTCGTGCATGTTCAGTGCATTTTGTTGACGCCGAGCTCAACGCAGTTATGTGCTGGTTTTAAGAACCATGAGAGAAAATATTGGAACCTGCTCTCAAAAAATAAGCAGCCCTTAATCCAAGGCGTGCAAAGAGATACAAGTTCACACTTCAGTTTAATCTGGTAACTTCATATAATTACATACCAACAGGATAATATCTGGGAAAACAAGGAATTACTTGCAACACTGAGTTTGTTGTACAACATGATAAGTATACAATAGTCTTCTGCACTTAATTATAAGCACCATAAGAAGTAAAAAAAATGCGTAAAAAAACAATTGAACTTGAATAAGATGTTATATGAACCAATTTGATGGAGAAGAAGAAAGGGGGAAGAGGGAAATTATCATTTTACTGGAGTCATTGGCTTCAATCCTCATAAAACATTTCTATAGACACTAAATAAGTAAGCCATTATAATTATCGCAGAGGAACTTAGATAAATAATTTGATACAAGTTTTAGGAATTGACTCATATCTTTATTGGAAAAATAAGATCAGTTCAGTTTTTGAATTTCAACTGTCATCTCAAATGTAATTCCATCTATAAAAGAACTCCACTCTCTTTAAAATTATATGTGGTCCACTATCTTACCAACTTTCCTTTAGACAAATATATCTTCTTTCCCTTTCCTCAATATTGTATGAATATGGATGGATTATTTTCCCCATGTTGACCAAACTTTGCTCAATTTTATAGCTCAGTGTATTGTCCTTCCAAGTGTGAGTTGGGCTTTTCAATGTGCAACTCGGTGGCTGCATTCATGCTGTTCTTCCCTTTATTTGTTGCCTTAACTAATCAATTACTCACAAATATCTTCGAATTATGCCGATTGCCTGAAATTTGAATAAATGAAAAAAAAATTGAATTTACCTTAACTTGTTGCCCTATCTTATCATTTTCGGCTATTACATGATTACTGGGGTTTGGCGGAACCTTACTTGCTTCATGGGCTCAATCTATCTTATTAATTAAGGGTAGAACCATCAATGCAAAACCATCCTCCGTTGGTCTAATAAATATGCAAAAGCTCTTAATGACTATATGCAATTCAAATGATTTTTAAAAAAATCACTAATTACTAATGCAATTTATGACTAAATGAGTTGTCAAAATTTAGATGTCAACAATAGTGGTCATGATGAATATTGTTTTAAAGATTATGACACTTGAGCGATTGATTGAAAAGTTATGATATTCAAGTAAACATTTTTTAAGAAGTACGGACTCAAGTAACCGTTTGAAAAATTATGGCCCTTAAGTGGGCGTCGTATAAAAATGATCAATAATAAGGTACTATTCAATTGGGTTAGTTTATATGTCCGTGAAATCTTCCTCTTTTATGCTTTATTCAAAATGGCAAACTTTTCTTTATTTCTTTTAGAGCTAATACCATTCTAAACTAGTGTACTCATGCGATGTTTACCTAAAACTAATTATTGTATGAAAAACTCTTGAACTACTATATTCATGTTACATTTATCCTAAATGAATGATTATGTAAAAAAAAAAAAAATCAAACCGGTACATTGTCTCACATTCACCTCAAACTATTATACTTGTGCCAATTTACCCAAATTACTATTATACTTGTTACATTTTTCCTTCCAAGTGTAATTTTATAGTTCAGTGTAATTTTATAGTAATATAATGAAGCGTTATTATCGTGACACTCTCCAATTAAATCGTGAGCTATAGACAGACAAGCATGACAAGTTGTTCATCCTCTCAAGTATGAATTTAATTGGAGAGTGTCACGATAATAAGGCTTCATTATATTACTATAATGTCTACTTTTAGAAAATAAAAACCATCATTTTCATTTTTCCTAAGAAAATTCCTAAAGACGATTTGTTTTCATCGAAGTTAAGAAAATATATGCCATATGAAAATAAAACAAAGGAAAATACTGAATAATTATCTTATGGAAAAAATCTAGGCGCCATCATGACCAAAGCGTACTGAGCCACGATGTTCTTCAATATATAACGTGAGCCCATATGGCCTTTAATCAGGGGCCAAATCCCTATGTTATTTTAAGTCGTTCAAATTTGGCCACGCACCGTGGCCAACGAGTACGGTTTTTGTTTTTAACTATCTCACCGTGGCCAATAAATCAGACCCTGAGAGCTGGAGAACATCGTGAGCTATAGACAGACAAATCAAGAGGGAAAGTTAAAGCAGCGAGAGTGGAAACACCATGAGAGATGGAGTCCTATCAAAGTTTATTCATCCATTTTCCCTCCTCCTTTCATAGGTGAGAATCTTCTTTTACTTATGTTTTATTTTTTGTTCTCTAATCCATTCATCATCCTCCATGCGTGAAACCGAAATTTGAAGCCAAGTATGCTAGCTTGCGTTACCTAATCAGGTTTTGCAAATTTCTTATCTTGGTTTATCTGTTTAATTTGCTCGGCCATGATGGTTTATCTGTTTAATTTACAATTTTCTCATTATTCTTTATTTTTTATTCAGAAAATGGACTTTGAACCGTTCAGAGAAACCTGGTTTAACTCGCTGACCCGGACCTATTGGTCTAGGTAGTTATGTCACAAAAAGACTAGGCTTAAGGCCCAATTCAATTAGAAAGGGGCTTATAGAAGAATGGGTCAATTTATTATTATTATTATTATTATTATTATTATTATTATAAAGAACCCATAAATAAAATCTTCTCAAGAAATGCCCAAAACTAAAATTGGCTCAATCCGGTTATCAAGCACCAATTCGGCCCTCCAGCTCATGTGATAAACTTGGCCATATTTACCCAATCCTATTGATTTTCATCATTCGAATTTTTCTTATTATTTTTTAATACTTTTATTTAATATTTCCTTTTTTTTACTATAGATTGTCTTCTTCCTAAGCTCTTCAATGAAACCTCTTGCTGACTAAAATTCACCAACTCAACGACGACCTTCTACCCAACGCTTGATGGTTGCCAAGGTCAGCAGCCACCAACGACAGCCTTCCAACCTCACGGACTGGCCATTAACCCGACCATCAGAGGACTTTTCTCTGGTGAAGAATTTCGGCGGCCAAGCAAACCATCACCAAACAATTCAACAAAAGGGTTTTCTAATCAAAACAAGCATATCAATAAATATAGAGTTGAGGTTATTAGGAAACTAACTAAAACGACATCAAACCGCGGGCTTGCGGTGAAGTTTTCGGTGACAATAACCATGGCCAACTCGGGCAAGGATTCATGCCACATAAATCAAGGAAATCATGGAGAAAGCAGCAGATCAGATGCAATTTTAGAATCTGAAAACAAACAAAGACATAAAAGCCGAATTCAAAGCATTGATTTCAAAGATTCAAGTTCGGTTACTCATTCAACATTTTATCAAACTATTAATGTGCGGCTTTAAAAAACGAGATTTGAACTTGATTTCCATGCAATTCTTTGCCTAAACGTGATATTTAGAGCTCTAAATCAACACTAGTCACTTTTCGATAGTCCTGGTTTCACTTGATTCGGCCAGAAAAGCATTGGTTCAATGAGCGTTATTCGGCTACGTGCGAGGGAAGTTTACCTGGTTTAGATCGGCAAGTGGAGGTCACCGAGAAATCAGCTCAATGTTTCCCTCTTTATTTTATTATCTTTCTTCCCTCCCACTCTCCTAATTTTGTTTTACTTTTTTTTTTCTTCAGTCTCAGTTTCTATTTTATGCTCCTCTTTCTGAATGCTTCCCCCGAAAACTTGTTTCTTCCTCTCTTTTTTCTGTCTCTTTCCTTTCTCTCCTCCTTTTTTTCAATTTGGTTATCCTCTTTTGTTTACACTTTCCTCTTCCTCTTTTGTCTTGTGTTCATCTTTTCTGGAAAGACAGGATCCCTTGACTTCGTGTGTGTGGGTCAAGTAGGCTGCGAGCAGGCAAGGTTGAACCGGGCAAAATGTTATATGTTTCATTATTTTTAATATTATATTATATTTCAATAATTTATTTATTTATTTATATATTCAGATCAACTGATTTTGAGGTGTCAACAATGCTTTCATCTATTTCTTGAGTTTTGAGCTCACGCATGACTCAATCCTTAAAATGCAGGTCAGATTGCTTTCATTGATTAATTGCGGCATTTGTTTACTATGGTTTGTTTGACTTTGTAGAGTCCACCTTCAAATTTATGAGCCCAGTCATACTTCCATATATAGACAACACACTTTAATCACCATTGAAATCATAAGACAATTGATACACTTAGGATTGGCAAATGGCTAGCTACACGGAAACAGACTGTTGATCAAAATCCACAGTTATACTGTGATCGACATCGTATTTTAGCATTTCGAAATCATGTACATTTAGGGTATTTTTCGTTACTCTAGTGGAATTTTCGTAATAATTAGGTTTCCTATTATTCGCTCGATTTCATTTTCCTGAATGACACAATAACGTTTCCTGTTCTAATCAAGTTTACTATTATAATTAGGTTTTATATTATAACTAGAGTTGGCAAAATGGATCAAAGACCCATATTTAACCCATATTTGACAATGTGAGTCATAAATGAGTTAGTTTAAAAGGTTAAATAGATCTTAAATGGGTCACTTAATAACTTAATGGGTTTTAAATAGGTTTTAAATGGGTTACCTAATTAATTTTAAGTGCTATTAACAAATCAATTTAAATGTTATTAATAAGTCATTTTTAGACTATAAAAATTTTGATATTTTAATTATTTAATTTTTAAAAATAAAAATTTGACTATTTTTATTTTCTTTTTTCTTTTTTTTTCTTTCCCTATTTTCCTTCTTTCTAAGTTGGTCGCCAGCCAAGAGGTGAGGGATGAACTCACTAACTCTGGCGACTGGAAGAGGAAGAAGCAAAAAAATTAAAATTAAAAAAATTAAAATTAAAAAATTAAAATTTTGAAATTTGAATTTTTTTTTAAATTAATTAGAAAACTTATCAAATAAATTGTATTGTATAAATTATTTTAAAAATACATTTTAAAAAAATGATGAAGCAAATTTGGACTTGGTTAAATATGGAATTGTTTGAACCATACGGGTTGGGTCGGGTATTATATGAAAATAGGTCAAAATAGGTTAAATGTGTTAATATGGGTCGGACAATTTTTGACCTGACCCAAACCTGATCGACCCACCATTTGACACCCCTAATTATAACGTTTTCGATTGTAATCAAATTTCTCATTTTAATACCAAATAAAAGGGTGCTTTTGGATTTCGAACATACTGACTTTTTGATACTTTAATTTTAATGATTACACTTGAGATAACAATTTATTTCTCTATCAATTTTTAATTCATGTTTAGCCAATTCTCTATTGCATTTCGACATCAATAACTAAGATGCCATAAACATAGTGAAATTGATTTAATTTTGAACCATACTAATTAGTACACACAAGAAGGATTGATCTGTTGTAAAAGTAAGTGGCGACAGCGATCTTTGGAATCAACTCAGAAAATATAGAGCGAGAGGAGAGATAGAGAGACGCGCAAGAGAGAGATACACAAGATAAGTAGAGAGCAAAATGTTAACTCTAATTCTTATTCATCTTCAACAAAACCCCTATTTATAGGCTAGAGGGTACATGAATAATATAGGTACATCATACATGATGGGAACTATTAATGAAGAAGACGATCATGTACATTAAGAGAGGGAATGTACATACTACGTTCATGTATACCATTAATGAAGATGATGATCATGTACATTGCGAAAGGATATGTACATAACTATTCATTGAATGGTAAATGTGATACATCCATACAATGTATTTATAACACTCCCCCTTGGATGTACACCTTAGATTGCCTCATTAAAAACCTTCCCAAAAAAAACCTAGTAGGACAAAAACTTGACGAAGGGAAAAAGAGTACAGTCATCAGTCTTCCAGGCTTCATTCTTTGAGAATGATTAATTCGCTCCCCCTGATTAAATTAGTCATCCAAGCCAACGCATTTATATTACATATATATATATATTCCAAATGTGGAAATAAATAGGGATTTAGTGAACAAATCTGCAGAATTGTCACTAGAATGAATTTGATGGATATATATTTCTTTATTTTCATAGATGAAATATGATTAGTTTTGTCACTTTTGACAAATCCATCATGCATTTGTGCAATGCAAGCTACGTTATCCTCAGAAAGTAAAGTTGGAGCATTATTATTTGAGGATAAGCCACGTGAATCTTAAATGTGGTGTAATAGAACTCATTCTGGGAGATGTTCGATCTGCAAGATGAGACAATGCTTGGTTGGACTTAAATCTTTCATCTCAAATTCCTTTTTTAGTCAGGAACGAGTTTTTTCAAGTTCTTTTGGTGTTCAAATTATATTCAGATCATTACCACAAATGAATATAATGGCGAAGCCATTCGATGACCTTTTTATAAATACACAAGAACATGTTACATTAGTTTAGATATCCTTGCTTCAAGAGGTAATCACTTAATTGGTTGTACTTCAAGTAACCAAATTATTTGAGACCATATAATGATCTTTGCAACTTAATACTGTACATGTTGCGATTTTCATTCTTTCCTGTATGGGGAATTGGAAATCCTTCGGGGATTTTCATATGCATATCTAGATTCATATTTACTGCCATATTTATCAAATAACAAAATGTAATACTATCTATTACATGAGAATATATAGCATCAAAATATATGCCGGGTCTCTGTGAAAAACCCTTGGGCAACTAGTCTCACTTTATATTTTACTACTTTATCTTTATATCTAATAGGGATAACATTTTTGGGTGTTCGGACAATAGGTCCAAAAACACAACGATAATTAAGCGAGTCTAATTTTGCCTTAATTTGCCTCCTTCCACTTATTCCAATTCAAATGCTTTTTGCCTTCAATAACAGATTTTATTTTTTTGATCCAAATTATCTTTTGAGATAGTGCGCGCTATGGAGAAGGCAAATAATTCATTGACGATAATTGTATTTTTATCATATCTTTCTCATGTATTTATATAATTAACATCAATCAAATCCTCTTCGTTTCTCAAATCAATGGGATTTTGCTGTTTCGTAGTCCTAAGATTGTTATATGGGGCAGTTTACTAATTTCACCGGAATTAATCTCTGCAGGAGATCCATAGGATTACTAACTACTTTTTCTTTTCGGCGGATTTATATCTTGAGCTCTTGTGGGACGTCCACGCTTCCGATGTTGACAAAGCTCATCAGACATATTTGGTCCTAAGGGGATCTTCACTCTAGTTGGTGCATTTTCTGCAGGAATATGTGACTTAGTTACTCTTTTATGATCAATAAATACATCTGGCAGTGTATTTGCTAAAAATTGCAAGTTAATTAGCTTATAAACTTCTTGTACATAGATCATGATAATTCAATTGATCTTCCTTCTAGGAAAGCTTCAGGCTTTCTCCCCCTAATGCCGGGAAATGTGCCTCAGCGAATCGAGCAGTAAACAAATCAAATGTCTAAGGCTCTTATTTTGGAACGCTATAAAGGTGGTATAAGAATACAGCACAACCAAATATTTGCAAATGGGAAACATTAAGTTCATATCCACGCACAAATTGAATCGATAAGTATTCATGATATGCAGTGGGTTGAATACTAATCAGTATTGCAGCGTGCAATAACGCATGTCTCCATAAGTTAAAGGGTAATTCAACCCTCAACAAAAACGGCCCAGCAATCATTTTGAGACGTTTAAAGATTATGCTAAACCATTCTTTGTATGACTATATGGCACCAAATGTTCCACGTTTATCCCAATGGCCATACAATAGACGTAAACTCACCAGCGTTATCTGACCGGATCTTCTGGATTGATTAATCAAGAAATTGTGCACGTAATTTAAATCGCTAAGTGAGTTATCAATCAAGATCATGAAGTACTTGAAAAGACCACATGTAAGGTGAATAGACCCACATTTATCTCCTTGAATTCTATGCAAAATATAGGAGATTCTACCCTTACTTTAGTAAGAAATGGGCATATAATTAATTTACTCTTAGCACATGCATCGCATACGTAATTAATGAATGCCCAACTAAATGTGTTGGTATTCGGCGCATTATATTTGACCCTGGGTGACTCAAACGATCATGCCATAATTGAAAAACCTTCTGGTTTTGTGAACTTCAGATTCAACGCAACATGTTAATTACTTACATGTATGTATGTATAATACAACCCTGAGGAGAACGACAATAGCTTTTAAACCATGGGAAAAATAAAGCATGAAAATTTATGTGCCCATTGGTAGTACTACCAAGCTCTTCTGGAGCTTGCAATTATATCACTATTGCTTGAAATAGTGATAATGTTCCCTTCATAGATTCCTCTACCAGAGGATAGTGTGTGTAGTACCACTGTCTATGAGACAAAAAAATACCATCATTATCCTCAAGATGATTTTTTATCATTATTGAATACTAGTAAATATGATAATATTAAACGTCTCTATTATTTAGAATCAAGATAATACATGTACATATTGCTTAAAATAAATCATCAAAATGATCTATATCAAGAGATATATTATTAAGAGATGATTATTCATTCTTTATTGAGGGCTTGATTGCAACATTTGTTTCTAGTTTTCTTTCGTCTTGTTCTCTTTGATAGACGTCAACCAGGTGCTTTGGAGTGCGGCAAGTCCAATACCAATGGCCTATAGAACCATATCTATGACAAACATTCGCACAAACCTAGTTCAGTACTTTTTGACCATCATTGCTTTGTGGACCACGCGTAGATCCTTGTAAACCTCTACCTCGGTTCTTATAAGGCCGATTTTTCAAGTTACGCCCTCTGCCCTTCCAACGCCCGTGACTTTTGTTTTGATGACATACTACATATGCTTCAGGCATAGAGGCAAATCCAGTAGGTTGAGAAATATGATTTTGCATCAATAATTGATTGTGTTTTTCAGCAACAAATAATACAGAAATTAACTCTGAATGCTTAGAGTAATTCTTTGCCCTGTACTACTATTAGAGTACAAGGTTACTAGCATGAAAAGTTGATAATTTTTTTTCCAGCATTTCAATATCTGTGATCTACTAGCCACAGAGTCTTAATTGTGATACAATACGATGGAGAGCATAATTGTATTTAGCTACGGATTTGAAATCTTGAAAGCGTAAATTGATCAATTCAAATTTGACATAAGGAATGATCACTTCTTGTAAAACGATCCTTCAGGGATTGCCATACAATTGTAGGGTCCTCCTCAGTCGGATACTCAGCCTTTAGATCTTCATGTAAGTGGTGACGAATGAAGATAAGAGCCTTAGTCTTCTGGGCTGAAGAACAATTAGATTTTGAGAGTATAATTTGACTGAGATTTAATGATGTTAAGTGTATCTTGACATTAAAAGCCCATGTTAGATAATTACTTTTGATAATATCTAATGTTGTAAAGTCTCTCTTGGTAATGTTTGACATATTTCAAAAGAAGTTGCAGATATATGGAGAGATAAACAGTATATTGAGTGATCTATAAGATTCTAATCGGTTCGTGCTGATAACATGTTGTAAAAGTAAGTGGGGAAGATGATCTTTGGAATTAACTTAGAAAATATAGAGCGAGGGGAGAGATAGAGAGATGCGCAAGAGAGAGATGCACAAGAAAAGTAGAGGGCAAAATGTTAACTCTAATTCTTATTGATCTTCAACAAAATCCCTATTTATAAGCTAGAAGGTATATGAATAACATAGGTACATTATACATGAATGCATACATTCATGTAAACTATTAATGAATAAGACGACCATGCACATTGTGAGAGGGAATGTACATACTATGTTCATGTATACATTAATGAAGATGATGATCATGTATATTGCGAGAGGGCATGTACATAACTATTCATTATATGGTAAATGTGATACATCCACACAATGTATTTACAACATGTTTGTGTTTTTCTTCTTTTTTTCCATTTTTTGAGTGCATTTATTGTCTGTTGTTAAGCAAATGGTCCTACAATTAATGTAGCTATTAATTAAGTGCGATCCACCTATGCTGTTGGCGAAATTACAACTAATAAACAAGAAGCTATTGAAGTATATAGGCTTATTGAGAAGGTATGAAATCATTCAATTAGTCTTGGTATGAAATCATTCGATTATTCTTTAATCTTCAGAGTAAAATCACACAATGTATACTATAGATTTTAATTAAAATTACCCACAATAAATGTCTTATTTATTTACTGAAAAGCATGGTCTTCATACTGACTGCATTTTATCTTTTTTATTGAAAAAGAAGCCATAATTTTGTACGAAATATTTAGTTTATCTTTGGGGGTCACATGTTTCATTCTGGCAAGTTACTTGTTAGGAAATGCTAATAGTATGATTCTAAAGTGAAGCATCCTTGTTTATGCTTCCTAGGGGTGATCGGTTCTCGGGCGGTTCTCGGGCGGTTCCCGGTTCCTAGGAGAATCGGGAACCGGACCGGTGGAACCGGTTCCATGTTATTTAGAACCAGGAACCGAACCAGAGGAGACTGGGCGGTCCGAGTCGGTTCCCGCCCGGTCCGGTCTGGTTCCCGGGTAGGTAATTAATCTTTTTTCGTTTGAGACTTTCGGATAGGAGAAGACGCCTGGGACGGCGTCAGGAGGTGGCAACGGTGGCGCCGACGTCGGACAGCAAAAACAGCAACTGGGACGACTTGAAGCAGGCTAAGGGATGTCGTCGGCGAGGCGAGGTAAGGCGTGGCCAGGGCTCAAGTAGAAACGATGCCAGAGAATAGCGTCGCGTGGCGCGAGGACGGCGTGACGCAGTTGGGTGTGGCGTCGGTGGAGCACAGGAGCTCGGCGAGACAGCGGCACAATGAAGACAAACCAGGTGTAGTGAACATGAGTGGCGATAGAGGTTCGGGCAGGACCAAAACAGGTTAAAGCGATAAGGGAAGAAGTCGCGTCGCGTTGGGTGGTCGGCCAGGGAAGCTTCGGTGACGAGGCAGTAGCAGGCTTGGAAATCTGGAGTTCGCGAGGGAGAAGATGCAGCAAGAAGAAAATTGAGGGAGTCGGCGAAGAAGTTGCGAGGAAGAAGATGATGCCCACGCTAAAGGTATAGAGGAGAGAGATTGTCAGGGGCTCATTAGCTTCGGTGTGTAGAGAATAGAATAGGTGAGAGAGAGGTGGAGAAAGTCAAAGAAGAGGGAAAGCTAGCGTGAAAAGGGCGAAAACAGTGTGGCAGAGGAGAGTAGGTGAGAGAGAAGTGGAGAAAGTCAAAGAAGAAGGAAAAGGTGGCGTGAAAAGGGGGAAAGGAGAGTTAAAAAGTAAATATAATCATAATATATATAATTTTTTTAATAGACTTATTTCGGTCCGGTCCGGGTGGGCGGTTCCACCCCGGAACCGGGAACCGGACCATTCCTCCCGAGAACCGCTCGGAACCGACCGGTCCAGGCGGTTCCTGGGCGGGCGGATTATAATGCTCACCCCTAATGCTTCTGGAGCTGATGTGATTTGGTCAGATTAAGATAGTGCTAAGATCACCCAATCTAACTTATGCGACATTTATATTTTCGCATTATGCTGTAGCGGGCTGTGGCAAAGAACTTGTACTCATGAGAAGTGCTTATGCCTCAAATGCAACATCAAGTAGCAAACGTGGGACTATAAAACCTCAAATTGCCAAAACATGTCGTTCATTCATCTGATCTTCACTTAGAAAAAAGAAAAAAGAAAAAAGAGAGAGACTCTATCAACGAATGTTCTGGGAACACTTTTTGTTATACTCAAAGCATTGAATGTGCTCTATTTATGCACAGCAAATATTATGAAAATTAAATCATTCTAAATATTTACTTAAAAGTGCTTGGAGGGCATTCATTAACGAGACCTACGAAAAAGGATATTTAATATCCTAAACTGGAAATGTGCAAAAGAGATTGGAAATAAACAGTTAGCCAGACCAACTATCAAACTCCATCCCACCCTTTGATTTCTTTCCTTCAAACAAATTTCAGAGTCCTCCTCCCTTCCTTCCCTCCATGTTTGATAGTTTTACTCTTTAATCTACCGAATAGATAGAGCATCTTCTTTAGACATACAGAACGAACCGGGAGTTTTCTATTCTTGAGGACTTTTTCTCTCGACTTTATTCAATAAATACGGTTTATATTGCATTAATGACTATTGGCCATGTGGAGGAATGACACCCTCCATATGAGACAGCATTCACATTATACACGATCCTCGTTTTCCTTGTAAGGAAGTTTCAAAGGGAGCAAATGTCCATCATGACAACCATTCCAGAGCTACGTTACCTTATCGCAATTTTCCTTATTTCAAATATTTCAACACCACCTTCTATATGAGCAAAACTTGACATCATCCACTTCTCAACTTTCATTGTAAGAAAGGTTCAAAGAGAGCAAAGACCCATCATCGTAACTCTTCCCCGGCTGCATTTCATTTTTTAATTTTGGCAAAGACTCCCTCTATATGAGCACACCTTGACGTTGAACCGACTTCATTCACATTGTCCATTTTCTCTTTTCCTGTGAGGAAGGTTTGAAGAGAGCAAAGACTCATCATGGGAACGTTTCCAAAGCTGCATTTCCTTCTCCCAATTTTGACAATGCTCTTCTTTTCCATGGCCCAACTCAAGCCTCTGGTTGCAGGACAACTCTCCACCAATTCCCGGTGGATCGTCAACAGCGCTGGGAGACGGGTAAAGCTCTCGTGTGTGAACTGGCCAGCGCACCTTCAGCCGCTGCTGGCCGAGGGGCTGAGCAAGCAATCAGTCGACACGATCGCCAAGAAGATTAGAGAAATGGGGTTCCGCTGCGTGAGGCTCACATGGGCCCTCGAATTGCCTATGAATGAGACACTCGCTTCCCTTACCGTGACCCAATCATTCCAGAACCTCGGATTGTCGGAAGCTCTTGCTGGCATAAAGTCCAACAACCCTTCCCTTACTAATCTTACTGTAATGGAAGCCTACAAGGTAGCATTAGCTTTTTGTCTCTTGTAATATAAGGATCAAGGCATTGCTCAATTTGCGTCCTATTGATATAAAATTTTTAATATGATCGAAGATGTGTAATAGTTGCTAGAGCTTTTTAGGTCTCATCATCAGGAAATCAATGGCACTAGGATTCAGGGAAGAAATTGTCGAAATTTTATCATGCTACTAATAATTAGATTCATTAGTTGCCATCATGTATTAATGTATGTCCTTTTTGGAAATCTCTTGTTTCAGAGCGTGATAAGAAGCCTTAAAAAAAACAGAGTGATGGTGATACTGGACAATCATATAACCACGCCAGGATGGTGCTGCGGTTCAGACGACGGCAATGGCTTTTTCGGTGATATGTACTTTGACCCACAAGTTTGGATGCAAGGTTTGCAAAAGATGGCGACAATGGCTACCGGTTTTACCAACGTGATTGGCATGAGCTTGAGGAACGAGCTTCGGGGACCTAGACAGAATGTGGATGATTGGTACAAGTATGTTGCATCACTCTTAATTATATGTTCAGACGATAAGCGATTTTTGTAGAAACCTGTATGATTGGCATTGGTTGGAAAGAAGTCAATGTGCTCATAAGAACGTACAATAACAACTGCTAACTGCATCAGTTTTGACTAAATGGGGTGCTGTGTATAGGTTTATGCAAGAAGGTGCTGAAACTGTGCACGCAGCAAACCCTCACGTCCTAGTCATCCTCTCCGGCCTCAGTTTCGACAATGACCTTTCCTTTCTCCATAACAGACCGGTTAACCTCTCTTTTACGAAGAAACTGGTGTTCGAGATGCACTGGTATGGGTTCTCCAACGGTAACGCATGGCAATCCGGAAATCCGAATGATGTGTGCGGATCAGTGTCAAACGACGTAATGAGCCGCTCCGTCTTTTTGCTGGAACAAGGCTATCCTTTGTTTGTGAGCGAGTTCGGTGCCGACGAAAGAGGAACCAATGTGAATGATAATAGGTACTTGAGTTGCTTCATGGCCAGGGCCGCTGAATTTGACTGGGACTTTGCATTGTGGACCCTTCAAGGGAGTTACTACTTGAGGGAAGGAGTCGTAGGGATGGAGGAGTACTACGGATTGTTAAACTATGATTGGTCCGGCGTTCGAAACTCGAGCTACCTTCAGAGAATATCAGCCCTTCAATTACCCTTCCAAGGTATAAAAGTTTTCAACTACCAAGTAATTATATACATAAGCGGAGTCCGACAAATTGAGTCACAACTTAATCAAGAAATCCTTTGGAAATTTGTCATATTCGTTGACTGCGATTGCTTCAATGCATGCTGGAACTCACTACAAGCCATCAATTTCTAGGGAAAATTATCCAAAAAGTACTAAACATGTTGCATTTTTGCCAATTTAGTCATAAATCTTTAAGTTTTGTCAATTCATTCATAAATCTTTTAAAACCTTACCAATTCAGTCTAATCCGTAAATTTGTCTCAGACACATAAGCATTTTCCGTATATCCACGTAAGCATTTTCTAAGATAAATTTTTTGAAATAATTGAATTGGCAATATTTTAAAAGGTTTAAGACTGAATTGACAAAATTTAAAGATTTAGGACTGAATTGACAAACGTGCAATAAGTATAAGACTATTTGTAATATTGGCTTGGTGCTTGCCGGCATGAATCTCATGTTGACTATCTCTATTAACTATTCTATATCGAAAAGGGCATCACATTTTCACTAGTGCCAGATTGAAAAGCTCACCATAATATTAACAATATTTATGAACAAAAAATAATAGAACTAATGTTGACGACGTCGTGTTTCCACTGACGATTGTCCCAATTGTTTAACGTCATATATATATATATATATATATATATATATATATATATATATTTTTTTTTTTCTCGGGCTTCAAATTTCTAATCTTCTTCTGTTGCAGGACCACGAGGGCAACAAAAACCTACTCACCAGGTCATATTCCACCCCTTGACTGGCCTATGCATATTGACGCAATCACCGTCGTCGCCGCTCGTGTTGGGTTCATGCACACAAGCGGGGACGTGGAGTCACACCCCGCACAACGCCTTGTGGCTCGTGGGGACGCATCTGTTCTTGCATGTCGTCGACATCGGCAAGCCGGTGAGCTTGGAATCAGGCCAGACAGACCCCAGCGCGAAGTGGGAGATGATATCGGCCTCCCAGATGCACCTGTCGTCCATAACCAAAGGTGGAAGCACCGTTTGCTTGGACGTGGACGCTAGCAACACCGTGGTGGCCGAGGCCTGCAAGTGCTTAAGCAGTGACAGCTCTTGCGATCCGGCGAGCCAGTGGTTCAAGCTGGTTGACAGAACCGGGCGCTGAAAAGTTAAAAAAATTCCAAATTTGGTTAAATATCACCGTGCAAAAAGAATAAAATTTTGTTGGTTTTCTTTTCTTTTTATTCTACCGTGTGATCTATGCGGTGCCACATTGAACATTTTTAAAGAATATGCTGGTTGCTGGGAGTTAGTGATTGATGTTGTCCTAATCTGAATTAAACATATGGAGTTTTTCCCCATGCTTGTCGGAGACTTAGTTTGTCCTCTTTAGCATCGCATCTTCTTCGATTTGACTCGATACCAAGGGAGATTCCCAGATATATAGTAGTTTAGACCAGTAGTTGCACTGAGACTACGTCGACACTCCTGTAGTATGGATCCAAGGAGCCGCCAGGTCGTAAGACAACGAGGAGGGTCTTAATAAGTTATGCGCAATGAAAGCGCGGCAAGAACGCCGTACCTTCATTTTCTAGGAGGTAACACAAGTTTATACAGTAAGTTATGAGCAACTAAATGCATTTGGACTCCATTTATTTCACAAAAAATGGATCGGTTGAAAAATATTTTCCTAAAAAGGGTGACTTGTATCGCTTGAAAGAATAAGTTAATGGAAGATACTTTTATTATTGACAACAATTTATGCCTAATTAATTCCATGAATAATGATAATATTTCTTATTCATTCATTTTTATAAGCGATGCAAGCAATAATTTTTAGAAAAATATTTTTTGAATCACTTAATATTTGGCGACACAAATGGAGCCACGATGAAATTCTATGCTTCCATCTGTAACCTTTGCACTTTTTTCCATCAAGTCCTTGAAGCTTTAATTTACATAAACGAATCCTTGAGCTTAAGTAAATTTTCTCATCATGTTTTTGGGGCATCAATAAACCCAATTTGTCTGAATTGGTGTGGCCGTTGGACAATGTTAGAGGATAACAGAGAAAAAAAAAATTCCGCGATGGCTTGTCGATGCAAGGAGGCAAAGTTTTTCCCGATTGCTTGTCCACGGGGGGAGCTCGTCCATGAAGTCAAAAGGTTTCTCCACATCATAATTCCGATGATTCAACAGCCATGTCAACTCCAACAAACAAGAATTGGTACGATGAATTTATTACGTAAATTTATACAAAGGGAACTCATTTAGAAAATTTATACAAGTTTAAGGATTGATCTGAACAAATAAAACCTTCCGGAGCTTTTTCGGAAAAAAATTACGTAAGTGTTCGGGGAAAAGGTGCATCAACCAACTCTTCCGAAGTTGAGATGATCTAAATCTATGGTCAAAAGCCCGCTGCTAGACAAAACCAAAAGATAAAGTTAATTAAGCATTCTTTGTTTAATTAAGAACGTGCTTGCATGTTTTGATGATTTAATCATGCCTACAACCCTACAATTAGGTCTTAATAGTGCATTCAATCATTTTCTATATGTAGAGATTATGGCCAGAAAAATATATATCAAGATCAGATGAATACTACCTATAAGTGATGCTGAAATTCATAAATTTATGTCAGGTGGCACTCGAGCTATTATATAATCAATGAAACTTGACCATACAATATTATCAATATGTTCAAGCATAATGATATTCCACCTTTGTAAAGCTCCTTCCCATTAGGTTTATTTCTCAGTCGATCTTTTGGCATCAACGTATAACTTTGATTAAAATTAAACACTTAGAACTTTGAGCAACACACGCACATAAAAATTAATTTTTTTGTTGACATTGTTGAAATTTTCTTTGCCCTTTTCTTTTAGGTTTTTACCGAAGGTCAACAGATAATTGTACTTCCTCGACCAATTAGAATGCCGAGAATCTGAGGAACAAGTCATAGAGAAAAGTCTAAACTTCTAGGGAGAATCTGAATATTAGTGGAGAGATACTTCCTGGAGCAATGGAAAAGGCTATCGCATAATTTAATTAGTAACGGCAGATTAAATAAGCATTTAGTTATAAAAGTAAATTGTGATCTTTGAAATCAACTTAGAAATATAAAACCTACTTGAAGTATAAAATGAGAGAAAAGGGAGAAACAAGAGATAAGAGAGAAGTGATGAGCAAATGTTCACTTTCCATTTCTATTTTCAACAAAGCCTTTATTTATAGTATAAGTACATTATACATGAATGTATATGTTCATGTCTACTATTAATGGAGGAGGTGATCATGTATATTGCAAGATAGAATGTATAAAACTATTCATGGAATGGTGAAAAGCGATACATCCACATCATACAATGTATTTACAACACTTCCTCTTGAATGTATACCTTTTATTATATGCTATTTAGGCTACCTCATTAAAAATCGTGCCAAGAATAATCCAGTGGGACAAAAACTTGGTGAAGTGAAAAAGAGTACAATCATAAATCTTATGGGCTCTATCAGTTAAGAATGATTAATTCGCTTCCCCCTGATTGAAGTAGTTGTCCAAGCTAACACATTCATATTCTATATACAAAATTTTCCAATGTGGAAGTATGTAGGGATTTAGTGAACAAACCTGCAAGATTGTCACTTGAACAAATTTGATGGATATCTATTTCACATTTTTCTTGGAATTCCTGCAAATAAAATAACTTATCGCCGAGGTCGAGGGTTCGAAACCCACAGTTATTAGAGTCTTAAGTGAGGGGTCATGGTGTGGGGTCATGTGTTAGTCTCCCCCGAGGTATAGGGGCCCAGCCCTTTGGTGCCATCCGGACACATGGGGCACGTGATGGAGTCATCGGTTACCAAAAAAATAACTTAAATTAAACATGTTTAATTCTGTCAATTTTAACAAATCCATCACACGTCTGTGTAATGCAAGCTGCATTATTCTCAAAAAGTAAAGTGGTGACATTATGAATCGAGGATAAGCCACAAGTATCTTGAATGTGGTATATCAAAGTTTTTAACTAAACATATTGTTTGGCAATTTCAAATAGTGCAATAATCTCAAAATGATTTGAAAAAGTAGAAACCACACTTTGTTTTACTGACTTTCATGAAATAATCGTGCCTCGACAGAGAAATAAATAATCAGTTTGTGACTTATCATCATGAGGATCAAACATATAACAACATCTAAATATCCCATAAATGTTAAATCTCTATTTCTTGGTAAAACAAACGAAGATAAACTCCTTGGAGGTAACATAGGATATGTTTAACACCATTCCAGTATATTCGAGTTGGATTGGCATTGTGTCTAGCTAGAATATTTACTACAAATGCAATATCAAGCCTGGTGTGCTTTGCAAGATATAATAGTGCTTTTATGGCTCTAAGATAAGGAACTTCAGGTCTTGACCAATCCTCGTATTGCTCTTTAGGTCTAAGTGCATTTTTATCCACTTCAAGTGAACAAATTACTATTGGTGTGCTAAAATAATGAGATTTATCTCTATAAAATGTCTTTTTTTTTTAACGACCTTTTATCTATATAAAATGTCTCTAATATCATTTTTGTATAATTAGGCTAGTGCAATAAAACTATTTTTGAGAAGTGCTTGATCTGCAGCTCGAGACAATGCTTGGTTTAATCGAAGTCTTTCATCTCAAACTCCTTGTTTAGGCAGGAACGAGCTTCTTCAAGTTCTTTTGGAGTTTCAATTATAATTCGGCTAATCAACATGTATGGATATAATGATAAAACCATTTGGCGATTTTTTTTATGAACACATAATGACAAATTACATTGTTTAGTTATCCATGCTTTAGGAGGTAATCACTTAACCGATTGTACCACATGTGATCAAATTATTTGAGACCATGTAATAATCTTTGCAATTTAATATTATACATGTTGTGATTTCACTCTTTCTCATTTGGGGAATGGGAAGTCCTTCAAGGACTTTCATACATACATAAATTTATATATATATATATATGTATATGTCAGCATCAAGTGATCCATATAAGTATGTAGTCACAACATCCATTAAAAGCATATCCAAATTCATACTTACTATCATACCGATCAAATAACGGAACGTAAAACTATCCATTATGGGAGAATAAGTGACATCAAAGTCTATGTTGGGTATCTGCGAAAATCCTTGGGCGACTAGTCCCGTTTTATATCTTACCAGCTCATTTTTTTCTTTGTATTTTATTACAAACACCCATTTATATCCAATAGGGATAATATCTTTGAGTGTTCGGACAATAGGTCCAAAAACACAACTTTTATTAAGCGAGTCTAGTTCCGTAGTAATTGCTTCCTTCCATTTTTTCCAATCTAAATGCTACTAGCATTCAATAATAAATTTTGGTTCTGGATCCATATTATCTTTTGAGACAATAAGCGTTATTGAGAAGGCAAATGAGTCATCAACAAAAGTGCTAATTCTATCATATCTTACCCTCGTATTCATATAAGTTATAGCAACTTCTATGTTAGCATCAATTAAACCCTCTTTGTTTCTTGAATCAATGGAATTTGGCTTCCTGGGATTGTTATTTGGGGTAGCTGTACTAATTTTACTGGGTTACTTTTTTCGGAATAAACCTCTGCAGGAGGTGTATAGGGTGACTAAATATTTTTTTATTTTATGCGAATTTATGTCTTTAGCCCATGTGGGTTGTCCAAGCTTCGGCATTGACAAGGCTCATTAGACATTTTTTATCCAAAGGGGATCTCCATTATGGGTGGTGCATTTTCTACAAGAATCTGAGACTTAACCACTCCTTCATGATCAGTAAATGCATCTATTAATTTACTTGCTAAATTTTGCAAGTAAATAATATTTTGAATTTCAAGTTCAGCCATGCTTGTATGTAAAACAAGGTAATTCATTTGATTTTCGTTCTAGAAATTTCATGGCATTCTCTAAATTTTAAGTTGTCTCCCCCTACTGTTGGGAAATGTACCTCGTTAACTATACAATTAGTGAATCGGGCAGTAAACAAGTCACATGCTTGAGAGTCCAAATATTTTATGATAGATGTAGACTCATAACCAACGTTAATACCAAGTCGACGTTGAGGCCCCATTTTGGGATAATGTGGAGGTGGTGAAGGAACATATACGGTACAACCAAATACTCGTAAATGGGAAATATCGGGTTCATATCCACGAATAAGTTAAATCGGTATCGATCTAATTAGGTTCTTCTGGACATTCTTTTTTTTTTGTGGACCATGTTTAGGTCCTTGTAAACCTCTGTCTTGTCTCTTATAAAACTAATTTTTCCAGTCACACCATTTGCCCTTTCAACACCTGTGGCTCTTGTTTTTATGACGTGCGACATGTGCTTCAGACACAAGTGCATATCTAATTGCCCAAAATTAGAAGATGGATGATTCTTCAAGGACTATTAAATTGCACAAGAGCACTAAAACTTCAATCGCTAAGTCTTTACTAAATTCAAATTTTTATACAAGAATGTCTCAAAATTGACATAAATTTTTTGAACTGTGCCAAATGGCCTAGTTAAGCCGCAGTTTGGCATGTGAAATGGTGAATTGATCAATACAATAGGAGAAAAGGTATCCCAACCAACTCTTCTTGAGTGGAGGGTACATGAGTC
This sequence comes from Melaleuca alternifolia, assembly GCA_019926035.1. NCBI lineage: Eukaryota > Viridiplantae > Streptophyta > Magnoliopsida > Myrtales > Myrtaceae > Melaleuca > Melaleuca alternifolia. The sequence continues at coordinate 3,519,406 of JAGKPW010000144.1, forward strand.
TGCGTTGGAAGCCACTAATTTGCATGGTTTTCATGAGAAATATACCTAAAAAAAGGCCAAGATAAATTGAAGACGTTCTTACATGTAAGTACGATGAATTTTAGTCTTGCCTACAACCCTACAATTGGGTCTTAATAGCGCATTCAATCAGTTTCTACATGAGGAGATTTTCACCAAAAAATTTAAAGTATATAGATCCAATGAATGCTACCAATAAGAGACGTCGAGATGCGTTTACTTAAGTGCTTATGAGCAAACTAAATCCAGAATGGGTAATATGCGGCATAGAACACCCAATTCCTGTTAACTAAGTGCTTCTGAGCAAACTAAGTGCTTCTGACCAATAAGTGTGCGATGAAGGTGGACTTTAGAAAAGCTCATGACACTATGGAATGTGAGTTTCTGGAGGCGACTTTATTGGCATTTGGATTTCCTGTTAAGTTGGTTGACCTGATTATGAGTTGTGTTCGCACGCCAAAGTTCTCATTTGCCATCAATGGAGAGCTACATGGATTTTTTGCTAGTTCCAGGGGTCTTCGGCAAGGGGACTCTTTATCGCCATATTTATTCACCCTGGTTATGGAGGTCTTTTATGGTATTATGGCCATTCAGACAAGTAAAGCTAAATTTATATCTTTTGGAGGTGCAAGGAAACGAGACTCTCACATTTATTTCGCTGATGATGTTCTCCTCTTTAGTGAAGCAAGTGTGGACCCATAACTCTTGTCAAATCGACTATTACTACTTTTTCCGAGTGGTCTGGCCTAGAACCAAACTTGAATAAAAGTGAAGTGTACTTTTCCGGTGGTTCTCAAACATTGCGAATATCCATCCGGGAGATGCTGGGATTTCGAGTTGGGATTCTACCCTTTCGATACCTGGGGGTTCTCATCGTGGCGTCTAGGCTTGGAAAGGCTGATAGCTTAGCTCTTGCGAATGCCATTACCAAGAGAACTCAATCCTGAATGCAAAGGTTCTTATCCTTCGCGGGCCGTCTACAACTGATCAGGTCATTAATTAAGGTCTACTGGGCTGGAATATTTATGTTGCCTATTTCAGTTCTAGAAGGTATTGAACGAGTCCTCGGGCAATTCCTATGGAGAGGTCCACAGCTCGGACCAGGAGGGGCCAAAGTTGGTTGGACCGATGTATGTCTCCCTAAGGAGGAGGGAGGGCTAGGTATTTGACGGTTAAAAGAAATCAACAATGCTGCGATGTTAAAGCACATATGGATTTTATTTACTGATAAGGAGTCCCTATGGTGCAAGTGGATTCACTCCAACTTCATAAAGGGGAATAGCTTCTGGATGATCAAACGGAAAAAATCCTGTTCATGGTCATGGAAAAAAAAATACTCGACCTACTTAAGGAATTTTGGCATCTTTTCAGGTGGCAAGTTGGAGATGGGAAAACGATATCACTATGGTTTGATCACCGGCATCCGAGAGGACCACTAAACTTATTTTTCTTTAATCACGAAATATACCAATCTGGTTTCTCCAGGGAAGTGAAGGTGGCTGATTTATGTCAGTCTATTAGTCGGCCATCTCATCTTTTGGACACATTGGCAACATGGGGGGAGCCTCTTCCCTTCTTATGCAATGACCCGGACAACTTCCGATGGCTTGGAAATTCCTTAGGTACTTTCTATGCCGTTTCGGCTTGGAATATTGTCAGGCCAAGAGGATAAGTGGTAACGTGACATTCATTTATATGAAATAGGATGATTATCCCTCGACACCAATTCCACCTTTGGTTGATGACTCGAAACAGGCTCCCTACCCAGGTATTTCTCATGTCTTGTCTCAGAATACCATATGCCAATTGCACTTTTTGTAACCTTAGGCCAAATTCGGTCGACCACTTATATTTTAGATGTCAAGTCATGAATCAACTAGCACAATTTTGGGTGGGGAGGTGTAATCTACTATGGCGTAGTGGATCGTGGCTTCAAACACTTCAATATTAAATGTATTTCTGGAGACTGTTTTCACCGGTGCATAGCCTGGTTCTCCTTGAGAGCATTATGTAATATTATTTAGAAGGTGAGGAACAATGCCTTGTTCCGAAATCGTACTTTTTATGTTCCGGCTATAATGATAATGTTGGAGAAGATGGTGAAAAATAAGGCGACGACCTTCTCTCATGTTGTTGATTCCCCTAGGAACAGAAGAATGTAATGAAGCTGGGGCATTGACTCTAGTATCTTCTTGTAATTCAATTTTAGTCTATATATTTTGCTTATATGCAGGCCTTTGTTTAGGCTTTTATAATGTTGAATTGGATACCATGGCACCCTTCCACTCATAAGTAACATCTTGAGTGTAAGTTTTGCACTGCTAGACCATCTTGTCTTGTACAAAACTTTTGGTAAAAGTCAATACATACTTACCTTACCAAAAAAAAAAAAAAACACCCAATTCAAAGCTAAGGCCTTTTTTCAAAGGTAGTCAGTCAATCAAACTTGACCATATGATGATCTTAACAATTGGGGTTGCTCATGTCATCTACATCTCCTACTTTCGAAGCGTAATGATGATTCACCTCTCAGAAGCTTGTTTCCATTGCGTTCTGGTTTACCTTTTAGCGTTGAAATGTTACTTAGATCCATATTGCACACCTTGAACATTTAGCAAAACATGTGTACTACTGGAAAATAAAAGATAATCATTTTTTTGTTAATAATATGTCAATTCATCAGTGTGCCCAAGCGAAAGAGGGTTAATGAACAACCCCAAACTAGTATACTATTGATAATTTTGCCCCAAACAAATTCTCTTTTACCACAATAATTACAAATGTGTATGCACGTGATATATTTGCCCTTCGTTAGCATCCGTCAAATATTACTTTTAAATTGCTGACATGAATACCATATGGAAAATCAATTAGTTAATTTCACGAAAAATTTCAAATTGATACACTTTGTTCAATGCAAAAGATTGTGGGCAAGAAAGGCAAAAGTGGTAACAGGAAGAAGGGAAACGAAGAGGAAAGATTGGAAATGAAGAGATTTTTAGAAGGAATGGAGAAGGAGATGAACTTGAACTTTATTTGTCTCTAGAATTCATTTTGGGCAAATTTATCATAGGTGTACTGATTTGAGATTCTTCGTGATATTGATCTATCAATTAATCTATGTCGACTTGCCACATGGCATCCATATCGGGTGTCACGCCCCGAACCCGAGCACATGACAGTCCCCGAAGATAGACCTCACTAGTTGACAAATTTTCGATAATCTCAGGTGTTATTGATAACCAATTATATTAACCAATAATACAAAATTAATACTTAAAGAAATGCAGCGGAATATATTAAATAAAACCCCGATCAAATCCTGAGGTATTTCATTTATTTTCAATAAACTGATCAAATATATAAAAAGAATCAAAAAAGGTCAACATTATTTATTTGTTCAACTAAAAGGATAAATGCAGAAAATAATGTCTTCACAATTAAAAATCTCCTAATCAAATATAAACTAAAGTGACTATTATCATCTGGTTGCGCCTCCTACTTCACCTGGTCCTCGAGGAGGAGCTGCAATAATAGGACCTGAACAAATAATTTAAGATGAGATAACTCATCGACTTTACTCCATACTTCTCAATTAGGTGGATATTCACCCTAGAGTCCCTGTCCAGATAATTGATTTAGTCCTCGCGTCTCACAACCCGTGATCTTGTCAAGTCACTAACTCCTCATAATAAATTAATCTTCAAGTAACTCAATTTAATTGACACAATATATAAAATCAATAAAAACCAACACCAAGAATTAAATAAATAAATTGCAATATGAAGCAATCAATATCCACTCGCAATTAATAAACCATTCTCAATCACTCAAACATTCTATAATATTAAATAGACATTCACAAATAAAACATAAGCAATTTGAGATAATTTCTCAAAATATCCGATATCGACTGCCTGAACCTACCAATTAGGGATTCACCCGAGTCTCTATATCGAATCCAGAATGTTCGATTCGATTAACTACGGGTGACATCACTTTAATTAGTAGCCACTTAGCCAATCACACAATTTCTGGAATTTATTAAATTACCTAAAATTACATAATTTAACCCTAACTAAGCAAAACAGAGTAAATATTCGTAATTACCCGAATATCAATCCAAACCCTCACTAACAATGATTTGATACCATCGCAGCCAACGTTTCTCACATCTTTCTCTTAATTGTCAAATTTACACTTTTGCCCTCAAATTTTCCAAAATTACATTTTTGCCCCTAAAAACCTAATTAAGCTATAATAGGACAAAATCAATATATCGTCCCCAAAATATTTCGAATTTCCAATCTTTCTACCACCCGCTAATTTAATAATTTCCGAAACTAAATAAATTGGCAATTGTTCCCTCAACCAACCAAATTTATTAAGTTACCCAAAAATCCTAATTTAGCCCTAATCGACTAAAATGTGTAATTTATCACTAATTTCCTAAACTTCCAAACTTGACTCTCTTTAACCAATAGTCCATTTAACTAATACAAATAAATTGCCAATTAATCCTCCAACTAAACAATTTCACAATTCTACCCCTAACTAACCAAATTTACGAAATCGCCCCTAATTCAATAAAAGTCTCTAAATAAGCTCTCAACTCCAATTTAATCATCAATCAAGTCCAATCATCATGCATCAAAGCTACTAGAGCAATTAACCACCCTAATTAGGAGTTAGGGAGCAAACTTACCCTTAGTCCAAGCTTTCTATCCAATTAAACGGCGACAATGACTCCTCCGGTGAAATTCCAGTGAAATTCTAGCGAAGATTTTGACGACCTCTATTGATGGTCCGGCGAGGTTCCAGTGGGCTGACCGGACTGTTGGTGAGTGGGCCTGGCGTTCAGACTGGTTGAATTGGTTGGATCAGGGCCCACAGTGGCCTATTCTGCCCACAAAGCTGTCCACAACTTCTGTTTTTTTTTTTTTAATATGAGCAGAGAGAAGCTCAGGTGAGCTGTGGGCTCTTTGGTGAGCTGCGGGTGTGAGCCGAGGGGTGGCCTGAGCTGAGGGAGAGCAAGGCGACGGCGCGGCGGCTGAGCGAGCTAAAGATCCGACACTCGATTAACTCGAGCTGAGGGAAGGCACGGTGAGCTGTGGGACTCCTCTGCCGTGAGCTGAGGGCGAGCCTGGACATCAGCGTTGAAGACGGCACGAGCTAAGGGACGATTGAGTTGAGGGCAAGTCAGGCGACGGCGTGGTGGCTGGCGTTGACGGTGTGGGGGGAAAAACGATGACGGCTTGACCGAGCGAGGAGAAGGCCTCAGGTTCTCAGGTTCTACCCAAGCTGAGCTAGAAATCCAGCTGCTGGTTCGGTTGCACGAGATGAGGTGAGACTGATGACGGCGAGGCGGCGGAATGAACTGAGGGACGGTGTCGATGGCCTGGGATGGCTAGTGGTGTGACGGTGGCGAGCTCTACTCGCGGTTGGGGTCTCGGGTTTATCAGATTCAACCCGAATCGAGCTAGAGACCCATGACAAAACCAGGTCACCAGAGAGGAAAGATCGAGAATGAGACGGCACAGCGATGAGAGGAAGCCTAGCCGTGAGCGGCGCCGGCGACAAAACAAAAACAGGGGAGCTTGAAGCTTTGGTTTCGCGTTCTCGTTTGATTGAAACGTGTTGGAGGCATGGAGAGCAGCGGCTAGGGTTTTCTAGGGGAGCTCGTGCGAGATAGACGCGGAATCCGTTGGGTAGAGCGATCGTGGAGTTCGCGGCTAGCAAAATCGCGAGTTTCTCGCGTTGGTTGGTTGGCGGCAGCTAGGGTTTCCTCGCGTGACCAGAGGAAGAGGATGATGAATAGGGAAGAGAGAAAGAGAGAAGGGCTAGGCCGGGTTATCGCGAGCTGGGCCGCGCTTGGCCCATGCGCAAGAAAGAGAAGGCTGGGCTTAGCCTGGCCCATGCGTGAGAAAGAGGAGAGGATAGAAGAAAGGAAATGGAGGAAAAATCCTAACACATTTTTTTATACACAAAATCAGGCTGTTACATCGGGAATTTAACACAACAATATTTGATGGAAGTTAATGGGATTAAATATGTAATGCGAGTTTTAATTTGAGATTTTTGGTGGTTAAAAAATTACTTTGGGATAAATTTGTTACAAATTTATTAATTTGAGGTTCTTATCTGAATTGATTTATGGGGAAAAAAGATCTGTGGTAGAGATACTTCCACTAGTGATGAAAATAGCTAGCATGTCAATGTCAATGTCACGAATTTGAGCTAGCATCTGATGTTGCGTATTCCTCTGAATTCGATCTTCGATCTTTATGTTTTTTTATTTGATTTCGATCCTTTATTCACTTCGAATCCAATTAATTTGGTACTTTAAGTAATTTGGATTGGATGTGTGGTCAACTGGTTGGACGGGACTTATGGTTTGCTGAATCAATTTACTTCCCCAACTTGAGAGATCTAAATGTGCTAATCAGATGACGCTTACTTAAAAGTACTTGTCCGCTAAATTTGGACAAAACTATATAGTTTATAAAGAGAGTTACGTCGAAATTATTCTTGGATTGATGTACATAGGAACGTCGCTGGGTCACTGCTTGAGGCAAGGAGTGCCACGGATTGTTCGACTATATGATTGGTCCAGCACTCAAAACTCGAGCTGCCGGCTTAGAACATCGGTCCTTCGGTTACCCTTCTGAATTACGAAATCTTCCAATCACTGAGTACTTGCATCCATAAGTCGAGTTCGACAGATTGAAGCACCACATAATCAAGAAAGAATTTGGAATTTACAAGGCCGACTCATCCGATTCAACTATCATGATTACTTTGATGCACGCCAAAATGTTACTGTAGGCCATTTCATGATTATTATCATGTTGGCTTTCTTCATTAACCAATCCTACAATGAAAAGGGTTCCCCGATTTGACTAGAGCCAGACTTACAATCTGACCATGTTAGTAACAGAACTTCTGAATTAACAGGACTGAAACCATTACCAGCTATCTGAGCAACATGATGGATCCACTAAAAGTGCACGATTGTGCATGGCCGCCGAAGAGCCCATGCATTACAGATGCATAGCGTGTGGCCGGAAATTTCGGAGAGGACACGGAAAAGAGCGTGTTGCCGAATTGCATAAATGAGGGCAGGCTCAACTGGGCTAAAGTTTGAGAATTCAATTAGTTAAGAGATCAATTTGAACAAAATTCACAAAATCGCCTTGGTTCAATTTAATGCAGACACATGGTTCCTACATAAAAATATCCCTCATTTTTAATTGCATAAAACAATGCAATGTTATTATTATTATTATGTTTGTCTAGTGGTCCAATTCTATTGACATTGATGAGTTTGACCTCTAGTTTTCTTATAAAATGAATGAGAAGTTTACGGACGAAAATTTCGGTCTAAAAAATGTTTGGCTTAAGACTTCCTTAAGTGCCATTTTGATAATAATAACCGTGGACTTAGTAATCCCAATATTCATACAGAGGGCAGGCAATTATGTTTTTCTCTCATTTCAAAGTGATATAGAAAGTGCTGACTTTGTTTACTGATATCGACCGGCGCTTGAAGGACATTTGATTAATATCATTTTTTTAACTTTACTGTGTCCACCTTCAAATCAGTGATCTCTAATAATACTTCCGTACATAGGCGATTCAATTTAATCATTCTTGAAATCATATGACGCTGTCGGTTAATTAAGATGCGCTAAACACAGTGAAATCAATTTAACTTCGAAACGTATTAATTACTGCGTACGAAGAAAGGGTTGCTTTCGTTTTCCATATTTCGCGTACATTTATTGTGCGTAGTTCAACAAATGGCCCCGCAGTTGATGTGGCTATCAACTAGATGTGATTGACGTCTGCTGCTGGCGAAATCGCCATAAATAACCGAAGGCCATCATTGAAGTACATCGACCAGTTGCAAAGGTATGAAATCACGCAACCAATCTTGAATCTTCAGAGTAAAATCACGCAACGTGTGCCAGAGCTTGGAAAATGCAAAAAACCTAAAATAAATATTTTATTTAACTACTTAGGATCATGATCTTTATGCCGAGCGCAACATATTCTTTTTTACCGAAGCAGAAGCTACAATTCTGTACAAAATATTTGAGTTTGGTTTGAGGGGTCACGTGTACCGTTCTCGCAAGTTACTTCTTAGAAATGCTAATGGTATGATTTCGACGTGGAGCATCCCCATTCATACTTCGGGCATGGCTGTGATCTGTTTAGGTTAAGATAGTACTAAGATAATCCAACCTAATATATCTAACCTTTACATTCTAGCATTGGACCGTAGTGAGTTACTTTTAAGTAATATCAATAACAATTGCTTCGAGGAACTCATTATGGAGACTAAATAAAAAATATTTAATATTCTAAAACGAAAATGTGCAAATTTGGGAATAAACAGTTAACCAAACCAGCAATCAAATTCCATCTCGCCCTATGATTTCTCTCCTTCAGACACATTCCAAAGATCTACTAGCTTCCTTCCCTCCATGTTCCATAGTTGTTACTCGTTAATATCCAAATGAGTAGAGCATCTTCTTTCAAGATATAGACGACACCCGAGTTTTTTTCATTCTTGAAAACTTTTGTCTCGATTCTACTCAATATTATACTGTTTGAATTGCATTAATGGCTATTCACCCTTTATATAAGCAAACACCGACGTTGAACAGACTTCATCCACATTAAACACTCTTCTTCTTCTTTTGTTGTATGATAGGCTGAAAGAGAGCAAAGACTCATCATGGGAACGCTTCCAAAGCTGCATTTCCTTCTCCCAATTTTGATAATGCTCTTCTTTTCCATGGCTCAACTCAAGCCTGCGGTTGCTCAACAACTCTCCACCAATTCCCGGTGGATCGTCGACAGCGCCGGGAGTCGGGTAAAGCTCGCGTGTGTGAACTGGCCGGCACACCTCCAGCCGCTGCTGGCCGAGGGGCTGAGCAAGCAACCGGCCGACATGATTGCCAAGAAGATTAGAGAAATGGGGTTCAACTGCGTGAGGCTCACATGGCCACTCGAGTTGCCTATGAATGAGACACTCGCTTCCCTTACCGTGACCCAGTCGTTCCAGAACCTCGGATTGTTGGAATCGCTTGCGGGCATTAAGTCCAACAACCCTTCGCTTATTAGTCTTCCTGTAATGGAAGCCTACAAGGTAACATTAGTTTTTGTCTCTTCTAATCGTAAGGACAAACATATCACTCAGATTGCGTTTTCTGGATATGAAATTGTCACTATGATACGAGATGAGTAATAGTTGCAAGAGCTTTTTAGGTCTCATCATAAGCAAATCAATAGCCTTAGGATTCGAGGAAGGCATCGTCTAGTTTTAATCATTGTACTAGTAGTTACATTCATTACTATCAAGGCCATTATGATATCCTTATCGGAAACCTCTTGTTTCAGTCCGTGATAACAAGCCTTAGAAACAACAAAGTGATGGTGATCCTTGATAATCATATAACCACGCCGGGTTGGTGCTGCAGTTCAGACGACGGCAACGGCTTTTTCGGTGATAAGTACTTCGACCCACAAGTTTGGATGCAAGGTTTGCATAAGATGGCGACAACGGCTTCCGGTTTTAGCAATGTGATTGGCATGAGCCTCAGGAACGAGCTTCGCGGTCCCAGACAAAATGTGGATGATTGGTACAAGTATGTGGCATTACTCTCTATTTGTGTGTTCATATGGAAGGTGATTTCTTAGAAACATATTTGATTGGCATTGGTTGGCAAGAAGTCAATGTGCTTATAAATCTTAAGACGTACAATAACAACTACCAACTGCATCGAATTTGATTCGATTGAGGGCTATGTATAGGTTTATGCAAAAAGGTGCCGAAACCGTGCACGCGGCAAACCCTAACGTCCTCGTCATCCTCTCTGGCCTCAATTACGACAAGGACCTATCATTTCTCCGGAACAGACCGGTCAGCCTCTCTTTCACGAAGAAACTAGTGTTCGAGATGCACTGGTACGGATTCTCCAATGGTAACGCGTGGCGGTCCGGAAACCCAAATGATGTTTGTGGAACAGTGTCGAACGACGTACTGAGACAGTCCGTTTTCTTGCTAGGACAAGGCTTTCCTTTGTTTGTAAGTGAGTTTGGTGCCGATGAAAGAGGAACCAATGTGAATGATAATAGGTACTTGAATTGCTTCATGGCCATGGCCGCTGAATTTGACTGGGACTCTGCACTGTGGACCCTTCAAGGGAGTTACTACTTGAGGGAAGGAGTAGTAGGGATGGAGGAGTACTACGGATTGTTCAACTATGATTGGTCCGGCATTCGAAACTCGAGCTACCTTCATAGAATTTCAGCCCTTCAATTACCCTTCCAAGGTATAAAATTTTTCAACTACCAAGTAATTATAGACATCAGCAGAGTCCGACAAATTGAACCCCAACATAACCAAGAAATCCTTAGAAATTCATAATCAAGAAATTCATACTAGTGCCAAACTGAAAAGCTGACCATAATAGTAACAATATTTATGAACTAGAAACAATAGAACCAATGCAGGCGACGTTGTGTTTCCACTGACGATTTTTCCATTCGATCTAACACCATATTGTGTTTTTTTTTCTCAGGCTTCAAATTTCTGAAACTTTCTTCTGTTGCAGGACCAGGAGGGCAACAAACAGCTGCTCACAAGGTCATCTTCCACCCCTCGACTGGCCTCTGCATGTTGAGGCGATCACCGTCGTTGCCGCTCGTGTTGGGTCCATGTGCACTCTCGGAGACGTGGAGTTACACGCCAGAGAACGCGCTGTGGCTCATGGGGACGCATCTGTACTTGCAAGCCGTCGAGCTGGGGAGGCCGGCGATCCTGGGCACCAGCCCAACAGACCCCGGCATGAAGTGGGAAATGACATCAGCCTCCAAATTGCACCTGTCGTCCAAGGCCAGAGATGGAAGCACGGTTTGCTTGGACGTGGGCGCTCGCGACGCCGTGGTGGTCGAGGCCTGCAAGTGCTTGAGCAGCGAAAGCTCTTGCGATCCGGCGAGCCAGTGGTTCAAGCTGGTTAACAGAAACCGTCTCTGAAAAACTTTTGAAAAAAATCCAAATTTGGTTAAATGTTACCGTGCAAGAAGAATACAATTTTGATAGTCTTCATTTCTTTTTGTTCAATTGGGTAATATATGTGGTGGTTCCTGCTCTATGTGGACCTCGATAATTTCTAAAGAATATGCTGGTTGGTGAGAGTTAGTGACTTAAGGTTGTCTCATTCTGAATTAAACGTGTGGAGTTTTTCCCCATGCTTGTCAGAGACTTATCTTCTTTAGACATTGTATCTTCTTTTTTGGGACTCGTTATAAAGGGAGATTCCTAGATATTGTTGGGAAATAATGTCAGAAATAGAAAGAAGAACTGAATCAAATTTTGAGGTGTGATAACACTCTCTTTAATGAATTATTTGTCCTATGGTGTTGGTAATGATTTCTAGCAAATATCCTTCAGGATACAATGAGAATACTATATGGCAATTATGATATTTCTCCAAGAACACTCTAGAAAATAAAATTGAAAGATTGGCTGTATTTTTTCAGAAAAGAAGAAAACGAAGAAGAACTAAAAGAAGAAGTTAAAGAACATAATATTTTTATATTTCCCTCTTTTTTTAAAACAGAATTAACCCTTTGGGAAAATTTACAAAGTGATGAGGCATTTTCTGAAAAGTCATGTAAAAAATACAGAATAAAAAATACAAAATAATACTACTAAATTATATTTTATTTCGAATTCATAATTTATAAAAATGAAATTGTAACATTTCATTATTGAAGAAGTTATGTATTAATAGCCACAACTCTTCAATGATCACAACTCTCTAAAGATTGTGTCCGAAATAACACTACCCTCCAAAGGTTACAAAACATCTAACATATGTTCGTAAAATGATCAGAAATTCGGAATTAATAAATAATATAATAATAAAAGAGGATTAGAGCATATTATGTACCGCCTCTACGCAAATTGCTAAGTGCGCCTTCTAATCGCGCAATTATTTATGTACATGCAGATGGATATAGCAAGATCATACCCACCTAACTCAATGTCTTCATTAGTAAGAATAAAAGACACTAACATTTATGAATTGACCCAGAAATTCCCATTTTTTGTGTGTGGTTCAAGTAAATGCTATACTATACTTGTTTTATAAACAAACAACTAACATATATATAGTAGTTTAGACCAGCAGTTGCACTAAGACCATGTTGACTCTCCTCTAGAATGAATTCAAGGAATTGCCAGGGTACTAAGACAACGATAAGGGCCGTACACGCCCATGTTGGGAAAGACTTGCCAAGAGTACCACACCTTCATTTTTCTAACGGGAAGCCTGAGCTTATAGAATAAGTCATGAGCAACTACATGCATCAAGACGAAATCCTACGTTTCGTTTCTGAACTTGGCATTTTTTCAATCAAGAAGTAAATTTTCTAATCATGTTTTTCCAGCACCAATTTATTCAATTTATCCGAATCGGTGTGGCAGTTAGATTGTCCATGCAATGAGGCAAAGTTTGCAGAAACGCTTGTCTAAGAAAAGAAGTATCGCATTGCCGGTTATTTTCCATGGTGTCTTGTCCATGAAATCAAAAATTTTCTCCACGCCATCCTTCCACATGATCCAACAACCATGTCAATTTGAACCGACAGGAGTTGGTGTTGTAGGGATTTGATATAGAAAATTTGCACAAGTTTAAGGGTTGAATCGAACAAATTAAATCTTCAGGGGTTTGTTTCGAAAAAAATCACATATGTTCAGGGAAAAGTTGCATCAACCAACGCTTCTGGAGTCGAGAGGATCTAAATCTATGGTAAAAAAAAGTTAAATTAAACATGCTTTGTTTAATTAAGCACATGTTACATTTTTTTAATGAATTAATCATGCCAATAACCTTTATCTAGGCCTTGGTAGCGCATTCAATCATTTTCTATAGGAAGAGACTATGGCCAGAAAAAATAAATATTAAGATCAGATGAATACTAGCTATAAGTGATGTCAAAATTCATACACTTATTGCGAGATGGCGCTCGAGCTATTAGATAATCAATCAAACTTGACCATATAATAAATTCATCAATTGTTGAAGCATGATGTAGGGTGAGTTTGGTTCGGCTTTTTGGGAAAGTCATTGGGAAAATGCAAACGCCTTTAGCCTAAAGAAGTTTGGTGAAATGCAATACTGTTTGGTAAATTAAAACTGAAAAGTGCATTGAGATGCAACTTTGAAAAAATGCTGTTTGGTAAAAATATATTTGGAAAGCTATTTCATTTAACAAATTTCTTAAATTTCTTAACTTTAATTTGTTTGAAAATGAAAAAAATAATAATGAAGAGAGTTGTTAAATCTATTTGGTAAAAATATATTTGTTTTCACGTTTAGAGTAATGTAATTTATAAAATAAAAATTAATAGTAAAGAAGATCTTTTCAATTAAAAAGAAGAGAGTTTACTTCATTATAATAAACATGCGACCTTTGGTGTAACCAATTTTAAGTTTTTTTTTTTAATTTAATTTGTTTGAAATTGAAACAAAAAACAATGACATTAAAATTTTATATTCACAATTAAAGTAACGTAGAAGAGGCATATTAATAAATTTATAAATAAAAAATTCACATTAAATAAGAAAAGTTAGCTACTATGCAATTCAAGGTGCTTAAACAAGTTCTCTTTTTCCTAGTAACAAGATTACACATGCGAACATTTAGAAATCGGAAGTCAGGTAAAAGCATATATCAAGCCACATCGTAACGCCACACAAATCAAGAGGTCGAGATCAAATCAGGTTAGAAATTCTATACGTTAGCCACAAGTCTGTCTTTTGTTGGATGGTATCTTCTATACGTCAGCCACAAGTCTGTCTTTTGTTGCATAAAGGTTCGTAGTAGACATTAATGCTCATAAAATAGACACATGGATGAAAAACGAAAGAACATATCATTTTCAGAAGATTTGCCTATACATAAAGTACATTATGAGAGCCTCATACAATTACAACCAAGCCAAGTGAATAAAAGAATACATAGTAGGAAACAATATGATTCAGTTTACAAAGAGAGTCGCACTTCAATTGCTAGAAGAGCACAACCCAAATGATGCAACTTTTCCATTCTGTGACCGTAACTGAACTGCCATAACTTCAAGTAAAGATCACACGAATGACAGGATCGACTTCTCCAATGACACTGACCATCTTGCTTCCACCTTTACGTATTCAGCTATTACCACTCATTATCGTGGGGGTGGTATGCAGCCAATCAACCGTTGCCATAAACCCTGAAAGGAAACAGCACATTATACCTTATAGGACATTATATTACATGGGACAACAAACATCGCATAGAACAACCACTTACTTGAGATTCAATCCAGGCTTATTAAGGAAACTGCTTGTAACTTGACCAGTGAAATTATTGTGTTGCAAAAAACTAAAAGACAACAAGCAGAAGGTACAAGAATCATACCCTGCAAGTTACATCAATAGCTCAAGAAGAGGATACGTGCGTGATTGATTACATTTAGTCTCCAATTGTTTTTTCACTTAATGTCTTTGCTCGAGTCCTCAGAAAGTTCTTGAAAATTCATTGAAAACAATACTTTTAAGTAAGTTTAAATTAGGAAACAGTCCAAAGCCCTCGTGTTTTACATGTTCAAACACTCACTTACCACAAGCAAACTCATAACACAGAAGTACGTAAATGCAAGTTCCCCTAGATTACTGAAAACGGGATAAAGAATCCAAGAATCAAGCAAGAGAATAGGTTGGACAAATCTGCTACACATCCCAAAATTGTTGTTCAGATGTTGGGGGAACATCTTTCTGGCACCATATGCTTGTAAGAAGAAAGAGAGGGATCCTCTAGATGAATCACCATCGTTCCTACAGCAACAACCAAGTTAACACACATGACACCCCAAGCAAGAGTAGTGAGAGCTCAATCAACAAGGGACACTAGTCTCACATCTGACCAGCTATTTCTAGATAGTCCAACACACACAAGACGAGATTGAACGTAGACATACCCAAGGCCCAAGAAAGAGTCGGTTTATAGTAGAGAGCCCTCTTCTCTACACACAAGATGAGATTGAACATGACCTGCCCTTATTTTCTTGCACACCCATGAGACAATCAGGGCAAGAAATAATTATCAAGTGCAAAGAACCAGAAAAGCCACGAATAAAGATGGGTTCCACGAAAAAATCGCTACATGAGGATGGAAGATCGAGGGAACAGCAACGCCACCAAATCAGAATTTATTCATGCAGTAACGCCACCAAATCAAAATCTAACAGCGAGGGAACAACAATTAGACAATGCGACAAAAATTCTAATCCAAATGCAGTAAAGATCATCATACCAGGAGAAGAGCGACAGTAGAGCGACGGGCGGGAGGAGCCACGAAGGAGGGAAGCGGGAGAGGGGAAGATCGAAAAGCGATGGGAGAGCACCACTCACAAACTAAAAAGCAAGTCTCTTTCAATTAACTAACCACAAGTTCGGAATTTCGCAGGAGCAAATTTAAGAACCCAGGCGAACATCGAGATTAAAAAATTAAGCAACACTATTACCAACTGGTCTAAAAGCTCGAGTGCGTGATTCGGCTTCATCACCTCGACGCTCGCGCAACACACATTTCAGCTAAGTCCTAACACCAACAGGAGCAAATGCAGGATCTTTAAGAACAAAAAGCGGCAGACGCACCTGAATGAAGTAGAAGAGGGCTTTGCCAAAATCACCCTGAGCCTGCAGCTCTCGCCCTTTCTCCAGCAGGCCCACAGCCTCCGCGACCCTCCGAGACTTGACGGAGCTCTCGCTCCATTCTTCAGGGCTCACAGGGTCGAAGCTCTCCAAAGCGCGGCAATGGAGGACGTTGACCGCGTCTTTCGTGGTGGTGGCGGCAGCCGCCAGGAGGGGAGCGCGCGCCGGGAGAGAGAGAGGAGGAAGAGCCGTCTGCTAGAGGGGCTCTCGGTCCGTGCAATGGGGGGTGGGTTCACGGTCGGCGGGAGGGAGGAGTCAGGGAGGAGGGAAGCGGGAGAGGGGAAGAACGAAAGAGCCGACGCGAGTCGGAGAGGAGAAGAGAGAGGAGGAGCCTAGGTTTCTTACGGACAAGGGCAAAACTTGGAATTTGTTTAATAAATGAGGGCGAAATGGGAAAGCGACATATATTTTCATTAATTCCTTGGAATTGCATGCCGAGAATTCAAGTTGTGAATGCAGCTCAAGATGGGCATCCAAGATGCAATTGCATCTCCACATGCAAAGTTGGCCTAAGTGCTGAACCAAACACCAAATATTTGGCCAAATGGGCTTTCAAGGTTAAATGCCCATTCCGAAAGCCGAACCAAACGGACCCGTATTCACCTCTAAAAAGCTTATTCCCGTCAGGTGTATTTCTCAATCTATCTTTTAAGATTAGCGTATAACTTTGATCAACATTGAACATTTCGAACCTTCGGCAACACATATGCAAATAGACATTTAATTCTCTTTTTATTAACGAAAATGTTTAGAATTTATTTATTATTAATATTTTTTTTTGGGTTTTTACCGGAAGGTCAACAAATAATTATCCTTCCTTATTCTATAAGTGGACCCATTAAGATGCCGAGAATCTGAGGAACAAGTTACAGAGAGAAGTCTAAAGCAACGTCTAGGGAGAATCTGAATATTAGTTAAGAGACACTTCCATGAACAAAGGGACGGCAGATGAACTAAGCACTCAAATCAATTGGGCAAACGTCATGAATATTCTTTTTTCTCTCAATTTGGTCCTTCGTCTTCAATTTTTTATTATTTGATCCTTTCACACTTTGGACCGAATTGATTTATCTCTTTTAAGTTACTTGGATTGGGGACATCTAGTAATTCTTACTGGTGCTTCACACGGGCTTATTTCTATGATACAATTTTGGTTGATTCATAAGTTAACTGAATTTGATTTGAAAGATATGGCACTTTCTACTTACGAATGGAACAAAATTTTCAATACATTAAAAATTAGAAGTGAGATGAACTCGTTGATATCTTCGTACATTTTTAGGTTATTATTTTTGGTATTATTTTATGTTTTGACTTTTCTCTGAGGTGTGCCACGTCAACACCACATAATACTACCTAAGTTAAAACCCATTAAAAAAAGGCCATGTTGGAATTATAGCATGCCATATTAGCAAATTTGGCCGATAAGTCACGGATCAAATTGCACCCAATGAAAATATTTAGGATTTGATTGCAATTTTTTTAACGTTTAGGATTTATTGAGCATCGAGCCATGCGTTTGGGACTTTGCTGCAATTTTCCCAATGCACAATACGTTTACAAGCAACTGTAGGCAATGACATTTTTAAAAGAAAAGGAAAAAGTACGTAAATAATCTAGCTAAGAAATTAAATCAAGGGAATTCTAGATACACAATCTTGGGGAAAGAAATGCCAGAGTTATCTAAAATACAATCGAATGTTGAATATTTTCTCAACATACAGAACAATTATCTTCATGATATATTGTCATGGATGATGAGATATCCAGCAACTCTTGTTGAATTAATAATAGACATTAAATAGCTTTCAAAAAGAAGAGAAAGAATTTGGTATAAAAGATAACTAAAATAAGTCGAATTCAAAGACGATTTTGAAGAAATCACCTCCAACCCTCTAAGCACAGAGTGGAGCAATTGGAGGAGACCAAAGAAATTATTTTACTATCAAAAAAATTATATTCAAGAAACATGCTTGTTTTCTATGCACCAAGTCGATCGCACAAACTTAAAAGTTTCGATAAAACTTTACTTTTTCTCATTAATTCATATTATTTTATGTCTTTGAAGTATGGTATATAATTACTTATAGTGTAGTTTTCTTCCGGTTAATCGCTGTTGGAAATCGTTGATATGGGGATCCATGTTAAATTTCATTCAAAAAGTTGTCCAAATCAATGTGCTAAATAAGATGGCGAGTGATACCGAACATCACGTTAGAAATAGCATATGAATGAAAGAACTATGCTGGATTTCTCATACAAAAATTTAGATCTCTATTATCAAAATTGAAAAGTTTATGACTGAATTAATGCACGTATAACAAATTTAGAACAAATTTAGTGATTTTTCCCTCGACAACATAAGCATCTGACGAGCGGGAACATGGTCTTGATGCTTTTCTTCTCTCTTTCTTTTCGGAGTAACTGTGCGGTGGTTTTGAGGCGCAAAACGTGCTCTGGGCGACATTGACCTCTATGTTTAGGGAATGTCAAATTCATGGTAGTCAGCGACTTTTGAATTTGTCGTTCTTATGCGCGCGAAGGTCGCTGGAGACTTGGTTGTCTTCTTCTGTTTCCACCTTTGATCCGATTTTTCCAACCCTTCCTTTTCAGGGGTTATGGCAGTTGAGCAGTGCAGATTTTACCTACATATATTTACTAGGCAATGCGTTAGACTGCATGTGAGGTCTTCATATAATTGTATCGCGTTAAAAAAATTGATAGCAGTAAGTGGATATCTGAGCAACTTCAGAACACATTTTCAAGACCATTCACTCTGTTTCGTACACTACTTTAGCTCCGTCACCTTTGCTTGTTTCTGCTCTATAAGTATTTTTCACAAGTTAGAAAGCAATCATCCAATAAAGAAATCTAGCTATCACCATGAGACGTTCCTGCTACTTGTGTTTCATCACTCTCTGGGCTCTAATGGCATCCCAAGATGCCAAGCCTGCACAGGCTTCGTGGCGTCTTCACACCGACTTGAGGTGGATCGTCGATAAACATGGGCATAGGGTGAAGCTGGCATGCGTCAACTGGGCGTCACACCTTGAGCCCATGGTCGCGGAAGGGCTCAACAAGAAACCCATCGACTGGATTTCGCAGCAGATTGCCTCGATGGGATTCAACTGCGTCAGGCTCACATGGCCGCTCTTCATGGTCACCAACGACTCACTGGGTTCAATGTCGGTAACGCAATCATTCCAAAATCTTGGGTTGGTTGATTATATTGGAGGCATTCGACAGAACAATCCGTCTCTTCTGGATGTTTCTCTTCTTGCTGCTTTTCGGGTACAATTTAAACTTCACGTTTTCACAATTAATCCTAATTGATTAGCACCAATCAGTAAATTAGATTAGTTTAATTGTTATAGGCAGTTGTTTCAAGCCTCGGAGACAATAATGTGATGGTCATACTGGACAATCACATTAGCAAGCCCGGTTGGTGTTGTACCAACCTTGATGGTAATGGGTTCTTTGGTGACCAGTACTTCGACCCGAACCTTTGGATTAAGGGCCTTGCTCGGATGGCCACAATGTTCCGCCGTGTCCATAACGTGGTCGGTATGAGCTTGAGGAATGAGCTACGAGGTCCTAAAGAAAATGTGCAAGACTGGTTCAGGTACTCCATGTAAATTTGTAGGAAAAATTCTGGATTTTGCTTTAGTACCAAAGTTCTTTTCTTCTGAACTGACTGTTGCTATTACGTTAGGTCTTTATTCAGTTGAAGAACACATGCTGAGCGTTGCAAAATGAGGCAAAACACGAGATTCTAAGGGATAAGTTGATAAACTATATCGACTAAGAATGTTAGGGTTTTGGATCACCCAGGGTTATGCAACCTAATATGATCGTCCCATTTGACGTTTGATGTCAGTCCTAAAATGTCCTCCAGGTACATGGAGAGAGGAGCCGAAGTGGTGCATTTGGCAAACCCACATGTGCTTGTCATAGTGTCCGGCCTCTATTACGACACTGACCTGTGGTTCCTTGGCCACATACCAATGAAGGTGAGCTTCACCAGAAAGCTAGTCTTCGAGCTGCATTGGTATGCGTCCTCAAGCGGAGTAGTCTGGAAGGACGGCAACGCCAACGAGCTGTGCAAGGACGTGACGGACAAGATGATGAGCAAGGCAGGGTTCATACTAAACCAGGGAATGCCGCTCTTCGTGAGTGAATTTGGAGGAGAACTGAGCGGTCAAAATGTGAACGACGATCGGTACTTCAATTGTTTCTTCGGAGTGGCGGCCAAGCTCGACTTCGATTGGGCCTTGTGGACGATTGTGGGCAGCTATTACTTGAGAAAAGGGATCGTAGGGATGGACGAGACGTTTGGAGTGCTGAACCAGGACTTTTCTGGGCCTAGAAATGCTAGCTTCTTGCAAAGGATCTCTACCCTTCAAACCCCTTTTCAAGGTATAGTGACACTACACACTCCTACTTTTGTTCATCTATTTTTTATGATTCAATCATTTTGTTACATCTTGAATTAATCAGCAATCACTCTTAAGTCTTAAGCACTAGGTTATCCATTTTCCCCTTCAAAACCCAAGATTTTGTTTGTGATGAAATATATTGAAGATCGAGAGATCGAATCAAACATAAGTCCCTCTTCAAATGGAACTTGACTGATCAACTTGTTTGATAATGTAGTAAATCACGTTGTTTCTACATATCCATGATGTTACAGGTGCCGCTTCATCAAAGCCTACACAAAAAATTCTTTTTCATCCTTTCACGGGACTCTGCGTCCGAAGAAAACAAGAGCAGGGACAGCTGCAACTGGGCGTGTGCAATGAGTCCGAAGCTTGGACTCATACACCCCACCACACGGTCCGGATGAGAGGAACGGATTTGTGTATGCAAGCGGATCAGTTGGAGAAGCCTGTGAAGCTCAGCAAGAACTGCGCGGACCACGGGTCTAAATGGAAGACCATTTCAGAGTCCAAATTGCATTTTTCCACCAACATTGTTGGTAGTAATGCCACCGTTTGCTTGGACATAGACTTCAGTACTAAGACCCTCATCACGAGCCCTTGCAAATGCTTGAGAGAAGATGCTGCCTGTGACCCAGCAAGCCAGTGGTTCAAGTTGGTAAACACAACGCGTTCCACGTCGACAAGACAGTGACCTTGTCCTCTCTTTTTCTTTCTAGTCTGCTTAATTTAGCAGAAATGGAACCTTTGAACTTGACGTAATTCCGGCAGGGTTAGGTGCAGTTGCATGAGTGGTCTGGCGAGTAAAGTGCCAAATCTTATAGGACTTTATTCTGCACATTGACCGTGAAAAACTAATTATGATGAGCTGAGTTTTATCCAATGACGCATAGGAGGTTTAGTTTGGACTATTAGTTTATAATTAAAGAGATATTTTCACCTTGAGACTCATTTATTTTACAAAAACAAAATGAATGATTTAAAAAATATTTTCTTAAAAATGATCGCGTGTATTTTTTTTTTTCAAAAGGTCCTAAAAGCAAACATGAACGACGTAAGGTGCACTTTGTAAATGAGCTCACCTATTTTGAAGTAGTGGGTAGTTTTAAAATATGAAAAGTTAGGCCTCGTTTTTTTTTTACTCATCACTTAACTTAAACACTCCTTCAATTCTTTTTTATGTTTTGACCATGTTATTTTATTTTTGTGACCCATCACTCTATAAAACTGGTTAAAAAAACTCTTTTTATTTTCTTTTTTCTTCTTTCTTGTGGGTCCCACTTTCCGTCACCTTCTTTATTTCCATGCCTTTCACGGCTCGGTTCTCGATTCGTGTAAATTGGTCTCTCCATCCTCTCTCTTACTTCTACCCCTTACTCCTCATGTCCGAAGGCATTGAGACAATGTTGGCTTTCATTCACACTAACAAATAATGATTTCACTAAGAAAGGTAAACATATATATTGACAACCCAACAAGCAATACGACCACATCATCCTCCACATCGATGCTGGTTGTGGACTCACCGCCTCGGGCTGTCAAGCTCTCGAGACGGCTGTCCAGCTGTCGCATCGTCAGCTTGTCCAGAGTCAACGAGCTGGACATGTCTAGTGGTTCTCGGGCCAAAACAATTACATCAACAACAAGGTTGACATGTCCTGCACGCTAGACAACCAGCGGATGGTGGAGTCGGCTATGTCCAGCACATCCTCAGACTCCGAATGGGACGCTTCAAGGGGTTACAAATCGACCCACTTCGGCTCCGAAACGCAGCGGCCAAGCAACGGGGTTGACTGTGGGAACAATGGGGGCGAAGATGGACCCCGGCTTTTCCCTGATGAAATTGAACGGCAAGTCGATGCTCTTGAGGAGCCAAACTGGGGGCTTCAACCCCACGCGGTGGCAGCTCGAAAGCAAAGGAAGTACGGAATTAGGAATGCATATTGGCAAGAAGATCAGGAGGACACTTATACTGGTGGAAGGACACGGAGGATTTCATGAGCAAACTTTTGAAGCCCCTCGCTGGGGAAGATCGAGGTTCCGTAGGTGTTCTTAGCACTTACAGTGAAACGCTTTGACATGAACTCAAGTCCATGAAATCATTGGTAACTCTAAAAAGAAGAGAAGGCCTGAACGAGAGAAAATAGAGAGATGATTTCCAAGTGCTAAGAACTGAGACGTTAGAGGCATGAAATAAAAGAAGTAGGCAAACAGGATAAGCATGTCGCGACCTCCCCGTAGGTTCACCACCTAGGATTTGGTTAATGGATTACTAAGTTTGACTTAGTTCGAACTCTTCCAAGCTCATACCAATTCGCAACTTATGTTAATGTTTTTATCATGCAAAATTGATTTCAATTGAAGTCGACAATAATCTATTTTTGATAGGTCAATTAGAAACCCATGTAACCGAGAGTTGTACTTTATCCTTACGAACCAGAGATTATTAATTTGGGGACTTGAGTACTTTTTTTTTTGTTTTCAAAAAAATATTTTGCAGGCAGTTTAGATTGATTTTTACTTTATTCCCTATCATGCATAGTTTTCAAGCGGGTGCGTAGACATTGATGTAAATACTCAATGGAAAACAAATCAAGTAAAAAAAAAGATTTCTTTTTTGGTATTTTTACTTTTTATATGCAAAAACTATTCTAATATGCGATGCATATGATTAAAATCTAACCCTAAATGTGACTAACCTAATGTGTTCTATAGCATGCAATCCTAAATTAAGCAAATGTATATGACATGCTAATGATATTTTTTAAGGCATTTTTATTATTAATAAATAAAAATTTGAAATTAAATAAACTAATAAAATATGAACTTTAATCTAACATGACCCTAGATGTCTAAATGTTATTCTAACATGCAATGACATGGCATGGGACTTATGCACCTAATCTAAATGTCAAGTAAAACCTAATACACAAACTATATGAAGTGCTTTATGTTATGACATGAAAAATTACTTAATATGCACCCTAATCTAATCATGCAAATTAATCTAAATATGCAATCTTTTTTAATATTTTTTTGAATAAGAAAAGAAAATGCAACAAACCAATCAAACTCATCAAATGGAAATAGTATCTAAGTTCACCAACAAATTTTCGCAGATAAAGTCAATAAATTGATTTTAAACCTTAAAGATCAAAATATCAACTTTATAGATTCCCGTGCAATTAGTTATTCCATCTAAAGCCTTATAGATAAAATAAAAAATTGATTTACGGTTGTAAATTGAAAAATATTCAGTCATACATGAAATCATATCAATTTAAGCCACAAAATATTCAAGTCAACTTGTCATAAGATTTTTACCTAATTTTTGGATAAAATTTCCAAACTCGAACCAATTGCGGACAACGAATCACGAATTGCGGATCGTGGTGTCACGGGCAACGACTCGTGGATTGACACAACGACTTAGCTGTTGAATTCGCTAACGTGACAATAGTTCGTGGACATGGGAGTCGGCGAAAACTTTGAATGGAATCACTGAGGAAGCCTCTCGACCAGATGGATCGCGAGCAACAAGGCAAGACTTTAAGATAGCCACCGATGGAACACTGCAAAAGAGAAGACTAAAACAACGAAATTCCTTGGAGAGAGAGAGAGAGTTCTCCACCAGCAAATTCAATAACTCCCTCGCTTTTTTTTTTTCTGAATTTTCTATCCTTCTGAAGAAAGCCCCTAGACATCTTTTATAGGCAAAGACATCCCACATTTTTTTTAAAGGCATTCAGTCAATCTTTTCAAATAGTTGACCAAATATTTTTTAACAAAGACGCTCGTTTGCTCTCACATTGATTTCCTTGTATTGAAAGATTGGAAATCATAATAATATATTACAGACTCCAAAGAAATCAAGAAAGATCCACCAAGTTTCTCTTTGATTCCCCATTTACCCTGAATTGCGACTTTGTATATTCTTTCATGTATCAAAATTTTTCATTCTTTCCCGCTTCCGCATATCTCCATAATCTTGACCGAATTTTTCTGACAAATACATAAAATCAATGCACATATTCTTCCAAAGATTCTTTTTCTAAAGATTCATTACATGACCAAAATTTATGTGTCAACAACGCAAATAAAAAAAATAAAGAACGATTTATAGAATTGTACCGGAAGTAATGGATCACATAATGAAGAATATGGTCAAAACATAGCTTTTGAGTCAAAGAAGGAGCGGAAAAAGGGATCTGGTGTAAGACGATCCGAGATGACTTCATAATGGGGGGCCGTCCAATCTTAGATGGGACGGCCCCCATTATTTGAGAGGGGGGTTTGTTTTTTTTTTTTTTTTGGGTGATTAGGGAGTGCAACCCAAAAAGTATGGAGTACGTCTCTAATTTCGATGGTTTTACAAAGTAAAGCTTTAAAAAAATTTGATGAGAAAAAGAAGATTGAAGTGGAGACCAGAGATCATGCAACTAATGAGAAATTTCCTCATCATGAGCACTCGCACGTAGCCAAAACATTCCAAGAGCAATTCTTCATTTGGGAAGACACTATGAACCTCTTCACGATCAACACTCCTTAAATGTCTAATCCTATGCTACGATGTTTGGTGATACGTGATAAAAATCATAGTTAATGCGTCCGTCATCTCAACCGCTCCCCTCCACTAATCCAAAAGCGATGATATCTTTAATTAATTGAGTCGTATTTATGGTTGGGTTTAGGTAGGTCTAATTAACTTGTGTACCAACAGAACTTATCAAACACAAAATAATCTAAGGCTCCGTTCGTTTCACGAAAAATATTCTTCCGGAAAATATTTTCCAGAAATTGTGGTATTCGGAGGGCGAAAAATAACTTACCAAGGAAAATATTTTCCAATCAAGGAAAACTATCCTTCTTTGAGAAAGGAAAATATTTTCCTCTCTAAAAAAAAAGAAAAACATTTTCCAGCCATTGCTCCTAAGTCCTAACAACCTCCTTCTCTCTCTTTTCTCTCTCCTCTCTCCCTTTTCTCTCTCCTCTCTCCTCTCTTTCCCCTCCCCAGCCGAACTCCTCTCTATCCCTCTCCCTTTTCCTCACATTTCTCTCTCTTCCCCTTTCTTTTCCCTCCCCAATATTTTATCTACCGAACAGCAAAAAATATTTTCCGGCTCATTTTTAAGTTTCAAGCGAACAACGGAAAATATTGTCATTTTCCGAGAAAATGACTTCCGGAAAAATATTTTCAGAAGATGTTGTATTTTCCGCGAAACGAACGGAGCTTAAGTAACGTTCATTATAGAGCACGAACCTACCTACTTTATGTTCTTTAAAAAGACCCGAAATTTGTTATAGAACACAAATTAATTTGGCATATCGATGTCTAATCGATTCTCAACTATCGATACATGTACATGATATATTGACGCACCAATAGGGTACCCGAGAGGATTAAAGGTTGCTCGACTATCAATATCTAGTACTTTTACAACAAATGTGGACGGAGCTACGATTCACCGAGATAAATCTTCCGCTTCACACAGAACTCCCGTGGGGTGACTCATTCTATCTCAACCATTGACGTATATTTACTTACATTGATAATTGAAAATTTGATTAAGATACCAATGGAAGTATCATGAGTGGTAAAGGATCTTCCTTCAAAATGTCACTATATTGCATAATTCCTTACGTTCTACTTGATTTTGAGATAGCCAAGTTGTTTTGCCGACCGAGGTAATAATGTAATTTGGACTTATATACTGTCTATAGTCAGCGGAATATTCTATTTTATACGAGAGATGTCAAAGTTGTCAAGTATAGGTTATAATCTATACGTTATATGCACATGCACATGCACATTTGTCCCCATTAAATGATCGATAAAATAAATAAGGAAAAATGCTTGACTGACAGCATAGTTACTCTGCCTAGAGTAACGGTGCAATCTGCACCCCACAATTTCCCAAGGAAACCAGATGACCCTTTCGTGGAAACAGATCGCTTGCAATAGTGCAGTACTACTGCAAGCAATCTTGGCCCTCCATTAATGGGCCCCTCTGAGTATAAGGGGAAGCTCTCCCCTCAATGGAGGGCCAAAATCGTCTGCAGTTCGCTCAGTTTCCTTTAGAAATCAACTCCTTTAAATAGATAAACAAAATTTGCTAAAAGTAAAGCTCGAAGGGAAAAGAGACCTACAATTATTTCTGACAAAAAATTAAGATAATCAAAAATATGAAATGATGTTTTGTTGATTTAATTCTTCCATTACATTTTAAGGTGATTTTTCTTTTTGTTTTGTTTACACAATCTTCAATGACATATTAAAGAATTATACTTTGGTTACTACTTTTCCTATTATACGAGTTTAAAAATCTAATGTTAAATTTAGCTTTCCGGCATAAAAGAATTTATACCTGCTATTTACTTCTCTCATCGATCAATTCTTACATATTATTTCTCCCTTTTTCTAAGAATTTACACCTGCTATTCGCATTTGTTATTCCTCTTAAACTATAGATTAACGCAAGCAATAAAATATCATCACTAACAAAAAAAAATTGTTAATTTTATTAGGAAGATCTATGAAATTTCAAGAATATCTACTTTACGTTTTCTATTAATCACTTTTTTATGAATGATTATTGAATCGTTATTTTTTTTCTAAATTTTTTTTTCTTAAAAAGATCGAATTTTTTCCCTTAAACATTCAATCTTGATTATATATATAACAAAGCATATGTAAAGCAATAAACATGGCCACAAACACAGTCACTCCCTGATTTTACACCGTCACCGGTTGCCCTTCCCATGGAAAATGAGATGCGTGGCTCGTGTAATATACCATGACACACCATACGTACACAAAACATAACCACTTCTTGAAAGATTTATTTGCCACTCTTTTTACTATCTTGACGACATGAGGAGATGTTAATCAGCGAAAGATGATTTGAGGAGTGTTTCTTCACGCGTGTCTTTCAGCAGAACACATCCCCGGTCACTTGCCTTTATGGCAGGTGATCCGTTCCCACCAACTCTGGCTTCGGCGAGATCTACACTTCACCGCCGCAAGCGCAGGCCGGAATCGTCACTCAGAACTTCCCGGGCATCCTCGGCCGGAGAGTAACCGGCAGCCCATGCTTCATGTAGAGGGTGGTGGTGACCTTGGGCAGCGCCCTGTGGTCCTCTGCTACCACCACTGAGTACCTCCACAGCACCGATGCCGCCACCATCTTCATCTGCATGTACGCCAACTTCTTCCCCACGCAGAGCCTTGGACCAGCGTTGAACACCGCGTACTTGAACTGGCTCTCGCTCACCATCTGCTGCCCGTCCTCCCTCAACCACCTCTCCGGCCTGAACTCCTCACAGTCCCTCCCCCACAGCGCCTCCATACGCCCCATCGAGTATATGCTGTACATGACTCGGTCACCACGTTTCAGCTCGGTGCCGTCGGGAAGCACGTCGTCGTCTTGGACCTCCTTCATCTCCATTGGGACTGCCGGGTACAACCTCAGGGACTCTGATAGCGCGGCTTGCAAATACACCATATCGGTCAGCTCCTCTGGTGTGAATACAACGTCCTGATGCGCTTCCCGAACCACCGGGGAACTTCGCCGTAGGATAATCTGGTGGATCTCCCTGACGACTTTGGCTTCTACTTCGGGGTGCTTGTATATCAGCCAGAAGAACCACACCAACGCGACGGAGCTCGTGTCACGGCCGGCTAAGATGAAGCTCACACAGTAATCCCTGAGGAACTTGTTGGAAAAGCTGTGGTTCTTGTCCTCCATAAGCCGGGACAGGAGGTCGGACCTGTCATTAAAGCTCCCAAGCTTGCTCAGCTCCGTCCGGCGGGCTGACACCTTCTTGTCCGCGAACTTGTGCACGATCCTTACAGCTTCCTTGAGCCTCCTCTCGTGCCCGAGCGAGAGAAACCTCATGGGCTTCCACACGAAAGGAGGCACCAAGAACCTAAACAGAGAATACTTTTTGTGTTAGTCACTTTACGGAGATATAAATCGATCGTGGCTTTTTCAAATGACAATGTTTTACGTTAAACATATTGTGTGTTTTCGTAGTTAAAAGTCTGAATCAATCGAAAAATGATGCAACTGTTATCTAAGGCTCGTCCTCAACCTTAAGAGAGTTAGCACGGTGGCGTCCTCGAATGCCCTAGCAAAGCGCACCTCGGGCAGATCAACAGTCAGGCAGCCTGGGTCGACACCAAAGGCGGTGGTGCAGATGTTGTCGAACGTGAACCGGAGGAGGACGTCCTGGAGGTCAAGTGGCGGCTTATCATCTCCTGGGGTGGCGGCCCTTGCCTCCAGGAGCTTGAGGAGCTTGTGGTGGACCAGCTCCCGCACGGTGTCGTACGACTGTCGCACGAAGCGCGAGGAGTGCATCTCTGACGTTGCAAGCCGCCGCTGCTCCCTCCACTCGGTATCATCTGCGTTGAAGATACCGCCGCCAAGCAAGTCCTGAAACCTCTCCCGGTAGTACTTGCCCTTCGGGTAATTACTGAACCGGGTACGGAGCATGTGTTCGATGTTTGCAGGGTCGGCCGTGATGATCCCCCGGGCACCACCAAAGGCCACGCCACGGTACGGGAACGTGCCCCCGGCCTTCACCAGGGCCCGCGTCAACCAGTCGAAGATCTTTTCCTCACGGAACGGAACAGACGGGATGATCCCAAGGACCGGCCACAGCATCGGGCCGTTCTTGTTCGTCAGCCTCTCGACGATGCATGAGAATATGAAGTAACCCAAGAAAGCGACGGCCACGTCCCAGAGAGATACGTGATGATGTGCATGGGATTGGAGCCGCTCTATTGCGGAGAAAATGAGTGCTCTCGCGGTCATCGTCTGACGTTATTCGATGCCCCTCTTTGCCAGCAATTTGCACTCGAACGATCGTTATGGACAAGAGACATAACACGAGCTCGCCGGATCGCTTATTTATACGATTGAGCCGCGGATCAGAAAAATTAATGGAGAGGTTGGAGTTGGGCCCCAAAACTAAATTTGGGAGAAGAAAAACGGAAGAATCAAGTGGGTGAATAGAGGAATCAATTAGGGGATAAGCTTTGGTAGGTGCATCAAGATTCAAGACGCTTAATTCAGAGACGAAAATGGCGAGACATTGGTTTACGCACTGTTGGAGAAACCGAGGTGGCCCAAGAGCGCTATTCATGCAGTTCCACGATTCCATCATAAATGGTAAGAACTAAGAAGGCTGGACAGCTCTGCAGTTTGTCAGCTTGCCACGCTTGGCAAGTCGGCACCATCTACAAACAGTGACTCTCGTTGGCGTTTGGTAATGGCGGATTCGAGTCGACGGCCAGGATCGATTATCATGGATTGAGTTGACGAGTTCCCTAGAAAAAGGTTTTAACTGTTCCTAATATATATAAAAAAAAAAACACCTTCGGATTTCTTAGAATGATTATTATAGATCGGGTGCTGACATACCAAATGAACCGATTTGTCCTAAATAGGCTTAGCCTCAAGTGAGTCGAATCAGCCCCGCATGGCCCAAAGATCAGGGAAGTTAGAAAAAGAATATTAAATTTATTGTACCTATGTCAATTGAATTATATACCTTTTGATTTGACTATTTCTTTTTTTTTTGGTAAATTTAATTTGACTTTTTTTTAGTAACCGAGATGTTCAGGCCAGCTTGCGCGCACCTTGACTATTCATCGGGAGAGACTAGCACAACAACCTACCGCCATGGCCCCCTACTTAAATCACAGGCACTTCCCTGGGGAATCGAACCCAATAACTCAACGAAGTCCTAGTTCGTCCTAACCAGCTAGACTACCCATGGGTGGGTTAATGTAATTTAATTTGACTATTTCAGTCCTAAATATTTTAACAATTTATCAAATTAATTCTTTCAATCAATTTTGATCGCAAACAAATAATGTGAACATTGGTAGACCTATGTAACATGACCGAAATTGATGTTGATGATTTTATTTTATTTTTTTATTTTGTTCTCTTTTTTCTTTTCTTTCTTCCTTTTCCTTTTTTTTTCTTCTAAACTCAGTAAGGGTTACTAGTAGACTAAAGGCAAGGACTAACAAAGCTTCGCAATCCACGCCCAATGGCCAAAGAGGGTTGCCGACCCTCATCTGTGACCAGTGGCCATAGGATTTCATAGAAAATATAATAAAAAATTATAAAATGTCCATGTTAGCACCAACCATCCTATGTCGCATTGTCCTTATCCATATTAGCAATTTCCTGCCAAAATTAGCTATAATTACTAAATGATAAATCGTTAATAAGTTTAAGACCAAATTAGCCAAATTGATTAGTGAAACAATTTATCCAAATCAAATGGCTTAGGACCAAAATGGCAAAAATACAATATGATTAGAACTTTTTTGTGGTTTCCGCCCCAAAGATGAGTTAGGACTCCTTGTCCAGTCCAAGGTGAGCTGACCAACTGAAAGTTCAATTTCCAATTTAAGTGGTCAGTCGCCATTGTTTTAGTATTATTTTTACAATAGTTTTAATGGTCATTATGTCAAAATTCTCTTTAAAAATCAAGATTATTTCTTCGCTTTGCCAAAGTAATTATAGAAAATTTCAAATAATTTGGTTCTTTAGTTTGCTGAAGTAAATCTGTCATTTCCACATAGTTCTATTATAAAACCTAACCCTAATTTATATACCGAAGCATGCCCCGAATTCGGATTGACTTAAAGTCCAATACAAGACCTTACACCTTGCGCATGCCCTGAATTTGAAGAGGAATTACTTTGAGAATCGTCAATATTTTCATTAAAAATATTTTAGATTTTTTAAACTCAATATTAGAAGGACAGCCGAAAAAGGTTGTTTGCATCCTCCGTGGACCGTGATGATTTACAAGCGCAAATAAGCCAATTAATTATACTCACTTCATCATTTCAAAATATGAGGCTGTATATTCTCTAATAAGAATATATTACCCGCAATTATACATCCATATAATCACACGACACATATGCACATACTCATGTTACATAAACACACATATCACACAAAGTTATTCACAGTAGGGGTGAGTATGGTCCAAATTGGGTCGATCTGATATAAAATTAGGTAACCAACCGGTACAATGTCGGTCTCTAATTTTTAGGACTGATGACTAGACCAACCCTATAGGTCTGATTAGGTTCCAGTACCAATCCAAGACCAATGATTAGAATCCATCCTTGGATACTAATTCTTGTGAAAATCATCTCGATATCAACCCTAAAAGAAAGTGCATAGCTTGCAATCTTCTTAGTAAGAGTTACATACATGAAGTCAATCGCACAAATAAAAAGCACACATTCCCATTCACTTTTGAGCCTAAGGGTCTGTTTGTTTGAAGTAAAAACTGTCTTTGAGAAATTGTTTGCCATCCGAATTCAAGATCAATCCTGATCCCGAGGGATCATTCCTTTTTCGGAGATACGAAATAGGGAATTTCACCAAGTCAATTCTTAGGAAATCTCGAATAAGACCATTTGTACTTACTTCAACAAAGGAAGTATGAGCCTCTTCGATAGAAGAACTTTTTTGTCTTGGTCCCAATTCAAAATTAAACAAGTCCGAACTAATTGAATACTTGTATCAGAAATTCCCCGAATTAGTTTGCCATTTCTGTAAACAATATAATTGACAACTCGAAGTTGCATATTATCCCTTTCTTGTAACAGATCCGAGGGGAAGAGTGTTGCTAAATTTATACTGTCCGATATTTCATATGTCACGACGGGTCGAACTAAAACAAAATACTTTTTCTTAGTAGGTGTGATCCGTTGAACATAGATCCAATTTTTCAATTTTTTGGATTCCTTAGAATTTGTTTTTCCTATTCCTTGGGGTATCAAGATGCCACTGTGTTGGGATATCTTATCTGTTTCTCCAGGAAAACATACTCCAATAGATTGAAAAAAAGCTTAGATTGGGGAAAATGACTTTCCTTTACAATCAGAAGGAAGCTATTTTTGCTAAATCATCAAATAAATAAAAACTAACTATTTTCCTTGAAATGATTTTCCTAGGAAAATTTTCTTTTATCATAAACTTTTTTGTGAAGCAACCTATGTAAATGTCTCGCAAGATGTGTGTCATAGAAATTAAATGATTTAACGATATTTTCTTTAAAATAATTGCATATATTACTTATAAAGCTAAATGAACAAAACATATTTCATCTTGTATGAAAATTGTAGGCATTAATGTTGTCAATTCTTAATGCATTTTTCAATGAATAATTACTATGAGTTATCTAAATAATATTTTTTAAAATTATTTTTTCAATCATTCATTTTTTTATAAAATAAACCGCAATAAAGATTCTTTTTATTTATCACATCATGCATGAAACAAATGCATACTGAAAATGCTAGTACGTACACCTAGAAGAGGGGTTGAATAGGTGTTCTTGCAAACGTGAGCGGAAATTAAATTTGCAAGATAAACTAAATAGAAATTAAGAACGGAGAGAGAAAGAGGAGAATCAAACACAATAGTTATAGTGGTTCGACTTTGATTAAGCCTACGTCCATTTTCAGTCTGACAGCCAATAGGTTGGAATTCACTATGTTTCAAAAGAGGTTACAAGATTAAGAACCAGGCTTCTCTACTCTCACGAAACTGCAGTATTTCTCTCTTTTGATTACATTATGTGCACAAGAACAAGTAGAGTGAATAGCTTCAGACTATAGAAATTTTTCTTATGTTCTCGATCGCTTTCACAACTGGAGACCAATCTCTTAAGTACTTATTCTGGACTTATTGACCATTGGCACTTACCAAAGAAGTTCTTACAATCATACCGTTTGACAGAATCAACAAGTGATATCGGGCTGCTTTTAGAAACCGAAAGGAGAGATTGTCAATCCTAATTGCCCATACAATCAGGATTTTCAGTTTCCAAGAATGAGTACTTACTCAAAATACTTGCCTTCTAGTCGATCAATTAATTCCATATACAACCATATATACGACCGGAGAATCAAGCCATAAACTGTCCAAATATATCTCACTTTGAGGATAAATCTTTTAAGCAAATATACTCCTTAGATTGACCGAGATTAATGAAATGAGATATCCAACAAATGTTCAAGAAGCTCGAAGACACATCTTAGTTTCACATCTTCCAGACGATGTAGATATAGACGATGCATGTCCTTGTGCATTTTCAGACTGTGCAGATGACTTATACAAACGATGCATGTTTTAACATTGTCCAGACAATGCAATGCTTGTATATAGTCTGTCTTTTTCAGCAAATAACACTTGCAAATAAAACTGTCTTTTGTTAACTTCAAAAAAATACTAAGAGATTCTCTAACGCATACAACAGTTAAGTCAATCTTCCAAGGTTAGCCTAAATTTTTCATATTGTTTCCCCACATCTGCTTACATTCACATAAGCCACCTTTCTATTGTCACATTTTATGAGAGTTTTTCTTCCTCTTGCCATAATTTCATGCGAGATATGAAGTGTTAAAATTACTATTACACCTTGAGATCAATAAGAATGGGTAATGACAGAGCCATCCATCCACCCAAAGCACATTGCCTTAAACGGAAACCAATAACCTCTTATGTCAATATTTATCTATATCCATATGTATGTAATAGATTGATTACAATTTCAGAGTTTTTATAATCCATCAAAAAGAACATGGTACATTTTCAATTAGTAACTAAACCTAGCAAACTAATCTCAATTATAGATAGCTCGGAAAAATATAACTCACCCAGTTCATATCCAAAAGTCCCCCAATCAAAAAGCCACGGCAATGACACAAACGCTTTCATTCAATCTACTACTACTCGAGGGACCCAAAAAAAATGAAATATGAATGGAATGAGCAACCATAGCCTAGTGAGTGGTACATCTTTCCTAAGCAATCCAGCATCCAATCTACCCGTTTAAGATACAGAAGCATTACTCAATTACACCAAATCTAGAATATAACAAACTTACAATATCAAAATGAGTAATATATTACTTCAACATAACTATTTATAGCAAAAATACCAATTTCATCGACAATATCAAAACAACTATAAATGGTCCAACTTATTGATCAATCACAAATCATTTGTCAATGGTCCATTCCATTGATCAATCTTGTGTTCAAATGTCTATCCATGATCAGGCATAACAACCCACGATAACGACAATCAAGAATATCCTATTGGCTAGGTATCCACATATATTGCTCGTGGCCAACCCACAAAAATATCATAAACATACTATGTATATCCACAAATCTCTCAATAGGCTTACAGAGACATTGAGCATCAAATTAAACCCAGAACAAGATCCTCCTTTCACAATACCTTCCCTAGAACCTCTCTCAAACCATTCACAGTTATTAAAAGATAGTAAATGCTTGATCTAGATTTTTATATAACAATAATGTCATTATAATTCGTATTACATATAATTTATATTGCTTTCAAAATATGGATCTACAAACTTGAAGAAAAGATAGCACCATTCAGATGAATTGTCCAAAACCAAACAATGTAGTTGGACAAGCCAACGATCTCAATAAATTTTGGATCACTCCACACATCAACAAATCGCTCATCCAAAGTAGATATCCAAAGTTATATGTGATGCAAGGTTCAAGCACGAAATTTTGGATTTCGCCCCAACTTGTAGGATGTCTTTATGAACATCCAAGTCGTTAGGCGTTTATGTTTGTACTCTAGATGATAACTAAAAAGGAGAGATGTGCGGGATCACCTTCCGAATGGCCCCACGGCTCCCATGGTGAAGTAGTGGAGCAAAGACGAGCCGCCATGTTGACTCTGCCATCCGACTGCAGTTAAACCTTTTCAGAGAAAAACTGTATAAGAAACAAATGTTGGGTGTTACCCTTAATTACTGACATCATTATGCGCAAGGAAAAAAAAAGATTTATGCTCCTCCTTGAAGCATTTTTTTCTCCAAAGGATGTATAAACTAAACCATGTTTTCCCACCCTCTAAACTTTTAGATTCGTGGAGCCGCAAGACGGGTTCGACTTCGCTCTAAATTAAAAGATAATTGGGGAGAGAAGCGTAAGACTAAGCCTAAGTACATACCAAGTTGCACAACGTATGTACCTTTAATATGGATCAAAATGAACAAAGAAGAAAAAATGAACAAAGAAGAAAAAATGAACAAAGAAGAAACCTTCGATAATATGGATCAAAATGTATGCCTTACGAGACGATGAGCCTTACGGGAAGGATTGGCTTTCACATCCATGTAAAAATTCAATGAATTATCGGTCTTATTAATCAATACATAGGAAAATATAGTAAGACCTAAAGACTATAATTG
Source organism: Melaleuca alternifolia (assembly GCA_019926035.1). Taxonomy (NCBI): domain Eukaryota; kingdom Viridiplantae; phylum Streptophyta; class Magnoliopsida; order Myrtales; family Myrtaceae; genus Melaleuca; species Melaleuca alternifolia. The sequence continues at coordinate 3,554,918 of JAGKPW010000144.1, forward strand.
GACCTTGTCCTCATTTATTTTCAGTACTATGATGCTGCTTACTATCTGCTATACTTCGTACATCTTTTGTTTTCCAGGAAAAGCATGTCCATTTTCGATTTCTTTAGGATTTCATATTAGGGCAGTGGAACTAGTTCCACGAGCACAGAATTAAGGTGGGATTGAATTTTGACTTGGGATAACACATTTGTAATCTTCGTTTACTAGAGTGAACGAGCAAAAATAACATATGGCTCCAATAACATCTTCAATTTACTCAAGTTTTTATACGTTATGCGCAAATCTCGCCGAATTAGAAAGATTACTGAACGATGAAAGCTCCTCAAGGGAAAGACAACTGGACTAACGGGGTTGGTGGCTTAGTCGTTTGAGCTGATATGTCCAAACGTAATAACTTTACTTCAGACCCAGAAGCTGTATGGGATGTGTATCTCACTTTTGTGAATTAGTTCTTGACCCCTCATACCTCGGTGGAACTATGATGGTAGGGTTTGCAAACCTTTAATCAATTTAAGTGGTGCCGAGTAATGACCTCTGTTAAATTATTTCCTCTTTTACGAAATTTTCCTAATTTAAACTCGAGACATAATTTAACAATTCTCCACCTTGGCTCGATGTTTAAAGCCAAGTTATAGTGCTAATCATCCATGCTGCTCTCCCATCGCCCCGAAGGGCGATCACTCTCCACCGACGCCAATAGTGCTCAAGCAGAGCTTGAGCTTCGCCAAAGGAACAGGCTTAGTCATCATGTCTGCCGGGTTCTCTGCTGTAGCAATTTTTTTCATAACAACCTTACCCTTTGCTAAGACATCTCGGATGAAGTGGTATCTGACACCGATATGCTTCGTTCGCTCATGATAAATCGGATTATTCGCCAGAAATATCGCACTTTGGTTATCACAGTGTATATCAACACTTTTCTGATCTAACCCAAAATCCAAAAGCAAACTCCTTAACCATATCGCCTCTTTCACTAAAAATGTTAGTGCCATGTACTCCGCCTCAGTCGACGACAAAGCAACATCGTCCTGTAGAGACGCCTTCCAACTAACTGCACCACCTGCAAGTGTAAACAAATACCCTGCTAAAGACCTGTACTCATCCAAGTCACCTGCGTGATCAGAATCCACATAACCTGTGGTCTCACTGCCATTACTGTTCCTCCGGTATACAATACCAACGTCTGATGTCCCCTTCAAGTATCTGAGGATCCATTTCACAGCTTCCCAATGAGCTTTACCAGGATGCTTCATGTAGCGACTAACCATGCTCACAGCTTGTGAAATATCAGGCCTAGTGCACACCATAGCATACATAATACTACCCACGGCACTAGAATAAGGAACACGAGACATATGTTCCTCCTCCTCCTCAGTCTGCGGTGATAATTTATTTGAAAGTTTAAAGTGCTTCGCTAAAGGTGTACTTACAGATTTTGCTGACTGCATATTAAAGCGTGCCACGATCTTCTCAATATATTTCTTCTGAGATAGACGTAGTAATCCTGCATTCCTATCACGCAAAATCTCCATACCCAATATTTTCTTTGCAGCACCTAAATCTTTCATCTCAAATTCAGCACTCAATTGCCTTTTCAGTACATCAATATCAGACATACTCCTAACTGCTATCAACATGTCATCCACATATAACAGCAGATATATCAAAGACCCGTCATCCAATCTCCTAAAATAAACACAGCTATCCATCTGACTCTTAGAATAATCTTGACTAGCCATGAAAGCATCAAAACGTTTATACCACTGTCTAGGAGACTGTTTCAAACCATACAAAGATTTCTTTAACAAGCAAACATGATCTTCCTTACCCGGAATAGCAAATCCCTCTGGCTGCCTCATGTAAATCTGCTCCTCCAACTCACCATGAAGAAACGCCGTTTTCACATCAAGCTGTTCCAACTCAAGATCTTGCAAAGCAACTAAGGCAAGTAAAACACGAATAGAAATATGTCTTACCACAGGAGAGAACACCTCATTGTAGTCAATGCCCTCACGCTGTGTATATCCTTTTGCCACAAGTCTCTCCTTATACTTCGCTGCCTCGACTCCGGGAATGCCTTCTTTCCGTTTGTAGACCCATTTACTTCCAACAATCTTCTGGCTCTTGGGTACTTTAACTAGTTCCCATGTCTGATTCCGATGGAGTGATTCCATCTCTTCACTCATAGCCCCTAGCCACTGCGATGACTTAGAACTAACCATCGCCTCAGAGTAAGACGAAGGCTCATCTGACTCCACCTCGTCACCTACAATCAAAGCATAAGCAATATCTGTATATCCATAACGTACCGGTGGTTTAATTTGCCTTCTCTGTCTTCCCTCGGCTATACTATGTTGCGACTCTGCTGGTTGTTCAATATCACCGACTTCAGGAACTGCGGCCTCATCTGCAGTCTCAACTTCTGTCACCTCTGAGGTCTCTGGAGTCTCCACCTGAAACTCCACCTCACTACTAACACCATGATCCGTCTGCTCTGCTGGTTGTGTCTCAAGACTTCCCCTTCGAAGCATTGCAGTCTCGTCGAAGATCACATCTCTGCTGATTATAAACCCGGGTGATCTGGGATCAGTGCACCACAGCCGGTAGCCTTTCTCCCCTTGTGCATAACCCAGAAATATGCACTTCTTTGACCTCGGCTCAAGCTTACCATCACTCGCATGAGCATACGCAGGACATCCGAATATACGTAATTCGGAATAATCAACAGGTTTCCCCGACCATACTTCCTCTGGAGTCTTCCACTCTATAGCAGATGATGGAGATCTATTTATTAGGTAACAAGCCAAGTTCACTACTTCGGCTCAAAATTCCTTACCAATTTTAGCATGCGAAAGCATGCTTCGAGCTCGCTCAAGTAAAGTTCTGTTCTTCCGTTCTGCCACGCCATTCTGCTGTGGTGTCCCAGGTACTGTGCGGTGTCTTACAATACCTTCTCTCTCGCAGAACTCGATAAAATTTTTACCACAGAACTCCATGCCGTTATCGGTTCTTAGGCACTTGATCTGTTTATCTGACTGCTTCTCAATCAATGCCTTAAATTTCTTAAACCGATCAAACACATCAGATTTGTGCTTTAGAAAGTAAACCCATACCTTCCTAGAATAGTCGTCGATAAAAGTCAGCATATAACGGGCACCTCCTTTCGAAGGAACTGGAGACGGGCCCCAGACGTCTGAATGAATATATTCCACTGGCTGCTTTGTCGAATGAATACCTGTTGTAAACTTAATCCTGCGCTGTTTCCCAAAGATACAGTGCTCACATAAGTCTAACTTACTTGTCTTCTGACTCTTTAGCAAACCTCTATCACTCAGCATCGTCATACCTGCCTCACTCATGTGCCCCAAACGCATATGCCATAATTGAGTCAAGTCAGAATCTGACTCACCTGATGAAACTGCAGCAGCTCCTGTCACGGTCTTTCCCAGTAGATGATAGAGAGAATTCTCTTTCTTTCCTTTCATCACTGTCATGGCACCTCGAGAGATCTTCAGCACTCCACCTTTAGCGGTGTATTTACACCCGATATCATCGAGTGTCCCCAGAGAAATAAAGTTCTTCTTGAGCTCCGGTACATGCCTGACATCTGTCAATGTACGAACTACCCCATCGTGCATCTGAATATGAACTGTCCCTATCCCCATAACCTTACAGGCTGCATTATTCCCCAAAAGAACTCTACCACCATCTGTAGTCTGGTAAGTAGTAAACCAGTTATTATGAGGCGTCATATGATAAGAACACCCCGAATCTAGCACCCATTCGTCTCCTGACGAAGTAGTAGTCACACATAAAACAGCTTCTGCATCACTATTGCTCCCATCGGCAACGTTTGCCACATTGCTTGTGGCATTCTGCCTATCAACTTTATTCCTCCTCTTTGGGCAGTCTCTCCTAATGTGCCCCTCTTCGTGACATTCAGAGTACTTCACGCGTCCCTTGGACTTTCTATGGCGTGATTTTGATCTGCTTTTACTTCTGCTGCTACTAGACCCCCGATATTGCTCTCTACCTCGAATCACTAGTCCTCGCGCTACATCTTGCGCTAAACTATCATCTCGCAACTTTCTCTGCCACTCTTTAGAAAACAATGCGGACTTTACCTCTTCTGAGGTAATCATAGTACGCCCCTGCAACAGTGAATCAGTAAAGTGCTCCCATGACTCTGGTAAAGAAGCTAGCAACATCATGCCCTGCTCTTCATCATCAAGTGTCTTATCGACGTTCTTCAAGTCCATCATGAGTTTATTAAATTCATCTAAGTGGGTTCTGATAGACATACCTTCATTATATCTGAACTGGAACATCCTCTTCAGCATGTATAAGCGATTGTTCAAACCCTTCGTTATATAGAGCGCCTGAAGTTTTGCCCACAACGCTGCGGCATCCTTCTCCTGGCCTACATCTATTAACACTTCATCCGATAAATTCAACAGGATTTGACTCCTAGCTTTCCTCATCAACACATCCTTATCAGAATCTTTCATTGAATCGGGCAAATTATCTTTGCCCGACAAAGCTTCTGCCAAACCCAGAGTTGTCAATAACGCCTCCATCTTGAGGCTCCACAACCCAAAGTTGTTCCTCCCATTAAACTTCTCAATTTCAGCTTTTACTCCAGACATAATTGCAATCACAAGATATCCAGATAATAATCAGACAAGCAAAAGCTCCAAATCACAATCCAGAATATCTAATCCAAGCTCTGATACCAATTGTTGTAAATTAATGCGGATACTAACCAGGATCTTGCAATTTACGTCAACGCGAAATCGCCAGAGAAGCAAACAAGAAATAATAAGGACACCAGAAATTTACGTGGTTCGGTCCGAATATCGATACCTACGTCCACGGGGAGAGCCAGCAAGAAAATCTACTATAATCGGAGAATCAGATTTACAATTGCTCAATACGCTCGTGTTTCCCGCACCTAGATTATACCCAATTCCCAAGTGTTTACAATAAATAACTCAATTGGATAAACAAATAAAACTCACGAAGCACCAAGCGGCTACGCACACCTTTACGTGAAGAAAGACAGCCCTCACGTTCGCGTAATTCTTTGCGCGACTCCTTCTCTTCTTCTTCTGTGCGTGCGGCTATACTTGTGCGGCTATTTTTACGTTCTGTGCATGCGGCTGCTTTTGTATCCAAGGAAGTAAAAAAACCCTTGCTTTTTTTATTATCTTCCTCTGGGCCCCACCTACTTGCTACAAGCAACCCACGTATTTCCTTTTGTGCTTGCAGATGTCCTTCTAGCTTTTTTATTTGATTTGTTCTCCAATGGGCCCCACGTTGTTTTTAGGAAATAAATCTCCTGCAAGATATGTTGACTTGTTGACCATGCAAGAAGCAAGCGCTTCTTTCCTCTTTTGATTTGCCGAAACCAAATCCTAATAGGCCAAGGAAATCCTTTAATTTATTTCCTCTTTTACGAAATTTTCCTAATTTAAACTCGAGACATAGTCAAAGTGCGATATTTCTGGCGAATAATCCGATTTATCATGAGCGAACGAAGCATATCGGTGTCAGATACCACTTCATCCGAGATGTCTTAGCAAAGGGTAAGGTTGTTATGAAAAAAATTGCTACAACAGAGAACCCGGCAGACATGATGACTAAGCCTATTCCTTTGGCAAAGCTCAAGCTCTGCTTGAGCACTATTGGCGTCGGTGGAGAGTGATCGCCCTTCGGGGCGATGGGAGAGCAGCATGGATGATGAGCACTATAACTTGGCTTTAAACATCGAGCCAAGGTGGAGAATTGTTAAATTTATGTCTCGAGTTTAAATTAGGAAAGTTGCACAAAAGAGGAAACAAATTAAATAGATTTGTTCTTTTGTGGTTTTTAGCGGCCGACGATCATCTAATATTGCAGGAAGGGATTTGTTTCTCTTATATCACAAAGCGTGTGGGACCCATGAAGGAAAGTCAACATAGAAAGACACGTTGAGATTTCTTCTCTGTTAAGGACTCTTTAAGTTACGTGGGGCCCAAGGAGAATGAAAAGAGGAAAGAAGGGTTTCCTTCATACTCTTTCTATTGTTTCCTTTCACCCACATAAAAGGGAGCGCCGCACAGAGGAAAAGGTGACCCAAGCTGCAACGCACAGTAGCCTTCTGAAGAGAAAAAAAAAAGAGTCAGAGTTCCGCAAACAATTACGAGGACGAAGGGGCTATTTTACTCACGAAGGGTGTGCATAGCTGTTCGGTGAACGTGAGTTTATTTGTTTATCCAATTGAGTTGTTTATTGTAAACACTTGGGAATTGGGTATAATCTAGGTGCGGGAAACATGAGCGTATTGAGCGATTGTAAATCCGATTTTCCGATTATAGTGGATTTTGTTGCTGGCTCTTCCCGTGGACGTAGGTACCGACATTCGGACCGAACCACGTAAATTTCTGGTGTCCTTATTATTTCTCGGTTGCTTCTTTGGCGATTTCGCGTTGACGTAAATTGCAAGATCCTGGTTAATTTCCGCATTTATTTACAACAACCTCTGCGTAATTGCAAGCGGTTGCAAGGTCACAACCAATGTGGCTTGAGGAGAAAGACAAGGATAGAGATGACGGGTGTGAGAAGGATGTGATGTGGGTAGCACCATCATCTAAAGAGGGGTGAATAGACTTATTGATCCGATGATAGAGTCTAAGTCCGAGTCTAAGTCTGAGTCTAAGTACTTCCTAATTTCGATTAGACTTCACATAGAATCTAAAGATGCCAAATGCTATTACGATATTCACATTGAAGCTGTGTTGATATCTTCATGAAACTCTAGTGATTTCCATAATATATACGATGTCCACGAAGTAAGTGACTGAATTTTAGATGCGATATTTAGAATATATTGACCAGAGTCTGAATATTGTTTCTTCTAGTATATTACCTAAAAACACATTCATTAGAAATAACAGACACTATGGAAGATTTTTTCACTCTTCAAAACTTATTAGGGAGTTTTCCTCAACAAGATAGATGGCAATGAAAGACTGTACGGGGTTTCGATGACGAGGGGCAACGGCACAAGGACGGGAGGCTAGGTCAACAATTGCACGAAAGACTAGGAAGAAGATGAGCGAACAAAGAAGGAGGGTGCGAGAGAGAAATTTGAGGGGAAAGTTTAGGGTTTGGGGTAGGAGTTATTAGAATATTTAAATATCAATAGCACGCCTTCATCTAATAATTTAACTTTTCGAACAATTAGCAGTAACTTCACAAAAACTCAAAGGATACCCGAATAGAAGGCCTGGATTTAAATTTTTCTAGAATCAAATTTGTCTTCCCAATTATACATTTCCATGCTTAAACCAAAGTGTACCCTACGTGTGTGTAGAGTTTAAGAATATTTAAACATTGAATCATATATTTATCTAATAGTTTAAACTTTAAAACAGTTAACGATGGTCTCTGAAAATCTAATGTGGCATCAAAAAGGTTGCTCAATCCCTTTCACATAGGTATATTTACCCTCATCAAGCAAATTCCACATGCCGCTTCTAATCCGATTTACATGTGATGGAAATTGTTTAAATATTATCCAACATGGCTTCACAACGAGTCTCATCTACTCTTCATGTTCAAGTGGTCTCCTCCATTTAATAAATTAAAACTTTTCCTTAAACATTCTGACCTAGATCTTTCTTTTTTTTCCATATATTTCGAAATGAAAGGAAGCGATTGTGTTATTTAGGGAGATAAATCCCATTATTCTATAGGATCCCGAACCACCTCGTAATGGCACCTCATACTCGTTCTACGATCCGATTCTATCTGTATCAGTTTGGACGGGGCCCAATTTGGTAGCCGTTCCTGATAGACTAGATCAGGACATAGTTGGAGAGGGTGGATGAGAGGGAGTTAAGCCATCAAAATCCAATTCACTGTGCTCTTATCAATTTTCACTACACTAGCGGGACATTGAACCCGTTGTCCAATCAATTCAAGAGGCTCCTCAGAGAAGAATACCATCGATGAGAGAAAGAGTGGTGCTGCAGTTTTAAATACATTTGGCCCCAACCAGGGGTCGATGGCGACGGTTCCTTGTCGGTTTCGTACTCTCTAGAGTAGTGAATGCTGCTGCTGCTGCTAAACCTGTCGTTCAAGACGAGCACGATTAAATTAAATCATTTGCTTGAGCCTCTAGGGTTTGGGAAATATTCTATTTATCCGCTTTGGTGCGTGATCTGAAACGTGGAGTGATTTGATGATCTCCATGAAATGACATCATTGAATGTAGATGTTCCAGTCTATGCATAAGTCACTCTTTTGTTTTTCGATCGTTCTTACAAAGTCTACTACTATCAGCTACGTATCACTGGGATAATTACCAAAAAAAATTAAATATATATTTTTAATACTGATTCAGTTTTGAATTTTCGATTTGATCAAATTAGTCCCATAAACAATTTGGAAATCTATTAATATACTCATTTCAGACAATTTTGACTAGAAATTACTCGAGTGGACTCCAATCATCTCACATTACAAGATTGGCATTAACATAGACAATTTTTTCTTTTTCTTTCCATTTTTTATATCTCTTTTTTCTTTTTAAAAAATGGGCTTAAAATGAAAAATTGCTCAAGTAAATGTCTAGGATAGAAAAACATATCAATTAAGGAGAGGTGTTCTACATCCGACAGAGGGTTTTTTTTTCCCATAATTTTCATTCACTTTGGGCACGTTTCACTTGTTTAAACATATAAGGTAATCTTGCCAAATTGGTTTTTTTTTTGTCAGGAAATCTTACCTTGTTGGTTAGTAGCCAACATTATAAAAAGTTTTAGGCAATTGGGATACTGAAGTGAAATGAAGGATGACAAGTGTTCGAAAAGTTTATCCATCTTGTGATCTTGGATTCAAATCTTATCAGAAGCACTCTGCACCAAATTGACATGGGTCCCGTTGCACCTTAAGATTGACTAGAAGGTGGACCAATCAAGATACGGCAGTGAATTCGAATAACACATGACCCCTTAAGCCAAAGAAAAAAATTATGTAGTCATTTGTTTCAATTAGACTTATATCTAGCGCAGTATCGCTAACTATGTTTATTTTTTATTCATAAAGAAATAAAGAGAGAGAGGAGCCAAGTTTCACTTCATGGCCATATGATTATTTACCTGTAATATGCATCCTTCTCATCTTGTTCTCCATTCTTCAATTTCACATAACTTATCTACGAGTTCACCCTGGATTCATTATTCCATGCTCTCCCTCTACTTAAAAGCTCGAGATTTTGCATAGTCATGTATATACACAGACAATCTCGGCATGTGATAATCAAGCACATGGCCACGTACTAATAGTCAATGTCATTGCTTCAAGCTATATTGCCACCAGCCAACACCAAGGCCTGAGCCAAATCTGTAGCATCGCCATATTACGCACCGCCTTCAGTACAACATATTTGATCACATTTTTTTCAATGTACACACCGTTAGAAGTTCTATTTCAGCAGATAACTTAATCAGGGGTTCGAAGGAGCGATTGATTACACTGAGTTTCCAACAGTGCAGCTAATTTTCGGATATTTCTTCGGTCCTATGTGTTGGTAAACTCTTAACTCAAAAGCAAATATTACTTTATCACGTGATGAGGTTACTTCCATCATAACCCATTTAGATGAGTTTAACAACTCGTAATGGAGTTGAAGAATATCGAAGAGGCCCCAACTGTTAAAAAACTAGGGCATATGATGTGACCAACATCTCAACAAGAGTCATGAGAGCGTTTTACAATTCACTTTAGGGGCATATTACAATTACCTTGAAAGAGATAAAATTCACCTTGGTCTCTAAGAGGTGGCATATAATAAAGCATCCAATACCCCAATACATATTCTGAAGAAGAAATTATGGAAAACGCAGGACGATCATTTACTCCAAAATTAAGAGTAATTTTGAAGATCTGATCTTCAGCTAAACCCCAACTACACATTAAGAACGTGTGAAAATGGGCGATGAGAATTTTATAATGCTCAAATGCCATGTGAAAATTGTCAGATCATTGCATACTTCAAGAACTAGAGATTTTTAGTCTGGACTCTTTGACTTAATATCAAAAGATGAGATTCTCCTTAACCTCTTTATGAATTTCAACTTTTTATTCACTCTCTCTGTTTGGTAGTTAGGATAAATTTTATCTTATATTGTGTTTGGTTCCTATTTATGATATGATAAAATTATATATAAGATGGATATAACCCGGATAAGAATATTCCATTGGGGAGGTGGAATAAAAATGGATAGGATTATTAATATCGGTAAATACAAATAATATTTGAATTCCAGTATGAAAACAAAATTCATAATAACAAAAAATAACAGCAATTTAGTTATTATTTATTCCTATTTTTATTTATATATTTGAATTTCCTTCTATCTTATAATCTGCATTTAGTATATATGTCTATTACATATTTTCGGTATATTAGTATAGTTTAATATTTAGTAACATCTATTAGAGAGTGATAAAGAGGAAAATGAAATAAAAATAGAGAGGGAAAATTTTATATAAAAAAGGAAAAAAAAGTGAAGTAGGCAAGAGTATCCCGAGAGATTCCTACCATCCTCAATTGTGCAATTTGTAGGTTCATTACATGGATAAACCATCTATGCTAAACAATGAACATAATAGAATGTGAAAATCCGACTTTATAACTACGATTCACCAAATAGTGGAAAGAATATAGTAAAATCATTTAACTTTATATTATATATTATATCAGTCCTATTCTGATCAGAAACGCAGACAACTAAATGCGGGGTAAACTCCCCTTTGACCTGCGCGTGTGAGTTTCTAGTCTTGGTCTTTTGGGCAACTTGAGCATTTGTAATAAATTGTCATCCAGAATCGGCTCGCTTGACCAGAATCGGCTCCCCTTTAACAAAAGATTGACTTTGAACCCAGAATCGGCTCGCTTGGCCAGCAATTGGAGGCACAAAAGACCCACGTTGATCCCTGAATAGCCAGAATTGAGTAACCAACTTGTTAGGTGTGGGGGAGAGTGGATTGAATACGAATCAATGCTGACGAATTTGGTTATTAATGGAAGTAGAAAGTGGTCGGCCTCAATGGTTTCTATCTCCTTGAAAAACGTGGTCAAAAGGCAAAACCCTAGCTCATGAGTCAAAGCCATGACGAGCAAAGAGCCCACACCCGTCATTAACGATGCTGCAAATTTCAGCTGCCATGTGAGATTGTAAATTTTCAGCGACCAAGGTTCACAAGACAAATTGAGAACCCTGAAGTCACTTGGCAAGAAGTTTGCTTACCCAAAAGGGAGGGAGGACTAGGTTTGTACGATCTGAAATTATGGAACAAAGAATTGCTAGGCCGTAAGCTTTGAAACCTCATCAATTATCAATCCTCTTCCCTAGTAATTGGGTCACGGCACTAAAAGCAGAGGCGTTCCAACCATGCAGCTCGACATCAAGGGTATGATCTGGAGTTGGCAAGGTCTTCTTAAGTTGAGACATGCTCTAAGTACTGTTGTAAAGAGATTTATAACGAACTCAGACAAGCGGGATCGACCGTGGAGTGGCATAACTTAATAACTTAATTTTATCGGTTGGCTTCTTTGCAAAGACAGGCTTCTGACAGCAACGATCATATCATGATGAATGCCTCAAGTCGATATCCAGTGTAATTTATGTATGACCTATTTAGAAGATTGAACACATTAGTTCTTCCAGTGCAATTGGACTGGAAGCATATGGCGTAGTATCCTGGTATTGTATGAGATTCAGCGTCCTGTAAGATGATGGAATGATGAACTTCAATGAATGATCAGGACTACCAAGGGCAAAGACTTGGTGGCAAGGCTTCTCAAATTTTCTTTCTTAGCAACAATATGTTTCAATTGGATGAAGCGCAACCACAAACATTTTCAAAACAAGTCAAATTATATCTATATTATTTTTGCTACGGTGCGTAAAATCGTTTGAGTTAGAGGTAGAGCTCCATTCTACAAAAGCTTTAGACATTCTTAAGTTGATGTTGTATTAGCTACCATATGGATACTTCCTATATCCATCTTCTCGCATTATTACTTCTATTTGTAATGCTGGAGGATGCCCCTAACTTGATGTACTTCATCTGATAACTAATGATTACATTTTTAGATGTAAAGAAAAAAAAAACTACTGAGAACTGCGAATGATTCCATCCACTGTCACTTCTGAACTGTACTTGACATGCATGCATGATTTAGATGGGGACAATGTGAGGGTTTTGACAATTTAGTTTGGCGGGTTGGCTAGATGATTCACGTGCAAAACACCATATTGGGTTGTCGTAGCTTCACTTTCAAATCATAATGCAAGTAGTTGCCCGTCTACACTATGACATAGTCGGGTGTGCAGTCCAGTGCCCCACGTCTAGTGAACATGATTGCTTGTGCTTTTCATAAGGTCGGGTGCATGTTTCGCTATTTTCCTAGTGCATTCAGAATACAAGGAGGGTTAGAAACTTATGGTATTTGAGTTAATTCAATCTTAAACCTTTCAATCAAATTTATTTAGTCCTAAATCTTTTGATAATTTATCAATTTAGTTTTTAACATTCTAATAATTTACCAATTTAGCCTTTTTAGTCAATTTCAATCCGAAATCACTGATGTTGTGATCTAGTCGTCATCGTCATCGTGACATGGTCAACAGGCAACATTGATTGAAAATTTCTGCAAAAAAAAAATCCTGAATTTCTTTCTTTTTTTTTCCTTCCTTCTCTTCTTTATTTTCTTTTTTTTCCAACTCTGGTCTGGCATGGGCGTCGCGCTTAGACCAAGTGATGGTCGACCAACAACCTTGTTGACCAAGGGCTTAAGAATAAAAAAAAAGACAAGAAAAAATAGCTATAAATAATTCCAAAAAATTATCAAGATCAGTGCATAATATTCATCATATCAGTGGTTCCTAGTTAAAATTAGACGAAAAGACTAAAATCGGCACCATGAAAAAATTTAAATTTAAATTGGCACAATAAAATGTTTAGGACTAAATTGATAAATTATCAAAAGGTTTAGGACTAAATTGATTAAGTTAAAAGGTTTAACACCCAATTAATACAAGCACGATCAGTTTAGAATTTTCTTGGTGATTTGTCCGAAGCCAGAGATGGAGACTCTTCTCCTTATTTCACTTCTTTTTCTCGGAGTAGCAACGTGTGTTGCCTTGGACTTGACCAATTTAGTTCACATGTAGAGGATCCATAGTCTTCGTACGTAGGGTTTACATGTCCTGCCCGCTTAAAATCTCTTGATTAAGAATGTTTATTCATCATGAGATGGCCGAAATTGACGACATGCCAAGGTTTCACACCACGGCTAATTTTTCATTTTTCAGCTCAATATGACTTAAGTAAATTTCAAAAGGAAAGTAAAATTATCTAGATGAAATAAATTAAAAATTGCAGGTTATGCAAAGGTAAAGAAGTTATGATTTTTCTGAAATACAGATTTGCTTTTAATGCAAATAAGTGTTAAGGCACCTGCCACAAACGTGCAGATGTTGAATGGTAAAGAAATCGATGGTTGTCTCTGAAGGGGAGGTCGTACCTTTTTTTAAGGATGTTAGGTATCATGATAAAGTTAATGAGTGAGCCATACCTCCACTTTCGCTAAATAATGTATTACATAAGTATACCACTAAAATGGTTGACCTGGTCATAAAGAGATCGGCCTTCTGCGAGTTTGATTCTGTCATGATGAGCAAGTTTCTAAGTCACTCGTGTTATGTTGTTTAATTGCAGTGTACTTCATATAGAGAGATTCCTTAGCTGCTAGCATTGCAGTGGGGCTATAATGACAGGTTCTTCAACTTTGAGTCTTCCATTCATAGTTGGTATAGAGTAATGATGACACAGCGGATGTGGCATCCTGTGTTAATACTCAAAGTGGTTGCTTGCACTAGTCGCTCCTCTCAGTCCTTTTCGTCCATAAAAAAGCATGAAATATCCCATATACCAATAACTTGGTGTGGCCCGAGCTTGAGCGGGCCTCAACAAGCCCAAAGTTTCGACACAAAAAAAGTTGACTTAGCCACTTGTTGATAGATGTCCGGATCTTAACTTCCAAATCCTGACATGGTTCCCTTGGACCAAAAATTTGACTTAGCCACGTGAGTTACCTAATGGTGATCAACATCTGATCCTGAGGAAGCTTCACAAAAACACTTGACGAGTACAATTTAGGTACTACAAGGCTAATCATGACAAACGATCTCATTCTAGATAGATTTAACAGTGAAAATCACTTGCTCGTTGGTACACCATTTGATATCTCAATCATCTCAACCATCAATTCCGATAAAAGAATCTCTAAAATTTATCACTCGGTACATCTAAGGTCGAGATTCCTTGAGAGACTAAAGAAGACACCACATGCGCCGGCATAGATGAACTTGTTCAAATCTCAATACTTTCTTGAATCTCTATCTTGGATAAATACAAATAAGCAATTGTTTATCGCTTGTTGTAGCTGCCAACTTTGAGTCCAAAGCATCCAAATGCATATGGACGGGTTGTGCCTTTTTTAATAACTGAACAAAAAATTACGCAGATTCAGCCGTGCAAGTTGCCCTGCGATTAAAATAAGAAAGACAGCGACGAACGTTTTGTCTATTTTTCATCGTCTTCTTCCGTCTCCATCGTCGGTCACGAAGCACGAGAGAGAGAGAGAGAGAGAGAGAGAGAGAGAGAGAGAGAGAGAGAGAGAGAGAGAGAGAGAAATGGTTATATGTCGAGAGATGGTTATATGTCACCATGATCAGTGCAGCATTGGTCTTTGATGCATGTCGTGCGCACAGGAAATGGTTATGTAACGCCAAATTCGGGCATGTCCACTGTCGATTGGTGTTTGTGCAAAAACAATACGAAACCTCGACGTGCAAGGAAAAGAGAGACACAGCTTCAAAGGGTCATACGCGGTCTTGTGTCATCCTGATTTGACCGGTTCCCTGTTATGCAATCTCAATCAGCAGATCGTAACGTCTGTACAATTGTTGACAACAGAAAGAGTCCCGGTGAGAAGGAGATAGATGATATAGTTAGCATGTGTTGTACCCAAACCTCGTCATAATGTAACTCACCGTTGGATTTGCGCCATGCAGCGGCGATCCATGGCATGAGAAACTCTCGATCTTTCATTCAAAAGCACTCTTTCGCCTTCTCTCTCGCCCTCGTCCCTCCCTCTCTCTTCTTTGCCATGCCCTAGCCGCCGTATTCTCTCGCCACCGATATCGCACGCAGCCCATTTGTAAACTCGAGGACAACAATCGAGCCGCAGAGCATCTTAGGAATATTACTTACCTCAAATGCAAAATTTGAGGCTGGCACTTGTTAACATTTTCCAGGCAAAATTTTGTCGTTCAGCCGGATCCGAATTAACAAAAGTGGATCAGCTATCTTATGGCGTTGAGTTCATCAGCATCCATTTCAAGGTCTGAAGCACTCAATCTTCTTAGATTTGCGGTTGTAAGAGGGCGCAGGCAGCCCTCTATCACCCATCCCATTTCATTCCATCAAGGTCTTTGTGAACGCAAAGCATCGCGCCAAAACAAGTATTATCATGGTTCTTTTAGATAAAAGCAAACAATTATGCTCGATTGAGCAACATACATTTTCTCCTTTCTGTCACACTTTAAATAACTTCACGGGACCTTAAAATTCAGTAGCTTAATTTTGATTCGAATCATCCGATGCACTAGTTGCCCATCTTCTTGGGATTGACGCATTTAATCGGAATGCATTCGCCTTTCCAGCTAAACATCATGCAAGATTAGTTGCATGTTATCGGATCATATAGGAACACCGATTGAATTTCGGTTAAAGCACAGTATATTTGAGTAACTGAAAAATCAAATTTTAATCACTTAATTGAAAACTACTCAAAGTTCGATGGTCATGCGTGGAGCCAATGCAAGAATAAATCACATGCATGGGTATTAATCATATCATATCATATCATATCATATCAGCTGATGATAGCCTCAATTAATGTTGAAGCTTTCTCTGCAGTTATATGAGCGTGTGCTGATGTCAATGGAGAAAAGAAAACCACACGCATGTCTTTCTTTTATTTTTTTCCGAAGGGGACCAAAAGTATCTGCTGATTGAAGATTTCCTCAAATAAGAAACTACAAAATAATCGAGTCCAACCATATACCATTGTTTTTTTCTTGTAATCTAATTTAATGTCAATTGGGATTTACGTTGACTTTGCATGCTTTGATCTCATCATTCATTGGTGTGCTCAACATGCCAACTTGAGCCTCAGCTACCCACCACGACCCAACCACTTCTTGATCTCTTCCCACGATTTCTTTCAAAAGTGTGGGGTTGGAGATTTTCAAGAAAAGCAGCAACCCCTTGGCTTTTCGACGTCCAATTTTCGAGCTGTCCATGTTTTTTAGGTCAATTTGGAAGTCACGCTTCGTTTACTTTGATTTTGACAGATCTCCCCCCCCACACAAATCAATCAACAACTCGCACCCCACAACACGTTTACATCAAACCTGCTTCACAAAATATTTCAACCTAGTATTTCATAATACATTTATCTAAAATTGAATTTTTACCTCATAAAGAAATTTCCATCTTATCCAATTTGGGTCAGAGATGCCAGTTTCGGATCCTTCATAAAACCAGAATTAACTTAGGGTAAAGATATACCAATTTAATATTTTCAATGCTATTAACCCTATCCATAAGTGAGGTCACATACTTTCTCAAAATATATCTGGTCACGATATATATTCATCTGCATTCAACTCAAGCTAAATGGGTCGAGTGTATTTCATTCTTCTGGAAAGTATTCGGCCCGTTCGCACCAATACGAGGACCGGAAGTAGGTTGTACGGTGCAGTGAAATTATAATTCCAATACTTAAATAAGAACCGCTTCTGTTCATGGTATTTTCAAGAGTAATGCCGGCCATCCTGCCGATAGAGTTGCATCAGATATAATCGAATGAGAGGGTTTGCAAGCATCCGTCCATGGAAACAGGTGGAGCTGAAACCACGGCTATCAAGCATTTTGAAAGGGAAAAAAAGCACTTCTAAAAGATATAATTTACTTTCATTAAGCTAAAATTACACTAACGAGAGTAGAGTTTATAACTTACGAGTGCATTTTGGCGATTAATAGATGTATATCCCTTTAGCCATCAGTGCACGCGGCACTGACATCCATCAACGGCCAAGAATGGTCAAGGCGGCGCGCGGCGAAATCATTCATGCACGTATCATGATCCATCAACTCAAGATTAAACTATTATCCCGAGGCTTAATCTCTAGATAAGTTAAGATAAGATATAATTAAGTGGCGGTTATACCTGTTATTTAACTCCAACAGAAGAAGTTATCCAGCTAAGCAAACAGCTTATCAAAAGTTGGAATTTGTCTGCATCGTCCCGTTGATTTCGCCTCGATACATTAAATATAAGACATAATCCTTTTCTTAATAATTTAAAGAATATTCAAATGGGGATCGTCGATTCAACAATAAATTAATTCATGCACTACCCTACTGCACTGCACTGATGCGAATCTACGATTAGATCTAGCTGTGCTCACAACTTTGACTTTAGCCATTCACTAGGCTTTGATCTATCTTTTGTCATCATTTTTTAAAAATTTGCACCTACATATTTGTTAATGTATATAGATAGAACAAAGCCAAAGATATCTTGATTTAAGATATCGTTATTATGTAATGCTGAATGATATTACAATAGATCGCATGAATGTCTATAGTAAAATCTTTCGAGGCTCGCAATTAAATCCTGTTACTTTTGGACTTCCTTTTTTTCGTTTTTTTGGGCTAGAATTGTTATTTTTGTACTTGTGATGAATGCGGAAAAATCTAAAAAGTGATCGAATGCAAATTACAAACTGATAAATAAGGAATTTAGTGGAAAATCTGAGCATGGAAAATAATAATGTTTCGTCGCCATGCTCGAGTTTAGGACAATTACGGTCACTCCGCCTGGTGCTTTTATCATCAAAGTATAGAGAGAAAGGGATAATCCCATGAAAAATCATAAAACTTTGCATGCGGAACATCAATAATGTAAGATTTTTTAGTCTCGTCTATAATTTTGAGCTTGCACTAATAACACAAAAGTACCTTTAAACTTCCATCCATAATGGTTGTTGAGAATCTGACTTGACATTGTTCAAACATATCGCAACAGCATATACTTAACGGTTATTATGGATGGATCCGTGACAGAATGCGCTTTTGAGTTATTGGTATAAGTTTAGAGTTTCATAAAATGAAGAAAAAAGTTTGAGCTATGATATTCTGCAAGGACAAATTTATGGTTTTTTATAAGATTTTTCCGGGCAAATTAGGGCTTGCAAAAGTCCTTAATCTCCTCTGTATCGAGTATCGTACAACAAAATGCTCATATGCCCGCACTTCATTTAATGCTAATGCTTATATATTTCACGTAAAATTAATGGGAGGTAGAGGCAATGTCTGGCATATTATACTTGAGATCTTTCTGGAGAGAGCAGACGCTGGGTCTAGTGTAACCTAGACCAATTTATTTGGATATATTCGACTTATCCAAAGGGATTGATTCCATGCTTTGGCATGATGTCATGATTATTGATAACCTAGCAAGAATCTTGAAATGTTAGTATTCAGCGTATTTGGAATTCTTGAAAATAGTAATTGAATGAGATTTTCAATTATTTCATCTATCCAGAATCAATGGAGTTACGTTGATTCAAGAGGTCAAATGAATTACAGTAATCCTACATTGTATCGAGAATTTCGATCAAAGTGAGTCTCTAACACTGTCAATTCTCAACCGTTGATTTCGTGGTCTCAGAAGATGAAAATCAGAATCTATAAAATCAGCAACAGATCATGTTCGCTGTCAATCTTTCATCAAATGATAATGATAGTATGTTCTTGTCAAAGCGCATTAGGAAGACAAGCGTTCTCATTGAAAAGACGTAATTGAGTGGAGAAAGATATTACGGAAAGACAAATTTTACTGGCCATCCACCCATATGCATTTGTCTCACGATCATCCATCAATCTTCCCATCATCGTCCCACCTTTTGGGCTCAAAAGACAATTCACTTTTCAGCTTTGGCCAACTTTTATAAAATGGGAAAATTATGGGGACCTTGAGGAAAGGCAAATACAACGAAAATATAGTAAGATCAAGTCAAATTGAATGAAGCCAGACAAGGAAACGTTACGTACAAGTAAATGAATCAAAATATACAACATTAACCCTAGTTTTTAACACCCACCCAAATAGTAAAAGGACAGATGACGTCCTATTTGTGAACAAAGTTTCATTTTCATCGCCTCCGCCGATGGACAATACAATGTTCTCACTTATAGAAAATGTCGTGAGTTCGAAGTAAGGTAGAGTTATGTTGTGCCAATAGGATTCAGGGGACGGTCGCATCTCGTGCCACAAGATAACGGACAAATGCGACGATGAAAACTTCATCTCGATAGGACCGGGGCCTCACCTATAACGAACGCTCCATTTATGGGTGGTGTTGCAGAATATATGACACAACCTGAATATATTGTAATGGTTTTGTAATTTGTTAATAACGCATATGAAGATTAGCTAATACCGGTCGCTCTTTGTGTGACATTCATCTCATAAGGAAAGCAAAAGAAAAATAAATTGATTCTCATATCGAGAACACAAATTTAATGAACCATTAATATTGACAGATATAATCATGAAATTCACAGAGAAAAAATAATTAGTAAAATCAAGATAAAAAATGACATATTCACAAGATAATGCCACGGAAAAGCCTCAAAAACAGCTTATAGCATAATTTCTTAGTTTTTTTTCTATCTCACTAAATTTAATTACTTTATTTGCCTCATGAATAAAAATTTCAACATGATCCCAACCGGCCCTTGTCGACGGGCGAAACCAAGACCCGCCACACTCGTATCTCCCCGTCCAGGCTTCCGCTGAACACCGTAACGAGGCCGTCTCCGCCAGAAGAAACGGCGGCCAGAGACTTCACGGGCTTCCGGTGGCCCTCTAGCACTGCCAAGCAACAGTACTTGCCCTCGAGGCCCCGCCGCCAGATCCTCACCGTCCGATCTGCCGACCCGCTCAGCAGCAGATCAGCGACGTTGATCAGGCAGAGGATGGCCTTGGCGTGCCCTCTCAGAGCCCCCGTCACCACCATGTGGTTGGCGCTGTCCTCTCGCTCCCAAACCAGTATCGAGCGGTCGCACGCGCCCGAGAACAGCACCGACCCGTCCCCGGTCAATGCCAAAGCGTTGACTGCTGACCTGTGCTTCTCCAGCGTCGCCACCAGCGAGTGCCGTTCCTCGCCTGTCTGCCTCGCCCAGACCCGGATCCTCCGGTCCGCTGAGCCGGTGTAGACCGTCCCGTCCGTGGCCACCACCACAGCGTTGACGGCGTCATGGTGGGCCCGGACGGACTCCAGGCACCGGAGATCGGAGCTGCCGTCGCTGCCGCCGCGCCATGCCTTGAGGGTCTTGTCCCAGGAGACGGAGTAGACAAGGCCGTCGTTCACCGCGAGGGCGGAGACAGCGTCGGCGTGCTCGATCCAGAGCTGCTTTTGGTGGCGGCGTACTGTGACGTAGTTCTTTGGGAGCATGAAGCGACGGAGGCGGTCGCCTACGGTGGGGAGGGTCGCGATCAGCCTGTGCCGCCCGTCTGCCGCTGCCTGCCAGACGCGGATCTTCGAGTCCTGGTGCGCGGTGAAGACCCGACCAGCGCAGAAGGCGACGGACTTGACGGAGCCCGAGGATGAGGCGCGGATGTTGAAAGCGTCGATGGGGGACATCTCGCCACCAGTGGAGGTGTTGGAGGAGTCGTAGACGTGGATCTCGTGGCCGCAGGCCACATAGAGGAGCTTGCCGTGGGGGGCGAGGCAGGTGATGGGGAGGAGGCAAGGAGGAGAGAGAGTGTAGAGGAGGCGGTGAGAGACGGAGAGGTGGAGGGAATCGGCGGTTAGGGTTTGTAGGGAAGGGACAGATGGTAGCGTTTGGAGGGAGAGGTTGGATTCGATGCTGCTACTGCTGGTCTCGGGAGAGCTCGAGCTTGACGATGAGGACGATGATGACGACGAGGTGGCACCGCTTGGAGAGTCGGAGTGGCTTGTGCCGCAGTTAGAGGATCGGAAGAGGGATAACGGGACGGTTGCGTCGGCAGCGGTGGCAGTGCAGGAGGAGGAGGAGCAGGTGGCGAGCCATGACCGGACCTTCATGGCCGTCATCCTTGTTTTTTGAGCGGGCGAGAGAGGAGTCTTGAGGGTTGCATATATAGAAAAGTAGGCGAGGGGGACTGAGGAAACAACATTTAGCTAGACACATAATCAACTATTTAGAAATACTTATGCAACTTGTATTTTTTTTATCTAGTGTGATCATTTCGTGGAAAGTGTGATGGTAGACGCACAATATCCTAAACTCGACTGATAAGGTATACGAGATTTTTCTAAGTACCAGATTAATGTTCATGCGCTACGAGCATTTGGACTCTCGCATTAAGCAAGGAGAACGAACGGTCTTACCACTTGAGCAATTGATTATTATTTCTAATCATGTGATTTCGATGGAAAACATTTGGATAAGTTAATCACAATGATCGAGTAGTGTAACGATTAAGATCTTGTGACCGAATAAACATGAATGTTGGTGGTCGGGTTGCTACTCAATGTAATGGCTTGGGGCTAAACTGCAAGTGATTTCTTGTGAATCCCGGTCTCGATGCGAATGGTCCACCTTTTGATCTAATTGGGAAAGCGGGTTAATCTAGTATGTCAAAATCGGACCTGGAAACCCTTAAATGGTTATACTAAGAGATATTGGTTATACTAAGAGAAATGATAATGAAAATCATTAGTAATTACTATGCCATGGATATTGCATCAATTTTGTAGACGGGTGATTATACAATCAACATTGTTCTTCGTAAAACATTGATTTGTTTAATCTAATCTAGGTAATAATAATGGTGGGGCATAGAGAGGGTGTGAAAAGTGACGCGTTGGAAGATGACAGAAGGAAGGAAAGGGGACATGATTGTTGATCCGATGCGTCCGAGGTTGTCAAAAGGACGAACTAGGGCATCTCGGTTGGTTGGCTGCTTGGTGCGTTCCAGATAAGACCTTGAATTAGGAAGTAATTATTGAATTAGGGTAAACTTTGTACGAAGCAAAATTCCATGATAAAAAAAAAGTTAATTCTTTTAAAGTAATTATTGAATTAGGGTGATTTTGTACGAGAAAAAACTTCATGATAAAGATATTTGAAAAAAATATTTTTCTTAAGAAAGTGCTTAGTTTTTGTATTTACTAATTTGTGAAGAGAAATATTTTTTTAGTATTTATATCTCATTTAATAAATGATTCTAATCACATGACTAACTCCAAGAAAAAAATAGAAATTTTAAATGCTTTTTATTTTTTAAAATTATTTTTTACTTTTCTTTCTCTTTTTCCTACTTCCTCCATTGGTCACCTATCCTAGTGACAACTAGCGATCAGCCAGCGAGGCCCAACCTTGTCGTGGCAAGCTCCAACCAAGCTTAACCTCGGCGAAAAGAGAGGAGGAAGGAGTGACAGTTGAGGTGGAGAGGTGGCTTGGAGAAAAAAATAATAATATAATAAAATGTTAAATTATTGGACAAGAAATAATTTCGGAAAGTATTTTTACCTCTTTAATTTTACGAGTTCACTTTTCTAATTTTATAGATAGATATTTCCATTTGATTGATTATTTTTTGTGAACTAAAAAAGTGAAAATCCGAAAGATTAGTTCTTGAAAAATGCTTTCACTCAAGCAAAAACACTCTTAGACTTTGTTTGTTTTGCAAAGAATGAATTATTTGATAGATATCTTTTTGAGAAAATAATTACTTAAAATAATTAGTTAATGGAAAAAAATTATTATCGATAATCATTTATGCCTAAACATTGTTATAAACAATTGAAATATTTTTCGTCCATTTATCATTGTGAGTGATATAAGCAATCATTTTTAAGAAAATAGTTTTCAATTCATCCATTTTTCTTGAAGGGGCCTTTTGATCATCTTAAATCCTGTCATACTCCTTAATGGTTCCATGTGTATGAACATGATGGTCAAAAGATTAGGCAAATCTTCGATTTAGCAGATTATATCAAGGAGGATTTTGGAATTTTTTTTTTAATCTATGGACATGCTATTCTATAGATTCTCTCGTATGATCATCATGTATTAACTCGTACTTGACCGACTACATCGATTTACATATGAAAACTAACAAAGTCACTCAAATGGCTAATAAATTGGTAAGTCAACAATCGCTTTGTTGATGTGGCAGTAATTTGTAACTTCTTCGAGCTCAACTCTTTAATTAGTCAAAAAGAAAATTATGATGGATTAAATTGAAGAGAGAGAAAAGGTTATTTCGATCGGTTTATTGGAACCAAAAAGAATTAAATGTTGAGAGTATAATGTTGCGTAGTAAATGACTATCTCGGAGAGCAAACAAGTTAAGTTTCTATCAAAGGGGCTGCAAGGATGAAGAGCTTCGGTTCGTTTTTTTGGAGTCCTCGTATTTTGATATTTTAAATAGAGATGAGATTGAGAAAATGATAAGACAATGCGGCGGTCGCCGGCCTGGAGTCAGAGAGGCCAAGGAGGAGGTCAGAGGTCGTAGAAAGAGGCTGAGGGGGCTTGCAGGCATGGCTGCGGTCGCATGGGGAGTCCAACATCGGGCTCACCGAAGATGGTGGGGGTCGAGTGGCTACTCGACGGAGGCCGGATGAGGGTAAAATTGGAACGTAGATTGTTTAGTGAGGGCGATATCAACAGAAAAAAAAATCGTTAATATTCCAAAAATAGCATCTCAAAAGCTCAAAGTTGGGTGGGACTTTAGGGGCAATCAGTTTCGGGGTGAATTGGCTCCTACTCTAAAATTTGAAACTGGATTGGGTAGAATTGGTTTCTAATTTGTAAAATCAAGGATTACACCAGTCAATTTTGATCCGGTTCCAAATTCGGTCTCAGAATCAATGATTTCTTATTTCTTTTTTGTCGGTGTATTCTATTCCCTATAAATGAAAGTTTCTTGACATTAAAAGGAAAAAAAAACTAATTTACTAATTAAGGTTTGCTTCAATATAAAAACTAAAAAAAAATCATGGCCAGTTCATCGATCCAATCCAAGCGGTCCGATTTCTTATGTTGAATTAAGAGTCGAATAGGCCTTCCTCGAAACAATCTAAAATAGGCTGGTCCAGTCCAATTCTCGAGATGAATCGGGACAAATATACATCTCTATTTGCCTCGACTTCTGAGCATTTTCAAAATTCAACTTTGTACCAAAGGCTCATGAGATTGCCCTACCAAAGTTAAAGATTTTGACTCAAAGGTTCTCTAGAAGCCTAAAAGCCGCCTAGAAACGCCGCGCCCAACGCAGCCGACATGGATGAAGACCTCCTAATTGTTTGTCTTGTCTTTTCTTGATAGTCCTGATATTTTTGGTAAACCTCCATCATCATAAAATCTAAAAGAGATGATAAGGAAACGCGGCAACGTCAAGAAGATAAGATAAGGAGAGGAGAGAAAGAGATGCGCTTCTTCCTAACGCTTGGAAAAAATGTAAGGGCCCAACTCCAGCTGGTGCCGGTAAGATGCTGAAACCGCGTAGCCAGGAGGAAGACGAGAAAAGGGATAAATGTCGCCCGCAGGAATGGTGAAAATCCAAAAAGAAGGAAGCATGAATAGAAAAGGAAAATCACAATTGATGATGTTTGGAGGAAAAAACATGTCGGTACGTGTTTTAGATCCGGGTCATCAGAGTTAAGTGAGGTGTGTGCGAAGCTCGCGACTTTTACATCATTTATTAACGGTGAGATCGATCGAATCGACGTGGCATAACAAACATACCAATGGCTGATGTTGGACAAAGAGTGGAGTGCTTTCGACTCGTGACAATGTTGGCACATCATCCGTCCTATCCGCTGATAAGTCCACTTAAGAAGCAGATGTCTTTTCCTCTCTCTCTTTCTTTCTTTCTTTCTATCTCTTGAAATCAAAGAAGACGGATCCCGTCCCCATCCCCGTTGAGTTATGAGTTATCCTTTGAAAATGGGTCCGCAACATATTTACCCGATAGTTTCAATTCACTTTTAGTTTTTATTTTATTTTGCCTTTTTAGATATCATCACACAATAAAAATTTCGATTTGATAATTAAGATGGTTAGATGAAGAGAAACTTACGAAGATGCGAAATCTATTAAGATCTCCACATTGAGCGATGTGGCAAATGTCACACTTCAACGAATCGTGTTGAAATACCGATTCAAGGATAGTTAGAGGTCGGCTCGATAAATCTGTTTTCCAACTTTTGCCACTCCTTTAGCATAAGTTGTATTGAAATATTTATTACTTCTGTAATGCAGAGTTGTTATAGCTATTGCATAGTATGATTCATGTAATCAATCGAATAGCTATTGCTTTTTAGTTGGTTTACATTGTAACAGAAAAATATTAAGGATAGTAATAAATGACTGACTAATATATCAAGATAATAACATTAACTTATAATAGAAAAAGTGACATAAACGGTCATTGGATTTTGATCTAATATGTAATATGGTCACTGAGCTTCCAATTATTTTAATATGATTTTTAAACTTTAACTCAATAAGCAACGTATTCCTTACATTTTTAATTTGTTCAATATGGTTCATAAACTTTAGGTATATATGTTCAAACCAGTCCTAGGATTATATAAAAATATTTAACATTATCTTTGAACTTAAATTAATTGAATGATAGTATTAAATATTTTTATATAGTCTAGAGACTAATTTGAATATGTACTAAAAGTCTATGGACCATATTGAATAAATTGAAAGTTTAAATACCACATGTCATATTAATTTAGAATTTTTATACTACATTGAACAAAAAAAAAAGCAACATATTGAATCAAAGTTAAGGGATCACTTGTGCTATTATCCCTATATAGTATGGATTCATTCTATATAAAACTCTCCAATTGTCTATATGAATAATATAAATCATAATTGGCCATTGAAAGAGTTATAATGTTATTACCAACATCATATTTCATCATGGAATTTCGAATAATAACATATAGAGTTTAGTTAAGTAGTTAATGATATTTATCATTATAATTTATGCAGTTCATAGTTATAGTTCCTCAAGGTATTATTACGTTCAATATCACCAATTAATTTGGTCATGATAATTGCACTTATGACTTTAATCAACCATGTATATCTGATCATAATATAGAATATTTGTTGGCATTCGAAGATGTGATGCCAATTTAACCAAAAATAAAATTCAAGCAATCAAATCCAATCTTGTAAGATTGCGTCAAAATAAATAATATGAATGCTCTCGATATATCATGATTTCGTATGCCAAGTCAATCATTATGTTACAAGTATTTTTTCTTTTTTACAAGTATTATGTTACAAGTATTTTGACATTACTCAAGAGAAAACAGTGGATAAAGTTTGCGCCTCAAAATGCCAAACCTCACTCGAGATTATACATGTAATATATAGGTTTTGTAATTTCCCTTTTCCTTGTAAACTTTGAATTTGAGCGGCTTTTTCCTCTCAACTTCTACATTGGTGGTCATAGATTTCAAGCAAGGGCCGGCCAATTCCCTAGCCGAGGACTTGATGAACTTCATTAAGATCTCAACTGTCTTGGTCTTTAAGGTTCCTTCTTGAGGAGATGTACAACTGATGAGCAGCCACTGATGAATGACATATGCTCCCCTTCCTTTACCAATTTTTAGGATTTGAGCAGCCCATAAAGGGTAACTGCAGAATCAATCTATGCTCAAATGCTGCATATGTGCATTTGATGGGAGAAATGAAGAATGGAATGCAGGGATTACGGTGTGCATTTTGTCGTGCTTGATGTTCTTGAAGTTTAGTCTGTGTAACTCAGCAATCATCTCCTTCGATATCCCTTCGTGGTTGGCTAATTCACGGCGGCTTTATACGTCAGCCTCAACTTTACAGTTGCTTGATCATCGTCGCGATATGTGAAAGTAGAATCAGAAAATGAACAGGAGGCCAAAATTGTGGAGTTACTCGATTGCATCCCTCCTAGAGGTCGAATTGCCGCAAGGAAATGGCCGGATAGTTCTTGCCATTCTTTGTTTGGTGGCATACAATATCGCGACTGACTAGTGCCTGTGCGGATCTCTTCAGACGAATCCAATCACCAAATGCTGAAATTGTATATCTACGCCGAATCTATCACACCCCAACTCATGGGTGGAAAGGTATGACACAGTCGTTCCCCTTATTGAGGAATGCAGCCTCAGACAACCAAGTTCGGCCTTATATCAATACACACACATATATATATGATAAAAGAAGGTCTGGTTACAATATCATAACTTACTAATACTATCATCAATAACAAACATCCATAGTGGATTCATAAACTCAAAATAACCCATACCAAATCTCACTATCCAAAATTCTAGTATGAAAGCGCTCTCGCCCTATGAGCGGGGTCCCTAAGTCACCTGAAAAATAATAGTTCACTTGAGTAATACATTTCTCCTAAATGGATCGAACAAATACTATACATATATTTAGAATATCACAATAACATCGAAACTTAGTTCAATATTCTTCAAAATCAAACACAAACCAAATCAACACTAAGGTTAGTTTAACAATAGTCTCGAATAAATTCAATGGTCAAACCCATTGGTCAATCTCATCGATCACATACTAATGATCAGATCCATCGACTAACCTTTAGCTCAAATATCAACTGTGGTTACGAATAACGCCCCATGACTAGGCGATCAAGATTCCCCTATTGGCTAGGTCTCCACCTACAATGCCGATAGCTCATCCCACAAAGATATCCTAGAATAATATGCGCACATGCACAAAACCACACAAATTCACAGAGATATTAAACATTATCCATCCACTAATGACATCCATAATCCACGATACCGAAACGGGAATCATCTCGTATATATCAAACTCATTTCTCAAATTTTTTGTAAATCCGTTTCGTAATTCAAATGTATATCCATTTCATAACACATTTGTGTAAACATTTCACAAGCCAAAACACAATTTTTTGTAGCAAAACACCTTCTCAAAGAGGCAATACTTGTTCGATCCATAATTTATGCGATAAATATGCAGTTTCTAACTCATAACATGTCAAAATCTTTATTTATTTCAAGACATGGGTTTTCAAATTATTAGGAGAAATAGTGTTACTCACATTGACTGAGCCAAATGCCAATTTCTACCGATCGACAGATCAACGTCTCTGGGTTCCTAATAACGAATTGAAAATAATATCAAAAACTAAGTAAATTTAATTCTCTAATGACCGACTTGACTACATACACCTATTATCGACAAAAGCAACGCCTATAAGTCGTTAGAAGGGCTCGCCATAACAAAATTCATTATTTTCCCTTATGCATAATTTGCACACAAAATCTATCTGTGTCATAACTTTCTTTACCGAACTCCTTTTTTAACGATCTTATAGTCCACAGAAAGCCCTTTCGACGTACTACAACATTCATGATTGACTCCACCCAAAATCCGACCAAAAACCAATGAAAGGCCCACAAAGCTACTGTTCGAGCGGTGAACAGTGCGCAACAAATTTCAAAATTCCGTTTCGGATAAACCGTAAGCTCAAATCGAATTCCGTCAATTGCTATGACTTCATAACAGCCTAAAATACCATAACCCTATCATTTCTCACCCAAATAACTCCAAAATCCGACTTCGCCGTTCAAAATACACTTAATTTTGAATTTCAAACTTAATTCTGAAAATTATTCTAAATAAGTTGGCGAGGATCATGGATACTTACTGGGCACGGTGACTCGAAGTTGGGTTGGCTAGGCGAAGTCCTGGGCGCAAATTTTCTTCTCTTTTTCCTTGTTTTTTTCTCTCCCTTTCCCTCTCTTCTTTCTCTTTCTTTCTTCTTTCCTCTTTTCCCTTCTTTCCTGGTCGAGCTCCTCTTCTTTTAAGATACACCACCGCCTGACCTTTATTGACTTTTCAACTCTCTTCTTTTTCTTTTTCTTTTTCTTTTTCTTCTCTAAGCTTCTAGGCTCTTACAGAATCAGCCCAAGGCGACCCTTTAATGCGTGGTTGTAAATTGTGATTATCTTGCCTGTTTGTGTTGAACATTTTTTCTCGACTCAATGACGACCGCGGCCATTACTTGATGTTCCATGGCAACAAGCATTCATTACAAATGGAAGATTCTTCATATCAGTTGATCATATCAATTTCGCAAGGGCAAGTCCATCATGATGGCAGAGCAACAGCTTTGATAAAAAGTGCCGTGCAGGAAAACGAGGAAGGAAGTCGCAAAACTCCCGGCTGTTTCTTCGCTTCCTTCTAACTGTGTTCATCCGGACACGCATCTACATAACTTTGCTAGAGACCATGCACTACATCTCGGAAAAAAGCTCCGGGACAATGTTAATGTGAGAGAAACAATCAGCTTATTCGGTCCTGTTAAGAGGAGCTATAGACTACACTTTGAGAATCTAACATAGCAAGCCATACCGACTGTCTAGATAGTCAAATCGAAAAAGAAACATGAAAGTTTTGTTCAGGTTTTCTCGGAGAAAATCTTCTTAAAAAGATAAAAGTTTGTCGAATTTAGCTTGATATGAGGCATTCAGATCCTAATATTTCCCCTTCAGTTCCTAACTCGGACCACTTAATTATCTCCCCAAGTCATTATGGTAAATTCAAAACTGAAACTTCACGTTTGATACGACACTCAGATGTGCGAAGTCCCAAGTCTTCAAAACCGACGCTGAAAACTGTTTCCCCACACCGCAGTCAGGAAGTCATATATAACTATAGGATATACAATTTTACAGCATCTTATGGCGCAAATGCTTTTGTTCACTTCACTATGCGGAGTGATTTCCCTGTGCTTTTATCAGAGAGTAATAAGCCCCTCGACGCCCCAAGGCAATTAGATCCCCATGCGAGCCCCGTTCCGCGACCCTCCCATCCTTGATCACAGCTATCGAGTCCGAGCCCTGTATTGTGGACAGCCGATGAGCCACGACCACGCATGTTCGGCCGACCATCAGCTTCTCCAATGATTCCTGGACTAGATTCTCCGAGACGCTGTCAAGGGCGCTCGTCGCCTCATCCAACAGGAGGATGGCCGGGTTTTTCAGTATCGCTCGAGCGAGTGCAATCCTCTGCTTCTGCCCCCCAGATAGCTGAACTCCTCTAGCTCCACAGTATGTGTTGTACCCGTCCCTCATTGAACTGAAATAAGAAAATCAGATTTTCAGAAGCCAGAAACCACCACGTACAGTCACGCTTTTTGAGTCATACTAGATAGGACAGAGTCTATACATACCTTATGAATTCATGAGCATTGGCAAGAACAGCCGCCTTCTTGACATTAACCTCGGCAGCATCCTCATTGCCATAGACGATGTTCTCGTGAATACTTCCTGCAAAAAGAGTCGGTTCCTGACTTACTAGAGCTATGTGAGACCTCAGCTCTCTCAGCTTATAGCTCTTGACGTCCTGTCCATCTATTAGTACATGTCCGCTCAGAGGATCGTAAAATCTTTCAATCAATCCTATGATGGTGGATTTGCCCGATCCGCTCTGTCCGACAAGCGCCACTCTTTTTCCAGCTTCGATTTCGAGGCTTAGACCTTGGAAAATGATCTGCTCAGGCCTGGCTGGATAAGAGAAGCATATGTTCTTCAATTCAATATTGCCTCTAATTGGCCTTCTCATCGTGATTCCTTCCGGGTTTTCTGGCTTGATCTCGCTTTCCCGATCCAAGATCTCAAAGACTGATCTGACAGCATCACCGCCTTTGGCCAGATCAGAAGTCATGCTTCCTGCGTCCGCAATTTTATGGCTGATGCTAATAAATATGAAGAAAAGTTGGAAAAGTTGCTTCGAGGTGACTGAACCTCGGATCATTAGCTTCCCGCCATACCAATACGTCAAAGCTATGAAGGCGGTCGTCAGGAATTGGCAACTGAACAAGCCAATCCCCGAAAACCACGACTGCTTAATGCTTTCTTTCCTCGGGCCTTTGAGCGTGTCCCGAAAGAGACGGAGGATTCGACGCTGAGAAGAAAAGGCAGTAATAGTCCTGTGGTTAACCGTGGCTTCACTGGCCAGCTGGCATCCCTCAGTCTGGGCTTTTCGAGCTCGTTCGGACAATCTCTTCATCAACATGGTCCTCGAGTAGAAGCAACCTATGAGAAGAGGCTGCATAGCAATCATCACAATCGCAACTCGCCAGGAGATCACCAATCCGAGCACAAAAGACATCACGGCGCTGACAAAGACCTGCACTAATAAAGAAAAGCGGTCGGCGACGAGGGAACGTACAAAGTGCGCATCAGTTGCTAGCTGTGCACATATCGCTGCGCTCGCATTCTCCTCTCGATCAAACCAACCGATCTCAAAAGTCAGGACTTTCTCTAGCATTCGTTCCCGCACCCTCTTAGTCAAGCGCTCGCCCACAATAGCAAAGTTGTAATGTTGAAGAACGTTGGCTATTAGGGTGAGAGCTGCTAGGCACAAGAAGATGAAGCAATAGATCCTGGTTTTCGACTTGATGGCTGCATTATCTGCCAAGAAGTAAACGGAGACGACGGTTCCCAAACAATAAGCATAAATTGCCTGAATTGCTCCAAAGCCAGCAGCCCCTAAGCATCCTTGTATCGCTTGTCTCCACTCTGGCGCGTTCATCCTGAGCAAACGCCAGTGAGAAGACCGAGGATGAGGATGTTTGGCCGAGTTGCTATCAATGAAGTCATCCCATGAATCCATTTGGACGGAGGGCGGCAAACTGATGGAAAACACCGGGCTATAGATGGAGGCGGGGCTATTTGGCCAGCTTGGCCTCACCTTGTTCGGTGTCCCGGGACTTTGGTAATGCATTATCGTACCATGATATGCATTATCTGTCTGAAATGATGGACTAGGAGGCTCCTCGTTTTCAGTTGCCACTTCTTGTAGCTGTACCATCTTCCCATAGATGCCCCCTTCACCATTGTTCATATTGATCAGGTCATCATGAGAACCCGACTCTACAACCTTTCCCGATTGAACGACCGCTATCAGATCAGCCATATGGATGGTAGAGAGGCGATGAGCAATTATGATCGTTGTCCTGCTGACCAAAGCTTCATCTAGGGCTTCCTGTACTATTCTTTCCGATTGCGCATCCAATGCACTCGTGGCTTCATCAAGTAGAAGTATTTTCGGGTCTCTGATGAGAGCTCTTGCGATTGCAATCCGTTGCTTTTGCCCTCCGGATAACTGCACTCCTAATTGTCCAACCTGAAAGCGCAAAGAAAAACTCTAGTGAGTCCTTAACACTTCCAGAGTACCTATGTTCATCAAGACGAAAAAATTGCGAGGAAAAGAGAAGGCAGTAGTTCTGTAGTACCTGAGTATCATATCCATCTGGCAATTTCGAAATAAAATCATGAGCATTCGCATCCTTAGCCGCCTTTGTGATAGCTTCCATTGACGCCCCTTCTTTGCCAAAAACAATATTTTCCTTGATGGATGTTGCAAAGAGAACAGGCTCTTGATTAACCAGACCCATTTGGGACCTCAACCACTTGAGCCGGAGATTCTTTATGTTGTATCCATCAAGCAGGATGTCTCCACTAGTCGGATCATAGAACCGCTCCAGCAAAGAGATCACGGTGGACTTGCCTGAACCGCTGCCCCCAACCAAACCTACCGTCGTGCCAGCTCCTATTCTTAGATGAAATCCGTCAAGGACTAGACTATCTGGTCTTGATGGGTAGCTGAAGTTGACTCCTTTAAATTCTATTTGTCCTCTAAAATTGGCTATAGCTTTTCCCGTGTTCTCTTCAGAGTCAATATGCGGAACCTGATCGATCATTTTGAAGATTCTCCCCGCAGCGTCCATCGCATCGGTGATAGAAGAGAGATAAGGGAGCATGTTCATGAATGACCTGGGTTTTGCAAGCAACTAGTTGTGATTCGTGAGATCAAAATAACTGAACTGGTTTGAAATTATGGATACGTTCATTCATTTGCAGAACCTTTCGCTGGCGCGTTGGTCTCTGGCGCAATTACAAAGACATCCAGTTTTCTTTTGACGCACTAAACATCATTTGAGTGGCATAATGCTTGCCTGGCACATCGGTCCAATGACATCCTAGTAGTTATCTTGAGTTCTACTGCTCTAGTTCTACTACATAAACTTAATTAAAATGGCAATGCAAAAAGAATAATGAACTCATCATAGCCTGAGAAAATAAACAAATCAGATGAGAAGAAACTCACATTCCTCCCGTAATGATGCAGATTCCAGCGATGAAAACGGCGCCGCCTCCTTCTCCTCTCTCGGTGACGAGAATACTACCAATCCAAGCCTGGAATGCCCAAGCAGCGAAAATAATTCCCATGCTCCCTAACATCAAGCCCTTCACAAAACCTTGCTTTATGCCAAGCTCCAGAGTACTCTGCAGCGCGTGGCTGAACCGAACTAGCGTCTGACACTCCCCAACATAAGAGTACACTGTCCGGATGGATGAGATCGCCTGTTCGGCAATTCCGCCGGCGACGGCATAGGACTCTTTCATTTCCTTCCCCAGATTCATTAGTGGCTTCCCGAATCCAATAGCGGGTACTGCGAACATGAGAGAAAATGGAAAAGCAGCGAGGGCAAGTCGCCATGAAAGTTTGAAGGCGACCAAAATTGTGAAAACGAATGCCGAGAGGTTGACCAGACTGTTTGGGATCTGCAAAAAGGGTTTGGAAGTGAGAGGGAGGTCAAAGCTATAAGGAGAAGAGTCAGAGATCATGCATACAAAATTAAAGTCGGTATTACTTTCTCAGCTATGACGTCTTGGATTGAATGTGCATCAGAAGAGATGGTCGACACTACTCGAAATGTAGCGGAAGAAGCATCTTGACTGTCAAAAAAACCAACTTCCTGTCTTAAAATTGACTTCAGGTACTCGACTCGGATGCGAGAAGCTTGTCTCTCTGCGGTCCTTGTCCAACAAATTCCCTCTGCCAAAAAAAGAAAAAGAAAATGTGTGCATTGGAACGTCCTCTCGTTGATAAATCAAATATTGGTCACTTGTACATTGCATGATTTCATTATGCATATACTTTCCTAATCCTAAATATCACTTATTTGGCAAAACCGATTTGAAGATCCTTCACTGAGGATTTAAATTTTAGGTAAGTCACATACGGAGGAAAGCTGATGCACCAACTGCCACCGCGACATAGAGTAGTCTCAGCGCGTGCTGCAAAAGAAATAAGCAGCTGAAATTGTCAGTAAAGCTTGAATTGTCCAACTAATCAATAGCTGAATTGTATATCTGATCACTAATCTCACACAACAACGTCGAAGATATAGCTACTCGCTGCGTTAACCCAATTGCCCTCGGTAATAAATTGACGTTCTGCTCACTTTGCTTGAACTAAAGAATATATTTTAGCCGAAACAACTGCATTAGAAAATTGGAGAAAGGCATCAAGCCTGTTTACTCAATGAAACACACCTCATCCACCGTCGCATTCTTGAATGCGCTGTTAGCACCAGCATCTCCATACTTGTTGATGACATCGCTTAGAACGAGCATTGTCAGCGGTGTCATCAACCCATTTCCTATGCTACCTGCTACTCCAAGCAAAACCAACAACTTGTCGATGCCATCGGCGTAGTGGAAGAGGCTGCCTTCACGTCCCATTAAACGCCAGTAAAATCGCTTAGGCTCATGTGTTTCGGCTCACCCTTTCAGCTTCCGTCCAGCAAATTTATATTACCAACTTATGGGACTTGCCAGTTGCTGGAAAAACTGCCACCCTGCATTTTGTCTCTCAGGGAGCAATCTTCTCTTGCGAGACTCTTTCAAATCGGACATCTGTGTTATCGATTTAAGCCGGCAGCATCTGGGTGTTCCTTGGATTCTAGCAGATGGTGGTTTTGCTTAAGTCCATCGACTACGCATCTCCTTGTCATCGCACATCCTTTCAGTTCAAGCTTTTAACAATTGAAAAGCTCACTTTCTCGATTGGACCCATCCTAAAGCGACGGATACAGGACAGGACTGAGGAATAAGAATCTTTGTGAAAGTGCAAAAGAGGTCACAAGGCGACAGTCTCGTTGAAATCCGACAAGGTCTAACACTTGGGCGATCTGGTTCGATCTGTTGTAGTTTTGTTCTTATGAATTTGAAGGTCCATCCGGCAGAAAAAGCAAGAGTCCGCCAACTATCTCGTATGTGTCCAAATTGGAGTATTCGGAGCATGGAATGGACTTTGAAGCGCGGAGATTCTAATGCGACCTCCTAAAAAATATTTTAGAAAGTCATCACACATGGCACGTTCGAATCAATTTTAAAGATTGGAACATGAGGATTCATTTCATCCGCAAATAGTTTTATACAGTACACTTCCTTAGCTGATATATAGCATTTCCCTCGTATAGATAGACCTGATCAGTAGACAAACTTTTTCCTCCCACCATATGGATCTCATCTAAAAGGCTTGTCTCGGATAAGCTCCTCTTCTTCACAAGTAGATTCTTTTTACTACTTCACTTCCTTCCAACACTGATATCGAAACCAGAGGAAAGGGAATGAAGAAATCAACTATTTTCATGCATGTGTATGTTTAAAATTACTAGCTCTATTGCTCATTTACTTAGTTGCTTTTCATACTTTTTATATAAGATTCATCGATTCATTACCATTCATCCGATATTCTCTATGCCAACACTCGCGAATTTATAGCTTCATATTACAATATATAATCTCCTTTATATAGTTTAATGGGCCTTACAGAATTTATCCTTAAAAATAAATATTCACAGAAGTGAAATCCAAACATCGAAAGATTAGATTCCTCTCATTTCATACTTTCCACTAGATGGGGGAAAAATCAACCACTTTCTTCGAAAATAACATTCGGACAAACTGTTTCCTCCAATATAATATATTAATGAAACAAACACACCCTTAGTTGATTTAGTAAAACATCTACGATTATATTCGGAGTATATCTACAATGACATCATAATACACAAGAACCTCATTATTTGAAAAAATTATTGAAGCGTACGTACCTAGAGTGAGTTATGTGACTCGCTCGCGCATGGACTTCATGCTGCGATTTGTTTTTTCATGCTTACCTAAGTAAATCTCTTTTGGTGCCTCTGTAGTTTGTGTATGTGTGTGGACATATTGCAATATCTATAAACAGTAGTAGGATGAAAACAAAAGGTTAAAATCCACGATAAAGTATTTCATTAATCACACAAATTTTGGTAATAGATGTTTTAGGAGCACATTTTTTTCCTTTGGTATATGTAGATGTATTTTGATATGTTTACGTAGAATAAGGAGATCTACGCCGTGGCTAACCAATCCACAGCAGTGGCCAACCAACCGGTAGCGGTGTCTATCGACGCCGGCTGCCGAGATTTCTAATTCTCTTCCGAGGTAATCTCCAAAACAACAACTTCGAAAGAGATTGCGACGAGCAAGAGAGAGACTGATACGTGCGTTTGCAGGGAGTGTTCGACGGAAAATGCAGAACGGAGCTGAATCCCGGGGTGGCGGTGGTCGGATACGGAAGCACGAGGGACGGGACAAAGTTTTAAATGGTGAAGAACTGGTGGAAACACCGACTGAGGCAAGAGAGGCTACGTACGAATGCAGCGCCGGGATCGACAAGAAAGAGGGTTTTGTGGTTCGGCATCGCCATCAAGTCCTCCTCCACTGCCGCCAACGAACCACCCTCCCTCAGAGGCTAACCCTAATATCTCCGCCGTCGTCCCCAGCGCTTCATGCTGCTTCTTGTTCTGTGACCAAGAAATGACATGCGTTTGACGGTTCTCTCTCTTAAGTAGCTCTCCTTTGGGACAACGTCCTATGAATGAAAGCCTCTGTCTTTCCCAGGTTTCTTCAACCGATAGCATTAAGAATTCATGGTTCTTCAGAGGTTCTGCGTCCTCTTCCTTGTAAATTTTCACCATCCTCGCGGTTCGCACGATGTTGCCCTGCATCTTTTTCCAAGCCTGCTCTTCAGGCCCACTACTAATATACAGAATGGGCCGAAACTCGACAGTTATCCATAGGGGAGGGCAGTAGACAACGAGAACAAAAGAATCAATCCGTTTATTTTGTAAAAAAATTATTTTCGGAAGAATCTTAGTCCTTTAAAAGCCGGTCTAGTTCACGAAAAATAGATGGTTAAAAAAAAATCCATGAAAATTATCGCTCATATAGTTTAAAATAACCAACCAACAAAAAGTAATTTATATGTAAATACTTTTCGTGAATGATGAATATATATTTATTTATTTTTATAAATGATACAACCGATAATTCTTAATATATTTATTTTTATAAATGATACAAGCGATAATTTCACAAAAAATATTTTTCCCCGAATCATTCACCATTAGAGCTTAAGAAAATAAGCTCAAGAAAAACATTTTTAATACAAATGAAATCCTTGAGGTAGACATCGCGGTAAATAATGAAAATATGTTTTTTAGACGATCAGAAATTAAAAAGGACAACCATTTCTCAAACAGTTAATTTTCCTTGTCGAAGCCAATCCCTTCCGGAGTCCTCTGGAAATGACACGCGCCCATGTCAATTTTCGATTGTAATAATTTTTAAACTCTATTATATCAAAAAGAAAAGGAATCTCACCTCTCTCTCTCTCTTCTTTTTTCTTTTTTAGTAGGTGTTGTGTCTTGGAGGAGGAAAATTAATAAATAAACAAAGTGAAAAGACATACATACATATATATAAATATAATATGGTGAGGAAGGGAGATGGTATGAAGTGGCCAACCGTGTGGCCTTGATCCATTCGAAAAGAGAGGAGCACACGAGTTTCCACTGGTGGGGTGGGCCCCTCCTCCCCCAAATGTTTGACCGCCTCCCGGTCGGTCAAAGGGAAAAAAGAAAAAACATGATTTTTCAGAAATACGATGATAATGCGCCAACCAATGCCCCAAAGAGAAAAACAGAGAGACAACATTGACCTCGGAACAACCCCCCACGACCGTGCGCTCGGGAACAAAGGACGACGAATCCCCCTTGTCGCGGTTATATATATATACTCTTTTTTCTCCGTAAAAAAAAATTTACAAAATAAAATGAATTAAATTATCCCGTAAATCTTTAACGTGACGTCATATATCCATTTATATAATCTCCTTTTTCGAAAAAAAATTATGTATAATGACGACTAAGAACACCCGACTCGAGAGTCGTGTAATAATCTACCCCTCGCGACACCCCCCACCTTTCACCATATTGTAGTAGACAAGACGTGCCCATCCGAGCACAATTGAACATTAGACACTAATTGTTTATGCCATATTTGTTTAGCAGAAAAATAAACAAAAATGTTAAAAAATATTTTCTTAAAATTTATGGCTCTGTGTCTATTGACTATATCAGTCAATAAAAAATTGACTTATTATTTTACAGTAATTATGTATAACTATTATCGTGGATGGTGAATATTTAAAGTTGTTAAGTGATTTACGTCCGATCCAACTATATTCTATCCAACAACAACAAAAAATCCTGATGATTAAATGCAATCTTAATGAATTGAAAGTACATTAGAGAGGTGAATTATATATTCACTTCATCATAATGTTGGAAAGCTTGAGACTATGTTACTCAAAAGTTTATGTCGTTTTTTTATGTAATTTGTCATAAAAAGAAAGAAGGACAAAAAAAAATTAAATGTTATGGAATTCGCAAATGTGTCGCGGCACGGTAAAATATTAGATATAGCGATTATTTTATGAAAATGGACATGAATGAGTGAATAGAGAAAACTCGTTAGGTCACGTGTAGTAGTCCGGGTTTAAATCAAGATATGATCATTTATAATCCTATCCGGCCCAATATCGTTGGTGGACAAAAACTTGACTCTGCCACAATGCTAGAATTGGACACTGAACATCTTGACGGAAGAGGGGGAAGCGGTCGTAAATCTCCGGTATCTCCGACAATATGGACTTGAATCGATCTGAGGCGATGCAAAGCTAATGCTTACACCCAAAAAATGACCAACTTTTGGTTATTTATGGACAAGTGATAAGCCCAGTTGATGAGAGTAAAGTTTGGTGAACGGTAGAAATCAACGACGGATTGAACAATCGACAACTTAAAGAATATAGACAACTCACTGGTGAAGTCTTCACTAGAGAGTTCAATACTTAGAAAATCGATTGGCAATTTGACATAAAAACGTAAGCGTTGGGCGATATGTTCATCGCCGCTAATTTAAATTAACTTTTAATTAATCAAATTTCTTAATTTTCAAGACTTTTAATTTAATTGAACATGTCCTTTCATTTTTAACCTTATCTAGAAGTGTACTGAGGATTTGATTAGGTTGTGCATGGTCTAGGGCAATCCGATTCCCCTTTGGAACCAGGAATTGGACTGATGGAATAGGTCCCCAGTCTCTAGGACCGTGGTCAACCACCTCAATCATTACTCCGGCGACGTGCTACCAGGTCAGACGGGGCTGCCGACATGGCGCACGGTCGCCCGTGGCCTCGGGGCAGCGCTTGACCCAAGAGATATTGACCGGGCGAGGCCCCACCGCGACCGGGAGCGGTGAATGCCTGTCCGGTGCTTTGGTCCGCCGGGTCCGTACGAAAACCCCCGAGCTGAATCGTGAGCAGGAGGCTATAAAATGCCCCCCTCACCACCACCCCGAACATAAGAAGAAAGGCCTACGAACGCTATCTCCCTAGACCGCCTGCGCTGAGCCTCTGCCCGCAGCAGCTGCTCTCCATCTCTCTTTATCTCCTCCCCCCTGCCTGCCCGCCTGCCTACCTGCCTTGCCTGCTCAAATCATCATGTGAGCACGGAGGCGTTCCTTCTTTCTTTAGATTTCAATTTCAGACCATCAAGAATCGGTGGATTTCATTCGAATCCCACTAGATTCTCGTGAACCCGAGTTCATGTTTAGATCCTAAACGTGCTTGTTCCGGAAGAGATTTCATGACGAGCGAAAGATGCTTTTAGAAAGACCAGCATCCTCTCTTTTCTCCTAATCTTAGGCGAGCATGTTTTTCTATGAGCGTGAATAGATTAGGGACGGCCGGTTATCTTCCGGTGAAGCGGACCGATGGGGATCCGGAAGACTAAGTGAAAGCGAATTGGCGAAGCGGACCCGTGGGGAGCCGGAAGACTAAGTGAAAGCAAATTGCAAGGGACGGCTCGACCCAATCGTCTAATTTTATCATTATCGAGAGGGATGATGATGTGAATCAGACATGAAGATTTCTAGTTTTTGTCATGAACTAAAGAATGAAAGTTGCTTTTAGGTAAACGATTAGCATGAATTTCACTCTTTCATCATGTGCAAAATGATTGTTTTTCCTCTTTGGATTTTGGTTTTTTATAGCATCAAGTCAAGTCAAGTCAAAAAATAGACGACATTTTTTGAATTTTCATGGGAAAAAAGCATAAATATGTATAAAAGAAAAAAGGTTTGCGAAGTAAAAATAATTGCAGCCATTTCGGGTGACAGAGAACTCTTTTTAATTTTTCATTAGAAGCTGTAAAAGAATCATTACCTAAATCTTGTTTAGGGTGCTCCCACGACTCCAGGGCTTAATGATTTAATTACTTGATCACTGGATTGAATTTATCACGTGTAGAAAAGATGATTTATTGATTGACACATAAGTATTAGGGATAATAGCATCAATAATTTTCAGATTTTGATTCAATAGACAATACCATTCTTAAACTTTGAATTTGTTCAATGTAGTTATGAAAGTAATTAGTGTATATATTCGATATAATCTCTACACTGTCCTAAATATTTTCAAAAAATAATGGATCATATTGAATATTGAATCAAAATTTATGGAACCATTGAATAAAGTAAAAGTCTATGAATGATCATTAAGCAAAGTAAAGGTCAATGAATGATATTGTATATTTGATTAAAGACAAAGAGATCACGTGAAATAGATTATGAATCTAGAGATCGCATTAAAAATTAAATAAAAATTCACGTATCATTTTAAATAAATTTAAAGTTCACGTACAGAGTAAAATATTGGGTCAAATATCCTGAATCGTATTGAATAAAATTACTCTCTCTCTTGTGGCTGTGGAGATCTTGATCTCTCTCTAAAATGGCTGTTTCTCACCGCACAGTTGTCCACCGCAGCTTTTTGCATGCACTATCCATCCCCCCCGCGTCCTTTCTCGTCAGTCCAGCGACCTTTCCCTCCTCCCTGCTCCTCCTCTGTACCCGATGACCCGGGGGTCTCGCCAAGTGGACCTTCTGATGACCGCCACGCCGCCTCCCCATCGGGCGGCCGACCGCCCTCCACCCGCCCACCCGTCCGTCCGTCCATCCCCGCCCCTCGGCCCCAACCTCGTATGGTTGGCGTGAAGATGCTGACGCAGCTTCGAAACGTCAAACCAGCATATGTGGAGGGAGACTTCCAACTTCTGTTCCACCTCCATTTCTCTAACATGGCGTTAAATCTCCCTCTCTCTCTATCTGACGTGACCTGCTTTGACCTACCTACACCCATTCAGGTGTCGAGACAAATTGCTGCTCTCCTTCCTCCTTTACTAGAAACAAAGATTTCACAAGCGACTCGCAACAGCAGCAACAGCAGGACCACTCCCCCCAAGTAATTGGACCCCTTCCCACTCCTAGATTTGCAAATGCTTCTCTCTCTCTCTCTCTCTCCACCTCGGCATTTCGTGTCGCGCCATCGGGCACCGGAGAACCCGGTTCCTTTTGCGACAAGGAAACTCGTGTCGGGTGGATCCAAATCGGACCCTACAAAGTACCCTACCGACCTCATGACCCTAATGAGGTGCAAAACCTAAAAATTTGAGGATTGTTTGTGCCTGATTGGCGTGTACCGCCGAGTATGTATCATGCGTCTGTCCATTCCTTGACCACTAAGTCAGCCCGTATTAGTTCTATAGTTAAGAAGGCATAGTTATGCTGATTTCTAAAGTTCAGGAACATACTTTTACATGAATAAATAACTTAGCGAAATTGAGAAAATTTTATCCTTCCCGTATATATATTTTCTGTAAACTTCTCTATTTCCTCACATGGAGCCAAAAAAAAGAGCCACGTGTTTAGTAGGTCAGCAACATGGTGTGCTTGCGTGGCATTGTCAAGATGTCAATCAAGATAAAAGAGAGAGGACTTGGTTGCACAATAAAAAGCCTAGACATCCATTGAAGTTAGATGGTCTATATGCATTTAAAACATTTACTATGTTGTTCTAAGATTTTTTTCACTAATTTTGGATCTACTTGCTAATCGAATATCTAAGTAACATATCAAATATGTTCGCGCGCACACAAAATTTGATGGTGTTATATCCAATTTACATAGATGAGAAAGATTGGTAAATTAATTTGTTATCGGATGGTAATGAAACTCGATTTGTACCAAATTTCTGGAAAATCTTTTAATGCGTGCAACTTTAGACTAATACGATAGCTTTTTTTTTGTTAATTTAATCGATAACATGGAAAAGAACCAAGTTTTTCGGAAATTTCTCGCAAGGTAATAAATATTCAGGCTCCATTCATTTCACGGAAAATATAACATTTTTGGAAAATAATTTTCGGAATTTATTTTTCCTGAAAAATGATAATATTTTCGGGTGTTCGTTTATCAAAGGCTGTCGGCTCGCCAGTCTCGAGCAAGGTCAAGATATGTTGTTAGAAACCGCGATATTTTAAGGTAAACAAAGAAGGCAGAAAATGTTTTTTACTTCCAAAAAAGCGGAAAATATTTTCTTCACTTTTGAATGTATTTTTTTTCCATTGATAAAAAAGTATTTTCCTTGACTATTTTATTTTCAGTGAAATAAACACTGAAAAATTCGAAAAATATTTTCATAGAAGTTATTTTTCGTTAAACGAACGGAGCCTTAATGTAGAAATAACCCCACCCTTTTCTAAAACCCATTAAGTTTAGTCACTATTTCCTCAATTTATTTAGAAAAATGATAGTATATTTGAGATAAACTCATGGTTATATATTATTCACAACTAGAATCGCGTTTATGTCAATTTTCCACGTGCTTTTATCAAGACAGGTGACTGGATGTACCTATCTTACGTGTCCTCCTTCGCACCATCTCCATCATCATTTTGCGATCTGAGCTTTTTCGACATAGAGGACTATTCCTCATGGGAAACCTGCATTTAGTACATACATTCAAACGGGGCATGATGAACTTGGGTACATTTTGCAATTAAAGCCAATGAACTATGTTTTCACATGGCCAAATGCGCTGAACTCATAGATCTCTTTGTAGTTGGTCTATTCCGATTAATTTTCAACCATATTTTAAAACGAAAGTCCCATGCAGCATATCTTACGTATATTCATTGAAGCTCACATGACGCGATATGTATGAAAAGTATCTCGCTTAAACTATCAAATGCTTCGGCTAATGCCCTCGTCTTGTGGTGATGGCGAGCCCTCGCCGTTCATGTGGTGCTAAGTTGAGTGACATGTCAATGCAAGTGTCCATTAGAGATCTTAGAGTGCATCACTTGCAGTGAATTCCCAATCTCACTTTAATGATATGATTGTACAATGTAACATTGATGCAGTGGTCATAAATGAAAATTTGAGTCCATCGATCGAACCATTGAATATCAAAGCACGAGAACCTCACATGATTAGAGCCATAAAAGGAGGAAAATCTCCGTAACTATAACCATAAGCCAACGATTGGCCAAATCAAGCTCAATCCAATCTAATGTCGATCTCTTCGATTCCATCATAAGTTAGAGTGCATAACAAGTTAGTCCAAAAGTTACTCAGTGAAACTTCAGCAAGCGACTCGAGAAAGAACTTCAAATTCAAGCTCGAGCCAGGATTAAGCGATCGAGAGGTCCAGAAGTCGAGTTCGAGAGGTTCGCGAGGTTAAGAGTAGGTTCGAGTTTTGATAACATCTAACCGCGCGCATCTCCCTAGTTATGTACTTCAAACCTTAAACACCCAAAAGGAAAAAGAGGGGAAAGAAAGTTGAATCTTTCCCCATGATGCACTTTCCCATTTCCAAACAAATGAATAAATCCACACCCACCATCATCAAAGTGTCAAAATTACTCCCCAAAAAGAAGAAAGAACACTACAAAGAGGGAAGATAACAGGCTATTTTCTAGGAGAAATAAACAAAACGTCACCACAGATTCTACAGAGGAAATCAAAAAGAAAACACCAAAAAAGCCATGCACATACCGAACTACAGAGAGAGAGAGAGAGAGAGAGAGAGAGAGATGGAAGGGAAGAGAAGAGAAGACGAGGAGATGGAGAGGAGCTGTACGACGATGGACTATTGGCGCAGAGCTCGACGACCGCCCATTGGGTGGTGCACCCACGCTCTGTAGTGTGTGATGGTCTCTCCGTCTCTCTTTTTTCTCTCTCTGTGCGCGCAAAACGAACCAAAGGGGAAAGGGCGCGACACGGCATTCAATTCTTCTCTTTGTCATCATCATCGTCACCATTATCGCCGCCGTTTGAGCTTTGACTGTCACTCCCTCTGCACCCGCCGCCGCCCCCCGACCCCTCCACTTCCTCGCTGCAGCAGACGTCATTCCCATCAATCCCCGCCCTTTCGTCTCCACCGCCCATCTCGTTCTCATCTTCCTCGTTGTAC
Organism: Melaleuca alternifolia; assembly: GCA_019926035.1. Taxonomy (NCBI): domain Eukaryota; kingdom Viridiplantae; phylum Streptophyta; class Magnoliopsida; order Myrtales; family Myrtaceae; genus Melaleuca; species Melaleuca alternifolia. Next base: position 3,599,681 of record JAGKPW010000144.1, read on the forward strand.
CCTTCGTGTCCCCGCTGCTGCAGCACCACGGGGAGCGGCTCCGACAGTTGCCTCCCGTCCCGCGGCGGTGAGAACACCACCGGCAGGTAGTGCTCCGCCTCGCTCGGGAACTTGGAGTTCCTGAAGTGCTCCTTCAACGCCTCCAAACCCTTCCACCCCACAAAACCAAATTCTCAGTTTCCGTTTCTACTTTCGCGGGATTCATTGAAAGAGGCAAGTTCTTTTGGTGTTTGAGCCCCGCTTGAATTCTCATGCTAACTGCTCTCGAACTAAAGTCTAGACGTAACACCAATGAAAAAAGAAAGTATTTGTTCCTGAAATGTTTCGTCATACCTGGATTCTTGCATAGGTGACTTCGCAGATTTTCCTGGAGTTGAAGACCTCCCAGTGGCGCAGATGGAAGGCCTTGTAGAGCCGCCGCGCCGCCTGCGGCGTCGTCATGTTCACGAACCCGTACCCCACATTACACTTGTTGCTGTCCAAGGACGCGAAAGATCAGTCCCAACATTAGCAATTCAAACCTCAAATAAAATCAAAAATAGGAAAAGAAATGAAATGGGTTTTGCGACTCTTTTGTTCAGATAATCACTTGAAATCAATGGGGAGGTAGACGAAATCGTATGCGGACAGCGGCTGGCGATCGTCGTCGTCCTCGCAGTGGTCTTCCCCAATCTGCTCGTTGCAGTGAATACAGTGGTTGTCCAGCATGTTCAGCAGCAGCTTCTGGCTGTGCCCAACATTAAACAATTGCCCATTTTAATAATAAAATAAAGAGGAAGAAGACGAACTTATTCACAAAAATAGCATGTATGATGAACGAGAACGAGAACGAGAACCACCCCCTTCTTCACCTGTACTTGTTGGGTATGTTCTTGATCATGACGGTGGTCCTGGAGTCGCCGGAACTCGCCTCGGCCACCGCGTCGTCGTCTTCGCTTATGACGAACCGCGAATCGAGCTTGTGCCGGCCTTGCTTGTTGCTCTTCCACGGCCTCCCACTTCCGCTGCTGCTACTCCTGCACGACTGCGATTGCTGCTTAATGCTATTGCCGTGTTTCTTCTTGGCACTCTTCCTAGTGCTGACGACGCTCCCTTTGTTGCAATAATCTCCTTCTACACTTCCATGAGCATCGCCGACGCCGCCGCCGCTCAAACTCAAGCGGCTCATTGATGCCTCAACTTCCGAGCTTTTCTCCACGTTAGGGCTCCCTTCGCCCGGAGCCAATAGTTGTTTCTTGGCGGGCTTGCTCGGCTGCAGGATTCGCAGCCCCGGGGGAGCGGCGGCGACGCGGTGCGTCAGCGGCAGAGGCGGAGGAGGGGGCGGCGGCGGCGGCGGCGAAATCTTCGGAATTTTGGCATGGTAGGAGGCCGCCGGGGAACTATAGATGTAGGACGAATTGGCAGCGAAAGCGGTCGGACTGGTGGCGTCGAGCAGGAACTTGCGGTTGAAGCCGCCGGGGCGACTGAATTCGATGACGACGTTCTTGCCGTGGATTTCCTTGCCGTTCATCTGGGCCAACGCCTTGGCGGCGTCCCGGACGTCGTAGAATTCCACAAACCGTTGGTGCTTCTTGAAAGGAGTCTCTCGCAACTCCTTCACCGTACCTGCAAGGGATCATCAAAAGAGGTATTGAGCATGCAAGATGAGAGAGGAATTCAGGAGAGGCACGGAAAGGGAACAATAAAGAGACGCATCGTCGAATGAAATGAGACGAAAAGGAGAAGAGAAAACGCTCGAGTCCCAGCTTTAAGCCCCTATTTTACCCCACAGGTAAAGAGAGAAAACCCAACTGAAGCAGCCCCACCTTGAAGGAGAACTCGCTCATAGCAAAGATCTTTCATGCAAAGCCGATGGATTTGATCTAACCACAAGAAGCGAAAGAGAAAATCGCATTCGTTAAGACATGCTTTGGTGAATACCAAATGGCTCGAAGACCTCTCTCAGGCTGGCCGCTGACACGTCCGGGTCCAAATTGAAGACTACGATGGTGCCTTGGTTCTGTCCCTCCGGGATGGCGTGGACGGCCGGGATCACGAACTGAGCCCACACCGCGGGCCCCGCGACGTGGCCCGCCAGCGCGGCGCCGCCGCGGCAGCAGGGGTCCTCGGCGGGTACCGCGCCGAAGTGGTCCCGGAGGCGGCACTGCCGCTGCATATGCTGCTCCCGGATGGCCCTCAGCGCCCGCTTCGCGTGCCGCAGGTCGTAGAAATGGACCGTCACGATGCCGTCACGGCGGGCCCGCTCCATCTGCACCGCCCTCACGTCTCCAAAAACCTCCAATTCCCGCCGCACCCACGACTCGCTCACTTCCCCCGGCAGCGGGCACAGCGCAAGAGCCCGCGTCGCCGTGGGGGAGGGCGGCGGCATCGGCGGGGCCACGGAAGCGGCGGGAGGCGGTGGCAGCGCGGCGGGGTGGTGGTACTGGAAGGGCACGACCTGGACCTCGTACGGCGGTGGGTAGTAAAGCTGCTGCGCCGGCGGCGGGAGCGGTTGTGGCGGCGGCGCGAAGAAGGGAGGATTAGGGTTTCTAGCGGGACGGAACTCTTGGGCTGCCGGGTCCAGGCTGCCGTGGAACCGGACAACGCCGGTCCCAGCCATCATGAAGCAGCGCTTCTATCGAGGACAGTCGGCGGCTGCGGCGGTAAGGCGGGTTTTGACCGGGCTCATGGACCCGGGGAGGGGTTCGCTTTGACCGGGGCCTTTTCACGAGACCAGCTCTCCGTGTAATTCCACGACCCGAGCTCCGGCGATCTTCCCGAGTAATAGGACGACGACGACGACGACGAAGACAGCTCCGCCCTTCTCTCTCTCTCTCTCTCTCTCTCTCTTCCTGCTCTCTCTCTCTCTAGTTCTTGCTCGTTAACCTAAGCAGTGTCGCCTCCAAAAAGTTTTTCAGGACAGGAGTGGTAAGTGAGCAGGAAGCAGCACGAGAAGGAGGAGCTTGATGAGATGTCTTTCCCTCGAAACAAGCCCCCCTTCCCTCCCTCCCTTTGCCCAACTGATGTTCCAAAAACATTTCCCATAACAAGACCCATGTAATTCCCCTAATTCTATCAATAAGAAAAAGTCCAAAATCAGATACTATAGTTTGATTCTCGCAAACATCCCAATTCTTAAAAGACTATACCTCGACCCGATTCATTTTTCCTTCCCGAATAATTCGTTACTCGATGCCGTCGTATTAAGGATTATATCTGATTTGTTTGGCGGGAGCTCTGACTAACGAGAGGTGGGATTAAATATGATTTTTCAACAAATGAGTGCACCGGATACTATTATTAAGAGGGCTAATGCTACCATCAATTTCTAATCAGTACATCTCGTTACGCATATATCCTGAATTGATTTTCGGGTTATAAGAAATCAACAATCAATACAATTACGATAAATCTGTCAAATTCTGAAGGCAAAATTAAGAGTAAATATGACTTGGATGTGTCGGTTGTAAATTTTTTTTTTATTATATGAGAAAAATTTGTTCGCATCAAATCAAATGTGGCGCATGTGTGCTAATTTGAAGGTTGGTTTTTGTTTTTTTAATCAATGGAAGTCAATTTGTCAGATAAAAATTCAATATGCTCATGGTAATCATTTCTCTCCTTTGCCTTTCTCGCTTCAACTGTCTCTGGAAAGCCGAAGTTGCGCTGAAAATGTCCTTTTGCCCCCATCTAATGCTTCGCGCGGCCCGCAATTACGGTTTTGCCCATGCGCCTAGCGAAATAGCGCTTGAAGTTAGACGGTCTTTTTTTTCCTCTTTTTGCCCTTTTTCTCTTTTTGCCTTCCGGCTGAGGAGGGTTGTGGGCCACACACGTGGCGTCGTGAGAATGTCGTTGCGATCTTAAACGCCGTGGGTGCTCCCGGAAGAGAAAAGAACACGCGCGCAAGACAAAAAGAGGCTGTAGCTTTCAGAAATCACCCTTTTCCAATCCTTGTTTCTTTTTTTTTTCTTTGTGTTCTCAATATCGCCCTTCGAATGGGAAAAGAAAAAAAAGTTCAATTTTTTCAAATTATTCACATGTACTAAATAATAAGAAGAAATTAAAAAAAGATGTCATGACAAATTAATTTCTTCTATCGACAATAGTCAATTTTTTTTTTCGGATTTCCGACGCTGGTAATGATCTCGCACCGGTAATGTTTTGACTTAATCTTGTGCCTTTTATATCTCGGTTATTTACTGCAAGAATAAATTGTGGCCAATATGAAATTATTAATGGTTTAATATATATTTAAGTGCTAATAATGTAATGACTATGAAAAGATGGGACTCTTATGAGAAGTTTATATTTTTAATGAAGAAGCGTATTTTCATGATAATAGAGTATGTTTTGATAGAAGTCACCTGTAGAAATTGCACTATTGATATATTGGAAAAAGTCCGATTCTCTCTCCACCTATATGAAAACGAAATTATATTCTATCTTCCATTAGATAAGATATGTTAAGAACTTTAGTCTAGAAAAAGAAATCATATTTCTTCTTTAGTCTATGAATAAAGCTATGCTTTTATCCCTTATTGTAAAAATCGTTAAGATATAAAATTCTCTGATAATAAATTTTCACATGATTGAATTACATTATTGCTTACATTTATTGTTGCCAACCGGAATGTATTACTTGTTCTTTTGCTAGCTTTTTAAAAGAGCGCCACCTTGAACATTGTTAAGTAACTAAATAAAGAATGTTCGTGATTTCAATATGACATTTGACGACATTAGACCCATTTTGTGTTGGCCAAGCCTTTAAAGGAATACTTAGTTTGACTGCTAAAGGTGGCGATCACTTGAAGGTGTTTCGATTTGTACAATTGTGCATCCTCTTTAGTACGGGTTTTCGTATTACCGTATGATACTTCTTACCATTTCTTTGCCCCTATGCCATCGGCGGAGTCTACCAAGAGTCAGATCTCAAAGTTTCGTTGCCCTAACATGCCCAAATTCGATATGCTTGAGGGTATAAACTATCATCTAATCACATCAATTACAGAAGTTCTGGCTCTAATATCATTTATAATGACCGGCTCACCACATATGGATCCAGCTCCATACGGACTACTCATGTGTGACCACTCAATGCCGTCATCTATTGAGGGATGGGGTTGCAGTTCTGCATTAAGTCACATGCGTTCCCCTATCCTATGCAAGACTCGGACATCACACATCGACTTCCCTCGCAGAAACATGTAAGCAATACTTGAAAGATCTAACATCTCCTCATCAAAGTGCTTTCAAAGTACTTTCCAAGCTTTGCTAGCATGCCGGTCTTCGACCCCACCATAAGAGCAAAAGTTTGTCACGAGCCACAAATTGTTAAGGGAGTGGATTCCACAATAATTTTCGACTACTTATCTATTTTATCCGTGGCTTAGGACAGGCCAACTAAACTCATGGCCGGGTTAAGGATAGTCACACGAGCATTTCTCATCCAACAAGCGTCTCCCAGACATTCCCCCTGCACAATCTTTCGATACAGAAGGCGTAAAGCACAGCCTCTTTCCTCGGGTTCCATTGCGCATCTCTTGGGCTCCCGCCAAGGGGAGAGTAAGTGACTGAATATTATAAGTCCCACCGGGGGAAGGAGAAGGAGAGAGACAAAGAGAGAGGCCCATGCAAGATGCAGAGATCGAGCACGACCGGCGCACGTACACCGAAGCGGACATCGACGTGAGGTCCGACACGTTCTAACGTACGAGATTTCCAAAGCCACCCATCACGACCATCCCCTCAATCGCAGTAATCTAATGCGCGTATGATCCCGCTTTCGAGTTCGTACTTGTGCATGCCCCTTGTCTCCCACTTCACGTCCCCTCCTCGCCTCACGCCTCACGCCGGAGACTTAGTTTTTTGCGCCGGGAAGTTGCTGCTCTGGGGGCGTGCTCCATTTCGAACGTCACGGTGTGAACGGAGGATGGGTCGCGGCCCCTATCAATGCAGAGCACGTGCGGCACCCCCAAAAGATCGCCCTTAGAAGATGATGTGGTTCTTGATAGAGAGAAGTCGATCGTCGAGTGAGCGGTTTGTCTTGGCCTCGCATCGGAGCAGAGGTCGCAGGATTCGAATGGGTCTTTTGTTATCATGCATACGCTCTTTTGCGTTTCAGAGATTAGATTGATTCGTGGATGGAAGTATCCGGCGATATGCTCGACATTGAGAGGATTCGAGATTTCGTGTTACAAAATTCAAGTTGAAAGTTTAAGTGGTTACATGGATAGATACTGCATATATATACCCGATATTGAGTGATGGAGGATAATATTATAATACATCATCTCACATGCAAGCTGGATTGAGAGCAAAACGTGGAATTTGACTAATCGTTGAAGGTTGGACACACCTGTGCCAAAGACTAGGCTAGTCGATATCATGTCAGAAAGTCTAATTCAAAGCCTAAACTTTTTCATCTTCACCCGTTAGGACATTGATAGAACATTTGATAGCCAAAAAAAAAGAAAAAGAAAAAAAAGAAGAAGAATATAATGGTCCCACCGCTAACTCTATCCCCCCACCGATGATTTATTTATTTAATGAACATGGAAAATGTGTGGAAGGAATGTAATTTATTTTCGAATATATTAAACGTGATGAATAGCTTTTAGGTATCTAAGTATCTCATGTGTCGTCCAGTCGCTCCAATGTTTAAGATAGAAAATATGAAAATCATGGTAGGCAAGATTGATTAAGATTTGTTGCCGCGCCCATGACTATGGAGACCTTGATGAGGTTGCCGATGGCGGCGTCGATGGCCTCGTCCGATGTTGCAACACCACGACCGACCTTAGACCGAGGCCACCTGGGCGTGGCGGTGCTCCGTTGTGTGTGTGTGAGAGAGGGGGAGTCGAGGTTGACTGGAGATAGAAGATTTAGTGAAAACAAGGACAATTACAGTGAGACTTCAAATCCCTTCACGATGATGTCGCAAGCACGATCTTGGCCTCGGCGATGGAAGAAACTGCAAGTGTGAAAATTTATGGACCATTGCCAATGTTCTAAGAACTTAAATTATTAGATGAAACTTGGCAACACTCCGTTGTGTGTGTGAGAGGGGAGTCGAGGGTGATCGGAGAAGAAAGGTTTAACAGAAACAGGGAGAGTCGTGGTGGGACTTTCAAACCCTTCACGATGTCAAGAGCAATAGACCTTGGCCTCGAAAGTGGAAGAAACTGCAAGTGTAAAAATTTGTGAGACCATCTTCAATGTTTTAAGAACTTAAAACTATTGAATGAAAGTCTGATTTAATAATTTTGTAGTCTAACATTCCGCCACACACGTAGGTTGGACTTTAATATAAATCAAAATATTAAAACACGCACATAGGATCTAGAAAATGCGAACTCAAAATTTTCCATTATGATATTATATGAAAATTTTGTAATATCATTGTCAAATATTATAAAAATTTAAATTGTTAAATGAATGAAAGTGTGATTTAGTATTTAAATACTCCAATAGATAGTGATTAAGTCATGGCACTCCCCTGTTTGTGATGGCTGAGGGAGGGGGATGGGATTGTGATTTGTTGATTAGGTTTTGGAAAGAGTAATGACGGACTCTGTATCAATGCGTGATTTTATTGAAGGGAGGTAGCATTCTATTAGTATTTTCTCAAAGAAATTTAACTCAACCCATCGTTTTTCCAGTCAATAGAACTTCTGCGACACACTGGTGCACAAGCGCACACAAGATACAATGGTGTAAAACAATGGTCGTCGTGTCCAATTCTATGCATTTCGCTCGTCCGTTCACTATCGTCATACACGTTCTTTGGAGCCTTTTGAAATGACTTTTGCTTGCTTGCTTCAGGCGTTCCTCATCCCCACTAACGCTCAGGAGTTCTTCATCCTGGGCGAGAATCTTGGGGCGAGAGGTCAGATCCTGCATCTTTCTCTAACGTCTTCATCTTTCCTTTTTTAGGACACCCTCGATTGAGAGAGACACGAGCGCACATGATAACCATGCACATGCACATTTGAGTATGAATAACATGAAAGGAAGATGACCAGTTACTTAAACTACGAACAACACCCACGAACCAATGCCACACCCGGATCTTCACGACGCGTATGATTCGAGGTTAACGAAATCCAAATGTATAAACCGACCACGATTCCGTTCAGCGCTGTGCCATACATTCAACTATGCATGCTGCGACATTGCCATTCCACTGAGTGGTACCGATCTTCGGATGGTAAAAAAGCAGGTTGCCTTTAAGGCCACACGAGCTGCTATGTTAATCCCCTTTCTGTCATGATAAACTAATGAAAAGCCGCCTTGTTGATGTATGATATAAGACATAATCATGGAATTTTGGCTCTCTGCTCTCGGCCGGGTAATCATCAATCAACAAAGTGGGATAACATCAAAAAGCTCGCAATATAAAACTTGTCTTCTCCCCATTGAATGATTCTGGCTTTTTTCCAGGTTTCTCCCCAAACCCTAGAGTTATTGTTTTTATCTGGTGAATAGCCCGAAATTATTCTATGTAGACTAGGCCTCCCTAGGTTTGGATCCACTATGTCCCCCATTTGCTCCACATGATACAAACGGTGCCATTGCAGGTGAATAAGAGAGATCCCCTCCCCCCGCCCAACCTCTTCCGTGGCTTACCAAAAGTGAGTGAAAGGGATGTTCTCTTTTCTCATGCCCATTTTTTAACTCCCTCTTTTTAAGGAGGCTTGTGTGCACATTGCTCCAACAAGACTAGACATTATTCCATTTGCATTGCGGGTGCAGCAGGGTCCTTGGCCGTAGCTAGCCTTTCTGCCTGTTCTTTCCTAAGCATGTTCACACATATATGGCATGGAGGGGGGTTTTTACCATGCATGCTTAACCAAATAAAGCATTGTCACTTGGAAAATAATGAAAAGAGAATGAGGAGCATACCTACTTTTACCCTAAGACCAGCTTCATTCCTCACTCTTTATATATATACCAAAGCGAGGTAGATTTTTAAAAATGAAAAGTGAGATATTTTGAAAGCAGTTAGTGGATGAAAACTGAGAAATGTTTTTTTCCGACTTCGGATACTTAGTAGCAATAATTAAAATTAGATAACCATAGCGTGTGTACCAATCTCATGGAAAAAGTGAAAAAAGAGTTAACTGTGCCGGTCATCTCTCCATGACCTAGAGTGATTAATATAGTATATTAACTTAGGCCTCATTTATTTAGAGTTTCCACGCGATTTTAGTTAGGTAAGTTAACGATTTGGAGGAGTATAAATTCATTGATTGACATCTCGCAAGAGATACTCCAATGCATGATATGGCAACAAGACATCCACTGAGCAGTTTAATAGCAGATACTTCACCAAAGGTTTACATGCAGATCAAGGACATTCCCTATCACTTTCAATAGTTGGCCAGTTGAATGTGCCACACTTTGAGAACAATAAGCATTGGAACCAAACAAAAAAGACTAAAAAACAAAGAAATGGTTACAAGCATGTCACAAAAGCAAAAAGCCTCTGATCCTAAAAAAGCTCCCAGACCACTTCCCCATCCCCTTCACTCTCTAGTGCTCACCCACACTGGGTACTGTGTAGTTTTTGTTTACTGTGGCTCTCACCATCTCTCCCATCCATTCCCTTCTCTTTTAGGACAGGAGAATATTTGTCTGGTCACTTGAAGATGTCCACCAGACCAACATGAGCCAGAGACATGGCAGAGAGTGAAAGACGTTTTGAGGCTCCTCTCTCTGAGCCAGCACATCCTCCATTTTGGGTTTGAAACACTCGTACATTTGCCACTTCAGGTCTCTCTCTCATGCCTAATAAGACAAGTTCCAAAAGGTTGTGCCTCTTCTTTTCCTCTTTTCTTTAGTGTTTTCAAGCACAAGAACCATTTGGGACCATCCCCATTTGCTTCCCCCTTGTTCTCAGGAGGCCCACTTTTTTTATAAGAAAAAAATGTCATTTTTTCCGTTACTTTATTACCTCATTTCCTGGGTCAAAAGGGTATTTACCACCTAGCTTTTCAATTATTAAGTGTGTGCATATGATATAAATATTATAGTGGGTGTTCGATTGATGAGAAGCAAAATTGAATTGAATCTCGTTTGGTGTGTGAGTCAGCAAGTCCTGCTTCCCTAGCTGTGTTACTGTGGCGAATCGTGCTGCAATTTAAGCATGTTGGGAATTGAAGAAAGAGGCACTAATTTTATTTAATTTTTTCATTTTTATATTGATTTTCTAGTAGGGTCTAGATATCTAGGTTGCTTTTTAGGAGTTCAATTATATGTCGGGTCCCCCACCAATTCTTGATACAAAGTTTCTTTTTGGGTCTAAGTTAGACCGTTTAACACTGTGATCAAGGATGTCAAGTTTCAACTACGCTATTATAATAATGAGAAGCACTGTTTTGGTTGAAACGAGAAACAATTTCCCTAAGAAAGAGGATGGGAAGAGGCTTGTTTAAACTTGTGGCGTTGATCTGTAACTCTTCGTGATCGAATTTCTTGCATCCATCATGCCGAACAAAGGGTTCGGATATTGTAACTTCAGGTTACTGATTCATCTTCATGTTTTGCATTTGTGTCAATGCGCAAACCCCAATCCGGGATTAAAGAAAAAGTCTGCTCGGGTTCAGGAAAGGCTATGCAGTGCTCTCCTATCATCTCTCTTCCCAAACATGAACTGCAACGACCCCTCACCAATTTCTCAGCCAGGAGAAGCTAGCAACCTTAAAAACCCAACATCCTAATAGAAAGCAGGTAGCCGAGTTGCGTACAATCACTTCTATGAACCACGAGACTCAGATCGAATATATATTGGACTTTGCAGTTTGGTTATCAACGAAGAAGTGAGATGGTGTGTAGTGGATTCTCCAAATTGGGTGTGCTCACTTCCATGAGTGGATTCTCCAATAATGGTTCTGCATAGTCACTTATTTTCCCTGTTCATGGCTTAAGCTCTCCACTCACTATTATGTGTTTGCCAGGCCTTCAATTTGCCTGCTTTATATCAGGCCTGTTCAGCGGCAGCGGTTATACATTTGAATTCTGTTATTAACCACATTAGACGTGAACTATTCACATTAACAGTTAGGTATTTCAACAAACAGTCTTCATAAAATGCCCCCGCCATAGACATGTGAAGAACGCAGGGCATACAAAGAAAAGAAATTTCAAGCGAAGATCGTGGAATGAAAGTGTATGCATTGACTTTGCCATCAAGAAGCTTTCACCTTTCCATGAGAAAAATGGTTTCCAGACTAGTGAGAACGATTGCCCAATCACAACTCATATTTTACTATTCAAAAGCTCAACTATCTATCTTTCAGCATCTGAAAGTAGGACTTATACCTTTGGGCCAGTCCAAACATGCCTAGTGTGCCACCAGTGTGAAGCATCACAACCTCTGCGTCACCTCTTGCTTCCTTTTCACTAAGCAAACTTGCCAGCTCCCAAGCTGCCAAAGTATAAACTGGATCCACGAGAATACCAGTTTGCTGGGCAATCTCTTGGCATACTTCTACTTCGCCTTTAATTACATTCCCGAATCTATGAAGACAATTACCGTCAAATTCTGCAAAGAGTCAGTTGTCATCCAAGAAAGTCTAACAGCAGAATCTGCTTGTGAGGAATATCTATAACTTGGTTTGAATCTATGATTGGCCAATGTTGCTTTAGTCATGGTTTAGCCAGAAAGAATAATGTGCATATAGACTTTGCAGATAAAGAAACACCATCACAAGAAGATTGCCTAAAGATGATATGCCTAAAGAAGTGTCTTCTAATAACAGCAGGGTCTTCTGAAAACATGAAGACGATGTCAACATAGATCGAACAAAAACACTATCACAAGAAGATTGCCTAAAAATGCTATGCTTAAAGAAGTGTCTTCTCAAAACAGTAGTGTCTTCTGAAAACATGAAGACAATGTCGACATAGGTCAAACTAAGGTGTTGACTTAGATGAAACCAGAATATTATGAACATATATAGTCAACATTGAAAGAGCGTGGAAGATTGACAACAAGGCTTAAAGAGACACGATGGAGTGAAATTCAATGGATGCATGGTTGCTGACTTAAATGTCAATTGCCATATTATACTAAAAGAAGAATCTTTATAGTTGACAAGCCTAAACATATTGAGTATTGACAACCATTGCTAAAATGCATCTTTTTCTACAAAATTACTCCAAATTTTGCATCATGGTTTCCATGTATAAATTGTTCAACGAAAGCATTATGGCACTGAATATATGACGAGGACATCCGCATCTAGAACTGAGACAACGTAAAAAGCCCAGAACAATCTATTGATAGGCAGAGCTCATTTACCATTACGAGGGCACAAGTATGACTAAATGAAGGCAGTGTGTAGGGGATTAAATAATGTGCACTATCCATTAGTCTCATTGCAACGCATCTGCTACAACAAAAGGAACTGTTATAAGGGGAGATTTACTCACTTTCTTGGATGATATCGCTCCACCCAGTGCACTGCTCCCCTGTCAATTTCATGTGAGGTGTGATCAAAATCAAATCTGAAATGCCTCTTGAAGTCAGATATCAACCTTCTCTCCCTTTTTCTGTAGTTATCAAGTGTATCAGCCAGCATCACAGCAGTGATTTTCCAGGGGAGCCTGATTGAGAGGCAAGTATAAGTCACCCCTTGATCTCATTCATTGAGGCTCAACTTGGATAAATGCAAATAATGTGATTTAAATTGATTAATTCAAAATTAGTGCAATCATAAAAAAAGTTAGCTTGATCAAAAGAGTAGACAAATGATTGAAGATGAGACACACCCAAAATACATGGCTCCAAGTCCTAGACCAACAGCCGTAGTCCCTGTACCAGCATCTACAACAAATTTCATGGCTTTCTCTTTTCCGAGCAAGTGACTTTGAGATAAGTGATGTACCAAGCGAATGACACCTAAGAGAAAATATAATATCATCATCATCATCATCTGAATTACTAAGGAAAGATAAGACAGGATGATGGTTTGAAGCCCCCCAAGAAATCAATAATCACATTGGCACTCATTTACTTGACTTAAATCAGGATGCAGTCGTTGATTAAACTGATATCTACTTACTTCAATAAAATAATATTTATGCACCTAAAAAACAACCTTCAGATATCTTTATGCGAATCATTGCAGCAAGCAGGAGCCACCAAGACATGCCACTACTATCAAACCAGATGCATCCCTTACCAACAATAACACAACTTACTGTACACTTGTGTCAGTAGATAGGCACATTAGTGGACATAGTAAGCATGCAGACAGAAACACAAAGTCTTATGTCCACAAAGGAGTTACCTAATAATGCTATAGAATCTCCAGCTCCTTCATTCAAGATAACGACCTTCCTCGAGAAGTTTCCTAAACTTCTCTGGTTATCCATTGATGTTGAAATAGGCTGGGAAGAGCTAACATTTTGCTCAGTTGAAAGAGCCTCGAGGATATCAGTCAGTGAAAGAACGCATCCATTTCCACCTGCCACTGAACTTGCATGGGTCTTTAGAGTTTCTTCTCTATTGGCATAAACAGACCTAGGCACGTATTTGACATTTCCATACATTGTCGAAATTAGGTTATATCCAGTCAAAATATCGGGCTGCTCTCCCCTTAGAAGCAAATGTGAGCTTAGTCCTTGTTCTGCACATGAAACAGCTGCAACGTGCACATCGTCAAGAAATGATGACTTATTTTTGCACACATATTAAAGATTACTATCGTTAGGCTCCGTTAGTTTCACGAAAAATATAGCATTTTTGAAAAATATTTTCTGGGAAATCATTTTCTGGAAAAATGATAATTTTTTTCGAGTTTTCGTTTGTCAAAGGCTACCGGCTCGCCGATCTCAAGTGAAGTCGAGACACACTGTTAGAGGCCATGATACTTAAAGGTAAACAAAGAAAACGGAATATGTTTTTCACTTTCAAAAAAACCGACAACATTTTCTTCACTTTGAAGGTGTTTTTTTAATTGGTGGAAATTTTTTTTCTTGACTATTTTATTTTCCATGAAATGAAAGCCAGAATAATCAGAAAATATTTCCTAGAAGTTATTTTCCGTGAAACGAATGGAGCCTTAATGTCACTTGTTTTTCTGCTGTTACTGTCCCAAAAGAGTTGACTTACAACAGATATTAATAAGATTAAAAATATTTTACAAAAATGTCAATAAATTTCAGACATAGCTAGTCCAATGCATTTTTTTCTCCCTACTTCGACTTGTTTGTCTTCTTCAAATGTCAATTTGATCCTAGACATGTATGATTATTTCCAAGAGAAGGAAAATACCAACAGCTGCTGCATGTGCACTTTGACATCCTCCACATGTCACCTAGAAAATGTCCCAGCAGAATGTCATGCAAATTGGATGGATTTACTCCATGGTTAAACAAAAGATTGAATCTGGATCGACAAATCAGAGATTAATTTAGAGGGATCCCACAATCCTGGAAGCGAATTGCACGAGGCTACTGGCAAAATCATAATAGAAGGTGAATGACTGACTGGTTAACTCGTAGATGCTTTAATCAAAATTCGGCAGAACTATTCATGTTATGTTACACATCGACAATCTTATGCTCCAAGAGTAGAATCAAATACGGTATTATTCCAAAGATGCTTCCAGCTACACAGTACTTGAAAAACAGAAACATGAATCTGTAGCTGCATAAATGGGGTCTTACCACATCGGTCACCGAGTGATCCTCGAGAAGAGGAAGCACCGCGTCCAGCTTCCTTGCTTTATTGCCATTGATTAGAGGATGGAGCAAGTCATCCCTGACGACATAGAATGTAGAGTCTGGACCACTCTTGTCTGTGATTTTATCACCCAATAATGGATTTGGAACGTTAAACCAGGTCTTCTCCTTAAGTGGCCCATCTCCATCTCTGATTCGCTTAGGAGACAACATTATCTGCTGGATTTTAGTATCTGGGCTGAGCAATGTCCACCTTCGGTCAAGGAGTTTTGTGATAAATTCTTTGCAACCCAGTTTGCCTTCAGAAATCCCCTGGCAATCGAAGTGAATAACTGTCGATAGTATTTGAAGATGTGGTGCAAAACACTGACGAGGGAAGTGATGTAGACATAAAATTACCCACAATTAGCAGTGAGGATGGAGTTTTGAACACACTCAAACTTCAAGAGTCAAGACTGACAAAAAGAGAAAGCATCGAAATGATTCTGTTCTAACTAATGTTCCCAGAAAGCTGTTTCTTTTTCACAACACAATCACTACTATCGTACGTTCAGAGAAGCACCCGAACTCGATTAACGGATACATGCTGACCCAATACAATCCAGAAGCGTAACACCACCAAAATCGTCCGCACAAGCAGCTATATTAGTTCAACAGAGAGCTAAGCAACTTCCATTGGAAAGGAACAACAAGAAGTGACTTTCTCCGAAATCAGACAACTGGGTGGAAGTAATAGCAAAGGCAAGCAGTTGAATACACTGAGAGAGAGAGAGAGAGAGAGAGAGAGAGAGAGAGAGAGAGACCTGAGGGCTGTGAGGTGGAAGATGGGCAGAAGAGTGAAACCCACATGTAATGGTAATAGGTAGACGTTGAAGCTTCATGTCTGAAAATCGTTCGTCCTTCAAATCTCTTCCGCTTCGGAGAAGACGGAGACGGTTCAGTCTTCATATAATAAAAACAGACTTGGGTCTGTATCAAACACAAACACTCCGTTCCTACTTTCATTATTATAAAAACCATAAATTAAGATGTATTTATTTAAATAGAACTTTCACAATATTTATAGAGAAAATTATAACCAACAGACAAATATTAAAATAGAGAATTAATACCATAATTTACTTATTTTGACTTAAACACCGCAACTTCTTTTTGTGTATCCAAAAATCTCGAACTTGCCCATTGTGATTAAACTACCATGGACTTATATATTTTTGATAGAATCAAAATAAAGAGTATATATATATATATATATATATATATATATTATACATGTATTAATTTTTATGTAGTTTCGTGAAATAAAAAAAATATTGGGAGTACTCGTGTTATAAAAAAATCATAAATTCACGATGTGTGATACAAACACTCCAATCTATTAATGCGATGGATATACCATAGATGAAACTACGTTATGTTACACATTCTGATTTTTGCGCGACACAAAAATATTGTGATATTTATATTAAAGGGGTTATTGTTATAATTTAGGTTTTTTAGGGTATTTGTCTTAATCTAGCAAGTAAAATTATAATCATTATGTCGAATAAATTAGAAGTATAGGAATTATATCGCCACATTTCATAATAATTTTGGAATTTGAACTAATTTTCTCGTTTGATCAAATAAAAAAAATATTAAACATTTTTGGAATACTTTTAACACGACGTTTAATGAAAAAAATGATATGGAATGATGGACCAAAATTTAGCGAGCGTATGGAGAAAAAGGGCAAGCGGACCACGCCAGGGGGTTTAATCCAGTTCTAGGGTTTTAGAAGGACCGCTCGGCACCTCTTCCCCGCCGCCGGCGATGTCGTCCGCGCACCTCTCGCTGGAGGCCTTGTCGGCGTCCGGCCGGAGCTCCGAGAAGCTGAGCCTGCCGTCGCTCCGGTCGAAGATGAAGTGCGATCCCGAAGGGTACGAGACGGAGCTCGGCCTCGTCCACAGCCAGTTCGAAGCTTCGCTCGAGCTCTTCGAGCAACAGGCCGCTCTTAGCTTCGCCTCCATCAGCGGCGTCGCCGCCGACCCCGCCGTCGCGAAGGACCTCGGCGACCGCGCCATGTTCCTGGCTCACGTGGCGCCGTTCTACCCCAAGCAGCTGGCCGAGTTCCCAGGTCGGCTCGCCGAGTTCCTCCGCTCCTCTGCGAGGTCGTTGCCCTCCGGTCTTAGATGCACAGTGATTCAGGCACTTATCTTGCTCGTCAATCGGAAGGTCGGTCTTGATATGGAATCAATTTCGTGTCTGTCGGTTGATGTCGGTGTGCGACTTGGCATTCCATCGTCGATGCTGCATATGTCGATTTCTAGAAATTGTAATTTCTCGGAAATGTAGTTTTTTTTTTCTAAAGTTATGTGTTTGCATATGATGTTGTTAGGATGTACATTCGCAATTCAGCTACTTTATGTGTCTGGGAGAATTTTTGTCGATGGAGATGGATAACTAGTACTGAGCCTCTATGTAATGTAATTGTGCGATGGTTGGAAAGTTGACGTTCTTCTAAAATATAGGGTTCTTTTGATTAATTGATGCTAAATTAGCATTTCATAGTTAGTGGCTTTTAATTTGCTGATTCGAATTTGGGGATGTGATTTTGTGTTACCCTTTTCTCCTTAGATGATCGATATACGAGATACTCTGGCTTTATTTATGGAGCTGCAGACGCTGGGGGATAGAGCCTTGAGGAAATTGGCATTCTCACATGTGGTCCACAGCATTCGGAGAATGAATCAGAAACACAAGAATGAAGCTACTAACCGATCGCTTCAAAATGTGTTGTTTTCGTTGTTACAGGTTTGGAATTCTGATTTTATTGTAGCCTGTGGAATTTGACTTTGTGTAGGTGTGCTTACCTATGCTAAGTTGTGACCTTCCTGTTATAGCAAGAGGAGGAAACGAAAGCTAAGCGATCGCTTATTACGCTCTGTGAGCTTCACAGAAGAAAGGTGTGGTTCGACGATAGAACAGCTAATGCCATATGTATGGCATGCTTTCATCCATCATCAAGGTAGTGTCCTTTTGCCTGTCTCTCATCAATCTTTTGAATTCTTCATCTTCAGAAAATCATTTGTATCTTTTGGACCATCAGGATCATGATCGCCGCTCTATCTTTTCTTCTTGATTATGAGAAGATTGAAGATGAATCAGATAGTGACGCTTCAAGCAGTGATGATGAATTGTCTCATCAAAGTCCTCATGCGACCCTTAGTAAGGAAGCTGTCTATAAGGTCAGTAGACTCTGGAAAATTGTTTATAATTGTATTGTGCATTCTCTGGCGATTAAGTTCTTCAATGACGAATTCAATGTTGCATGCTCAAACATATTTTGCACATGCGATTGCTTTAATCAACTTTTAAGAGATTACATTTTAACAGTATCAGTTGGATTTGAGTTCCAATTTCTAATAGAGTAAGAGCCGTCTGAATAATGTCAGAGGTCAGGATCTCTTTTCGCACTGCTGAGTTGCATTTACTATCTGCTTCTATTGTCTCATTCATGTCAAACATGGATATACTCTTAATGTATAATATTGAACTGACTTTCAGGCACACCATAAAGGTACTGTTGCTAGCAAGAAGAAAAAGAAGGCCAAGCTGCAGCGAGCTATGCGAAGCATTAAAAGGCAACAGCGATTGTCTTCGGAAACTAGCTCATCCTCAAATTATTATTCACCCCTTAATCATCTGAAAGATGCTCAGGTTTGCCATGTGGTTTGTCTTTGCACTTCTGCACATTAACTTATACTGGTTTCTTATCACATTCACCTTGTCTTCAGGGGTTTGCTGAAAAGTTATTCTCACGCCTTCAGACTTGCAATGAACGCTTTGAGGTCTGTACAACTATTTGTTTAGTGAAGATATTAAATTGCATATCTTGAACTTTTCCTTTTCGTAGCAACTTTACAAGTA
This sequence comes from Melaleuca alternifolia, assembly GCA_019926035.1. Taxonomy (NCBI): domain Eukaryota; kingdom Viridiplantae; phylum Streptophyta; class Magnoliopsida; order Myrtales; family Myrtaceae; genus Melaleuca; species Melaleuca alternifolia. The sequence goes on from JAGKPW010000144.1 coordinate 3,618,257, forward strand.
CTCCTCTGTCTGATTAGGTTTTCTTCAATTTTTTCTTCTTCTCTTAGTATATTATTATGCTTTAGTTTTTTCTAAATCAATAAATTGAAGTTCATTGCATTATTCCTGGCTACTTAGGAGATTAGCTGGCACTAATTAATTTATTATTTTCAATTTGAAGAATATGGTAGTAGAGTTTGAGAAGAAGTGTTCATACAAAACCTGGGAGAGAGTGAGGCAAATCTTGTGCCAAGTCAGTTTTGTAATTGTAGAATCTTTGTGTTCCTTGCATAGTGACAGAACAAGGAATCCATCTGCAAGAATTTCTCAGATGAGCATTTATGGTTTTAGAAATTTCTTCACTGCCCCAAAAGTTTCAGTAGCTATGGTTTTTCTGTTACTTTTTAAGGTTTGATATTTCTCTGAATTTAGTATGTATAATTGCTATTTTCGCTGGGCAAGATGACTTCTTTCAGGATTCACAAATTTTAGCTCCAAAATACAATTGCTGGCGGTGAAATCTTTACTATGATTAATTTTTAAATTTGTCACTAAAAATATCAAGTTCCTTCTGTGCAAATATGCTTATATGTTGGCTCAAAGCCTAAAATTTTCCTTGTGTCTGTTGTCTCCTTGATATGTGTTGCAGGTTAAGATGATGATGTTGAAAGTAATTGCACGAACTGTGGGCCTTCACCACTTGATTTTGTTAAATTTTTATCCTTTTCTCCAAAAGTATGTTCAGGTATGTGCTTGGAAAAAATACTGTGCAGCTCATTTCTTGTTTGCCAGGTGTTGGAGATTTCATCACTTTCTATTGGTGTTACAGCCTCACCAGCGCGATGTCACAACCTTGCTAGCAGCAGCAGTTCAGGCCTGTCATGATATGGTAGTGTAGATTGCTTCCTTTTACTTCCCCCTCCCAGTCTCTTTCTCTTTGTGTCTCCTTCACTGTTTTCCTCCTGATTGCTGAGTCAATATATTACTTGGCTTATTGGCTCTTGCCACCTATGATTATTTGTTTTCTTGAAGCTAATTATGTTTTCTGTAGGTGCCCCCTGATGCAGTTGAACCCCTGTTTAAGCAAATAGTAAACCAATTTGTACATGATAAATCACGTACTGAGGTACTTTTTTGAAACTGGCCTCTTTATAATGAGATGGTTTTTGCAAGGTTCTGATCTTATGATTGCGTTTTCCAGGCTATTGCAGTTGGAATTAATGTAGTAAGGGAGATATGTCTACGCATGCCACTGGTGACTACCTCTTACTTCCCTGGCTGTATTCTTTTTCCTCTTCAAGACATGATAGGATTGATTTGCATTGTCTGGTTCCACGATGATGCTTTCATACCTTTACTGGTGAACTTAAAAGTGAACTTCATGAAAAGTGAACAAAGAGGAAGTTGTTCTTTTTATTTCTTAAATTGCTGGGGTCATAAGTTTGATATTTGTATCGTTTTAGTACCTTTATTTTGTCTCCACTTGTGTCACTTTTGTACTGATATTTTTGATTTCATCTTCCGACTGACATATTTGTTCTGGCATCTAGTTGATGAATGAAGACTTGCTGCAAGATCTGGTCTTATATAAAAAATCCCATGAGAAGGCAGTATCAGCAGCTGCTCGTTCTCTTATTTCTTTATTTAGAGAGGTATACTCTCTCTCCCTCACTCTAATGTTTCAAAATTACTCTTTTCAGAGGGTGTCTCACTTATTTGCTGCTTTGACATATCATAGCTTTGTCCCTCAATGCTGGTAAAGAAAGACCGAGGACGCCCCAGTGACCCAACGGCACGACCAAAGGCATATGGTGAAGTCAGTGTTGCCAGTGCTGTTCCTGGTGTTGAATTGCTACAGAATGACGATGATGATGAGGATGACGACAACATTGGTAGTGATGAGGACAACATTGACAATGAAGACGGTGATGATGGAGGTAGCGTTGGCATTGACATTTCTGTATCTGATGGGTCAGATGGTGAGAATGCTACAAGTGATGATGAGGAAATCCATGTATCCACTGATGATAATGAAGGTGATGATGAATCTTTGGAGGGTGACAGTGTGCATGGAGAAGATAGCTCTTCTGCTGAAGATTTTGATGAAATAAGCAGTGATGAGGTAGATGAAAATGAGGATGAGCATGATGATGAGGATGCGAATGTAGATTGTGGTGACGATAACCAAGAGGTGCATGATGAAGTTTATCCTGTCTCTGAAACTAATAGTGGTGTAGAAAAAACTGGATCCAGAGTTAAAATCTCTGAAACAAGGAAGAGGAAATTCACTGATCTTGATGGACAGATTAATGTTGCTGAAACAAGTCTTAGGGCTTTAAAGAAATTAGCGGAATCAAAATTGAGTCAGCCTCCATCTGATTCGGCTGATGGCATTCTTTCTAATGAGGATTTTCGGCGTATCAAGCAACTTAAGGTACTGAAATTTGCTTATGATGTGTTGAAATGCGTCGGTTGATTCTGAAGATTTTTCATTTTTCTTAACATGTTAAGGTCGATTGGTTTTGAAAATATGTGATTTCCTGAAGCTTCGGATTATTTATCAGGCCAAGAAAGAAGCAAAAATTGCTTTGACCAAGCATGGGTTGTTGGGAAAGGGTGTGGAAACGAAGTCAGCTTTTAAAGTTCCCAGTTCTGATCAACTAAGCTTCAAGCGTGTGGATCCTGCAAAACTTGAGGTACTTTGTTTGGCCCCATGTTTACTTTCTACACTTAAAAAGCTGCATCATAATTGGTGGAAGCAATGGCATACATCAGTACTTATCATCGTGATAATAGTTGCTCCATTAAGTTTTCTTGAGTTTTTTATTGATAGAATTTAAAATGTGAAATTTCCTGTCAATAATGTTGAAAAGGTTATTCATGTAAAATGCTTGCAGCATTCTTGTTTGGATGAAGTCTCTTGTCTCCTGTCACTTTGTTCATTTGCTTTGACCTTTTTCCATTGGGAGTGCTGCTGTATTTCTCTTCAGTATTTACTTAAGCATGGTATGCTCTGGGATTCAGGCTCATGTGAAACAAAAGCTAAGTAAAGATGAAAGATTAGCGCTCGTGAAGGCTGGAAGGGAGGAAAGAGGAAAGTACCAAGCTCGAGCTGCCATAAAGCAGAAGAAGGTAGGATACTTTATGCTATTTTTGTGGAAGTTGGCAGCTCTTAGCAACAAAATGATGTTTTGACTTCTAATAAAATGTATATCACCCAAAGACAAGTAGTTGATGCTTCTTCACAAGATTTAACCTTAATGGCACTGATTAAACTATGATGGACAGACGGGTGGTTCGAGCAACAAGCAGAAGGAACACAGAAAGGTTATGCCTAAAGCTGCTAAGAGAGCGAAAGTACAGAGATCTCGCCAGGACAAAAAGAGGAAAGAAGGGCGATCTGGTAAACAGTTCCGTGGTAAGAAAGCATGGAAATAATCTTGGGAATCGAGATGCTAAGGCAAGTGGAGCTTAGGATGTTAGCGCATTACGGTATTATATTCTTGTGGAGAGCTGTATAACTTTTCTTTACCTTTTGTAGTGATTCTCCATCTTTAAGTTTGCATGACATGGGGATTTTCTCTTCCCATTTGAGGATGGACAGGCTAGGCCTGATTGCACGGGTCAAAATTTTGTTCCTTAGAGTGGATGCCTAGGATGGAGCTAGTATCAAGGATTGTGTTATGTAAATTAAACAATTATGAAGTCCAAGAGGAACCAAATACACAGTTGTTTATCTCATTGATCAAATGGAAGGATGATACCTTACTGACAGTGTTGAACTGATTAACATTCATGTCAGTACTACTGCAGTTTAGGACAAGAATTTGGATCGAAATGATTTGGGAGCAGTTTAGGACGAGAATTCAGGATCGAAATGGTTTGGGGCTTTTCCTTCTTCACTTGTTTGGTATGTGGCTTGAACTTCTTTTCTGTGGCTGGAACAAGGTCCCATCCCAAAAGAACCAAAGGCTAGTAAACTTTACAAACCTTGGGAAAGACCACTTTGATCTTAGGAAAATTGACACTGTCCTCAGGGAAGGGCAGAAGCCGTCATCTTTGATATGTGCTGCAGGTTAAGTTGTTTTTCTGTTAAACTATGATGTTCGGCTGTAGAAAATCTCGTTAGATAAGCCAACCCTAGGTTCGAATCTGGAAGGTATCCGGCCGAGCGGACTACAGGGAGGAGTCTCCTGAGATCGTTGGTCCATGAATGGAAGCTCTATTTTCACATGTATAAAATTCAAACTCGATTCGCTGATACCGCTCCGCTATTTGACAATCCCCCTTTACATTGAAATCATGCCATGAACAAAAAAAGAAGAAGAAAAATTCAAGAACTTTTATGCTTTGCACGTTAAATGCTTTGCACGCTGACTGAATATGGTTTTCATCAATTTATCTTGAAATGTCAATTGCAATATGATGACAACGAATGACATGTTGAGTACTTGTGTCTGCCGATGATAAAAATTAGGCCATGTGCATGAGCAAGCACGTAAAAAAGCATGACAAATCATATGATGTTCTGAATCACATGCTGCCTTGAAACCACATGCTGATGTCGAATTACTCGTTGTCGTAGAGTCGCATAACATCGAATAATAATTAACATAAGTACAATTGCCTGCTGTAGTGGATTGCGTGTTGTTAGGCTAATGCTAAAATTGAATGTTATCCTGGTGGGATACAGCCATTTTAGTACCAAGTGGTATGTCGATTGGGCATTGGATCCATGCCCGTTGCTTTTTGATGGGATTAGACTTGACCCCATTGTTTTAACCTTGAATTTAAGTAACTATACATGACGTGTATTTGCCCTTTACATATTAGTTCGAATTCCCCTTCCTTGATTTAGAATCGCTCCTTTGCACGTTGGACTTGGATCCGCGACCGGTGTATCGACTTTAGAAATTAAAACATCCACGGGGTCTATGGATTGTGCATCTTGTTTGGATTGAGTTTCATCCTGCTTTGTTTGAATGTCTAATGAATACGGATTGGATTCATCTGTTGAGCTTGTTGGGAATGCATTGCTAATCCTCCCGCACGGGTAATTGAACCCGGTGACCAAGTACTTAAGTATTCCAAACCCATTGGCCTCTGAGGGATTAGTTGATTTCCCCCCTTAACAGTAAGATTTTAGGTTCTCTATAGACTTAAGAAAATGAATGGTGGTAACTCTTAGAAAGGTTCGAGATTTGAATCGTTGTGGCACACTCCAATCTATGGTAAGGAAGAGCGGAGGCCACAGAACATGGGATGCTTTTTTTTTTTTTTTTTTGGAGTTGCATTTTTTCTTATGGCTTTCAATTTTTTGGATTTTTTTTTAATTTCGAAATAATATCACTTCATTGGAAAATTTCAGAAAAGATCGCTCTACGTGAGGTGCATAAGTGAGTCACTATAGAGCTTTCATGCACTCCATTGAGTCCGATTTTGCTCAACGGGTTCAAACTTCGGACATTTTCTAATAGGGTCAGATCATCTCCATTGATCCATAGTGTGAGTGTCTATGATCATCCGTCCTAGCTATGCAACTCCATCTCTCTTAAGTTCATGTTCGCAACCCAATTGTGGCATTGATTAATGAAAGCGAAAATAACAAAGGTATATATATACCTCATCGTCACCTAATGATCATTCAAGTGTTGCTACTTTTGAAAAACACTAAATACACATTCGGTTCTTACCTTAGAGTCTCCTTATGTATCAGCATCAATTATCCTTGCGTCACTTGAGTAATTAGAAATTTTCTTCCTCAAAAACGTCCTTTATACGTACATTCTCACTTTTCCATACATACCAAACATACGTTCAGAAATTAATTGAAAAGGAGACCACCTAAATTCCGAAATGACTTATTTTAATAAGTTCATTAGGAAGGCCAATTCAATTTTAATACCATGGCGCTTTTTCAAAAAAAAAACTAGAATTGTATATGAGGTCATTAAGCGAAAATTGAGGTGTAGGCTCAGTATGGAGAACATGCTCAACGCTTCCAGCTCGGGGTTGGTCTTGATCCGAGCTTGTCCGGTGATTGATCAGGTGTACTAGGTTGGTGGCGGGGACGCGACACGACGATACGAATCCATCGCCACCGCAAATTGCAACCTTCTATTTGGGTCGTTGATTCCGATGCTGCGCCGGGTCCCACCCTCGTTGGGGGCGGGGGATCCAATGACCGACACAGTCGCCGCCGGGGATCTCCCTATCGAACGGCCCAGAGCCCCCACCCCACTATATACGCACGGGGCACGCACCGAGTCAACTCGCAAGTCTGCTCAGCCCAAAAGCAGCAAAGGAAAAAAGAAAAAGAAAGAACAGGGCACTGAGTAGCGCGTCGAGTCGAGTCTGAGTCGACTCGGGCCTGCTCTCATAATTCACAACTTTTGTTTCCTCTGCATTTTTCAGGTGCTCAGTCCGTTTAGCTGTTCCTCCGTCGTCGTCGTTGTCGTCTTGAATTTGATTGATTGCCAAGGAAAGCATCGATTCTCTCTCTCTCTCTCTCTGAACCAATGATGGACGACGCCTCCACTTCACCTACTGCTCCTACTCCTACTCCTCCTCCTCTTGCCCCCTCGTGCGCACGTCGCTTCTGAGGAGACGCTTCGAGCTCCCCACCAATTGCTGGGCCGCGACGACGGGAGCCACCCGGGAAGCCTCTGTTTGGATTGCTGTTTGCGACCTTCTCGCTCGCAATCCGAGCCTATCTCGTTTTCCATCGTCCCCCGCGACGGCGGGGACGACGGCGTCGGCGCTTCTCTGAGCGCGTCGCCTGAACATGATCCCTTGCCTCCCGCGCTCTCTCTTCGGATCTCAGTCGCAGGTCCATCCCCGTCACCGCCGCCGCCTCGGCCTCCTCCCTCCTGTTATCTCTCCATGGACCCCGCCGCCTCTCGCCCCGCCGTCGTAATCGATAACGGAACCGGGTGAGATTCAGAAGTCGGCCTCTTCGTTTCTCTGCGTCTAATGTAGACTGCGTGCCTTCTGTTTTTCTTTTGGCGAGCCAACGGTGAGAGTGGGAGAGAGCCTCAGCTTGATTTGGTTAGTTTTGATGGGTTTTTTTTTTTTCGCGTGGAATTCGATCTGCAGGTACACTAAGATGGGGTTCGCTGGTAACGTAGAGCCCTGCTTCATAGTTCCTACAGTAGTTGCGGTGAACGAGTCGTTTCAGAACCAATCGCGGAGCTCTTCGAAGAGCAGCAATTGGCTAGCGCAGCACAGCGCGGGGGTCATGGCCGATCTCGACTTCTACATTGGAGACGAGGCACATGCTGGATCTCGATCTAGTAGCATTTACAACCTGACCTATCCAATCAAGCATGGGCAGGTCGATAATTGGGATGCTATGGAGAGGTTTTGGCAGCATTGCATCTTCAATTACCTGCGGTGCGATCCGGAGGATCACTACTTCCTCCTGACGGAGAGTCCTCTCACTGCTCCTGAGAGTCGGGAGTACACAGGCGAAATCATGTTTGAGACTTTCAATGTTCCTGGGCTTTACATTGCGGTACAGCCAGTGCTTGCTCTTGCTGCTGGGTACACCACTTCCAAGGTTTGCATAGAACTATAGATATTCTGTTTGGAAATAAATTGTATAGACTGGAGTTATCATTAGGTTCACTCATCTTAGATACACTTATTAGGAGCTAGGTATTTTGCTTTATAGATCTTTATCTATGGCAGAGTTGTAGGATCTACGTTATGCAGTCGGTGCTGTAGAAAGACGTTGATGTCTACGGAATATTTTTGAAATTTTTGAATGACACCTTCGATGTTCCATTCTGATTAGCATCCTGAAAGATTTATTTCAGAATGCTAATGGAACTGCTAAGTGCTGCTTCCTCATTTTTATCCGTTTATGCAAATCATGTCATTTCTAGAGGCAAATCCATGTCCATACTCTATTTTTTGAAATTTGTGTCTGGAGTTTTTCCTTTGTAGTGATGAGAACATACTTCTTTGTAGTCCATTCTCCTTTATAAACTTAAAAAAGGAGGCGTCCGGTGGGTAGAATGTATAGGTAGGTCTTGAGCAGCATAGTTCTTGTAGAATCTTTGAGCAGTAATGGACGAAGGCTTGGCTGCATAACAGTCAATCTTCTCTCTTTAGTGTAATGTTGGCCCTTGTAGAAACAATTACAATAAGGTTGTCTGAAATATAGTCAGGGTATAGAACAAATCAGTTTTTTGTATGATCTCTTTATGTATTGAGGAGTTTGGATTTACTTTACATATGGGTTGGAAACCGGAGCTTGTAGTGAAACACCTCGAGCTCAACACCTTATGTTCTTGATACCTTTGAATTTATTAATAAGACTTTACTATACATGTGATTTCTGCTGATTCTTTTTGGGTATTGCATATTGAACAGTCATTCAATAAATGCAGTGCTAGATTGTTGAGCTTAATTGGGTGTATGCTATCTCTTTGTTGCCTTTATTCTGGTTTTTTAGATTAATGATACGAGCCTTCTTTGGCTATTTAAACTGAAGCAGTAATTGATGCTTTCTTGAACTGGAATTTTAGTGACTTGTGCTTACTGCCTGGTATAGAACATTAATGATCTTTAGATTGCCTAACTTTAACTTCTATTAACTAACTGGGACTAGTTCTTCTCATGATCTGGTGGATTGTCAAATGAGTGTGTTTAAAGCTTATCTGATTTGCTTAAGGCTTATGATTCCATGGTGGATTCTCATATGTTATGGCTTGTCTCCTTTATGGCAGATATTGGTATAACTAGGACAATCTTTGATATTTTAATCTGAAATTGTGACATTGACACGCGTTTAATACTGCAAACTTTGAATACTTTTGTGTTTGCTACTGGAGAGGTTTGTTTTGATATGATTCAAATAATTAGGATGGAGTTCTGACTTTCTCCATAATTTCCGTCCGTTCTACTACTTAGCAAAATTAGCCTGGTTACACGGTTTTAGGTATAAATGAAAAGATAAACAATTGCTCATTTGTTTTGTTGATCTCGTCTGGGGAATCAAGTTAGATATACAGCTCTACCACTCAAGAATACTTAAGAAAAATGTTTATTGGAATCAATATTTTCTGAATTCATGAAAAATAGTGTAGATGTCTTTGTGTTTTCCATGCCAAAATGATTAGGCCTTTTGTTCATCTTCTGTACTGTTCTTTTTTCTTCTTTTCCTTTAGAATGACAATACCTTTTCTTAGTGTGAGATGACAGGGGTTGTAGTTGATGTTGGAGATGGTGCTACTCATGTCGTACCCGTGGCTGATGGTTATGTTATTGGGAGCAGCATTAAATCAATACCCATTTCTGGAAAAGATGTTACTCTCTTTATTCAACAGCTTATGCGGGTACCTTATCCTTAATTCTTTCTTTGTCAATGCACTACTTACTTTGTCTGAATAATAATGGGATTGTTGTCACGTCAGCACATATCCTTGTGATCTAAAATCTTTAGATTGCTGAAGTTTCTTCGAAGGAAGGCAGTGTTAGTTTATTGAAAGTAACAATTGCCGATTTAGTTATCTTTTATTTGAACTTGTACAACTTATAGCCTCATACAGTTTATCCTTTAAGTTTTAATTGTCATTGGACAAGAATTAAAGAGTGATGCAACACAAAATACAAAACCAGAGGTGATTTTGCGCACATAGAGTGTATATGCCTTCGCTCACAATTTTGTGGGTGGGAGAAAAGAAGTATGCAACAAGCTTATGTAATAATCTTCCCATAATAATCACTCGTTTGGTTTAGTGATTTGAATTTAGTGGGCTGCTCATGACAAAGAGCTCTGTTTTTTTTCACAAAGAATGGAATCTATACATATTAGGTATCCGACTTGAGACTTTTTTGATCAATCATAGGTATCACTAATCAACAAGCACCGATTTATGTGCTTTGTATTGCAAATGACTTGAGAAGAGTCTCTCTTTTGCTTTGCATGCCTCATATGCATTCAACTTAGTTTTGAGCAATTTTTTCAAAAAAGACAAATCAAATCAAAAAAAAAAAAACTTTTTAAAACCTTGGAGCATGTCCTGATGAAGGCAATATTGAAGTTGAAAAATTTGCAAAATCACTCAAAACTGTTGTGGAGTCTATAAAATACACCGTTTGGTTGAATTGTGACCACTTGTATTTTGAGTCATGTAAAATCATACGTTGTTATGGAATCATATGCTATGGGTCAAATTTTATTAAATTTTTAATTGGAATCAATGAGAATGGACCCAAATTTTCCAATACTTTCGTATTTTAATAGTGCTAAACAACAGGTTGGCACTTACCAAAAAAATAATTAAAAAACAGGTCGGCTCCAAAATGTTCAAGATTATTGGAAATGGTGTTGACTTTCTCAATCCTACCTTGCAAATATTGTATTGTAGGTTCTAATGGGAGCATGAACAGCTAAAATCTAGTGTACTATGGTTTAAGATGGTAATGATAATATTTTTGCAATGCATCGTATGTCCTAGAATAGGTGGCACTACTCTACTCTCTCTTGAGTCAACGAGTAGGTTTTGACAACAAAGAAGAGTCTGAGCAAATGCTTTATCTGTTATTCAACATTAGATATCCCAATCACCGAGTATACCAATGACTAAGAATTATTGCCTGGAAAGACATATAAGGGATTCTGGCATTAAGATTTCCAAGGTATAGCCTAGGCTTAGCTTGGGACCCCACTTATTGTCATACTTGGTTTTGTGTTTCGATTGTGCATGACTTTGAGATTCGTGGTGATTTTACTAACTTATTTATGAGATTATTTTTGCTTCACTTAGGGCAAGTAGCAGCATTTTCTGTGATCTTCCTGAAATGTATCTCATTTAGTGCCGTATTTGTAAGTAGACGTTGTCTATTTTCAAGTAAGTTGCATTCTTCCAGCACAATGGTATCTTTGAAAGGACAATGATGCTTGCTTTTCTTTTAATTCCACGTGCAGCCATTGTTGGTTTCAAAGGTCCCAAACTACTTATATTAAAAAAGAAGACTTCTTCATCTTCCTTTATTTCTCCATTGGCTGGATAGATTTTCTTTTCCATAGTTGTTGCTAGTTGATTTACTCATTTAAATGAATCATCAAGCCCAGTCATGACCTGACATTTTTGTTTGGTTACATCCTTGACCTTTTTCAAGTGTTGATTCAATATAAAAGTGTTTTGTCATTTGAACATGGTACAATGTGATTGAGGTCCAGCAGTCTTACTGGAGGAGGGATGTTGTTTCATGTAGGAAAGAGGGGAACATGTACCACCAGAGGATTCCTTTGAAGTAGCGAGGAAAGTGAAGGAAACTTATTGTTATACCTGTTCCGACATTGTCAAGGTCAGCTCAATTTGGAATTTATGCCAATTCTCCTTTTCTAGGTGTCTCTTTTGACGATAGGAATCTATTGTCTGACAAGAGTCCAACTTCGTAATGATTTATCAGGAATACAATAAGCATGACAAGGAACCGGCAAAGTATATTAAGCAGTGGAAAGGTGTTAAACCAAAAACAGGAGCTCCATACACTTGTGACATAGGATATGAACGATTTCTTGGACCTGAGGTTAGCTTCTCTAATCTCTTCCTTTATCCTTTTCCATGGGTTTCAAAACCAGTTTAGTCTTTAAACCTGTCAGGCTATCTTTTGCTGTTCAACTGGTTTGACTGCTTTTTCATTGCATGTGAACTGGTTATTATCAGTTGTACATGCCCAAACGAGGAAGACCATGCAGCTTAGGTGGCACAGTGTCCAGTACTCTGAATTATTGGTTGTTGGGTTGATTACTCATGTGCCTTCTCTTTGCTTTCTATTTTTGGGGGAAATACATGCCTAGTTCTTTATTTATATCTATGGTTTGTCTTTAGAGTATTAATAAGTGATGTATCTGAGTTGGTGGGATAAACTCCTTCAAATTGGGAGTCAGGAGCAAATACCTGCTGAACTGAGTCAGCAGTGTTTTTATCTATCTTTTTACCTGAAATGTACGAAATTTCATTAGACTGAAGCTCTTTTGCTGATTCAACCAATTCGACTGCCCAGCTTTGGAATTACTCCCCTCCTTTGTTTCCACTTGTCAGACAATGCAATAATTCTATACATTGGGGAAGACTTGCTAGCCTTTGGTGAATTAAAGCTAAATGAATTGGGATATACCTGATGCCCATCTATAACTTACTTATTATCATTCTCCTAAAGTGTGTGTGCACACGTTCGATCCAAAAATCTTCTTTGTTTGATAGTTTTTTTTGCATCTTTGCCATAGTAATAATCTGTTTCCATTTCAGGTTTTCTTTAATCCAGAGATCTACAGCTCTGACTTTTCTTCCCCTTTGCCTGTTGTCATTGACAAATGCATCCAATCTGCACCGATAGACACGAGGAGGGCGTTATACAAGGTAAGGTACTGTTACTCTAGAATAATGATAAAATATCGTAACTATATGTGGCTTAGTACATGCTTATATAAGCTTAGAGCATTCTCTCATTGCATTTCTGAGATTGATGTTTAGCTGTTTTACTTTAGTTCTCTGCAGAAACTCATAAGAGCTAATACAAGAAAACTTGTTGTCAAGATTAACACAACACATGTGGAAGATTCAGTTATATTGTTGAAAGACCTAAGCAAAGCACTATTTTACAAGGAAATAATGGATGGAAATAGTTGAAACTTGTAGCATCGTTTCTTACTTGACCAGGATATTGGTTTTGTCATTCATATGTCAAATTTCTTCTGTGAGATTGCAGAATATTGTGTTGTCTGGGGGATCAACTATGTTCAAGGATTTCCACAGAAGGTTGCAGCGGGATTTGAAGAAGATTGTGGATGCCCGTGTTCTTGCTTCTGATGCCCGACTTGGTGGGGAAGCAAAAGTGAGCTTGCTGGATTGTATATAAGTTTTTGAGATCTACTGACTAAGCCTATTTCCTGTCATACTAATTAGCTGACTAGTTTTGCCATTTTTATCTTGCCTTCAGGCGCAACCAGTAGAAGTAAATGTTGTTAGCCATCCTATTCAGAAATTTGCTGTTTGGTTTGGGGGCTCTGTACTTGGATCAACCCCCGAATTTTTTGAGGTATGTCACGCATGCTTCTTTTCATAGTAATAATACTGCACAGATTAAATCCTTCTTATGTGTATCTGAACTCTTCTCAATTCATAGCAAGTTCTGTGGAAATTAATGCTGTATCCTTTGCACTGCTGATGTTTATCTAGAATTGCTTTAGCATAGGGAGTGTGTTACTGTAAATGAAGACGAAAATAACTAATAGGGTTGTTGGAATTGTTGGGTGGTATGGCCTTAATGCTTGAAGCCTTACGAAAGATTGTTGGTAGAAGGGATAATAAGGTTTTGTCTGGTAAAAATAGATAGTTACCTTTGCATTTTTAGTCTTGAATACTTATGATGCAGAGCATAAGTCAAATCATTATTTTAGTCCGGATTTTAATTACAGAGTTTAATTGAGCTGTTCAATAATCAATGTAGTGAAGACCGAAAAAACTGAATTTCCAGTAACTCATCTATGGAGTGTTAAAATGATGGACACACGTATAGTATCTGTTAAACTTTATTTAGCAGGGATTAGTTGGTGGGAAAATTTTAATTAGGTGTGGGCTTTCTGAATAATCTAGGTAGGGATTTACGAATCAGATATGAGTGTGTTTCGATGCTCTATAAATAGAGCTCTAAGAAATCTTATTCAAGTAAGTCAGTTACAAGGTTGCCATTTGTGCTTTCTCTCTCCCTGTTTCTGTCAGCCTCAAAGAAAGATGAACAGAAAATCCTAGCTTTGTGTTTTCCTCTTACCTTAAGTATAAAAGTGTGCTCGTAATCTATTGTCAACATCGTTCACCACTGTCTTTCATTATTGCTCTCCTTTGCGGTCGATCTTCATTGCTGACTTGTTTTTAAGTCCTTAGCACCTGGACTACGACTCTTATGTCAATCTCTCATTCACTCATTGGCGAACTTGTTAAGCTTTCTTTGTCACTGTCAATTTCTGTATGTTATCCATGGATGCAGTCAGTCACTCAAGCCGTGTCACCATCCATAGAGCCGCCATCCGTTGAGCGAAGTGTCTTCTCCAGTCTGTCCTTTGTTTTCTGGCTGTTCTTTTATGCCCAAATTTATTGCAAAAGCTTCTAATCACGAATTTTCTTTACTATGTGTCAGTGTTGTTTCTAATCACGGATTTTCTTTACAATGTGTCAATGTTGTTAGTCTTCTGCCTCATCTGTTTGTCACTATCAACAGGTTTGTTGGCTATCTTGCTTGTCATAAGCGTTCTTTAATCTAGAGCAACATCAGGCTCAACAGATATAATTAGGTCACGGTCTTACTTTCTGTTGAGTGCCTTTCAAGGCAGGAACTTTGATGCTTCGTTCATCATCAGTCTCCTTTCCCATGGACCTCTGCCTGTATCAGTATACCTCTTAATGTTGGCGCCGCTTTTTGCCACTTCGCCAGAGCTGCTTCTAGTGGCTTTCGTGTGGATTGACTATGCTGGGGGTAGAATCCTTCCTGACTGTTGGTTGGTCTGTGTTTTCTATTAGTAAAGCATTCTTCATTTCACCCAAAAAAAGAACAGAAGAAAAAGAAGAAAAAGAAAAATTGATGCAGGAGCATCAGGTTCGATGGAACAATTCTAAAAAGAAAAGAAAAGAAAAAGAAAAAGAGGAGTCAACCATTGATGCATCGACTGTTTCTTTGTTTTTTCATCAAATGATTCTGTGTTTGACTTGGTCATATCTTGTATATTATATAAGGTTCGACTTGCACTACTGTCCCTTTCTGAATCCTGCTTTGTCTAGAACTGCTGTTCTCTCTGCATTGCATTTAGCTTTGACTATTATTGTATTTACAACTTTACGATGAGGATGAAATCATTTTTGGATTGCAAAGTGACCATTTAAAAATATCTCTGTTCTTTCAGGACCTTGCACTTGTGATTACTTTTTGCGAAATTACTTGATCTGTAGTTCATTCACATAGTGACTATAATCTGTTGAAAGCATCTAAAATTATGCCCTTTTCTTTTGTTGAATTCTCTAATTGCAACGGTTTTGATATGTTTGCAGGCTTGCCATACGAAAGCAGAGTATGAGGAGTGTGGGGCAAGCATCTGCCGTACAAATCCAGTTTTCAAGGGGATGTATTGATACATGATGAGGAGCTTGACTTGGTTGACATGCCTGGTGAAAAGTAGCCAGAAATGCTCGACCATTTGCAACTGTGGCACCTCCGTTTTAGCTTTGAGACCGACCCTGCCGCACACTTGTGCATTCTCTCGCCGTGGCGTCTGGAGGTGGTGTATACTATATGCCTGTTTACTGCTTGTCTTACTTTCAAGGAATGTACTTCTGGTACTCATTCTTTCATTAAGGATATAGGAGATTAGGATGGCTCTGATTTTGCTGCCAAGAGGTCCCTCGGTGCCAGATTCGAGCGATAGTTCTCATTTTAGTCACGTACAGAAGAAGCTCATTCGCATTCTTAGTTTGCAGGTTAGATGGATAGGGGATAAGTGAATAGAAGGTTTTCTTTTTCTGTTTTACCATTTTGATCTTCGATTATTTTAGATGACGTACATTTTGAGGTCGGAACTCGATTCTTTCTGGACAGAGTTGGATCATAAGATAATGTGAATTACTTTCGCAACGTCTGATAATGTTTGTCTGCAGTGATTGCTGAAAGATGTTTAATTCCTGCCGCCGCATTTGCTCCTCCTAGCTTAAGAAAATAGATCAGTCGCGAAGCAAATTACCGTCACCGTCGAAACGCTCTTTTGGCATCCATTTCAATTTGCTTCCTCATTTTCCAAGCTTGCCGATTTGTACAAAATGCAAACTTTAAAAGACTCATTTGCCCTCCTTAAAATTGGAAACTGCAAAAAAGCTTACCTACCTCCACCTAAATAAACCAGAGCCCACACTGGTCCGAACCGCTGTTGCCCACCTTAGATGAACATGCTGCCCACAGCCATCGGGTGGGCCTGCACATCGTTGACCATCGCCATTCTTCCCCCTTTCTCTTGTGCTCAAGCTCTGGCAGAGATCGACCAAAGTTTGGCCATAGCTCGAGCACTGCATGGAGCCACAAGCTCGTAGCCCATGGCAAGTTCGTTTAGAGAGCTGCACGGGGCCACAAGCTCTCGGCCAGGGCTGTGAGCTTGTGGGTATGACGAACTCTGTTCCGGGACGATGAGGACGATGGCTCATACTGAGAAAGTGTTGCCATTAACTGCAAACTCGGGCAATGGCGGCAGCTAAGATGGTAAGGGAAGAGAGCGGAAGAAAGAGGAAGGGATTGTAGTGTTTTAGAGTTTTTGTTTTAAGAAGGGTCAAAGGGAATGACGAGGGCAATCTGGGGAGAAAAACGACACTTCCGTAGATATACGGACAAGGATCATGGAGAGAGATGCGAGTCCAAATCTAGTTCCAAAACACGAAAGATATACCGTAGATTTTCAAAGGAGAGGATACGAATTGATGTGTGTACAAAAAGTGAGATGACCGAAATTTTCCTTTAATAGCAATACAACCATATAAGTTTAAAAAAATAAAAAAACAGTTTATGCATGTTTGAAACTTTTATTTTCATAAATCAAGTACGTTTTCATGAAATCTAAAGAAAAATTCATTCTGATTTTTCTTTGGAAAATCAAAACTGGAGACGTTTTCAAGAACCATACAGGTCCTCATATATTTCTCATTTCTTGATCGTCCCGATCCGACCCTTGCACATCTCATCATGTTCTTTCTGGATGTCTCTAGTGGAATTTCGATGAATGACGACCTCCCTTTCTTTGTCCGCCTCCACTGAACTCAGGAAATATGAACAAGTTTTTTGTTCGATTAAGAGTTTGAACGTTCAAAATGTGTTTCCGGATAGATCATATCGCTAAACAAAAGCGTTCCAACGTCGATATTCATCGCATTTTCTTATCCCAAAGTAAAATGGGACAAGGGAAAAGGGTGCCGACACGTGCGCACACAAAACTTGGTCGAGCGCAACGGAGTACCAAGTATCGAGCTGGTTTTAATCTGTGCATCGCCTTCTTAAGGTACTACAGTCGAATTCTAACTGTTGCTTAAACAAGCACAGTGATTGAAGGTGGTGGACTCTTTTCATTAGATCGACGCACAAGATGTTCATTCTCTCATTTTGCGACTTCATCTCCATGCTTGCCTCTTGAAAAGCATGTCCTGTGTTTACTGCACCTTCGTCGACGTTTGGTGGAATGAACAAGCAAACATAAATCAAATAAAATAGAAAAGAATTGTCTTAGAATGGCACCATTCTTTAATTGTTATGTGATGGACAAGGAACCAAATGTTTTGACATTCTTAGTGAAGCTTTGGTAATTTGTCACTTAAAAGAAGTACCCAGCGACAGCTGCGACTGCTGCAATGGCGGAGACCTCAGTGACGGTGGCGCCGCTTCTGGCGAAAGGTGCTTGGGTCGGTCCATCTTCGGTGGGTGGAAAAGCTCCTTCCGGGACTGGCCCGCCTACTGGGGCCTCGACAGCATCGTCTCCGCTGGCGGGAGCACTGTCAATGGGGCCGATCGTGCTGTCATCAACGGGGGGCGATGCTGCGCCGGTGGATATTGCAGTTGGCGCGCTGGCTGGTGCCTGGGCGGACGTCAAGCCGAGGACGGCGACGAGCACTAGGGCGAGGACAACAAGTTGACGTGCCATCTTTGGGATTTGGCTAAAGTTTTGAGGGCAAGGGATACTTGTGCAGATGTTTTCTCCTCGGTTTGACAGAGAAACAGCTGCAGAATTGGGAGGTGAGAGAGACAATGTTGTTGGGGGGAGAATTTGAAGAGAGCTGGGTTGATGAACTTAGGATGGAGCGGGTAATGCGGATGTGAAGGCATGCTGTTTGCGAGGAAAGCCATGAATGTGCATGCCTCTTTCTTCTGGTTCCAAGCTAATTATAGCCAGAAATCCACGTTTCACGTCTTTCTGCGGCTCCTATTCTGTTTCCTATTTTTTTTTGGGAATATAACGGTTGAAGTGCCAAATGTTCATCGACCTAATTCTTGCTTAAGCCTTTCTCTTTGCAGCATTGACGATGTCGATCGATCTTGATCAGGTTGTACAGAAAGAGGTCAGTTAACAGCAAACCATTGATGGTCATCGTGTATGACATGAAGCTATAGTGTGAAGAATTACTAGGATCGTTCTCGGTTCGTGCCAATGATGAGTTCCCTCGTCCACGGATGACGGCCAGTTGCACTTTGTTTGCGGCATTAATCCGACAATGCTTTTGAGATGACCAAAAAAAAAAAAAAAGGAACATTCTAATTCATTAGGCATAAAGTATGAAACGGTAACGAATCGATTTGATGGCTTCGAAACTTATATGTTGTACTCGTACTTCACTAGCGGTAGAGAAACGAGAGTCATTCAAGATTCTCAATAGTCTAAGAGCGTCATTTGCACAACCACCGTATTTTAATAAAGATCATCTCTCTCTCTCTCTAGGTAGCATCATGTGTCAACTTTTATCGAGCCAATAATTTGAAGAAGCAAGTTGTTAAATATATGTCCCAAGTTTGAGCTGAAAAGAAACTTTCTTAATTAAAGTAAGTTTCATATTTGAGTGATTACCTAATTTGAGTAGTTTTCTTGTTGTAGATCCAATTTTTGCCTATATAAGGCGTGGGTCTTCTTCGCAAAGAGTATCCAAGAGACTGTTTTTCCATGAATTGCATTATGTAGCAATTTGAGAGTCTTAAGGCATCCGGTGGATAATACTTTTGAATACCTTTATGAGATCGAGAGATTATTTCACAAGAAATTGTGAGAATGTGAGTTATTGGTTATGAATGATGGCTTAGAAACAGTGAGAATGTGCGAGCGACTTAAGTGCGATTGTATCTCTGTTATATCGCTTGATCTATAATGGAATTGCATACTGCTCTTCTAAGTCCTACCAATCGAACCTTGTAGATTTAATGCTTGATATATATCTTCATCCTGTTTAATTTATTGGACGATCGCTTGTTTTCCATGATAATTTCTATCAAAGTTAGGTTTGATTGAGTTCAAGTGAATCAACAGCGGCATACAAAGGAAAAGTAACAGATGATGGGAAAGATTTTGATTTCTAAAAGATGCAATATGAGGATTATTAATACCCAAGATATTTGCACTTACCTCTATTTGAGGAGAAACTAGATTCGAGCAAGGAATCTGATCGGAATTTGCTAGATAGAAAGATGTTAGATGTCACTTGATGGACGTCGTCTTGTAACGTCGCATTTACCATCGTAAAAGTGAAGATCACTGTAAGACTGATGAATGCGTTGTTGAATGTATATGAGAAGCCCTATACAATCAATAAGTTTTACTTGACGGCATGTCTATTCCACTTAAAGATGGGCAAAGATATGTTGATTACTAAGCATATCAGTGAATTCGATGTAGTTGTTATCCAATTGAGTTTGGTTGATATTAACTTCAATAATATAGTACGTGTTTTGCTCCTATTATCCTTATTGCTGAGATATTATTGCAACGACTTTTATTAATTTATTTGGAGCAAGAAGCTTGATGTTTGATGAGGTTCTCGATTTGATTTTAAGTGATGATATTTGTTCGAGAGAATCTGATGAATTAGTCTACTACTTTAATAGGCGAAGATAGAGGAAGAACTAGTACTTGTATTGGTAAGAGTAGTGCAACATTGAATAGATGTACTCGCTCTAAGGCTGGTGGTCTTGTCTATTGGAGTTATGACAAGAGGGGTTGGCTCAAAAGGGATTGTCTTAAGCCGAAAAACAAAAAATAGCTAAGGAAATTAAAACCGAGTCTATATATGATGTTGTAGCTGTAGCTGATTATTATTCTGATAGTGCTGATTATGTCTTGTTCGTATGGGATTTGTCATTTGATGGATGAATTATTGTGGATGAAATATATAAGGGGATAGCTTTGGCTACCAAATTATAGGTCGACCAAAATAATCCGCGTGTTCGATGGAAATTTACGCTCAATATCAAGACGCTTGGTTCTGTTAATCATACATCACCTGATGCGTTATTCCAACCCAAGACAAAGCTGATCAAGGGAAGCGATAATGAAGATCATGGACCGATGATATCTTCTAGAAGAACTAAAGTCGAGAAGGAACTTGCAGTCAAAGACTAGTATACTCTGTTTACTTCTAAATGGAAGATGCAGAGTACTTAATGAGCTGTCAATCTGTTATTAGATTAGTTTGGTAGTTGTCTACAGAATTCTGTTACAAGTTTGTTGTGTACTGCAAGTGTATAAGAACAATTGATGAGCAAATATCAAATTGAGCTTTCAGATGAATATAGAGAAAATTCCTGCTCTCTGTCTATCTTCATCTCCTCTCTTGCTTGTATTCAAGCTTTCACATGGTATCAGAGCCGTCTCTGAAAGCTTCTAAAAACCTACAATGGCAGCAAGAGTACCAAAGTATCCCTTTCCTATCCATGTGAATATAGGAAACTTCGTCACTATCAAGCTATCGGAGGATAACTTCTTGCTGTGGCAAGCGCAGTTCCAAAGGTTTCTAAGAAGCCAGGAACTAATAGGTTTCATCAATGGTGAAGTTGGATCACCACCACAGTTTGTTCGAGTGGAAGTGGAAGGAAGAGAGATCGAAGCACAGAATGTTGATCATGCCGATTGGATGCGAACAGATCAATTGATTTCTTCATGGATAAGTGGCGCAGTCTCAGAAAATATCCTAGGACTGATCATCGGCCTAGAGACTTCCTTCGAGGTATGGCACACCTTATGTAATCACTTTAGTCAAAGGTCGATTGTTAGAGAATTTGAGCTTAGAGGAAGGCTCCATACATGTCGTAAACGTGATAGAGTGCTCTATGAGTATCTCAGGGAATTCAAACTCATTTGTGATCAACTCAATGCGATAGGTAAACCGATAGATGAGATAGCAAAGGTCTTTGGTGTGTTGGAAGGATTAGGGCCTGATTATGAAAATTTCAAGACCATAATGTACTGCTTAAAACCCCAGCTTGAATATGACGAGGTTATCTCTCAATTAGAGAGATTTGAGGCACGTTTACAGAATTATTCTATAGGGCATGTTAATCAGAACATGGCTTATTATGGCCAAAGATCGACTGAAACTAATATCAAGAATGGTGAACACAAGGAGTATTATACTGATCAGTATCATACACCAGGACTATGCTTTTGTTAGTCAAAGACAAAGCAATCGGGTGTACAGAGGTAGAGGTGGAAGAAATATGAGTTGAGGTCGTGGTTTTAGTAGAGAGAGTAATTCTGGCTATCAAGGGAGAAGTCAAGGCTATAGGCCATTTAATCAGAATCAAGACACACAAGTGTCTGCACTGCAGGGCTTAACAGGCTCGAATCAAGGATTCAAACCCTATGCAAATTCCTCACAGAGATATGACACTGCTAAAACATATCCCTTAGCTGAGAACAGGAGCTCTCAAGAAGGAGGTGCTACTGGAAGTATTAGGGTAGCATGTCAAATATGTAAAAGGCCAGGACATGATGCTTTAAGGTGCTGGTATCATTTTGATAACTCCTATCAAAGTGAGGATATCCCAACAGCATTGCAGCCATACACTTAGAAGACTCCATGGGGACTGAATGGTACCCAGATACAGGTGCTACAACGCATATTACTGCAACTAATGGTACTATTTCTAAACCTTCCAAATACTGTGGCAATGATAGAGTAATGATAGGGGATTGTTCTTTTCTGCCAATTACACATACTGGTGATACTTTACTACAAACTGAGCTCGGTTCCTTACCTCTTCGAGACATTTTAGTAGTACTAGACATAAAGAAAAACTTGTTATCAGTTTCAAAGTTAACTGAGGATTGCCCTTGTGCATTTGTTTTTGATAAGTATGGTGTTTATGTTAAGGATCTTCATACCGACTCAGTGGTCAAGCTTGGGAAGAAAATACAAGGCCTATACAAAATCGACCACCAAGTAACAACAACTCTGTTTACTCAAAGGCAGAAGCTAGTTGATGAGGATGTGTGGCATCAAAGGTTAGCTCACACAAATCCAAAAACAGTTTCTCTTTTGCAAAGTCAGAAATTCATTCAATGTAAAAAGCAAGCACAATCAATTTGTAGGAGCTGCCACATTGTTAAAAGCTCCAAGCTATCATTTCCTTTATCAGATTCTGTTACTAACTATCCTCTTCAACGAATTCACTGTGACATTTGGGGTCCATCACCAGTAATATCATTTCAAGGGTTCAGATATTATGTTGTCTTTGTAGATGATTTTTCTCGATTTAGCTGGATTTATCCAATGAAGAACAAGTCAGACTTCTATGACATCTTCCTCTTGTTTCGAAGATGTGTGGAAAATCGATTTGACAGAAAAATTAAAGTGTTCCAAAGTGATGGATGAGGAGAGTTCACTTGCTTGAAAGTCCAACAACATTTACAATTGAGTGGTATAACACATTATTTGTCTTGTCTCTACACCCCTGAACAGAATGGTGTCTCGGAGAGGAAACATAAACATATTGTAGAGCTTGGACTTTCATTATTGTATCATGCCAGTGTTTCACTCACTTACTGGGTTGATGCATTTATCACAGCCAATCATGTTATCAATCTTCTTCCATCGTCAGTCTTGCAATGGACTTGTCCACATATCAGACTATATGGTGAAAAGCCACGTTATGATTACCTCAGAGTATTTGGCTGTGCATGTTATCCTTGCCTCAGACCCTATGCTCAGAATAAGTTTGATCCACGGTCTCTCACTTGTGTGTTCCTCGGATATAGTGAGAAGCATAAGGGATATAGGTGTCTTCTCCCTACTGATGGCCGAGTCTTCATCAGCCGACATGTTACCTTTGATGAGACCTTCTTTACTTTTACTCATAAGCTAAGTCCTGTCTTTCCTTCTCTTACTATGCTTTATCAAAAGTGGCTTGAGGAAGTGAAGCTTTTCTAGTCTAGTAATCTGTTTCCAACACCCTCTTCATCCTTGCCGAGATCATGTGCTCCTTCTGGTTTTCTGCATGATGATAGTGGCTCATCAGTTCACCCACTACCTATCTCATCGGTGCCATTTGCAATGGAGTTATCCAATAGTTCTATATCTATACCCTCTCTTTCTCCTCCATCTTCTACATTACCTTCCTCTCTTTCCTTTACTGTTCCTTCTATACCACAACGTTCCACTTCTACTCATCCAATGCAGACACGACTAAAGTCTGATATTGTTCGTCCTAATCCTAAATATGCTTGTCTTGCTGAGTATATAGTCCCTTATGAACCAAAATCTATGAAGTCAGCTCTTGCACATGTTGGGTGGTGTCAGGCCATGCAAGAGGAAATGGATGCCTTGTGTAAGAATGAGACATGGAGTTTAGTTCCTCGTACATCTTTCATGAATGTGATAGGCTGCAAATGGGTTTTTAAGACTAAGCTAGTTGCCGATGGAAGTCTTGATAAACTGAAAGCTCGGCTAGTTGCCAAGGGTTATCACCAAGAGGAGGGAATTGATTTTCAAGAAACGTTTAGTCCTATTGTTAAGTAGGCCACTATAAGGATTGTTCTGTCTGTGGCTATGGTCAATCAGTGGACTATCCATCAATTAGATGTCAAGAATGCCTTCTTACATGGCATTTTACATGAACAAATCTATATGGAGCAGCCTCCCGGTTTCATTACCAATCC
The DNA here is from genome assembly GCA_019926035.1 of Melaleuca alternifolia. Classification (NCBI taxonomy): domain Eukaryota; kingdom Viridiplantae; phylum Streptophyta; class Magnoliopsida; order Myrtales; family Myrtaceae; genus Melaleuca; species Melaleuca alternifolia. The sequence continues at coordinate 3,641,910 of JAGKPW010000144.1, forward strand.
TACTCATGTCTGTCTCCTTCATAAGTCACTGTATGGCTTAAAACAAGCACCTCGCGCTTGGTTTCAAAATTTTAGTAACTTTCTTCTGGAACAAGGGTTCTTTTGCAGTTCTACTGACCCTTCTTTGTTTGTTCTACGACATGTTCAGGACATTATTCTCCTATTACTCTATGTTGATGACATAGTTCTTACTGGCAGCTCTCCTCAGCTGGTTTCCAGCTTGATTATATCACTCAGTTCTCATTTTCAGATGAAAGATTTGGGTCGCCTCCATTATTTTTTGGGTATAGAGGTTAAGTACATGCCTGACAAATTGTTTTTGTGTCAAACCAAGTATGCTCTTGACTTGTTGAGCCGAGCCAACATGAAGGATTGTAAACCTATCTCCACACCCCTGTCGCTTAAGCCAGTTTGTATTTCTGGTGATGATGCTCCCTTCCATGATCCTCTTGAATACATGAGTTTAGTTGGGGGTATGCAGTATCTCACGATTACAAGACCTGATCTTGCGTTTGCTACAAACCTCTTGTGTCAGGCAATGCATGCTCAAACTGTGGCTGATTTCCACAAATTGAAACATGTGTTGCGGTATGTCAAAGCTACTACTCACTATGGCTACATCATTCATTCCAGGAGTTCTCTCCATTTATATGCTTTTTCTGATGCTGATTGGGCGGGGTGTGTTTCTAACCGTCGCTCCACCTCTGGCTTCTGTACCTATCTTGGTGCGAATATTGTCTCCTGGTCAGCTAAGCGTCAGACTACCGTGTCTCGCTCTTCTACAGAAGCAAAGTATCGAGCTCTGGCTACTACCACTGCTGAGCTTACCTGGATATCATTTGTTCTCAGGGACATTGGTGTGTCTCTTATATCGCCTACTCTTTTATTTTGTGACAACAAATCAGCCATCTCTCTTACTTCTAACCCGGTCTTGCATGCTCGAACCAAACATATCGAGATCGATTTTCATTTTGTGCGCGAGAAAGTCTCTTTGGGATACTTCATTTAGGATATGTTCCTAGTCATTGCCAAATTGCTGATATCTTTACCAAGTCTCTCTCTTGTTCTGCTCACTCCTTTCATTCGAACCAAACTAGGAATCAGTTTTTCATCCCTTCCCAGTTTGTGGGGGGATGTTAATCATACATCACCTGAGCATGTGTTATTCCAACCCAAGACAAAGCTGATCAAGGGAAGCGATAATGAAGATCATGGACCGATGATATCTTCTAGAAGAACTAAAGTCGAGAAGGAGCTTGTAGTCAAAGACTAGTATACTCTGTTTACTTTTAAATAGAAGATGCATAGTACTTAATGAGCTGTCAATCTGTTATTAGATTAGTTTGGTAGTTTCTGTTACAAGTTTGTTGTGTACTGCAAGTGTATAAGAACAATTGATGAGCAAATATCAAATTAAGCTTTCAGATGAATATAGAGAAAATTCCTGCTCTCTGTCTATCTTCATCTTCTCTCTTGCTTGTATTCAAGCTTTCGTAGGTTCCCCCCTCCCTCTTTTCCCCCGCCTCCTCTACCTCTGCCGTTGACGAATGCGTGCTACTAGACCCGCCACTGTGCTATAGCTACCACCCAACCCTTGGGCGACACCAGATCCAATTTCTCGAGCCTAGACTCAACCATTGACATATACTGTGACGACCCAGGTGGTTGTGTGCAGGGAGGAGGGATGGCGGTGCGTCCGCGCCTTGGTCCCCAGACGTGCGCAAAGGGGGGCACTTCTCTTGTCCTACGTCACCTAGGGGGAAAGTCCTGGGGCAAACTTATAAGGCATTGGGCCCCTTAATAGTATGAACGTGTTTTCTCGGATAGATTGAGAATAATAAAACCGTAAGGTCTCAGTATCCAAAGCAGACAATATCCATACTGTGGGTAACACTGGGGCGTTACATATACATCACGTGAAGAGTGAGAGACAGTGGCACAAGGGGTGCTCGGAGATGGTGCGATGGAGACGGAGGCAACATTTGCGCAACAAGAGCGGGGAATGGTGGCGGCGGGAGCGACAGAGAGGGGGCTGGAGCCGTGGTCATGGTTGGCTTGGGAGCCATGCACAGTGGATGGGTGACCGTGCAGATGGACCCAGGGCAAATACGAGGAAGAAGAAAGAGGAAAAGAAATGAAAGAAATCAACGGCCGATCCGAGTCATCTATTCTAATTTACTTGTTATTAGAGTTTTCAGGATAACTTAGCTTCAAGAGGGATTCTGATTTCTGAGGCTGACAACCTTTTTCTTCTCAGAGTGGGTACGAAAGCTGGTGTTCGTGTCTTTCAATAATGCAATAAAACTCGAAATCTGACCAATGTCTCATATATTTGAGTATGTGTAGGTCGTCGATTTCTTCATGTGCAGATGTTTCCAATCGAAGTCTCTGCACTTTACTGCTTCATCATGAGTTGGGTGAAGTCCAACAAGCACTAGATGACCATCTGTGGAACCAATCTTCAAACGGTGGGTTATGTGATGGGGACTCAAAAGTGTTCTTCCCTGAAAAATCGATATCATGCTAAGTCTTGGAGATTCGTGATTGACTGCATGGACGATCACGTAATACGGTCTTTGGAAATAGTATAAACAAAAGCTTCATCATGTAAATGCCTCTGAAAATTCTTCTCTTCTTATGATACGTAAGTGTCGGTTATCGTACATTTGAGCACTCTTTTTCGCAGTACCAATTAGACATAGATCACATGTACTTAGAGCACATTCATAGCACAGACATCTTGGAGTTGAATTGGGGGATAAAAGAAATTATCCCGATTTCATTTGATAAAGCGATGGACTCATGCTTTAGAAAACGACGAGATATTGGAGATACCCTCAAAGGGACACGAACTTCTCCAATGTAGCATGGTTAGCCTCCTGCCTGATCACGCGTCTAATAGAACGACACCACGCATTTCCAAAGAAAGTCGACGGTTCATTTCCAAGGCAAAAGAGGATTCCCATTGTCTGCCGACGCTGCGTCTGCTGTTTATGGACAAGATGGGCGGTGGTGGGAGGTGGATGGGTGGTCATCAATGGCAGATCTGTGCTTGTCGGAGGCAAGAGGGGGCTTTAATAAATGGAAGCTGAGAGCAAGCATTGCCTTCTGTCGTATGGGATGGAGGAGCATGTTACCTCAATAATGGCACTTGAAAAGATCCAAAAAGAAAAAAGAAGAAGAAACAACAAAATTTTTTGGGTCCCGTTTGATCACACTGTTCAATCCCTCATCAGTGAAAGTACTCTTATTGGCTTTAGCACGTCCAGTCCTGTGATGCATATGCTGCCAAATCATCAGGCTTTCACGTGTTAAAAGGAGCTAAAACTATTGTCAACTTTCAAGTACTAGAGGATAATCCAAAAAAAACTCTAAATTTATTATATGTTAATCAATTCAAATATAAATATTTTAATTATATCAATTTAACTCTAAACCTTTCGACAATTATCAATTTAATCATGAACCTTTGTATGTGTTAACTGAGTCTAAATTCTTTTTGAAGATTTTTCAATTTAGTCTTGTACCTACTACTTGGATATTTGACCAGAAAAACGATATTAGCAAATTGCTAAAATGTTTAGGATTAAGAGAAATCATCAACATGTTTAGGAATAAATTAGTATAACTGAAATGTTTATAACTGATTAGCCTCCGTATAATAAGTTTAAGACTTTATGAATAATTTTCTCCAAGTTTTAGAGATTAATTATGATAAGATGTCTTCTCAATTAGCACACTTGTGCCCGTGTCATCTATATAAATAGGATCTGATCTCTCTCTATTAGAAATGAGTCCGTTTGAGCAAGTATTATTATGGGTATGACAGACGATTTGAATAAAAAGAATGTGCCGGTTAATTAATCAGATGTTCTCTTGCTACAAAATGTTCATATTAGGCCTCGTTGTGGACTTTATCGGTCGGACCATGTCTAGGTGTCTGGTGCATTTAGTCTAGATATGCAATCGAAATTCACCCCATTTAAGAAAAACACTAGTCGCAGCTCTCGAATAGGAAAAGGGTTAGTCGGTGCTCAGATGGCTACGAATGCCGTGGTGATATTATACAGAAGAAAAGGTTAAAAAAAAGGATTGGATTATATCAATTGAAAGTTGATATATGAGAAATATGACTATAATTAATGCTTGTGTAATTACAGTTGCCATTGTCATCTGCTTGCCCTTCCTTCTCTTTCCCCATCCATGCACTTCTCTCCCCCTCATTTTGGCAGCCAATCTCATTATTAATCCCCCAAGCAAAGCTACTTACTTAGGGCCCAGATTATAGCTATCGATAATCCGTGAATGGATTTATTGATTAACAACGCTTGCCCTTCTTGCAACCAAGCGCGCCGGCGCTCGCGGTGATGGGACCCACCAGAGACGACGGCCTTGCGCCCAAGCTCGAGGCTTTCGCGTAGCTCGACGACGCGCCAGCTCCGGAGGCCGTGAAGAAAGCCCCGTTCATCATCAGATCTCCCTCGGACCTCCAGTTCCAATCCTTCCACTCGCTCTGCGGCGCATCCTCGTGCTTAGTCACCTGAAGGAAGCCAACTCCATACGCTTAGCCGTGCCATTCACATGGAACTACAACCTTAATCATCTTTGCGTTTCGATGAAGTGTGAATTCAGAATACCAAGATCACTTGGAAAAAGTTGAATTTGTGAGTGCGCACGTCATGCGGAAATCGGTCATTTCCAGATGTTTGCGCCCGACAATTCAAATAGACAGGAACGTGCTTAAGATAATTTGTTCTTGGACCCCCCAATTCTTCCTAATTGTAACCATTAATATCGTGGTTCAAAAAAGAATAAAGATTAATCGTCTGACCTCCTTGTTAAAGACGTCGTTCGGAGCAGCGAATCTGTTGCCCTGACTATTGATAGTGGGTGCCGCACTACCGCCGATCGCATACATTTCCCAGTGGGTATAGTCATTGTTCACCACATGGAAATACCCATGTCTACATCTGCAAAAAGAAAATAGAAAAATCAATGAATAGGTAAATTCGAGTTTTTGCCATAAGTTATTGGTTCAGAAAACCGAATGTGGAAGTTTAATGACAGCTAGACAAAATCATTGCCATAATTACCTGGGCATCCTTTGGACCAGCCCCTCCCCGAAGTGGTTGAACGCAATGGTCACTTGCATGTTCTTGTCCTGAGTGTAAGTGTCACTGTGCCCTAAGAGCATCACCTTGTTGTGGTGGGTCAAGTAATTGTTGGAGAGGGTGATGGCCGTGGATCCATGGATGGCGTCGATCAACCCGTCTTGGCAATTTGAGAGAGAGCAATGGTCCACCCAAATGTGGCTTCCCCCGAATATCGACACTCCGTCACCGTCCGAGATGGTCCTCCATCCGTAGTGATCCGGCGAGTCCCTCACGTATGCGTTCCCTCCCTGCTTGCAGTCGTGTATGTTGAGGCCGTGGATAATGATGTTGGTCACGTACTGTATGGTGATGCATGGCCCGCCCGCGATGTGCACGCTCGCGCCCCGGCCATCGATCGTCTTGAACGAGTTCATGATTAGCTCCTCCTTGAGCTTTATCACCATGTCCCGGGCAAACACGATCCAAAGGGGCTCATCCTGGATCACTGCGTGCCTCAGTGTCCCGGCCTTGGGGTTCACGGGGTCGTCGTTACCTGGGTCTGTGACCATGTAGATCTTGCCGTCCCGGCCCCCGATGGCGTGCTTGCCGAACCCAATGCCGCAGTCGGCGAGCTGCTGCCGGTTCTTCTCCCAGTTGGGGTCGCACCGCCAACAGTCGTCGATCGGGTTACCTGTCCCGCAGGAGAGGAAGCCGAGGTTCCTTCTCGATGCGTTGAGGATGCGACTGTGGAAGAACACAAGAGACCAGCACATGGAGAAAATCAAATTGTGAGTAGCAAGGCAGATTTGTGCCTTGGGTACTAATGTAGGTCAGCTTTTTGGGGAGTACTTACTCATTCACTTCTTGCACAACTAGTTCAGGATCTTGAACTGGGGATGAAGAGGCAAATGCGTGAGAAGCTAGGACAATGTGCATCAGGAGAAGTGGAAGGCATGGATGAATTGCCATTACTCTATCGCTGGTCCTGGCTAGAGGGGTGAGTGATGGCCTTTGCCAGGAATGTAAAGATGAGGTTGATGGATTTATAAAGGAAACAAGGTATGCAAAAGTGCTTTCCAAGGGCTTCGTGTATGGGAGGTTCCAATGCTCTATCGCTCTCTCTCTCTCTCTCTCTCTCTCTCTCTCTCTCTCAAATTACCTACTTTTTGAGAAAATGAATAAGGGTTGTTTAGAGAAGACCGAGATGTCCCGACGTAGCGATAAGGGTGTTGTAACAGGAAGAGCTTCTAATCATTAGGGTAAAGACCAAACATGTTTGTTTTATCTTAAGCACCTTGTCCTTGCGCGCTTAGCTTCACACCGACAGTTTTCTAATTGATATTTCGTGTGCTTGCTTTGGTTGCTTTCTCCATCATCCATCGCAACATCATGAATGGATTATCTCGTATGGACCCTCGTAAGCACATGTTGTCGCCCGTATGATTCTCAAGCTGGTACACACCGATGCGTTCGCTTGCTGTTAGTGAGAAATCTACATCTTCTACATTGACCAAAGACTGATCTATGCTACAATATAGTTACACTACTTGTACTATGAGAAAGATTGATTGCTCTCCAACGTATCGTTTGTGTATTGTGGTGAAGGAAACAATCATTTGTTTAAAGTAATTGCAATTCGGTTTGGTATTGCACAAATAAACACACATGTTTATAATTGGAAAACATAAAGTTATCTTGATTGGTTTATGTTAATTAATTACCTTCAGAAACAAATAGATGAAGGGGATGAAGAGCGTTGGGACTTGAAGCTGCGGAGAAATGAATATTCAGACAGTTTTCTCATCTTCCCCGATATCTGATTATGCTCTTTTTATTTTAGCAAGAATCTCCATCCCATCTTTATTGCTTTTACGAAGGTAACGAAAATCTGTGAATAGAAGATCAACAGAAAGCTCGAACCACATTGGAAAGTCTGTAACATCCCGTCAAGGTGCACTAAGTGCAGTGTTGTCCCCTTCCCCTAGGGAAGGGGAAACACTGCATGTTAGCCGATGTGACCCTTTGTTTTTGGTACTCTCCGCTGAGGTCCAATATCGGACTCCTTGTATCGATTTGATGAATCAACATCATGAATTCTTTTTGTGTTTTTTGCCTTTCTCCCTAATTTTAACATATCCCTAGATGACTAGCTTCTCGTGTATGCCACAAACATTTACTCCAAACCAATTTGGTAAATAAATTCTTGGGCGCGCAAATTCGATGCTGGCCATATAAAAAATATTTAAGCTATTTATGCATGATATGAGGGAAGTCAATAGCTACATGTTAAATGAAGATATGGATCCTATTTCTGAGACCAACTCAAAGCTATATGCGCAGTTGTTTATTTCAAAAGTTTTGGTTATTAGAGTGATCGGTAAGTTAGATTTTATGTATTTATAAGTGTGTACTTAATTTCAACTTACTGTTTAAAAAAGTATTTCTTCGAAATCCAAAGCCTACTTGCATAGCGGGCTCTTTTTGAATGATCCTCAAACCCCTGAAATCCCCCACAAATTATCATCTCTCTAATAGCCACCACCAATAGTTGTCACATCCCTCATGCGGAACAACATCTACTTTTATCCCATCTTGGTACCGCCATTAGCGCCTCTCTATTGGCTTAATTTCAAAACAAAGTCCTAAATTTATTAAACATATGCCAATTCAATCTTAAATCAATAAATTTGACCAATTTAATTTTAGACCTGTTGACAATTTACTAATATAATTACTCGAGTCAATTTTGATCTCAAATCGCTGACGTAGGTCTCGACCGTTGTACGTGGAATGGCTAGCGATGGCCAGTGCTACATCGAAATCTTTTTCAATTTTTTGATATATTTTCATTTTTTCTTTTTTAGAAGAAGAAAAGGAAAAAAAAAAGAAAAAATATAAGAAATGCAGATTTTTTTTCCTTTTTACGTTAGCACCAACCGGGCCTCGTAGAATGGACATGCGTTCATGTTGGTGATTTTGGTCAAATGTGATCGGAAGAACTGTATTGATAAATTATGAAAATATTTAGAACTAAATTGACTAAATTAAAAACTTTAAGATTGAATTTTTATTCACACAATAAATTTAGAACTTTTTAAATAATTTTCATCCACCCATGATCGACCCCTGAGTCCCACCCTCAATTGCTTCCTCTCTGTCTAGTCTCTCTTCTCTCTCTCATTCCGTCTCCCTTACTCTTTGCACGACCCACTCTCTCTCCCCCATCATTCCGCACACTGTGCACCTTTGGATCATTAGTGAGGTCAATGAATACTCCAAGAGTCAATTATGTTTCTAGGATTCCAAGATCGTTTTGTCTTGTTCAGTAGGGTTACTCTATAAGTAGATTTCTGATATCATTAGCAAGATAGACCAAACCTGTATTTGAATATACTTAAGATTTTCCTCAAGCGAGTGACTAAATTTATTTAGTGGTAAACCAAAAAGTCTCTTTGGTTTCTAGGATTCCAAGAGTCATTTTTAGCGGAATCACTTGATAAATAGATGCCCAATCTCATTGGTAAGATAGATCATACTTGTACTCGAACATACATCAAATTTTCCTCAAGTGAGTGAACTTTTTATTTTGGTTCTTTATCTAAATTTATTTGGTGGTAAACCAAAAAGTCTCTTTTGCTTGGCTAGTATGTTTTCTTTAGGCCTTTGTGCTTCACTTATTCCGAATTCCTTTATTCTTGATGGGTGGCTTAGTCCTTCATGCCTAGGCAGTGAACTTCATCTATGCAAAGTTTTTTAATTCTTGGCCAGCAGTACTTCTTTAGGCCTTAGTGGTGAACTTTATCTATCAGGAACTTTATCATTGACTGGTGGTGTATCATTTATGCTTTGATGATGATCATTATCAATTGAAGATCTCATCATCGCTCACAAATGCATTTCCCATCATGCACATGCGTCGCACCTTTGGTGAGGAAACGACGGTTTCGAAAATACACCCACGTTGATAAACCGATATCAAAGTGCAAAGTGGACTCTGGCAGGCAGAACTCAAGATATAAGTTGGTGCTTCAGAAAAACGGAGGCAAGTAAGGGGTGAACGTCAGGCATGTCGGTGGCATCCTCCTTAATCTTTCTTTTCCTTTTGCGAAAAAGTTATCCCTTCCACTGACACGGTGACTTTCCAGTTCGAGCCAAAACCATGAGGAGGGTGTCGGTGGGTCAGTGAATGGTATTAGGGCGGTCTTAGAAACTGGCTTTTACTATTGGAAACCGTTATCCTGATGAACTGACTTCCCATCCACCCAAAGTTCCTGTGGGGACGGACTCCCACCACATGGAGGATCAACACCAGCCTTCATTTGTCGATGATACAGGCAGCCCCATGCTTCATATGAATGCACCCTTCTTTTTACTGTAGATGTTGGAGCTGTATCTTGTCACACAGTTACCTATAAGCACATGGAAGGAGCCATCTTTCGAGTTCATCCCCACATGCACACACGTGCCATTCATATGGAATTTTGCTATGGATTAGTTTTAACGAGCGCCTCGGATACACTGATGAACCAATCGATCGAAAAAACGCTTTGTAATTCTCATTGCATCGACCGCTCCCAATGAGATGTAATTAAGATGTGCTCCACGGGCGCTCGCAGAGAGGAAGCTTTTTGTTGTTCCTGGAAATTCTTAGGAGCTCCTAAAATATGCTTCCTGTCTCTCACCCATGGTTATCGAGAAGGAAGGTTGCCATATGTGAGGTGGCAAGTTCCACATATTCATCCGAGCAATAATGGTGGCTTTGACATGTGCAGTTCGAAATGGCACTTTTTTTTTCTGCTTAGTCGACGGACATTTCGAGTATCTTATACTCCATACTATCTTCAATCGATAATAGCTTGACGAGAAGCCATTATCAGAAGAAAACGAGGCACTGAACACTCTCAAAAGTACTGATTTGTATTTCTCGTAATCTTCCATTGTGGACGGGATCGGAACCATCATGTTAAATAAATCTTGTACAGGTATTCAAAAAGTTTCGAGCACCCATTGTTAGGAAAAAATGCATCTATATATTTACATATACATACAGTGTCATAGATTATAGATATATAGATTATAAGTTTACAATTTTGGGCCTTTTAAAAAATAAAATAACTTATATGTTGGGAAGGAGAAGAAGCCTTCAAACAACAAGGGACTCTGCCGACACGACTATCATTTTTCATGTTCCTTCTCGAGCGATTGCCGCCCGAATTTAAGAAGCCACTTTGTCTTTGAGCAATTTAAGAGACCCAGAAATCAATTCATATAGTTTTAATGAGGTGAGTATGTTCCAAATTTTAAATTAAACTTATAAATGAATTTGTCATATTCTAATACTAAATAGAACTCGACCACTTTACTTTATGATTAATCATGTCAGAAGATACTTCGCAATTTCTGCGACTAACTTTTCTCTAAGATGGACATCAACTCAATCCATCGGCACTCTAAATGTACGAATGGATATGCATTTATGAGAAGCATGTGACTGGACATTCGCAGTGGACATTGCAATTATTAGGGTCACTCTTTGTCAATGTGATAAGAAAATGTTGCCCCCCCAAAATATTAATGCAAGAGGGAAATAATTTTTTTTCCCAATTTTCGCTCTTGCTGTTTTTATTGGTTTTTTTAATGGTTAAATAGTAATATTGGGAGATTAACTTGAAGTTTAACTAGTAAAATGCAATAAATAAAGCTTGTAATGATTCGAGCTGCCCTCGTTCTTACCATAACTTTTCATTGGCCTATTCGACAAAGTTGATGTTAACTATCCAGAGTGGTTCTCTGCAAGTCTACATGGATATTTGGATCGAGAAATTTACATGCAATAGCCTTTTTGGAGTCACTGACCCTGTTTGTGCTCATTACGTGGTCTATGGATCGTGCCATTCTCTCAAGAATGCTCTCCATTCTGGTTCCTTCGCCATGGGACCGCATGTCATTTTCTGTATGTGTTCAATCTGGATTGAATTGATCGGGTCACGTAGGAACAAATTCAGAAGCAAAACTCCAAATGAAGATATTGTTTAAACGTCCAGTTGTTTGGGTGTGTTTCGAGCGTGTGGTGCGGTCAAGGCATGACAGGGTCTGCTCTTTGAGGGCGGGGCTTCAGTGCCACATTGAGGCCCATCTATCTTGCAACTTTTTTTTTTTTTTTAAGTCAAATCAATGGGGATGTGCAAGACTCTGAGTTCCTCTTGATTCTTCCCTGGTTGTGATAGCTCTTCCAATCGCTCCTTGGCCTTATGAATAGTTTGCTGGCGTAGGTTCTACTATGTCAAGGCGTAGGTTAAAGCCAGACTTTACTCCCACTAGTACCATGGTAGAGCGGCTTTGACGGGATCACTTAAAATTTATAATAGTTATGGCTAAAATCATGAGGCATATGAAACTCCTATAGTAACTCTCAAAGTCGCGGACGCCGGTTGTCACTTCCCACTCTTTTGACAAATTTATTTATACATACATACATATAAAACGAATGCAATGGCTCTTCTTGTGTCCAAACGTTGCAATTATTCGAATCAGTCTTTGATGTTTTAGATATCAAGCGTGGTGGTGTAGCAGAAAGAACATACCTAACGTAGTTGATTGGTTGATAATTTCTAACTCGTGGACGTCCAATTTGTGTAGGGAGAATGATAGGGTATACCTTACATTGGGTAATCACTAGGCATGTTACTTCATATTGGATAATTACTATATTGGCAATTTGTTAAAAGGGTATGATTGAATTGACAAGTTGTCAAAAATATTTAGGACTGGACTAGCAAAATTAAAAAGTTTAGGATTAAATTGAAAGCCACAAAATAGGTTTAGGCCTCTTTGGACAATTTTTCCCAAGAGAATTTCTTACAAATCCTAACTTATTCTTCATGATATTATGGCAAACCCAACGAGAGTATAGTCTTAACATAAATATTCCATTGTGCAGACCAAACTGAAACATAGCTAATTCATCCTGATACTTTACTCTAATTCCCGTGAGAATACCTTTCACAATCCCTACTCGCTCCTTTTCGCGACGCAAACATTCCATCCGAGGAAGCAATCGCGGCGCCCTATGTTCACACGATCGAGGTGCTCGTGTTTTTGAATGGGATGCTTTCAAAGCACAGTAAGAAGCTTTCGTATCATAAGTCACGAATGTAATCATGAACGCTCCAAAGTCCGTTGCCCAAAAAAAAAGGGTACACTGATAATTGGGTAGTCAAACATGTAGATGAAATGGAATTGGTGGTTTGTGTTCGTTTCTTTCCAAACTATCATGTATTGAGTACACAATTAGAGTCAAAGAGGACATCATATGGCATGAGCAAGCCGTGTGCTCGGCCGCCTTGCGAACTCGGGGGGAATCCGGTTGTCGAGACTTCTACGTGGGATATTTAGGCACGTCCTTTCATACGTCTGAATTTCTTCGATGGCAAGCTCGAGATCTAACTTTGGTCTTTAAAAAATTTCGTCCTTAATTGACCTGCACGAAACTTAAGTTCTCAATTGAGCAGCATGGGAATTTATGCTAGTTCTCTCTACTTTCTTTCCGAATGATAGGGTTATTCTTTAAATTATATTGGGCGTCTGGGCCTTACAGCCTTTAGTCTTTATTTTTCTTGTTCAAAGCCTTCATTGCTCTATGTTCATGAGCCTTTTCGACTTCCATACCCCATTAGTATTCTGCTTTCCACATTAACTATAATCTTTATTTGTCGAGGGAAAAAAGCGGTTGATCTACTGCCTCTATGATATATAGGTGTTTTATTATTAAATTTACTTAGAAAAATGGTGGGCAATTGCCAATTCAGTCCTAAACCTTTTGCCAATTCAGTCATAAACCCATTTTTTATGTTAAATGAGTCATAAACCTTTTGCAACTTTGCCGATTAAGTCCTTCTGGCCGGAAAATACCTACATGGCGACAATGTGGCGCAACGGAGCTCGCCGGCAATAACGTGGCGATGACCGGACTCAATTTTTTTTTAGTTCTTTTTCTTAAAAGAACAACTTGGCTGGCGAGCTCCGGTAACTGGCGGAGCTCGCTGGCCACTATTTAGGGGGGCCCAGCCCTCATTGGTTGCGGACGAGGCTGGGGAAGCCACTGCCTCCCTCCCCCGTGGCCTGGAGAGGCCGGCCTCGCCCAGATTTGCTGCTGGGGGAGGCCGGCTGGGGGTTAGGGCGGCGGCGGCCTCTCCCGCCCTTGCCCGTGGCCGACGAGGACCGAGCAGCCCTCTATAGTGGTCGGCGAGCTCCAACGGTTCTTTTAAGAAAAAGAACAGAAAAATAGAATTTTTTTTTGTCTAGTCATCGCCACGTCATCGCTGACTAGCTCCATCGCGCCATGTAGGCATTTTTAAGCCAAAATCCGCCGGAAGGACATAATCGGCAAAGTTGCAAAAGTTTAGGACCGAATTGGTAAAGTAGCAAAAGGTTTAAGACTGAATTGACAATTGTCCCGAAAAATGGTTATTCACTTAAAAATAGCAAAAGATATTTGTTGATACACTTTAAATCATTACAAACATTCACATTATAAGAATGAACCCCACATCAATCGGGAAAATTTACACTTTCAAAACATATATAATGTTTTATAAGAAGCATCTTAAAGACTGTTCAACACATATGCATGTATATAGTGTGCTTTGATAACAATTACCTTGGGAACCAAACAAAGAAAGTTCAATGTCGGGACAATTGCCAAATAAGTCCTTAACTTTTTGCTATTTTGCCGATTCAGTCCTAAACCTTTTTTTTTTATGCCAAATGAGTCCTAAACCTTTTGCAACTTTGCTAATTAAGTCATTCCGGTGGATTTTGGCCTGAAAATGCATACGTGGCGAGGATGTGGCATGACCGGACCTCGCCGGCGACGACATGGCACAAAAAAATTTTTTTAAAAAAAGGGGAGGGCTGGAGCCCTCCACCTGTGGCCACCGCCCCATCACCAGTGGGGCGGCGGCCATGCCCCCAGCCCCGCCGGCCCTGCTTGAGGGCCGGCGATCCCTCGCCTTGCCCAGGCGAGGCTTGCTGCAGATCTGCAGCAAGTTACTGGGCGAGCTCGCCCCGCCCAGATCTGGGCGAGGTGAGCCTCGCTCGGCCCTCGCCAGCCAGTGGTGAGGGTGGCCCCCAGCAGGCGAGGGCCAGGCGAGCTCGCCCCCAGCTATAGATCAGCAGCAGCTGGGCGAGCTCACAGCAAGCCTCGCCCAGCCCCGTCGTTGTCCAGATCTGGACGCCGACGGTGCTGGGGCCATGGCCGTCGCCCCACCGGTGATGGGGGTGGCGGCCACAGGTGGAAGGCTCCAACCCTCCATTTTTTTTTAATTTTTTTGTGCCACATCGTCGCCGGCGAGGTCCGGTCATGCCACGTCGTCGCCACATATGCATTTTTGGCCAAAGTCCGCCGGAAGGACTTAATTGGCAAAGTTGCAAAAGGTTTAGGACTCATTTGGCATAAAAAAAAAGGTTTAGGACTGAATCGACAAAGTAGCAAAAGGTTTAAGACTTATTTGGCAATTGTCCCGTTCAATGTCGATGCATTATTTTCATGCTACATGGGATTATTCTTTATAAAACTAGAAATATCTTTGTTAAGTATATGCTCAACAAGGGCAAGATGGTCACAGAGTTGAGGAATTATTGCGATTGGTTTTGAATCTGCATACTAAATGATGTGAGAGACTAGCTACAAACGAGAATTCCAATAAGTAAATCGCATTCAATCTTCGATCCAAATCCGGTCGCATTGGTTAGTATAACAATTTAATAAATCGGTCTTAATACCGTTAGCAATTCCAAGATCATAGGGGCAAGTATACCATCAATGGCCTTAAAGTAATCACAAACATGTTCCTAACAAGTTATCTCACTAGATTTGTGTAGAGGTGCTATGAGGCCTGGCTACATGAGTCCGACTAAATTACCCACCATCTTAAACACATCGGTTCAATAACTATGGCATGAACCGAATATGTGCATGGGGCGATGGTGAGGATGCCTTCGAGGAGGCCCGTCACGTACCATTAGCACTTTTTTTTATTAATTATAGAAGTAAAAATAAAAATTACCATAAATCACTATATCACAATATTAATAGAAAAATGCTTCATTGCTATAAAATTTAACATAATAAAGATGTTCTTCTGGGTGCAAAAAGAGAAAAGCCTCGTGGGTTGGTATGGTCGAGAAGATGAAAACATGGACAATAAATTATCCCACGATTGCTAATCTAGAGAGCTTTCTCAGCATGCATGTCCCACGTAAAAAGCTAGGCTTTTTTCATTCCTGTCTTCCATTTTTATCTTATTATCTATAACTAAAGTACACATGATAAATAAAATAAACAAAAGAATATACTTTTTTCCTTAAAAAATACAAATACGGTGGACTCGTGGGGGAAGATGCAGAGCTAACCCTTGCATGGTGTGATTGAATCCATATATGCTCACGACAGAACAACTGATTGCTGTCTCCACCTATTGACTTCCGACCACAACTAACGTAAGCCCTTGCGATGTGTTAACATTTGTCAGTTCCATCTTTGCTAGGCAATTTATTTGAGTTGATACGATTTTATGCATATAAATCAACAAATTGTCCAAAATTCTTTAAGTTCTTGACTAATTTTCTAGGAGTTAAGAGAGAAGGGGGGGGGGGGGTTCTTCGTTTTACGAAGCAAAGAAAATATTGACGATCAGTCACTGCTGGATAAGGATGCCATCTTTATTCATGGGCTAGAGTCCATCGATCGATTGGCATAAGCGTCATACATATTATGGAGCCAATTGCTCACCATTGCTAATATGTGCTCCACTTGGACAACCTCACCTAGCCTTATAAAGTAGAGTGCCGAGCCCCTCTAACTTGAAACTTGGATCCAAGAGAAGGATAGCCAGAAAAATAAGGAAAAAAAAACAGGTGGAATATCTTCGTAATATTCGAGGAATGTGGCTTTCATGGCTTGTACCACTTCACTGAAGAAGCAATCGGCATCCTTGTTCGCTACTGCCACCAGCATCGTGCCAATAAGAAAAAGTTCCACCGACATCATGTGAAGAAATAGCATAGAACAATTGCTGGACGATAAAGCATCCATTGCATTACGAGAACTCTGTAAGAAGTCCTTGAAGATTGCAATAACTTTTTAATCTTGTCGTGACAATGGCCAGAGACAGATACTAGGGTTGTGAGGTCCATCAACTTGCATGCCTTGGGACAATTGCCGATTAAGTCCTAAACCTTTACCTACTTTGCCGATTGAGTCCTAAACCTTTTTTTTATGCCAAATAAGTCCTAAACCTTTTGTAACTTTGCCGAATAAGTCCTTCCGGCAAATTTTGGCCGGAAAATGCTTACGTGGCGACATCGTGGCGCGACGGAGCTCGCCGGTGATGACGTGGCGGCGACGTGGTGATGACCAGTCCTCTTCTTTTTCTTCAAAAAATTACATGGCCAGCGAGCTCCGGCGGCCGGTGGGGCTCGCCGGCCACTCTAGAAGGCGGAGAAGCCCTCGCTGGCCGCCGGCGAGCTGCTGCGATCTGCAGCAGCTCACCGGCGAGGGGCGAGGGCGGAGGGGGCGAGGGAGGCCCCCGCCGCCCTCGCCGGCAAGGCCTCGCCTCGCCCAGATCTGCACAGTTGCAGATTTGGGCGATGGGAGTTTGCCCAAATCTGCAACTGTGTAGATCTGGGCGAGCTCGCCCCGCCACATCTGGGCGAGGCGAGCCCTCGCCGCCTTCTAGAGTAGCCGGCGAGCTCCGGTGGCCGGCAGAGCTCGCCGGCCATGTAATTTTTTGAAGAAAAAGAAGAGAAAAAAAAAACATAAGATTTTTTTTGTCCGTCATCGCTGCCACGTCATCACCGGCGAGCTCCGTCGTGCCACATCGTCGTCACGTAAGCATTTTCCGGCCAAAATCCGCCGGAAGGACTTATTCGGCAAAGTTGCAAAAGGCTTAGTACTTATTTGGCATAAAAAAAGGTTTAGGACTCAATCGGCAAAATAGGTAAATATTTAGGACTTAATCGGCAATTGTCCCCGCATGTCTTAAACATCTCATGCACAAAATTCCACGTCGTTTTAACGTCCAGAGAGAAATTCTCTACTTTTCTCTTTTCTTGTGTCAGGTAGAAGCCCTCCAACTCTTGTTGCTTGAGTCGAATGGATCCAATGTATTGGATCCACCTATGTATGAAACTACCGAATTGATAACTAACGCAGATTGTCTAGTATGCACAGATTAATGTAGAGCCACGTGCATTGTATGTGGTAGAAGAAGAAGAAGAAGAAGAAGAAGAAGTCATTCTACACAGGTTTTTAAACGTTGGACTAGATCTTGGATGGAGGCATTAACGTTCGCATTGTCTAAAGTGGTCTTGAAGATTTCATCAAGCATGTCAAGCTCACTAGCAGCTCTCGTTATTTCAATGGCCATGTTTCGAGAATCATGCTAATATTAACTTCTTAAACTACAAAGTTCAACGTGTAATGTGTAGAATTGGTCCTTAAGTCATAAGCTTAAGAGACTTGGAAGTTACCTGTGGGCCGTGGATGATAAATGCATCTACATCACATTTTGTTTTCTTTGTATAACGATTTTTAGTTACTCGTATTTTATGTTCACAAACATGCATGAACTAAAAGTTAATAGAGTGGTTTGCAAAGGCAAAGGACCGCATGACCCAAAACAGCAAAGTGCGAGCTCCCGCCGATTCCTCACCTCGCCGTACCTAAACGGGCTTCCGACATGCGGCGTTGTACTAGAATAGCTCCCCCGAGCCACGGACATCTCTAGATCATGTCTAGTTCCATTGCCTCTTCGGCGCGACCGGTCCCACTCGTGGACTCGCCGGATAATTTGGCGCTACATGCCGCGCATTGGTTCGTCTTGACACCATTCGTAGTATTGATCTCGAGCTAGAATGTCGTCTTAGACATCGAATGGTCTTCTTCGTCAAGCCATGTCCGCAGCTGTTTGAGAGTTTCCTTAGCAATTTCTAAGATGCTACGGGCCGGGGCTCCAACCCAGGCCCAAGCCCAAGCCCAAGTCCATACTGAAGAGCCGGATCCTGCCTCGGCGCCTTACTTCGTCCTCCGATTCGCTTCGGTTCTCTTCTTACTCGCTTTGAAGGGGGAAGGTAGGGGGAAAAACATGGCGCTCCTGGGCGACGACGGCCGCGGCTACGAGCTGGCGAGGAAGCTGGATAGCCTGGACGTGTGGAAGACATGGCTCGGCGAGTCCAGCTACCTGAGCTTCGCCCCCTTCCTCTCGTCTCCTTCCTCCTGGGAGTCCTTCATGCGAGCCGACGGCTCCAAGCCTAGGGCTCAGCTCCACCTCCAGCTCAGGGCCCGCGCCCTCCTATTTGACAAGGCCAGCGTCTCCCTCTTTCTCCGCTCCCCTTCCTCCGCCGCCGCGAAAGCATCTTCTTCTTCCTCCGTTTCCGTCTCGAAGCTCAATCCCAATTGTGTGTCTTCTTGATTCTACTCCTTTCGATCGAAATTCCTTTTTCTTTTTTTTCTATTTGTTGATTTGAACTCACCTTTTCCTTCTCTTCATCTTTTGGCGAATTGGAAATTTCGTAGATTTGCGGTTGCACGGCGACGATTTGTACTTCACGCTCGACGGTGCTTCGCAGGATGGCGCTGCTCAGCGCGAAGGTGTTAACGCGTCCAGTTCGACGTCGTCCAAGGTATCATAGCCTAATTTCATCGCTCATTTGGTCTAAACCGAGATTTGATTTTGCTGAGTTATCATCTTCGTAATATTCCGGTTTATTTCATTTAATTCCGCTAAAGTCGAGTTGGAATGAAGTCCCTACAGTGTGAGAGGGTCGTGGGTTTGCTTGTCCGTAGTTAATCTTTGACAGGCGTGGTGGAACGCTTTGATAGTTTGATTCGATTGGATTCCATCAAATTCGTCCTCGAGGATTAATTACTTTCCTGTATTCTAGAAGTATTGTCAGATTTGGCTTTGGCTGCTATACTTTTGAAAGGTGTATTCTGCGGACATCTTTCGGTTGGACCTCGGATAAGCAATAAACTGCAAATTGCTGTATGACAGGGCATGCAATCGCAATCTAAGGCCACTTTTGGTGTTGGCCTAAGATATAGTGATCCAGAAGTAGATGCTTCGTCCCAGAGATCAAGGAAGGAAGACTTGCCAGAGACATGGTATGATCAGTTCATCGAGAAGCATAGAGCCAGTAAACCATATAGGTTATCAAATGGGGGTCTAGGATCAAACAAGCGCACGCCTGAAGATATGTTTAGTTATCTCAAACTTCTGGAGAAACATAAGAGAAAGCGTGTTCTCTACAAGGATGATCAAGCTGGGTTTTCAAATTCCACCCACCACACTTCCGTCAGCATAAATGCAGGTGCTGTTCAAGATGCTGCAATTGATGATGACACAACTTTACTACCAGAGGTGATGTTCACCTATAATTGTGTACCCGATAGTGCATTGCCAGTATCATATAGGTTAGAAGACAAGAGTAAAGTGGAGTTTCGTGGTGTTCTTGATTCCTTGCCTCAAGTTGTTACCAGGAGCCCAGTTATGATCGAGAGACTTGGCATAAGGCCAGGGTACCTTAGCTCTGAGCAGGGAGGAAGTTTATATAAAGGGAAAAATGGTTTCGAAGGGTGTGGGAAACATCTTGGTGAAGAACAAGCATCACTTGTTTCTCAAAAAGTTGTTGCACGAATGTTGACTAATTTGGGTTTTGAAGGTGCCACTGAAGTTACAATGGAAGTATTGGCTCAATTACTGGGTTGTCATATCTGCAAACTTGGCCGAAACTTGAAAGTCCTTGCAGATAGTTACAGGAAGCAATATTCGGCTATTGAATTGCTTAAAATGTTCCTTCAAGTATCGGGTTTCAGGTAAGCTCAAACTATCCTCGATAGAGCATAATGGAGTACATAATTCTGAAGTCTCTCCGGTGGGCTGTCCTCTTTTTCTGTTCTTATTTGCTCGGCCACCTGCTTTTTTGCCAATTTCTGGTGGTATTAGTTATTTTTTTGGGTAAGTTAGAGGTTTACTTTTTTCTCTATTAAGCCTAAATTTTACCTATTATATTCTCAAGTGTTATGGCTGAGAAGGATTCTCCTTGTTGTTGTTTCATTGTTGTTGTCATGAATTAGAAATGTTGGGATGGTTGAACCAAAACTTACTGCTTTTACTTTGTTGATGCGTCATTAAAAATTCTGAACTTACTGGGCTTGACTGCTTTGGCAAAGGGAAATGCACTTGTGATGAGCTTTGTTGAATTGTCAAAGAAATTCAGTATAGGTAGAAGCAATGGCCTTTAGGCAATGATTCATGATTGTAGCATGAACTTTAGCCATAGTAGTTTTCCTTCTTATACGATTTATATTTAATTTTCTGACTCACTTGCCAGCAATCTTGGGACCTTGGCGGAGCTTTTCAAGGATGTTCCTAAGAACTTTTCTCAGCAAAGTCAGCAGCAATTACCAGAAATGCAGCCTTTATTGCATTCACAGCAGCAAACACCCCTTAGACTTCCCCAACAAGTATGTACTTTGAGATTTTATGTATGTATTGCTTGATAAATTTCTTCAGTCGATGCTAAGTACTTATTGGTAAAATATATTCTCTGCTCTGCTATACCGTGCAATAGCGCATTTCAACTTCGCATTTTATGAATTACATTTTGCATCCTCAATTTAAAGGATACTACTTATATCATTGGATTGATACAACTAGTATATAATTCCTTTATATCCCTTGGCATCGTTAATAATGAATTGGTGACACCTGAAGTCTTAATCTGTCTGGAGATTTATTATATATCCACCTCCCCTCTGCATAAAGTAGCATGTCTGACATTTTGAAGTTAGAACCTCAAGTATAATGTTAGTAGATAAGGGGGTGTTGTCCGACAATGATTTACTTGACTTGCTTAGTCAGCAATGAGAATTACCAAATGGATTATTAAATGGTTCGTGTTTTCACTATAGGGTGTTCTCAGGAACATAAGGGATTAACCATGTTAAAAAAAAAAAAAGCTTCTCAGGGATCTCAAAAGATTGAAAGCATATAATTTTTTGAGAATTTGGGTATTTTCAAACATGTAATCATATCCATGGACTTCAATGATTTGGGATTCACAATGTGAAGATTTCTTTTTTCCCGTCAGATAATTTTAGATTATGCGATGCATGTTGCCATGTATCCTTACATTTTACTCTTAAAGCTGTTTTATACTGTTGCCAAATTGTATGAATTATATTCTTTCAGACGTATTTTAATTTGCTTGACGATAATGTCTAAAACAAAATTAATAAGTCAACGGGATTAATATGTCGTATGCGCCGCCATTGGTCATTCTATAAGATTTGGGTACTTGAAGGCAGTAAGAGCAGAAATTTCAGTACAATATAAGAAAGAAAAGTTGCTCTGGAATCTAAATTATAATAAGCTGTGGTCTTCATACGCTTCCTGTCAGACTATTGAAGCTATTGAGGATAGGACATGATAGGTCCAGTTCTAAGTCTTCGTGTAAGGGTGATCTTGTCTTTTTTTAAAGTTATAATGGCATTCTTGTTGATCGATCATTGACTAAGGTAATGTTTAAATTTGTTTATTTCTTGGTCTGAATATTTACAGCGGTTTTAAGTAATACAGATGTTTAGTTATGACAGCTAAAGATTGCATGTCAGTAGAGCATTATGCAAGTTTTGGCATTCACACTTACCAATTGACATTGTTTTAGATCGTTCAAGGTGTTTTTTCAGCAATTGCCTTACTAGTAGATGATGCAAGGAAGGGCTTGATCCCTTTTTAAAATTTATATGTAGTGTTGTTGAACAATTTCACTTCGAGAGGCTGAAGAACACGTGAGTCTAGAACTATGTATCCGAGATGATATATTGAAAGAGAATGTATTATCAAATGATGCATTAGATGACACATTCTTATCTGATGCAAATTGATTAATGTGACATACATGAATAGTATGTTGAAGAAGCCTTAGATTCATCAAGTGCAAGTGGAATTAATGTCTTTGATCATTTCCAGTAGGATAAGATAATACTTCAATTTGGTGCTTATATATTCCCACTAAATTTAAGAATTAGTCATAAGAATTATCTTTCTGGTTGTAAAAGAAACTTCTTTTATACTTTAAAAATAGCTGATTAATCTTAATTTTGTTTTCATCACACACTCCTGTACAAGGCAAGTGCAATTTGGTTTAAAAAAAAATGTGTTTGTCTCTACTTCTATAAATGAAACTGAATACCTTCTAGGCAGTGTAATTTCCGTGTGTGTGTGTGTCCATGAGAGAGAGAGAGAGAACGGGAAAAAAAAAAAATTCCGCCCGGTGCCTCCTTTTGGGGGGGGGGGGGTGCGAGGGAGGGAGGGGTTTGGAAATGATTGTTGAAAAGCATTTATCATCCAGTTTTTTTACTTAATGAAGGATAACACAACATTTTAAGAATTTCAAATGAATCTGCAGATGCCAAGACAGATGAATCCACAGATGCAGCAGTTGTTGAATTCCCACAATTTGTCATTTCAGCAATTAGAGTATTTACGAAGACGGCAGGCTTCTAGTGCTCGTGTGAAAATTGAAAATCCATCAGATCTGCCAATTGATGCTAATGCATTCAATGCTGCCAATATGAGGCACCAACAAGTGCAACAGGCACGACAGCAGCATATTGCAACAATGTCCAATATCCATTCTCAACACAATAATCAGTTCAGAACAATGTCTACTCTTCAAATGCCCCAAATACAGGCTCAGTAAGGAAACTATTGTCTATTTCATGTTCATTGGGCTGTTGCTCAAACTCTTTAACTGTTTTGTTTACCTGTAGGAATGTAGGTATGTTTAGAGCTCAACCTGTGAAGGTTGAAGGTTTCCAGGAGTTGATGGGTGGTGATTCTACTATGAAGCATGATTTGGATGAAAATAAGCTTACCTCTCCATCAAGTAAATAAATTTATACATCAAGTTGTTTTCATATCGTTTGGGCCATTTGTTTAGGGAATAAAGGAATCTCTAATTTTTTTTTTCTTTCCCTAGATATGATGTATGTGCTTAAGTATAGGTATAGTAGATGTTCATGTGGTCAATCTTGATAGTCATACTCTTGTTTTCTTGTAGTCTCCTGTTGATGGTTGTTATTGACTTAGATAAAATTGCTGCAAATGGAGAAAAGCTGATCGTGATGCATAACACATTATGATTGCTGATTGAATGCACAATATCTCAGACTGAATATTCTAGTTCTGCATCTTATGCCGATATCTTATTATTAAAAAAAATTAAAAAGAAAAAAGTAAAGAAGAACAAATGCTTATTTAGGTATCATAGAGATATCTTTTCTAGTATTTCCCCAAGAAGTTTTCGTCAACTTATTGAGGAAATAGGATTCCCCCAATCGCTGTCTTCCTGAAGACAAAGTTATGCCTGCTTTGCATGTTTATGTTTCTATTATTCAGGAGTATTGGTGTTGGGCTTTCATTTTATTCTTTATTTTTCTTTCTTTCCCCTTTATCGTGTGCAAACACACTGAATTAGGTTCATCTGGTAGTCTAAGTTTGGGAAAATTTCACTAGGCTTGTTCTTTTTTAGTATAATGCATCTAGTGTTATTACTTAACATGTGGCTCTTGACCTTCTCAGCGGGGAAAGAAGGTAGCAGAGAAGGGAGGGCAACAAAAACTCAATAGTTCTCTTGCTAGACTGTATTTCCTGTTATGCACTCATGAGTAGTCTGATACATTTCATCTTGGTTTGGCGTGCTTGTGCACTGAATTTTTTTATGCTAAACCTCCCTCATTTTGGTAGTGTAAATTCAATTATAATGAAGTCCTTCGTCGAAAAAGTCTCACTGGAGGAATAAACATGTTTCTTGATGTATTTTAATTAACCTTGTTAGATGTGGCTTGAATTAAGTTGTTCGAGAAAATATAGCAGTCTCAACCTTAGTGGATGAAGGAAATGGAAAGTAATGTGTTGAGTAGTTTCCAGCTTCAATGGACTGATCTGGCCGCGAAATAGGCAATGGACATCGTGTTTCGGTCGACCAAGTTCGTCGCTTTGGCAGACCGAACTTCGTGCAAGGAAATCAAGATGAGAGCGCAACTATGTTTGCGAGTAACTTATTTCTGCAGCACATGTGCATGTTGTTCGTCATTTTGGCACTTTGGTTTAGTCATTGTGTTTTTCGACCATCTGACAAATTGGGGGTGAGCATCATTCCGGAATAGAATCATGAACCTGAGAATTGAATCGGTAACAACCGGTTTGGTTTAGGTTCTAGAGTATGTACGATAAATTTTACATTACAAAAATTAGGGAACCTGTTGTGAATGGTAGGTTTTGGATTTTATACCGAATCGATGTCTGAAACAAGTTTTGTGCTTTCTTTGTTCTCTTTGTGTTATCTTGTGGTATTTCATGGTGTTCAATAATGAGTGTAATATGAAATTACTTACTAGTTTTAAGTTTCTATTTCTAGCGATATCTGTGATTGAAATTTTTTATGTTGTTTAGATATGAGTTATGACCAACAAATTTTAACAAATTGTGGTCATTAAAGGTAATAATTTATTGCAATCGTTCACTTAACAGTATATGCAGAAGCTTGCATAGACCTTGAAACTTATGACAGAGTCGGTTTGAGGTTGCTAAATATGTAGGATCGATTCTAGTTTCCAAAAATTAAGATATTTTTTTGACAGGTAGGTTTTAGGTGGAACTTGGACATAATTTGGAATCGGAATTCATGCTCCAATCCTCCAGGGTAAAAGATAAGAGTTGTCCGGACGGGGTCACATCCACTAGCAGCATATGCATGTGAGAATTCTTGCTGTCGATGGTAATTTCAAGTTGTAATTTTGGACAATCAAAATGGAAAAGGTTTGAACAGAAGGGAATAGCTATATATTGCTTCATCATTCTCAGTGGTGTCAGTTCATTTTGAAAGACAATTTCAAAGTGCCACATCAATTCACTCTAAAGATATTTGTGAATTATCGCATCGTTTCGGTTGTGTCTATTAGTCCAAAGAGCATGTGTGGAGGCTGTCGCACTTGATTGGTGCTTCACTTGTTCGAGAGAGGTGAACGAATGAATGTTACTTAACCAATGAAGACCAATTTGTTCTACATTTGTATGTGCTCCATGAAATCAATAGAGGAGACTTTGTTTTATTTGAAGTCTCATGCTAGCAGATCAAATATCGTTCATAACATTATGCATTATTCTAAGTTTTGGTCGTTTACCATCCTCGAGGTTTGCATTAATGTCGTCTCAGAGTCGGTGAAAACATGTCAGCCCATTGAAGATGTTACTAGCCGGAAAATGGATTTCAATGACAAGCAAGTGTTTTGGCACCTCAATTAAGAAAGTTGAGAAAAGTATAAACAAACTTCTAAATTTTATAAATTGGTATCAATATAATCATAAACATTTTAATCAGATCAATTTAAACTGTTTGACATTGGTACCAATTCAATCTATTTGATTAATCTAAGCAGTAAATCATTGAAGTGGATGTCGATTATATTATGTGGTATGATTAGCATTAACGTGGGTATTTTTTATAGACTTTTTATTTTTATTTTCTTTATTATTTATTATTATTATTTTCTTTTTCTCCTTTCATTTTGGCTGTGGCTGGTGGGGCCACGACGCACACCAGCCAAAATGAAGTCGGTGGGCCCATGACTCACCAACCAAAATGAAGGAAAATAAAAAATTCAAGAAAATAAAAAATAGAAAATATATTATTAAAAAAACTCAAAACATTATAAACATATCCAAATCAATGATTTTCAGCTTAAATTGGTTGTATAGATTAAATTAGTATCAATATGAAAATACTTATGACTAAATTGATTTAATTAAAAAATTTAAGATTGAATTAGTAACAATACAATAAGTTGAGAACTTTGTCAATACTTTTCCTAAGAAAGTATCTCATTTTCAATGTAATTATTATTCGCAATTAGTGTATTGAAAATGAAAATATTTCATTCTTGTGACCCTGTAACACAAGTCAACAAGACATAAATCAGGAGGCAGTCACAAACAAATGCGGTGAGAGTACTACTGCTATTGAATGTCCGACAACCTCTGCTCTATAGCCTTGTACAGTTAATTTTACAATTTAACCTACTAAAGTGCAATTTAACAAAACGTGGGTTCAGAGGTTGCCGAGTGTCATCCAGTGCAAAGGTGAGTTGAGGATTTAAAATTACCTCCTAAACGAAGAGAGGACTCTTGATGAAGCATCATTTCAAGAGGGCTAAGCATTTTCCTACCCTTAATACGAAGTTACTTGAAGGTTGTTAAGCCCATCAATGCTGACATATTTTTAAGGGTCGCTTTGTTTAGATGTTTCAAAGGGATGTTATGCCCTAATATGATCAAATGATGCATGATGGGGAAGCCCTATGTGTATACCTTAAAAAAAAATCAAGTTTTATGGAATTTGGAGTCTTCTAAAAGATAATGTCTCAAAACTGGACTGGAAAAACGAGAACAAGTGTTTTAGACTTTTTTATGATCTTGTTGAGTGTCAATACTAGTCAAGAGTCAATGCTCTTATTTATGTTTAGTCCAAGGGCTATTGGTCTTGTCTTGGGGAATCAAATTACAGTAGTTTTGATATTTGCGTATACTTGAGTGGCCTTCAGACTTGAGTTTACATGAACTACTCTAAGGGTAAGTGAGTGTTTTAGGCCACGGTTGATTTGACTTTAGAAATAGGCATTGGGAAAATGTAAAGACCTTTATAGTCTAAAGGGTTTTGAAAAAAATGCATATAGCATTTGGTAAAAAAATCTTTGTAAAACAATATTTTGAGTTAAGTAGCGTTTGGCTAAAGAAAATTTTGCAAAGTGTTTTGACTAGAATTTTCTTTTTCTTTTCTAAAAGAATCAAACCCTCAACAAGGGGCTCAATTGCTGGCAAGCTAGGTCTGGCGTTGGTTATTATCGGTTGAGGTTGGCTGAGGTTGCATAACCTCAGGTGGCTGCCGACGAGGGCCAAATGACCTTAGGCGGCCCATGCTTAGGTCATGTGATATCATTGGCCCCTTAGTCAGCTCTTCGCCGGCCAGATTTGGCTTGGTCAATCCTTCTCGATTGCCTTTGCACAAAGAAGATGAGCAAAAATGACAAGGGGCAAAATCGAGAAACTAAAGAATTGGTGATGGTAGTTTTGGAATAAGAAAAATTATTTGTCCCCCACTTTCAACATCTCGCAAACGTTGAAAGCCAACCTTCCTAGGACTTTAACCTTCCCAAGGCTATTTGAAGCAAGCATAGCCTTAATGGTATATTACATTCGAACTTTTGATTAGAATATCACCTCAACTCTGTACTTTTCTAGTGAATTCCTCAAGTGGTAAGTTATATGTTTCGTATTTTGAGGGGGTCAATAGATGGTGAGCATTTTTGTTGTCGCCTTTGTGCTGATTTATACATTTCTGACTTTTTCCATATCAGTCTCGGTCCTTAAAAAAAATAATTTTGCTTCTCATGAAACAATTTGGCAAAGAATATCCAAAGTCCTACTTAGAAGAAGCATCTTTTTTAATCACTATGTTACGTGACATTGACAGATGGAGAAACAGGTCAACCAGAAGTGAGAGAATTCAAAACTCAAAGGCAAAGTTGCTTGGATTGCATAACTTGCAATTATTGATTGATTATGCTCTGTCCATTGTGCGATTGATACATAAGATACATATACCTCTTTCTCCTTAACGTATTGAAAAAACACATCTAGTTTCACACGCAAAGTAAACCACCCTTGTCTTGCCAAACATTGTATAACTCAACAGAAGCACTAGACGATACTAAGAGCACTCAAACCATGTCATAACTTCTTGCCTTCTGTTGTAATCCCCTTTGATTTTAGGTGTTTCACAGGCCTATGTTCCTTCAAATAATTCAGAAGGTCGTTGACATAACGTTCTTGGATGTCCTTATCTACAAAAAGAGGCCTCATCTCCTTCGCTTTCTCTCGGTAAACCCTCCCCTCCTCTTCCACCATCACCAGCCTCAGCGACTCGGCCATGGACTGCCTTGTGACCGACCCATCGGACTCTTTCCTTGGTATCGGATACCCGATCTGTTTCTCCTCCAAGATCCTAGCATTTAGGGCTTGATCAGCCAAGAATGTGAAAAGTATTAGGGCTCTCTCAAAGCTTATCGCCTCCACCGCTGAGTTCCACCCACCATGGGTCAAGAACCCGCCCACCGAATCGTGCGCAAGTATCTTGAGCTGAGGCACCCAGCTACCCCAAACCATGCCACGCCCTTTGACCCGCTCCTCAAAACCGTCCGGCAACACTATCAACTCGGTGTCGGTTGAGCCAAGCTGAGTCTTGAGTACCCAGAAAAAGGGTAACCCTGAAAGCTCTAGCCCTAGGGCAATCTCGGTCAGTTCGGTTTGGCTCGGTTTGGACTCGCTTCCAAATGCCACATACACCACGGTACCTTTCTTTTGCGCATCGAGCCATTCCTTGATCAATTGCCATGTGTCGGTTTCACCTCGCGTCTCGGGATCACCTGGGGGAAGTTGCCCTACAGGGAAGACTGGTTTGGTGTGGATATCCTGGAGGAGGCTCAGCCATTCGGCTTCGACCTCGTAACTGCTTCTAAGTGCTATAATGTCACAATTTTCTTGGCCTGCCCCTATGCGATATAAGTCTGTGACGCCGGACGCATTGCCCGTCACCGAATCGAAAATCTTCTTGATCTCGAACTCGTGGAAAGCGACTTTAGTTGGGAAAGGAACCCACTTGGGGGGCCTGGTGAAATCCTCCGGGGTTTTCCGGTAATCTCCCCCTTTTGAAGCCCATGTTGGCCCGATGAAGCCCAAGCCGGCGCCGGTCATGATGGTGAAGAAAACACTCCTTACGCCAAGCCTAGAGGCGATCTGGCCGGCCCAGTAAGGACAGAAATCGTACATGATCCAATCGGGATCTGATGATTCGAGGAACCGGGCCACGGGGTCTTGGAGCATATCGTAAGCCTTCTTGAGGTACTGGATCTTGTCGAGAGGCAGGTCGCTGGTGGCTTCAGCGCCCTCCGGCAAGTGTTCGATGGCCGGTAAGGGGAGCTTCACGAAACTGATGAGAGGAGCGAGGTCTGGAGGGGGTTTGGGGAGGCGATCTATGTTTCTCGGCGCGGATAGGAACGATATCCGGTGACCCTTTCCAGCTATCAACTTGGCTAGCTCCATGTATGGCGTCATGTGGCCAAAGGCGAACCACGGGAGCATCGCTATGTGGAGATTGTCGTGTGTATTGGCCATTGCGCTGGAGAACAAAATCTGTGGGAAGCTCAGCAAACGCTAGAACACCCCCTGGCGTGCATTTGCAAGAGCTTGAACGAATGAGACCGTAGAAATCATATAAAAAGAGCATGAGTCGTGAAACTTTCCTTATCCATGACGTCTGTGGTCCTCTCTATTTTGCTCTTTCTTATATACAACATTATCAAGATTCTCATGGGGCCAGGGTTCCCCAAATGGTTCCTTCAATTATTGAACAAAGACGACGCTTTTACAAATTAGGAATGTTTCTTCTACTTTTTACGGCAATGATCTTGTCCTCCTCCCACCACGAGGTTCCAAGATCTGGTCACTGGTTGATCTCTCGTCCGTCCTTCCCGGTTTCATATTAACCATTGACTATCAGACGACGGACTGTTGGTTGACATGGGCTTTATGGCGTGGGGTACGTCCCGGGGGTGAGCACAACATCAAGTTGGTAGACAAATTTGTGACACGTTCATCTTCTATATCCAAAAGGAAATATGGGATTAATGTGAGGAGATGATGCTGCGATGAACGAATCGTGATTCACGGAGATGATTATATTTCTATAAACTTTTGGTGATTGGCTAGTTTTTTTATTATCAATTTGCACATTTATTGAAAATATGTGCTATCATGGTATGATAAATAAACGGGACAATTGCCAAATGAGTCCTAACCTTTTGTTACTTTGCCGATTAAGTCCTAAACCTTTTTTTTATGCTAAATAAGTCCTAAACCTTTTACAACTTTGCCGATTAAGTCCTTCTGGCGGATTTTGGCCTGAAAAAGCTGACGTGGCAACGACGTGACGTGCCGGAGCTCGCTGGCGACGATGTGACAATATATTTATTTTTTCTTCTCTTTTCTTTTTCTGTTTTTTCTCTCTTTTTTCCTTAAACACACTTGGTCGACGAGCTCCGGCGGCTAGTGGAGCTCGCCGGCCATGGGCGAGGGCTGTGGGGGGTCCTCAGCCCCCGCGGAAGGACTTAATCGGCAAAGTTGCAAAAGGTTTAGGACTTATTTGGCATAAAAAAAGGTTTAGGACTTAATCGGCAAAGTAGCAAAATGTTTAGGACTTAAATGGCAATTCTCCCATGAATAAACTATTGCGATGATTTTTAATGTTTTCTTTCATTGGCTAAAATTATTCATTTTTAGCCAAGTTAATCATGATGGTGCCCATTAAAAATATATCGTGATTTTATCCATATCATTGTATTAATGAAGTATGTGCTATTGTATGGCTCTTTGAATACATAAAGTTCTCTTCTATAAACTTATCACTTGTAATTATTCCTTAAGTTCTATTTATTTGTTAACATTTTAATTGTCTAGATTTCGTGCAAAAGCGTTTTATGTGACTCAATATCACCCAATTTTTACCCTCTTAAAATCATATTAGCATCTGAATGCCTTAATTTGCATGCCACATATAGATATTATGAGAATATTTTGAATGTAATCAAACTTTGGCCCCTTCGTTAAAATAATGCCACATGGAGAAATTCTTCTCCGATACTTATAACACAAGCAAGTGCGAATTTTAACAACAAATTGGGGGAGGGGACTGTGAACGATTTCTCTACGCTCTATGCAATGTTTTCTCTGTCCCGTCTCTCATGCCAATTAAAGAAGCTAGGAAGTGCCAGAAGGATTAGGCATTCTTGCTACCACATAAATACTTGATTTAAATAACCTGCCTTTGACGCTAAATCAAAAAGCTTGAAGTGAGATGTGGAATGTGATTGGTGATGTATGGTGATTATGAAATCGGTTTGGGATCATCGTGCATCTAGATCTGTATCTACTATTTGCATCTAGCTCTGTTGTTGAGGCGGGAGGGAAGAAGAGACGGGCTTTCTTTCATTGAAATGCGTCTCTATTACCGACACTGGTTTTAGGTGGTATCTTGAAACTCTAAGACTACACTCTAAATGTAGGCCTCAAGTTCCGCGGCTAGGAAATTATTCATCCTCCTCTTCCTTCTAGTCCTTATTCAGTTTTTTTGTTGTTGTTGTGCCTTCGGCTATTACCGGCTGGCAATGCTTAGCCCAAGATGGAATTCGTTTGAAAACATGGGTGGCCTTCATTTCCACTAGTTCTTGAATGCCTTCATTTCCCCAATCCCTTATTCTCCAACTCTTGCTAACACATAAATTCTTGATTTAAATAAGAGTTAAAACCACACAAAAATCACAAGGTATTCCCATTATGATATAAATATTTGAATTTTTTTTATCATCAGAAACCTTAAACTTTCTCATTGTGACATAAATACCTCAAAAGTTATAAATAAATAAAAAGCCTAAACTCACATCGGTGTGACGAATATACCTTAGATGAAACTGAATTTGAAGGCATACACATCATGTATATATAAACACAAAAATCTATGGTATTTGTGTCACAGTGGGTCAGTTTAAAGTGTTTTCTTAACACAATAAAAAATTTGAAATATTTAAGTCACAGTGGGTATTATTTGAGATTTTTTTAATGAAAAGTTTCCTTTAAATAAACTTTAAAGATTTAAATGGGGTGAATAAATCTTTTGTCAGTCATGCCATGACTGGTCATTTATTTGCTTCTGTAGCTAGTCCTCCTACTGGCATTTGCTGCAGACGCGACGCCCCCACTCTCATTGATGGAATTTGAAAAGTCCCCCTAGGCAGGTACTGATGAGTCATGGGATAGTAGAGTCTCTTCAACAGAATAGACTATGAATTTCAAGAAATTCCCAGATTTTTAAAGATACGTTTTGTCAGTTCTGTTGAAAATAAATCGTTCATACGTGGTAGTTCGCATCGTATCCGAACATTATTCACTCACTCGGATCAAGAAACAATCCATAACCGGCTCGAATCCAGAAAACGTTAGAGACTGAGAGAATTCAATTTTTTACAAGTGGGAATCAGGCCTGAATTTATCTTCTCGTATCCGAACTTATGCAAGCCCGAGGCGAACTTGGAATGACTTGGTGTAGATCAGAACGTCCGATGCAGCTCTCTCAATAACCTCCGAACAACTCATGTTAAATTGTACAGATCACTTCAAATGCCAACTTAGTGTTATGAGAGACTAACCGAGATTGAAGCAGTGCAAATATAAAAAAATTTCATAAAGTATGAATGATATTAAAAGTATTGAGATAAGCTTATGAGCTCGGATATTAATGAACTCTCTAGAAGAGTTAGTTATCGGAACAATACTTTAAAAAAAATTCATGTATTGGTTGAAACAATTATAATCAGTAAAAAATGATCTTATTACTTAGAACAATTTATATTTCAATATTTTTATGGATGATAAACATTTAAGAGAAAAAACGAAGCCTATATAGTTGAGCTGCATTCATTCATTAGAAGCTGTCAGTTTCTGGTGTTGGTATTTGATGAACATTGATGTGAGTGTGTAGGTGTGTTTGTGGCTGCTGCTTCTTCCTCTTCTTCTTCTTAAATTTTTTTTTTTGGGCTTGATTTCTTGTGAATACATGAACAAGCATCTAAACCTTTTTATAGGCTCCAGCTCGATTTTCCGCTTGCTTTTATCCTCGGTCATAATCTTCCATTACTACCCATTCGTCTAGATACTTGTAAGAGTCTACCAGGCCTTTCTTGAAAGAATGGATCAAAAACTTCGACAAAGTCAAAGTGCCTCATAGTCTAAACACTTACCAAACACCATGGGATTTAGCCATTCAATAAGCCTCGAGGAACCTAGGAGCCTAGTCTTGACATCTCAATTAAGGTACCATTTCTTCTAGCTTAAGGGAAGTAGTTTTTAACTTAATCTAAAGCTGGAAACTCGGGTCTATTCGCTGTGTCCATGTCGATAAAGATTAGGTATAGTACTTGCTGGTTCGACTGATGCATCTATGTCTTCATACTTTAGCTGCATCATTGTTGTCTGCAAATTGAATGCAATAAGGACATGAAAGGAAAAAAACAGTGGATTTTTGTCGCAAAAGGGAAGTGACAACTGTGCATAATCTACGACAGGCAGGTTATTAACGAATTGCAGATTAATAAAGATAATGGGAAAGCAGTAGATCATGCGACGCTAGAAAATTTACTAAAACTGGAGTCGTGAAAAGTTCAAGCTCAACAAAGGTTAAAATACAAAGGAAAGCAATACTTTTTGTATTCTCCTACTCTTGTCTATATTGAATTTCACCAACACGACTCAGTGTATCGTAATCATTAAGTCTTTTGCAGAAAGATGGATTGCACATTCACCCTTATAGGGCATAAAGGACACGACCGCTATTTTGCTTTTGCCTTGAAAACACTGACAATCTAAACCTCCATTCAAAAGTCCTCTCATAATCTAGATTTGGCATTTAGACTCAGAAATTTGAGTTTGATGTGCTTGTATAACTCTATGGATGACAATTGTTATCATAAGCATGGAAGAGGAGTCAAGAAATTCAAGTTTGATGTGCTTGTTAAACTCTATAGATGATGATTGTATGGTAAGCTGGCGGTGGTGGGTGGTCTGTGCGCAGAAGCCTGGGAAAGGAGGAGAGAAGAAAGTGGGACGAGCGGATAATTTGGGGATTGGATTTCCGATGGAAATGTGACCTAAATTAGATGGATCTTGTATTTGGTCTTCTTTAGGAATCAATCTATGTTGATACTCTAACATTAGTTGTGGTTTAGGTTGTGTCGAAAGTATCGACATTTACTATACTTAGATAGTCATAATGTCTTGCTAGAAACCGCTTATGATTTGTGGGTCAAAAGAATTTGAGCACACTACTAATATCTAGTAAACCTACATGGTTGCACACAATAGCGAACTGATTTTATATTTTACTATGGACCGTGGCCCAAAGACTTAAGCGGGTGAGGTCAATTTGCTTGATATTATACTCATTTTGAGAGTCGCACATGGAGAAAAACATATAGAGACGTTCTGTATTTGATCCGCGAGACAGTTTCAAGGATTACAGGCGATCAAGCAGAAGGAATTCCAAAATTTGCAAGCTAGCACTTGGATTTGGATATCTCAATTTGTGCGTGTGAATACGGGTAGAAGCGCAACACTTGAAGTATAGGGAATCAACCCATTTTTGACTTATATACATGAATAAATAGACAAGAACATCGTCAATATATTATCACCCCAACTATATGATAAGTATAGGGAATGAGACAGTCATCCTCATACCTAAAGAACACAGCCTCACTCATAAACAACACCAATACGTTCTTATAATACATGTGTAATTACAAGGATTAAAGTTCTAAAGTCCACAAAAAGAACATATATTCCACTAGCTAACTAGAAAGCTCAAAAGACCAAACTTTTTTTAACATTTTTTTATTGACTAACAAAGTTAAGCTCGACAAAAATATGTATGAACATATGTACAACTATATGATAACTATACAAAGAATCAATTTTCCAGAAAGTTCTTGTCGATAATGATCTTATTCTACTTGTTGGTAGCTAGAGAGCCTAAGAAAAAGAATAGATAGAAAATGTTAGAGAAAATCACAGCCTAGCGAGTAGTGCAAATTTCAGATTGAAAATCCACTGACATATTTATAAATATTTCATAACAATGCATTTTTCTCCAAGTTCTAATTAATATTTTGTTAAAATAAAACGAAAGATCTTTTCATATGGTTCACATAAGCTCATATGCATCACACACATCCAAATAAACAACAATATAGAAGTGACATTAAGGATCACATCCACATACTAATCAAGTGCTCATTGACAACTATGGCAATGCTCAATGTCCCGGGCCAAAGCTTACCAAGATTTCCTTCTTGGAGTAGGTCCAATCCATATTAGCCGGTGCCTCGGCTAAACAAAATGCCCCAAAAATGGTATGTATACTCACAACTCTTCAATGATATCGGATCATTGTTAGAAGAATTTTTATACAACAAACACCTCCATTGATAACAACCATTTTGAAACCATCTTTGCAAGAAAAATATAAAATGTCTTTTAACAATCCTTCCTTCAATCAAAACACATCTCATTACATTTTCACAAATAGCTGAGCTATTTCGAATTTGTTTCAGAAACAATAACGCAAATCATTTACTAGATATCTCAATATGTCTTTTGCAGTAACTAAAATGGGAGCAGGTGCCGGATTCATCTTTAAGAAACAATATGCTCTAAACCGTCACTTTTTCTTTTCAATATATAATATGCAATGTTGTGCCTCTTTCGTATCTTTACATTGAGGCAGAAAAGTCAAGAAAGAGACTCCAAATTTGGCAAGATTCAAATTGGTGGACCACAAGTACAAGTAAAAATAATAATTGTTAAATTATTGCGGATCTAAATGAATATAAAAAGGCAACCTTTCCTTTTAACTAGTGAAGGCATCTTAAATAATCAAAGACGGTCTTATATATGATTGATGGATTATACTACATCAATCAATAGGTGTACAGACTAATTTCTCCTTAAATTTCTCTTAGGAATTAACACATCTAGTTTCACGTATAACGCAAGCCACCAACATTGAATAACTCAGCAGAACCACAGACATGCACGCCTAAGAACCTTTAAAATGCATCATAGCTTCTTCGCTAACGTGGAAATCCCTTCTGATTTTGGGTGTTTCACGGGTCTGTGTTCCTTCAAATAGTTAAGAAGGTCGTTGACATAATGTTCTTGGATGTCCTTGTCCCCAAAAATAGGGCTCATCTCCGTCGCTTTCTCTCGGTAAAGCCTCCCTTCCTCTTCCACCATCACCAGCTTCAGCGACTCGGTCACTGATTGCCTCGTAACCGACCCATCAGACTCATTTCTGGGTATCGAATGCCCAATCTGTCTCTCCTCCAAGAGCCTCGCAATTAGTCCTTGATCTGCCAAGAATGTGAAAAGTATCAGGGCTTTCCCGAAACTTAGCGCCTCCACCACGGAACTCCACCCGGCATGAGTCAAGGACCCGCCCACAGATTCGTGCACGAGTATCTTGAGCTGAGGCACCCAGCTCTTGCAAACCATGCCACGCTCTTTGACTCGCTCCTCGAAACCATCTGGCAACACGACCGGCTCGGGATCAGCAGCACCACGCTGAGTCTTGAGTGCCCAGAAAAACGGTAATCCCGAAAGCTCTAGCCCCAGGGCAATCTCGGTCAGTTCGGTTTGGCTTGGTATGGACTCGCTCCCAAATGCTACGTACACCACAGTACCTTTCCTCTGTGCATCGAGCCATTCCTTGATTGACCGCCACATGTCGGTCTCGCCTCGTGCCCCAGGGTCGCTCGGGGGAAGCACCCCAATAGGAAAGACTGGTTTGCCTTGGATATCCTTGAGGAGACTTAACCATTCGTGTTCGACCTCACAACTGCTTCTAACTGCTATTATGTCACAGCATTCTTGGCCTGCCCCGATGCGATAGAAGTCTGTGACGCCCGACGCATTTCCGGTAACCGCATCGAAGATCCTTTCGATCTCGAATTGGTGGAAAGCGACTTTAGTTGGGAACGGAACCCACTTGGGGGGCCTGGTGAAATCCTCCGGAGTTTTCCGATAGTCGCCCCCCTTTGAAGCCCATGTTGGTCCAACGAAAACCAAGGCGGCAGCATTATAGATAGCCAAGGAAACACTCCTTATGCCGAGTCGAGAAGCTATTTCGCCAACCCAATACGGAGCAAAATCGTACATGATCCAATCCGGATTGGAAGATTCGAGGAACCGGGCCACTGGTTCTTGGAGCATGTCGTAAGCCTTCTTGAGGTACTGGACCTTTTTGTAAGGCAGATCGATGGTGGCTTCGGCGCTCTCTGGCAAGTGTTCAACGGCCGGCAGGGGGAGCTTCACGAAGGTTATGAGGGAAGCGAGGTCCGGAGGGGGTTTCGGGAGGCGATCTATGTTCCTCGGGGCCGATAGGAACGATATCCGGTGACCCTTCCCGACGATCCACTTGGCTAGCTCCATGTATGGCATCATGTGGCCAAAGGCCAACCACGGAAGCATCACTATGTGGAGACTGTCATGTGTGTCGGCTAGGGGTGTGCAACGGTCCAGGGTCAACCCTGGACCGGCCCAGGACCGGCCCAACCCGACCGGTCCTGGTCGGGTTTTAAGACGAACGGGTCGGTCCTCGGTCCTAAAATCTTCAACCCGGTACTGTACGGGTTGGTCCTCGGTCCTAAGGTATCTGGTTGGTCCAACCCGGACCAACCCGACAACATATTACATAAAATTTATAAATTTTGTTAATTTTACTTCAGCCCAAATAATAAAAAAAAAAAGTCTATAGGCCAAGCTTCCAGCCCAACCCACACGCCCAAGAGCCTTTAGTCTAGGATGAACCGCAGCCCACTGAGCCCAGTCTTGCAGAATACTGATACTGAACTGAATAACCCTTCTTCTTCATCAAGCCCTAATTTCTTCAAACTATCTCGCTGCTCGCGTCTTCCTCCTCTGCTTCTGCTTGTCGCCGACTCGACGCTGCCGTCTCTACTCCGTCGCTGCCGTCGTCGCTCGGAGGACTACACGACGGAAGTCGCTAGACCATGTCGTCTTCCTCCCCGTGGGGTTCGGTCCCAGTTCGCGCTCCGCGAGAGGAGGCGTCTTGTGCGCCCACGCTTATGTCAGTCCTCCTGGGTATGATCTCGTTTCCCCTCCTTCTGCGAAAAGTTCGTAAATACAGTTCATTTGGCCACCTTGGTTGCGTCCTTTGTGCCTGCCCTCGCGAATTTTTGGCACCCGAGCTTCTTCTTTATGATTTTGCCAGTTTTGGCGAGGCGGTTCGAAGTTTGTTTGGTGTGATCTGGGGTAGTGTAATCCCATTGTCTGACTTGTTGAACAAATACAATTTTGTGGGCCTTTGGCCAAGGACCCAAAATGCTGTGCCCTTCTAAAAAGGATAATGCCTTTCCTTTTTCTTCTCCTCAGACAATCCAAATTCTAAGCTGCGAAAATTGATGTTGAAGGTGCGAAATTTCAGTTATTGTTGCGGCGTGGACTGTGGCGGTCTTTGAATTATGGGTACTTTTGAGTCTCTTTCCTGACAATCGATGCTGCTGTAGTCTTTGTTCTTGAATGCTCGTGAGGTTTAGTTCTATGTTTATGATGTAACTTCTGAAGACCAAATTCTCACGCATTTTATTTTGGATATGTTTCACTTTTATTTTCAGAGTTCTGCTATGAATACTGTGAAGGAATGGGATATCTCAGTTGATAATGGGATGGAACTTGCTCTGAATTTTGGTTTTTCTGTATGTAGATTCTCGCTGAAGCCAAGGGTAGACAGGAGCGAGAGCTTGAAGCTGGAGGGCATAAGACACTCTTTAATTCGGCAAGAGGACAACATAATATTTGGCCTTCTTGAGTGATCTCAATATTGTTACAATGCTGAAACATACAACCCTCATGCATTCTCAATGGATGGTTTTGATGTTCTTTGGTTGAGTTTATGTTGAAGGAAACTAAAAAGCTTCATGGTCAGGTGCGTTATGCTTTTCCAACAAAGTATAGGATTTTAAAATTAGAGGAAGCAAGTTGTAAGTAAAGCTAAAGCCGATCCGATTGGATCTGTTTCTTGTTTGACATTGGCGAGTTTGGGGTCAATTTATGTATTGTCGTCATTATATTGCCTTTTTTTATGTATTAGCAGTCCCGGGTTGACCCTGGGACCGGACCGGACCGATAGGGTCGGGTCGGTCCACGGTCCCAAGCTTGACGGGTCGGTCCACGGTCCCAAAAATTGAAGACCGATACTGTGCGGGTTGGTCCTCGGGTTGAGCACGGGACCGGCCCAACCCGGACCATGCACACTCCTAGTGTCGGCCATCGCGCTACAGAACAGAATGTGTGGGGAGATCAACGAAAGCCAGAACGCTCTAGCGGGCAGGGCATTTACGATCTTCAGTGTTCAGGACGGTGAAGTTAATAGAAAAGAGGAAGAGTCGTGACACTTTTCTCATCCGCGACGTCGGTGTGTCTTTCCTTGCTAGATCTTCTTGTGGACAACATTATCAAGAATCTCATGAGGCCAGCGTTCGCAAAGTGGCTCCCTCAATCATCTTTCGAATACAACGATCTGAACAAATAAAGAATTATTCTTTACTTCTTATGGCGACAATCTTGTCCTCCTTCCACTATTCAAATCCCGCATCCCATTGATTGCTGATCTCTCATCTCTCCTTCCTATTTCATCTTACCGATTGACTATTAGTTGGCCTCCATCGCCCAATTTTAACTAGAAATTGTTGATGTCGACACCTGTCGTTAATAATATTTTTATGATATATATTTTTTAAAATTTTCATAAACTTTTTATTTTTTTAATTTTAATTTTTTGTTTTTGGGCTAAGGGTGGACAAGGGTGGTCGGCTTACCCTTGCCAACCATAGCCGGGGGCCGATGAGGGTATTGTGGCCCCCATTGGCTTTGGGAGAGGGCTACATGTTGACACCTAAATTTTGACTAATCATGAAGATTAACTACATAGAAAATTAGAGACTAATTATTTAACTCCTTAAAAAATATTATTAAAGTGCATATAATTTTTAGGAGCATATGTTGTATAATTCAAGTCATTATATAGCATACCACACATAGATCACATGGCTTGACAATGGCTTGAGCATGATGTTATCACATATTGTTGTGCCTTTTAATTGAAAGAGTTTTTTGAAGATGTGATGTTCAAATTTTGAATCCAACCCACCTATGGGTAGCCCAGCTGGTTAGGGCGAATTCTGACTTCGTTGAGGTGACCAACATATAAGAACACCGTTCATCCCCAGTTACCCACACGGCGAGCCACTCGCTCAAGCCTGAAGGGTCTGCCTTTTAGGGACTTTCACGGATGCCTTAGCCAGCGGAAACCAAGAACTTTAGCCCATGTTAGAACCAGACAAAGCTGCATTTCTTAGAGGCTTTTACCAGGCTCGGAAGAAGAAATGAAGTGTTTAGAAAGACATGAGGTAGAGAGAGGGTTTTCAAACTTTGATCTCCGGATCTTATTCTTCACGCAACATATCTCGCCTTATATGGACGAGTATAAGTTACTGTTGCTACAGTACTACAGTGACTTGCTACAGTACTTTACTGTTTGCATAGTGCAAAACAGTGTACTTGTAGTACAATCCGTGACTGCTACAGTGCAGTGCTACAGTACATTACAGTACTCGGTCCGTGATGTCGGCCGAAAACATACTTAAAGCATAAGACACACTTAACACATTTG
The DNA here is from genome assembly GCA_019926035.1 of Melaleuca alternifolia. NCBI lineage: Eukaryota > Viridiplantae > Streptophyta > Magnoliopsida > Myrtales > Myrtaceae > Melaleuca > Melaleuca alternifolia. Next base: position 3,682,481 of record JAGKPW010000144.1, read on the forward strand.
TACACACATTTTCTAGTCCCTATAGTCTCGGTTGATGGGTTCTTCAGTGTTGTCATGAGAGTCATCCGAGTCTGCAGGACTTTCTTTTCTTTTTTGGATGGTAGCGGTTTTGGAGGAGGTGACGGTGGTGGTATATGGGGTGATGTGGTTGACTCCTGTGTATGGGCAGAAAGAGGAGTAGAGGAGGAGTATGATACCAATAATTGATATCCCATTTCATCACCTAGAGGACCTACCGTGGGATCTCCCTCAAGATACCTTTGGTAAAGTGGGTCCTTTCTCTTTTTGGTTTTCTGGGGCTTTCTTTTCACCGTCGGATCGACCTCATCAGGTGAGTTGGTGCAATAGGAACATTGACACCATGGGTCCCAAAAGCAGTGGCCATGGGAATCTTTATAATGATGGACAGGATGTCCATCCGACTGGAAGAACTCAACGAGCTTCTTCGGGTCGTTGAGTTCTTCGAGTCTTCGTCTTCGGGTATTGGATCTGGAATGCATGGCTCAATAAGGAAAAGTATTGGGAAGATCGGAGGAGCTTCTTCTTTTCCTTTGTTAAACTTGACCTGAACCAGGCCATCCCTTTTCCGAATAAATTCGGAATCGACAGAGTGAACAGGCTTGTTGCTTTGATGGAGCTGTTCATAGTTCGTTATCCAAGTTTCAGGTAGAAGCTTGGTTAACTTTTCCTTCGGAATCTGCTGGGGAACATGGATGCAAGAGGCTTGGTCATTCTCAAGGGAGATGAACAGGGCATCTTCATTGCCATGAAAGTTCAGATCGAGTGCATGGTTCTGCACACGATACACCATCTGGTAGTGGAGTGTTGCTGCAACAGAATCTGCAGTCTGTGGTGCTCCTGTAAGCTGAAGTTGAACCTTTAAAAAGGAGAGGAGTTGTGGATCTGCAAGAGCAACGTTGAAATTTGGATAAAGTGTGACAAACACTGTGCCGGCGTTCAGGGTAGTTTGAATTGTCCCTATATAGGCGTGTTGATACTCCAGAAATCTTGTGTCCAGAAGTGCCATTCTTGCAGCTACAGGGAGACCCTTTCTTCTGTGAAAGGTGAGAGCAAGACGAAACTGCACCGTAGTACATATGGGTATAACCCTGTTGTGCCCACTGTCGAGGAAATTCCGGAGGTATTTGAAGAGTGACAAAATATTCTTTGTCGGTGGCAGGAATAAGGTGTTGATCGAACTTGGACGACTGAACATATTCCTTAACTTGAGGTGGAGTATGTCGGATGAGCTGTTTGATGGAGCGGATGGGAGAAAATGATGATGATGGTTTTGCAAAAGCAGAGTAAGGATTCATGAGGGGTAGCTGGGTTTCTGAGATTCTAGTGTCTTCGGTTTGAGTGACTTCATACAGGAAGTCAATCTTTGAAGCATTAGAGATGCGAAACTCAGAAAGGGATGAAGATGAAGGTGAATGAGTAAGGGAAACGGGTGCACTAAGAACTGTTGGAGAATCACTCATACTGTGGATTATCTTCTTTGTCGCACTGGATAGTTCCAACTAGGAACACCTACTAGGCGTATGAATCAACTGCATTCTAACATAGGTAAGGCTCACATACCTAAAGGATTTGACTACCAAAACCCCAGAACATAAACAATCTTTCCCTTCTATATCGACCATTAACATTCCAGAAGACTCTGCTTTTGAGGATGGCATCCCAGAAGAATTTTCATCTTCATCATCCTCATCCAGTGGTTCTATTCCTCCCCTTTACATGGCTGATCCTGATCCGGATCCTCCACCAGAACCAATGTATGAAGATAGTCCTTCTGAGCCCCAAGTTGTATTTCCAGATCGAGCCCAAACACATTTGTCCCATGCAAATACAGGGTTTTTTTACCCTAGATGATATTCCTTTTTCCAAATGGCCAGATCGATTCCAAGAATTTCATTCATGGCTCATTACCCAGAAATTAACCAGGGATAGCAATTATGACATTCTCCTTGAATTTACTTCAAAATTCACCGGTTCACTAAATAATTGGTGGAGTTGCATCCTTGAAGCCAATCAGGTTCAGTTCTTGGTTTCGACCAATTTCAAAGACAATATTTCTGTTATGCACAAGTTCTTTTGTGGAAATATGGAGAATACTAAAGAAGCCCAAAGGCGAGAATTCTTTAAAAGAAAATGTTGTTCTCTTTGGTGAAAAGACTTAGATCGCCATTTCCAAGCTATGCACAAGCTTTTCTATGCCTTGGGAGCTGATGAAAGTCTGAAGCAAGTCTTCCTTAACTCCATTCCCAAGGAAATCTCCCAAGTGATTGAGAAATCCCTTGGCACAAAAAATCTGAAGATTGCAGATGTTACCATTGGCTAACTCCAGCAAGAAATCCATATGGGACTTGAAGAACTTTGTAGTAGGAAAAACTCTTTCCAGCAATTCCTCAAACAAAGCTCGCATTTGAACAAAAATTGTTCAAAAGACTATTTGAAGATCAAATGCCCTGGAGAAAAAGATGTTGTTTGTGACCATTGCAAACACAAGAAGAAGAAGCGCTTTGATAAGTATCATCTTTCTGATGATAACTTTCAGCACAAACGCTTCAGAAAAAGAAGGTTTCTCAGAAGGAAGAGAAAATCCTTCGGCTCAAATTCCTTTGAGAAAAGAAGGTTCTCTACGTCCAAGTCCAAAGGTTGTTACATTTGCAACAAAAAAAGGACACTTTGCCCAAAACTGTCCACAGGCAAAGCGAAACAACATCAACGTCATCATGCAAATAGAACAACAAACCGGCATATCCCTTGAAGATGATGACTTGGAATCAATATAATCTATTGATGACGAGCCTTCAGATGAGACAATTTGTCCCATCCCGTATTTTCCACAAGAAGAAGAAGAATAATATGGTGAGAAAGATCTCTTTCATTTTGCTCCAGAGATACTTTCACAAGATTCATATTATCTCCCACCATATTTTCCCGTGAAAATCCTTCTTTCAAAATACTCAAAACCCATAACAGTCATAGCCATGATAGACACCGGAGCACATGCATCCTTGTTTGACCCAAAAATACTCTCAGATGAATATTGGACACCTCATGTTCGGTATTTCACTTCAGCATCTGGAGACACTTTTTTCGCCAGTGTCAGGTCAAAACCCATTACCATACAATTTTTCCCGCGGTGTTCTATCACCACTAAGGTCCTTGGGTGCCCATTCCCGAACAAGGATCTTATCATAGGATGGAATATTTTATCCCAAATTCCTAAGCTCAAAATCATCAGTGGAAAAGGTCTCAAATTCAAAGGAACTTTCCAAGAATTTACTAGCATTCAGAGGTTCTTTTCCATTGACATCAACATTCTTGATCCTATCATGCAAAGTCTTTTGGACTCTTGTGCGGATAATCACTCAGAGTTCTTACAAAAATGCCAACATCCACTATGGCAGAACTCTCAGTTTTTTATTCTACTCCCGTTCAAACATAATGAAGACATCAACCCGACAAGAGCTAGTCATTCGGGCATGAATCCTGAGCATCTTGCTCTTGCTCAAAAGGAATGTTCTGAACTCCTACAGCAAGGGCTCATCGAGCCTTCTGATTCCCAGTGGGCTTGTGAAGCCTTCTATGTTAACAAACGAGCAGAGCAGAATAGAGGAAAACTTCATTTGGACATCAATTACCAACCTCTCAATACCTTTATCAGAGATGACAAATTTCCTCTACCATCCAGAAAATCCCTTTTTGCTAGCCTATCCAAAGCTAAGATCTATTCAAAATTTGATCTTAAAGCAGGATTTTGACAACTTGGAATCCACCCTGATGACAGATCCAAAACTGGATTCTGCATCCCAAATCAACACTACCAATGGAAAGTCTTGCCATTCAGGCTCAAAACTGCCCATCTCTTTTCCAAAAGGTTATGTGCCAGATTTTCAGTCCAATCTTGGACAGTGCTGCCATCTACATCGATGACATATTGCTCTACAGCCCTGATGAGCAATCTCATGCTGACCTCCTTCAAAAATTCATCGGATTGTTCAGCAGCATGGAATTATGTTATCCCAGAAGAATATGATAATTGCGCAGCAAAGAATTGAGTTTCTTGGAATGAACCTTGACCAAGGAACATACCAGCCAGGTCCACATATTGCAAAGGAATTACTCAAATTCCCAGAAAAGGAACTTACAGTTAAACAAGTTCAAATATTTCTTGGTATAGTCAATTATATCCGAGATTTTGTTCCTCAACTGTCTAAGCTCCTTATACCTCTTCAAAAAATGCTTAAAAAAGAGGCCCCTCCTTGGGGAAAGGACCAGACTGAAGCACTTGCCAAACTCAAAGAGATTATGCAAGATCTACCTCCTCTTCAGATCCCTTCAACAGGGAAAGGAATTCTCCAAACAGATGCTAGTGATGAATACTGGGCAGCTGTACGAAGAGATTGATGGCAAGCGATACATTTGCGAATACAAAGGTGGTAAGTTTTCTACAGCTGAAACTTACTACCACTCCACTTTCAAAGAAATATTGGCAGTCAAGAATGGGATTAAAAAGTTCGAATTTCATCTTATTGGCCATAATTTCTTAGTGGAAATGGATATGGCTTCTTTCCCCTAAATGGTAAAATTCAAACAGAAGCAAATCCCTCATCCACAACTTTTAAGGTGGGCAGAATGGTTTTCGAAATATTCTTTTGAAACCAAACACATTGCAGGAAACAAAAATGTCCTTGCTGATTTTCTTTCCAGACCCAAGGCCCCCTTGGAAATCAATATGTATGTAAAAAGAAACCACCGTGGTGAAACATACAGGGTCCAAACATACGAGATAGACCCAGAATCGAGTATCCTCCTGAAATACGAGCTGTTATCGAGGAGAACATGTTACTCGAAAGACTTCCCGATTTTCTCCAGTCAAGCGAATACAGCATATTCGCCAACTATGGAGGTCTACTCTTGAAACCTGATGGACTTCATCAAGATATCCCATTCATCCATCCGCTCACTTGGAACCCAGAACAGGAATTTCCTGAAAGATTAAAATGGATGTTTTGGTATTTGTTTAACCTGTACACCACAGCTGTTCAGTTTCCCAATGAGCAAATTTGGCAAGCCCTCACACAAACACTCAGAGCACAAGATCACAGACGCCACAGGTTAAAACATTGGTTTTCATTGTTAAATTGGTTTATGCCCCTTGGTACCTGGCGTGCTATCTTTGGCACAGAAAACCAACAGGGACGACCAGAGCCTGAAAGACACACCATTATTCTTTTCCATCGACCATAGATATTCATCCACCCAACAGGAGATCATGGGCGAAGACCATCAAATATAGGAACAAGTTCCTATAGACCTCAGCTTCATCTACAAACACATTATGTGTATGGAACATCCCCAAGGTGCATCGCCTCTGACCCACAGTCCTATAGAGAACTCTAGAGAATTTTGTGCCAAGCAAATCGCACAATCCCTCCAGAAGTCTGGCCATTACACTCAGATAACGTTTCATGGGACGCTAATAATTCCAAAGAATCAGTCCGAGAAGCTCTAGAATTCTACCGACTTGGACATCTGAAGAATTTCCATCATCATCAGGCACCCAGCCAGATCCAGCTAGCACCATTTTTCAAGACTCCCAGGACCCATGGGCTGCTTATGGACCATTCTCTGACCCATTCCATGCAAGCTCCTCAAGACCACCTCACTTGGTGGAAGAAGAAATTGAAGCCTTAATCAGAGACTTCAAAAGACAAAAAGACGGCCCAGCCTTCTACCTCGGCGAATCCTCCTCCACACAGGTGGACGAAGCTGACTGCTCTCTCTCACAAATCAATACAGATTTGCAACCTTATCTTAACCTGGATAATTGGCCCTAGCCAATAATACCGCGTGAAGAGACTCCGTCCACACCACCAAGAGATTCCCCTGCATATTTACCCTACTGGGAACGAATCATGAGCACTGCCACCATAGATCAAACAGATGATCATGGAACAAGACAAGATAGTCCTGAAGACTCGAATGACTCTCATGACAACACTGAAGAACCCATCAACCGAGACTATAGGGACTAGAAAGTGTGTGTACAAATGTGTTAAGTGTGTCTTATGCTTTAAGTATGTTTTCGGCCGACATCACGGACCGAGTACAGTAAAGTACTGTAGCACTACACTGTAGCAGTCACGAGTTGTACTACAAGTACACTGTTTTGCACTGTGCAAACAGTAAAGTACTGTAGTAAGTCACTGTAGCACTGTAGCAACAGTAACTTGTACTCGTCTATATAAGGCGAGATATGTTGCGTGAAGAATAAGATCCGGAGATCAAAGTTTGAAAACCCTCTCTCTACCTCATGTCTTTCTAAACACTCCCTTTCTTCTTCTGAGCCTGGTAAAAGCCTCTAGGAAATGCAGCTTCGTCTGGTTCTAACATGGGCTAAAGTTCTTGGTTTCCGCTGGCTAAGGCATCCGTGAAAGTCCCTAAAAGGCAGACCCTTCAGGCTTGAGCGAGTGGCTCGCCGTGTGGGTAACTGGGATGAACGGTGTTCTTATATGTTGGCGGGGGATGAACGGTGTTCTTATATGTTGGTATCAGAGACTTACCTATGTTAGAATGCAGTTGATTCATGCGCCTAATAGGTGTTCCTAGTTGGAACTATCCAGTGCGACCAAGAAGATAATCCACAGTATGAGTGATTCTCCAACAGTTCTTAGTGCACCCGTTTCCCTTACTCATTCACCTTCATCTTCATCCCTTTCTGAGTTTCGCATCTCTAATGCTTCAAAGATTGACTTCTTGTATGAAGTCACTCAAACCGAAAACACTAGAATCTCAGAAACCCAGCTACCCCTCATGAATCCTTACTCTGCTTTTGCAAAACCATCATCATCATTTTCTCCCATCCGCTCCATCAAACAGCTCATCCGACATACTCCACCTCAAGTTAAGGAATATGTTCAGTCGTCCAAGTTCGATCAATACTCTATTCCTGCCACCGACAAAGAATATTTTGTCACTCTTCAAATACCTCCGGAATTTCCTCGACAGTGGGCACAACAGGGTTATACCCATATGCACTACGGTGCAGTTCGTCTTGCTCTCACCTTTCACGGAAGAAAGGGTCTCCATGTAGTTGCAAGAATGGCACTTCTGGACACAAGATTTCTGGAGTATCAACACGCCTGTATAGGGACAGTTCAAACTACCCTGAACGCCGGCACAGTGTTTGTCACACTTTATCCAAATTTCAACGTTGCTTTTGCAGATCCACAACTCCTCTCCTTTTTAAAGGTTCAACTTCAGCTTACAGGAGCACCACAGACTGCAGATTCTGTTGCAGCAACACTCCACTACCAGATGGTGTATCGTGTGCAGAACCATGCACTCGATCTGAACTTTCATGGCAATGAAGATGCCCTGTTCATCTCCCTTGAGAATGACCAAGCCTCTTGCATCCATGTTCCCCAGCAGATTCCGAAGGAGAAGTTAACCAAGCTTCTACCTGAAACTTGGATAACGAACTATGAACAGCTCCATCAAAGCAACAAGCCTATTCACTCTGTCGATTCCAAATTTATTCGGAAAAAGGATGGCCTGGTTCAGGTCAAGTTTAACAAAGGAAAAGAAGAAGCTCCTCCGATCTTCCCAACACTTTTCCTTATCGAGCCATGCGTTCCTGATCCAATACCCGAAGACGAAGACCCGAAGAAGCTCGTTGAGTTCTTCCAGTCGGATGGACATCTTGTCCATCATTATAAAGATTCCCATGGCCACTGCTTTTGAGACCCATGGTGTCAATGTTCCTAGTGCACCAACTCACCTGATGAGGTCGATCCGACGGTGAAAAGAAAGCCCCAGAAAACCAAAAAAAGAAAGGACCCACTTTACCAAAGGTATCTTGAGGGAGATCCCACGGTAGGTCCTCTAGGTGATGAAATGGGATATCAATTATTGGTATCATACTCCTCCTCTACTCCTCTTTCTGCCCATACACAGGAGTCAACCACATCACCCCATATACCACCACCGTCACCTCCTCCAAAACCGCCACCATCCAAAAAATGAGTCAAATCTGTTGTCTCTCCATTTTACAAACCCATCCAGAAGTGGGTAAAAAGGCAGTCACAGCCTCCCTCGCTGACACTACCCATTGCCTTTGATGAAAGAAAAAAGAGTTGCAATCCATCCCCTTCTTTACCAGAAATCTGCATGTTCAAAGAAGTAGATTTTGCCCCTCTACCCAGGGAAAATGTGCGTCTTAATTTTCCTGAGACTCAGGAATTCACGGACTCTGAACATAGGCATCATCATATGCCTAAGATCAACATGCCTAAGGAAGTGGATGAACAAGGAAGGCCTAGAAGAAATAGTCCTGCTGAGGCAGTACTAAACTGGCAATCTGAAACTCTTTTGGCCCAGAATGAAGCCCTTAAAACCATTAACACTAAGGTTGATGGTGTTCATCATAGCATCAAGCTTCACTATGGTGTTATTCGGAAAATGCTTCAAGATTTTCGAAAGCGACTCTCAGATCTAGAAGAAGGAAGAGTTTATTCTTCCTATCTAGAAGATTCAACGAAGGAGATAGAAAAACTCAAGCGACAAATAGCATTCCTCCAAGAAGGACGAATGTCTCCTGCTCCATCATCATCGGATTTCATGTCCAACTTCATCTCCTCAGAAAAACCTAAGGTATCAGTACCTTCGGACCCCTTTTTCATGCCATCTGAACCAGATCGTTCTGATCCCATAAGACTCAGAAACATCATACGAGACATGGAAAGGAAAAAGGCCATAAAGATAGGAAAAAGAGAAATAGGTTCATCTACTGATCCAGAACAGCCCAAGCAGCTGATGGTGTCTAATCCCTTAGAAACATACCTAAAGGATTTGACTACTAAAACCCCAGAACCTAAACAATCTTTCCCTTCTATATCGACCATTAACATTCTAGAAGACTCTGCTTCTGAGGATGGCATCCCAGAAGAATTTTCATCTTCATCATCCTCATCCAGTGGTTCTATTCCTCCCCTTTACATGGCTGATCCTGATCCGGATCCTCCACCAGAACCAATGTATGAAGATAGTCCTTCTGAGCCCCAAGTTGTATTTCCAGATCGAGCCCAAACACATTTGTCCCATGCAAATACAGGGTTCTTTACCCTAGATGATATTCCTTTTTCCAAATGGCCAGATCGATTCCAAGAATTTCATTCATGGCTCATTACCCAGAAATTAACCAGGGACAGCAATTATGACATTCTCCTTGAATTTACTTCAAAATTCACCGGTTCATTAAAAGATTGGTGGAGTTGCATCCTTGAAGCCAATCAGGTCCAGTTCTTGGTTTCGACCAATTTCAAAGACAATATTTCCGCTATGCACAAGTTCTTTTGTGGAAATATGGAGAATACTAAAGAAGCCCAAAGACGAGAATTCTTTGAAAGAAAATGCTGTTCTCTTTGGCGAAAAGATTTAGATCGCCATTTCCAAGCTATGCACAGGCTTTTCTACGCCTTGGGAGCTGATGAAAGTCTGAAGCAAGTCTTCCTTAACTCCATTCCCAAGGAAATCTCCCAAGTGGTTGAGAAATCCCTTGGCACAAAAAATCTGAAGATTGCAGATGTTACCATTGGCCAACTCCAGCAAGAAATCCATATGGGACTTGAAGAACTTTGTAGTAGGAAAAACTCTTTCCAGCAATTCCTCAAACAAAGCTCACATTTGAACAAAAACTGTTCAAAAGACTATTTGAAGATCAAATGCCCTGGAGAAAAAGATGCTGTTTGTGACCATTGCAAACACAAGAAGAAGAAGCACTTTGGTAAGTATCATTTTTCTGATGATAACTTTCAGCACAAACGCTTCAGAAAAAGAAGGTTTCTCAGAAGGAAGAGAAAATCCTTCGGCTCAAATTCCTTTGAGAAAAGAAGGTTCTCTAAGTCCAAGTCCAAAGGTTGTTACATTTGCAACAAAAAAGGACACTTTGCCCAAAACTGTCCACAGGCAAAGCGAAACAACATCAACGTCATCATGCAAATAGAACAACAAACCGGCATATCCCTTGAAGATGATGACTTGGAATCAATATTCTCTATTGATGACGAGCCTTCAGATGAGACAATTTGTCCCATCCCGTATTTTTCACAAGAAGAAGAAGAAGAATATGGTGAGAAAGATCTCTTTCATTTTGCTCCAGAGATACTTTCACAAGATTCATATTATCTCCCACCATATTTTCCTGTGAAAATCCTTCTTTCAAAATACTCAAAACCCATAACAGTCATAGCCATGATAGACACTGGAGCACATGCATCTTTGTTTGACCCAAAAATACTCCCAGATGAATATTGGACACCTCATGTTCGGTATTTCACTTCAGCATCTGGAGACACTTTTTCCGCCAGTGTCATGTCAAAACCCATTACCATACAATTTTTTTCGCTGTGTTCTATCACCACTAAGGTCCTTGGGTGCCCATTTCCGAACAAGGATCTTATCATAGGATGGGATATTTTATCCCAAATTCCTAATTTCAAAATCTTCAGTGGAAAAGGTCTCAAATTCAAAGGAACTTTCCAAGAATTTACTAGCATTTAGAGGTTCTTTTCCATTGACATCAACATCCTTGATCCTATCATGCAAAGTCTTTTGGACTCTTGTGCGGATAATCACTCAGAGTTCTTACAAAAATGCCAACATCCACTATGGCAGAACTCTCATTTTTTTATTCGACTCCCGTTCAAACATAATGAAGACATGAACCCGACAAGAGCTAGCCATTCGAGCATGAATCCTGAGCATCTTGCTCTTGCTCAAAAGGAGTGTTCTGAACTCCTACAGCAAGGGCTCATCGAGCCTTCTGATTCCCAGAGGGCTTGTGAAGCCTTCTATGTTAACAAACGAGCAGAGCAGAATAGAGGAAAACTTCGTTTGGTCATCAATTACCAACCTCTCAATAGCTTTCTCAGAGATGACAAATTTCCCCTACCATCCAGAAAATCCCTTTTTGCTAGCCTATCCAAAGCTAATATCTATTCAAAATTTGATCTTAAAGCAGGATTCTGGCAACTTGGAATCCACCTTGATGATAGATCCAAAACTGGATTCTGCATCCCAAATCAGCACTACCAATGGAAAGTCTTGCCATTCAGGCTCAAAACTGCCCCATCTCTTTTCCAAAAGGTTATGTGCCAGATTTTCAGTCCAATCTTGGACAGTGCTGCCATCTACATAGATGACATATTGCTCTACAGCCCTGATGAGCAATCTCATGCTGACCTCCTTCAAAAATTCATTCGGATTGTTCAGCAGCATGGAATTATGTTATCCCAGAAGAATATGATAATTGCGCAGCAAAGAATTGAGTTTCTTGGAATGAACCTTGACCAAGGAACATACCAGCCAGGTCCACATATTGCAAAGGAATTACTCAAATTCCTAGAAAAGGAACTTACAGTTAAACAGGTTCAAATATTTCTTGGTATAGTCAATTATATCCGAGATTTTGTTCCTCAACTGTCTAAGCTCCTTATATCTCTTCAAAAACTGCTGAAAAAAGAGGCCCCTCCTTAGGGAAAGGACCAGACTGAAGCACTTGCCAAACTCAAAGAGATCATGCAAGATCTACCTCCTCTTCAGATCCCTTCAACAGGGAAAAGAATTCTCCAAACAGATGCCAGTGATGAATACTGGGCATCTGTTTGCGGATACAAAGAGATTGATGGCAAGCGATACATTTGCGGATACAAAAGTGGTAAGTTTTCTACAGCTGAAACTCACTACCACTCCACTTTCAAAGAAATATTGGCAGTCAAGAATGGGATTAAAAAGTTCGAATTCCATCTTATTGGCCATAATTTCTTGGTGGAAATGGATATGGCTTCTTTCCCTCAAATGGTAAAATTCAAACAGAAGCAAATCCCTCATCCACAGCTTTTAAGGTGGGCAGAATGGTTTTCGAAATATTCTTTTGAAACCAAACACATTGCAGGAAAGAAAAATATTCTTGCTGATTTTCTTTCCAGACCCAAGGCCCCCTTGGAAATCAATATGTATGTAAAAAGAAACCACCGTGGTGAAACATACAAGGTCCAAGACATACGAGATAGACCCAGAATCGAGTATCCTCCTGAAATACGAGCTGCTATCGAGGAGAACATGTTACTCGAAGGACTTCCCGATTTTCTCCAGTCAAGCGAATACAGCATATTCGCCAACTATGGAGGTCTACTCTTGAAACCTGATGGACTTCATCCAGATTACCCATTCATCCATCCACTCACTTGGAAACCAGAACAGGAATTTCCTGAAAGATTAAAATGGATGTTTTGGTATTTGTTTAACCTGTACACCACAGCTGTTCAGTTTCCCACTGAGCAAATTTGGCAAGCCCTCACACAAACACTCAGAGCACAAGATCACAGACGCCACAGGTTAAAACATTTGTTTTCATTGTTAAATTGGTTTATGCCCCTTGGTGCCTGGCGTGCTATCTTTGGCACAGAAAACCAACAGGGACGACCAGAGCCTGAAAGACACACCATTATTCTTTTCCATCGACCATGGATATTCATCCACCCAACAGGAGATCATGGGCGAAGACCATCAAATATAGGAACAAGTTCCTATAGACCTCAGCTTCATCTACAAACACATTATGTGTATGGAACATTTCCAAGGTGCATCGCCTCTGACCCACAGTCCTACAGAGAACTCCAGAGAGTTTTGTGCCAAGCAAATCGCACAATCCCTCCAGAAGTCTGGCCATCACACTCAGATAACGTTTCATGGGACGCTAATAATTCTAAAGAATCAGTCCGAGAAGCTCTAGAATTCTACCGACTTGGACATCTTGAAGAATTTCCATCATCATCAGGCACCCAGCCAGATCCAGCTAGCACCATTTTTCAAGACTCCCAGGACCCATGGGCTGCTTATGGACCATTCTTTGACCCATTCCATGCAAGCTCCTCAAGGCCACCTCACTTGGCGGAAGAAGAAATTGAAGCCTTAATCAGAGACTTCAAAAGACAAAAAGACGGCCCAGCCTTCTACCTCGGCGAATCCTCCTCCACACAAGTGGACGAAGCTGACCTCTCTCTCTCTCACAAATCAATACAGATTTGCAACCTTATCTTAACCCGGATAATTGGCCCCAGCCAATAATACCGCGTGAAGAGACTCCGCCCACACCACCAAGAGATTCCCCTGCATATTTACCCTACTGGGAACAAATCATGAGCACTGCCACCATAGATCAAACAGATGATCATGGAACAAGACAAGATAGTCCTGAAGACTCGGATGACTCTCATGACAACACTGAAGAACCCATCAACCGAGACTATAGAGACTAGAAAGTGTGTGTACAAATGTGTTAAGTGTGTCTTATGCTTTAAGTATGTTTTCGGCCGACATCACGGACCGAGTACTGTAATGTACTGTAGCACTGCACTGTAGCACTGCACTGTAGCAGTCACGGATTGTACTACAAGTACACTGTTTTGCACTGTGCAAACAGTAAAGTACTGTAGCAAGTCACTGTAGCACTGTAGCAACAGTAACTTGTACTCGTCTATATAAGGCGAGATATGTTGCGTGAAGAATAAGATCCGGAGATCAAAGTTTGAAAACCCTCTCTCTACCTCATGTCTTTCTAAACACTTCCTTTCTTCTTCCGAGCCTGGTAAAAGCCTCTAGGAAATGTAGCTTCATCTGGTTCTAACATGGGCTACAGTTCTTGGTTTCCGCTGGCTAAGGCATCCGTAAAAGTCCCTAAAAGGCAGACCCTTCAGGCTTGAGCGAGTGGCTCGCCGTGTGGGTAACTGGGGATGAACGGTGTTCTTATATGTTGCTCAAGGAAGTACCTGTGATTTAAGTAGGGGGCCATGGCAGTGGGTTGCAGTGTTATTCTCTCCTGAAAAATAGTCGAGGTGCACGCAAGCTGGCCCGAACATCTCGATTATAAAAAAAAAAATTGAATACATTAGATGGAGTTTTCAACTTTGTTCCTCTAGGGTTAAAATTGAAATTGAAGTGGAAGATAAACTTTAAAGTAGAATATATTTTCATGGGATGCTGGGAAAGATTCATTAGTTCGCAAAAAATATCAAAATCATGTTTATTTGCAAATTTCGGATGAAGCCCAACGGGAGCAACATATTCGATGGATGAAGCCCAACGGGAGTCGATGAAAGACATAGTTTGAAAATGGGGCTCACACAATAATCTCTAACGAAAAACCATGCAAGCATGATAATTTTCTCTTATCACATGCCACCCATAAATGAGTAAGGGATCAAACCTACCATTGACGTAAATTGGATTCTAAAATTGTTTTGAATTAATGGTCTTTTAGGGAAAAACTTAGGGTGATCCGTGGACCTTTTTCTTTTATCATCTAAATAATATTGAGGTTGTACTTGCTGTTCAATTGATGCATCTATATCTCTGTGTAAACTTTAGCTTCGCTATCTTAATCAGCAAAATCTATCACATAAAACACATGAAGGAAAACTGTGCATTATGTAACGAACAGGAAGCAACAACATGATCTAAAAGCCATGTATATAATTAATGGACTGACAAGTTGATAATGAATTGCAGATTAGATAAGAAAATGTGAAAGCAATACATCCGGAGACCCTAAAAAGGTATAAGCCTAGAACTGAAGTAGTAAGAAGTTAAGAGTTCAATTAAAATACAAAAGAAAGCTATACTTTTTCTATTCTCGTACTCTTGCCGGTTACTGAACTTTGCCAACACGACTCAACATATAATAACTCTTTAGTGAGTCATTTGTAGAAAGATCAATTCCATATTCCCTCAATAGGGCATAACTTTGACTATCTAATAAAAGCGACCACAATTTTGTTTATGCCTAAAAAACAGTGACAATTTAAACTTCTATCAATCATATCGGCTCAAAATCTAATATTAGGATATACACTCATAAATTCAAATTTGATGTGCCTGTATAACTCTTAGGAGATCACTGTATCATAAACATGAAAGAAGAGTCGAGAAATATATTGATTCTTGAAACACTGAACCAAGAAAATTTACAATCACATTCCATCTTCATTGACAACGATGCAAATCCCCAGACACTGGCACATACAGATAGCAAATACCCTACCACTGCAAAAATGCCATCATCAGTGATTCTGTGAAGGCAAAATGAAGGATGAGTAATTTCTCAAAATAAGGACCCACAGGTGCATCAAAGGGGAAACAAAGTAGAAGTATACAAGGTTGGTGGATGGTACAAAGTGACCGCAGCATGGTACTGTTCTTCCCCCTCTTCCTTTGATGATGCAGCATACTTGTAAACCTATCAGAGAATTTTAAATTTCATCAAAAAATAAATTGCACTTCATCATATTCAAGGACAACAACGATATCTTCTGGTCCTATATTAAACGGGATTCTGCAAATGCTTCAACAATATTTCACAAGAAACCACTCAAATTTGACTCATGTTTTGAACTCGGATAAAATTGGCATTAGAGAAGACATTAGAGTTTTATTAAGAGTCGATGCGAAATCAGAACTTGGCATTCTAACCCAGCTACTTAAGAAATCTAAGATATTGGGGATTTCAGTTTACGCAATAGAAAAATAAAGGTGAAAAAGCAAATTGGGTACTTAAAAAGGTCGTCATCCAACAGATAGGAAGCTCTCAGTTCAGGAGAGAGGACGTCCAATCCAAATTTTACAGCCCTCAATTACAATGACACACCTAAATACAGTTAAAAGCAATGCCCTATCCAGCCCCCAATCACCAATTTACCCAATCAAGAGCCCTTGACAGTGTAGGCGCTCACTTCAGATACTATCATTTTGATAGTACGATCCATCACACCGTTGAAGGCTCAGATACAGTAGGGAAGGAAATACTAGTGTAGTCCAACATCTATCAAGATGCCATCTTTGAGTATAACAATCTATTGGGCACCATAGGATCAATACTAGTCAAAACGACATGCCCTTAAAGGAAAGCCGAAATTATCTATTCTAGTCATCATCTTCTTTTATTAAAATTATCTAATCTAGTCATGATCACAAAATGGTTGAGAGAGAACTCCATTCGGTTAATTTATCAACAATAATACTTTGAAGGCTAGTTTAATTCAAATATATATCACCACAATATGCACTATTCATCTAGATAATTATGCTTGATAATGCAACAGATATTATTCATATTAACCGTGCCTAGAACCAATGGTAATCATAAGTAAGCTCACTCAGTGTGAATACTATAACTCAGTCAGGACTGCAAAATCTTCATATGCATGCATGCGTGTGTGCATGCTTGCTTAAAGATATATTGAGATATGAGAAAGTTGACATTCAACAATTATATAAGACAAAGAACCCACTTCTGTAAAGCATTCAGCTGGAAAAGAATTGGTTGCATCCAGCACATCATATGAATTTCTCTCAAAACAAGCATTTTCAGAAGCCAGACACGACCACTGACAACTCCGAATTTCCTATCAAACAAGCCGATTACAACAAACAGACGGATGAATAACTTTGCAATAAAAGTTCATGCTACATATTGACTGTCTACAAAAAGGTTGTCAAGAAATGATAGTACTTCCTGTCCATTAAGATCATGATTTGAAGTAAAAGGATCCAAAGTTCAAGAAGCAATGCCAATAACCAACAATTAGAATACCATATCCGAGGGGGTATTTGACAAGGTGCCATGCAAAACCTTTCTAGTCTCCAGACAAGCAGATTTGAGAGCAAGAACACCCATTTACATTTTTATATTTATTTTTGGGTATCCTTTTACTTTTTGGGATGAATAGCTGTATGGAATCAGATCCTGAATGTTGACAATTTAAACACTGAAGATTGTAATAATGGTATCCATGCTAGAAAAATTCAAGAATTTGTTGTTCACCTTCTACATTATTGAAAATATTTGCTAATCAGCACAAGCAAAAGGCAAAAAGCCCCAGATTAATGCCAATATCAGTAGAAGAATTGTTCCTATTTTAAATACCATCTTTAGTTTGGGCAACATTCCTACATATACAGCTGAGTTTAGCAACTAGTTAGCGGGTGACAAGATCACCTCTTGCAATTCATTCCATAACAACAGCCTATCAGGACACTGCCACCACTCAGAAAATACAAGCACTAAAAACATAAGTGCCAGTTAGGTTAGCAGCTTGAATCACAAGAGCCAGAATTAGACACTTACCAAGGATAGAACCACCACAAATTGAATTAACAATCAAAGTGTTAAGCGCCTGAAACCAACAGGACATAACCCAAAGTCAGTCCAGTAAGACCGCATTGGAACGGTAGTTTCCGGAGGCCCCCCCGCTTGTCTTTTCAATTAGATAAATCAAGTTTATTCTGATTCTTGAGAATCAGTGAATCAGTGATGCTTCAAAAACCAAGCATGCCCTGCACAAAATGATAAGTTTCAGGAACAAAGTCTAATCCAGATATACTGGTATATATGCCCTGCAGGCATCATTTTATACTAAAATCAGATGTTCTTTTGGGCCATAATTAAAAATATCAGCTGCATTGCTCATTGGATGTTCATTATGAGATAAAAACCGATATTCATTCACCACCTTTTGCATTATTGGATTATGAAACAATAAATTCTAATGCATGGCTTATAGACTCGCTACAATTTCATGGGGAATGAGAGATATCAGAGCGCATCATATGGTCATTAGGAGCGACCTCACAAGAAGAAGCCCACTTCTACATCATCACTAACCCAAAGCATCAGTAATTGACTGTCGTGCATTCTAATGCTGCCAAATGACAACCATTAAAGTATCCCGCATCTCTAGCCAACGTGTTTTACATGAGCCTTGTACATATGTGCTCTTCCTCTACCTAATAGCTTAAACTTTTTGTTATATTCTCTTACATGGTATCAAATGAACCACTCATTTGGTTTTCTTTCTCATCTCTGCATCTAGTTTGTCAATCTCCATGGTGGTTTATATTGGTCACATAGTACCCAAGAAGATATAGATGGTATTGCTCGAATCAAAAGCCATCTTCATCATCATTTCCAAACCAAGGATACAGGCAGTTGCAATACTCCCTGGGTATGGAGGTAAGCATTCTCTGAACAAGGTCTTTATTCTTATGCGCCAAATTACACACCAGATTTTCTCCAGCAGACAGGCACATTAGGGCATGAACCAGTTGCTCCCATAAATCCTAATGTGAATCTAGTACCAGATCAAGGAGAATTTATCCACAATCCTGGAAAATTTTACAGATTGGTTGGCAAACTGAATTATCTTACTATTAATCACCCTGGTGTTGCTTTTGCAATAAGTGTGGTTAGTCAATTTCTTAACTTGCTACAATGAAGTCATTGGAACACAATTATTCGGATTCTTTGATATATTAAAGGGCTCAAGGAAAAGGATTGTTATACTATGTTCATGGACATTGAGACAAAAGTTTCTTGTTGAGAACGTGGGATTTGTATAGACAGAATACATGTGGTTAATTTGTGACAATTACACTGCATTAAAAATAGCTTGTAATCCCATGTTTAATGAGAGCATTAAACACATTAAGATTGACTGCCCTTTTACTAGGGTTGTGAAATATAACGATCAGCTTGCCGATATTGCCAAGCCTCTCTCAGATCCTCAAGTCAGATATATGATAACAAGCTTGGACCATAAGACATATATGCGCCAACTTAAGGGCAGTGATTAGAGTTATTTTCAATTGTCGACATAATCTTAAACCGAGTTTATAGTTGCATACTTGTAAACACTACGTAATATTTACTACATATGAAGACAAGGGGAGTAGAAAACCCCAAGTCTTTTGGTCTAAACTTTTGTCCTCTAACCTTAACATGGCAGCAGAGCTAGGTTTCACCAAAGTTTATTTATACCTGTGGTTCATCAATTCCACATGTCATACTCAATTAAAAATGCACATGAAATTAGATAATAAAGTATCCCACGATGTATGAAATTCATACAAGTCTTATATACACATAATCTCTCCCTGTCTATTAACAAAAACTTATAAAATAGATTTTCTTACAATATGAAGACAAATCTATAAGTATGCTTAAACAAATCATCCATGTCACTAAGAAATGCAATAAAGGATTGTTATATGAATATATTCAACCAAAAGGAAAAATTTCACCCACCATAAACAATTGGATGTGCTTCCCAAGAACTGGTTTCCATAATGGCTGACTCTGACATAATTCTATCTGTCAATCGTCCTAACAGGAGAAATCATCATATTAAACATATTAGACTGGAAAAATCAGACAAAATTTGGGCAGATCACTAATAAAAGTGAATTTATTTACCTTCCAGTAGTAATCTGTAGCAGAGGGCAGTGATTGTGCAACAGTTTGCAATTATTCTTTTCACCCCCAAAGCAATAATACTCCTTCCAGCTGCATATCAACATTTGTTCAGGGTTGTCCACGATATGCAGTCATTTTTCCCCATTCTCTAAAATGATAGTTGAGCAAGGAAGTCAAAATAATACTTTATTTCAATTACATCCCATCGAGTCCCTCAATCAACAATGTATATGTTTGAGCATGCAGTTGGCAGCCTTTCCTCTCCATGACCTGCAGCAAATCTGAGCATCCCTTTACAAATCCCTTCTTAAGCAGCCCATCAACTAGAAGCTTCCAGGCTAGTTCATCGTGATTGTACTCGCAAACCAAGAGACTACGAAAAAAATGTTCAGCCTCTTCATCATCCTCCTGATCATATAGGCCACATATAAGCAGCTTAGAAGACTCTAGACGAGGTAAATGACCATGCTCGATCATAGCCTCGGTCATCTTCTTTGCTTCTCTGTACTCTCCCTTCTCACAAAAGCAGCAAACAAGAGCATTGTAAGTTTTTTCATCAGGACTCATGCCTCTATCTCTCATATGGTTGACTATTCTAACTGCTACTTTAAGGCGGCCCACTTTGCAAAGTCCTATAATGATCTTTGCGTACGTGTTGACATCAGGAGCACAACCATGTTCAAGCATTTTGTCGAAAAACTTCAGAACAGTTCCAAATTCCACAATCCTCCACACATCTGCTTTCTCAACTGCCGAGATATTTGACGTCAAACTATCACTTCTGATGGCAAGGTTTTCCCCTTTCACCTGATATCCATCTAGAAAATGCTGAAGTAAAAGAGCGTATGTGTGGTGAGAAGGCACACAACCGGAATCAAACATACGTTTCAGGACATCAAAAGATAGATGAAGTAATCCCAACCGCCCATATGCATCAATTAAATATGTGTAAGGAACTGAATCGGGCTCAATCTTCTCTCTTCTCATCTTAGAAATCAAATTCTCTGCTTCGTATATTCTGCATTGAGAGCAGTATGCATAGATAAACGATGTGTAAGTAAAGAGGTCAGGCTGATATCCCAAAGAAACCATCTGGTCTAAAAGCTTATCAGCATGATCAAAGTTTCCTTCAGCAAGCATATGCTTAATCAGAATCGTATAAGTATACAGTGTCGGTTTCAAGTCCAGATACAGCATATTTTTCACCATCATCAACGCTTCTTGTGTTCTCTTCTCTTTGCATAATCCATCTATCAAAGCATTGTAAGTAAATGAATTTGGCTTGCAATCCTCCAAGAGCATCCTATCAAGCAATCTACGGGCATCCTCAAGTTGTCCAGATGCACAACAACCATCAATTAGCGATGTATATATAACTTCATTTGCTTTAATACCTTTCTCATGCAATGAATCCAATAAAGAAAAAGCTTCTTTAATCCTCAACCTCTTACAAAGCGTATCCATCATAAAGCTATAACTCCACACATCAGGAGCTAAACCACTTTCTTCCATCATTTTAAGTAGCCTGTGAGCATTATCGAGCTCCCCTAGTCTACATTGACCGTGAATTAAAGAATTGTACGTGACAATAGATGGAGGGAGGTTGCGCTCAGCCATCTTATTAAACAATGCCATAGCCTGGTGCACGTTCTTATTCTTACAAAAGTAATCTATCAATTCATTGTATGTACGAGTATCTGGACTACATTTTCTTGACTCCATCAAACCTAAAATATCAAATGCAGCATCTATTTTTCCTTCCTTACAATACCCATTGATTAAAGCATTATAAGTGACAACAGTTGGAACTAGCCCCTTATCCGACACTTCATCCAACAATTTCCGGGCTTCACTGATCTGATTGTTCTTACAGAAACTATCAATGAGGACAGTATAGGTATGAAGATTAGGCTCACAACCTCTCTCAGGCATCTCCATGAACAAATCCATTGCTTCTGATATTCTATCCAACTCACATAAACCACATATAAGAACTGTATAGGTTCGGACAGAAGCACTGCAATTATCTTGCCCCATCTGAGAAAATAACTTCAGAGCCTCATCCACCCGCCTAGCTTCACAGAGACCATGTATAAGGATTGTGTACGAAACCTCATTTCTTGCACAACCCTTTTGTGGCATTTGCACAAAGATCTTATAGGCGCCATTCACATCCTTCTTCCGACAGTGACCCAATATCAGGGAGGTATATGTATGTGTATCCGGGCTCAAACCCGCCTCCAAAATTTTTCTAAAGTAAAACTCTGCCTCAACCAGATTCCCTAACTTACAGTACGCATTAACCATTGTATTGAAAGTATAGATGTTGGGCAGAACCTTCAGGTCTAGCATCTCCATGTACACATTTCTCATTTCGTCAATCATCAAAAACTTCGCTAACGCCATCAGTAGAGTATTATAGCATCTGACGGTAAGCTTAAATCTCAAATCACCTTCCCCGTTCATCCGGGATAGAAAATCCAATGCGAACCGCACGTCATCCACTGAACCACAGCATTTTATCATGGTGATCCGTAGCTTCTCAGCAGCTCGGAAAAACTTGTTAGGAATCAGAATGGCCAGCAAAGCCGAATGAGACTGTACATTGTGGCTGAACCCCGGTCTCTGCGAAATCCAATTGAAGAACCCGAGCGCCGTCCGAGGGTCGAGATTAGAGGCGAAGACGGAGGAAACATGAGACGGAGTTATCGAGGGGATCAGCCTCTTGAGCCAAGGGTTCCTCTCCCAATTCGGGGACGAGAGGATCGAGAGAAGCTGAGACGAGACGTCGGATGCCTCGGGCTCGGCGGCAGCGGCGGCGCAAGCGACGGGAGAGGCGATGGAAGAGAGAGCTTTAGCGAGAGAGGTGGGCGCGAGGGAGGCGGGATGATCACAAGGACTGCAAATGGCCGACGTCATTCTCGCGGCGGAGCATCGGGAGGAGGCGGCGGCGGTGGCGACCCCGCTCATTGAAGGGGAGGTCTAGGGTTGTGCGACGGCGGTGGCGCATACGGAGGTCAGAGGGTTGGATCGAGAGCGGGTTCGACGCGTTGCAGAGAGGCTAACGGCGAATGCGTCCTGAGTTCTTGAGGGGGAGATGCGGTGATCCGTCGCGAACCGCAACCGGGAATGGAGGAGGAGAACCCGACCGGTTTGTGCTCTCGGATCATTACCATCTACGGTGAACTGGACCAAATACCGAATCAACCCTTAATTACGTACGTCCTATCGTGAGATCTTGCAAGAGTGATGATTAAATAAAATGGACTTGATTTATAAGATCTACGGAACAATCTTATCTTTGAGACAGCATCGCATGATTACATCGAGTCGGACCGAACCGATTTATTCTGAAATGAAAATCTCAAATCCACCATATTCTCGATTTAAGCCGGAACCGCTTTTATCTTAGATTCCATTTGTTTCTTCCATTTTATCGTGCATTAAAAATCATAAAAAAAAACATGTTTCCCTTTTCACTAATAAAGAATAAGAATCTATCCGAACATACCTATTCGAATAATTATTGACAAGAATTTATGTTTTCTTATTTAATTTAAGGTGAGCACGTATTCAGGATCTAGTTCAATCTGATCCCATTCCAAAATATACAGAATAGGCCTCGAGTTTAAATTTCAAAATTGAGAATGGATCACGACACCTACCATAAAATCGCTCTCCTTAACTAGTAAGTGTCGATTAGATTCCGCTCTCTAGTGGTTTCTCTCTATCTCCAACTCGGTGAATTTGGCACATCAAGTAAGCTCTTTGGGGACATGTATTATCTGATCTTCTCCACATCCTCCACAGAATGCAATTCTTTTAGGCTATCCACGGCTCTCAACAATTCACAATGACATAATAGAATATATTGCTTTTGATCGATGGCAATTTCTGTTGTTATTTTAAATCTTGCTTTGCTTCACTAAACGATGAGTTAGACACTTCCCGATTGCTTTATTTGCTCTATTTATTTTTTCATAATTGCTACTTATCTCATCTGTAAATTAGCAATGTTTTACTAAAGTTTGTCCTTTTAAAAAGAAAAAAACGAAACCCTTGAAAAGAAAAAAAAAAACAAAAGATGAGTCGGTCCAATATATGAAATCAGTCCTAAGTTCCAAATTTCAAAATATGAAAAATGGTTTCGATAAGACAAGTTCTAAGTTTTAAACTTATCTAACTTGAAACCGCTCATCCCTACATTTAGATTCACACGAGTAACTTCTAGTCATAAAAGAATGATGACATGTCAAGAACATGGCTAATCAAAATTTAAACATTTTAGGCACCACCTACAATAATAACTCCGAATTCATCTCGAACTATACTGAATCTTCATAATGAGGTTTAACTCCTCTCAAGGTCCTCCACTTTTAAGTATGCCTCATCAGTGTTTGAGACTTGATTGAAAATCCATATCGCTACATACATCAAAGATTTATGAACGTGGGTTGACCTGCATGGCTTGCGTCGGAAGAAAATGCCCAGAAACCTCCGCCTCTGCAGACCAATTGCTTCTCCCTTCGTTTTCGATCTGATCTCTCGTTCGGACGCCACCTTGTCCTGGTCGAGCCGCCAAATCCTCCTGATACCTTCTCTTCACTGGGTAGCTCATGGGATCCGTTGTTCCACTTTTTGCGGCCCAACCCCGGCCAGGACTCCACAGTCCTACTCCTCTCTCTTGGGTCAATGTGCAGAGACGAGATGCTTGTTAGATGTTCGGAAAGTTCAGACCCATCTGGTGAAAACCGCTCTCTGTCCCACCCTTTTGGGCCACAAGCTAATCGACGCCTACCTGAAGTGCAGCAGCGTGAGCGATGCTCGCGCTCTTTTCGACGAAATGCCCGAAAGACACGTAGTCACCTGGAATTGTATGATCGCTTCTTATATCAAGCAGAGAAGGAGCGGAGAGGCTATCGAGCTTTACGAGAGGATGATGGGGGAGGGAGTCTTTCCCGATGAGTACACGTTCTCCAGTGTCTTCAAGGCATTTTCGGACCTTGGTCTGGTGGCTCGTGGTCGGAGAGCTCATGGGCTCGCTGTGGTGTTGGGTTTGGAGGTCTCCAATGCGTTTGTTGGCTGCGCTCTCGTTGATATGTATGCGAAATTTGGTAAAATGAGCGATGCGCAGTTGGTGGTGGACCGAGTAACGGAGCAAGACGTGGTTTTGCTTACGGCATTGATTGTTGGCTATGTGCAACATGGCGACAACTTCAAGGCTCAAGAGGTTTTCTTGAGTATGATCAGGAAGGGGATCAAGCCTAATGAATTCACTCTTGCAAGCGCTTTAATTGGTTGTGCAAACTCAGCAGATTTAAAATTTGGTAAATTGATCCATGCGTGTATAGTCATAACCGGCTTTGACTATGCAATTGCTTCACAAACTTCACTCTTGACAATGTACTCGAAATGTGGAATGGTTGATGACTCCTTCAAGGTGTTCAATGATTTGGCTAACCCAAACTTGGTGACGTGGACATCTCTCATTGTAGGCCTTGTGCAAAATGGTAGGGAAGAGACTGCTCTTTTGAAATTTCGGGAAATGTTGCAGAATTCTATTAATCCTAATTCTTTCACGTTATCGAGTGTTCTTCGAGCATGTTCGAGCCTAGCTATGCTGGAAACAGGAAAACAAATCCATGCGGTTCTCGCAAAACATGGATTAGTCAGAAGCAGTTATGCAGGAGTGGCACTTATTGACTTGTACGGAAAATGTGGAATGGCAGAAATGGCAAGGTCGGTCTTTGATCGATTGATAACTATAGACATGGTGTCTATGAACTCCATGATATATAGCTATGCTGTCAATGGTCTGGGACAAGAAGCACTTGAATTGTATAATGGGATGAAAAAGTTGGAGCTTGAGCAAAATCAGGTGACATTTGTGGCTGTTCTTTTGGCATGCAGCAATGCAGGGTTGGTTGAAGAGGGTCGGCAGATCTTTTCATACTTACGAGATAGTCGTGAAACAGAATTGAGAAGAGAACACCATGCATGCATGGTTGATTTACTGGGGAGATCCGGAAGACTTGAAGAGGCTGAAAAATTGGTGACACAACTAAAAAATCCAGATCTTGTTGTATGGAGGACCCTGTTGAGTGCATGTAGGGTTCATGGAGATGTAAAAATGGCAGAGAGAGCTATGAAAAAGGTACTTGAACTAGCACCAGGAGATGAAGGAACACATGTGCTGTTGTCAAATCTATACGCGTCAACTTGCAATTGGACTCAGCTTATTGAGATGAAAAGCACAATGAGGGAGATGAAACTGAAGAAGAATCCTGCGATGACTTGGGTTGAAGTTGACAAAGAAGTTCATACTTTCATGGCTGGTGAGTTATCTTACTCGGGATCAAAAGACATGCTTGACATGCTGGAAGAACTGATTGAGAAAGTTCGAAATCTTGGTTATGTCCCAGACACTAGATATGTGTTACAGGATTTGGATGAAGAGAAAAAGGAGACATCATTGTATTACCACAGCGAGAAACTGGCCTTAGCTTTTGCTTTATCAAGGACTAAAAATAAGACTAACAGTGTCAGGATTCTTAAGAATCTTAGAGTTTGTGGGGATTGTCACTCTTGGATGAAATATGTCTCCGTTGCTGTGGGAAGAGAAATTGTTGCAAGAGATTCAAAGAGATATCATCATATTAAGGATGGGCTCTGTTCTTGCAGAGATTATTGGTGAATAAGTTTTTGATTCTTGATAATGACATCTCCGCCACACCATTCTTGATTCTTATAAGTATTGGTTGAAATTGGAGCTTTGACCTTAGCGTGATTAGAAAAATGGAGAACAAGTTACTCGGCCACAATTCAGCAAGGGATGAAAGGTGTCTTAAAATTAAGATGCCCGCAATTTTGTTGACTAAAGGTCTTGAATAAAAGCATCAGCAGCGTAGTGTATCCATGTTTAGATGCTCCATTGTTTGTCATCAAAATAGATCTCATATGTTCATATAAAACATTACACAGACTTTGCTTGGTACATTTATAGGCAGTTGGCTACTTCAGTGACATTTTTAATTTCATCGCATCAAGCTTGACTGTACTCTAGAATCGAAAGTGAGAAATGACAAGATTATCGGTAACGTGATTGTTGTGAACCAGAGAAGAACACTCTTGATTCTAGAGGGGTTATATCTTCCAGGAAAGATTAATGATGAATCAATTCTTAACGCCAACATTGCTCTTCCTAGTATCTGCTGCTTTAGCCTTCGATCAATGACTCAGTACCGGAACTAGTTGGATGGGAAGCAAGAGATGTTCCGAGTCTCTGTGGCATCTCATCTCTCCAGTCTCTGTGCCATCTCATCTGAACTGCCAAAGCATTTCGCGGGTGTTCTCGGCTTCACAAACTTCTTGGGCATTATGGGGCAAGCGTCCTAATTGGCTTTACATGTCGAACCAGATGGCTTCTGTCGCCTACCCAAATGATGCAACAATTTGCAGACTTAAGCCTTGGGGAAATGCTTCCGCTAGGCTAGAGGCTGTAAACTGTTGGATTGTTTTAAATGACGACGTGAGAGATATTTAAGGCAAGGTAAAAGTGAATTCCTTCTTAAGATCTCTGGCCCAGGTTCAAGGTGCGGGATCAAGAGATGACGAGAAAGACATCAAGTCTAGTCTTTCTAAGGTTTAAGTATAGTTGGCCCACTGGTACTTCACACGTTCTATTTCGGAATTGAGAACTTAAAAACTTCATAATTTACTTAATAAGATCTCATGCTCGCCCTCGATATCAGGTGTTAGAAGTACAAACGTGATTCCAAAGTGAAGTGTTTTAGTCATTCATTACGTACCATTACGGCGCCTGAATTCTACCTATGATGTACTCAAGACCCGATTGTGGTTGTTTCAAATATTAATGTTAAGGTCACAATTAGATCAAAATAAAACTTTTGAATCCTCAATTAACGGATGGCCAAAATGTTATGTCATGCGCTTACTCCCATCTTTTTTTTCAATACCTCCCCACTTAAGAACTCATAATTTGTAACAATCTAAATTATCTTAAACGATTCAATCAAGTTGCAAAATGGAAATAACATATATCGAATATCAGCTTAATATCAGATTAGTACAAGTCGACTCTACCCAATTATATGAATCTTCTCAGATATAAAGCGAGTCAGACTTTAGAAATAACCAATTTATGCCTTCATTGAGAATACTTCAAAGAGGATAGTTGAAAATGTAATATGCTTAGTTGACATAGTAAATAAAAGTAAAGATGTAGCAAACTCTGTGTGTGTGTGTGTGTGTGTGTGTGTGTGTGTGTGTGTGTGTGTGAGAGAGAGAGAGAGAGAGAGAGAGATTAACTTGCATGTATAATAATGACCACTGAAGTGTATATCCCAGTTCACTACTAATCTTTCACCACTCAAATAACTAAATAGTGTATCACCCAAGCCAGTAGAAGGACTACAAAGTAGAGGAAAGATGAGAGCAGATATCAGGATCAACTCTTTAGGCATCTAAAAGAATGTACCTCCAGACCAATCCAATCGATGACAAATAACAAGTATGCTACAACTGATTTTCCTTTTCTATAAACTTGAAAAGTGAAAGATCAGTACACTGGACTAGATCAAGGCAATACTATAATGAACCAAAGAATTTTCAATTACCCAGTATTTGTTCAGTGATTGCTCCACTCGAGTCATGGAAGAAGGTGAAAATTTACATGCTTTGTAGTCAACATCCATCATACTCTTGACAAAACGTAGTGAAAACAACCCTTACCATTTCAGTACTTAATCACATGGTGACGCAACCAGAGCTCATACATGACCATGTGGAAAGCATCATATTTTATTGGTGGTGAATTCCACTGGAAGTGCTTCTGGACCTAGAAGAACAGGCCAGTGAATTTTGGCATCAGTAACAGTAATCGATTGGACTAAAGTCAACCATATTTTGATTAAGAGGTATTGATGCAAGATAGCAAGTGATGCAGTGAGTGCATGGCCATCAACAAATTGCAACACATTGCCTCTTTCAAAGGAATTAAATGCTATGGTGCTTGCATCGTTCAGAAGATTAGCCAAGCTAAACTCTGACATAAGGTAGATAAAGCCTACTATTCACTAAAGAGGTTACATGCTCTCAGAATACCAAACTAACCACAAGTACGAATCAACAAGCAAAAATTGACTCATTTTTCTCCTTGTACTAAACAATATTGAAAATTTGCCCATACTACATTGGGTCCAATTATAAAGATGAACTGCAAATTTTTACATGTCGTCTCCTTACGGATCCTCAAATGGCATAACTCTGATTTTAGATCAGATGCAAATATCTTATGTACGCTACACCAATGAGTCCAAACAATAACACCACTGGAAATGTATACCTTCTTTTTCCAAAATCATTTTTCGTGTCTAACATAATCAAGTCAAGGCTCTGATTTCAATGAAGACAACAGAAAGTGGTGGTATACATCTCAAAGCTATGATAGGGCATCAGAGAAGTTTAGCACCCTCATTACCACCACTTTTTCCTAACATCCATATCTTTTCACAATATAACCTCAGACTAAAGGATCTAAGAATCAAGATACGAGAAAATCTAACATTAAGAAAAGCTAGTTTTCTTGGATGGACCACATGTCCAGGTTAGCCTACATGAAATTAATAGAACCATCTCCCTGAAGTGCTCACGAAGGATACATCTCAATATGCTTAGCAAATAGTAAATCTTCAGAAATCCCAGTATTCACAGCATCAAATGAGAAAATACTGACTATAACAACGGCCAATATACTTAATTTAGAACACATGCAAAGCATGCTTTGAATTTACATGAAAAGTCATACCTTTACTAAATTCTCATGCAGCTGCAGAAACTCAGCATCAGATATATTCTTCAATATTTGCTTAAGATTATACACTTCACTCTCCTTGAGTATGACCGAAAATTTTCTCCAGTCAAGAATGTCATTGAACGGCAGATCATAGTAATTGGACAAAATGACTGCACAATAGTTATACAAATAAGTAATGAAATTACAAGAATTACTTCGTTTTTTTTTTTAATTTCCCTCGAAGTCGAGGCATCGGTCACATAAGTATTGCACTTTTATATAAATACCAAATGTCATTTTCCAGTGCATTAAAGTATTGCCAACATATATATCAAAGGTAGTTTGATAAATGGATCAAGTAAGAATACCACAATATATGTGCCAAGAACCCAAAAGAAGTAATCAAGTGGAGTACATCTCCACTTAAGCATCACTTCTCAGCCACTCTTCCACTACATAAGAGACTTATAGGTGCTATAGATATACCACCTCATTGCTGACATCCTTGGCTCTCAAACAAATGCATCATGTGACGTGACATCACAAAGTAGACAAGTTGATAGTGATTGAAGTTATTCATTATCAAGTTTAACAAAGATTGACCTTTACATTGATCAACTACTCAGATAAGAAAAGAATTCTTCCGAATAAGACAAATGGGTTTCCTTTTGCTAATTTTGAAGTAGAACATCATACTTCATCTTTCTATCTCAACTAGCTGGAGGATTCAGAACTGTAGCAGTACAAGCTCTCCCATAAAACGGGATAATTTCATTTAAGTTATTTTTAAGAACTCATTAGCTATTGAATATTTTTAAGAACTCATTAGCTATTGAACTGTGTGATACAGTTCTTTTTTAATGTGCATGCTTAAGGAAGTGGATGTGTTATCGAGTACAATGGTTAAAGGAACTTCCTTGTTTTGTGTAATTGCTTGCTACAGATTCATTTTAAATTCCAACCCAGATTTGGCACTCACAGTCCATAATAATGTAAGCAAATTGTTGATATATTAAAGAATACAGGTCTTTCACTGAAGTCTATATAGCTGAAAACAAAAGCAAGCTTTACAGGAACAAGAAAAATGAGGTAAACATGAAGAATTCACGACTTATTACATATGAACTATCCAATTTACCTATTCACTACTTAGAGTCCACTCCAATAATCTAATGAAGAAATATTTGATGATGGTGTTAATTACAGAGTTTAGATCAACTAAACACATGGAGTGCCTTCAGGAGAGTTATTTGATCAATTTGAATCAATGAGTCCAAAAATTACTAGAATAACACTAGAATATTGATTGAGTGTATACTCTTCAAGGTGTTCCATCTGTTTAGCTGACAAAAAAAATCCACCAGTAACACCATAACCATTTACTCTTTCCATATGATACCAAAGAGACAGCTCTAAATAGTGCATAAATGCACTAATGAAATACATTTAGTTACCCAAAAAAGGTTATTGCATATGCCTATGCAATTTTAACCTTTTGCCCTTCCTCTGCTTTTCAGACAATTTTTCTTTCTTTTCTAGCAAGAGGCTTTGCTGAAACCCTCATGTTGTATAATATTTCAACCACTCTAAAATATTAACATGGATATTTATAAGGGCAACAAAAGTAAGGCCCCTGTCTTTAGCTTTATGAAATGTCCGCATACTTCTCACCAAAACGAAAAATTTGTTTCTAAATTCCAAAAACTCATGAAAAATTTTAACAGGTTTAACTGACTTAAATGTAATCAAAAGTACATATACATTATATGTTATATGCTATTCAGTAAAAGTCTAATCTTAAGAATTAAAAGTAGAGGTACAAATAAAAGTTAGTAACAAGAGTTACTCTAACCCAAACCAAAACAACATCACCAAGTGGCCATTTGGTCAAATTTTGAACAAGTTTATCCCTGTTAAGTGGGCTAGCTGCAGACGCATGCTGCGAAAATTTTAGACAGACTTCATTTCGAAACTCACATATGTGATGCTGTTTCCTTTATTTCTTTTGCATTTAAAGCATTCCATTTTTCTAATGTCGTGTATTCTTCATTAGCTTGTGAACGATGAAATACTAAGACTAACTGGATAAGGAGCATATAGTCAAGCTACGGTGATGGATTAATGAATCTTTGATTGGACTAAGCTAGTCATTACCTTCCCCTAAAAACCAGAAAAAAGTATAAAACAATCACGAAAGTTATTCTAAATCTAGATGACTTCAAATGTTAATATCCCCATTCTTTCAAACATTTGACATGATGAATGAATGAAAGTCAAGGCTTGAATGGGAAGAAGAAAATCAATACATACATACATACATACACTTGAACTCTCAAATGGTAGCATTTTCTAATGTGCACCTCATGTGTCTTTGGTGAAACACGATAAACAAGCTTACTCATTTATCGCTAGCTTAAATTAGAACAGCCCTAAAACCTCCATCTGGACATTCAACCAAATGTTCACAGGTGAAAAGAGGGCAAGATAAATGATTTTTGATGTGCACATCAACATTTTTAAATTGTAGTAATGTGATTGAAGCACTAAACTAAAACACAGAGGACCACATTGCAAAATCGATAAAATTTGAGAGACCAAATTGTACCTATTAATGCCTTTGAAGCATGATTGTTAGCAACTTGAAATTTATTATTTCATCTTTGAAAATTAAAACAAATTAGGTAGCAAGAATGCATGGTTATAACCAATGTAGTGTCTTTGATCATCATAAAATCAGATCTTCAGATTGAATCGTAACACCGTAAGGTTCTAGATTGTTGGAAGATTAAAGAGATTATGACCTTCAAAGAAAGTAATGTAAAGGTCTGGA
The DNA here is from genome assembly GCA_019926035.1 of Melaleuca alternifolia. NCBI lineage: Eukaryota > Viridiplantae > Streptophyta > Magnoliopsida > Myrtales > Myrtaceae > Melaleuca > Melaleuca alternifolia. The sequence continues at coordinate 3,714,443 of JAGKPW010000144.1, forward strand.
CTAATACAGTCAGGCTACTATAACTTAAAAGCAGCAAAAACAAGGTTATTGAGTCATTTCTTATTAATAGAACAGATTTGATTACCAATTCCAGTGTCAATCTGCCAAATACCAAAAAATGATTTATCTGATTGTGACTATGTAACAAAATAAATTGGCTAACACGTTATATCAAGTTCTAGCTAATATTCAATTTGCACAGGACAATAACAAAAATAATTGGCCCTATAGAGCCATTACATTTCTAGTCAGAATACTATTAGAGGACGAGAACTTCACAAATGAAAAAAATAACAAAAGAAATAGTTTAGACTAATTTTTTACGTTGAAATCAATCTTACCTGTCATATACGAGGTTCCAACAAAGCAACATCTTTTGAATTTTCTTATTGCTATGTTTTTCATTTTATTTTCAGGAATACTGATATTTATTTTGTGCCGTGCCTAATCTTTTCCAATTTTAATGGTGATCCAAGGTTTATTATCCGTCTTGTTTCCTTTTTCGTAATCTTTTTGACATATTCTCCCTGCTGGTTATATTATGCGCTTCCTTAGTTACCATAAAAGAAACTCCTGTGAATGATTTCACCTTATGAATGTTCTTGCTGCATTCACACAATCCTCTAATTTGGGCTCAAAGCATTTTTTTGAGCAACATGCATTATTTACTATATTGATTATAATTGACTTCTTTTGCTTCAAACAAATGGAAAACTACGGATTAGTTATGGCCATATTTGAAATCATCTTGAGCTATTGACTGCATAAAGCAGCTTGCACTCACAGAGGCCACTAAATTTGGTACTATTTGCAATTTGGGCTAGTTCTGATATCATTTGGCTATCAACGGATCCAACCTACTAGTCAAAGATCTGTTGCTGACCAATTTGAGTACTAGCACCACATAAGTGCTTTCAATGAGATATTAAACCAAATCTTATTTCAGTATGATACCACTTTTATGATGGTCACTCTAGTCATAGGTTCAGCTTTAATGGTTTTCTCCATAGGCAATAACATATTGGAGTATCAACAGGAAGTCCATTTATAGTTGTATTTCCAGAACTAGTTGCAGTTGTCAGCAAGAGGAACATAACCATCAAATTCTTTTGAACTATAAAAAGTTTCTCCACATATAACATTAAGCTAAGATGGAAACACAGCATCAAAAGCTATGAAAATGACACTCACCAGGAACACATCCATAATGGATCGCATCGGTTATTCGAGCACTGTTGACCTGGGAACCGCCAGGACATATGCAGAATTTAGTCCGGTAAAATCTCTTTTGATAAACCAGAGGTCCAATTGCCCTACTTATTCTATTATTTGAAATATCAAGTTCAGTGTCATTCTCCCAAACACGTGCCAGTATAACTCTAATTTTGGAATTGCGATGACCAGCCCAAAAACCAAGTCTTGTCCTGCAAAGAAAGTTCCCTTTTCACAATGACGGCTTTTGCTCACATTATCACAAATTTTATCAGGCTGAAATAAAGACAACCATACGAAATGCAGGATAAAATTAACTTGCATAAAACAAAATGTCAATCAGACAGCCAAGGGCCCTATATAATGGGATAAGGAGAAAGAAAAAAGGCTTGGAGGACAAAATGATGATAAAAGACCTCACAAATCAGATAAGAAGAATTCGCTAAAGTAATTCTAGCCAAATTAAATGATTTACAAAATAATGTTCGCTTTAATTCAATAATTTAATGAAAAATCTGCTAAGGATCAGATAAAGACAATGCTTGATGAAATGGCCATAACTATTGGGTTTATAAATCCCATGTGGCATGCAATTAGGAAGTGCACTGTTTTTTTTCTTCATTCACCAATAAATAAATAAACTTCTGACATCATGGAAAGTACATAGTCCATGGATTTCCTAAATGTAACCCTGGAACCTACAGGAGGCAAATGTTTCCAAGCTATTGAGACAGTAAGATTGCCATAACTGAGATAGTGGATATATTATCTTGATAAATTGCAGACGTTAATCTAGCAATGAGGCCTCTCTTGTTGATTTGAAAATACATGGGACTATCCTGCCAAAAAATAAAGAAAATAGGGGACCACACCAAAATGACAGAAGTTAAAGCACAATTTACCCTTGACGAAACTTGACAAGCTAAAAGTGAAGGTGCAGTAAACAGTTCATAACAAATGAACCAAACCAAATGTGCACTATCATATTGCCACAAATCATAAAAGTCAGAAAATAGCAACCAATGACATGTAGCCTAGTATGTACTGTAATTCTCTCTTATATGCACTGTTTTACCTATTCTCCACATCATTTCCCCCGGCTGGAAGAGCAAATGGCTGTAGTACTTGAGGAAGCGCAACGTCCTTGTGTGGAATGAAACCAACATCGTAGCTTGGAGAGCACACCACCCTAATTGAATTCTTTACAAGAAGAGGAACTCCTTCTGTCGCCCTCACACCAACATCATGGCAAGTCACAAAGAAGTGATCTGCTCCCAGGGTTCTATTCCAGTATGGGTACTTCATAATAAGACTATCCAAATAGTTCTGGACTATTACGGTCATATTCTCATAAGATGTTCCCTGCATATGGTCATAAAAGATACAACACCCAAGTGAAAACTTTATCAACTAGAATAAGATTGAAGGATCAGTTGTCAGATGCATAAGCTCTACGATTAAGAAAAGTCTAATCCAAAGCTAGATGAAAAATGACTATAATGCAAAGAAACAATTGGGCAAAAACCTCTCCATAGGAACAGGAAATGAAAAGGCTTGAAAATAACCTATAAAACAAATTGAATGCTTGAAAAAAGTTTCAAGTAACACCATGCATATTATTGCTAAAACATCAGCAAGATAAAGAAATCCAAAGATCCAGCATGAGGGCCAATCCGTGAGATTACTACCAGATGTTAAGGCATGAAAGAAAATTCAGTAAAATCTCCACAAAAATTGAGAGCAAAATATCCACAACCTCCGAAATCCGGAGTCGGCAATTCTCAACGCGTCTTTAAACTGCTTGGGTAAGATCAAACTAAAGGTAACCAAGTCCAAGCAGTCTATGTTACAACATGATTTGAGCTTTCTAAGTTCGGAAAACATGGCGAAGCATCATCCAGATGCATGCCTTGGCTTAACAACGATCTATAGGGTGCCAACAGACCTCCGGCATTGGCTAGAGAGAAAGCAGCTGAACACAAGTAAAACTACTTCCCTACTTAGTGGCAGAACTCGAACCCCATCTGAACTTCAAACTTCTGAAAACCAAAAGCTAAGACAGAATATTTGTTCACTAAGCTTGGCAGAATAAGCTTTCATGGCTAACAACCTTCCGACAGAACACTACAATCCAAATGAAATCAACCCCAATAAAGAAAGAAGCAAAACGGATGGAATCATACCTTCCCTCGCATCTTGTGGCACGAAATCGGAATGAAAAACAAGTGTGCTCGGTCCGGATCGTCCGTCCGGAACCTACCCTCCCTAATGTTCTGGAAGAAATACCCCTCGCTCGCGTACTTGCCGGTGAGCTTCCTCGGCGTTTGGTAGAACGTGTTGGGATCCCCGTCCGGGTATATAAACACCTTGAAGTCCCTCTCCATCGCGGCATAGTTCAGCCGGAAGACGGCGGGCAAGTGGTAAATATCGGGCAAGCCCTCGTCGCCTTCGCCGTCGCTCGGCAGCGTCTCTTCGAGGACGGACGAGCTCAGCCTCACGGCGGTCGTCGCGGCGGGGTGGAGGGACTTGAGGGAGACGAGGGTGAAGGAGATGAGGGTCAGGAGGGCGAGGCTTAGGAGGGATCCACGGAGGGTGAACAGAGGCGAGGTCGAAGGCGACTGCGGCGGTTGCAGCTGCTTCCCTGCCGCCGACATCGCCGGTCGGGGCTCCCGAGGATAGACCGGAGATTCGAATTTCCGGCGAGGTCCGGCGAGGGGGGAAGATTGGTGCGGGAGGAGGCGCGCGAGGATGGAGAATGTCGGTTGATCGAGTGGAGGATCGATCTGCGATTGGCGATCGGTATACTGGGGAGGCAGTTGTCTCTTTACAGTTGACGGTGGAGTGAAACGGGGAGAAAGGAATGTGATGTCCTCCGCTTCACGAGACCGATCGGTTTTCGAGCGGGTCGTTATTTCCGATCGAGATGATTATGGAGAATTGATTCAGTGACTCCTGATTTGGATTGATTTTGTAAAAAGTGGATCAGTTCCGGAGCATGAGTAAAATTGTTAAATTGAAAATTGTTACAGAATTGCTATAACGACAATTTAAATTGATATATCAAAATATATGAAAATTGCTATACTTTTTTACTTTGTATAGCAAGTTAAATTGTTATATCGAAATATGAAAATTGCATGTTGTTTCTCGATAATATGAAAGTATTAATTGATTTAGTATTAATCCAATAATAATCGATAGATTGGCCTTTGACGAATTGAGCTAGCTCTTTTTAGAGCTGATCGTGAAAATGTCAGCTCAGATCGATTTGATTTGATTTTCTAATATAATCGCATCATTACATACCCTTTAACTCTGTAAGCATTCTTATGATTAATTTTTGTCCGATTAGGATTTTCGAAGCCCTCTCGAGTGGTGTGCATGACAAAGGAGGTTCAAACCTTTGTGAAATTCCAAATGGCCTCATGAAATGCTGTGAAAAATGTCACGCGTGTGGCTCAGGTGCCTTTTGGATGTGTAAGAGAATTTTTTGGGGTACTATAGAAGATTTCAGTCCAATTTAGGGGGCAGACTGATGAAGAAAAGTGATGTGTGGGGATACTTTGAGAATGGCATCCCCCTACAAGGGTATTTTGAAATTCCACCTAAAAACTGAATAGTCTCACCAATCTCAAACAAAAAAAAATCACAAAAATGATCATCAAAACGGCATTATTTTATAATTTATGTTAATTTGAATCTTAATTGTTCAACAAATTAGACGGCCACGGATGGATAAATAAATTACTAATTACATCTCTCCAAATATCGAATTTTCTTTTTCAAAATATATGAGAAACATAATTTTTTTATTAGGGAGAAAAAAAACTCCTTTAAATCTTTTCGGGCATAATTTTGAGTTCCCGCGAGAATTTGCATCGAAATTTTCTGTTGAAATTACACGGATGGTATGCAAGATGTTTTAAAATTTATGACGAAAATAATGAAATTCGAGAGTTAAAGCAATCGTTATCTCGGTTTTGCAGCCGAAAACCCTAGCCTATTCGGAGAAGCTCGACTACTTTTGTGTACAAATTGAACTAAGCTTCACTTTGAAATTTAATAGCTAGTCTTCGAAAAGCTTCATAATAAACCACGATAAGCCAGCGCGGGATGTGCGCACCTCTCTCATCACAGAATGCAAAAAAGCTCTATTGGGCCAATATCAAGATGTTCAAGTAGTCCATTGACCGAGAGGGGGTAATCAAGTAGTGGATTGGATCATAAAAAGCCCATTGAATTAGGGCCCTTCCTTGGGAATTGGCAACTTCTCAATAATTTGTTAAATTGCAAAAGAGGGAGGAGGAGTACCCTTCTCTTTTTAAATCAGCCGCTAAATATATTCATTTAACTTATTTATATATAGAATATAATTTCCAAATATTAAAATTTAGCCACCTTTACAAGACAATTTACTCTGTAATTTTCAATGGAAGAAACTACTAAAATCTTAAATTATGTCATATGCGACACATTTATCCCAAGCTTTTTTATACCAAAAATCCTAAACTTGTACCCGTGTTAACACATTTATCCCAAATTTTTTCTTCAACACTAAAAACTCTAAATTTATATTCATGTGTGATGTATTTACCTAACACTCATATTCTTGTGACACACTTACCATAACCTTTTGAGATAAATTTGTCATAAAGATATAAATTCAAGGTTTTTACTATTTTTTTTTTGGTAAATGTGGTACAGTAATTCAAGTTTGGGATACACAAGTAGAATTTTATGTGTCACAAAAAAAGATAAGAGTAAATGTGTTACGGTTAACATAGTTTAGGATTTTTATGATTTTTTCTCCTTTTCTTTTAACATAGGGAGAAACCTTAGACTTCGCAAAATCTCAAATTGTAGTGTTTTAGCAAAGTATGGAATGTATCATCAAATAATCAATGTGATGGACATATCAAAGAGAAGTGTTATTCTTGCTCGGATTGAAACATAACTTTTACTTGTTCAAATATTCTTACAATGGAGCATGCAAAGGACTTGTGGATGCTATTGTGTGAACAACAAATATCAGGTATTTGACATGCAGACTTGTTGAAGTAGTACAACATATTGTTTCTTATACCATTAATTAACTATTTTTCCTTAGAGTTCGGTCATGGCTTAATTATTATAAATGACTTCTCTAGTACCTTAAAAGATTTAGTCATAGCCTTAAAAAAAATTTAGTCATCACAACCACCAATAAAGAATTCCACAAGATGTTGGGAATTAGCAATCTTTTTTAGAAATTGAATGGATTCGGTCCTATATGTATACAAGGATTAACTTTGTAAGCTCACTTGGGTTAGCTGTACATTTTTCTAATAATTCAGGTGGTACTCCAAATAATACAAGAGTCCTTTTACTTTGCTGGGGCACAATTTAGCAAGTTATACTAGCAAAACAAAATAAGAGATTTTCAGGTTTTTTTCTCCATTTCGTGACCAATCAAGTCACAAGTATCTAACATGTTCATATTTAACTACATTCGATGAGCTACTATTGCAAAAATAGGTGATTATATTAAGAGCGACCAAGATGCAAGGGATAAGCTTTAGTTTAACATTACTTCGAGGGACATGCCTAAAGTTTGAATTTGTCAACATTTCTAAACTCTCAAGTAACTTCTTTGCTATTGCAAGAAGTTGGGACGAACAAAAATCATCCAACCGATGATATATTTTACATACGAGCACCGGTTCATGAAGTCCACAATCATAATTAGCGATGTTAATGGCCCGGGCTTGACCAGTTTTTGCACGGGGCCCGACTAAAAACAAGTGGCTTTAGGTAGTTCTACAGCCGAACCAAACACTAACCGTCATTACCTGACTCGAGTTTATATGATTGGGTTGCTTCGGGTCGGACATTCCGGTCTTCAATTTATCGCAACCTCAGGTCCTCGACAACCCAATCTGGCTAAAAACTCTGCCTATGGTCTAGATTGCAATGGTGAGGGAGCACTCCAAGCTGACTCACCGCCAACTCGTCGTCGTCGGTCCACTAGTCGGAGGAGGAGTCAGTCTCCTCCCCCGTAACCATCAGCATCGAATCTCTTCAATGCCAATTACTCGATGCTAAGTATATGGCTTAATGGAGATTTGTTGTTGATCTGAAGGTAGCTGCAGATTTCAGTCACTCTTCTTCTTCTTTACTCCTATTTCCTGCGTTGTGATTAACGGGTCAGTTCGGGTCCTTATCCGAAACTGGCACCAAACCTGTTTGATGTGTTCTCACTTTTGATGGATAAAAAAATCCATATCCGACCACACATGTATATCTATACATATATTATTCCTCGCACACTTGCCATCATAATGATTCGCTATATATTGTTAATTTCAATTATCTATTATCATTAGGACAATGTGGAAGGAGTACCCCAAACCTGAGGTTGAAGCATATACAACAAGATTCCACCAGCAACCGAAACATTCAGAGACTCGAACTTTCCTGCCATCGGGATACTTACCAACTCGCACAGAGACTGAGATTCCTCAGAGAGGCCTCTTCCTTCGCTACCCAAAACAAGGCATACAGGCACATTGGCTAGTGAATCAGCAAAACTCGGAGATAAATTCGGCACCAGTTTTTCTTCTGCATTGCTCTCAGGGTGACCAGCCAGTAACTTCATCTGAAACTCATTTCGAAGAGCTTCGAGATTGTTCCACCTTCCTGATACTAGAGAGAGCTGGAATGAGGCTCCGCGGCTTGCTCGAAGGGCCTTATCATTGAAAGGGTCACAACAGCCAGGAAGCAGAAAGACACCATCCTGTCACATAAGCCACACACTGCTTCAGAAATCACCTGATTAACTGATGCAGAAGTAAAAGGTTCTCTCACATGACACTTAGCAAAACAACACTCTCTGTAGGAGCTGGCGTAACAAAGTCTCTTACACTTTCCAAACTTCCTAATCGATTGAAATAGCAGAGGCAGAACCTACATTTGTAACAGAACCTGTATAGCAGAACCCTCATTTCGCAACCCTCAAGTTTGTCTGAGTAACCAGCTTTTGGTAGTCAAATGAACATAAATTTAATAAATCAGTTATTATAACTTAACAAAGCATAGTCTTCTGGGTTCCAATATCTCTGTGTGGCAGTTCAATTATGCACAAGAAACATATCAAACTATTCTCATGTCATTGCAATTGCAAAAATATGAAACATTGAAATTATGAAAAGCAAAGAGCCATTTGATAATTCTAAACTAAGGGTTGTCTTCATTACCCAATTAAATGCGGCAGCCGACCTTAGCAACGTTCCGAGGTTGCCTGGGTCCTGCAGCAAACATTTTATATGAGTTAGGCCGTGCCCACAACATTCATGAATCATGAAAACCATAGTTTCCAATCTTTATCTTGAGATTAAATAGCGCACTCAGACCGCAATTTCATACGACTATCATAAAAGTTCCTACAATAAATAAAAGTTGAGAGGTTTATGGTTTGAATGAGATATGTCGGTAAGCACCTATGAACAAAACTTCTTGCATTTTCTCTTCCTAAATGGGAGTTATAACCCTCATCCGTCACTTGGATGATTAGACTCAAAAAAATGACCATGATTAGACTCAAAAAAATGACCATGGTTATTTTGCGTGCTGCGTGCATGCGTTGACACTCAGCATCCGCAAAGGCTTTCAGTTTAAACATTATGCCACGCTAGGGAATCAATAGGAAATTGATTTCAATAAATCCTGGAAAAATTGGATGGAACCAAAAAGAATAAGATGCATTGTCATGTGACTAGAGGAATTAACTCTTTTTAGATGATTGGTAGACCTACACATAGAACGTAATTGACTACGAAAGCTTGCTCCTTTATTACGTTGGAATGAAACAAATAAGCAGAACACACACCCAGAATGCCATTATCCAAATGACTGAAATACTAGTTCATAGGCACATATTTCTTTGAAACGTAAAAGGAATAAAAAAATTCACCTGAATCCCATCAAGGACAAGAATTCGATGAGGAGAGGCAAACCATCTCCGACAATCTATGTCGTCGGCCCCATCATTGACATTGTAGAAAGTGGATGGTACTCTCATCAGAGCAACTGCTTCAATAGATTCAGCCGATTCAACCCCAGAAAGTTTTTCCATAACCAATGAACTTACATGCACGAGGCGGGCTGAATGTTCTTCCAGATTATCAGGAATCTGAGCTTTATCAAGAAGCAGTAAGCAATCAATTATAGCATTTTTGTTCCTCAACGACTGAAAATTACAGATCTCCCTGCATAAGAATAATATACCAAAAGTATAAACACGTGCGCCACATTCTTAACCCACAGTTCCTCTATTACAAAGAGAGACTACTCTATTACTAACTGGACCTTCAGTATCAACAAGTGACTTTACTAAACTGATTGGTCTTTCATCTTCTTTATTATTATTATTATTTTTTTGACAGAGTGCTTCATTCACTCGGAAAATTTCTGCAACTACCGATTATGGTTTGGATTTTGCGAGCGCAAATAGGTAGACATTTCAGTAACCCGTTCGACGAAATTCCCAGGAAGAACCGGGGACGGCGAAATCATTAAGAACCCTGATATGTCATCCTATGCTCCTCAATGTGCCAAAATGAGTACGACGCTGTACCGCCTCTCACTCTAGCCACTACAAAATGACGAATCGATTTGAAGAGCGAAGAAGAACAATCAAACTTCAAGCTTTACCTTATCGGGGTTGTGCCCACGACAAGAGCCGAACTGTGGGAGTGACGATAGGAGGAGCTCTGGCGGAGCTTGACGCAGTGCTTGACGAACGGGTTCGAAGTGCTCGTGATGAGCTCGAGATTTCTGGGCACCAATGATTTCGTCGCCACAGGAGTTCTCTTCTGTCTGACACGACCTCGCACGGTCTTGCGGAAATGGGTGATCTCTTGACGGGACGGGGGTGGCCTGGCTCTTGAAATTGGAATTGGGTCGAGGGGAAGACGAAGACTCGAGGGATGGAAGGCGTGAAAGCAACTCATGTCCCTTCTTCTCGGCTTGTTTGCTTTGCCTCCCTCGTGGCAACTGCAAGGAGATTGAAGATCAGCGGAGCGGTTCGGGATCGTAGCCCACCGCGGTTGGGGTTCGGGCTTATGATCCTGCTCTTTTCCTTTGGTGCACATTTTGTGGATATGCCATTTTGCTTTTCTATACGGACGTGACGATTATCATATTTACATTTTCAAACTCAAGCAATGTCATTTTAAAGTTGTCTCATATGGGCTAACTAGCGTTCATGTTAACAATATTACATTCAAATAAACCGAAATGACGCGGCACTAAGTCAACAGTTAAAAGATATAAGATTGAATTGGGAAAAGAACACTAAAAGTGTTAAAAGTTGTGTACGACGCTCACTTTAGTGCCAAAAGTTTCAAAACGCTCATTTCAATTTCACTTTTTTCAAAAAATCGAAAATTTTAGTGCCAACTCTGATATATTTGTCGAAAATCTGACGTGACCTATTTTTTATTAGTTTCCAAGTCCAATGTGGTTCGCCGGAGGCCCAATCAGCATATAAACATCAAAACGACATAGTATAGTTAACTTTCCTCAAAATAAAAATCATAAATAAAAAAACTCAAAAATATAAGAAAAAAGAAAAAAAAAAGAAAATATAGGGGGAATGACCCCTCCTCCTTGTGGTCGCTGCCCCAACGCCTATGGGCAGCGACCCTCTCCCAGTGATGGTGAGAGCCGTCAGCCATCGCCGAGGGGCTGGCGACCCCGTCAGCAACGATCACCGCCCCACCGGCGATGGGGCGGTGGTTACAGGCGGGAGGACTCCAGCCCTCCCCTTGTATTTTCTTCTTTAAAAAAAATTATTCTTCTTTTTTAATTTAAGTTAATTAAAATTTAAGTTTAAACCCTAATTTGATCAATTTCCTACGTGGATTCTTATTTTGGCTAAACAATTACTATGTCAAATAATATCAGTAATTATAAAAAGTTACGTCAATTTTTGGTCGGAATTCTCGCCGTTGGCAATTAAAAAATCATGTTTTTTCTGAATTGGTACGGAAGTAAGCGTTTTGAAACTTTTAGCATTAAAGTGAACACTGTACACAGCTTTTGACACTTATGGTGTTCTTCTCCCAAACTGAATTAGTATCTTAAAAAAGTTTTGGATTAAATTGGCACTAAAGCAAATTGTTCTTTTATTCGGAATAGTTGGAAGAAGTTCTGTTTTAGAGATATTCATTTTCAAGAGTTTTTGTTATTTATTTTGATATGAAGTCTTGCTCAAAAGAGACTTTTCGAATGCCCAATGAGAAAGTTTATATCTTTGAATTGCGCTGAATTATCAAATTTCGCATGTGGACCCATGGTGCCTAAAGAGCCCAAGTTTTCTTCTAACTATGTTTTTGATTGGTGGCTGCAAATTGTAGATACCGTGCATATATCGGTAACATGGTCTTTGTCGATTTGGAATCTAATCAATTAATTTTGTCCATAATTTGTGATAAGGTAACTTTTCTACATCGCACAAACTTTACGTTTATAAGGCCAACGCCAGACAACCCTTGGGGTCAAAGCAAATGAGCAACCTCAATACCTACGTCTATTAGGCATGGTTAGAAGACTGACTCTCAAACTTTATGATAAAATAGAAAGTTTTGTGATGTGAAAGAATGTCGGGTGTAATTTCAAGTCTGATTACAAAAGTTAAGAGGCAAAGCATCGATTTTGAAAGTATAGATGGAAAGTGACATAAAGGCAAAAAAGGTGATGGCTGTGTCTAGAATTTCCATATAATATTTTGGACATAGCTACTTTAGAGATCTTATCTCAATCTTTTATTACATATAATTTGTTTTTTGGGTCAGGCATTGCATACACTTAAACACACTATGATATGTTAATTAAGTACTTATGATCGCAAATTCTTATGAAATGTGCAACTGAACTTCCAAAACTTCTTTTTTGTATAAGCAAGTCGAATTCATACATTTATATATACTTTTGCTATTTTGACAGAGCCACAAATTAGTAACAAAGTAGTTGAAAATGATGTGGGCTCTGAAGCGCATGAATTTCTTACTATACATTCACAAAGGGTGCTCATGTCATTAAGAGAATTGCCTACTTAAAAAGAAAGCAACTTAAAGCAACAATCTTTATTTCAGAGGTGATAATCAAACGAACAACTTTCAAGTATAGGCTAATTACACGAATTGATACAAGTTCGAAATGAACTTAGCTACATAAAGAAACTCCGAAAAGACAAGATAAGAAATGTTGATCTTCATTCTTGATCACAAGAGTACTAAGCCACCGGAACAGCTCAACAGGACTTCAAAGAGTTGGCAATGTCGATAACAAACCGATACTTAACATCCGCTCTTGACAACCGTTCCATGGCACTGTTCACATAATCCATAGAGATGAGCTCAATATCTGAGACTATGTTGTGCTTCGCTGCAAAATCAATCATCTCTTGCGTCTCCTTAATCCCTCCAATAAGACTTCCCCCCACAATCTTTCTTCCTGTCATCATAAGTCTTAATTGTTATTCGCTATTTCATATGTGAAACTTGAAAATAATCTTTCCCTAAAACTAAAAAGCATTTGAATTTTATCTTAAACACCAAGTATGGAGGTGGTTTTTGTAAGAAGAAATTCAAAACACATGCTTAGACTTACCCATGAGGAGTGGCATAGCAAGTAACTCAAGCGACCTCTCTGGTGCACCAACCAACACAAGTTTTCCATGACTTTTCAAGAGACCGATCAAAGGCAAGAGAGCATGCACAGCTGAGACAGTATCAATGATACCATCCATTGTACCCATCGCGGCCTACAATTAATAAAAGATCATAACATAAATTCATATTCCATTATCCTTAGTCCTAGACATGATGAAAAAAAATCTTTTGTGACGAGAACATACTTGCATCTCTTTTGTGTTAGGACTAAGTAAGAATTCATCCGCTCCCAAATGGTCCATGGCTTCCTTCTTCTTGTTAGGTGAAGTACTAATGATGGTCACCTTGAGACCCATGGCCTTGGCAAATTTTACGGCCATGTGTCCCAGCCCACCCAGCCCAACCACTCCCAAGTGCAATCCAGCCTTATCAAGCCCATAGTACTTTAATGGACTATAGACAGTGATCCCAGCACAAAGGAGAGGAGCACTACCATCGAGAGGCAAGTTCTCTGGGATCTTAATGACAAAGTGCTCATCTGATACCATGATGTCCGAGTAGCCACCATAAGTGATGGTTCCATCGTGGAACTTTGAACCGTATGATAGGATCATTCCGGGGCAATAATTCTCAAGATCATCTTTGCAATTTGAACAAGATTGACATGATCCAACCAAACACCCAATACCCACTTTGTCCCCAACTTTGAATTTTGTCACTGTTGTGCCTACTTCTGTGACCACACCAACAATCTCATGCCTATATGCAATAGCCAATGGGTATTAATTGTTTTCTAAAAAAATCCGCTTACATATCTAAGAAGATTGAAAACGAATATGTTTTTGAGAACATACCCGGGTACCACAGGATAAGAAGTTGTTCCCCATTCGTTTTTGACATTGTGGAGATCAGAATGGCATATACCACAATACAATACCTTAAAAGTCACGTCTTTTTCTCCGGTGGCCCTATAAAAATGACAATCAATCGGTTTTCAGAAGAAAAAAAAGGGTTTTCACCTTTGTTGCATTTTTACTGCAGCAAAAAACAGAAACAAAGAAAAATAAAAACGAGACATGTTACCTTCTTGAGAACTTGAAGGGAGAGAGATGTCCTGAACAATCTCTCGCTGCCCATCCAAAAGCCTTCACCGGATGCTCATTCTCTGGTGACATTGCCATTTCACCAAGCTTGATGAGCACTGCTTCAAAGTAAATTGGAAGAGAGTTCTTAACTTGGGTGTTTTGGTATAAGAAGAGTTTGGTGATGAGAGGTGCATGAGAAGCGAGGTATATATAGGCTTGAGGAGAGGTGGTGATGACGAACTTAGTGAGCAAACTGGAGCAGATAGTGCGCGTCATCATCTCTTCCCAATTTTTTGACTAGTCAACCTTTGCAAGAACTTTCTCTCCTTTTGAACTCGTGCCTGCATTTCTAGCAGCCCAAAAAAATGAAAAACAAAAAAACAGAGACTATCTGCACCCTCTGAAATTAATTAATCAGATGGAAAAGGCCAAACATGACGTTTCGAACTTTTTGGCTGCTAGCAGAGCAGACCAGGTCCTAAAAGGGAGAAATTTCTTGCGAAGGTTGGACTGGTCAAACAATTGGGAAGCCATGATGACGTACTAGTCTGGTTCAGGTTGCTCACTAAGTACGTCATCGGCACCTCTTCTTACATCCTCAAAGAACAACCAGCCATCAAAGACTCGGTGATTAAGCCAATATAGATAAGAAGATTGACTTATGAAAATTCAAACATATCAACAAAGAAATCACCTGGATCCCATCAAGGACAAGAATTCGATGATAGGCAAACCATCTCCGACAATCTATGTCATCGGCCTCATCATTGACACTGCAGAAAGTGGATGGTATTCCCATCAAAGCAACTGCTTCAATAGACTCAGTTGATTCAACCCCAGAAAGTTTTTCCATAACTAATGAACTTACATGCACGAGGCGGGCTGCATGTTCTTCCCGATCATCAGGAATCTGAGCTTTATCAAGAAGTAGTAAGCAATCAGTCATCGCATTTTTGTTCCTCAACGACTGAAAATTACAGATCTCCCTGCATAAGAATAATATGCCAAAAGTATAAACACTTGCGCCACATTCTCAACCCACAGTTCCTCTATTATAAAGAGAGATCACTACTCTATTACTGACTGGATCTTCAGTACCAGCAAGTGACTTAACTAAACTAATCCGTCTTCCATATGTTTTATGACACAGAATGCTTCATTCATTCGGCAAATTTCTGCAACTCCTGAGTATGTTTTGGATTTTGCGAGCGCAAATACATAGGCATTTCAGTCCACGAATATGTAGGTCCAAAGGACCGGCGGAAAGTAGGAATCCACGGTCATTATAAAAAAAAAAATACATAGACATTTCAGTAACCCGTTCCACAAAATTCCCAGGAAGAACCCGGGACGACGAAATTCATTGAGAACCCTGACATGTCATCCTATGCTCCTCAATGCGCCAAAATGAGTGCGGCGCTGTACCATCTCTCACTCTAGCCACTGCAAGATGTCGAAACGATTTGAAGAGCAAATCAAACTTCGAGCTTTACCTTATCGGGGTTATACCCACGACAAGAGCTGAACTGTGCGAGTGGCGATAGGAGGAGCTCTGGCGGAGCTTGACGCAGTGCTTGACGAACGGGTTCGAAGTGCTCGTGATGAGCTGGACATCTCTGGGCACCAATGATTCCGTCGCCGCAGGAGTTCTCTTCTGTCTGACACGACCTCGCACGGTCTTGCGGAAATGGGTGGTTTCTTGACGGGTTGGGGGTGGCCTGGCTCTTGAAGTTGGAATTGGGTCGAGGGGAAGACGAAGACGCGAGGGATGGAAGGCGTGAAAGCAACTCATGTCCCTTCTTCTCGGCTTGTTTGCTTTGCCTCCCTCGTGGCAACTGCAAGGAGTTTGAAGATCAGCGGAGGGGTTCGCTATTGCTCTTTTTGTTTCGTGCACACTTTGTGGATATATTATTTTGCTTTTATACATGGACGTGACGATTATCATATTGAGATTTTTAAACTCAAGAAAAGTCTCAATTAATGTTTTGAAATAAAAGGCCTTGGGCAACTTAGCCACTTTTTTAGATTTGGAGGTTCATTCGGATTCCTCCGTCCATCATCTTTCACAAGAAATTGTGCCACCGGTCATATCTCTTGAGCAAGATTTACTGATAATAAGATATCCTGAAATATGTTGGCAATTCTAAAACTATACTTAGTATAATCTTTACTATGAAATTTGCATGTACTCATGACAATTTATCAAATATAGCAGTCATATTTACAAAGGAAGAAGATTACAATATTTTCTATTCATAAATAGCAACAAATGACTTTAAAGATTGGCTGATTATGATGTTTTGTGTCAATGCTGAAGATATTATGTAATTAGTGATGTTGGTATAATGACCATCTAAGGATGCTCATTAGAAAAATCAAATGCAATTGTTGACAACTAGAAATGCACAACAAAGAAGTCAGAAGTCGTTAGAGAACTAAAAACATCCTCTGTTAGTACTATCGGAGTTATCGACGGCAGGATAGTGTTGACAAAACTTATTTAAGGAAAACTAACTAATGTTCACATAAAGAGGTGTTGGAAAACTCAAACATTTTTCCATTCATTGATCACTCACATTTAAAATGAAAAGGAGTGATCTTTTTTTTTTTTATGTGGCTATTACTGGCAATCGATCAGCTTTAATCAAGTAAAACAATTCACTCAGTCATATCTCTGTGTACGAAAAACTAATGTAATGGTACACAAAAACGAGGTTGAAGGGCATGATGTAGGACGGGTGTTAAGTTGTAACAGCCGCGAAGTCTCGTAGTAAGACCGTCATCGTTAGCAATAAAATCTCGGACGCGAATTTAGAATCAAAAAGGAATTTTATTAAATTTTGAGGAATTTTCGAATAAAAGGATGAAATTTGAGAATTTAATCTTGAGGTTGTCAAAAATCCAATTTTGAGAAAATTTGGCTTAAAAGTGTGATTTTGGTGTTAATAAGCATTTCTTTATTTTTGGAAATTTTTCGGAATTTTAAAATATTTTTGGATATATTTTAAATGAAATTAATTGAAAATTGGATTTAAAAATAGGGAATTAAGAAAGTGGGGTGGACCGGCCGTGGAGGCCAGGGCTAGGTCTAGCCAGGCCACGTGCGGGCCACGGCCAGCCCGCGCCAGGCCAGCTCTCGGGCCTAGCCGGCCACAGCCAGCCCGCGACCCATTCTTCTCTCTTCTCCTTCCTCTGTTTTTCTCTGTTTTTCCTTGCTCCGCACGCACAGCTCGAGAACCTCACCGTGCGGGTCCCACGCCGGAGGAACGCCGGCCATCGCCCGGGACCTGCTGCAGCAGCTTGGGGGAGCGGTCGGACGTGACCCCGGCCAATGGGGAGCTCGTCTCGGGTCGCATCCGGCGGCCAATCTTCTCGGACACGCCACACCCTCTGTTTTTGCACCGCCCGACTAGCCTACTTTGAAATCCCGTATCTCTCTCCTCGAGTCTCCGTTCGAGCTGTGGTGTATACCCTTAGAATCGTGGTGAAGTCCTCTTCAAGTAGCCGTCGACTCGAGCCACGCCGTCGCCGGTGAGCTGCCGAAGTCGGCCACCTGCAACTCGCTCCCCTGTTTTGCCGGTGGGCTGTCCGCGTGTGGGTTGGGCCGAGTTTCGTGGGCCTCGTGCAGCCCAAGTCCAAGACAGAAGCAATTTGGCCCACGAAGAAGGGAAGGAAGAAAGAAGAAAAGAAAAGAAAAAGAGAAAAAGGAAAAAAGAAAATAATTCGCGTGTCGCCGTTGTGATTATTGAAATTTAGCCAAGGTGAGGGAATTTCCTAAATCACTCTTAGGCATACTTCTGCGCTAGTTATTTATGTTTATTATTTTATTATTGTTGATATTTTTAATATTATTAGTATTATTAATAAATTATTATTAGCATTTATTAAGATTATTATAATTGGGGTGGTTATTAATTTAGTTATTTATTAGTTATTATTTTATTAGTTTAGTCTTATTATTATTGTGAGGTGGTTAAATTAGAATTATTTAGCCAAGTAATTGATCTGCAAAAGTACGATTGAGAATTCAAGGAACGGTTTGAACTATAAGCCAATTTAGACGGCTTTAGTTAGTTCCTTTAGATACGCAATTTATTTATTTATTTACAGTAATTTATTTATTTAATTATAAAATTTATTTATTTAAAGTTCAGTATTATTTTATTACTGCGATTGATTGTTTATTTGGACTACGTAATTAGTCTAGATCGACGGGACTTGGGATTAGACTGGAATTGAGTGACAGATTAGGAATTCTTGGGATTGATGTGAGTTTAGCAGGTTGTTTAGTGACAAATTAGGGACCCTAGGGCCGGGGTAAACCTAATTACGGGATAGGGATTAACTTGCTAAGATACCCAGTATCTCACCCCACCACCCCAACCTTTCCCAGGTAGCAGAAATGGACCCTAAAATTTATGAGGAGTGGGAAGAGGATATTGATGAGGACAACCTACCCTGGGAAGAGCCTGAAGAGGAGAAAATAGAGGAAGCAGAACCTGAGGAGGAAGAGGAGTTGGAAGATGAGACTGATGAGGATAATTTACCAGTTGAAGACTTGGAGGAAGCAGACCTAGAGGAAGCAGAAACTGAAGAGGAAGAGGTGTTGGGAGACGATGCCGACGAGGATGACTTGCCTCTAGCAGAAGTAGAGGAGGAGGATCTCGAAGAGGAGCCAGGAGATGAGGAACCCGAAGAAGAGGAGCTAGACGAGGAGAATGGATTAGCAATGGAAGATTTGGAGGAGGAAATCGAGGAGGAAGAACTGATGGAGGTAGAGCCAGAAGAGGAGGAGGTGGACGATGGACCCCTGCAAGATGTGCATAACATGATCATGGGTTGGTACCAGCAATTTGACCAACAATTACAGTTGCAGGATCCCACACCCAAGCCCGCAGACCAGGGTTGGATCATAGATAAGATTGAGACTCCCTCCGGAAGAGTAGTAGAAAAACACGAGACTACAATCTGGGAATGGAATCCCCTACTTAGAAGATGGGTCGGTCACCAGTATTGGGAGCGCTACGAGGGCGAGGTTGGAGGCCCACTAGTCTTCCACCAAGGACAACATGAGGCAGCGACAGGAGTGTACGATTATTGGAATCCAGATCAAAGTTACGGCGACCTACCCGGAGGCACGGTCATAAATCCCTAGGATAGGGTCTAGGTTGGTCAACGAGACCGCTTTTGAAATTGTACAGTATCGGAGTATACTAGAATAGTATGTGTAAGGATATGTATATGCCTTGACGGACGAAAATTTTGGGAATGTACATTATTACGCTTTTGTGTGCCTACTCTGAATTGCATCGAGGACCGTGATTGACTTGGATCAAAGATTCACGAAAACAACAAGGCTGTGCACGCGCGCCGGCCTCGGGGCGTGACATAAGTGGTGATGTGTAATAGATGAGCTCATTAGATGTGACTGCAAATATACTTTATCCGTCCCTAACATACATAAACCATAATTAGATATGACATTATTCATCTATATCAGTTTAAGGGCAAGAGGAAATAGCGCAAACCCCTTTCAATACATAAACCATAACATACACTTGATTGTGCTATCAAACCCCTTTCAATAGATTATCTCCTCCCCCTTCCTATTACGCTTAAATTGATCTCGATGAATAATATTGTATCTAATTACGGGGTATGCTAGGGACAGAAAATGTATATTCGTAGTCATATCTAATGAGCTCATCTATCACATATCATCATTTAAACCATGTAACTTTGAGAGAGAGAGAGAGAGAGTCCATGCAATATTTCGAGTTATTTTTCATATTGACCGCTGAAATTGCTAACATGGAGAGATAAATTAACATCCAGAGATAGAAATCATTAACTAAATTTATCCTTAGGCAAATGGGTGCAAATTTTTACAATTTCCAGCATCATCACTGGACTTGTTATTGAGCATGTCTCATATTTAAAAGCTTTTTTTTTTTTCCCTCGAGTAACTGGGAAAGGTACAGGTCCTCGCTTTCGTAAGATCCAAACGATCCTTCCACCAAATTCATGAATAAAGATTGGTGGAGAAACCAATGAGAAGAATCTCTCATATACAGACCGCGCAAATTGAGCTTCTATCAACCGAGCTTCTATGAAAGGACCAAAAAAATTCATCAGAAGAAGTAAAGGTGGAGAGTCAAATCGTGAAGACATTGCAAACGCTACTCGTCATACGGCTGTTTTGCACCAGCAATAGTGTGAAATCTACTCCCGACACGACAGAGGTTTATCATATGTGCAGTGGAAGGACGGACGGTCTGTTCGGTGGATATTTCCTTAGTAGACATCAAGCTATGGATGATTTGTGTCTTAATACACCAACCCAAGGCTACAATTATCACACTAGCAGCGGCAGATGAAACGGAGGTGGAGTGTGTAATGGGGCATTGATGCAATCGAATTGTCGTGCGTGCTTGAAGGAAGCTGAAGGTCATCTGAAGAACGAACGCGGAGGTCGCAGCCTAGGTGCTCAAGTTCAACTTAGGGTTTGTAGAATGAGCTTTGAAAATACCAATTTAGTGAGTGCATTACATGCTTCATGTCCGTCTCGGTATTAATAAACCATAAAAATAAGCATGTGTGTCTCATATGATATTCTGTGTTCAAGTTGCAAGCGAACTATAGTTGTATCCCATGTCGTACTCGAGTGCTTATGAAAAGGTCTAAGTTGAATAAATTGCACTAGTCTTGTTATTCACCTGCTTGTGCAGAATCAATCTAGCTGTTTGTGTTTGATAGAAAGGCTCGAGGCAATTGTGAGTTTTCTTTTTCCTGAAAATGTTTTTTTTATTTCATTTAATTTCAAGGCTCGAGGCAATTGCCAGTCAAAGGCAAAAGGAAGAAAAATGGAAAAAAGAAAAGACAAAGGAAAAAGTAAAAAAAAATGAAAATATTATAATATTATCAGAAGTTGTCTATGTTAACACTGACAATGTCATATGGGCTAGCTAGAGTTCATGTTAACAATATCGGATTCAAATGAGCCGAAATGACGTGGCACTAAGTCAACAGTTAAAAGATATAAGACTGAATTAGTATCTTAAAAAAGTTTTGGAGTAAATTGGCACTAAAGCAAATCGTTCTTTTGTTCGGAATAGTTGGAAGAAATTCTGTTTTAGAGATATTCATTTTCAAGAGCTTAATTTCTTTATTTTGATATAAGGTCTTACTCAAAAGAGACTTTTCGAATGCCCAATGAGAAGTTTATATCTTTGAATTGCGGTGAACTATCAAATTTCGCATGTGGACTCATGGTGCCTAAAGAGCCCAAGTTTTCTTCTAACTATGTTTTTGATTGGTGGCTGCAAATTACAGATACCGTGCATGTATCGGTAACATGGTCTTTGTTGATTTGGAATCTAATCAATTAATTTTGTCCATAATTTGTGATAAGGTAACTTTTCCACATCTCACAAACTTTACGTTTATAAGGCCAACGCCAGACAACCCTTGGGGTCACAAGCAAATGAGCAACCTCAATACCTACGTCTATTAGGCAAGGTTAGAAGACTGACTCAGAAATTTTAGGATAAAATAGAAAGTTTTGTGATGTGAAAGAATGTCGGGTGTAATTTCAAGTCTGATTACAAAAGTTAAGAGGCAAAGCGTCGATTTTGAAAGTACTGATGGAAAGTGACATAAAGGCAAAAGGTGATGGCTGTGTCTAAAATTTCCATATAATATTTTGGACATAGCTACCTATAGAGATCTTATCCCAATCTTTTATTACATATAATTTTTTTTTGGGTCAGACATTGCATACACTTAAAACGCTATGATATGTTAATTAAGTACTTCTGATCGCCAATTCTTATGAAATGTGCAACTGAACTTCCAAAACTTCTTTTTTGTATAAGCAAGTCGAATTCATATATTTATATATACTTTTACTATTTTGACAGAGCCACAAATTAGAGAAAAAGTAGTCGAAAATGATGTGGGCTCTGAAGCCCATGAATTTCTTACTATACATTCACAAAGGGTGCTCATGTCATTAAGAGAATTGCCTACTTAAAAAGAAAGCAACTTAAAGCAACAATCTTTATTTCAGAGGTGATAATCAAACGAACAACTTTCAAGTATAGGCTAATTACACGAAATTGATACAAGTTCGAAAATGAACTTAGCTACATAAAGAAACTCTGAAAAGACAAGATAAGAAATGCTGATCTTCATTCTTGATCACAAGAGTACTAACCACCGGAACAGCTCAACAAGACTTCAAAGAGTTGGCAATGTCGATAACAAATCGATACTTAACATCTGCTCTTGACAACCGTTCCATGGCACTGTTCACATAATCCATAGAGATGAGCTCAATATCTGAGACTATGTTGTGCTTTGCTGCAAAATCAATCATCTCTTGCGTCTCCTTAATCCCTCCAATAAGACTTCCCCCCACAATCTTTCTTCCTGTCATCATAAGTCTTAATTGTTACCCGCTATTTCATATGTGAAACTTGAAAATAATCTTTCCCTAAAACTAAAAAGCATTTGAATTTTATCTTAAACACTAAGTATGGAGGTGGTTTTTGTAAGAAGAAATTCAAAACACATGCTTAGACTTACCCATGAGGAGTGGCATAGCAAGTAACTCAAGCGGCCTCTCTGGTGCACCAACCAACACAAGTTTTCCATGACTTTTCAAGAGACCGATCAAAGGCAAAAGAGCATGCACAGCTGAGACAGTATCGATGATACCATCCATTGTACCCATCGCGGCCTACAATTAATAAAAGATCATAACATAAATTCATATTCCATTATCCTTAGTCCTAGACATGATGAAAAAAAATCTTTTGTGACTAGAACATACTTGCATCTCTTCTGTGTTAGGACTAAGTAAGAATTCATCCGCTCCCAAATGGTCCATGGCTTCCTTCTTCTTGTTAGGTGAAGTACTAATAATGGTCACCTTGAGACCCATGGCCCTGGCAAATTTTACGGCCATGTGTCCCAGCCCACCCAGCCCAACCACTCCCAAGTGCAATCCAGCCTTATCAAGCCCGTAGTACTTTAATGGACTATAGACAGTGATCCCAGCACAAAGGAGAGGAGCACTACCATCGAGAGGCAAGTTCTCTGGGATCTTAATGACAAAGTGCTCATCTGATACCATGATGTCCGAGTAGCCACCATAAGTGATGGTTCCATCGTGGAACTTTGAACCGTATGATAGGATCATTCCGGGGCAATAATTCTCAAGATCATCTTTGCAATTTGAACAAGATTGACATGATCCAACCAAACACCCAATACCCACTTTGTCCCCAACTTTGAATTTTGTCACTGTTGTGCCTACTTCTGTGACCACACCAACAATCTCATGCCTATATGCAATAGCCAATGGGTATTAATTGTTTTCTAAAAAAATCCGCTTACATATCTAAGAAGATTGAAAACGAATATGTTTTTGAGAACATACCCGGGTACCACAGGATAAGAAGTTGTTCCCCATTCGTTTTTGACATTGTGGAGATCAGAATGGCATATACCACAATACAATACCTTAAAAGTCACGTCTTTTTCTCCGGTGGCCCTATAAAAATGACAATCAATCGTTTTTCAGAAGAAAAAAAAAAGGGTTTTCACCTTTGTTGCATTTTTACTGCAGCAAAAAACAGAAACAAAGAAAAATAAAAACGAGACATGTTACCTTCTTGAGAACTTGAAGGGAGAGAGATGTCCTGAACAATCTCTCGCTGCCCATCCAAAAGCCTTCACCGGATGCTCATTCTCTGGTGACATTGCCATTTCACCAAGCTTGATGAGCACTGCTTCAAAGTAAATTGGAAGAGAGTTCTTAACTTGGGTGTTTTGGTATAAGAAGAGTTTGGTGATGAGAGGTGCATGAGAAGCGAGGTATATATAGGCTTGAGGAGAGGTGGTGATGACGAACTTAGTGAGCAAACTGGAGCAGATAGTGCGCGTCATCATCTCTTCCCAATTTTTTGACTAGTCAACCTTTGCAAGAACTTTCTCTCCTTTTGAACTCGTGCCTGCTTTTCTAGCAGCCCAAAAAAATGAAAAACAAAAAAACAGAGACTATCTGCATCCTCTGAAATTAATTAATTAATTGGAAAAGGCCAAACATGACGTTTCTAACTTTTTGGCTGCTAGCAGAGCAGACCAGGTCCTAAAAGGGAGATATTTCTTGCGAAGATTGGACTGGTCAAACAATTGGGAAGCCATGATGACGTACTAGTCTGGTTCAGGTTGCTCACTAAGTACGTCATCGGCACCTCTTCTTACATCCTCAAAGAACAACCAGCCATCAAAGACTCGGTGATTAAGCCAATATAGATAAGAAGATTGACTTATGAAAATTCAAACATATCAACAAAGAAATGGCACTATCTCTCGACCGATAAGTTGAAATTGAGTGATTTGAATTGCAAACGAACGAAAACTTTTGATCCATTGTAAGTTTTTGTAAATAAATGCTGCAGCGTCATATGGATAAAGTGAGTGAAACATAAGTAATTGTAATATACACATGATAATAAAGTTCAACGGTTGCTCATGTAAACTTCAAATGAAGTTGTTGAGGCATCAATTCTTTTAGATTGATGACAGCAACATTTAAAAAATTCCAACTTTGAAAAGTTTTGACATTTTAAGAATGGAGTGAAAATTCTTTCAAGTTTTCAATCGTATGAACTCTTTTAGATTCAAGAGAATGCCCATGGCAATTTCATTCATTAAATCAAGTCTAGAAATTATGAAGGAATAAAAAAAAATCAAAATAGAGTATTTCAATGTGTAGGAAATGAGAAAGTTAAGTGGACAGCTAGAGATTTTTCAGGACATCTTTCTCCCTTTAAGCATGCGTGCGTGCATTGACACTCAGCATCCGCAAAGACATTCAGTTGAAACATTATGCCATGGTAGGAAATCAACGGGAAATTGATTTCCCTAAGTCCCTCGAAGAATTGGATGGAACCAAAAAGAACAAGATGCATTGTGACGTAACTGGGGAAATCAACTATTTTCAGATGATTGGTAGACCTACACATAGACCGCCTTGCTCCTTTATTACGTTGGAGCGAAACAAATGAGCAGAATACACCCCCATAATGCTGTTACCTTAATGAATGAATTACTAGTTCATAGGCACATATTTCTCTGAAAAAAATCACCTGGATCCCATCAAGGATAAGAATTCGATGATAGGCAAACCATCTCCGACAATCTATGTCATCGGCCTCATCATTGACACTGCAGAAAGTGGATGGTATTCCCATCAAAGCAACTGCTTCAATAGACTCAGTTGATTCAACCCCAGAAAGTTTTTCCATAACTAATGAACTTACATGCACGAGGCGGGCTGCATGTTCTTCCCGATCATCAGGAATCTGAGCTTTATCAAGAAGTAGTAAGCAATCAGTCATCGCATTTTTGTTCCTCAACGACTGAAAATTACAGATCTCCCTGCATAAGAATAATATGCCAAAAGTATAAACACTTGCGCCACATTCTCAACCCACAGTTCCTCTATTATAAAGAGAGATCACTACTCTATTACTGACTGGATCTTCAGTACCAGCAAGTGACTTAACTAAACTAATCCGTCTTCCATATGTTTTATGACACAGAATGCTTCATTCATTCGGCAAATTTCTGCAACTCCTGAGTATGTTTTGGATTTTGCGAGCGCAAATACATAGGCATTTCAGTCCACGAATATGTAGGTCCAAAGGACCGGCGGAAAGTAGGAATCCACGGTCATTATAAAAAAAAAAATACATAGACATTTCAGTAACCCGTTCCACAAAATTCCCAGGAAGAACCCGGGACGACGAAATTCATTGAGAACCCTGACATGTCATCCTATGCTCCTCAATGCGCCAAAATGAGTGCGGCGCTGTACCATCTCTCACTCTAGCCACTGCAAGATGTCGAAACGATTTGAAGAGCAAATCAAACTTCGAGCTTTACCTTATCGGGGTTATACCCACGACAAGAGCTGAACTGTGCGAGTGGCGATAGGAGGAGCTCTGGCGGAGCTTGACGCAGTGCTTGACGAACGGGTTCGAAGTGCTCGTGATGAGCTGGACATCTCTGGGCACCAATGATTCCGTCGCCGCAGGAGTTCTCTTCTGTCTGACACGACCTCGCACGGTCTTGCGGAAATGGGTGGTTTCTTGACGGGTTGGGGGTGGCCTGGCTCTTGAAGTTGGAATTGGGTCGAGGGGAAGACGAAGACGCGAGGGATGGAAGGCGTGAAAGCAACTCATGTCCCTTCTTCTCGGCTTGTTTGCTTTGCCTCCCTCGTGGCAACTGCAAGGAGTTTGAAGATCAGCGGAGGGGTTCGCTATTGCTCTTTTTGTTTCGTGCACACTTTGTGGATATATTATTTTGCTTTTATACATGGACGTGACGATTATCATATTGAGATTTTTAAACTCAAGAAAAGTCTCAATTAATGTTTTGAAATAAAAGGCCTTGGGCAACTTAGCCACTTTTTTAGATTTGGAGGTTCATTCGGATTCCTCCGTCCATCATCTTTCACAAGAAATTGTGCCACCGGTCATATCTCTTGAGCAAGATTTACTGATAATAAGATATCCTGAAATATGTTGGCAATTCTAAAACTATACTTAGTATAATCTTTACTATGAAATTTGCATGTACTCATGACAATTTATCAAATATAGCAGTCATATTTACAAAGGAAGAAGATTACAATATTTTCTATTCATAAATAGCAACAAATGACTTTAAAGATTGGCTGATTATGATGTTTTGTGTCAATGCTGAAGATATTATGTAATTAGTGATGTTGGTATAATGACCATCTAAGGATGCTCATTAGAAAAATCAAATGCAATTGTTGACAACTAGAAATGCACAACAAAGAAGTCAGAAGTCGTTAGAGAACTAAAAACATCCTCTGTTAGTTCTATCGAAGTTATCGACGGCAGGATAGTGTTGACAAAACTTATTTAAGGAAAACTAACTAATGGTCACATAAAGAGGTGTTGGAAAAACTCAAACATTTTTCCTATCATCGATCACTCACATTTAAAATGAAAAGGAGTGATCTTTTTTTTTTTTTATGTGGCTATTACTGGTGATCGATCAGCTTAATTTAAGTAAAACAATTCACTTAGTCATATCTCTATGTACCAAAAACTAATGTAATGGTACACAAAAACGAGGTTGAAGGGCATGATGTAGGACGGGTGTTAAGTGGTGACGTGTAATAGATGAGCTCATTAGATGTGACTGCAAATATACATTATCCGTCCCTAACATACATAAACCTAATTAGATATGACATTATTCATCTATATCAGTTTAAGGGTAAGAGGAAATAGCGCAATTAAGTGTTTTGTGTTCTCCAAAGGTGTTTTAAGTCTATGTACCGATTGTAGTCATCCATGATATTATATATGTCTAAATTCATAAATTTCTTTCCAACAGTGGAACCGAGGTCTGTTATTGTTTTACTGAGGAACAAGTGACCGATTGTCCGTTCTGCATGCTTCAAAACAAGGACAACGAAATCCAGCTAAAGGAGAGAGAGAGAGAGAGAGAGAGAGAGAGAGAGAGAGAGAGAGAGAGAGAGAGAGATGAGAGAGAGAGAGAGAGAGAGAGAGAGAGAGAGAGAGAGAGAGAGAGCTCATTCCACATTCATTCAAGATTTCAAGAGATGGAGAGATTCATGTAACTTCAGTGCGAGGACAACACAATGCACTATTGCTGGCGATTGACAAGAGAGAGGACGTCAACAGATTCGTCCAGCTTATTATATGTGTTGTCAAAATCGATCCATCTAGATAAAACGAATAAATACGTCTGCCATAAACATTGACGGGAAGAAATTGATCATCTCCACCATATCACAACAATATAAAGAATGATTTATTCCATATAATAAACTATGCTCCTGCCTTCCACCTGATTCATGACCTGTAGTTGGTGGACAAACCTATACGAAGGATCGCTTATATACGGACTATCCAAGACTGCAGAAAAGAAATTTATAAATTTAGGCATATGCAATACCATCGATGACGTCAATTCAAACATGGACTTAAAACGCCTTTGGAAAAACAAAACAAAACAAAACACTTGATTGTGCTATCAAACCCCTTTCAATAGATTATCTCCTCCCCTTCCTTTGACATTTAAATTGATCTCAATGAGTAATATTGTATCTAATTGCGGGGTATGTATGCTAGGGACAGAAAATGTATATTCGTAGTCATATCTAATGAGCTGATCTATCACATATCACCACTTACACCATGTAACTTTGAGAGAAAGAGAGAGAGTCCATGTAATATTTCGAGTTATTTTTCATATTGACCGTTGAAATTGCAAACATGGAGAGACAAATTAACATCCAGATATAGAAATCATTAACTAAATTTATCCTTAGACAAATGGGTGCAAGTTTTACAATTTCCAGCATCATCACTGGACTTGTTATTGAGCCTGTCTCATATTTAAAAGCTTTTTTTTTCCCTCGAGTAACTGGGAAAGGTACAAGAGTTTTTTGCAGAAATGCAGGTCCTTGCTTTCGTAAGATCCAAACGATCCTTCCACCAAATTCATGAATAAAGATTGGTAGAGAAACCAATGAGAAGAATCTCTCATATACAGACTGCGCAAATTGAGCTTCTATCAACCGAGCTTCTATAAAAGGACCAAAGAAATCATCAGAAGAAGTAAAGGTAGAGAGTCAAAATCATGAAGACATTGCAAACACTCCTCGTCATACGGCTGTTTTGCACCAGCAATAATGTGGAATCTACTCCCGACGCAACAGAGGTTTATCATATATGCAGTGAAATCTGCTCCTCGTCATACGGCTGTTCGGTGGATATTTCCTTAGTAGTTGGTAGAGACCAAGTTATGGATGATTTGTGTCTTAACACACCAACCCAAGGCTACAATTATTACACTAGCGGCGGCGGCTGTAACGGAGGTGGAGTTTGTAACGGGGCATTGACGCAATCAGATTGTCGAGCTTGCTTGAAGGAAGCTGAAGGTCATCTGAAGAACGAACGAGGTCGCAGCCTAGGTGCTCAAGTTCAACTTAGGGATTGTAAAATGAGCTTTGAAGATACCAATTTAGTGAGTGCATTACATGCTTCATGTCCGTCTCGGTAATAAATCATAAAAATAAGCATGTGTGTCTCATATGATATTCTGTGTTCAAGTTGCAAGCGAACTATAGTTGTATCCCATGTCGTTATCGAGTGCTTACGAAAAGGTCTAAGTTGAATAAATTGCACTAGCCTTGTTATTCACCTGTTTGTGCAAAATCAATCTAGCTGTATGTGTTTGATAGAAAGGCTCGAGGCAATTGCGTTTATGAGAGTTTTCTTTTTCTTGAATTTGTTTATTTCATTTAATTTCAAGGCTCGAGGCAATGGCCGGTCACAGGCAAAAGGAAGAAGGATGGAAAAAAAAAAGAAAAGACAAAAAGAAAAAGTTAAAAAATGAAATCATTATAATATTATTAGAAGTTGTCTATGTAAAGCTGACAATGTCATGTAGGCTAGCTAGCGTTCATGTTAACAATAATGGATTAAAATGAGCCAAAATAACGTGGCACTAAGTCAACGGTTAAAAGATATAAGACTGAATTAGTATCTTTAAAAAGTTTTGGATTAAATTAGCACTAAAAGCAAATCGTTCCTTTGTTCAAAATAGTTGGAAGAAATAATGTCTTAGAGATATTCATTTTCAAGAGCTTTTGTTCTTTATTCTGATATAAAGTTTTACTCAAAAGAGACTTTTCGAATGCCCAATGAGGAGTTAATATCTTTGAAATGCGGTGAATTATCAAGCATGCGCATGCGGACCCATGGTGCCTAAAAAGCCCAAGTTTTCTTCTAACTATGTTCTTGATTGGTGGCTGCAAATTATAGATACCGTGCATATATCGGTAACATGGTCTTTGTTGATTTGGAATCTAATCAATAAATTTTGTCCATA
Organism: Melaleuca alternifolia; assembly: GCA_019926035.1. Lineage (NCBI taxonomy): Eukaryota > Viridiplantae > Streptophyta > Magnoliopsida > Myrtales > Myrtaceae > Melaleuca > Melaleuca alternifolia. The sequence continues at coordinate 3,744,360 of JAGKPW010000144.1, forward strand.
ATTTGTGATAAGGTAACTTTTCTACATCTCACAAACTTTGCTTTTATAAGGCCAATGCCAGACAACCCCTGGGATCACAAGCTAATGAGCAACCTCAATACCTATGTCTATTAGGAAAGGTTAGAAGTCTGACTTTGACATTTTGTGATGTGAAAGAATGTCAGGTGTAATTTCAAGTCTCATTACAAAACTTAAGAGGCAAAGCGTCGATTTTGAAAGTATAGATGGAAAGTGACGTAAAGGCAAAAGGTAATGGCCGTTTCTAAATTTTCCATATAATATTTTGGACATAGCTACCTATAGAGATCTTCTCTCAATCTTCCATTACATATAAATTGTTTTTTTTTTTGCCAAGCATTACATCACTTAAAACCGCATTACTTAATCAAGTACTTCTGATCGCTAATTCTTATCAAATGTGCAACTGAACTTCCAGAACTCATTTTTTATATAATCAAGTCCTATATATATATATTTACTATCTTGACAGAGCCACGCATTAAAGAAAAAGTAGTTGAAGATGATGTGGGCTCTTCAGTGCATGAATTTCTTACTGTACATACACAAAGGGTGCTCATGTCATTAAGAGGACTAAAACGAAAGCAACCTAAAGCGATAATCTTTATTTCAGAGGTGATAATCAAATGAACAACATTAAAGTTTAGGCAAATTACGTGAAATTGATACAAGTTCGAAAATCATCTTAGCTACGTAAAGAAACTTTAAAAGTACAAGATAAAAAATGCTGATCTTGATTCTTGCTCGCGATAGTACCAAATCACTGGAAAAGCTCAATAGGACTTCAATGAATTGGCAATGTCGATAACAAACCGGTATTTAACATCTGCTTTTGACAGGCGTGCCATGGCAGTGTTTACATAGTCCATAGAAATAAGTTCAATATCTGCGACTATGTTGTGCTTCGCTGCAAAATCAATCATCTCTTGCGTCTCCTTAATCCCTCCAATAAGACTTCCTCCCACAATCTTTCTTCTTGCCAATATAAGTCTTAATTGTTACCTACTATCTCATATGTGACACTTGAAAATAATCTTTTACTAAAACTAAAAGACATTAGAGTTTTATCTTAAACACAAATTATGGAGGTGGATTTTGTAAGAAGAATTTCAAAATGCATGCTTAGACTTACCCATGAGGAGTGGCATAGCAAGTAACTCAAGCGGCTTCTCTGGTGCACCAACCAACACAAGTTTTCCATGAGTTTTCAAGAGATTTATCAAAGGCAAGAGAGCATGCACAGCTGAGACTGTATCGATGATGCCATCCATTGTACCCATCGTAGACTACAATTAATAAAAGATCACAACATAAATTCATATTTCATCATCATTGTTCCTATACATGGTGAAAAAATCTTTTGTGACTAGAACATACCTGCATCTCTTCTATGTTACGGCTAACTAAGAATCCGTCGGCTCCCAAATGGTCAATGGCTTCCTTCTTCTTGTTAGGCGAAGTACTAATAATAGTCACCTTGAGGCCCATGGCCTTGGCAAATTTTACGGCCATGTGTCCCAGCCCACCTAGCCCAACCACTCCCAAGTGCAATCCAGCCTTATCAAGCCCGTAGTACTTTAATGGACTATAGACAGTGATCCCAACACAAAGGAGAGAAGCACTACCATCGAGAGGCAAGTTCTCTGGGATCTTAATTACAAAGTGCTCATCTGATACCATAATGTCCGAGTAGCCATCATAAGTAATGGTTCCATCGTAGAACTTTGAACTGTATGATAGGATCATTCCGGGGCAATAATTCTCAAGACCATCTTTGCAATTTGAACAAGATTGACAAGATCCAACCAAACACCCAACACCCACTTTGTCCCCAACTTTGAATTTTGTCACGGTTGTGCCTACTTCAGTGACCACACCAACAATCTCATGCCTATATACAATAGCCAATGGGTATATATATTATTTTCTCAAAATTTTCGCTTGCATGTCTAAGAAAATTGAAAACGATTATGTTTTTTAGAACATACCCGGGTACCACAGGATAAGAAGTTGTTCCCCATTCGTTTTTGACATTGTGGAGATCAGAATGGCATATAACACAATACAATACCTTAAAAGTCACGTCTTTTTCTCCGGTGGCCCTATAAAAATGACAATCAATCGCTTTCCAGAAAAAAAAGGGTTTTTCACCTTTGTTTCACTGCAGCAAAAAACAGAAACAAAGAAAAAAAAAACGAGACATGTTACCTTCTTGGACTGGTCAAACAATTGGGAAGCCATGATGACGTACTAGTCTGGTTCAGGTTGGTCACTAGTACGTTATCGGCACCTCTTCTTACATCCTCAAAGAATGATCAGCCATCAAAGACTCGGTGATTAAGCCAAAAAAGATCAGAAGATTGACTTATGAAAATTCAAACATAAATTATAATTCTGTGTCATCAAAGAAACGACACTATCTCTCGACCGATAAGTTGAAATGGAGTGATTTGAATTGCAAACGAACGAAGATTTTAGATCTATTTTAAGTTTTTGTAGATAAATGCTGCATAGTCATATGGATAAAGTGAGTGAAACAGAAGTAATCGTAATATAAACATGATAATAGAGTTCAACGGTTGCTCATGTAAACTTCAAATGAAGTTGGTGAGGCATCAATTCTTTTAGATCGATGACAACAACTTTTAAAAAAATGCAAACTTTGAAAAGTCATTGACATTTTAAGCATGGAGTGAAAACTCTTCTAAGTTTACTTCAAATGAAGTTGGTGAGTGATGCAGCCCGCAAACAGCTGGTTCATCCGAGAAGATCAGCTCGCATTAAAGCTCGAAGTCCTTCACTGGCAAGAGTCTTCTCATTGATTTCAAGCTGTCATTTCCCAAGCATTGGAAGCTCGCAAGGACCTTGGGACAGTGAGAAGCATTGGAAATAATTTGCTTTTAATCACTTCTAGTTCCTAAGCGTTTCTAGTTTTTATGTATTTTAATAATTTCAAGACTTGACTTTAATCTCTTGGTTTGCTTTATAAGCCATCTAATTCCTTGTACAAGATAAACGAATTTGATTAATGAAAACTTTGCTTTCAAGTAAGTATCGTGAACCTTGCAGAGTTCATACCCTTGAAAACCTAGAAGAGTTTTCACTCCATCCTAGAAGAGTCGGAGCTTTCCAAAGTCTGCATCCTTGAAGAGTTGCAGCCATCGATCTCGAATAATCGACGCCCTTTCAACTTCCTTGGAGGCCTAGAAGAGCAACCAACAAAGTCTCTATATTTTCCTGTTTTTGTTCGTTATTTTCGTCCACTTCCACCCCAAATTCGACCATCTTATAGAGCTTATTTCAGAAAACCCAAAAAGAAGAAGATGTAGATCCAGAAGTCTTTGTTCATTTGGCTTTGGAATCAGGTCGATCCGATCTGTATCGACAAAGATACGACTATTCTCCCGAGCTTGTGCAGTGCTGAAATTTCTGTTCGTCCTGTTTCCCGTGTGCGAGTCACTCTCCCAATCCTATTGTTCGAGTAGCCTACTTGGGCTGCATCATTTGGTATCAGAGCTTTGGAGGAGAGGACAATGCCTCCAAGACAAGTTAGACGTCGTGGCGGTAGAACCATTCTCCTCGATGAAGTGCACACACTTGCTGAGAATTTGCAGCAATGTATGCAACAACAAATTGACGTGAGAAGTTCAGCGTTTGAGGGTTGAAGCAAATAATTCTCCACCCCGTTCCAGGACTAAAGATTCCCATGGCGACTCTTCCTCTTTGGAGAGTGTTCAACCTATTCATGGTCGAAGGCATGTTCAACATCGTTTACAACATATTCATGAGCCAGATTGGGAAAAAGAAATCAAGAAAGATGTTCTAGAATTTATAGGTAATGAGTCTCCTGATGAAATTGTTGATTGGTTGACACTTGTGAATGAAGTTTTTGAGCATAGGAATGTCCCGGATGATCGCCAAGTTGGCATCATTGCTATGCGATTCCGAGGCAAGGCCATAGCTTGGTGGAGACGTGAGAAGCAAACTCTCCAATCTATTGGCAAGGCTCCAATTACTTCATGGAGAAAAATGGAGGACAAGATTCAAAAGTATTTCCTTCCTAAAGGATACAAGAGGGAGCTCTACCAAAGGTACCAAAATTTGAGACAAGGTACGCAAACGGTAGACCAATATACCAATGAGTTCAACGAGTTTGTAATTCGCAACAATATTCAAGATCCATAAGAGGTGCTTGTGAGCAAGTACTTGAATGGTCTTCAATTTTACATCCAAGATGCCTTGGAAGTCCTTGACATTTGGGACTTAGGAGATGCGCATCAGCGGGCACTCAAAGTGGAGCGTTCTCACTCGAGGAGGCAGCAGTCCCCTACCATGCCAAATCGAGCAACGACGAGTACCACTAGCACTGCTAAAGTTGCTGAGAATACAACGCAATCTACTAGTAAGCCTTCTACTCAGCCCCATGTTTCGAAGCAACCTATTATGTCTGAAATACGTTGCTATTCTTGTGGGGAGTTGGGTCATCGTGCTAGCAATTGTCGAATCAATAAGAATCGACCAGCCGGTAAAGCCTTTTTGGTGGGTAATGATTCTGATGGGAATGCTGAGGAGCCACTTGAAGAGGAGTTGAACAATGATGAAGAAGTTGCAGATGATGAACAAATAGTGCATGCTGATTCTGGCGAGCTTCTCATGATGAGAAAGATTTTCCTCACTCCTAAAGAGGCCACTGGAGATATGTGGCTATCCACCAATATTTTTCATTCAGCTTGTACTATTTCAGGGAAGGCATGTCAATTAATTATTGACTTCGGTTGTTGTGAAAATGTAATTTCTAATGTGGCGGCAAGCAAGTTGAAGTTGGAGTTGAAAGCGCACTCCACACCTTACAGGATGTCCTGGTTCAAGAAAGGTACCGAGGTAACCGTTTCCAAGCGATGCCTTTTCAATCTTTCTATTGGCTCTATTTATTTTGACAAGATATGGTGCGATGTTCTACCCATGGATGCTAGTCACATTATTCTTGGCCGACCGTGGCAATTTGATCGAAAGACTACGCACGATGGCTTTTGTAATAAGTATTCTTTTGAGTATGGAGGAAAGAAAATTACTTTGGTACCAAGTAAGGAACCTCTCAAAACTCCTTTCATTAAGAATTCATTGTCCTCTTCTTTGCTCACTGTGAAAGATGTAAAGGGTGCCATGAAAGAGGTTAGTATTGTGTATGGGAGCCAACTGAAGACTGCTCTTGATCTTGCACCCATCCCTTTTGCTGAAAGGATGATCGATAAGGTGAATGATATTGTTTCTCAAAGGAGGGTAGTTCATGAAGATGTGTGCCAAAGGTTGGAGAGCAAAGCTGAATCCTATAGAAAGGATGTTGATAAACGACAACATGCATGTGATTCTTCTAACCATGATGGCGAGAATTCGAGGACGAATTCTTTTAAAGATGGGGAGAATGATGCAGCCCGTAACCAGCTGGCTCATCCGAGAAGATTAGCTCGCATTAAAGCTCGAAGTCCTTCACCGGCAAGAGTCTTCTCATTAATTTCAAGCTGTCATTTCCCAAGCATTGGATGCTCGCAAGGACCTTGGGACGGCGAGAAGCATTGGAAATAATTTGCTTTTAATCACTTCTAGTTCCTAAGCGTTTCTAGTTTTTATGTATTTTAATAATTTCAAGACTTTGACTTTAATCTCTTGGTTTGCTTTATAAGCCATCTAAATCCTTGTACAAGATAGATGAATTTGATTAATGAAAACTTTGCTTTCAAACAAGTATTGTGAACCTCACAGAGTTCATACCTTTGAAAACTTAGAAGAGTTTTCACTCCGCCCTAGAAGAGTCGGAGCTTTTCAAAGTTTGCATCCTTGAAGAGTTGCGGTCATCGATCTCGAAGAATTGACGCCCTTTCAACTTCCTTGGAGGCCTAGAAGAGCAACCAATGAAGTCTCTATATTTTCCTGTTTTTGTTTGTTATTTTCGTCCACTTCCACCCCAAATTCGACCATCTTACAGAGCTTATTTCAGAAATCCCAAAAAGAAGAAGTTGTAGATCCAGAAGTCTTTGTTCATTTGGCTTTGGAATCAGGTCGATCTGATCTGTATCGACAAAGATACGACTATTCTCCCGAGCTTGTGCAATGCTGAAATTTTCGTTCGTCCTGTTTCCCGTGTGCAAGTCACTCTCCCGATCCTATTGTTCGAGTAGCCTACTTGGGCTGCATTAGTGAGGCATAAATTCTTTTAGTTGGATGACAACAACTTTTAAAGAAAATGCAAACTTTGAAAAGTTATTGACATTTTAAGAATGAAGTGAAAACTCGTCTAAGTTTACTTCAAATGAAGTTGGTGAGGTGTAAATTCTTTTAGATTGATGACAACAACTTTTAAAAAAATGCAAACTTTGAAAAGTGATTGCATTTTAAGAATGGAGTGAAAACTCTTTTAAGTTTACTTCAATGAAATTGGTGAGGCATAATTCTTTTAGATTGATGACAACAACTTTTGAAAAAAATGCAAACTTTGAAAAGTGATTGCCATTTTAAGAATGGAGTGAAAACTCTTCTAAGTTTACTTCAAATGAAGTTGGTGAGGCATTAATTCTTTTAGAAAGAAGACAACAACTTTTAAAAAAATGCTTACTTTCAAAAGTTATTGACATTTTAAGGATGGAGTGAAAACTCTTTTAAGTTTACTTCATATGAAATTGGTGAGGCATCAATTCTTTTAGATTGATGACAACAACTTTTAAAAAATGCAAACAAAAGTTTTGACTTTTTAAGAATGGAGTGAAAACTCTTATGAGTTTTCAATGTTATGAACTCTTCAAGATTCAAGAGAATACCCAAGGCAATTTTATTCATTAAATCAAGTCTAGAAATTATGAACTAATAAAAAAATCAAAATAGAGTATTTCCAATGTGTAGGAAATGACAAAGTTAAGTGGACAGCTAGAGATTTTTCAGGACATCTTTCTCCCTTTAAGCATGCGTGCTTGCATTGACACTCAGCATCCGCGAAGACATTCAGTTGAAACATTATGCCATGGTGGGGAATCAACAGGAAATTGATTTCACTAAGTCCCTCGAAAAATTGGATGGAACCAAAAAGAATAAGATGCATTGTCATGTAACCGGGGAAATCAACTCTTTTTATATGATTGGTAGATCTACACATAGACCGCTTTGCTCCTTTATTACGTTGGAGCGAAACAAATGAGCAGCATACACCCCCAGAATGCCATTATCTAGATAACTGAATTACTAGTTCACAGGCACATATTTCTCTGAAAAAATCACCTGGATCCCATCAAGGACAAGAATTCGATGAGGAGAGGCAAACCTTCTCCGACAATCTATGTCATCGGCTTCATCATTGACATCGTAGAAAGTGGATGGTATTCTCATCAGAGCAACTGCTTCAATAGATTCAGCTGATTCAACCCCAGAAAAGTTTTCCATAACCGATGAACTTACATGCACGAGGCGAGCTGAATGCTCTTCCAGATCATCAGGAATCTGAGCTTTATCAAGAAGTAGTAAGCAATCAATTATAGCATTTTTGTTCCTCAAAGACTGAAAATTGCAGATCTCCTTCCATAAGAATAATATGCCAAAAGGATAAACACTTGGGCAACTTAGCCGCTTTTTAGATTTGGCGGTTCATTCAGATTCTTCTGTCCATCATCTTTCACAAAAAAACTGTGCTACCGATCATATCTCTTGAGCAGGATTTACTGATAATAAAGTACCCCAAAATATGTTGGGGATTCCAAAGCAATACTTAGTATAATCTTGACTATGAAATTTGCATATGCTTGTGACAATTTATCAAATATAGCAGTCATATTTGCAAAGGAAGAAGATCAGAATATGTTTTATTCATAAATAGCAACAAAGGCCTTTAAGATTGGCTGACTATGATGTTTTGTGTCAATGCTGAAGATGTTATGTCATTAGTGATGTTGGTATAATGATCATCTAAGGATGCACGTTATAAAAGTCAAATGCAATTGTTGACAACTGGACATGCACAACAAATGAGTCGAAAAGTCGTTAGAAAAATAAAAATGGCCTTCGTTAGTACTATCGGAGTTATCGATTGTAATGACCGCGTTCGGGTTCGGTTCGCGATTTTGGCTAAATAGGAATTTCCAGGGAAATTTCGTAATTTCCTTTTTATTTCGCGAAAATTGTGAAAGGCTTTGAATTTAATGAAAATTTATGTTGGAAATTTTATTTGGGCCCAAAATGTCATAAACTGCAATATTGGATTTTTCCAGAAATTTCCTCAATTTTTAGGAATTTTTAAAGCAATTTTCCAATTTTCGGGAATTAAAACATATTATTTTAATTTAAAATTCCGAACCGCCCAGCGAACTGGCCGGCCCGATCGTGCGAACCGCCGGTCCAACCGGGTCGGACCGGACGGCACACACGGAGCACGCGTGCGAGCCGCTCCCCTCTCTTTTCTCTCTCTTCTCTGCGGCATTCTGCCGAGCAGGTGGAATGCACTGTGCATTCCACTGCTCCGGTCGCCTCACCGGTCATTCCAGCCTACAGCCACCCACCAACTGGCCAGAGGAGACGGCCGAAGGGGATGGTAGCCCGTGGGAGGCTGCCGCGTGGCGTCGGCGAGCTGATTTTCAGCTCGCCTCCCACCTGCCTCGCTCGGTATAAACCGAGCTTCCTCCCCATTTTGAGCTCGGTTTTCTCCAAGCTCAGACCTCCTCTCGCCTTGCAGCCGGTGCCGTTGTGGAGCCTGCAACGCCGTCTGTCCAACGCCGCCGGCCGCGAGCTCCGACTCGCCCTGCACCGTCGCCGGCAGCCCTCGACAGGAGGCACCGCGACTAGGGTTTTCTGGAAAATTTTCCAGAAAACCGCAGGGAAGAACCACAGCCAAAGACTCGGTGATTTCTCCTCCTTCCCGACCTCCTTAGCTCGATTGGTTAGTACCAATCGATTCCTTAAAGCTTCTAGTTGTTGTCCATGGTGTTTAATTCGTTCGGTTTGGTCTAGAATCCATGGATTGAGGCTTCAAAACCCCGAACCCTCTCGAAAACCCTAAAAACGAGCCGACGGCTTCGTGGCCGGATTTCTCTCAGCTCCGACCACCTCAGCTCAAGCCACCACCATCGTTCGACTCGCCGGCGAAGCAGCTCTCAGATTCAGCCGGTCTCGAGCTTCGGTTTGACCGGAGAACGGTGAACGGCGGCCAAACCCGAGAAGACCTCTCGACCCGACGCACGACCCGACTCACGACCCGGAGTCGGGGTTCGCCGGAGAAGACGACCGTCGTCGTCGCCGTCGCCGGAGACAGAAGGCAGCCGATGGGCTAGGCCGCCGGCCCAGCAGCCCAGCCTAGTCAGCCGACCCAGTCAACGGCCCAGCCGACTCGGCCCAACCAGCCAGCCAGCCAATCAGCCGACCGACCCAGGCCCCGTCAACCGGCCCGGCCCAGAAGGAAAAAGGAGAAGAAAAGAGAAAAAGAAAAGGAAAAGGAAAATGGGAGAAGAAAAAAAAAGGAAAAAGGGGAAGAAAAGAGAAAAAGAAAAGAAAAAGGAAAAAGGAGAAAGAAAAAAAAAAGGGGGGAAATTCAATTTTTCCTTGGGTTCAGCCAGGAGTGCAGCAAGGGGAGTTTAGCCAAGAAAACTCACAAGTGAGTGGGCTCTAAACCTTTATTAGGCGCATTTACTATTTGAGTAGAAAACGGGTAGAAATGGCTAGGGCGAGTAGAACGGCTAGGATTCCTTGTTTACTTGTCAATTTCATTGATTGGCTAGATTGGTTAGCAATAGTAGATAATTGTTAATTGTTGACCACTTAGGTGGTTTAGTTCGACCTATGTCGACCTAGGGATCGACATCTCAGGTTTTACGAGAAATGCCATCGTACGTTTACTTGTGCTCGAACATGGTCAGGGTTGGGACCCCTCGAGGGGGAAGGAGTGTCGGCTTGACACCTCTGTTTAATTTTAGAGTTATTTAAACTAACTTATTTCTACAATTTAATTTAATTAGTCATTTATCATTAAATTTCTTTTCACGTAGCATTTGATTAATTTAGTTAGTAACCCATTTAGCATTTCAATTTCATTAAATTATTATTGTAATTAGTCGATTCTAGTATTACATTGTGTATTTAAATTTTGCGCCGCTTTTATTTAATCAGTTATGCCTAGATAAATTCCGTATAGTCGCAATTAGGTTCTCATTAGTAGACCTGCCCCACCCTGTAAATTGTTTAGACCCCTATGACGTTCGTTAGTCTACCTTTAGCTTAGAAGTCCAGAGGTAGGGAGTTCTTCGATTTGGGTTGGTAATGAGTGTTTCTGCTCGGAGCTTGGGGACCTTGGGATGAGAGATTTACAGCTAGGCTTGCCTAGGGTTGACTGACAGGCCAACTGAAGCCCGAGAGTTGGGAGGGTCGATTTAGGGACCCTAGGGCAGGGGTGTTCCTAATTTAGGATTAGGGTTCGTTCATTGGGATACCAAGTATCTCATTCCACCACCCCACCATCCCAGGACCCCAGTATGGACCCGGTTTAGGACCTCTCAGACTTGGAGGACCAGCCAGAGGAGGAGGAGCTTATGGAGGAGGACCCTCACGAGGAGGAAGCTTAGGATCTACCGGAGCTGGAACCTCTAGATCCGGAGGACTGGGAGCAGCAGCTGGAGCTGGAGCTGGAGTGGGACCCTCAAGAGGAGGAAAATCGGGAGGAGGGGGATCTGGAGCCGGATATCCCCTTCAATTGGGATGAAGAAGAAGAAGAAGACGAAGGGAATGGCATGGCAGCAGCCCCCGTTCCCCTTAGAGACATGGGAGATGTCATAGACATAGAAGTGAAGGAAGATGGCTTAATCCAAGAATCCCACAGCGCGACCGGTTGGATTTGGAGCACCACAAAGCACATCTGGTACCCACATCAGAACATTAGCGTGTACACGGGCTTCCATGAGACCGAACTAGAGTTGTTGGTTGAGAGGTGTGAGGTACCACAGGGAGGCTACGAGTTTGGCTTTGAAGACCCTGATGGGGCAGACGACTCAGAGGATGGCACCGTAGACAACCCAAAGCCTTCGTGTGTGCGAGACTGGCCCAAGCCGGTGGATGCAACGTAGGATTAGTACTCTCCCTTTTCTTTTCCCCGCGACTTTTGATTGTATAGCTGTGCGGCGACCGTGACTCTAGGCTTTTGTTACGCCTTCTCCTGTTCTCTTCCCCTTTTGTATTTTGACCTGACTTACCATTTGTATCTATGGGAAGTAAGCTTCTTGTTCAAAATTGAATGTAGTGCTCTACCTTGGGAACAAGTTACCTAAGAATTAGATTCTTTTGCCAATCTTGGAGTAAAGTTGGATCCTGGAAGTATTGCTACGACCCCGAGGAATCGGGGCGTGACATCGATGACAAGATATGACAAGCATAGCATGGATTTTATGCACCTAATATTATATGACATGCAATTCTCAATTAAGCGAACCTAATGTGCAAACTATATGGCATGAGCATGGGTTGACATCGACATGCATACGACACTTTTGTTATTTCTTTTAAAATTTCAAAATAAATTATGTACCCTAATTTAAGCATGCAATGTTATCTAATATGCAACATAATCTAAATATGCAATGTTATGTAATCTTTTGAAATTTGTTTTGGAATAAGAAGAGAAATTTATTTAGATTCATCAAATCAATTCTAATATGGAAACAACATTTAAATTCCCCAGAAGATTTCCCGAATAAAATCGATAGATTGATCTTAAGCTTTAAATATCAAAATATCAACTTTAAAGATTCTCGCGCAATTAATTATTCCATCTAAAACCTTATAGATAGAATAAAAAATCGATGTGTGGTTTTGAGTTAGGAAATAAATCCTAATAAGTAATGCCTATCACTCAAAGGAATTACGTTAAGCACAAGAAATCTTAGAATGATCTTGTAAAGATGATCTTGTGCGGTTATGAATTAATAGGTTGAATTGTGTCAATCTTGTGCAAATTGTAAAGATGATCTTGAGAATTATTGCCCCAAAATGATCTTGTCCTTTAGTGCAACGTACCGTGATGGAACCACCACTTATGGGGTTTAATCGGACATGATGGTACTAGATGAACACTTCATAGTTAAAATCCCTAACAACTTGCCTCTTGATGTTGGTTCTTCTCTCCTTTGTGCTGGGATTACTGTCTCCAATCCAATGAAGTACTACGGGCTTTGATAAGGCTAGAATGCACTTAGGGATTGTTGGGACTTGTGAGCTTGGTCACATGGTTGTAAAGTTTGCTAATGCCATAAGCCTCAAGGTAACCATCATCAATCCCTCACCCAATAAGAAGAAGAAAGCCATGGACCATTTTGGAGTTGACGGGTCCTTAATTAGTTGTGATACATAAGAGATGCAAATATGTTAGAGTCGCAACAATTTTTTTTTCTTTTCACATAATCCATTGAGGTAAGGATAGATGAAGATAGATTATTGTTAATATCTTTTGTTAACTACTGTTTGCAATGCGTGCAATGGATGGCATCGTCAACGTAATCTTAGCCGTCCATGCTTTTTTGCCTTTGATCCGTCTCTTGAAAATTTAAAGCAAGCTTGTTATGGTTGGCGCGCCAGAGAAGCCACTTGAGGTTCTTGCTATGCCACTTCTCATGGGTAAGCTTAAACAAGCCTTATATATTTAATAGTTCTTCTTGGAAAAGTCTGCCTTCGTTTTGTGCGAGATGAGATTATGATACTTTTCAGTTTTAGTTAAAAGGTAAACTCTAAGTTTTTGACAGATGGAAAAGATAACAAATAAGACTTATCATAACGGATAGAAAAAATTGTAGGAGGAAGTCGTATTGGAGGGATTAAGGAGACACAAGAGATGATTGTACCTAGTTGGTAAGTTTAGAGGTACTATTCAGTTCATAAGCTTAAAATTTACAGAGTCAATGAATTCAAAGAAGTTATCTGTTTCTTAAAAATTAAATTTTAAACCTTACCCATGGCGCATGTAATATAACACACTTCAACTTTTAATTCTACTATCTACAATTTGAATTTAGTTCTATCTTTATTTTCACAATTATTCTAAAGACATTTATTCTAAACATTTCAACTTCTAATAACATTTCTAATATAAAATGCTGCCCTCTCAAATTTATACTCTTAAGAAATCTAACTAAAAAATGTTACACCCTCGATAAAGCTAATGGGATTGTTTCTAAAATGATAGTAGTGACATATCCTTAATGTTTCTGCCCCTTCTAATAACAACTAAAAGAATAGGGGCAATAACATAAATGATTCCTGAACTTTTCTTTAATGTTCAATGTGATTCATGAACTTTAGGTTTGTCCAATCTAATCTTTGAATTTTGTAAGTTTGATCATCCTAGTCCTTTTCTTAAAGTCTATCACTACATTATGCACATATTCCTAACGTGGAGTGCCACGTCAATATATAGTGGTTCACAAAGTGATGTGAACTCTCTCCCTGCTCTCCCAATTCAGCACTTATTTTTTCCTTTCTTTTAATTATTTTTGTTGGGCTAACATGTCACATTTCCTCTTTCCAGAATAAAAGATGAAGAAAAGAGTTGACGGTGACAAATTTGATCGTTTGCTAAGAATGAAAGAATGCTGACCAAGTTGAAGTCGTCCGACGTCCGGGCTCTGTGAAAGTTGATTATGCTCAAGTCTACAAAGAGCAATGCCCTGAACAACTTTTATTCCTAACTGATGGAAAGGCCTGAGTTCACTTTTATCAATTCGAAGCCCAGGGCTTTCTAAAGTACACTGAGTCAGATGCACCGAAACAAGGCTCAAGATGGCGCGACCGGCGAGTTTTTAGCGAGTCGACTCGTGATCCCACCTCTACCTTAGTCATACTACGAGTGTTTTTGCTGGGAAGATGGAGCAGAGAAAATTTCAAAAATGCTTCAAAACAGATTGGTGAACTTAATTTCCAACTTACCACTATCTTGAACAAAGCCGATACAGCAGACATGAGGGAGGTGTATAATAATCTTGTGGAGAAAATTGGCAGATTATGGAGACAAGAAGAGTTATACTGGAGCATTCGGTCAAGAATCAGTTGGCTAAAAGAAGGAGACAGGAATACAAAGTTCTTTCATGCTACAACAATACAAAGGAGGCAACGAAATAAGATTACTATGCTAAGAATGGGGGAGGACGACTGGAGCAAAAATCCTCAAGCTATAAAGGCACATGTTGCTGAGTACTACGAGGGTCTATTTACCTCGGTGGGAGCTAGATTTTACCAACCAGTATTAGAGCAATGCCAAAAAACTGTATCAGATGAGATGAATGCTAAGTTTATGTGTCAACCTACGAGGGAAGAGGTCCAGCAGGCTGTTTTCCAAATGGGGGCAACTAAAGCTCCGGGACCTGATGGTTTGAGCGGCTTATTTTATCACAGCCAGTGGAATGTTATTAAAGAAGATGTCTTTTAGATGGTAAAGTCTTTTTTTAATGAAGGATCCTTTGAGCCTGAATTAAATGCAACTAATATTACACTTATTCCAAAGGTGGCAAACCCAGAAAGCATCAGTGATTTTAGACCCATTAGTCTGTGCAACTTCAGTTATAAAATTATCACTAAGGTGATGGTTAACAGACTGAAACCTATTCTCCCAAACATCATCTCCCCTGAACAGAGTGCCTTTGTGGAAGGACGTCAAATACAAGATAACATCTTTATTGTCCAAGAAGTCCTATATCAGCTGAGAACAAAGATGAGAAGGAAGAAGTTTCAGGCAATATTGAAACTAGACATGCAAAAAGCCTATGACAAAATAGAGTGGGATTTCCTATGTGATTGCATGTTGAGAATGGGTTTCTGCGAGAGTTGGGTGAATTTGATCAAATTTTGTATCTCCACAGCGAAACTGAACATCCTAATTAATGGAGAAGCATGTGAAGCTATAAGTCCTACACGAGGTATAAGACAAGGAGACCCCCTCTCACCTTATTTGTACATATTAGTGGCCAATGTTCTGTCCTCTATGGTAAATAATGCTGTTCTAGATGGAACCTTACAAGGAATTAAACTAAATCCCCACTGTCCGACTATCTCCCACCTACTTTTTGCTGATGATGCCATTTTCTTCATGAATGGTACTGTAAGGGAAGCTCAAAACCTTGCAAACTTACTGAATTGCTACTGTTTTGCCTCGGGACAATCCATAAATTTGAAATCAGGAGTCTTCTTTGGGAAGAGCTGTCCACAGCAATTGAGATGTAATATAGCAGCTGAGTTAAGGGTTCCTATATTGGATAAAACTGGGAAATACTTAGGTATACCATCTGATTGGGGCCAAACAAAAAAACAGATGTTTGCCTGGATTCTAGCGAGAGTTGATAGAAAACTGGAAGGCTGGAAGGAACAGTTAATTTCAAAACCAGGGAAGGAAGTGTTAATCAAAACGGTTGTTCAGGCATTGCCCCAATATGCCATGAATATATTCAAGATTCCAATATCAATCTGCAGAGCTATTGAGAAGAGGATTTCTGCTTTCTGGTGGAAACAAAATGCTAGACATAAAGGCATCCATTGGAAAAGCTGGGACTTCCTAAAAAGAAGAAAAGGAGAGGGAGGTATGGGTTTCAAAGACCTAGTAGACTTCAACAAAGCTATGCTGGGTAGGCAAGCTTGGAGGCTGAACCAGAACCCAAATGCTTTATGGAGCAGAATATTCAAAGGTTTGTATTTCCCTAATGATACGCTTTGGAATGCTGCTAAAGGTGCTAACAGTCTTGGGGTTGGAAAAGTATTTTATTAGGCCGAGATGCATTAGAATCAGACATGCAATGGCAGATTGGTGATGGGAAACGTGTGAATTTGAGGGAGGACCGTTGGCTTAGATATGGCAGAATTGGTGGACCAGCTAACAGAGATGATCCTAAAGTAGTGGCTGAGTTGATTGATCCAGAGACACGTGTTTGGAATGTGCAATTGGTAACAGAACTATTTGATATGGATATCCGAAGGGAGATACTAGCCACTCCTATTAGTGTTATCCCTAGACAAGATAAACTGATCTGGAGAGGGAACAAATCAGGCAGTTATACTGTCAAGAGTGGTTATAGAAGGATTCATGAAGCCAACACACAATCAACAGCCTCCCAAGCGTCCACGTCCTACCAAATTCCTAAAAATCTATGGAACGAAATCTGGAAGCTAAATACCTACCCCAAAATCAAGCAGTTCATGTGGAGTCTATGCACTGAAGGCCTACCGACAAGGAGTAACCTTAATAGAAGAGGAATTATACCTGAGCAAGCATGTCCCCTTTGCCTACAAAGTCCGGAATCCACAGAGCACCTGTTCCTGTTATGTAAGTGGACAAGGAAGATCTGGTCACATCCCAGTGCCGATAACTATATACCTCCTAGAAACATAACAAGAATGGACAAATGGGTTAGTGATTACCTCAATTCGGGGATC
The DNA here is from genome assembly GCA_019926035.1 of Melaleuca alternifolia. Taxonomy (NCBI): domain Eukaryota; kingdom Viridiplantae; phylum Streptophyta; class Magnoliopsida; order Myrtales; family Myrtaceae; genus Melaleuca; species Melaleuca alternifolia. Next base: position 3,760,806 of record JAGKPW010000144.1, read on the forward strand.
ACGACGCATAAAAAAGCTAAATTTGCTCACACCCTCTGGCTGATTTGGAAGGGCCGAAACACCCTGGTATTCCAAGGAAGAAGCTTCCAACCGAATCGGATAATCAATGAAGTTAATCTCTCTCAGATGCTGTTTGAAAGATGGAACCCAACAAGCAAAGGGAAAACGTCGAACCCTACCTCGGAAGCGGCGAAGTGGAGACCTCCCGAGAAGAACTCGTTTAAACTGAATGTTGACTGCTCATGGCAGGAAAACAGATCGGTCAACTCTATAGCCGGGATTTGTAGAGGAGAGGATGGACTGTGTTTTGATGGGTTCGCGAAGCAAATCGAAGCCCCCTCGGCTGCTGCTGGTGAAACCCTAGCCATACTGCACGGACTTCTCTGGTTAAAGGAGAAACGAAGTCTTCTGAAGGAGATGACTGGCGCACGAAGACTTAACACCGATCAAAGTGATCTGCTACTCAGCTTATCATCAGACTGCCTTTCGGTTGTAGAGAGCATTACGGGCCGTAATGATATACCGTGGGCCCTATCCCCTTATATAATGGACTGCAGAGAGCTATTGGACCAAATGACGGAGGTCCACCTGATCTTCGAGCCACGACTGACGAACCAGGCCGCTGACTGGATTGCCAAAGCCCACAACTCCGGTTCTCTCCCTAGCGACTGGATCTCAAATCCCCCGAAAGATCTCTATCTTATTTTGTGCTTAGACTATCAAACGACTTGTCCACCACCATCGTTTATCTATTAATGAATTTCCATTGACCAAAAAAAAAATACTACGAGTGTTTTTCATGAGTTGGCTCGCAACCTTAGCCAAGTTGGCCATCTCTGCTTTTCTATATGTGATCAATGTGTTCGACATAAAAAGAAATGTTTTCGTATTGAGTATGATTGAGTATCTGAGACACTAATTGCCAATGCTAAACCATTAGAAGGTGGAAAAGCATTCAACTTTACTACAAATCAATCAATGCAAAAGACATTGGGAACCGCAGGTAAATTAAGATGACAAACGCTGCTAGTCGAACATCACCTTCAAAGTGGCGTTTGCCGAGCGATTCTTTTTCCTAGAGTGTTTGTCGCCAGTTTGACTGCAGTATGCTAAATCAATCATTTTTTCCAGGAATAATGGATCCCGCACAAGATGTCACAAGATTGACTTTGGATATATCGTGCATTAAAGTTGAGTTTTTGTCACAAGCGTGGCATTGGAATAAAAAATTTGAACTGCTACAAGTGAGTAGTGTACCTCAGTATTTGATGGATCACGAATTGTCTTTGTTATGGGAAAGGAATTATTCGATTTCAATTTTGTGCAATTTTTTCCTAAAAAACCACGGTTTATTATTTTTTTTTTTTTGGGTTTTGTGGAATTCTTACTTTTTCTTGGAATATTTTGAATCCTGAAATTCAAATTTAGAACTTGAATAAGGAAATATAGTTGACCCGTCAGAGTGATGGCCATCGACTAGCCTGATTATTAGACCTCTTAACACTTTTGCATCCGAGCTTTAGCAAGATTTTGAAAATTATATATCTAGGAAGAAAATTTCAACGGATTTATCCATCAAATCAATTGCTAGAACAATGTTGCAAAAACAAAACTGTGCTAGGAAAAAGTGGATTTTTCTATCTTTTTCTTTCTTTCTTTTTTTCAATTGGTTGAGATGATGTATTATCTGTTTAGCTGGGAGCCAAAGAAAGAGAAAATTCTCGTGCAAAGGTGGACAATTCAAACAAACAAGAAGAGATGATGACGTGCAATGTCTGGCTCAATTTGATCACTAACTACGTCATCTCCACCTCTTCCTGTATTTTCTCAACCCTCGTATGTACCTCGCTTCTTTCTCCACCTTCCTCTTCATATCTCGAAATAACACAAATTACAGATTTCTCTTCTAATTGGGACAATTGTCGAAAAAATCCTAAATTTTTTATAACTTTACCGATTTAGTTATAATTTTTTTTACCAATTCAGTCATAAACCTTTTAAAACTTTTCCATTTAAGTCATTCCGACGACTTTTCGCCGGAAAAAGTTTACGCGGACTTCATGTGGCCCTATGTTAAGCGTTAGTCACACTACGTGCATTAACCTAACTCTTTCGATTTGGGCTGCGCATGCTTTCCCTCTTTCCCTGCTAAAAGAGATGAGTCCTTGATTCTAAACACTCAAGAATGACATTGTTTTCGAGTAATTAGCGATGACGTCGTTTTGATGTGTTAACATGTGCATTTTAGTTGTCAGTGCTACCTCATATGCTATGTTAACCTATATCGATAAAAAATTTAACGTTAGTCCTTTTTACCCCTCATGCAAAAGTTATCTACTTTGTTGGGTCATTTAAAAATTGCAAAAAAACTTTAGTCTTACGGATAAATTCCTGTAAATTTTTTCTTGGATCGGTCACTGTCGCGACCTCTCCGAAGGTGCACCACCTAGAGTTAGGCTAATGGATTACTAAATTTAATTTAGCTCGAGCTCTCCTAAGCTCATACCAATTCGCGATTTAGGTTTCACTTTTTAAACGTGCAAAGTCAATTTCAAAGGGAGTCGCCACTAATCTATTCATGGTGAGTCGATTAGAAACCCATGTAAAATATTGGGAGTAGTATTTTATCCCTACGAACCAGAGATTTTGAATCCGATGAGTTGAGAATCATTTTCTTTTATTTTAAGAAATAATTTGCAGGCAGCTTGAATTGATTTTAACTTTATTCCTAACATGCACGGTGATCACGCGGGTGCGCAAGCAGTTATTTAAAAGCTCAAAGAAACAGAAAAAAAAAATAAGCAAAGCAATAAACAAAGATGAAGCAAATCAACAAAAAAAAAGATCTTTTTTCTGGGTTTTTTTTATGTATATGCGATGCATGTAATGATAAATTAATCCTATATGCAACTATTCTAATGCAACCCTAAATGTAATTTTTATGAATTATTAAATGAGACTAATTATCTATAGTTAAATAACATCTAATCTAAATTAGGAACTAAATTATGTTAATCCCTAATTTAAACCAAAATATTATCTTAACTACGGATAATTGAATACGAAAACTAAACTAATATGCAAATGCATGAAAGTCTTAATCTAATGACATGACCTAACATGGCTTATAACATGCAAATCCTAAATTAACTTAGACTAAATGACGTGATATTTAACTAAATGAATTAAATGACAAGCAAAAGGGTATTTTTAGACATTTTCTTATTTATCTAATGAAATTCGAAATTAATTAATTATGAAAACCTAACCTAACATGATTCCTTGATTCCTAAATGCTATGATATGAAATCTAATGTAATCTCATGAGACTTGATGCACTTAATCTAAATGATAAATAAAGCCTAATAATGCAAACTAAGATGCAAAGATTCATGCAATAATATCTAATATGCAATCTAAACATATAATATGATATTACCTAGTGTGAATAAAATCTAAACATGGAATGTAATTCTTATCTAATATGCAATCTAGACATAGAATGTAACTTTTTTTTTGTATTTTATGAATAAGGAAAAAAAAACGCAATCAAATCAACGGATCGTATCTCGGGCATGAGATCGGATCTGCTGATTTAACGTGCGATCGCAAGTCATATCTCGAGCGTGAGATCGGATTATCGACCAATGCACAAAAACCAAACTCATAAAAATAACTCAAGACAAACTCCACTTAGGCAAACCATCGGGCGGGTAAGGTGCAGTAAGAACTAATGCTTGCTAGACCAAAGTAATATAAGATCTAAACCTAAAATGCATCAATGACTAGCAAAACCAACCGCACAAATAAAAATAAGCATCACGGAAGCTTCAAAACAAATTGAATTTACAACAAATCCTCCCAATCTGAGGAAACCAAAACAAAAAAACATTTAAAAAAAAACAATGGGCAAGAGAAAAACTACAAACTTCCCTACGTAGCTTGAGAAAAACGAAAAGCAGACGCGCTCGAGCGAGCTCGAGACAAAGTGACGCTTGTCCTAGCTATTTTCCAAACTCCGATCCTCGGGAGACCAAAGACGAAAAACTTATGACCCTTGCTCACCAGTGAAAAGAATTGGCTGAAATTGTGGACAAATTGTCGGAATCAAAGCTCGCGGAGGCACTTTCTCTTTGTGTTTTCTCTCTGAAACTCTGGGTCTCCCTTGATCTCTCTCGTGTCCCCTTGGCCGAATGAATAGCCCTTGTGTATGTTCTCTTTTCTTTTTGCTCAAAAAAGTCCTCTCCCCTGATGAAGCCTCCCTCCTCCTTTTATATTGTTCACTGTGCACGTGTAAATATGGTCATTGTTGATCTCCAGTAATCTCTTTGATTGCGCGAAGAAATCTTCCCTCTCTTGATAAATGCGTCCAGCTTCTTAATTCGCTTGCAATTCTTGCTCGAAAATATATGGCCAAAGTATCTCCGAATTTCCTTTTCAAAATTAATTGAATCGACTTTTATGATTTGCTCACTCAAATAACTAGACACGTATAGATATCTTCAAGAATCATGCTTATTTTACGTGACCGAAAATCTTTCTTAAAATTCGTGACATTTCCGATTTCGCCGATTAAAGAGTTAATGAACCAGGACGAAATTATATGCTCTCTTTGCAAGGACCAACTTGAATCTACATGCAAAATGTTCCTAAAATGCAAGATGCAATGAATAATTTTTTAGGCAAACAAATCCCGATTTTGCAATTAAATCTATATGCTAAAGTTAAAAATTAGGTGTCAACAGTCACACAGAACCATATGAATCATATGCAGTTCTAACGCTAGTCACTCTTATTGTGGTAAATTTGCTACTGAAGCCCCCGACGAAGCATCTATTGTTTGACGTCCCATTCTGTCATTCTTTGTAGCAATATATTCTCATTGCCATTCAGTGCACAGCTTTCTAAGATAAACAGTAAGCGAAAACGAAAAGGAACGACATCATCCTCGATACAAGCGTATGGAACCCTTATAATGCATATTACCGCAGCTTGTTGATGACTCCGATAGAGCATATATTGGTCGACCCTCTACAGGTGAATGGCCACTTGAGCATCGTCTGTCGTGCGAAGTTCATACGGAAAAAACCCATTTTCGTTTGATGAATTCATGTCCGTCGTCCCATAAACCTGTCAGAATCGTTTAGTCTCGAACTGAACACGTTTTGACAAAATGATAAAAGTTTCTATAATTAATACAATCACCTTTTTGAGTAACTCCATGTTCTCCAGGCGAGCAAGGTTCACCTTCCTATTTAGTTCCACATTTTCTTGATGGACCATACTTCCCTACAATTACAGATAATTATTATGCATTATCTCGAAAATTTGCAAATCACCTCAACAGCTAAATGAGTTCAATCCTGAAAGTACCTTTCGACTCAATTCTTGTATTTCGTCATTCAAAATCTGTTCCTGCAATTTCAGAGGTTTAAAAGTTCTTTGTTAGTCTAAAGGTTGACCGTGGAATTTTATAGTTGATAGCCACGTTGTCAAATTGCATTTCTTACCTTCTTAACTCGAACACCTCGCAAACTCATCTCCAACTGGTTTTCCAAGTTTTTTAGGTCCTTCACATTTAGTCCGCTGAGTTGCTCTCCCATCAACTTCCTAACTCAACAAAACGTTCTGAATTTAAAGATTTTAAGGATGTACGCAATTGCTAATTCAAAAATACTTTATGTATATGTGCAGACCTTTCTTTACGACAATAAAGTAGGTAGAGTACGAATCCATGAAGTACCCAACCGAACTCATGCATTTTATCTAGGTTTTCATTTAAATTGGGAAAAAGTTATATACAGTTCTAAAGCTGATGAGGGCTATAAAGTCTTTGTCTTGCTAAAATTCAGTTACTTAATCAAATGGGGATTTATCTTGGAAATACTAGGGGTGAACAAATTTTCCTTCCGCAAGTGACATCAACACCCTTCATCTGTTACTTGTGCCAACCTGCCATTTCACTAACCAACATCAAGGGTAATAAAGATCACTTGTAAAGAGAGCTCTCAGAACCAACACTACTTTGAAATAACAATTCGATTCATGAATTAGGTCGGGAATGTTTTGCTCGATGGAGACTCCTTGACCAATCTCTTTGCCATATTAGGCGGCTCCACCTAGACCAGTCTCCAGCATGATCTGCTTTGTTCACGACTCACTAACGTCTGCACAACTTTAAATGCGCAGGACTGAATTCAGCTTGTGCTTGAATTATGTTTGAGTTTTATTAAGTCACATCTGGGCGACATGTGAATGATATGGGATAAGGCATGTCTGAAACCCAATTTCCCGGTTCCTGATAGACCATTCTAGGCAGCCCCATCTAGGCTCACCACTAGCAGGATTACATGCTCGGTTTGAAAACATGCCATACTATTTTAAGGTTGTGCAAGACTTATCTGCCTACACAACCATATCTAGATGATGCGAGACAATAGACATACTTTAAACCCAATAGAATTATTAAACGGTAAAGTTCTAGGATGTCATGTAGAACGAATTAACATGGATTCAAGGCCTAGGATAGGACATTTTTTTAAGGAGATTCTAGCGAGAGGACAGTTCTTTACGGATCTATTGAAGGACACCAAAGAGCATAGCACATGCTCAATATGACCTCGAGAACCACACAATACTGCATTAGGATAAAATTGTTACCTGTGGGATTCACGTAGATTCTTCAATTCTTGCCTTAAGATTGCCACCTCCCTTTGCCAAAACTGCAATATAGGAAGAGCAAGAGACAAGATCACAGTCGTTCTCTATTCAAGCTTAACATGCTCCTTTATTTAAGTTTCCACTTTAATTTTTACTTACACTTAGATTCTAAACAGAAGGTCATGCTTACTTCATAAGAACCTTAGAGTACCATGGAGGAGTCTCTTGCTGTCGTGCAATTTATACATTATTTAAACAAGGTTGATGGTGATAAAACAATACCAAGCTTTGAATTCATATCTTGTCTAGTATTCACATCATATGTTTGAGATATCATGTACATGGAGGACAAACCATGTTACTAAAGGAAAAAGACCAGCATTATGGTTAAGAAAAAATCCAGTTGCACAGATTACTTTTGAATAGTATAGAGATCTTCAATGGGATTGAAAAAGAGAGTGTAATACCTTGACATCGGATAATGGATTCAGAGGCTGCTGATGTTCTTCTTTCGTTGTCTGATATCTGTCGAAGACTGACTTGATGCTAGTGCAAAACATAACCATGAAACAACTATAATTCATACAAAATACTTAAGTCAAAAGAGTCATTTGTCTCATACTTTCTTTATCAAAATTACCGCATCAAAATTTCTATTAACTGAGTAACCACCCACTTTTTTCCTTGCTTAACCCATTCCTATGGCTCATTATTTTCAACAAGAGCCACTACTGTCCTAACACTCAATCCTCACCACAATAGAAAATTATAATAGAAGGTTTTAGCCTATATTTATGCATACGAGGGTTTTCATCCTACCCTTAGAATAAAAAAATTGAAAAATTAAAAAAAGAATTAAATACGATCTGTAAGTAGTTGTGCATGCTCTATTATATCTATACTGCTAATGTGGAATAATTAGTGATGCTGCCTATATTACTTAGGCTTAATGAAATTGGTTTTCAAGTGCCTTGACCCTTGCAATATTGTGATTTCACTTATCCACTGGATTTGATGTTTTCCATATAATGTAGTGATGACTTCTAGTATAATCACTAACCAACTATAACACTACTACAGGAGAAACATAACTTAAGAAGGGACCATAAAATTGCAGTCTGAAAGTTGTTTGCAATTTATTAACTTAAAATTGGTTATTGTGTATGTAACAATCGATTGACTCATCGCAATTTTACTAGTTTGGGACTAAATAACGAATAGGGGAAATAACATTTTTGCGTCCTGTAACATTGTGAAATTTCACCTTTGGTTCTTATACTTTGTTTTGCTATAATCCCAACCCTTGTTCTACCATCCAGCGACAACTCGAGTCCTGTAGGAGAATGTTCTTTAATTTTTTTTTTAGAAATTGTTCAGTCAGCACGGGCTATGACAGGTGAGTCCTACTTATACATATCCTTGAAGGAAACTACATTTCAAAACCTATACATTTAGGAATGTTCAAAATTTGGTCCCTATACTTTTTGTATTTAACAATATTAATCATCCTAGCATTTATCGATGACATCTTAAATACAATTTATTACATTTTCATTCCACAAAAGTTATAGATGACGCTGGCTATGACGTAATGCACATTAGATATAAGTACATATAACAACGGTTGATGGTTTTACTAGTAATCACAGAAGTAACTTTTATTAAGCCACTCAATATTCAAGAGTTGAGATAGACACTCGACACCAATAACCTCCCAGCACATTGAGAACTACGTACAATCAATAGGACATAGACTTGTTGGTGTTAACAGAATCAGCAGAATTTATATAAACTGTGTAAATATTTTTCCTATCAGATGGCGAGTTAAAGTAATTCCCATATTTCTCTAAGACTAGTCTGAGGTATGTCTTATGAATTCAAGCTGAAAATAAGGATGCTATTGTTGCATATAGTGTAATTAATTAATGGGACTGTCAATCAGATAGGCACACTTGTGTTAGTTGGAACCACAAATGGTCGAGTCAGGAAAACCAAGGAGATCTAACTTATATATTCATTGATGAGGAAAAACCATTTTAGATGGCTGGATTTTGAATAAACTCAATAATTGGTTAACACATAAGCCAAAGGCCGTGTGAGTGATGATCTAGACATGAAATTATTTATACAAGCTAAGTGGCACAGGGAATCAAACACGATGTGTCTAATTCACACAAACGATTCATTATTTGACCGCTTATCCAATGGAAAGAGAAAAACAAGTCCTTAGCAAGACTAGTCAAGTAATGTCGACAACTTTCTAAGGTTGGAAAACAAAATGGCAATGCTTCCCTAAAATGTTGTACTTTGAGAAACAATGTGAAAGTACTTAAATATAAAACCACATCTTCACCTAACGGCTTAAGCTTTTAGGACAGTTGGCAGTGGTCCTACAAAACTTCACATGGTATCAAAGCAGGAGGTCATGGGTTCAAATCTTGCCAGACCCCTATTCTGCCTCCCCAAAAAAATATTTCCACACTTAGTACTGGCAAAAAGACCAGACTAAGCGTGAGGGGAGTGTGAAAGTACTTAAATATAAAACCACGTCTTCACCTAACGGCTTAAGCTTTTAGGACAGTTGGCTGTGGTCCTACAAAACTTCACAAACAACACAAATAACTTAAAGCTATTGAAGCATCTTGTATTGCCTATCGCTTGCTAATAGCTAGTGCGGTCCAAAAAGCCCATCCTCCATGTAGTAATTTAAACTTCTGCGTAGACATTTCTCAATGGATCTATTAAGTTTTTGTGATCATTACTTTGTTGACCAAGTATTCCTTCTATGTGACGAGGTAACGTGATATCACTAACCTATCAAGTGTTCTCATATTCACATGATGTAAGAGTACAAAAAGGTAATGATTCTAATGAAACACGATGATACTATCATACTAATGCATGTGGCACCAAGTAGGCATGTATCAATGAGATGCATATACTAGACAGACTCACTCTGATCCACCACAACCTACCCAAATTGCATGTTAAGGACACCACTCATACTTCTCTTTCAACAGTTTGTAACAGAGGTCCAGAAAATGATAGGTGCATGGAAGGAAGTCCATCATAAGCTGTAATAAACTAGAAGCAAGTTAAAAAGCAGACCGCAATCACAAGTCTAATACAGATAGCACATAAGGGGTCTTGTTTGTGGTTATGTACTGTCTTCATTTGATAATCAACAGCTTTGTTTGATCCTTTTTGTTATTTTCGTCCTCATTTTAGCATAATAACTTCATCAAGTATGATATGTTAAGGATAATATAATTGATATATATATATATATATATTCTTCTTGGTTAAAATTCTTGAATTGATTTTCTTTAAATGGTACCATAGCTCTAAGAAAGCTTCACACTTCCCCCATCCACTCGAAGATGAAATTAACTTGCCACTACCACGTGTGTGAAAAATTATTGCTACTGACGTCGTATAAAAAAAGCAAAAGAATAATCTGAATGCGGAGATCCAGAAAAGAAGCTGCAATAAGCAAGAAACAAAACACAGCAGGATCTAAACGAGAGGTATTTGGTTTCAATGACCACAACTACAGAAACTTTGAGACAAAGAAAATCTGGCGCACAAAATTGATAGCTCTCTCTCTCTCTCTCTCTCTCTCTCTCTCTCTCTCTCTCTCTCTCTCTGTGACGAAATGAGAGGAATAAGAAGATGCAAACGTGAACCAGAGTAGGGGCAGACCTGGTGCTAGAATACTCATGCAGCTTTCCGGTGCTGGAGAAGATGACGAGTCCAACTTGGGCATCACAGAGAATAGCGAGCTCCTTGGCCTTCTTGATCAAGCCCTTCCTCCTCTTTGAGAAAGTCACTTGCCTGCTTGTTGAGTTGTCGATCCTTCGGATCACAATCTTTCCTCTGCCCATTTGAACTCTTTGAGTTCTAGGGTTTTTGAGTTCTAGAAAATGATGGTGATTTTGTATAGTGATATGACTAGAGAGAGAGAGAGAGAGAGAGAGAGAGAGTAGCTTAACTGTGACGAAGATGATAGACAAAGCTTTTAGTCTCTAAAGCCGAAGAGAAATTTCACTGAACAACCGTTAAGCCGTCTTAGCATTGCGTATTTAAAGTCTTTACCTTTGTACTATACCCCTTATGTGAAGATTCACTCGGTTAAAAAAGTTGAGGAGATCTTTCGGCAAGTGTGCATCTCATCCATTTTCAAAAGGACTATTGTTTTCTTCATTTCTTCATGGAAATTTACTCCAACCTAATATTAATTAGTTATATCATAGTAATGTTTGAGTAACTATAGTACATACCAGCAGTGTAAAAGAATTTACTTTACTAATTTGTGAGATTGAGGAGTTATAATCCTCAAATCAAAGTCGGATAAAATTAATTATGTAAATTTTTTTTTCACTCTGGCTATACGGACTTCATTTTTCCTAATTTTATAGTATCATCCACATGTTAATTCTATTTTAAAGACCACGCATCCCAATAATCTCTAACACTATGTTTAATAAGAAGTTCTTATTTAAACTTAGTCTATGTAGACTAATATGATCATATCAATTGATCTAGTGAATCCCATTATGGGGCCAACGGATTCAATGGTTATTATCATCATGTTGATCTTGGGAGTCAATACAATAATTTTCCATCTATCACCGTCCCCCGCCTGCTTCCTCTCTCCTCTCTTCACATCATATTTCTACGCCACTGGCTCTCTGATCAGCTATCTCATGTTGTCTACATGCGTCATTATTGTTCTCTCTCTATATCTCTCCATTGCATCTTGGTAGGCATTGTATAAATCGAGCTCCTACAGCGATGAATCTACATCTACCTGGATTTGGGAAGTGAGGAGTCAGTTGATGGCGACAATGGTGGTGATGATGGTGTAGCTAAGCTATGATATAGATATATAAAGTTTCACTTGAATCTTGGTAGCTGATGAAAGGATCTCATCATTCCACACATTGTAAATGATCCACTTGGATCCACCTAACTTGTCAGGTGATTATCTTTACAAGACACATATACGAACGCGATCTCTTTTCTTCCAAAATTGCATATGACATTCTCTAGCCAATCACCTCTTTAGGACTTAAGTTCAAAGTTGTATCTTTAAAATAAAAAAATTACCCCAAACCTCTGGAGTCATCTATCATTTTTTACCCCAAATCTACTCTACTTAATGTCACATTCTAGTGGCGGTATAGCCTATAATATTACCGGGATCATTCATCTCAAACAATGTCTCTCATCTCATGCCCCTACCCCTCCCTCCCTCTCTCTGCTAAGCAACCTCAAATTGACATCTACATTGTTGGTGACCTCGATCCATAGTCTTTGTAGCTATAGTGGCCTCAATGAGAGTCATTCATGGCATCCATGGTCATGATCCGAAGGTGGGACACCATGGGCGACCTGTTGCTGCGAGCGATACCTTTTGTGGCGGTGGCAAGAAAACCGTGATGATGGTCGCTGAAGCTGCAATAATGCTGAGCCAGGGTGAGGTAGGATTAAGTTCTTGTAAATTAGGGTTTTAGGTATGCTGGTTGAAAGAAGAGGTAGATATTTTTGAAAAGAAGATAGCCAATTGTATTAATAAATGCACAATTTAAAACAGAGAATGCAGTGAGGAGAAAAAGTGTACACGTAGTGAAACTTAACTTGATGCACCTTATTTTACATGAGGAGATTTGTAGAGGACAATAAACTATTCTATAGATGTAGAAAAGTTCAAGCTATCCGCAAGATACATCCCAATCCGTTGATAAGTGACCATCGTGGATGTGCCGACTACTTATGTCACGCCCCGATACTTCGGAGACGTAGCCATCCCTTCAGGATCCAATTTCACTTCAACTCCCACCCTCTAATTCCGACTCCAATACTCAATCGCAGAAATTAAGAACAAGAACTAAGATAGAAACCTTAAATTACTTCATTACAAATAACTTCATAACGGGTCCACATCATTCCAAAATACAAAATAGATCAGACCAGGAGGGAAGTATCAAAAGTCCTAGGGTTCGAGCCTTCGCTCAGCTGTACGATCAAAAGTTGCGGCGAAGGGTAAGAGGGGTGGACTAGCCTACGGTGCACTAACTGATTTTAGCCATTCACGTGCACTAAGAGGCTTCGGGTCGATAACTGTCCCATCCTCTGAGTCATCTTCCCCGTCGGGATCATCGTAACCAGACTCGTAGCCTCCCCATGGTACTTCGCACCGCTCCGACAGGTACTCCATCTTGGTCTCTGGGAACCCCATGTACTCCACTACATGCTGGTGTGGGAACCAGGTCTGCTTCGGGATGCTCCAAATCCACTCGGTCTGGCTCTGAGACTCTATGATCATCCCGGACTCCTTCACCCTCTGATTAATCACACACCCTCTATCGATAGGTTGGTCAGGGACCATTCCTATCTCTTCCTCCAGGTCTTCTGCCTCCTCATCTGAACTAAAGAGAGCCTCCAGCTCCAAGTCCTCCTCCGGGTCCTCCTCCTCTAGAGGTTCCACCTCTAACTCTTACTTATCCCAGTCCTCTTCCTCGATGGGCTCCTCCTCCAATGATTCCTCCTCCAACGACTCCTCCTCCTGGGGGTCCTCCTCCTCTAGCTAGTTCTCCAAGTCGGAGAGTTCGTGCTCCGGGTCCATAGTAGGGTCCTGGGATGGTGGGGGGTGGTGGAGTGAGATACTTGGTATCCCAGTGAACGAACCCTAACCCTAGATTAGGAACACCCCTACCCTAGGGTCCTTAGGACGTCCCTCCCAACTCTCAGTCTCTAAACAGTATGTCCGACTATCCTAGCTAGGGAACCGACTTTAACATCTCACATCCCAAGATCCTATCATACTACGCTTAGTACTCGCGACTAGTCTAATTCGGAAGACTCCCCGTCTCATGGTTGCCAAGAGTAATTGATCGGATTAAACCACACAACTAATAATCTAATAATCGAATTTAATAAATAAATTGCAAGGCTAATAATCTGATAATCGAATTTAATAAATAAATTGCAAGACTGATAATCTAATAATTGAATTTAATAAATAAATTGCACAAACTAATTTAATTTGCTAATTTAATTAAGTAACTCCCAAAAATAATATGAAGTGCGAGACCGACACCGTCACCATCTCAAGGTGCTTAATCCACGGCCATGCCCAAGTTGAACTTTTTCAACTTTCTCAAGGGCTTGTGCCCTCGGCACCCCCACACGCCAACTATAGTACTAAGGTGCCTCTCGCATTCAGCGAGGAACGTCACCACTAGGCTATCACCGGTCGATCCATCCATTCTATGCGGCCAAACAATCGGTCAATTAGTCAATCAATCAAGCAATCAATCATTCAATCTCAATTTCTAGGAATCCTAATAATTTTAACCATTATAGCCAATTCTACCCAATTTCTACTAAAGCAGTAAATGCGCCTAATAAAGGTTTAGAGCCCACTCACTTGTGAGTCTCTTGTCTTCTACCTTGCTAGTTCAGGCACCTACTGAAGGCCAAGAGAAAATGACTCTTTTTTTTTTTCGGGCCGCCCCTTTATTTTTCTTTTCCTTTTCTCCTTTTTTTTTCTCTTTTCTTCTCACAGGCTGCCTGGGCTAGGCTGGGCCTGTGGCTAGGTCGGCTTGCTAGGCCGGGTCGCCTAGCCTGGGCTAGCCTCTAGGTCGGGCTGCTGGGCCTGGCTGCTGGGTCTGGCTCGCTGGGTCTGGGCTGGGTTGGTCAAGCCCGTTGACCAGCCTCCAGTGACGGCGACGGTCGTCTTCTCTGGTGAGTCACAGACCCGGTTCGACTTCTCGGGTCACGAGTCGGGTTGTCGAGGCGCGTCGAGTTTGGCCGCTGTTTTCCGTCCACCGACCAAACCGAAGCTCGAGACCGGTCAGATCTGGAAGTTGCTCCTTCGACGCGTCGAACGGTGGTGGTGCCGTGAGCTGAGGTGGTCGGAGCTGGGAGAGATCCGGCCACGAAGCTGGCGGCTCAAGGTCTAGGGTTCTAAAGGAGAGGTTAGGTTTCGAGCTCAAATCCGTCGATCACAAGGCAAATCAGACGAATCAAGGACTGTAAACAAGGTCTAGAAACCTCAAGGAATCGATTGGTGGTAACCAATCGAGCTAAGGAGGTTGGGAAGAGGAAGAACTCACCAGATTTTGGTTGCGGTCCTGCGGTTTTCTGGAAAAATTTCCAGAAAACCCTAACTGTGGAGCCTCTTTTCGGGGGCTACCGGCAGCGACTCCAGCGGAACCGAAGGCAGTGGTTGGTGGCTTCGGACAGAGGACGTTGCAGGCTCTCCAATGACACCAACGGCGAGGCGAGAGGAAGTCTGAGCTGAGAGAAAAGTGAGCTGGAAGTGGACAGCTCGCCGGCGCAACGTGGAGGTCCCCCACTGGCTCCACATCACTCCGGCCATCACTCAAGGACGAGAGGTGGGTGCGGCGAGGCGATCGTTGAGGCGACGGTTGCAACAGTTGATGGGCGCACATCAACTGTTCGAGGAAATGTCGCAGAGAAGGAGAGAGAAGGAGAGAGGGGGAGAGCTGTGCGCGTGCGTGGCGCGTGCCGTCCGGTCCGACCCGGTCGGACCGCCCGGTTCATATGGTTGGGCCGGTCGGTTTGCTGGCCGGTTCGGAAATTTAATTAAAATAATAATATTTTAATTTCCGAAAATTGGAAAATTAATTTAAAAATTCGTAAAATTTTGGGAAAATTTTCTAAATTTCTTAAAATTTCCCAATACCAAGATTTTGACATTTTGGGCCCAAATAAAATTTTTAATCACTAATTTCGGTAATTCAAGAGCCTTTCAAAAATTTCACAAAATAAAAAGGAAATTATGAAATTTCCCAGAAATTTTCCCGAGGCCGTAAATGCGAACCGAGTCCGAAACACAGCTGTTACAACTTATAAACGTCCTCCTTCTTGTTTGGGAAGTGACAACTCGTCGTGAAAGAAAAAGAAAAGGATATTGATGCTTGAGTTAAATCAAACAAGGCGAATAAGTAGTTGAATAGAAGGGACTCCCCAATCTCGGTGGGGGTAGATTGAGTTATTGCCATGTGTGGAACCTCAACATGAGGGGTTGTAAGTTTGTAACCACACGCTTTATCCCTTCGTCGCTTTTGAAGAGATTGTCGGATTGGAACTTGAAGCTATCAAACAACCCGAAAAGCTCATCCTTTGATGCACGATCCGGACAAACTCCTTGTCAGTTTACTATTCCAAGTGATGGCATCGCGTCCGTAACATGGATTCTTATCCCAGTGAAACAAAAGCATGGTGGTTGAAGCCAGGGGCAATTATATCTCCTTGTAACTAGTGAATAGATTAGGAAATTCGTGCATGTGGTTGCCAGCAACTCATATGCATATCCACAAACGCTTGCTTTAAGTTGTTACTGTGCAAACAAATGGATAATTTATGGTTAACAGAGAGACGGTGTCGAAGTAAATTTTATATATACCGATAATTGACATGATAGGACATGAACAATTGTAATAGAAATTGCACCGAAACAAAAGGTTCTTCTGACTTGATGATGGTCTCACTACTTATGCAATTGACCCACTTTGTTAGATAAATCTAGATCATAATTTAGATAATGTAGAAGGAAACACACTTTCCATATACTCATTTTCATTATGGGTATTTATTTGGTATATTGTGCATATTCTTAACCAAACCGAAAATTTGAAACTCTAATAGAGAGAGAGAGAGAGAGGATTAATGAGTTAACACGACCTGGATTTCTCTCTTTCTTATCCAGATGGTATTGTTTCAACGAAAACACCGGTCGTTTGCTCCAATCAGCATGTCGAGCCTCCTGCTGCCATTGAATCTATTGACTTATGTTAATTGACGCACGGTCGCAAGGTCTTTAACACAAGATCCAATACTTGTATTTAAGTCTTAGTTTTGTCTGATGTTATCTTCTATTTTGGCAGTCGTACTCTCGATTATAATTACAATCATTCTTCTAATAATTTGAAGGTACGCATGCAAATATTCGAGTACCTACTTATCTATATAATATCCCGCAAATCTCTATGAACTAAGTATTCTTAATTGAAAATCATCTGTTACACCTCAATCAACTATGCTCAACTCCGGAGGGTTCGAATTTCGTTTGTCATTTGTCGAGTTCCTGCAAAATGCGCAGACAGCGACACAGCAAGAAACACATGTCGATACCCAAGTGACGGACACGCACGTGATGGTCGGGAAAGTGGGAATTCACCAATCGAGAAAGAGCTTCGCACGTTCCAAGCAAAATCCACCAATGGTAGACGTGCCGTACACCTGGTGACTGGCATTTCATTCTTTTTTCCGCCCACTTCTCCAGATCACAAGCCAACATTGCCTGAGCAAGCGCCTTCATCCGAACACTTCTTCATTAAACAAGATGTTTTTATTGGAGTTAGTGAATATTTTCAGAATCCTTATTTCTCATTTCGAATATGTTCACATGAATTTAGGAAAATTAAAATATAAATTAACAATTTGTAAACCTTATGCATGGAATAAAAGAAATTCCGCTCATCGCTGAGCAGATGACTACCATGTTTGCTAGTGAGCAGGCGGGGGCATGGAGGTAGTGCCTCAAAAGCTTATGTTTAGTGGATTTATATTATATTCTTTATAGGACGGATTTATATTATATTCTTTATAGGACGTAACCCTATTATGAGTGAATTTGGGTAAATCTTTGCGCCTTTTTTTTGTGATCTTTCTGATTTAGATTACGATACATCCTGTCAGTTTTTAGGTAATTGTCGAGGAATGACCACTTCCCTAAGGATTTATTTGTCAACGTACACATCGTATAGTCAAACGAGAGAAAAACTTTCGCAGCTGGCCTTAGATCATTGACATGTTTGGGAGTTTATTTCAAATTATTGACATGCGTGTGACAGTTAGCTACTTTAATCACATCTATCACGAATTTTTTGTTTTAGGTGATACGATATATTAAAGCTCTAGATCAAAATTGTCATGCCACATAAGGGGAAAGCTATATGAAAATAATCTAAACATTTCTGTAACAGTATTCCCTTTTAACTCGTGGGAGACATCATGACAAAGCATTCATTGCTGTCTCCAAAATGAACACTTTCTATTGGGTAGACCCATGTGACCATAATTTCTTAGACCAATGAGATTCTCCTTTTGAGAAACCCTAGTGGGACCAGAGAGACTCCAAGTTCAATAGGAAGATTATACGTTATTGGAATTCCAATGCCTGTGGGTGCTAGCTTAGACAGGTGTCAATCATCAGCAAATCATGTAAACTCAAAGACCAAGGAAAAGTAATCTTGTGGATATTCTTCCATTGAGTTTATAATCCCAACAATGCATGAATATCGCTTTGGTGAGTCACCAAGCTGTAGAAAGGACTTTCCTTTCTGATTGGCGATGCCAAACAGGCCGTAAGATAAAGAGAGAAGCACGTGATGTGCTGTTGTGACTGATACGTTTACCTCCATTCAATGAAAAGAAAGCATCGCACTTTCTGGGCAAGTGATGATGGGTCACCTCTCCAACTTATAGCAAGCAGAGAGTAAAGGGAAGAAAAAGATGGGTCTCTCTCGAGTCCTGGGGACAAAATCGAGATGCCCAACTGAGTTTCGCGTCACTCGTTGCTTCATTTGGTATGCATGAGTTTTGTGAAGGTGGAAATGCTTTCTCACAACATTCCTACTCCTTGATCAGATAAACAAATAACGAACATCTTTAAACGCAAAAAATAGCTCAGGCGAAGTAGAGTCAGTGGTATGCTAATGTGTAGGAAAATAACTAAGAGAGAATGAGATAGCCAATACCTCCCATTTGCAGCCCATTAAATCTTATGTAAGGACTTGCTCTTTATTTCCATCTCTACAAATAGTAGCGGCCACTTCCTCCCATTAGCAGCCAATTCTTAAACTTTATGTAAGAACTTTCTGGTTTATCTTTCTTTTCTGATGGCGGCCACTACCTCTCATTTGCATAAACCTTCAAGAAACAATCGTGTAATCCCATCACTCTTCTACAACCAGTTAAAAAGCCCTTTTTGCATGCATCGGACTGGAAATGCATCCTATCAAACTCAAATCCAGAAGCGGCAATGGCATCTCGATAACCTTTACATAAACTCTATTGCCAGGTTTTGAAACTTACATTCCCCTGAGTAATTAGAGATCTATGCTTATTGTTTCTTCTATCTCCATCCATGTACTCATGGTGCTGTAGTTGGCCTTTTTCCGCTGATGTCCAAACACGTTAACTCCTAGTTGCTCATTCATTAACAATTTCAATTTAGGACTTTTGACTTCCGTATGGTCTTAATGGTGTTGAAGAAGTGATTGACCACCTACACACTAGCTACCCTTCATTGTCAAATATAGTGCCATAGTTATTCCTCCTTGAATCACCTTACGTGGAATAAGCATCGATCTTACTTGGTGCTCTATATACCATCGAAGACAATTCTCTTGTGTACGTTAATCTCTAGCATAATCCGTGCTTTTTTCAACAATTGAGTAATTCACAATAGCATATCTAAATTGTTTTAGATCACCATTTTCATATATATGCAGAACACAGGAATTTTGGCCTTGGATCTATACAGTGCTACTTTATCGTCTCCATTCTCCTTCTCTGATCTAACACTCGCATCATCACCATTAGCCACTAAAGCTACTTGGTCCCTACTCACAAATTCAGCCAGTCTCTTAAGTGGTGCAATTGTCCCTTACTGATATTCCTCACGTGCTCCCTTGCCTGTGCAAGTTATTCATCCTCATCGTTTAGGCAATTTACATGTGCCAAAGGTTTGTCATTTTCATTAGTGGACAATGCAACTTCCCGACCCTACCCCACTCCGATCTATTTATTTTCACCACCAAATCTACTTGTTGTCTCTGTTTGCTCAACTCTCTCTCTCTAGTACCAGCTCTATGTGTTGCCTTAGTCTCCTCTATTATCAGTTTAATACCAATTTTAACCACTCATTCTGGTCCATAACCATCACCTTCTTGCATACTTTATTCAATACTAGCTTCCGCTCCTCTTTTAAATCACCTGCCTTTGCGTCTTCATCTTCATTATTATAGTACTCGAACAGCAAATAAACATGACAACCATTAAGATAATGGTAAACAAGTTCCCTTGCACCATTATCATCATGCAACAATCTCATATCTTCCTTTAAGCTCTCTTACCAAGAACCCTATAATGCCATTTCTCTATTTTACACCCAAGTTATCCAACTGTAGCCCTCGAAAATTTTTAATATGACAATCTACTCATGTTTTCTCTAGTAACATCAATATTTTCACAATTATATTCCCACTCATTGCCAATAATAAACTCCCCATTGAATAAACATTAATGGGTGTGATGGTATCACTTATGCTAACACTGAAAAAAAAAGCCCCAAGGAGCAAAAGACACAGAAGCATGATGAATTAAGCAATTTGGCTCCACAACTGCACCAAATTGAATAAATAGTAATTGGTATTATACATATGTGTGTGAGAGAAAGAGAGAGAATAAGTTCTTGATTCTTTGGATGTGTTATTTTAGTTATCAATTTACCATGTCATTCGGTCGATTGTCCGCTTTGATCTTAGATCTCTCTAAAGAAAGCCACCTCAAGTATGTTACATATGTTAAATCCACATAGGATTCATCGACTGAGAATATATTGTTAAGAGCCACTCAAGCAAATGGTTTTTTCTTTTGTTGCTAAAATTTAAGGCACTTAATTGATTGGTTAAAGAATTATTACACCAAAGAGAGCATTAGATGAAAGTTATGGTAATATGGTGTGATTTTCTCTATAAAAGTAGTCGTTTCTCATTATACATTACTTCAATTTTGGCTGACCAAAACTTTTAGACTTGATGGGTTTTCCATCAAGAAAACTTGCTTGATCGTCACTTATTAACTGAGATGAGGAGGATCAGTCTCGTTTCTTATGAAGTGTCTCTCTATATGCAAGATTGAAGATTCCTTGGAGTAAAAATCTACAAGGTTTCAAATATTTGATAGACGGCCTAATATTGGTGAGATGTGGAATTGGCCCACTAAATCAGGTGAAGTGTGGATTTCACAATTTTGGCCCTCCCTCACACTCAAGGCTTTTATGCTAAAACTGAAAAAATAAATACTAATATATTTAAGCATTCAATTTCAAGTACCAAAATAGAAATAAAATGTTATTTAACAATAAGTAAAAACCTCAAAAATGAAGATTTAGAGGGTAAAGAGACTCTTTTGAACAATCAACTTAGCATAAAGATTCTAGCTCTGACTAAGTATTATTAATTTCTTACCATGGAACTAGGGTAATCATGGATAGGTTTTGAGATGATTGACAAGGTTTTAATTACTGAAAATTATTTTTTAATTGAACGAATTAGTAAATCCCTTTTGTACTTACCTCGTTAAATGATTTTTTTTTGGTTTAATTGAATCTTTTAAGTCAATCTTAGTAAGATTTGTCCAACAAAATTATTCCATCTGGTGCAAAATTGCTAATTTTTAGCACTTATTTGGGTTATCAAACTAGTTTCAAAAGTAGTAAAGACAAAATGGTTTTATTGTCAAAAAATGACATTATTGTTAGTATATAAATGATAATAATTATGAAACTGTGAATATTGTTTTCATCCCAATAAATTTTGGTTATGCAAATACTAATTTATATTTATAATTTACTTATAGGGGCATGAACAAAGTAGAAGTTTGTGATTATGATTTCGATGCCTATTCTAGTTCTAATTCTAATTCTAGTTTCAATTGTAGATTTTTCAACAATAATTAGTCTATCTGTAATTAAATATTAATGCATGTTTTTATCTAGGCATCTATAAAACTGAAACTAAATTTTCTTCCCTTCCTGCCGAATCTTAAAAAATATTCAAATTATAAAAAATTTACCCAAAAATTATGTAAATCCTAACATCAACTTTTATATGTTGTTCAGAGTTTTAGTTGCTTGAGGTTAAACAGATTGAAATGCCGAGGCTCCAAGATTTTTAAAAAGAAGAAGATAGAAAGCACTCCAAATAGACAACAAAAACCTTAAGTTCAGATTGTAGCCAACGTCGAGCTCAAATCTTTATCCTGTCTTCTTCAAATCTTTAGGCCTTCATTGATAAAAAGGAACCTTAAGTCCTCGATTTTTCAACACCTATACTTGTCCCTGCTCCTGGTCTCTGAGAAAGCCTTCCTTACTTCTTAATTACTTGTGCAGAGTTTGGATCTGTCATGCACAATTAAACAAGTCATTATGAAGAACAAATGGAGCCGGTACCATGAGGGAAAGGAACAGAAGTCCTTACAAGAAACAGCAGGAACAAAAGGCAGTTTGCACTGCCCATATGCTAGCAATATAGAGCAGATTGAATTCCTACATTGCCATATTGAAGAGATCTTACTCTGATGCTAGTTGTATATGATCCGAACTTCACTAAAAGATTACTCAAGGCGATAGACATATAGAGTAGATGCTTATATGAATTATATCATAAGATTTCTCTCATTTGATGTGAGGTTTATACTGTTGGATTCTCAATTCAGTTGTGCTGAACATTGGACTTTGGCATGAGATGCCAAACTTCAATGAAGTTTTTGAAAAAGCATTTGTTGATGCCTGAATTTTAGTCCATAAATTAATTGGGCTTTTATATATATATATATATATATATATATATATATATATATATAATTAAGAGCATAATAGAGAGAGCGAAAATCGAAAAAAGAAGAAGAAGAGAGAACATAAGCCCAACTAATCAATTCACATGATCCAGTTTGCGCAACCCTCGGTCGTAGCCATTGAAGAGCTGAAGTTGTAGTCATGGTCACCTATTTTGCTGACTTAGGCTTGTATCAACACTTGAGAGCTTTGCTATTGCTATATCGATGTCAATTGGTCCTCGTCGCCCCATTTTTCATGGTCCTGGATCTGCAATTTCATTAATCAGGTCCTCTTTGTCTTCAGACCATGAAACATGAGGAGATTAATTCACAGTTTAAGCTTCATAGCCGACGTCAATCTGGACCTGAAAAATCTGCGAGAGCTTCCTTTAGTTACCATGATTTGCAGTCACAATCGGGACTTCTTTTCATCTAGGGCGAGACATGATCACTCCTGGCGTTTTGTTTTGAAGGAAAATAGCTAAGACATTGCATTTTACAAAAATCGAAATTCATTACATATGAGTCGGCTGATTTGATGGAAGAGTGGTTTCTCGCGAAATTATTATGAGCTTGGTGTAGTCACAAGAGAAAATGGTCTGGATGCAGATTTAGTATGGAATTAAAGGAAAATGGGCCACTCAGAAGTGTATTTGAAAGTTTTTTTAAATTGATATGGGCTTGATAGGGTAGCCCAATGATGTCCTAAGTCTATGATTTGAAACTCACCCGGTAAGAGTGTTGCCCACGCTCAGACTGGGCCAATAGGCCCGGCCGAGTCCCCATTAATTAGAAATTTAAAAAGTAAATAAAAGATTAAAAAAAATTAATGAAAATTGAAAATTGAAAATAATTAGAAAATTATACTTCGGTTAGGTTTTTAGATTTATTATTAGAATTAGTTTAGTTTCATTAGACAATGCAAATGGATTAGGAGAATTCATGATTTTCTTTATCGTATATATAGGAAAACTAGTTTCCTTAAGAAATTGAATTTGATTTGAACTAAACTCACAGGGGTTGCTGTCCTGTGGCTTAGTAATAAGGTTATGTCATTATTTTTGGCCCAACTCATATCAAGTTACTTAAGGGCACTTTAAGCTTACTCGTACATTTATCACTGTCTTTGATGAATTGATTGCAATTATTTCATACCACTTTTCTGAGTTGTGATTTGCTTGTTTTAATTGAATAGTTAGGTTACATTTGAGGACCATAATAAACATAAAGACATTAGAAGGACACTTAGTGGACCATAATAATCGAGCTTAGGTACCAAAAATGCGCTAGTAAGCCAACTAATGTAAACACGTCCTCGGTCCTTATTCTCTAGTTGTGTAGGAATCGAGAGACACTTCAATACTTCATTTATTTTATAGTTGATTCCACTAAATTAGTGGCAACTTCTCATATAAAATTCTCATAGGATTAATCCAATTAAATAAATTTTAACATCATGGAAGACAAGGATATAAAAAGAACCATACCATTGGTCCTCAAATTGACATTACCTTTAAATCAGTATTTGTCCCCCACAAGCCCAGGAGGGTCATGACAACGTGAACTCAAGTGGCTGATTTAGGTATTAATTGGTATGAGGAAATGAGCTTTCGTTGAATAATTGAAACTTGGATGGCATCATGTTCGCGCATATCCTCAATCCTCCATCCGGAATTTCAGACCCAATCACATAACGTGAACATGTTCTCTTTCGGAGTCTCCCGATTCCCCAGCCTCGCTTGAACAGTTGACTAATTGAATCAATTTGTCTCATACGAGGAAAGAAACGAGCGTCTTGTTTGAGCTCGTCTTAGGAAAAGACAAAGCGAACTCCGTCCTCGTTGACTACATCGTACTTAATCCCGTGATGTCGCTGATTTCGCCGTCATGTTGGGGATGCTGATCATGAGAAAATATTAGGTGCAAGATTCCGGAGAAATCGGGCGTTCTTTACATTATCTGTTATGGCTGTTCCTTCAGATGAAGCTTCACAAAGTCAACTAATCGTTGGAGTAGAAATTTGAGCATCGAGGTCTGACTCTGTTCAGTTCAGATCATGGACAACATAATATAGTCGTCCCTGTGTGTCTTAAAACTCAATTTTCACATTCTGTGGTCTCTCCATGGCCATCTATTCGGAATCGAAGCGCTCGTTGCGCCATTTCCTCCTCTTCTTGTCCTTCTACATGCCTCTTCGATCGGGCTATTCTCTTTCCTTCAACATATCTCGGTTCGACCCACGGGCCAAGGACATGGTCTATGAAGGTGATGCGAAGCCGAACGTCGGGACCATCGACTTCACTAGCCCAACTTACTCGTGCCATGTCGGCCGAGCATTTTATGCGGAGAAGCTGCGGCTCTGGGAATCCGCCTCCAGGAGGATCACCGACTTCTCCACTCGCTTCTCCTTCGTCATCGACACGCGGAACCAGTCGGGGTATGGGGCGGGCTTTGCCTTCTTCCTCGCCCCGGTCGGGTTCCAGATCCCGGTCAATTCGGTTGGTGGCTTCTTAGGCCTATTCAACACCACGTACAGCGACTCGTCCTCGAACCACATTGTCGCGGTCGAGTTTGACCCCTTCGCCAATCCCGAATGGGATCCCCCATATGAGCATGTCGGGATCAACAGAAACTCGATCGCCTCGGCCGTGACCACCCCTTGGAACGCCAGCTTCCACAGCGGCGACACAGCTGATGCTTGGATTGCGTACAACTCCACGACCAAGAACTTGAGCGTTTCTTGGAGCTACCGTACTACGCCAAACCCGCAAGAAAACACAAGTATTTCCTATCAGATTGATCTCACTACTGTCTTGCCCGAGGAGGTGATGATCGGTTTCTCAGCTGCGACTGGCTATAACATCGAACGTCATCAACTTGAATCTTGGTCCTTCAGCTCAAATCTCGAGGTCAAGGAGCAGCAAGGAAGTGCGAGAAGGACCAAGCTGGCTGTCGGCTTAGCAGTTCCCCTGGGGGTCCTACTCTGTGGCGTCGTGGCAATATCCGCAGTCCTCTGTAAGAGGAGGCAGCGGAGGAGCGAGAGATCGGAGACGGCGAACATAACGTCCATAAACGACGAGCTTGAGAGAGGTGCAGGACCACGAAGGTTTTCTTATGCAGACCTCGTTTCCGCCACCAACAACTTCGCCGAGGAGAGGAAGCTGGGCGAAGGCGGCTTCGGGGCGGTCTACAGGGGATATATGGTTGGCCTGGATGCTGCCGTTGCGGTGAAGCGGATATCGAGAGGGTCGAAACAAGGGAAGAAGGAGTTCATCACCGAGGTGAAGGTGATCAGCAGCTTGAGGCACAGGAATTTGGTGCAACTCATAGGTTGGTGCCACGAGGCAAACGAGTTTCTGCTCGTCTACGAGTTCATGCCGAACGGTAGCCTCGACAGGCACCTTTTCCCCAGAAAGAGCCTGCTAAGATGGGCAGCCCGGTACAAGATCTCGGTCGGGCTCGCCTCCGCGCTCCTCTATCTCCATGAGGAGTGGGAGCAGTGCGTGGTGCACCGAGACATCAAGTCGAGCAACGTGATGCTAGACTCGGGGTTCAACGTCAAGCTTGGAGACTTCGGGCTGGCCCGCCTCATGGACCACGAGCTTGGGCCGCAGACAACCGGGCTAGCCGGCACCTTTGGATACCTGGCTCCAGAGTATGTGAGCACAGGGCGAGCAAGTAAGGAATCCGATGTGTATAGCTTCGGGGTGGTGGCACTCGAGATTGCTACGGGACGGAGGTCCATCGATCCGATGGGGCCATCGTCCCATATGAGTTTGGTGGAGTGGGTAAGTGGGACCTCCATGGGAAAGGCCGGGTGGGTCGAGGCTGTAGATGAGAGACTACAAGTGGAATTTGATGGGAAACGAAGTGGAGTGCTTGCTGGTCGTGGGCTTGTGGTGTGCTCATCCAGATCGGGGCCTGAGGCCCTCCATAAGGCAAGTGCTTCAGGTCCTCAATTTTGAGGTCACGATGCCGGCTCTTCCTAGTAAGATGCCAACTGCAGTGTACGACGTGCGGTTGCCGCCGTCCGTCAGCTCCGGCGAGCCTTTCATCACCGACAGTATCCAGGAAGGTCGTTGAGCGTGGTTAATTTGCTATTGGAAGGAGGGAATAAGAATTCTGTCGTTAGTGTTTCTTAATTTTTCGGGCATTGGAACAATGAAGTTTGTGTCAACTCGTTTTTCTTATTTTCAAGTAATATTGAATCTTAGTAATTTCTTGTTTGATAACTCAATTTAGTGTTGAGACCTCAAATGTCCCATTTCTCTAGGTTGCTTATATTTACTTGTTCTGAATTCCAGAAGTTTGGTTTGTTTTGAAAGATGTGAGTTGACGCCGCAACTAGTAAAGCGTCCCTTCATCCACGGGAAACTGTCATTGGATTATATTATTAAAAAATTAATGCAACTTTCTTGAAAAAAACACAATATAAGTGTCATAATTTTTATATGATGCTCACAACATGTGCCTTAACTTTTTTTTCCGAACATATCTAGTCCATACCTCATATATGCTTTCGCTTACTTGAATGTCATAACTTTTTTTTTTTTATTAATGAGTGCCAAATTTCTTAAAAACTTTCATTAAAATTATCATGCCACGTTATATTTCCGGTACTTAAGTGAATGTTTTTAAGAAGTCATGGCACGGAAGTGATCGACCGAAAGTTATAGGATAACTTAATGAAAGTTGAATAAAAAGTTATGACACTTAAATAGTTGAACAAAAAAAAACATAGTGCTCAGTTGAGTGCTGTACGAAAATTATGGCATTTATGATATTCTTATCCCTACTTGATTGATAAACCAAGAATGAAGCTGTTGTTTGATGGTTACTCCAGAAATCAGACAATGCTGAGAAAACTTTAGTGATGTAATGAGCTCTTGTTGGACTAATTAATCCCTTAGCTTGCAAGTCTATAATGACGGCTACTTTTGCACGTGATTCATGATAATGGATCAATTGACCTTTCAAAACTAGTGGATTTACTTATTGGAAAGCCAGCTATTGTGAGGTCCAGATATAATAATGAAGAGGGGGAGTAAATTGGTTGAATGTAACGAGGTGTATTCGTTTGAATTGTATTCGTGCAAGTGCCAATTCTAAGACATTTATAAACTCTAGCCTTTGGATCTTTGTAAAAATTGTGCGAATGCAATTGTAATAGTAATCTCAAATGAATAGATGTGATAACAAAAGATAGATTTGAGAATATCTGGAGAGAGACTTATGGTGATTCGGCTTTCCTTTTACCTATTCCACTCTTTCATCCCTAGCATCCCAATCAAGTCTTACCCCCTAGTGTTTGCATGTACTACAAATTAAATCCACACGTAATTGGTTTCTCTTACTGTTCATCTTCAGTATAATTATCTAATCGATCCTAAATTAATTATATAAATATCAATTCAGTACCTTGTTGGCACCTCGACTTTGGTTGAAGGTCAAACTTAGAAGATCCGAAGTTCGAGATCTTTGATCACAGCATGACTCGATCCTCGACTAAAATAATAAGCGACAATTAGATTTTACTCCCACACGCCTAATTACAAAGATTTCGACCCACCCATGGAGACTCGGGAGCTAGGAAATGAATTGGTTGCCTTTGGAGAACAAAGTTAAAATTTGCAATATGGTCGAGTCCACATTTTGATTTCAACTGAACCTGGATATGATTAATTCATAAATCAAGGAACGTCCAATTTGGTGCAGACCTAAAGGACACGACCCGGTCCAGCAACTGAAGCTCGATGGAACCCGGTCTAGCGCATCTAAACGAACCTGGTGCTTTCGGACACGACAAACCCGGCTCTTAATACAACATTCACCAGTTTCCTTCCCTGAATTAAGGTGGGAGTTCCTCGAATGTTTATAGCTAAAAATCACGGTTTATAAGGAGAAGAAATTCCGACCCATCATGACAAGATAAACATGGCCATTTCAGCAAGAGTTGGCCAATTTGTCTGTTCTCTCTTTGGATCAGTCACCCCTCTCTTTTACGTGTTCTTTTGGAGCAGTGGAGAATTTTCCAGGTTACTCGGGAATCCTCTAAATAATTCCAGAGGACTTGAGAGTGTTCTAGCTCTCATTAGCTCAGCGAAAAGAGAATGATTACATTATGCTGGGCTGCAATCGATGTCTGGTCGAAGATATCTATAGCATGATCTGGTCAGTCTTCATCTATCTGCTTTACATTGTGGTTATTCACGATGAAACTCACTCGGCACGTTACGTTTGCGTCGATGTCGTTGTGGTGAATTTATATGTCCCGATGCTCGTTAGGGGTGTCAAACGGGTGGATCGGGTCAGGTTTGGGTCGGGTCAAATATGGGTCGGACCATATTTGATTTATTTTACCCGTTTTGACCCATATTCATATAGTGTAAAAAAAGTGACCCATACCCGATCCGACTCTGACCCGACCCATATTGTTAAAAGAATATAAAAATAATCAAATTTTTATTTTTAAAAAATAAAATAATTAAAATATCAAAATTTTCATAGTCAAAAATGACTTGTTAATAATATTTAAAATAATTTGTTAATAATACTTAAAATTAATTAAGTAACCCATTTACGACCCGTTTAGAACCCATTTAAGACCCATGAGATTGTTAGGTGACCCATTTTAGACCTAACTAACTTTTTAAGCTAACCCATTTATGACCCATATTATCAAATATGGGTTAAAATATGGGTCTTTGACCCATTTTGCCACCTCTAATGCTCGTTATGTTTGGCGGATGGCTTGATTTTTTTGTGCTTTGATAGTGAGCTTCATTTAAGATCCTTTGTCCTTGGCTAATGGCGCGTTCCTTTATGCCTTCATGGTGACCTTCATTTATCCAAACTTCACTTTTTTTTCTCATGCACATCTCTCAAGAACCTTTCCATCGACCGCTTCCTTCAAGCACTCTTCCATTCACTCACTCTAGTAGATGAATTTCTAAATCTCTTAATCCTGTCACGCATCACCCAAGAAGCACCATGCAAGTTTTATGAACTAGCTAACATGTTTGACTTGTACGCGCAGCCCTAATACTTGGTATGAATGTTTTCTTCTAATTTTCACATTTTTTTTCCTTTTTTGCTGTGATGTTTGAAATTTGACTTAAGTGAGCATCGAACGCCTGAAACTTTTAAATCGTACAATTATGGAGAGGAGAGTCATTTGCATAATTGTTCACAATCTACGCCAAGTTTAAATATTTTTTCTTTAAATTTTGGAGGGCAAACGACAAGTACTTTTTTTCAAATAAGAATAACAGAATCATTATTAGAATAACTACATAATATTTTTATGGACCTTGTGATTTTCAAGGGCTCGTTTAATTGACAAAGTGAATTTGCTTGATTGGAGGAATAGTAACAAGTTGCTCACAAGTTTGCAATAACTTGTGATCTCATCGCACAACTTAAAAACGACCCGAAGCATGACTCATAACTTATCGAGCGTGCTTATGAAAAATCAGTATGTCGTTAGACAGTTAAAGACAACAGTGAATAGAGTAAGATGGAATTGAAAAAATATTTAAAGCACTAACAGATAATAAAAAAAAAATCAAAGGCAACTTGCACACTCTTTTAGATTTAGATGGATACTTCACTTAATATGCTTACATAGACGGACAGGTACATGTAGATGGATCTGGATATGGGTAGACTTTGGAGGTTTGGGGCCAAAAAAGCAAAACTGAAATCACTTTGGTCCTCAGCAGAAACTAGAGATGTTGGTACATCTTCCAGATTGAGCAGTCACACGAGAGGTCCATCCCACAGCCATTCTTTTCTTAGAATCTAACCACAAAACGCAACATGGTGACTTATGGAGTCTCTGTGAACAACGATGCCTAACATAGCCGTATATAGACATCTAAAGGTAGTGAAGATACGGTGAAGCCCAGTCAACGACCCTCTTCGATGATGGAAGTTAACAATGGTTCTGCAGAATTGACAGATGGTGGAGCAACATTATAGATAGGAACGGGCATCTTCATTGGGAGAATTGGGACATCAGCCTCGAATTTCAAAACTTGAATCACCTGCCATATCGATGGCCTCAGGTTTTGATCCGGATGAGCACACCACAGCCCCACCGTCATCAAGCACTCGACTTGCTTCCCTCGAAATCTGAGCCCAACCTTTCATCAACTGCAGCAAGAAGCTTGTTGTCTCCAAAAAGATTCCAAACCCACTCTACCAGATTCATTTTGAACTTCTGATTTGTTGGATCCCGGGCTTTCCTTCCCGTGGCAATCTCTAGGGCGACAACTCCGAAGCTGTAGACATCGGATTCTTTGCTTGCTCGGCCAGTGCTTATGCACTCAGGTGCAAGGTATCCGAGAGTACCAGCCAAACCAGTAATCTGTGGACTGAGTTCATGGTCCATCAGCCTAGCCAAACCAAAGTCGCCCAATTTCACATTGAAACTAGAGTCTAGCATGACATTGCTGGACTTGATGTCCCTGTGTACTACGCACTGCTCCCACTCTTCATGCAAATAGAAGATAGCCGAGGCTAAACCAGTTGAGATTCTGTACCTATTTGACCAATTGAGAGGACCCTTCTTTCCAAAGAGGTGCAAGTCAAGGCTTCCGTTCGGCATATACTCATAGACGAGCAAGAACTCTTGCTTGTCATGGCAATAGCCTATGAGCTGCACAAGGTTTCGATGCCTCAAACTGCTAATGACCTTCACCTCGGTAACAAACTCTCTCTTCCCTTGCTTGGACCCCCTCGATATTCTCTTCACCGCGACCATCATGTCTAGGTCGTGTAAATATCCCCGGTACACAGCCCCAAATCCTCCTTCACCAAGCTTTCTGTCATCTGAGAAGTTGTTGGTTGCCGAAGCAAGGTCTTGGTAGGAAAACCTCCTCGGTCCGGCGCGTCTCTCGAAGTCAACGTTAATAGATGTTGGCATCACCGTCTCTTGTAACTTCTCCGTGCTCTTTTGCTTCCTTCTCCATATGATTCCTAACGCTATAGCTGCAACAGAAGCTACCATAACACACAGCGGAATTGTCAAGCCAAGTTTCAGGCCAACCCTTTTTGGGTTCTCACTGCTTGGTCCCTCCACAGCTAAACTCGATTTGAAATCCCATGAACTGAGTGTGTGTTGTTCCATGTATATGCCAGTCGCAGCTGAAAATCCTATCACGACCCATTCGGGAAGGACTGTCTTCAGATCGATCCGATCCCAGAGGCTTGTCTTCTCTTGCGAGTTTGGCGTGGTCTGGAAGCTCCACGACACACTCAAATTCATCGTGGAAGCATTATAATCGATCCATGCATCGATAGTATCTCCGCTATGAAAAGTGACATTCCAAGGAGTGGTAACGTTTGAAGCAATTGAGTTCTTGTTGATTCCAACATGCTCATAAGCGGGGTCCCATTCTGGGTTTGCAAAAGTGTCAAACTCGACATGTATAATTTGATTCTCGGATGAGTCGCTGTTGGTGGTGTTGAACAGGCCTAGAAACCCGCCAACCGAATTGACGGGAATTTGAAATCCCACGGGAGCCATGAAAAACGCGAGCCCGCAACCGTAATGGCCGTAAGGCTGGCTGCTCGTGTCAATGGTGAACTGGAAGTGGGTGGTGAAGTCGGAGAGCTTCCCCGAACCGGAGTCCCACAACCGAACTTTCGTGTTGTATAAGATTCGACCCACATGGCTATGATAGAACCGACTCGTCAACTCGACTGCTCCAACTGTAGGCTTTGCATCTCCCTCGTACAGTACATCATTTGCGGCGGGATCGAAACGAGAGATGCTGAATTCAATGCAAATCACAGAGTGTACAAGAAGGAAAGAGAAGAGTAGCGACAAACTTTTCGAAATTGATGAAGACATTATTGAACATAAGAGTGAATAGAGTGACTAGAGAGACCTGGGTTTGGGCAATTGACGTTGTTGTAAATGTAAATGTCTCTGGGATTATATAGCTTGAATGTCTCCATCTTTTTTTGTTTGTCATGATGCTCAGGTTTCCATTCGCGTTTATTTTACAATAGAGCAACGAGCTACTGAAGAAAATCAAGAGCATGAAAATGTGAACAAAGACCTGCGGCTATCTCACTTCGGTCAAAGCCTAGCACCATTGTTTCGTGGTAAATGGGTAAATGACCCCTCAATTTCACACTTGTCTGGAATATTCGTCCACTTAATTTGATTAGTTTGCATATTCTCTTAAGCTTGATGAAGGAATATAATTGACCGTGTCCCCGACATTGGGGACGATGTTGAATAGTAGAAAACGACCACCTCATAAAATTTCTCTCTCTGTCTCTCTCTCTCTGTCTCTCTCTCTCTCTCTCTCTCTCTCTCTCTACAGCCACCTTGTTTTGTCCCTAAAGTGACAATGACCACCGATTCTCACTCATCCCAGAAAACTTATGTGACGAACTCTTGTTGTACTAATTTAATACCTTGTCAGTCTGATGACCGCAACTTTAGATGTGATTCATGATAATGAACGAATTGACCTATCAAAAAAGTCTAGGAAAGCAGTCGGACCGTAATTAAAGATTTAAGCAGCAAAGGAAACCTTGTAATAGCCCGCTTCCGGTCCCTTTTGTGTGATTTTACAGGTTTAGTTAATGGTTTGTTGGTCTCGGGAGTCTTTCGAATTAAATCGTGAAATTTTGTTTCGGGTGTCTTCGAATTTCCCAAAAAGATTCGTTTTGGTCCCCAAAAATTTAATTATTTGCATTTTGGCTCCAAAAATTTGACTTGAGGTTTAGGGAAGTTTTTATAATTTTCGGTAATTTTTAATGATTTATTTATTTTAAGGTTTTGGCCCCAAAAACCTTGAAATTCCTGTTGACACCTAAATTTTAGTTACATAATGAATAATCAGAAACAATTTTTGAAAAAATATGTGCATCAATTTCGTTGATATTCGGTCAAGATTATGAAAATATACAGAAGAAGAAGAGGAAAAGGAAAATTTGGAGCTGGAATTCGGAGTATAAAAAGGGAGCAAAAAGAAATCCAGTGGCTATAATGGATTCTCGGTGGTGCTCCTGCGGTAAAGTCCTCGTGGTCTTCGGTCAACACCAAGTCCAGCAAGGTGTTGACTTCACAAAGGGAGTAAGTGGATACTTTGCCCATCCAAAGGAGAAAGAAATAAGTCGAAAAAGGGTAGAGGAAAGCAAAGTGGAAGGTGGAAACTTCTCTATTCCTGGTCAAGGTGCACCTGGTCAAGGTGCACTCCATGCACCTGTACCCTAAGAAGCATCGATACTCTTTGAAATACTTCGTGTTGTGTCTAACACCCATCGTGTCGTATCCGATACTCCGACACTTTTCGGGACCGTACATTTGGATGAATACCTTTTTGTTATATTTGATCATTGAATGTTGACTTTTTTTCTTATTGTTAAATATTAATTTTAGAAGTAGAATGTGAATTATTTATTTTTTCCTTCAAATTTTATAGATTGTTACAATGAAATGTAGTTAAACAAATTAAACAATGAATGATATTAACAAATGTAAGGATTAATGTTTTTAGTATAGATTAATTCTAGACTATTATTATTATTATTATTATTTAGTCATTTATGAATTTATATATAAAAATATTTATTTAATAAACAACGTGTTAGGATTCTCTACTGTTTGAAAATGATATGTTAACGTGTCGCATCGTGTCGTGTTACGTGTCACATATCCGTGTTGGTGTTACATAACTTACATCATCACAAGGCAATCCACAAGAGTGCGCTTTGCCCAAAACAAATCGCGATCGCCACCGTTGCTTTGAGTTGCCGAACGTCCTTCGTGCGTTCCTTCGCTATTGCAGGCGAAGACTTTGTTGGACGACCTCACGTCCACCATCCCCTGGTCAACAATGAGCCACTGATGAGCCATCATCAACTTTCCATTGACCCTAGCAACGCCCTCAATTGGACCAGCAAGCATCATCAACAATATTAGGCGAGCAATCAGCGGATAAGCTAGCACCTCCAGCTGCCATAGCCGACTCACGAGTCGTCGCCCGTGACACCATGATCCGCGGTTCGTGCTTCGTGCTTGACGATTCAAATTTGGAAGAAATCCATAAACTAGGTAATCATTTTGTGCCTATCATGAATAGATCGTTATCTAACTTGGATTTTTTTAGGTGTCTTGATATATCTTTAAATTAGGAAAAACTTTCCTAATTCCCACGTGTACGATTGATAATCCGATTTCATGCTCAAAATACGACTCACGATCATATAAAAAATTGGCCAATCCGATTTTATGCCCGAGATACCATTCGCCAATTTATTTTTGATTTTGATTGGATGGAATCTCATGGGATATGATGCCATGTTAGATGTGGATCTTGTTTCTTTCTATCATTTTTTTTCTTTTGAGTCGATAATATTTCTAAGAAAATTCCAAAAACAGAGATTAGGTCCATGTAGATTTTGATTACTTTCCTAGAATAGAGTAAGATAGTTGTTTTTAAGAATTTAGAAAATTATGATAACTTCTTAATTTGAATTAGGATTTAGTTAAGTTTATTTCCTTGTTTAAATTAAGCAATTTCCTAGTATACTTAGTTTATTTATGGAACTTTTAAATTCAGAATTTTATAAAAACCCAAAAAAGATCTTCTTAGAGTAAACTAGGTTCTTTATGTGCATGCTTAAATTAAGATATTTAAATCATTCTGAATTTGAAAATATATATATAACCATATGTATAGCTATAGCGTAAATCATGTCATATCATCATTCCATGTGCATAGCATGTAGTTTGCACGCTAGGGAAATTGTATTTCAATCTTGCATGTCATTTATTGCATAGGTCAAATTTGTATTAGAGCTAGGGTCCCTTAATGCATGTCATATTATATTGTAGTTCATATTCATATTAGATCATTTAATTCAAAATTTTAGTAAAAAATGTTCTTATATTAGGTCAATAGCATGTTTAATTTAGGCATTTATTAATTTATCATTTTATTAATACAAAAATAAATAACCAAAAAATATCATTTGCATGTCATTTAGATAGTTCCACATTTTCGGATGATGTAATTTAAGATTGCATGTCTATGACATATTAGAGTGCTCACATTTAGGTTTAAGTTTTCATCATATGCATATTGTCATGGTCTACAAATAAAAAGTGAAAATCCAAAAGATTATTTAAAACTTCATCCATGCATACTTAGTTAATTTGCATGTTAGGATAATAATAAAATAATAAAAAATCATTTGACTTGTTTTTGTTAGATCATGTTTGTTTGTTGTTTTGTTTCATTAAGCATTTTTATATATGTTTGCGCAACCCACATGGACATTTTATATGTTAGTGAATAGAGTTAAAATCAATTCAAGTTGTCTGCAAAACATTATTTTGTGAAATAGAATAAAAGGTACAAAAACAACGTTAGAGTAATCTAGCGTAATCAAGTTCTCATACCCATAATCTCTAGTTCATAGATGAAAGTACAACTCCCGGTACTTTACAGGGTGTTGACACCTAATTTTTGTCGATCTGGTAATTCACTTTGAGTATTTAAAATTAGAAGTTTTATTAGTATTTAAAAAAAAAAAAAGAGGAATCCCTCTCGGATTGGGCTCACGCTCGGATCCGCGCGAATGGGCTTCGCTTCGCAGCCCACACGTGTATGCTCTTTACTCGGCCCGTTCTCCTCGGCCCATCGCTCAACCTTCCTTTTCTCGGGCCCATGCGCACTTGCTTTTCCCTTCCTCGGGCCTGGTCAACGAGGAGATTTGCCTCGGGCAGAATTGGTGTAATCTCGGGAAGAGAGCGAGAGCAGGAGGCATCAGCAGAGCAGAAGAAGAGCAGAAAAGAGGGGAGGAAAAAGACAGGGCAAAGAAGAGAGAAAGAGGGGAAGGCAAACAAAAGGAGGAAGAAGTCTCGGCAAAAAAGAAAGAAAGGGAGAGACAAAAAAAAAAAAAAACAAGAGAAAAGGGGAAGAGATTTCTGGTTCGGGGGAATCAACTCAAACCATGAATCTTGAATAGATTTGAGAATATTAAGAGAGAGAGACTTATGGTGATTCAGCTCAAATCTCGAAGTCAAAGAGCAACAAGGAAGTGCGAGAAGGACCAAGCTGGCTGTCGGCTTAGCAGTTCCCCTAGGGGTCCTACTCTGTGGCGTCGTGGCAATATCCGCAATCCTCTGGAAGAGGAGGCAGCGGAGGAGCGAGAGATCGGAGACGGTGAACATAACGTCCATAAACGACGAGCTTGAGAGAGGTGCAGGGCCACGAAGGTTTTCGTATGCGAACCTCGTTTCTGCTACCAACAACTTTGCCGAGGAGAGGAAGCTGGGCGAAGGCGGGTTCGGGGCGGTCTACAGGGGATATATGGTTGGCCTGGATGCTGCCGTTGCGGTGAATCGGATATCGAGAGGGTCTAAACAAGGGAAGAAGGAGTTCATCACCGAGGGTGAAGGTGATCAGCAACCTGAGGCACAGGAATTTGGTGCAACTAATAGGTTGGTGCCACGAGGCAAACGAGTTTCTGCTCGTCCACGAGATCATGCCGAACGGTAGCCTCGACAGGCACCTTCTCCTCAGGAAGAGCCTGCTAAGATGGGCAGCCCGGTACAAGATCTCGGTCGGGCTTGCCTCCGCGCTCCTCTATCTCCATGAGGAGTGGGAGCAGTGCGTGGTGCACCCGGACATCAAGTCAAGCAACGTGATGCTAGACCCGGGGTTCAACGTCAAGCTCGGAGACTTCGGGCTAGCCCGCCTCATGGACCACGAGCTTGGGCCACAGATGACTGGGCTAGCCAACACATTCGGATACCTGGCCCTAGAGTATGTGACCACGGGGCGAGCGAGTAAGGAGTCCGATGTGTATAGCTTCGGGGTGGTGGCGCTCGAGATTGCTACGGGACGGAGGTCTATTGATCCGATGGGGCCATCGTCCCAAATGAGTTTGGTGGAGTGGGTGTGGAACGTCCATGGGAAGGGCCGGGTGGTCGAGGCTATAGATGAGAGACTATAAGTGGAATTTGAGGGGAAACAAGTGGAGTGCTTATTGGTTGTGGGCTTGTGGTGTGCTCATCCAGATCGGGGCCTGAGGCCCTCCATAAGGCAAGCGCTTCAGGTCCTCAATTTTGAGGCCATGATGCCGGCTCTTCCTAGTAAGATGCCAACTGTAGTGTACGACGTGCGGTTGCCACCGTTCGTCAGCTCCGGCGAGCCTTTCATCACCGACAGTATCCAGGATGGTCGTTGAGCGTGGTTAATTTGTTATTGGAAGGAGGGAATAAGAATTTTGTTGCGAATGTTTCTTAATTTTTTAGGCATTGGAACAATGAAGTTTGTGTCAATCGTTTTTCTTATTTTCAAGTAATATTGAATCTTAGTAAACTCTCAATTCAGTGTTGAAACCTCAAATGTCCCTTTCTTTAGGTTACTTGTATTTACTTGTTCTGAATTCCAGAAGTTTGGTTTGTTTTTAAAGATGTGAGTTGACACCGCAACTAGTAAAGCGTCCCTTCATCCATGGGAAACTGTCATTGAATTATATTATTAAGAAAAATAATGCAACTTTCTTGGAAAAACACAATATAAGTGTCAAATTTTCCATACGGTGCTCACTTATTTGCCTTAACTTTTTTTCCCGAACATGTAATTTATATATGACACTTATTTGAATGCAAACTTTCTTTCGAGTAATTGAGTGCCAAACTTCTTTAAAACTTTCATTGAAATTATCATGCCACATCATACTTCCGGTACTTAAGTGAAGCCGTGGCACGGAAGTGATTGATTGAAAGCTATATGATAATTTAATGAAAGTTTAATTAAAAGTTATGATACTTAAGTAGTCGAAAAAAATATAGTGCTTAATTGAGCGTCGTATGAAAATTATGATATTTATAATATTCTTATCCATATTTTCTTTTATAAACCAAGAATGAAGCTGTTGTATGTGATTCATGATAATGAGTGAATTGACCTTTCAAAACCAGTGCATTTACTTATTTTGAAAGCCAGCTATTGTTAGGTCCAGATATAATAATCAAGAGGGGGAGTAAATTGGTTGAATGTAACCAGGTGTATTCTTTAGAATTCTACTCGTGCAAGTGCCAATTCTAAACATTTATAAACTCTAGACTTTGGATCTTTTTAAAAATTGTGTGAATTCAATAGTAATCTCAAACAAATTGATGCCATAATAAAAGACAGATTTGAGAATATTAGGTGAGAGACTTATGGTGATTCGGTTTTCCCTTTACCTATTCCACTCTTTCAGCCCTAGCATCCCAATCAGGTCTTACCCCCTAGTGTTTGCAAGTATTGCAAGTTACTTCCACACTTAACTGGTTTCTCTTACTATTCATTTTCGGTATAATTATTTGATCGGTCATACATTTATTATGTAAATATCAATTTAGTACCTTATTGATACCTGAACTTTGGATGAAAGTCAAACTTAGAAGATTCGAAGTTCAAGATCCTTGATTGCAACAGGACTCAATCCTCGATCCAAAATAATAATGGACAATTAAATTTTACTCCCAAGCGCTCAATTACAAAGATTTCAACCCACCCACGGAGGCTCGGGAGCTAGGAAATGAATTGGTTCCCTTTGGAGAACAATGTTTAAATTTTGCAATGGGGTCAAGTCCACATTTTGATTTGAACTGAACTTCATTGGATATAATTAGTCCATAAATCAAGGAACATCCAATTTGGTTCAGACCTAGAGGATACGACCCGGTCCAGCAATTGAAGCTCGATGGAACCCAGTCTAGTTCATCTAAACGAACCCGGTCCTTTCGTACACGACAAACCCGGTTCTTTAAATACAACATGCACCGGTTTCCTTCCCTGAATTAAATTGGGAGTATCTTGAATTTTTATAGCTTAAATTCACGTTTTATAAGGAGAAGAATTTCCGACTCATCATGACAAGATAAACATGGCCATTTATTTCAGCAAGAGATGGCCAATTTGTCTATTCTCTATTTGGATCAGTCACCCCTCTCTAATTTTACGTGTTCTTTTGGAGAAGTGGAGAATTTTCTAGTTTACTTGGGAATTCTCTAAATAATTCCAGAGGACTTTAGAGTGTTCTAGATCCCATTAGCTCAGCAAAACGAGAATGACAGATTCAGAGGAGGCAAAGAAGAGTTTATGTTCTTCACGAAGAAAAACTCTTTACATTATGCTAGGCCGCGATCGATGTCTGGTCGAAGATATCTACAGCATGATCTAGTCGGTCTTCGTCTATCTGCTTTACATTGTGGTTATTCATGATGAAAACTCATTCGGCACATTACGTGTGTGTTGATGTCCTTGTGGTGAATTTTATTTATCCCGATGCTCATTATCATTGGCGGGTGGCTTGGTTTTTTTTTATGCCTAACTAGTGAGCTTCATTTAAGATTCTATGTCCTCGGTTAATGGTGCGTTCCTTTATGCCTTCACGGTGACCTTCATTTATCCATACTTCATTTTTTCTTCTCATGCACATCTGTCTAGAACCTTTCCCTCAACCGTTTCCTTCAAGCACTCTTCCATTCACTTAAGCTCCGTTCGTTTCACGAAAAATATAGTATTTCTAGAAAATAATATATTTTCGGGTGTTTGTTTGAAACTTAAGGAAAATTATAAAAAATAAATTTTTCATTTTTTCATTTTTTTTGTTGTACATTGACATGTCGTCGGTCACAAGTCTTGCCAAGCTCCCATGAACTCTCAAACTCACCTGTAGAGACTACAAGCTCACTATCAAAGGTCGTCGGTTCGCTGGCCTCAGGTGAGGTTGAGGCACACTACTAGAAGCCGCGATATTTATAGGTAACAAAGAAAATGAAAAAATGTTTCCACTTTCAAAAAAGCGGAAAATAATTTATCCATTTTTGAAAGTGTTTTTTCCATTGGTGAAAAATATTTTCCTTGACTATTTTGTTTTACGTGAAATGAACACTAGAAAATTCAGAAAATATTTTCCCGAAAGTCATTTTCTATGAAATGAACGGAGTCTTAGTCTACTAGATGAATTTTTAAATCTCTTAATCCTGTCACGCATCACCCAAGAAGCAGCATACAAGTTTTATGAGCTAGTTAAGTTAACATGTTGACTTGGGCGCACGGCCCTAATATTTGGTATGAATGTTATCTTCTAATTTTCACATATTTTTCCTCTATGATGTTTGAAATTTGATTTAGTGAGCATCGAACACCTACAACTTGTAAATCACACAATTATGGAGAGGAGGGTCATTTGCATTGTTGTTCACAATATCCGCCAACTTTTTTTTTTTCAAATTTTGGAGGGCAAACGGCAAATACTTTTTTTAAATAATAATAACTAAATCATTATTAGCATAATTGCATAATATATTTTTGAATGCCTAGCTACATAATTTATCTTAATAGCTTATTAGCGCGGACCTCATGATTTTCGAGGGCTCGTATAATTGACAAAGCGAATTTGCATAATTGGAGGAATAGTAATTGGTCGCTCACAAGTTTGTAATAACTTTGTGGTCTCATGACAAGGAATGTGCATGATCTATGGTGGTCCAGTCCTTCCTCGGAACTAGGAATAGGATCGATGAAATCGGTCCCCGATCTCTAAGACCAGGGACCATAACACCTAGTTCTAGATTAGACCAGACTTAACCCGTCGGTCTAGTTTTTTGGAAATCTAATAAGACTAGTTGGGAATCGAAGAATTTTTAAAAAATAAGTTTCTTTACTTTTAAAAAATATAATATTTTGGTAAAGTTGAGTAAAGACTAAAAATTTAGAAATTTAAATAGTTTTTTTGTTACTTTTTTACATCTTTATTTTTACTAAAATATAAAAAAATGAGTCTGGTCCAGTCCGACCCTCTTAGGAGGGAACTGGACAACTGGACACTAGTTCCACTTTTGGGAATTGGGGACCGAATCGACACTCTGGTCTACTCCAGTTCCTAGCCTGTCCAAGCCAGTCTGAGCAGTTTCCAGTTCGAGCGGTCCAAGTCGCTCACCTCTACTCATGACACAACTTAAAACGGCCGAAGCCTGAGTCCTAACTTTTCTAGCGTGCTTATGAAAAATTAGTATGTCGTTAGATAGTTAAGACGGCAATGGATAGAGTAAAATGAAATTGAATTTTTTTTAAAGCACTAATATATAAAAAAGGAAAATCAGAGGCAACTTGCACGCTCTTTTAGAGTTAGATGGATAATTCAAGTAATATGCTTACATAGACGGACAGGTACATGTAGATGGATATTGGTAGACTTTGCAGATTTGGGGACAATATGGCAAAACCAAAATCACTTTGGTCCTCAGCAGAAACTAGAGATGTTGTTATATCCTCCAGATTGAGCAATCACACGAGAGGTCCATCCCCCAGCTATTCTTTTCTTAGAATCTAACCACAAAACGCAACATGGTGACTTATGGAGTGTACGTGAACAACGATGCCTAAAACAGCCGTATCTAGACATTTTAAGGTAGTGAAGATAGGGTGAAGCCCAGTTAACGACCCTCTTCGATGATCGAAGTTAACAATGGTTCACCAGAATTGACTGATGGTGTAGAAACAATATAGACAGGAACGGGCATCTTCATTGGGATAATCGGGACATCAGCCTCGAATTTCAAAACTTGAATCGCCTGCCATATTGACGGCCTCCGGTTTCGATCCGGATGAGCACACCACAGCCCCACCATCATCAAACACTCGATTTGCTTCTCCTCGAAATCTGAGCCCAACCTTTCATCAACAGCAACAAGAAGCGTGTTGTCTCCAAAAAGATTCCAAACCCACTCTACCAGATTCACTTCCAACTTCTGATTTGTTGGATCCCTGGCTTTCCTTCCCGTGGCGATCTCTAGGGCGACGACTCCAAAACTGTAGACATCCGATTCTTTGCTTGCTCGGCCAGTGCTTATGTACTCAGGTGCAAGGTATCCGAGAGTACCAGCCAAACCAGTAGTCTGTGGACCAAGTTCATGGTCCATCAGCCTAGCCAAACCAAAGTCGCCCAATCTCACGTTGAAACTAGAGTCTAACATGACATTGCTAGACTTAATGTCCCTGTGTAGTATGCACTGCTCCCACTCTTCATGCAAATAGAAGATAGCCGAGGCTAAACCGATCGAGATACTGTACCTATTTGACCAATTGAGAGGGCCCTTCTTTCCAAAGAGGTGCAAGTCAAGGCTTCCGTTCGGCATATACTCATAGACGAGCAAGAACTCTTGCTTGTCATGGCAATAGCCTATGAGCTGCACAAGGTTTCGGTGCCTCAAACTGCTAATGACCTTCACCTCGGTGACAAACTCTCTCTTCCCTTGCTTGGAGCCTCTCGATATTCTCTTCACCGCGATCATCATATCTAGATCGCGGAAATATCCCCGGTACACAGCCCCAAATCCTCCTTCACCAAGCTTTCTGTCATCTGAGAAGTTGTTGGTTGCTGAAGCAAGGTCATGGTAGGAAAACCTCCTCGGTCCGACGCGTCTCTCGAAGTCAACGTTAATAGATGTTGGCATCACCGTCTCTTGTAACTTCTCCGTGCTCTTTTGCTTCCTTCTCCATATGATTCCTAACGCTATAGCTGCAACAGAAGCTACCATAACACACAGCGGAATTGTCAAGCCAAGTTTCAGGCCAACCCTTTTTGGATTCTCACTGCTTGGTCCCTCCACAGCTAAACTCGATTTGAAATCCCATGAATTGAGTGTGTGTTGTTCCATGTATATGCCAGTCGCAGCTGAAAATCCTATCACGGCCCATTCAGGAAGCACTGTCCTCAGATCGATCTGATACCAGAGGTTTGTGTTCTCTTGGGGGTTTGGCGTGGTCTGGAAACTCCACGACACACTTAAATTCATCGTGGAAGCATTATAATCGATCCTTGCATTGATTGTATCTCCGCTATGACGAGTGACATTCCAAGGAGTGTTAACGATTGAAGCAATTGAGTTCTTGTTGATTCCGACATGCTCATAAGCGGGGTCCCATTCCGGGTTCGCAAAAGTGTCAAACTCGACGTGTATGATTTGATTCTGGGACGAGTCGCTGTTCGTGGTGTTGAAAAGGCCTAGAAACCCGGCCACCGAATTGACGGGAATTTGAAATCCCACGGGAGCCATGAAAAACGCGAGCCCGCAACCGTATTGGCCGTAAGGCTGCCCGCTCGTGTTGATGGTGAACTGGAAGTGGGTGGTGAAGTCGGAGAGCTTCCCCGAACCGGAGTCCCACAACCGAACTTTCGTGTTGTATAAGATTCGACCCACATGGCTATGATAGAGAGGACTCGTCAACTCGACTGCTCCAACTATAGGCTTTGCATCTCCCTCGTAGAGTATATCATTCGCGGCGGGATCGAAACGAAAGATGCTGAATTCAATGCAAATCACAGAGTGTACAAGAAGGAAAGAGAAGAGTAGCGACAAACTTTTCGAAATTGATGAAGACATTATTGAACATAAGAGTGAATATAGTGAACAGAGGGACTAGAGAGACCTGGGTTGGGCAATTGACGTTGCTTTAAATGTAAATGTGTCTGGGATTAAATAGCTTGACGTCTCCATCATTTTTTGTTTGTCATGATGCTTAGGTTGCCACTGGCGTGCGTTTATTTTACAATAGAGCAACGAGCTACTGAAGAAAATCAAGAGCATGAAAAGATAAACAAAGACCTAGACCTGTGGCTATCTTACTTCGGTCAAAGGCTAGCACCATTGTTTCGAGGTAAATGGGTATGTTTAGCAATTGCAAATGACCCCTCAATTTCACATAAATTCAGATAGGAAAAGTGCATGTATGAGAATGGTGGAGTGTACAAGAATCGAAGAGAAGAGCAGGGACAATCTTTTCTTATTTGTCACGGTGCAATTGACCTTGATGTAGATGAACACATCGCTCAGACCAAAGAGCTCGATGTCTCAATCTTTCCTATTCATCACGGTGCTTAGGTTTCAGCTGGATTCGCGCATATTTTATAATAGAGTGAGGATCGATCAAAGAAAATTGAGTGCATGAAAATATAAACAAGGACATGTAGCCATCTAAGTCCAATCAATCGACAACACCATTGTTTCGAGGTAAATTGGACATGTTTAACAATCGCAAATGACCCCTCTAATTCATAGAAAAATCCAGATCTTAAATGTACATGTACGATTAGACCGCAGCAAATGGCCAATTCTAGTTTGGTTGTACTTGGATCAGCCGTGTGACCAACAATGGTGGACGATTTCAAGGGGAGAAATCTAACGACCTGCCCACATCAAGATTATGCAGATAATAGAGACAGGCCAAATTTATTTAGGCAGAGATGTTACCTGGAAGTTTTCTGCATAAGACAGTGGCGACAGCACGACGTAGTATTCTAAATTAATCACTCTAGTGGGAAGAAAAGGTAAGATATATATATATATATATATATATATATATTAGTATGAATCTTTCGAGTCTAATTTGCTTAGACTTTTTCCCACTTATCCACGCAAACCACCGATACAAAAACTTTCAAAAACAGGAATGATTATAAATATGGATTTATAATCGAGACTTTATAATACTTTAGAATCAATGAAGCAAGAAC
Organism: Melaleuca alternifolia; assembly: GCA_019926035.1. NCBI lineage: Eukaryota > Viridiplantae > Streptophyta > Magnoliopsida > Myrtales > Myrtaceae > Melaleuca > Melaleuca alternifolia. The sequence continues at coordinate 3,805,671 of JAGKPW010000144.1, forward strand.
TTTACTTGAGAGTTCAAGTCCCAAAAGGAGAATTGAAACTTTTTCTTAATAGGAGATCCGGGGGGTTTCATTAGAGGTGGAAAATTCGTCCACTTAATTTAATTAGTTTGCATATTCTTTAAACCTTGAAAAAGGAATATAATTGACCGTGTCCCCAACAATGGAGACGATGTTGAATAATAAAATACGACCACCTCATAAAAGTTCTCTCTATATCTATACGTATACAACCACCTTGTTTTTGTCCCTAAAGCGACAATGACCACCGATTCTCATTCATTTGAGAAAACTTATGTGACGAACTCTTGTTGTACTAATTTAATACCTTGTCAGTCTGATGACCGCAACTTTAGATGTGATTAATGATAATGAACGAATTGACCTATCGAAAAAGTCCAGGAAAGCAGTCGGGCCGTAATTGAAGGTTCGAGCAGCAAAGGAAACCTTCCTAGGCTACATCTAGGAAATTCACTTTTTTTTACAACCAGCTACTATTAGGTCCAGATGTTACTACTAACAGCGTTGAATTGGTCGAAACATACTTAAGTCTACTTCTCGAACTGTTATTCCTGCAAGTTTATATATTAAAACTTTTGTGAAGTGTTAATTTTGGATCTTCTTCAAATTGTGGGACTGCAATTGCTAAAGTGATCTCAGACAAATAAAGGCAATAACAAAAGAGATAGGGAAAGAAAATATCAAGATAGAGATTTATGGTGATTCCGTTTTCCTTTCACCTACTCCACTCTTCCAGTTCTGGCAGCCCAATTGGGCTCTATCCACTAGTATCGTCAAGTGTTACAGATGACTTTTGCCCAGAATTTGTTTCTTCTACAGTTCACCTTCTACAAGATTCCTCCATCGTTGCTGCATAGTAAAATTAACCCCATGACAGTTCAAGAGCCATAGTTGATTTACGAATCCCTTTGCCAAGTACCTTAGGGAAGAACACAATACCCTGTATTTGCTGAGCAAATCGCTTCTCCGAACACTTGCAAACCTTTGCTTTCTCTCACGCTCATCTAGGTGAATACAAAAGAATACGTGTTTAAGAAGATTTACGGATGAAGTCGCACATCTAGAAATGTAATAGCAAATTTGAGCTCTCAAGCACGAGTATGTTTTTGCAAAATTGATGTTCTCGTTGTTATTTTTGTTCACGTCTTGACAGCTTCCTTTTTCGTACTAGCGGGTGTCCAAATCTAAGAACTTGAATCTCCGACCGTTGTTCCAATAATCATGGAGCCGTTAATCCATGAAATCAGCTGTAAAAAAATATCAACCCGTAGAGAATTTTCTGTATATGGCAAAGTATCCAATGATCTTTAATTGGCAATCAATCCAATAAATCGCAGGATATGTGTTCGTCAAAATTAGATCTGCTATGATATATGGTATATCAAGATAGTTTTGATGAGCTGAGTCTTGAACATATTTATCTCCACGAGCTTGATTAATGTATGGAAGCTTCAAGATACGATCTTCTGCAATGGTTATGTAGAGCATATATCTTCTACACTTATGATCTTCAAAGTATATTGAAGTTATCGACGTCATATTTTGTTGTATGTTCCTTTCCTTTTCTAAGAGTAATGAGATGAATAGAACATTCAAAACACGACTATCTCCATTTGATATCTCCATAAATTCAGAGCACGCTCCACCTCTCAAGCCCATCCCCGAGCACCAAATTTCCCTCGCCAACATCTGGCTTTGATCTTGAAGTCATCCTAGTTGAATTTAGGGGTGATCAATTCCAAAGTGAGTCGGGAATCGGGAACCAAACATGACCAGTTTCCTAGTGGGTCTGGGAACTAAACTAGACCAGTTCCCTGGCTGATTTTTTTTAACTATCCCCTATAAGACTAGAAGGGTTACATAGTATAAAGTTTAGACAAAAAATAATAATAACTCTCGAAGAAAGTTAATTACGGGAGAGTGAGTGATGGAGGATGAGTCTGATTAGGGGCAACATCGACATTTGAGCAGTGAGAATGAGAGAGGAGGCAATTGGCGAGAGAGCCCACAATCTGAGAGCGGAAAGAAGAGGCAAGAGCAACTTGCCAGAGGTGAGATTGGAGATGGCACTGAGCTAGAGGGAGGTGAGAAGGAGGCGTTGAGTGAGAGGGACGGAGGGAGGCGTCAAGCTGCAAGCGAGAGAAACAGATCCCCTGCCATTGTACAGATCCCCTGCCATTGTACAGACAATGGCAAGCATGACTTTCCCTCCCCCACAACCGTCTAATTTGAATCGGACAGTTAGGATTTAATGTCAAGATCTAGGTCCCTAATTTAATGTTAGATGACCCGGATTCACAAGGGAGAGGGACGTGAGAGGCATGAGCGTGATTGAGCCTCTACAAGAAAAGAATGGACAATTAGGATTTGAAAACAATAAGCATTAAAAGGAAAAAAAGCTAATCAGTTTGGTCTAGGTGGTTTAATTCACATATGGAACTAAGAACCGGACGGATTATTTCCACTTCCAAATTTTAGAAATAAAAAACTGCCTAGAACCTTTGGTTTAATCTAGTTTAGTCCAATTGATCTAGTGCTAACCCAAAGTAAACCTGATTCAAGGCAAGTTGAGGTTTGTGTAACATCGTGTGATAGTTTATTTTTAACATATGGTTCTTAAATGAATGTCACTTAGTAGAAAACCTATGGTATCTTATTATCCCAATGAATTAGTTAAGACATATTAGGGCATCAAATTTTGAGCCTAGAAGTCAAGTTAGACCCTTATTATTTGTCTCATGCCTCATGTATGATTTATGATGCATCATAAAATTTTTGTTGTTTGGAATAATATGTCTTCAAATTATATTTATGAATTTTGTGAACGACAGTTCATAAGACTGATTGATTTTTAGGTGTATAGTAGATATCATATATCACATATATAGTAGAGGTGATCGACTTTTTTGAGATATTCGGTTCCATCATAGAACCGAGATCTAATTTGGTAGGACTAGTTCTCCATTCTCCAAAATTTAGAACTGAACCAAATGATTTTAAGACCATGCCAGATCGGACCAACCGATCTCGAGTGGTATGGAACTAGTTGCAAGTTGGGCATAATGCGGATAGCGGTTGGAGGAGACTCTCTATGTTGGAGGGTTTGTGATTTCGAGAGGTAGTGATATCGTGGGATTGAGAGGCCGAAGATGCGAAGCTGAGGGAGGAAAGTGAGGGGTTGAATGGAGCCGTGAAGGCCGTGGCTCTTGAGAACGGGGCTCGAGACGTGGCCGTGGAAGTAGAAGATGCCAAGCCACGAGCAGGTGTTGGCAAAGGAGTTCTAGCCAGTGAGTTTGTCGACGACGTCAGTGTCCAGGTTGGCGGTGAAGTTTCGTTAGGTGAAGAGGCGGCGACATTATGGCCCTATGGCGGAGAGAGAGAGGTAGAGAAGGAGATAGAGGTGAAGTGATGTAGGGGCAGAACAGAACAGATTGTTTCCCTACAAAAGCAGAAGGAGAGGGAAAGGGGTTGGGGCTGCGAGTGACAAGACCATTACCCAAGGGCTACTCTTGTTTTCAGCCATAAGAACAAAACAAGAACACAAAAAAATCAAGCTGTCCACTACCCAAAGTACAAGGGACAAGACAATTAGCACAAAATATCATTGCTGCAAACCCAAATATTCTTTCTCCCTCTCTCCTCCTGGCCCTATACTTTTCTCGAAATCCTCTTCAGCAAGAACAATGAAAAAAAAAATCTTTTTTCACAAATATGACTTTATGAGTGACTGCAATACAAATTAGCAATATCATATAATAAATCTTCTTTACTATAATATAATTTGAAATATTTTATGATAGAAATTTTTTTAATATGCATGTATGAAAAAATATAAGGGTGACTAGCTCCAGGATAAGTAGGAACCTATAACCTATCATGTAACAGTTGATTTCTAGTTCTTAAAACCGAGTACCAAATTAGTCAATCTAGAATGGCCTGGAGCATAATCAATTGATTCTAGGGTTGATATGAGAACCCTATGTTTTAGTCTAATTTTTGTTTGATTTTTTTATTTAATAGCTCCATCATATGCATCGTATGCATTACTTTTGCAAGAATTCTCCATGAGGACATCATCATGGCCTTCTTATATTGAAATGGTCTTCTAAACCTGTTCAAACCAATCGGCCTGAAAACTGATGTAATTATCCAAGTAAACTAGGCATTTCGAAAGACAAGAATTGGGGAAGGGGGGAGAAAGCGAGATATAAGATACTGTATTACAATATCCTTCAATACATTCAAGCAAAAAAATTTTTTTTACCAAAAGAACATAAAATGGAATTTTATGGCCAAAATTTTTTAAAACAAAATTGGCGGCTGTTCTTAAGATAAGAATAGCAGAGATAATTTAACAAACTCGCAAATAAAGAGATTAAATGACATCATACATAATTTATAATGCACTTTCTAATATTTGAATTTTTCTTTTGGACAGGGAAGAAGATTAATGATAGAATTACTTAGTCCGTCAATATATCGAGCCTGACCTATTGAATGTTTGTTGGACGCAAGTAAGCAGTGATAGATTCAAGCACATGTCACCTCATTATTAAGTTTACAGATTTATATGGAAGCTTTTTAATTAGTAATCATATTTAAAATACCATGTAAGGACAGGTTTAGACATTATTATATTTGGTGCGATAATATTATTTTTAAACACACTTTGCATTGCAAGTCTCGTGAAACCTTTTAAATTCATACCTTTCACAAGTACAAATGAACAAGACCTTTAGTAAGAACGCCTTTTTTTACATTTTCACTTTATTTCCTTTTTGATGTGATGTTTGAGATTTGACTATTATTGAGTATTGAACACCTAAAACCTGTCAAAACATATATTTATTGACGTGAAATCTTTTGCATTATTGTTTACAATCAATCCTGAATTTCAAATATTTAAAATTTTCAAACTTTTGCAGGAAAACGACATGCACCTTTTTTTCAAAAGGAAAAAATGCCAATAAAAGTTCCACAATTTATTCACAATATTATAAAATTTGTTGTGACATTAAAGTCCTCAAATTTATACCCATGTGATACTTTACCTTCTATCCAAATTAATTTTATGGCTGTCTATTAACATGACTTAGTCTAGTAACGTCTCGATCTGATCACATGACTTAGTAGGCCAACGTCACAAATCATAATATATATGGTGTGCTTACGAAAGGTTGGTATACCATTAGATAACTAGACTTTAGATGACAATCCCGTGATTATATAAAATAACACGCTTCAAAGACAGCAAGGATTAAATAAAATGCGAATAAAAGAAAGACAAAATTAAAGCTCTAACAGAAAACTTTGGAAAAAGAGAAAAGATAAAGGCCACTTGCACATTCTTTTTAGATGTAGGTGGATGCTTCAATTACTATGCTTATATGGACAGACAGATACATGTAGATGGACATAGGTTTAGATATTTATGGACAAAAATTGGAAAACTGAAATTGCTTTCGTCCGCAACAGATATTAGAGATGTTCCTACATTATTCAGATGTCGCAGTCACTTGAAAGGTACATTCCACAGGCATTCTTCGTTTCTAATCTGGCCACCAGTGCAAAGTGGTAAATTATGAAGTGTAAATTTACAACCATGCCTGGTGCAGTTGATATGCACTTGTTAAGAGTAGAGAAGATACGGCGAAGCCCGGTCAACGACCTTCTTCGATGATCGAAGTTAGAATCGGTTCGCCCGAACTGACAGATGGTGTAGGAACGCGATAGACAGGGACGGGCATCTTCATCGGGAGATTCGGGACATTAGCCTCGCATTTCAGAACCTGAATAGCTTGACGTATCGACGGCCTCAGGGTCCGATCTGGATGAGCACACCACAACCCGACCATCATCAAGCACTCGACTTGCCTCTCCTCGAAATCTGAGCCCATACTTTCATCAACAGCCTCAAGAAGCTTCCCGTCTCCGAAGAGATCCCAAACCCACTCTACTAGACTCATTTCTGACTCTAGTATTTTGGGATTCCTAACTCTCCTTCCTGTAGCAATTTCTAAAGCGACGACTCCAAAGCTGTATACATCCGATTCTTTGCTTGCTCGACCAGTGCTTACATACTCAGGTGCAAGGTATCCAAAAGTACCGGCCAAACCAGTAGTCTGGGGACCAAGTTCGTGATCCATCAGCCTTGCCAAGCCAAAGTCACCCAGTTTCACATTGAAATTGGAGTCTAGCATGACATTGCTAGACTTGATATCCCTGTGTACAACACACTGCTCCCACTCTTCATGCAAATAGAAGACTGCTGAGGCTAAGCCGATCACGATTCTGTACCTGATTGACCAATTGAGAGGAACCTTCTTTCCAAAAAGATGTAAGTCGAGGCTCCCATTTGGCATGTACTCATAAACAAGCATGAACTCGTGCCCGTCGTGGCACCAACCGATGAGCTGCACGAGGTTTCGGTGCCTTAAACTGCTAATGACCTTCACCTCAGTGACAAACTCTTTTTTCCCTTGCTTGGAGCCTCTCGATATTCTCTTTACCGCGATCATGATGTCTAGGTTGAGTAAATATCCCCGGTATACGGCTCCAAATCCTCCTTCACCCAGCTTTCTATCATCTGAGAAGTTGTTGGTTGCTGAAGCAAGTTCTTGGTAGGAAAACTTCCTCGGTCCTGCGCGTCTCTCGAAGTCATCATTAATGGACGTCAGCATGGCCGTCTCTGATAACTTTTCCCTGCTCTTTCGCTTCCTCCTCCATATGATTCCTAGTGCTATAGCTACACCGGATGCTACCATGACGCTCAGCGAAATTGTCAAGCCAAGTCTTAGGTCAACCCTTTTTGCATTCCCACTATTAGGTCCCTCCTCTGCTAAACTTGATTTGAAATCCCACGCACCGAGGGTGTGTCTTTCCATGTAATAGCCGCTGGCGGCTGAAAATCCTATCACGACCCATTCGGGAAGGACTGTCTTCAGATCGATCTGCTCCCAGAGGCTTGTCTTCTCTTGCGTGTTTGGCGTGGTCTGGAAGCTCCACGACACACTCAAATTCATCGTGGAAGCATTATAATCGATCCATGCATCGATAGTATCTCCGCTATGAAAAGTGACATTCCAAGGAGTGGTAACATTCGAAGCAATTGAGTTCTTGTTGATTCCAACATGCTCATAAGCGGGGTCCCAATCTGGGTTTGCAAAAGTGTCAAACTCGACGTGTATGATTTGATTCTCGGATGAGTCGCTGTTGGTGGTGTTGAACAGGCCTAGAAACCCGCCAACCGAATTGACGGGGATTTGAAAGCCCACAGGAGCCATGAAAAACGCGAACCCCGCAGCGTATTGGCCGTGAGGCCGACCGTTCGTGTCGATGGTGAACTGGAAGTGGGTGGTGAAGTCGGAGAGCTTCCCCGAACCGGAGTCCCATAGCCGGACCTTCTTGTTGTATGTGACTCTGCCCACGTGGCAAAAATAGGACTGACTCGTCATGTCGACAGCTCCAACATAAGGCTTCGCATCTCCCTCATACAGTATATCGTTTGCAGCGGGATCGAAGCGAGGGATGCTGAATTCAAGGCAAATCGCAGAGTATGCAAGAAGGAAAGGGAAGACGAGGGACAAAGTCGTTGAAATTGATGAAGGCATTACTCGACGTAGAACGACCAGAGAGAAACCCGGGATCGTGTATTAACGTTGCTACGGATGAAAATGTCGCTCAGATCATACAGCTAGACGGATTCATTACTTGTTATTTGTCATGATGCTTAGTTTTCAACTGTGGGGCATATTTTATAAGAAAGCGAAGATCTATCGAAGAATATTGAGAGCATAATAGTATAAACAAAGACATGATGCAGTTATCTTTCTGTGATCAATCGGCAGCATGATTGTTTCAACGTAATGTTTAACAATTGCGAGTGACCACTCGAGTTCAGTTGCGTGACAAAGAACGGTGGACGATTTCAACGGAGGAAATCCAAATGACCTGCCCACAGCAATTTTTAAGTATCCTAAACATGTCATGGAAATCCGGCGAAATTTATCCAGGATTCGGAAGCGAAAGGCAGAGAGTAGTTACCTCGAACCTTCCCGCACAAGACATTGCAAAACAGCTTTGAAGTATCCTAAACATGTCATTCCAAGGGGAAAATGCTTTTAATAATAAAGGGTATATAAATCATCGTTTAGACTAAGTTCCTACCCATAGACGAAAACCACCAGAATCCATTTTAAAATAAGTAATTATTCTGTAAACAAAACACCACCAAAAACTTCAAATTATATCCTGTGACACAATTACTCTAATTTTTTTTTGGTGATGTCAAATAACCTGAACTTTTCTCATTGTGACACATTTACTCTAACATTTTTTTTGTAACATTTAAAAATCCTAAACTTTTATCTTGTAACACATTTACCCCATACTTTTTTCTTCTTCTTATCTTTTTTTTTAACCCACTTTGGCCAGCAAGGACCGCTAGAGCTCTCCAGCCACTGGGCAAGGGTCATGAAGCCATCGCCAACCAAATTTAATGTCAAAAATAAAGAAAATAAGAAAAAAAAGTTAGGGTAAATGTGTCATAATCATATAAGTTTAGGGTTTTTAATGTTATAAAAAAGTTTAAGATAAATATGGCACAATGAGATAAAAGTTTGGGATTAAATGTGTCACATAAACACAAGTTCAGAGTTTTTTATGTCACAAAAAAGGGTAAATGTGTCACAGAGAGTATAATTTATAGTTTTTAGTGGTACTTTCCATATTCTATAAAATCTAAAAGGATTTCTAGGTATGAATATTTTGAAACCCGATACTATGATCAATGGATCCAAAATAGGATGTTTTAAATGTCTAATTTATCGAAAAAAGAATTTCACCTCTTTTGAATCACTGAAGTGAGAACTTTATATAAGAGCGGAAGTCCCCAAAGAAGAATTGAGACTTTTTCTAATAGGAGATTAGTGTGATTTTCATTAGTTGTAAAAAGTTTGTCAACTCAATTTTATCAATTTGCCGATTATTCTTAATTTGATAAAAAGAAAAAGTAAAATGATGGTTGCCCCACCGCCAGGCCTTTTTTTTTTCTCTTAAATTTCGAGATAAGATTTTTTTTTCTTATACCATATGGTGGAAAATATGATAATAATCAGCCCACCCCAAACTCGTTAGTGCATAACTTTGCTAAGCTTTGCTTTAAACTTTTTAAGACCCTTCATGTAAAAGATAGGCAATTCATATGCCACTTGTCTCGCTAAACATTCGTTTTAATGTTTCCATATTTGTTATCCCTTTGAAATAAAAGATGAGATGGATAAAACAATTATATGTTGTTAAAAGTGGGAGATCAAATGGATTGTCAAGTGCGACAGCGTCTGGGATTTCTAAGAAGGATTAAAGATCCTCTATATTTCCAGTGCAAAATTCACATATTACATTTAACCCTGAGAGCTTGACATATCATTAGTATGTCCATTGGAGTGTCCAGACAGATTTATTCCCCATTTTCATGTAATTTACACATTACATTCACCCCTAAAAGCTCAACATGTCATTAGTATGTCCATCGAAACTTTTGATCGAATTAGTATTATATAAAGCCCATCAGCAACCCTTAACTTACCAAAAAAAAAGAAAAAAAGAAGCCCATCAGCAACCCTCTTCGATGATCGAAGTTAACAACGGTTCGCTAGGAGTACTCGGCCGTGTAGGAACACAACAGACATGAACGGGCATCTTCATAGGGAGATCCGCGATAGCAGCCTCGAATTTCAAAACCTGAATTACCTGCCGGATTGATGGCCTCAAGGTCCAATCTGGATTAGTGCACCACAATCCCACCATCATCAAGCATTCGACTTGCTTCTCCTCAAAATCCGAGCCCATCCTTTCATCAACGGCCCGTAGAAGCTTCCCATCTGCAAACAGACCCCAAACCCACTCTTCTAGGCTCATCGCGGGCTTCTGAATTTTCCGATCCCTTGCTTTCTTTCCAGTGGCGATTTCTAGGGCGACGACTCCAAAACTGTAGACATCCGACTCCTTACTTGCCCGTCCAGTACTTAAGTACTCGGGTGCAATGTACCCAAGAGTACCGGCCAAACTAGTAGTATGTGGACTGAGTTCATGGTCCATCAGTCTAGCCAAACCAAAGTCGCCCAGTTTCACGTTGAAATTAGAGTCTAGCATGACATTGCTAGACTTGATGTCCCTGTGTACTACACACTGCTCCCACTCTTCATGCAAATAGAAGATCGCCGAGGCTAAGCCGATCGAGATTTTGTACCTAATTGACCAATTGAGAGGATCCTTGTCTCCAAAGAGATGAAAGTCGAGGCTTCCGTTCGGCATATACTCATAGACGAGCAAGAACTCGTGCCGTTCATGGCACCAGCCTATGAGCTGCACGAGGTTTCGGTGCCTCAAGCTGCTGATGACCTTCACCTCGGTGACATACTCTCTTTTCCCTTGCGTGGAGCATCTCGATATTCTCTTCACCGCAATCGTCATGTTCACATCAAGTAAATATCCACGGTACACGGCCCCAAAACCTCCTTCACCAAGCTTTCTGTCAGCTGAGAAGTTGTTGGTTGCTGAAGCTAGGTCTTGGTAGGAAAAGCTCCTCGGTCCAGCACTTCGCTCGAGGTCATCGTTAATAAACGTCAGCATTGCCGTCTCTGGTAACTTCTCCGTGCTCTGTCGCTTCCTTCTCCTCCATATGATACCTAATGCAGTAGCTCCCCCAAAAGCTATCATAATGCTTAGCGGAATCGTCAACCCAAGTATTAGGCCAACCCTTTTTGGATTCCCACTAGTCGTTTCCTCCACAGCTAAACTTGAGTTGAAATCCCAAGAACTAAGTGTTTGTCGTCCTGCGTAAAGGTCACCTGCGGCCGAAAATCCGATCACGACCCATTCAGGAAGGACTGTCCTTAGATCGATCTGATACCAGAGGCTTGTGCTCTCCTCGGGGTTTGGCGTAGCCTGGAAGCTCCACGACACACTCAAATTCATCGTGGAGGCGTTGTAATCGATACATGCGTTGATATTGTCTCCGGCATGATAAGAGACATTCCAAGGAGTGGTAACGGCTGAAGCAATTGAGTTCTTATTGATTCCAACATGCTTGTAAGCAGGGTCCCATTCCGGGTCTACAGAAGTGTCAAACTCAACGTGGATGATCTGATTCTGGGACGAGTTGCTATTCGTGTCGTTGAACAGGCCTAGATACCCGCCGGCAGAGTTGGTCGGGATCTGATATCCCACGGGAGCCACGAAAAATGCGAACCCTGCTCCATATTGGTTGGAATGATTGATATTGGGGTAGATATTGAACTGGAAATGGGAAGTGAAGTCGGAGAGCTTCCCCGAACCGGAGTCCCATAACCGGACTTTCGAGTTGTACGTGACCCGGCCTATGTGGCTATGATAGGTCCAACTCGTAAAGTCGACGGCTCCAACATAATGCTTCGCATCTCCCCCGAACAGTATATCATCTGCAGCGGGATCGAAGCGGGAGATGCTGAATTCAAGGCAAACCGCAGAGCGGACAAGAAGGAAGCAGAAGAGGAGGGACATAGTTGTTGAAATGGAGGAAGACATTGTTGGACATACAGTGAAGAGGGCGACCGACCTGATTGTGCAAATATCGTAATTATATAGGAGAATGTCGCTCGGATCAAGTAGTTAGATTTTTCCATCATTTGTCAATTGTCGTGATGCTAGGGGCGCGCATATTCTTTGACAGAGCGAAGATCCACGAAAGTGAATCAAGGGCTTGAAAATATAAACAAAGACATGTCAGTATCCGACTTTGATCGATTGCCAGCGCCATCATTTCGAGGTAAATAGGAAGTGTTTAACAATTACGCATGAGCCCGACAATTCACATATAAATCAAGATTTGGAAAGTGCATCTACAATCGGAAGAAATCTAATGAATTAGGCATTGTCACGTGAACAATGGAGACTGTACAAACTTATTCCCAGAAGGCAGAAGATGGTTACCACGAAGCTTTCTGCACAAGACAACGCAAAAACGCTTTGTGGTATACTAGATACATAATTCTGAGGAGAATTAAAGGGGGAATACTTTTTTTATGACAAAGGCTATCCGACTCTCATTTGGACAAGTTTGCTGGGCACAAACTGACAGAATCCATAATTAAAAAAAAAAAATCAACAAAACTTGGAAGGAAGTCCCGAGGTGAGGATATAGAAACCAGGTGTTTTGATAGTACAATCGAAATATTACTCTATTAGTTCTAAATTTATTATATTGATACTAGTTCAATATTAATCTTTTTAGTTTTGTCAATTTAATCCTAAACATTTACACAAATTTCAATATAATCATTCTAGTCAGTTTTCGTCTAAAATCGATGACATTGTGATCTAGTTAGAATTGGCTAAATTGCGCAGCATGCCATTATATCAACGATTTCTCATGAAAATTGACCAGATGAACTATACTATAATTCTATTTGAAAGTTTAGGACTAAGTTGACAAATTTAGAAAATTTAGGACTGAAAATTGGCTTTCTTAACCTACTCATAGGTAGCCTAGCTGGTTAGGGCGAACTCGAACTTTGTTGAGATCTTGGGTTTGATTCCTCGGGGAAGCGCCTGTAATTTAAGTGGGGGCCATGGCGGTAGGTTGCTGTGCTAGCCTCCCCCGAGAAATAGTGGAGGTGCGCGCAAGCTGGCCCAGACATCTCGGTTAAAAAAAAAAATGGCTTTCTTAAATATATTTATAAATAATTGGACAACTTTACTGGTAAAATAGGTAACAAATAGAATGATGATAATAATAATAATAATAATAATAATAATAATAATAATAATAATAACCCACATCCTACTTTAGAATTGCCGAAGCAAGAAATTTGTGTAGGAGTTGGAGAACCAAGGAGAGGATTGAGTTTCTTTTTTTATATTAAAAAAAAAGATAGGAAATCACAGTGATATCATTGGAGATGGAAAATTGGTCCACTTGATTTTACCAATTCGCAAATTCTTCTTAAGTTAAATAACAGAGTGTACAAGAAGGGAAGAGAAGAGTAGGGACAAACTTTTCGAAATTGACGAAGACATTGTTGAACATAGGGTGATTAGAGTGATTAAAGAGACCTGGGGCCGTGCAATTGACTCTGCTATAAATGAAAATGCCGCTCGGATTAAATAGCTTGACATCTCCATCATTTTTTGCTTGTAATGATGCCTAGTTATAGGCTGGATTCGCGCCTATTTTACTCCGATTGATTAGAGCATGGAAATATAAACAAGGATATGCAGCCATCTTACTCCGATTGATCAATAACATCATTTTTTTTTTGAGTTAAAGAGGAAATATTTAACGATCGTGAATGACCCATGTAATCCATAAATAAATCCCGACCTGAAAAATACATGTATGATTAGAACACGGGGAATGGCCAATTCTAGTTTGTTTGTACTTGGATCCGCCGGCCGGGTGACAAGCAATGGCGGACGACGTCGAGAGGAGAAATCTGACGACCTGCCCCCAGCAAGGTTATGCAGATACTAGAGACTAGCCAAATTTAATCAGGCAGAGAAGCTACTTGGAAGCTTTCTGCATAAGACATTGGCAACAGCACGTCGTAGAACTCTAAATAAATCACTCTAATGGGAAGAAAAGGGAAGACATTTTTTTAATAGTATGACGCATCCGAGTTTTTTCTTAGACATTTCTTTTTTTGATAGTTCCCTCCTTGATCTACCACCACCTTGCAGTTGTTTCTGTCCCTAAGCAGTCACGATTACGTTGTGATGGATGCCGCCCCGCCACACTATTTTCCATACACATTCTTTTAGATCCTGTATGTCCTTAAGATAGGACATTAAACCGTCCTAAATTTATTGATACATATTTTTCAAATCATTTATCTTTCGCGAAATAAATAGAGGCAAAAACACTACATAGTCGCCTTCAAAGTGAGATCTTTTATGGAAGATATGCCTTTCTCTCTGGCTGATGTAGAATTTCTGAGTAAACTTTAATATTTCGTACTCATAATTGGGTTTTTATGCGCACTTTGTTTCGTGTCTGGTTGCGCTCAACGGATTCAACCTAGACAAACTAGGGACGTATCATGGGGGTAAGTTCTCGGAAAGAGCGTTATCTCTACCGGTAAAGACAGGCGGAGTCGCTTACTCATTGGGAGAGTCTGTTTGTCGATACTCTTCGTTTCTCTGTCAGCTCGTATTCGTTGAACAGCGAATCGTCCGGTTGTGGTCGCACGCTTCCGCACCAAAGTTTGGTCTTAGCTCGATTGCAGGAATCCAAGGAGAGATATGTAGACGACGAAATTGCTGTTTTGCTATGAAGGGTACTCGATGGACACGCAGAAAACAGAACCGACAGGGAGTTTAGAGACCGAGAGATAAGTGGGCAAGTCTTAAAGAGTGAGAGAGAAGAGGCGCGCTTTTGATTTAGGGTTTCCTTGTGATATGTACTCTTTGAAACGAAAATCAAATGATCATTATTGGCGTAACAGCATAATTTTGTTTTATGGATGTTTGGATGTGGGATTGATCTTAATAGTTTATTAGCTTGGACCTTATGATCATTCAGACAGCTTGTGCGATTGACAAATTGATTCTGCATCATTGGAGTAGTAGTAATGGACGGCCCGGCCCGGTCCAGTGGGTTGCTCCCAAGTTTTGTAATAGCTTGTAATCTCATCACACAACTTAAAAAGACCGAAACCCGAACCATACTATATATTAGTGTAAATCATTAGATAACAACCTCAAGCATAATACGATAAACAAGCTGTAAAGACAGCAGCAAATAAAATTAGAAACCTTCCTACATCCTTCAGACTATGCAGTCACAGAAGGGGTGTGCATTACACAGGTGTTCATGGCTTGTAATATAGCCCCACGAATGAATCGTGGTAACTTCAGAAGTTTATATATTGACAGCGGCGCCTTGTACAGTCGATATACACATGCTGGGGTAGTGAGGGTATGGCAAAGGCCGGTCAACGGCTGTCTTTGATGATCGAAGTTAACACCATTCTGCCGGAATCGACCGACGGTGTACAAACATGATAGACAGGAGCGGGCATATTCATCGGGAGATTTGGGACGTTGGCCTCGAATTTTAGAACCTGAAGTGCTTGCCGTATCGGCGGCCTCAAGTTCCAATCCGGATGAGCACACCACAGTCCCACTGTCATTAAGCACTCAACTTGCTTCTCGTCGAAATCTGGGCCCATCCGTTCATCAACAGCCGATAGAAGCTTCCCGTCTCCAAAAAGATCCCAAACCCACTCTACCAGACTCATCCCTGAATTTTGGTACTCCCGGTCCATAGCTTTCCTTCCTGTGGCAATTTCTAGGGCGACAACTCCAAAGCTGTAGACATCCGATGCTTTGCTTGCTCGGCCAGTCCTCAGGTACTCGGGTGCAAGGTACCCAAGAGTACCAGCCAATCCAGTAGTCTGCGGACCGAGTTCGTGGTCCATCAGCCTGGCAAAACCGAAGTCACCCAATTTTATGTTGAAATTAGAGTCTAGCATGACATTGCTAGACTTGATATCCCTGTGAACTTCGCACTGCTCCCCTTCTTCATGCAAATAGAAGATCGCCGAGGCTAAGCCGATCGAAATTCTGTACCTGGTTAGCCAACTTAGAGCACCATTCCTTCCAAAGAGATGTGAGTCGAGGCTTCCGTTCATCATATACTCGTAGATGAGCAAGAACTCCTCCCCATCATGGCACCAGCCTATGAGCTGCACGAGGTTTCGGTACCTTAAACTGCTAATGACCTTCACCTCGGTGACAAACTCTCTTTTTCCTTGATTGGAGCCTCTCGATATTCTCTTCACCGCGATTGCCATGTCTGGTCAAGTAAATATCCCCGGTACACGGCCCCGAACCCTCCTTCACCAAGCTTCCTGTCGTCTGAGAAGTTGTTGGTTGCCGAAGCAAGGTCTTGGTAGGAAAACCTCCTCGGTCCAGCGCGTCTCTTGAAGTCATTGTTAATAGACGTGGACATCGCCGTCTCTGCTAACTTCTCCGTGCTCTTCCTCTTCCTCCTCCATACAATTCTCAATGCTACAGCTGCACCGGAAGCTACTATAACGCTCAGTGGAATCGTCAACCCAAGCATCCCACTACTTGGTCGGTCCACAACTAAACTCGATTTGAAATTCCACGACTTAAGTATGTGCCGTTCCATGTCAATGCCAGTCGCAGCCGAAATCCCGATCTCGACCCACTCGGGAAGGACTGTCCTCAGATCGATCGGATAGTGGAGACTCGTGTTCTCTTGGGAGTTTGGCAGGGTCTGGAAGCTCCCCGACACACTCAAATTCTTCGTGGAGGCGTCATAATCAATTCGTGCCTGAATAGGATCTCTACTGTGATAAGTGATATTCCAGGGAGTGGTGGCGACTGAAGCAATTGAGTTCTTGTTTATTCCAACATGCTCATAAGAGGGGTCCCATTCCGGGTTTGCAGAAGTATCAAACTCGACGTGTATGATTTGATTCTGGCATGAGAAGCCATTCGTGGTGTTGAACAAGCCTAGAAACCCGCCAATCGAATTGACAGGAATTTGAAATCCCACAGGAGATATGAAAAATGCGAGCCGCGCACCGTAATGGCCCTCAGGCTGACCGCTCCTGTTGATGGCCAACTGGAAGTGGGTAGTGAAGTCAGAGAGCTTCCCCGAACCGGAGTCCCATAACCGGACCTTCGTGTTGTATGTGACTCGGCCCACGTGGCTATGATATTGCTGACTCGTCAATTCGACGGCTCCATTTGTGGGGTTGGAGTCGCATCTCCCTCGTACGGTATATCATCCGCCACGGGATCGAAGCGAGAGATGTTGTACTCAAGGCAAATCGCAGAGTGCACGAGAAGGAGATAGAAGAGGAGCGACAAAGTAAGTGAAATGGATGAAGACATTATAAGACATGAAGTGACCAGAGAGACCTGAGATTGTGCAATTGACGTTGCTACAGATGAAAATGTCTCCCAGATTAAATAGCTTGACGTCTCCATCATTTGTTATTTGTCGTGATGCTCAGGCTTCAAAGACTCGCACACATTTTTAGGACAAAGCGAAGATCTACCACAGAAAATTAATAGCATGAAATATTAACAAATCCATGTAGCTATTTGTATTCGGTCAATCACCGGCATTTGACGTAAATAGGAAATGTTTAACAATTGTGAATGGCCCCTCGAACTCGCATATAAATCCAGATTTGGAAACAGCACGAATGGCAATCACAGAGTGTACAAGGAGGAAGACAAAAGGAGGGACAAAGTTGTCGAAATTGTTGAAGACATTATTGGACTTGGAATGACCAGAGAGAAACTTGAGATCGTGCAATCGACGTTGCTATAGCTGAAAATGACGCTCCGGTCAAATAGCTTGACGTGTCCATCCTTTCTTATTTGTTCGGGTGCTTGGGTCGCAGCAATCTGTGCATATTTTGTAGCACAGAGAGGAGATCCACCGAATAAAATCAAGAGCATCAAAACATGAAAAAAGACATGTAGCCTAGCCGTCTGACCTCGATCAATCACCGGCACGGTTGTTCTGATGTAAATAGGAAATGTTTAACAATTGGGAATGACCCCTCGAATTCATATATAAATCAAGATTTGCAAAATGCATATATGACCATGTAGCCTAGCATCTGACTCTGATCAATCCCCGGCATCATTGGTCCAATGTAAATAGGAAATGTTTAACAACTGGGAATGACCCCCAAGTTCATGTATAAATCCAGATTTGCAAAATGCATGTATGATTAGATTGCCGCGAAAGACCAATCGGCTGTGACAGAGAATGTTGGACGATTTCGGCGAAAGTAATCTAATGATCCGCCCACAGCAATTTTTAGTAAGCATTATCGTGTCGATAATAGAGACATTTAATTTTTTATTATTCAGGCAGAGAATTATACCTTAAAGTCACCACTTTGTAACGCCCTTCGTCTCACCACCGACAATATTGTCCTCTTTGGGCCCCATTGGCCCTCACTGCTTTGTTTTTCATCGAGAAAATGCATTGTCAGTGGGTCAAGGGCAGCTTACCGCATATAAGCTCTCACAGGACTCCCTCCCTATGCGATATGGGACATGGATGTCACACTGGTGGCGCTGGCCTGGGGCGATCCCAAATATGATGCTTCCAAGGTTGAGAATGCCGTTCGCGACCTTCACGAGGGACGGCCTCTAATTAGAGGAGATAGTATTAAAAACGCGTGATGGCCAACATAAAGGCTAGCAGATGGGCGAGGAGAGACGGCAATGGCAGAAGTCGATGACAAGAAGCGACGAAACAGGGATGGGAGACGAACCCCACATTAGTACTGCAGGGAGGTGGCAGATCTTGACTCCAATAGTCACTGAAGGCGGTTGGAGGGGAGAGAATTGGAAAGAGTTCGGATTTTAAGGGGGTGTCTGGATTTTTGTGTAAACTTCTCGAAAAGTGAGGGTAATTGGATCAGGAAGAATAATTACACTATACATCACCGTTGTAAACCAAATTTACACAAGAAGGCTCATGCATCACAAATTTGTGAGAATGTATAGTTACGAACTTACAATCTCCAATGGCCTATATAAATTTCACGTTTCCTATGAGACAACATGCTACGAAGGGTTTATCAACAAGGATGTCTTGAACAGGTCGATGTGCACCCATACACAGATTAGGTTAGCGAAGACCCTGCAAAGACTGGTTAACGGCCCTCTTCAATGATCGATGTCTATAACGGTTCGCCGGAACTAACGGATGGTGTAGGAGCATTATGGACAGAATCGGGCATCTTCATCGGAAAATTCGGGATATGAGCCTCGAATTTCAGAACCTGAATCACTTGTTGTATTGATGCCTCGAATGCCAATCTTGTCACGCCCCGCACCCGAGTACATGACAATCTCGAAGACATCCACAAGGTCGATAAGTTTTCGATAATCCCAGGTGTTATCGACGACCAAATAAATTAACTTCCAATAGATTTAATACACGAAGAAATACAGCGGAAAAATGCTAAATAAACCCCGATCAAAATCCTGAGGTATTTATTACAATAATATCAGTAAACTGATCAAATAACTAAATAGGGTTCACAAATTATTAACCTTATTTATTCGTTCAACTAAAAAGATAAATACTGAAAATAACTTCCTCACAATTAAATAGAATCTCCTAATTAAAATTAAATCAACTATGATCATCTCGTTGCGCCTCCAGCTTCACCTGGTCCTCGAGGGGGAGCTGCAATAATAGGACCTGAACCAAATAATTTTAAGATGAGATAAACTCATCGAGTTTGCTCCCTACTTCTTAATTAGGTTGATATTCACTCTAGGGTCCCTAACCATATAATTAACTTAATCCTCACTTCCCACAACCCATGAACTTATCAAGTTACTAAATCCTCTTAATAGATTATTCTCCAAATAATTCGATATAATTGTCACAATATCAATTTCTAAAATAATCTAACGTAAAGTCATTTATAATAAACACCAAGATTTAAATAAATAAATCACATTATGAAACAATCAATATCCACTTGCAATTAATAAATAAATCTCAATCAATCAGACAATTAAAAATATTGAACACACATCCATAACTAAGCCATAAACAGAATGAGATAATTTCTCATAGTAACCGGTATCGGCTGCCTGGACCTACCAATTAGGGATTCACCCGGGTTCCTAAATCGAATCCAGAGTATTCGATTCGATCAACTACGGGTGACATCACCCTAATTAGCAGCCACTTAGCCAATCACGCAATTTCTGGAATTAATTCCAGAATATTGCAAATTACCTAAAATCATGTAATTAAATCCTAATTAAATAAAATAGAGTAATTACTCATAATTACCCGAATATCAATCCCAAAACCTCACTATCAATGATTTCATACCATCGCAGCCAACGTTTCTCACCTCTTCCTCCAAATTGTCAAATTTACACTTTTGTCCTCAAAATTTCTGAATTACATTATTACCCCTAAAAATAATAACTAGGCTAAAATATGGCATAGCCAACTTAGCGCTCTCATAATATTCCGAATTTAATATTTTTCTACCGTCCACTAATTAATGATTTCTAAAACTAATTTAATTAGCAATCATCCTCTCCGCCAATTAAATTTATTAATTTAACCATAAAATCCCTAACTTGGGCCAATGAACTAAAATTAATAAATTATTTAAAATTCCTCAAGACTTACAAATTTCCATCTCCTTAACTAATAATCCACATTTCTAAATATATTCAATAACTAATTGATCCTTCAATTATCTAATTTACAACTCTACTCCTAAACGACTAAATTTACGAACTCGCCCCTATTTCAATCATTTCCTCCAATTAGACCCTACATTCTAATTTAACTATCAAACAATATTCAAATTAACTATCAGACAAGATTAATCACATCAAATTACAACTACTAGGGCAATTAACAGCCCTAATTAGGAGTTAGGGAGCAAACTCACCTAATTCCAAGCTTTGACGTCAAATTAATCGACGACGGTGAGTTCTTCGGCGAATAATCCGGCGATGGTCCGGAGAACTAATTGGTGGGCTGACTGGAGCTGAAGAAGAGTGGGCCAAGCGATTAAATGGATCTAAATGGCTGGATCAAAGCCCACAGTGGCTTATCTCAAGCCCACCGAAGTTGTTGGGCTTGCAGCTGGTCCACAGAAGCTGCAAATAGTCTCTGTTCGCCTGGTCCAAGCAAGGGGGAGCACAGGCGAGCTGGAATTCCTCTCCAGTGAGCTGCGACGTGAGTCGAGGCGGCTGAGGCAACGATACGGCGGTTGGACGGCGTCGTCGGCGTGGCTGAGCGGCGTCGTCGGCGTGGCTGGTCGGCGTGGCTGGTCGGCGTCGTCGGCGTGGCTGGACGGCGGCGACAACGTGACGGCGCGACGTAACGGTTGGGCGTGGTGGCTGGCGTCGACGGCGTGACTCGAGCTGGAACAAGTTGGGTCTGAGGCAAGTAGAAGTTGCTCGTGACCGGGGAGGATGGTTCACGGCCTGGACGAGATAGGGCAGTGGCGGCTGCGAGCAGGGATGGAACCGAGCGAGGATCGTTCGTGACCGAGCAGCTGAACCGAACAGCTCGGTTCAGACCTATGACTGTGGTTCCTGATCTGTTGCTGCGACTTCTCGGCCTGTGGTTGCGGTTTTTCGTGGCCTGAGGGAGCTGGGGCCACGGCTGGACAGAACAGGGAGGCGAACCGGGGAAGAACCGAGTGACAACCAGTCGTGACCGGGAGAAAGCTAGGTCACGTCCAAGGTTCCCCGAGCAAAACAAGATCTCTGCAAGGGTCACGGCTCGTCCGAAACTCAAAATTTCAGCAAGAACAAAACAGGGGAGTTTCGGTTCACGTTCTTCTTTAATTCCCCCGCGTCCTGTATGAAGAACCGCGGCTAGGGTTCTATAGTTGCGTTTAAGCGAAAAATCTGCTGAGTTTGTTGTGGAAGAAGATCGTGGAGTTCGCGGTTGGTGAAATCGCGAATTTCTCGCGTTGGTTGTTCAACGGCGGCGGCTAGGGTTTCCAGAGGAGCTGTTCGTGCGAGGGAGATGATGAACAGGAGGAAGGAAGAGAGAAGGGCCGGGTCAGCGAGCTGGGCCGCGCCTGGCCCACGCGTGAGAAAGGAAAAGGCTAAGCTTAGCCTGGCCCATGTGTGAAGAAAGGAAGAAAATAAGAGATTGAAGAAAATAAATAAACAAAAACTTTATATTATAACACCAAAATTTTAGACTGTTACAATTCTCCCCCCCCTTAGGATATTTCGTCCTCGAAATTAACATTACTAGTCCCTTCAAACAGATAAGGGTATTGGCTCCTCATAGCCTCTTCACTTTCCCAGGTTGCACCTTTCGTGTCATGATGTTGCCAAACTACCTTGACTAAAGAAATCACTTTATTCCTCAAGCGGTGTTCTCGACGATCTTCAATTCTGATCGGTCGCTCTACATACGACACCCTGTCATCAACTTCTATCTCATCGAAGCTTAGTACATGGGAGGGATCAGGTTCATACTTTCTCAGCATCGACACATGGAAGACATTGTGAATATGAGCCAAATTCGGTGGCAAGGCTAGACGGTAGGCTGCAGCTCCAATTCTCTCCAAAACTTCAAATGGTCCCACATATCTAGGACTTAACTTACCTTTCTTGCCGAAGCGTGACAATCCTCTTTTAGGTGACACCTTCAAGAACACGTGATCACCTTCTTGAAACTCCAAAGGCCTTCGTCTCTTATCTGCATAGCTCTTCTGGCGGCTCTGAGCCGTCTTCATTCTATCCCTGATGACTTTGACAGCTTCTACAGATTGCTGAACCAGCTCTGGACCTGTGATTTTTCGTTCTCCAACCTCCTCCCAACAAACTGGAGTTCGACAGGCACGACCATATAATGCCTCATAAGGAGCCATTCCAATGCTCTGCTGGAAGCTATTATTGTATGCAAACTCCACTAAATGTAACTGATCCTCCCAGCTACCCTTGAAGTCCAAGACACATGCTCTCAGCATGTCTTCCAGAGTCTGAATGGTCCTTTCAGACTGTCCATCTGTCTGTGGATGGTAAGCAGTACTGTATTGCAACTTCGTCCCTAAAGCAGTCTGCAAGCTCTTCTAGAAGGCGGCTGTGAACCTCGGATCACGATCAGATGTGACCGTTACTGGTACTCCGTGGAGTCTAACAATCTGTCGAACATACAACTCAGCCAATCGATCCAAAGTAAAATCCTTACGTACCGCAATGAAATGGGCAGACTTGGTCAATCTATCCACTATAACCCATATCGCATCATGATTTCGCTGAGTCCTAGGTAAACCTGTCACGAAATCCATCGTGATGTGCTCCCACTTCCATTCCGGAATCTCCAATGGTCTCAACAAGCCTCCTGGTTTGCAGTGTTGCGCCTTTACCTGCTGACATGTCAGACACTTAGCCACGTGTCTCGCCACATCAAGTTTCATGCCATTCCACCAATAATGCGACTTCAAATTCTGATACATCTTAGTACTTCCAGGATGAATGCTATAGTTGCTCCTGTGAGCTTCCGTCAACAAATCTTCCTTAAGTATAGCATCATCAGGGACACATAGCCTTCCTCTGAACTTTAATATCCCATCTTCGGAGATCTGGAAGTCCGGTTTCCTCTTATCCTCACTTCCCTGGATAATCTTCTGAAGAGTTGGGTCTAGTGGCTGTAAAGACTTAATTCTTGTCTGAATCTGCGGTTCTATTCGTAAGGTGGCCATTAGACACGCGAGATGACTTACCTCGAACTTAAAGTCAAAATCTCTCGCCTCTTCTAGAAGATGCCACTCCTTCGCCATCAAGTGCGCTATCAACGATTTACGACTGAGGGCGTCGGCTACCTTATTGGCCTTTCCTGGATGGTACAATATATCGCAGTCATAGTCCTTCAGCAACTCCATCCAGCGACGTTGTCTCATGTTCAACTCCTTCTGAGAAAACAGGTACTTAAGACTTTGATGATCCGTGTAAATCGGGAACTTCTCTCCACATAAGTAATGTCTCCAAATCTTGAGAGCGAAGATGATTGCAGCCAATTCTAGATCATGTGTCGGATAATTCTTTTCATGAGGCCTCAACTGCCTCGATGCATATGCCACAACTCGTCCATGCTGCATCAAAACACACCCCAATCCTTGATAAGATGCATCGCTATAAATTTCATAACCACCTGGACCTGATGGAATCGTCAATATTGGTGCAGTGGTCAATCTCCTCTTCAGCTCCTGGAAGCTTCTCTCACACCTATCTGTCCATTCAAACTTCGTTTCCTTCTTCAGAAGGTTAGTTAATGGTGCTGCTATACTCGAGAACTTCTCCACGAAACGTCGGTAGTATCCGGCCAAGCCTAAGAAACTCCTAACCTCAGTCACCGTTGTAGGCCTTGGCCAGTCCGACACTGCTTCAATCTTAGCTGGGTCCACTGAAATTCCTTCGCCTGAGATCACATGGCCCAAGAAAGATACACAACCTAACCAGAATTCACACTTGCTGAACTTGGCGTACAATGCGTGTTGTCGAAGAGTCGTCAGTACAATCCTCAAGTGTTGTTCATGCTCCTGTGAACTCTTCGAGTACACCAGGATGTCGTCAATGAAGACTATGACAAACCGGTCCAGATACTCCTTGAAAGTTCGATTCATCATATCCATAAAAGCAGCAGGGGCGTTTGTCAACCCAAACGGCATCACCGTGAACTCATAATGACCATATCGCGTACGAAATGCGGTCTTCGGGACATCCTCCTTTCTAATCCTCAACTGGTGATAGCCAGTCCTCAGATCGATCTTAGAGAATACCGAGGCTCCTTGCAACTGGTCAAACAAGTCATCAATCCTCGGTAGGGGGTACTTGTTCTTAATCGTCACCTGGTTCAATTGCCTATAATCAATGCACAACCGCATTGACCCATCTTTCTTCTTCACGAACAATACCGGTGCACCCCATGGTGACGCACTAGGGCGAATGAATCCCTTATCCAACAATTCCTGCATCTGGACTTTCAACTCCTTCAGCTCTGACAATGACATCCGATAGGGAGGTTTGGAAATAGGTTCCGTACCAGGAGCTAGTTCGATCACGAACTCAATTTCCCTCTCCGGGGGTAATCCTGGTAGCTCCTTAGGAAATACATCAGCAAATTCTCGCACTACAGCGATTTCTTCAATTGTCGGTCCCTCGACCGACATGTCTACTACCGTGGCCAGGAAACTCTGGCACCCATCCTCGAGTAGCTTCACTGCCTCGAGGGATGAAATCAACGGCACAGAAGGACCTCCTCTACTTCCTACAATCTCGTAACTAGGACGATCCAATGGTTGGAATCGGATCACCTGATTATAACAATCTACCGTGGCTCTCTGCTCTCTCAACCAATCCATTCCAATAATTACATCAAAGTCATACATACACAATACTGCCAAATCTATTACCCCTTTCACCCCACTAACCACTATCTCACATCTCTTACACCCTTCAACTGATAACACCCTATCTTTCATGGGGGTAGCAACACTAAGAACAGTACTTAATGGTTCCAATTTTAATTCAGCTAACTTAGCAAACTGGGCAGCCACAAAGGAATGGGTGGCTCCAGTATCAAATAATGCGTAAGCTGCGTATTGGTGTAAGGACACAGTACCCGTGATTACTCCACCCGCGTTCTGAGCCTCTGCACGGTTCACAGCATATACTCTCCCTTGAGCCGGTGGTCGCTCTGTGTTGCCCTGAGTGAGGTTTCTAGCAGGCGGTCCCATACGGTGCAGTGGTTGCGCCCCAACTGGGCGACGTGGGCAATCTCTCTGCTGATGGCCAAGTTGGCCACATCCATAACAGGCTCCGGTGGTGCGAGGACAAGCACCAGGTCTATGATACCTGCCACAATTATAGCACCTGTTGGCTGGCGGAGGCGCAGGTCGTTTGAAATTTCTCCTATTGGGCGGTATCGAATACTTATTTCCAGTCATAGGCCTCTTCCCTGACCTTCGGTCATCTCTATTTGGGATAAAACGTGACCCCGATGCAGCAGCTCTATCGGCTATGTCCCTCTCCACAGTAAGGGCCTTACTCAACACTTCATCATAACTGCGCAACTCCAGAGGCGCCAAGCTACTCTTAATGTCAGGCCTCAATCCTTCCCGAAACTTGACGGCTCTGTCTTCCGGGTCGTCCACAATCCTCCGACTATATCGGGATAACTCAGCAAATTTGGCCTCGTACTCTGTCACCGTCATACGATCCTGACGAAGTCCCAAGAATTCCGCCATCTTTTGATCCTTTGCAGCATTCGAGAAGTATTTGTGGTTAAAAACTTCCACAAATGCGCCCCAGGTCGACGCTACACCTACAGGAAACACATTATTCTTGATGGCGTCCCACCAATGGCTAGCATTGCCTTCCAGCTGATACACTGCTAAAACCACCTTATCAGCATCTGAGCACCTCAGTACCGAGAACACCTTCTCGATACTCCTAAGCCACGAAGTAGCGGCCTCCGAGTCACCTCCCCCATTGAATTTTGGGGGCTTCAGTTTCAGGAATTGCTCCACTTGCTTCTGGATTCTTCTTTCTTCATTCCCGCCTTCAGCGTCGGGAACGGCAACTGGAACAGGAACAGCTATCTCTCCAACATTCGCCACCCCATCACGTACACGAGTGGCGACACCATCAATAGGAGGAGCGGCGTTAGCATTCAGCATAGCAGCGACAGCAGCATCTACCGCAGCAGCAACAGAAGCTGCGATAGTGGCCTCCTGATTTTGTGCAGCATTCGCTGCAGCGGCAGCGGCAGCTGCATTAGCAGCCTCCTGATGCTGGGCCTGCTGATCCATTCTGTCCCTAAGATCACTTAGGGACTGCATAAGAACGTCGATCCTCGGATCAGTGGGAGTCTCAACTCCTACTCCAAAACGACCCAAAGTCGCTTTTCTCCTCGGCGGTCTTCCTTCCCCGCTCATTTTTACAGCCTAATCAAATTTTTAAGTTAGTAAATAAAATACATCAATTTCATAATGAAGCGTGCGATAACACAGCGACGCTGGCGTGCGATAACACAACGACGCCTCCATGGACATGCGATAACACAGCAATGTCAGATAAAGCGTGCGATAACACAGCAACGCTAGCGTGCGATCACACAGCAACGCATCAAAAAGCACGCGATCACACAGCAGTGCTATTAATATCTTTAATTAGTGCTATTATGTAACCAATCACAAACAGGGTCAAATGTCCGGCTTTGCTGCACACGTCCCATACCGTGTCAACTCAGTTAAACATAAGACCACAACACCCAATCAGACAAATACAAGGTCAAACATCCGGCCTTGCTGCACATGTCCGGATCATGCCAACTTGGCTAAACATAAGACTATGCATTTTTCTGATACACATTCATGTCTTAATTATACACGTCCCATACCGTATATAATTAAGGCATGCATGCAACATCTAAGCATTTTAAATAGCACATTAGTTATAACAATTATATTAATTAGTAATTTTTACCCCAGGAATAACTACCCTAACCTTATCACTCCAATCTAACCTCGCTCTGATACCAAATCAACTAGTAACTGTCACGCCCCGCACCCGAGTACATGACAGTCTCGAAGACATCCACAAGGTCGATAAGTTTTCGATAATCCCAGGTGTTATCGACGACCAAATAAATTAACTTCCAATAGATTTAATACACGAAGAAATACAGCGGAAAATGCTAAATAAACCCCGATCAAAATCCTGAGGTATTTATTACAATAATATCAGTAAACTGATCAAATAACTAAATAGGGTTCACAAATTATTAACCTTATTTATTCGTTCAACTAAAAAGATAAATACTGAAAATAACTTCCTCACAATTAAATAGAATCTCCTAATTAAAATTAAATCAACTATGATCATCTCGTTGCGCCTCCAGCTTCACCTGGTCCTCGAGGGGGAGCTGCAATAATAGGACCTGAACCAAATAATTTTAAGATGAGATAAACTCATCGAGTTTGCTCCCTACTTCTTAATTAGGTTGATATTCACTCTAGGGTCCCTAACCATATAATTAATTTAATCCTCACTTCCCACAACCCGTGAACTTATCAAGTTACTAAATCCTCTTAATAGATTATTCTCCAAATAATTCGATATAATTGTCACAATATCAATTTCTAAAATAATCTAACGTAAAGTCATTTATAATAAACACCAAGATTTAAATAAATAAATCACATTATGAAACAATCAATATCCACTTGCAATTAATAAATAAATCTCAATCAATCAGACAATTAAAAATATTGAACACACATCCATAACTAAGCCATAAACAGAATGAGATAATTTCTCATAGTAACCGGTATCGGCTGCCTGGACCTACCAATTAGGGATTCACCCGGGTTCCTAAATCGAATCCAGAGTATTCGATTCGATCAACTACGGGTGACATCACCCTAATTAGCAGCCACTTAGCCAATCACGCAATTTCTGGAATTAATTCCAGAATATTGCAAATTACCTAAAATCATGTAATTAAATCCTAATTAAATAAAATAGAGTAATTACTCATAATTACCCGAATATCAATCCCAAAACCTCACTATCAATGATTTCATACCATCGCAGCCAACGTTTCTCACCTCTTCCTCCAAATTGTCAAATTTACACTTTTGTCCTCAAAATTTCTGAATTACATTATTACCCCTAAAAATAATAACTAGGCTAAAATATGGCATAGCCAACTTAGCGCTCTCATAATATTCCGAATTTAATATTTTTCTACCGTCCACTAATTAATGATTTCTAAAACTAATTTAATTAGCAATCATCCTCTCCGCCAATTAAATTTATTAATTTAACCATAAAATCCCTAACTTGGGCCAATGAACTAAAATTAATAAATTATTTAAAATTCCTCAAGACTTACAAATTTCCATCTCCTTAACTAATAATCCACATTTCTAAATATATTCAATAACTAATTGATCCTTCAATTATCTAATTTACAACTCTACTCCTAAACGACTAAATTTACGAACTCGCCCCTATTTCAATCATTTCCTCCCATTAGACCCTACATTCTAATTTAACTATCAAACAATATTCAAATTAACTATCAGACAAGATTAATCACATCAAATTACAACTACTAGGGCAATTAACAGCCCTAATTAGGAGTTAGGGAGCAAACTCACCTAATTCCAAGCTTTGACGTCAAATTAATCGACGACGGTGAGTTCTTCGGCGAATAATCCGGCGATGGTCCGGAGAACTAATTGGTGGGCTGACTGGAGCTGAAGAAGAGTGGGCCAAGCGATTAAATGGATCTAAATGGCTGGATCAAAGCCCACAGTGGCTTATCTCAAGCCCACCGAAGTTGTTGGGCTTGCAGCTGGTCCACAGAAGCTGCAAATAGTCTCTGTTCGCCTGGTCCAAGCAAGGGGGAGCACGGGCGAGCTGGAATTCCTCTCCAGTGAGCTGCGACGTGAGTCGAGGCGGCTGAGGCAACGATACGGCGGTTGGACGGCGTCGTCGGCGTGGCTGAACGGCGTCGTCGGCGTGGCTGGTCGGCGTCGTCGGCGTGGCTGGACGGCGGCGACAACGTGACGGCGCGACGTAACGGTTGGGCGTGGTGGCTGGCGTCGACGGCGTGACTCGAGCTGGAACAAGTTGGGTCTGAGGCAAGTAGAAGTTGCTCGTGACCGGGGAGGATGGTTCACGGCCTGGACGAGATAGGGCAGTGGCGGCTGCGAGCAGGGATGGAACCGAGCGAGGATCGTTCGTGACCGAGCAGCTGAACCGAACAGCTCGGTTCAGACCTATGACTGTGGTTCCTGATCTGTTGCTGCGACTTTCTCGGCCTGTGGTTGCGGTTTTTTCGTGGCCTGAGGGAGCTGGGGCCACGGCTGGACAGAACAGGGAGGCGAACCGGGGAAGAACCGAGTGACAACCAGTCGTGACCGGGAGAAAGCTAGGTCACGTCCAAGGTTCCCCGAGCAAAACAAGATCTCTGCAAGGGTCACGGCTCGTCCGAAACTCAAAATTTCAGCAAGAACAAAACAGGGGAGTTTCGGTTCACGTTCTTCTTTAATTCCCCCGCGTCCTGTATGAAGAACCGCGGCTAGGGTTCTATAGTTGCGTTTAAGCGAAAAATCTGCTGAGTTTGTTGTGGAAGAAGATCGTGGAGTTCGCGGTTGGTGAAATCGCGAATTTCTCGCGTTGGTTGTTCAACGGCGACGGCTAGGGTTTCCAGAGGAGCTGTTCGTGCGAGGGAGATGATGAACAGGAGGAAGGAAGAGAGAAGGGCCGGGTCAGCGAGCTGGGCCGCGCCTGGCCCACGCGTGAGAAAGGAAAAGGCTAAGCTTAGCCTGGCCCATGTGTGAAGAAAGGAAGAAAATAAGAGATTGAAGAAAATAAATAAACAAAAACTTTATATTATAACACCAAAATTTTAGACTGTTACAAATCTGGATGAGCACACCATAACCCCACCATCATCAAGCACTCGACTTGCTTCTCCTCGAACTGTGAGCCCATCTTTTCATCGGCAGCTACTAGAAGCTTCCTGTCTCCGAAAAGATCCCAAGCCCACTCTACCAGACTCATCTTCGACTTCTGATTTTTCAGATTTGAAGCTTTCCTTCCCGTGGTGATTTCTAGGGCGACGACTCCAAAACTGTAGACATCCGATTTTTTGCTTGCTCGGCCAGTGTTTATGTACTCAGGCGCAAGGTACCCAACAGTACCAGCCAAGCCAGTAGTTTGTGGACCAAGCTTGTGATCCATCAGCCTAGCCAAACCAAAGTCACCCAATTTTGCATTGAAATTAGAGTCAAGCATGACGTTGCTAGACTTGATGTCCCTGTGTACGACGCACTGCTCCCACTCTTCATGCAAATAGAAGATCGCCGAGGCTAAGCCGGTCGCGATTCTGTACCTCATTGACCAATTGAGAGGTCCCTTCTTCCCAAAAAGATGCAAGTCGAGGCTTCCGTTCGGCATATAATCATAGACAAGCAACAACTCGTGTCCAACGTGGCACCAACCTAGGAGCTGGACGAGGTTTCGGTGCCTCAAACTGCTAATGATCTTCACCTCGGTGACAAACTCTCTTTTCCCTTGCTTGGAGCTTCTCGATATTCTCTTCACCGCAATCGTCATGTCCAGATCGAGTAAATATCCCCGAAACACGGCCCCGAATCCTCCTTCACCAAGCTTTCTGTCGTTTGAGTAGTTGTTGGTTGCTGAAACAAGTTCTTGGTAAGAAAACCTCCTCGGTCCAGCGTGTCTCTCGAAGTCATCGTCAATGGACATCCGAATTGCCTTCTTTTCTACCTTCTCCATGCTCTTTGGCTTTCTCCTCCATATGATTCCTAATGCTATAGCTGCACCAGAAGCCACCACAATGCCCAGGGGAATTGTCAACCCAAGGATGAGGCCAACTCTTTTTGGATTACCACTATCCGGTGGCTGCCCAGCTAAACTCGAGTTGAAACTTCATGAATTAAGTGTTTGCCGTCCCCTGTAAAGGTCACTCCCTGCTGAAAACCCGACGACGACCCATTCAGGAAGGACCGTGCTTAGATCGATCTGATACGAGAGGCTTGTGTTCTCGTGGGGATTTTCCGTATTGTGGAAGCTCCACGACACGCTCAAATTCTTTGTGGAGGCGTTATAATCGATCTGCACGTTGATTGTATCCCCACTATGGTAAGTGACATTCCAAGGAGTGGTAACGTTTGAAGCAATTGAGTTATTGTTGATTCCGACATGCTCATAAACGGGGTCCCATTCTGGATTTGCAAAAGTGTCGAACTCGACATGGATGATTTGATTCTGGGATGACTCCATGTTCGTAGAATTGAATAGGCCTAGAAACCCGCCTGCAGAATTCACCGGGATTTGATATCCCACGGGGGCCATAAAAAACGCGATCCCCGCACCGTAGAGGCCGTGGGGGTGACCTTCGGTGTCGATGGTCATCTGGAAGTGGGTAGTGAAGTCAGACAGCTTCCCCGAGCTGGAGTCCCATAACCGGACCTTCCTGTTGTACGTGACTCGGCCCACGCGGCTATTGTAGTTTTCCCTCGTTAACTCAACGACTCCAACTGTAGGGTTCGCATCTCCCTCATACAGTATATCATTCGCAGCGGGATCGAAGCGGGAGATGCTGAATTCAAGGCATATCGCAGGGTGTGCAAGAAGGAAACAGAAGAGGAGAGACAAAGTTTTTGAGACTGATGAAGGCATTAGACATGCAGTGAAGAGAGACATCTGATGGTGCCATTACATTGCTATAGATGAAATTTTCGCTCGGAACATATAGGGTGATGTCTCCATCATTTGTTTGTTGTCATGATGCCAGTATTATTGTTTCGACGTCAATAGGAAATGTTCAATAATTGAGAATGGCCCCCTGAATTCACATGTAAATTCAGATTTGAAAACTACATGTATGAATATCGCAGCGGGTACAAGAAGGAAAGATGAGGGGTGGGACAAAGTGGTTGATGAAGACATAGAGTGACCAGAGAGAGACCTGAAATCGTGCAGTCGACGTTGCTATAAATGAAAAATGACGCTCAGATCAAATCACTTGATGTTCATATTTTCTCATTTATATGGATGGTGCTTGGGTTTCAGCAGTTCACACACATTTTGCCACAGAGCGAAGATCTATTGAAGAATATCAAGCGTATGAAAATAGATACAAAGGCATGTAGCTATCCAACTTTGGTCAATCGCCAGCACCATTACCTTGGCGTGAATGACCCTCAAATTCACATAAAAATCCAGATTCGAAAAGTGCATGCATTGGAAAGACAAGAGAGAGGAGGGACAAAGTAGTTGAAAGTGTTGAAGACATTATTGGACTTAGAATGACCAGGGGGAGACCTGAGATCGTGCAATTGACGTTGTTATAGCTGAAAATGACCCTCAGATCAAATAACTCGACGTATCCGTCTTTTCTTATTTGTCAAGGTTCTTAGGCTTCAACAATCCATGCATATTTTGTAACGGAGCAAACATCTACCGAATAAGATCAAGAGCATGAAAAGATTAAATAAATAAAAAAAGGACATGTAGCCATCTGACTTCGATCAATTGTCCGTACCATTGTTTCGACGTAAATAGGAAGTGTTCAACCATTGCAAAAGACCCCTTGGACTCACACATTACTCGAGATATTGAAAGTACTTTTGTTATAATCGTAGAGTGTACAAGAAGGAAAGACAAGAGGAGGGACAAAGTTGTCGAAATCGTTGAAGACATTTTTGGACCTGGAGTGACCATGGAGAGACCTGAGTCATGCAACTGACGTTGCTATAGCTGAAAATGACGCTCAGATCAAATAAGTTTGACGTCTCCATCTTTTCTTATTTGTCCGGGTGCTTAGGTTTCAGCAATCCGCTCATTTTTTGTAAGAGAGCAATGTTCAACTGAATATATCGAGAGCATGAGAACCTGGAAAACATACATATAGCTTAGCCATCTGACTTCAATCTATTGCCGGCACCACTGTTCCGATGTAAATAGAAAATGTTTAACAATAAGGAATAAGCCCTCGAATTCATGTATAAATCCAGATTTGCAAAATGCATGTACAGTTAGATCACAGCAAAAGACTAATCAGCTGTGTGACAAAGAGTGATGGACGGTTTACCCTCGAAGGTTTGCATTGCGGAAGCACTTTGTAGTATACTAAATTAATCATTCTAAGGGGAACAAAATGAAATTATTTTATAACTATAATTTGATGGTCGCCACACCACCGCACTAACTCCAAACACATCTATAGATCATGTATCTTCTTTAATTCGTACTAAAATCTTTTAACCAATTATAATTTTGTGGTGAAAGTGCTCCAAAGATTAGTTTATTGTAAATTTATTGACATATATCTTACTAAAATTTGCCTCAAACTTATTTCAATTCGTTCTATGAAATTTAGGCTATTCATACTTATTTCAATGAAGATCCGTTTAGAGATGTCTCTAATGATGTTATCTTGAAGTAAATATGATATAGATAGTCAATCTTAGCGTCTGACCTGACAGTACAACCTAGAAAATGGGGTATTATAGGTTGTGTTGAGGACCATGAAAAATATTTGCGGAATATAACAAGTTATAGAAAAAACAATATATGAAAATCAAGTGAGTGCACTGTCGATGAACAGACAATGATGCCAATGAACGTGTAGCGCTAATGAAGAGAAAAAACATGACACAAAGAGACTTATAGTGGTTCAACTTTATCCCTAAGCTTACTGTAACGATCCATTTTTGGTCAAATTTAGGATCAAATATTTGAAATTTCGGACTTCCATTTGTGGACCATTGGCCCAGGGAAGCCCCCAGACAAAATCACAAAAAATTATTTCAGGGCGGTCCTTGAATTTTTGAAAGTTGCAAAGATGTCCCTCAACTTTTAGGAAGTTGCATTTTACTCCCTAGGTCAACAGTCAACTCTGTCTTCTTCCTCCCCGCGTGTTGACTGAGAGCAGCTCTGTAAGCTACTTGTCGCCCACTGCCCCGCGCCGCAATGCGCCCGAATTCGAGCCAACCACGACCACCCATTGCCGCCCACTGCCTCCGGTCGCTGCCCAGCACCTCTCCGAAGTGTCCCCACCATTCGCGCCGCCCAGTCGCGCCGCAGTATTTCCAGCCGCTCTCACTTCGGTCGCACGGATACTCTGTTTTTGGAGACACAGAAGTAGCGCGAGAAATCGAAGAGACTCGGCTACACCCAGACCTCGCCACCCCTTCCACGGTGTTCCTAGACGTCCTCTCAGCCCCTCCCAAGTACAAAAGGATCTTAATAGCTTATTATGATCGTAGAAAGCTCTTTTGTGACAGGTAAAGCGAATCTGCATTATTGGAGCTGCAGGAATGGGTTGCTCACAAGTTTCGTAATAGCTTTGTAATCTCATCACACGACTTAAAAAGGCTGAAGCCTGAATCACGATATACATATAGTGTGCTATTTTAGATTAGTATATGATTAGATAACAACATTCGAGCATAAGTCGATTAACAAGCAGTAATGACAGCAGCAAAGAAAGTAAGATGGAAATGAGCATAAAGAAATTAAAGCACTGACAGATAAAAAAAAAAAAAACAACTCATGGCCGCTTGCACTTCATTTTAGATGGAGATGGAGACTTCAAGATTTAGCATGCGCGTGGCCTAAAAATCCTTTCTTCCTGGTCTGTTGGAATTTATTTCCAGAATGAGATATGGCTGAAAATTCCCTCCTCTCTTTTGGATTGCCGAACTTCTATGGACTTTGGGCCCGCCAATGCTATTCACGATGACAAATTCAAAAGAATTCATGCAATAAGGATATGTTGTTACTAAACAACAAAAGAAAGGTTC
Organism: Melaleuca alternifolia; assembly: GCA_019926035.1. Classification (NCBI taxonomy): domain Eukaryota; kingdom Viridiplantae; phylum Streptophyta; class Magnoliopsida; order Myrtales; family Myrtaceae; genus Melaleuca; species Melaleuca alternifolia. The sequence continues at coordinate 3,840,590 of JAGKPW010000144.1, forward strand.
ATAATGTCCAAAGGCCTAAATGAAACGGGTAATAAGAATGCAAAACTCTGCAATCGATGTTTTTGTTTAGAGATAGAGTCCGATCCCTAACTTTCTTACCAGATGAACAACTAATCTAAGAGCCAAAATATAGGCATCAACGCATGGAAATTCGATGGTAAGGAGTGACGGCATGGGGAGGGGAGATGACCTTGACATTAGTGGGACAGCGAGGTGGCGGATCCCAGCGTCAGCAGTGACTGAAGGTGGAGGAGAGAATGGGAAAGAGTTAGGATTTTGAGAGGGGTGACTGGAGCTTTCTATGTACCTTTCTTAAAAAGTGAAGATAATTAGGTCATTAAGAGTAATTATAGTATACATTACCAGTGTAAAACTAAATTTACACGAAAGGTCTCATACATCATTGTTTTGTGGGAACACAGTTATAATCTCCAAATCAAGAATAGATGAGATGACAGTTATCTTTATACTAACACAACATGATAAAGCAAGATATGTAATATCAACAACGATGCGTTGTGCAGTTGATATACGCACGTTAGGATAGCGAAGATACAACAAAGCACGGTCAACGGCCCTCTTCGATGATTGAAGTCGACATTGGTTCGTTGGAATTAACAGATGAAGTAGGAACATTTTGGACAGAAACGGGCATCTTCATTGGGAGGTTCGGGACATCAGCCTGGAATTTCAGAACCTGAATAGCTCGCCATATTGACGGCCTCAGGTTCCAATCTGGATGAGCACACCACAACCCTACTATCATCAAGCACTCGACTTGCTTCTTCTCCAAATGTGAGCCCATCCTTTCATCAACAGCCACAAGAAGCTTCCCGTCTCCAAATAGATCCCAAACCCACTCTACCAAATTGTTCTGGTTTTTCTGATCCCAAGCTTTCCTTCCTGTGGCAATTTCTAGGGTGACAACTCCAAAACTGTACATGCCGATTCTTTGCTTGCTCGGCCAGTGCTTAGGTACTCAGGCGCAAGGTACCCAAGAGTTCCAGCCAAATCGGTAATGTGCGGACCAAGTTCGTGGTCCATCAGCCTAGCCAGACCAATGTCACCCAATTTCACATTGAAATTAGAGTCTAGCATCACATTGCTAGACTTGATGTCCCTGTGTACTATGCACTGCTCACACTCTTCATGTAAATAGAAGATCGCCGAGGCTAGGCCGATCGAGATACTGTACCTAGTTGACCAATTGAGAGATCCCCTCTTTCCAAAGAGATAAAAGTCAAGGCTCCCGTTCTGCATATAATCATAGACGAGCATGAACTCATGCCCGTCGTGGCACCAGCCTATGAGCTGCACGAGGTTCCGATGCCTCAAACTGCTGATGACCTTCACCTCGGTGACAAACTCTCTTTTCCCTTGCTTGGAGCCTCTCGATATTCTCTTCACCGCGATCGTCATGTCTAAATCAAGCAAATATCCCCGAAACACGGTCCCGAATCCTCCTACACCAAGCCTTCTGTCATTTGAGAAGTTGTTGGTTGCTGAAGCAAGTTCTTGGTAAGAAAACCTCCTCGGTCCGGCGTGTCTCTCAAAGTCATCAGTAATGGACGTCTGCATTGCCCTCTTTTCTATCTTCTTCATGCTCGTTCGCTTCCTCTTCCATATGAATCCTAAAGCTATAGCTGCACCAGAAGCTACCACAACGCTCAGCGGAATTGTCAACCCAAATATCAGGACAACCCTTTTTGGATTCCCGGTAGTCGGGTCCACAGGTAAACTCGAATTAAAAACCCACGAATTAAGCGTTTGTCGTCCCCCGTAAAGGTCACTCGCAGCTGAAAATCCGATCACGACCCATTCAGGAAGGACTTTCCTTAGATCGATCAGATACCAGATGCTGGTGTGCTCTTGGGGATTTGTCGTAGATTGGAAACTCCACGATACACTCAAATTCATCGTGGAGGCATTATAACCGATCTTTGTGTTGATGTTATCTCCGCTGTGATAAGAAACATTCCAAGGAGTGGTAACGGCTGAAGCAATTGAGTTATTATTGATACCAATATGCTCATAAGCGGGGTCCCATTGGTCTGCAAATGTGTCAAACTCGACGTGTATGATTTGACTCTGGGATGAGTTTGTGCTGTTGAACAGGCCCAGAAACCCGCCTACGGAATTGACCGGGATTTGAAATCCCACGGGAGCCATGAAAAACGCGACCCCCGCACCATATTGGCCGTAAGTAGTACCATTTGTGTAGATGGTAAGCTGGAAGTGGGTAGTGAAATCGGAGAGCTTCCCTGATTCGGAGTCCCATAGCTGGACTTTCGTGTTGTATGTGGCTCGGCCCACTTGACTAGGATAGTCCTTGTCCGTCAACTCGACGGCTCCAACAGTAGGCTTCGCATCTCCCTCATACAGTATATCATTCCCGCCGGGATCGAAGCGAGGGATGCTGAACTCAAGGCAAGCGGCAGAGTGTACGAGAAGGAAAGAGGAGAGGAGGGACAAAGTCATTGAAATTGATGAAGACATTATTCGACATAGAGTGAAGATGAAAATGTCTCTCGGATCAACTATCTTAATAAAGCGAAGATCCACCGAAAAACATTAAGAGCATCAAAATACAAACAAAGACATGTAGCTATCTACCTCGGATCAAATCACCGGCGCCATTGTTTCCACGTTGATAGGAACTGTTTTAACCATTTGGATGGCCCTCGAATTCCCATATAAATTCTGATCTGACAAGTGCATCTACGATTAGACGGCAGGGAAAGACCAATCAGCTGTGTGACAAAGAATGGTTGACGATTTCAACGGAAGAAATCTTGATAGGCATCATCAGGTGAATCATAGAGAATGGATACCTCGCAGCTTTGTACATGAGAAACTGTAAAAGCAATTTGTAGGATACTAAACATATCATTCTAATGGGAATGAAAGGGGAGATAACTTTCTATAAAAAAATTGGACAAGTTCCCCCACCTACTGCGCAAATTGACAGAATCCATAAGAAATATTCAACAACCTCTCAAAGGAATTCAAGAGATGAGAACTTGGAAACTCAGTGCATTGATAGAAAAAAATGGATATAAAATGGCATGATTTTAATATCTATTCATAATAAGTGAATAAATAATAAACTCTCTTACTTTTGAGTGGCCGAAGCAAGAAGTTTATACAAGAGTTGAAGAAATAGAGAGAGAATTGAGGTCTCGTTGGAGGTGGAAAATTCGTCTGACTTGATTTTACCAATCAGCAAATTCTTCTTAAGTTAAGGTAAAAGAAAGAAATTGGATAGCGGAGACAATATTTATAGTAAGACACGACCACCTCTCTCTCTCTCTCTCACGCACAAGCCGCGTTAACACCTCGCCCGTACAATACTTGATAGTATCATTTTGGCTGATTTTGTTAGATTTTGCAATGTTTGGAAGTTCCTTCGTGTTTGATCGTACTTGTAGTGTTATTGAATACAATCAATGCATGTTTTTCTAGATATTGCTAATTATCTGTAGCCATTATTAATGTTGCTGTTGCTAAGAACAGCAGCAGCAGCAGCAGCAGCAGCAGTAGTAGTAATGTTGGGAGGATCATTCATACACCTATTTTTTGCTAAAATACATCAGAATTTGTTACTACTTAAAGTTGACCTAATTGATAAAAGTATTTAACTGCACTGTCTAGACAATTTTCTATATTCCATTGCAGTATATAAATTATAAGACTTTATTGAGCATTGGTAACATATAGTATGCGTGTGCAAGAGAGTTGGTTAATATGTTCATTTTATTTAGTATTTAGGAGATTATTAGTCAATCACCTCTAAGATATTATGCTTTTGCCATACCAGTTGTACGAAATTCTCACCCAATAATAATTATAATGATATTAATGATAATAATATCTTACAATATCATGTAGCGGTGATTGCAAATGTCACAGGACGACATTGAAAATATCTCCTATTTACCTGATGTTTACTGTGGATTGCAATCATCGCTATGAGTTCGAACTTTTTAGCAGCGATTATAGAACACTCTACCAACAATTGCTATAATTGCCGCCCAAACTTTAGCAACACCGCTTCCAGTAGCAATTGTGCAATCGCTACTAAATTCTGTAGCGGCGATTAGAATCGATACTGAAACTCTAAATAATTGCTGTTAAAATTGGAATCTTTTGTACTGAATAAACCTTTCTCTCCAACCAACGTATGACATCCTAGTAGCCCTTTATTTAGCATTCATATATTGGTTCTCCATGCACACTTCATTTTAAACTAGAAGAGTATTTTAACAGTAAGTTCTTGGAAATCACTTTCGCTCATTCTGAACTGTCCTTTGATACTTGGTGTCTGAGTTAAATGTTTGAATTATTCTCTTTTATTTCCTCTCTTGAGGTTTATGGTAAGATAAATCCTCCTCCACTTGTAAACATGGGCGAAATCTGTTTGTCAATTTCTTCGTTTTCTCTGTCAATCCATTGTTGTTGATCGGTTAATTGTTGGGTTGTGATCGTCATAATTGGAGATAGATGCAGACGACGATCTTTGATATCGAGAGAATATGACTGTGACGTTTATTTTGAATTTGTGAAAATTCAAGATGCTTGAACTTTTTCGCGCAAAATGGGCCGCAAAAGACATGCTTGTGGTTGTATTTAACCTTAATCATCCAATTCAGACGTCAACAAGAAGTTATTGATGTCGACAATTGACATTTTAACTTTTTATGGTGATTTTTATTTTCCAGTAGTTTCGATGTTTTTTAATGGCAAGCGATGTTAGCTAATTTATCATTTATTTTAGCTAACAAATAAGAAGAATAGTTTATGCAAAGTCATTGTAAGATTTTAATATATTGTTATAAAGGCGGAAAAAGAATTAGCACTTTAACATTTGAGAGTAACATCAGAATGGTGACATTTCTTTTCTAAAGCTCAACAATTTGATTACCCTATAACTTGATTATAAGCATATGTTTAGAAATTTAGTTAAAAGTAAATTTGAAGTGAAAAGGAAACCTTAAGCCTTATAAAGGTACACATAAATGGATTGACTAGGAAAATAACTTAATTTATGCGATAATGATGTCCAAGTAATACCTTTTTACTAAGACATGAGAAACATGTAGCCATTTGATTATTTTAGATCCAGATAAATAATCAAGAGGGGGTAAATTAATTTTTCTAGAAAACACATGCTAATTCTGTGGAACCAATCCCAATAAAAATTCTAATTCTATGCATGGGACTAAGACTATGTTTGGTAGTCGGCTTAAATTCATGATATGATAGAATTTATCCTGTGTTTGGTGCATGCTCAAGAGGGAATAAAGTAGGATATAGAGATATACGATTCAGATAGAATTACTCCATAGGGAAGTTGGGATAAAAGTAAATAAAATTTTTAATATTCATAATATAAAAATCATTTTTCTCTCGTAACAAACTTCTTAAATTAATAAAAATTAAAGAAGTATTTGAATTGTGATATAAAAATTTCACATAACAACAATTTCGTTTGTATTAATACCTAGTTTTATTTATATATTCAAATGTATTTCTATCTTATTATATAAATTCATTATATATAAATACATATTTAGTATTTTTGTTTATTACATATTGTAAGTACTTTAATATTTTAGGTATAGTATTATAGTTTACTATTTAAAACCTTTTTATTAGAGAATTATGGAAGGGAAAAAAAGAAGCAAAAAAGAAAGGAATTGAAAAAAGAGCCTAAAAATAACAAAAATATAAGTAAATAAAAATGCAATGGACAAGATTGTTGTGAGACATTCTCATCATCTTCACTTGTGCAATTTTTAGGTTCATTTACACTAATAGGTTGTTCAAACCAATAATGGATAGAATGAGATATTGGAATGTTCGACTTTATCACTACGATTCATTGAACAGTTGGTAGGATATAGTAACACTCCTAAATTTATTATCATATCCAATCTAGTCTTATCATGATTAAAAATCCAAACAGTAAAACACAGCCCAAGAGTTTAGGGAAAGAAATATATATGAGATTTATAGAATTTGGGCTTTGATCTGTCTACTCATCTACTCCGACTCCAAAAGTCCAAATAGGTTGAATTCTACCAGTTATGCCAAAGATACAAATTTCATCTTGTTATAATTGTACATTCTACAGTCATGTATAACTTAACTTCTTTGGATGACAGTACCGATATAGGCAAAGCAATTATGAGACCGTCTGATAGTCATTCTTATACTTTAGATAGTAGATTCGCTCACCCAAATATAAAACCAAACTTCCGAATACTTACAAAAAATCTTTCGAACACTTTTTCCCTCACCTTAAGTAAATGTTTTCATCCTAAGTACAACCAATCATTTCATGTGTTTGCAAATGACATTGTCACTCTTACTATCACTGGAGTGTTGGTGAAATATCTCTAGAAAGTTTGATGATTTTCAAGTTATCATTGATATAATATCTTCATTGATAAGTGTAAAAGTTCATGGTAATTCTTAAGGACTACGTGATGTCCAGGATACATTCCTTGGATGAAGATCGCAAAATGTCCTTGCATAGGTTAACCGTTAACAACATTAGCTGACTATGATAATCAGCTAGTGATGATTTTGATGTCATCAAGGATGCTGGGTAAATGACCATCTAAGGATATTCGTTGAATGCTTAAATATAGTCATTGGCAGCTGGAATAACACAGAAGAAAAATCGAAAATTTTTAGAGAAAACAAAACAACTTTTGTCAGAACTGTCAAAGATGTGACAATAGAGATAGAAAAGTAGCTAGCAACAGCTCCTAGTGGCTGCTTGCCTCTCTGGACGATCTTTGAGGAGATTGAAGATGTCTATACAAGAAGAAGTCATTGAAGTCAAATATGGCTAGGACGAAAAATTTAGATCAAGCTAAGAGAGTTCTTCATTGTCCTTTTGAATAGAAAGTGTTTTGTTCTTTGAGATTTCCAGTATAGTGTTCTTGCTGCATTACAATCGTGAAAAGATTAAGTATATATATATATATATATATATATCTAATAGCAGCAGCTAAGTCCTTATAATGTAATTTATTGTAAGATAGGACCAGTGCTTGCCATTTGTTGCTTATCTTGGATATTACTAATGCAATTCAGCCCAACTTAAAGGTCTTGAGAGTGGCCGTAGGCTTCATAAATAAATTGAGCCACTATTTATTAATGTGTTCAATCGGGCCCAACTTCCACTTTTTATTGATCTTTTCACATCAACATCACCTAATACTCTTAATGTCGACATCTACTGATTTTCCAAGTATTGTTTGGTGATTTCCACAAGGGTAATATCATAAAAAACCCCAAACTTTATCTCATGTAACACATTTATCCTAAATTTTTTTTCTAACACCAAAAACTCCAAATTATATCTTTTGTGACACATTTACCCAAAAAAGGAGAAGAGAAAAAGAAAAAAAGATATAGTTTGGGGTAAATGTGTCACCAAAGATATAGTTTGAGGTTTTTGGTATCACAAAAAAAAATTATGGTAAATGAGGTAAAGTTTGGGATTTTTAGTGTCACAAAAAAATTAGGGTAAATGTGTCACAATGAGTAAAATTTTGGAATTTTCGTGATATTAACCATTTCCACAAAATCCTCTAAACAATCTATTCACCCCATTTTTAGGTTGTACCGTTAGTCCCAACATAGAGAACAACACTTAAATGGATGTCACAAGCTTGCAAAAAAGAGTCCCAAGAATGTCTTAACGATGGTAAAATTTTCTTATTTTTTCCAATACAATTGTATGAAACCTGGCCGAGTTTTCTTCAATTTATAGAGCTTTGAATTCAAACATTGAAGTTGGATCGTGCAAGTAACCTAGAGATAGGAACATTTGAGTTTTCGACAATGAATTGAGTTGTCACACAAGAATTTACTTAGATTCAGTTTACTTATAAATAAGAAAAAGGATTAACACAAACACCATTGTCCCAATGCTTGAAATTCAAGAACACTTGCAACATAATTCTTATTCCATCCTTCCAATAGTAAATTAACCACGCTCAACGACCTTCTTGCATACTATTGGTGATGGAAGGCTCGCCGGAGCTGGCGGACAGCGGCAACTGCACGTTGTACACCGCGATTGGCATCTCATTAGGAAGAACCGGCATCATAGCCTCCAAATTGAGGACCTGAAGCGCTTGCCTTATGGAGGGCCTCAAGCCCCGATCGGGATAAGCACACCACAAGCCCACGACCAACAAACACTCCACTTGCTTCCCATCAAAATTCACTTGGAGTTTCTCATCTACAGCCTCGACAACCCGGCCTTTTCCATAGAGGTCCCACACCCACTCCACCAAACTCATCTGCGACGATCGCTCCATTGGATCAACGGACCTCCGTCCCGAAGCAATCTCGAGTGCAACCACACCGAAGCTATACACATCGGACTCCTTGCTCGCTCGCCCTGTGTTCACGTACTCTGGAGCCAGATAGCCAAATGTTCCAGCTACCCCAGTCGTCTGCGGCCCAACCTCATGGTCCATGAGGCGGGCCAGCCCAAAGTCTCCAAGCTTGACATTGAACCCCGAGTCTAGCATCACGTTGCTCGACTTGATGTCCCGATGCACAACACACTGCTCCCACTCCTCATGGAGAAAGAGGAGCGCGGAGGCGAGTCCGACCGAAATCTTGTACCGGGCAGCCCAACTTAGAGGGCTCCTTTTGCCGAAGAGGTGCCTGTCGAGACTACCATTGGGCATGAACTCGTAGACGAGCAGGAACTCGTTCGCCTCGTGGCACCAACCTATAAGTTGCACCAAATTTCTGTGCCTCAGGCTGCTGATCACTTTCACCTCGGTGATGAACTCTTTCTTCCCTTGTCTCGAACCTCTCGATATCCGCTTCACTGCGACTGCTGCATCCAGGCCAACCAGATATCCCCTGTAGACTGCCCCGAACCCGCCTTCACCCAGCTTCCTCTCCTCAGCAAAGTTGTTGGTAGCGGAAGCGAGGTCCGCATAAGTAAACCTCCGTGGCCCTGCGCCTCTCTCAAGTTCGTCGTTTATGGACGTCAAGTTTGCCATCTTCGATCCCTCGCTCCTTCTCCTCTTCCTCCAGAGGATTGCCGATGTCGCCCCCACGCCGCAGAGTAGGATTCCTAGTGGAATTGTTAAGCGAACAACTAACTTGGTCCTTTTTGCATTTCCTGGCTTTCCGACTTTGAGGTTGGAACTGAAGGACCAAGATTCAAGTTGGTGACGTTCAATGAAATAGCCAGTCGCAGCTGAGAAACCGATCATCACCTCCTCGGGCAAGACAGTGGTAAGATCAATCTGATATGAAATACTTGTGTTTTCATGCGGGTTTGGCGTGGTGCGGTAGCTCCAAGAAACGCTCAAGTTTTTGGTTGTGGAGTTGTACGCAATCCATGCGTCAGCAGTGTCGCCGCTATGGAATGTGGCATTCCAAGGGGTTGTCACGGCGGAAGCGATCGAGTTTTTGTTGATCCCGATATGCTCATACGGAGGGTCCCATTCCGGATTAGCAAAGGTGTCGAACTCAACCGCAACGATTTGGTTCGAGGACGAGTCGCTGTACGTGGTGTTGAACAGGCCTAAGAAGCCAGCGATGGAATTGACCGGGATTTGGAACCCGACCGGGGCCAGGAAGAAGGCCAAGCCAGCCCCGTGCGCGGGCTGGTTCTGCGTGTCGATGGAGAAGGAGAAGCGAGTGGAGAAATCAGTGAGCCTCCTGGAGTCAGAGTCCCAGAGCGGCAGCTTCTCTGCGTAAAATGCTCGGCCGATATGGCAATAGTAAGTGGCGCTAGTGAAGTCAATGGTCCCGACGTTCGGCCTCGCATCACCTTCATAGACGATGTCCGTGGCCTGCGGGTCGAAGCGAGATATGTTGAAGGTTAGGGAATTGCCCAATCGAAGTAGCACGTAGAAGGAAAAGAAGAGAAGAAAAACGCGCAGAGAGCGCTGGGACTCCGAATAGGGGGCCGCAGAGAGAATTTCCATGGAAGCGAGGGATGCTGAATTCAAGGCAAATGGCAGTGAGCAAGAAGGAAAGAGAATGGGGGGGGGGGGGGGGGGGGGGGAGAGACAAAGTTGCTGAGATCGATGAAGACACTATTTAACATAGAGTGAAGATGTAAATGTCTATCAGATCAAACAGCTTGATGTTTCCATCGTTTGTCATTTGTCATGAAAATATAAACAAAGACATGTAGCTGTCTGCCCTGGTTCAATCACCGATGCCATTGTTTCCACGCCAACAGGAAATGTTTTAACAATGGCCGATGTCCCGCGAGTTCCCACTGAAATTCAGGTTCGACAAGTGCATCTACGCTTAGACGGCAGCGAAAGACCCATCAGCTGGTGGCCAAGAATGGTTGAAGATTTCAACGGAAGAAATCTAATTTGATAGGCATCGTCAGGTGAATCATAGAGAAGCAATCCGTAGGATACTGAATATATATTGTTCTAAGGGGGAATGGAAGGGAACAAAATTCTTAATAATAAAGGATATCCAGACTCCTTTTTTGGACTAATTCTTACTTACAGCGCAAACCGACAGAATCCGAGAAAAAAAATATTCAATAACTTTTCAAAGGAGTTCTAAACATGAGAATTTAGAAACTCAGTGCGATAGTAGAGAAATTGATTAAAAAAATGGAATGATTTTCATATCAATTCATAATAAATAAATAAACCCTCTTATTTTTGAGTTGCCGAAGCAAGAACTTTGTACAAGAATTGAAGAACCAAAGAGGAGAATTGAGATCTTTTTTTTTTTAATAGAAGATCGGAGTGGTTTCATTGGAGGTGCAAAATTCATCGATTTTATTTTACCAATTAGCAAGTACTTCTTTGGTTAGGTAAAAGAAAGAAATTGGACAGCGGAGACGATATTGAATAGTAAGACACGACCGCCCTCTCTTTCTCAACCCATGAGAGCTTACTTTCTTTTTTAATTGCACTTTTTAAGTGTGCAATCGCAATTAAATTATGTAGTGGCGATTGGAATCGTTCCTAAAACTCTAATAACCGCTGCTCAAAGTGAAATTCTTCGTATTGAATAAACATTTCTCTCCAACTGACATAGGACTTCCAAGTAACCCTTCAAATAGTATTCATAAATTGGGTCTCCGTGCACACTTTATTTTATAACTAGCAACATGTTTTAACAGTAAGTTCTTGGAAAGCACTTCACCTCTTTCTGATCTGTCCTTTTATACTTGGATCTTTCAGTAAAGAGTTTTAATTATTCTCTTTTGGTCCCTCTCTTGAGGTTTACGGTAAAATATATCCTCCTCTACTTGTAAACATAGGCGGTATTGTCAATTTCTTCATTTCTCTATCAATATGTAGTCGTTGATCGGTTAATTGTAGGTTGTGATTGTCAAAATCTAAGGAGATAAATGCAGACGACGAACTTTGAGTGCTACAATTTCTGAAAACCAATTATTTAAGAGTCATCATTTTCATTGATTACTCGAATACCATAACATTTTACAAATACTCATGGAAATGCTAGAAATCCAACGTGCATAACAGTTGCGGTAAACATTCTCAAATAGTTATGTATTCATGTAATCGATTGAAAAGTTATATGCAATCAAGTGATCAGATAAAAAATACATGACACTCAAGTAAGCGTCATATGACTTATGCCCCTCGTGTTTTTTTTTCCTCAAATAAAAAAGAATAGTTTATGCAAATTATGTCATTTTAAGATTTTATTAGATCTTGATAAACGATGCAAAAAGAATTAGCATTATGACAATTGAGAATAGCGGAATGGTGACATTTCTTTTCTAAGGGTCAACAATTTAATTATCCTAAAACTTGATTATAAGCACATTTTTTAGGGATTTAATTTAAAAATAAATTTAAAGTGAAAAGGAAACATTAAGCTTTATAAAGGTACACATAAATGAATTGATGGAGAAAAAACATAATTTCTGCAATAATAATGTCAAAGTAATACTTTTTTAAGTAAGACACGAGAAACATGGAACCATTTCATAAGTTTAGGTAATCAAGAGGAGGATAAATTAATTTTTCAAGAAAGCACATGCTAATTTTGTAAGACCAACCACAATAAAAATTCTAGTTCTATGTCGAAACGGAATTAAGAGTTTATTCATGGAAAGAAATACTGCAAATAACATTTATAGAAGTTTGGCTTGGATACGTCTACTCATCTCTACCAACTCTAAAAGTCTATATAGGCCAAATTTCGCTAGTTATGCCAAAAGTACAAATTTCATCTTGTTACAAGTATACAATCCTTTATGACAATCCCAATATCGATGTAGAAATTATTAGATCCTACAATAGTCGTACCCATAGCTTAGATGGTATATTATCTCCCTAAACTCTAAACCACACCTCTAAATACTTACAAAAGAACTTTCAGACACTTCTTCTCCTACCTTAAGCAAATGTCTTCACCCTAGGTACAACCACCCGTTTCATGTGTTTACAAAGGACCTTCACCCTTACCATCACTAGAGAACAACACTCAAATGAATATCACAAGCTTAGAAAGGAGATAAGACTCAATAATGCCTTAAAAATGGTAATATTTTCTTATTTTTACCCTATCGAACTTTATGCCTTTTGGCCGAGTTTTCTCCAATTTATGGAGCTCTAAATTCAAATGTTGCGTTTGGATCATCTATGCATTATGTCCATCTGATTCTCTGTATATAATCTCAAGAAAATTTCTTAAAAACACGTGCAGGAAAGTTGCCTCAATTTGGATGACAACCAAATTATGTATTAATGGTGGGCTTTGATCACGCCATCTGGCTAATCTCATGAAAGAATCAGTCCGTCATGTTGGCTACAAATTGTTTGGAAAATCATTCTTTATTGCTATTGAGATGAGTACTTAATTTCAAAACTCCAATGATTATCAAAGCTTTATAAAAAAAAAGAATATTACAAGTGTCATAACTTTCATAAGGAACTCAATTGATAACCATAACTGTTTTTCGATCACTTGAGTGACATGTCTTCTAGAAAGTGTTAACCTGAGTATCATCACATTTTTTTATCGCTTGGTTGCCATGACTTTTAAAATGGGATTCACTTCAGTTCACTAAAAGTGCTAGAAATTCCATGTGCCATGACATTTTAAGTGATTGATCAAAATTTATAACATTAATTTTTGTCTTTATCCCCAATTCATTCAATGGAAAGCACTTATTCACATAGTTTGGTTCTATACACTTCCTTGCAGATATATAGACATAGTAAATCTGAATTATATTCTTGTAAAATCAAAATTTCTCTTATCTGACTTAAATATGAGTCTGTGTACACTTAAAGATGTTTTAAATACGTGGATTAAGTATTTAATCATCAAAATCCTTTAGGATATCTCCCCCTTTTATAATAACAAAATGCACACCTTCCAGTGATTACGAGTTTTGTACATATGAATTTAAATTCTGCTTAGCCAACATATTGTGAGAATCCTCGATGCCTTCCCTCACATTCATTGACGTGAGATCTGATGGGATGAGGTAAGCTTACACCAATTCCTTGATGTAGAACCAAAGCAAAGTCCAAACATTAGAGGTTTGATGTGTATTAATTGTGCTTAATATGTCATGTTTGGCCGCTAACTCGTTATCTTAATGTTTATTAATGAACGAGTTCAACTAAATAAATTGATGGACTAAAACTTAAGCTTTTTTAGTAATTTCCCCTGATAGGGGATTGGGATTCCGTTGCACATCACAATTCACAACACTAGCAATATCAAGAAAATCCGGAATCACGACACTCTCTCTCTCTCTCTCTCTCTCTCTCTCTCTCTCTCTTAATAATAGCTATCTTAAATTCCCTAATTATAAATTTATTCTTTTGTGAAACCGAGTAAAGCCTATACAATAAATTAAACCTAATCTCCTGAAAATTTTATATGGTGACTTAAAATTAGTGCAGATAATTTATCTGATCTCAAAAGATATCTCTAATGAAATATGAGAGCGACATATCAATGATGAATGCAATGGCGCAGAAACCCAGTTTCATGGCAAGGTAAAAAAAATATTGCCGTGCCTAGCTCATCTAGAAGTACGAAATTTTAAAATTTCGCTACGTAAAAATTGCGTCGAGCACCAAATTGGAATCTTCCTTTTGCAAACAGGTGTAAGGTATACTCCGGTCCACAACATCTATTTCCAAGCTTGGTTTTGCTGCCATTGAAAATATCCAACATTTAACTAACAGAAGACCAGAATGAGAAAGTTGATTTGGTTTTTGCTTTTTGGCCAAGAGAAAGTAGAAGATTAGCGTCGACAGTTCAACTGCTGAAGAGTCGTGTCGTGGATCACATTTTTCCTTTGGCTGCCTGCGATATTTCTAATGGAAGTCTGGCCTTACGGGAAGCTGAATGGCGTGAGGGGGCGGCAGAGTTATGTGTTTCTTCCTTTCCATGGATTGAATGTTTGATGTGTTTTAATAACATTTATCGCGTTGGCCGAATTGACAAAGGTGCCGATGTTGGGGTTTTTCGCAGGTCGGACCGCTGTCTACGAAAGTCATCTGCTTTTGGTCAAAGTCCTGTCTATCCTCCGCTTGAAATGTGGACTTCCTTCGACAGCGCCACAGAACAGTCTTCGACCAAACCACTTGGAGAGTATGAAGGGAGAGGGAGAGGGAGAGAGAGAGAGAGAGAGAGAGAGAGAGAGAGAGAGAGAGAGAGAGAGGAGAATTTTCATGATTTTGTTTTATTATCCGAATATGAAGATTATTTTATATAATGCATTATGAAGTAAGATAGAGAGGAACAGCCAAGTATTTGTGAGGTAAGGATAACATTTTTGAAACCGATTTATTTTTCCAATCTAGACTTAAATGACTTGCAATGCCCTATTAGTTCATAATCTGTTTAAGTCCTCCAATTTGACATATATAGATGACCCTAGCCTAACGCAAGTGTATATGATTGGTGAGATTTTAATAGGTAACCTCCAGTTCATTAACTAAAAAATTGATGGCACCCTAATTAAGTGCGCCAACCTTGAAAGTTGAGTTCGTAAACTAAAAATTTGATGGCACCCCAATTAAGTGCGCCAACCTTGAAAGTTGAAAAGGACGACTTGTATCTATCACGGG
This sequence comes from Melaleuca alternifolia, assembly GCA_019926035.1. Taxonomy (NCBI): domain Eukaryota; kingdom Viridiplantae; phylum Streptophyta; class Magnoliopsida; order Myrtales; family Myrtaceae; genus Melaleuca; species Melaleuca alternifolia. The sequence continues at coordinate 3,855,685 of JAGKPW010000144.1, forward strand.
TTCTAGAATTGAGATTTCACTCTCCTTTCTCATTTTCTAGATATTTAACTTGAATAGCTTCTTCTCATTGGCTCTATCACTAAGAAAATCTTATTCATAAAACACTCGGATATATTAATAAGGTAGTTGATATGATTTGAAATAATTAGTATCTATAGTAGATTTGGCTTAATTATTTCAAATGAAAGTGAGTTTGGCTAAATATATCAATGCGATCAAACATAATGCCAGAACGCAATAAAAATTGGCTAAAGAGGAACTAGAATTGATTAATAAATAGAACGGTCTCTCAAGAGTGATTATCAAAATCAAGATATCAAAAGTCGGAATAAAATGTCTCTTAAAACTCTAAAATACCATTATATATTGGGTTAAAATAAGAAATTTAATTATAATAGGAAACGTAATTATAATAGGAAACTTAGTTATAATATGATACCTAATTATGATAGGAAACTAAGTTTCAGCTTATTCCGAGTAGGTCAATCTTGAGTGCATCAAAACATGGATTCTCTCTTAATGATTTCAAGGAAGGAATCCCGTGATATGCTGTAATTCACTAGCAGCACTTTAGGACACTCTTGAAAAAATGCACAAGGTTCCATAGCTAATCAAGTAGCTTTGAGAGCATGCCCTCAAGCTCGCAATATGAAAAGATAATCAACATTCGATAGCCTTTCTAGCTTTCCGTTTACAAACAGTAATTACACAGTTCCCTAGCCTCTACTTACAGTTGAAATGCCCATGCCCATATATAAAGAACCTCGTCGCTCAATCATATTTGCGCATAATTATTCCGAGCTGAGGGAGGGGATCTTGCTTATGGTAATGAAGTTATGTAGATACTAGGACACGGATTCCTAACTAGTTGTTACTTTGTAAGTTTGGAAGCAAATCAAATTTAAATTTGTATCAATGGGTTCTTTTTCATTAAATAATTAACGTTGTTCTCGTAATAAGATTGCAAAGGAACTCAATCAAATAGTTAAGTAGACTGATTCAGCAGAATACAAAGATTCAACCCAGTTGCCGGGTGAAGAAATCGAAATCAAACGGTTCAGTCTACCTCCAGTAAAACATGGGTTAAGTCGAGAGTGGGGGTTTGGCAAAACGTTCCGCCCAAGTTGGCGATACTCTTGACCACCATTTAGGGTGGGTGTTCGCAACTGCAGTGGTCCTAAACAAGCAAAACTCAGTTAGGGGAATATCACCATGAAGGCAATGATGAAGTAACGTAACGTAAATCCGCATTTGAACATGCGAATCCATGTTTGCATGTGCAGAAAAGACAATATTGCTAATCTTTCTCTTAATAAATTTGTTTATTTCTTTTTCCCATTTTCAATTGTAGTTTTATCGGAAGATTGGACTAGAATCAGAGAGAGCTGATCTCGTTCTAATACCTCGTTTCTATCTGTCAACAAGCGTCCCCATGCCTCTAGTTAATATGTTACTGAATATAATCTGGAACGGATCTAGAAAGTGGGATTCTGCTCTTTTAAAGGGGGAAATTTGTAAGGTGAGTCCCTTCTGGAGATTAAGGAATAACTAGCTCATTAAGTTCATTGAATTTAATCCAACTATCATCGGGTGTAGGGATATAACTTGTCAGATTGAAACCTATCAAAAAAGTAAGTAGATATGTTCGATAGATTAACTACACATTTGTCTAGACTTAACACAACCTATAAAATGAATTTTTCACTACCGAAGGAGAAAGAGCAAGGATGATAAGCTCGCTAGTTAAAGATGAAGGTGGGTAATTTTTGGATGATTGAGCAGCCTTCTATAAATAAAAATTTTCTTGGATGCTCCAGGTGTATGTGCGAAGCCAATTAACGTGCAACATTAGATAATGGTGCTCATGTAGGATCTAATTGATCTAATGGCGGGTATGAGTTGGGCTCATAGGCAACGAGAGTTTGTAAGACCTGCTCCTATAGAGTAGTCGGTCCAAATTCATGTACAAAGCCAGCCAATATGCACCGTGCATGTACTATTGACTTGATCAGATGGTGCATGTATGTGGAACTCACATGCATCGGAAACATGTACAACTTCTCATGTGGGATAGTCGGAAAATACGAATTTAATGAGCATACAAACGAACAAGTACGTGATTTGGGCCATGAACGTATCAGTTATTGGCAAAAGAAGAGTCGCTCATATGGGAGAAAGAACCTTTCATACTAGCCATTCGACAAATTAATTATATAACGGGGTTTATACACATGCAATCCCCATTTTTAACCGGAGAAATTATTCCTATCGCAAACTAATCCTGAGACCGATTGTCATTAACAAGATTTGGATACTGATAACGTAAACTGGCAAGAAGATAACGACAGAAAAAAGAATTTAAGGTGGATACTATCGTTTGGTTCTAAAGGCAGCACAAAAACCTGAACATATCAGCCGTGAGAAAAACGGAATATAGACGCAGAATCCAAGAAAGGAAAAAAACATGCGTCGAATGCTAGGAACGTCGGACTTCCTTGGCGAGAATTTCCTTTACTACTACGGAGAGGAGAAAACGAATACGAACTAGTCAAGAATTTGGCAAAATCCCACAACACTTGTATATCCAATATTAAAGTTGGACTCACTGAACCTTCCATGGACTTTTTCACCCTCTAGCCTAACTGTATTGTTACGGACAATACTATCCTTAGCCTTTAGCCCTTTAAGGACTCGACTCGTTGAATAATCAAGGGACAACTTGGGAAATTCACGACTGTTACCACGTTACCTACTCGGGCTTGGATACAATCCTAACCATACCAAAAACAAGGACAATCATAGAGGTAAGACAAGTCCTCGTTCAACTACATATCTGCTTCGCCATGCACTATAAATGGGCGACGTCTTGTGGAAGTTAAGGTTACCATGACATGTTTGTCTCTGCATATTAAGGCGGTCGCTCGTATAAAGTCTAAGCAAAACAGTGCCTATATTAAAGGTATGTCCATATAGTTCGCGTTGAAAGAATAGCCTTGTCTTCTCTTTTTCTACTCTCTGAAGGTTACCTCCTGAAGAAACCGTCATTATTTCTCTCTTTATTTCCAGTTCTGCAGAAGGCCAGCTCTTGATTGTGAGTCTCCGTTAAATTTTGATTTGCGGGTGATTTTTTCGTTGGCTGTGTCTATGGAGGAGATGGGTTTCCGGCGGTGGAAGGGTTCGCTCCATCGGTGGTTGACCACGGCAATTCGCTTGTTTTTCTTGCTCTCGGCTTGTTCCCTGGTGACCACAGTAAGGTATTTCCCTTGTGGAGTACGTTTTCGGTTCGCATGCATGAGAGAGAGAGAATGAATTTATGAGTGATCAACCGTTTTTTAGTTTTCAAAGAATTTGTTTGCGTGAATTTATGAACATTGATCGTTAAACACTGATGAGCAACAGAGCGCGGTGAATTAATCTTGTATTCGCCATTCAACGTTTCAAGGTATTGTTTAGTGGGAGACCACGTGATTGTCCTTCAATGTCAAGATTCGTGCACTTCAACACGATGTTTAATAGCAAAGCTTAAAAGCATCTTAGACCACAATAAATTGTATGGTCAGTTTGGTCAGCCATAAACCCTAGGCTGCTCGGATTGTGAAGGAAACGTTTCTGCTCAGTTCACCATCTTTTGCATGCACGACCATGAAAACCTACTCTGTTAATGAGAGAGATAATATAGAGATCAGAGGATATCTCAGTCCTAAAACTCTTTGCTTATTTCCTATTTCTATTCGGTAATGGTGTACGATCATCGTTGGAAAAGACTGATTAAGAGCACCAAACTTTGACATTAACACGCGTCAGAGTCGAAACACCCTTGCTTCAACTGCTCCACGTAGGTTCTTGTCAACGGCCAACTGCTTCTCATTGTTCCAGGACGTCCTCGAGGAGAGAACCCTTCTCAGGGTTTTCTTTATTAATCTCCTTATCATCAGTCAATGGGGGAGATGATGTTTGGTAGACTACTTTCTTTTATTTTGACGAAAGAGGAAACAAACTCTGATTAGAAACGCATGATGGAATGTGTTGGTTGAGAAACAATTGTTTGCTCATTACTATTGCAGAGAGGTTCGAGCGAATGCATATCCTGGGGTCCAGCTGCGAGTGCATGATGATCAGGTAATTCTGCGCCCCCACTCCTCATCGATTATGTATCTAGGTCCATAAGTAATATTTAATATAAAAAATAGATGCCAAAGATTATTCTCAATATTGTCCGACACCCTGAATTTATAGGTACTTGGTCTATGATCCTGATTCTCGACGTTAATTGAAAGTTTTAGAAGCGAGACTTGCTATTAAAGATTAAAATACTGAAGTTGAATTTGTTGAGCCTGTACTAAAAAATTGTTCAGGAAATAATAATTCGCGAGTAATTTTCAGGTGGTGATGGACAATGGGATTGTCGAGGTCACGTTCTCAAATCCAGTTGGGGAGGTCACGGCCATCAAGTTCAACGGGATCGATAACCTCCTTGAGCCTCGCAACAGAGAAACCAATAGAGGGTATGTCTCAATTATCAATATGCACTTCCACTTCCTTAAATTAAGCTGTTTTCCTTTTCTTTTTATAAAGGAAACATCAACACTTTGCATTTTTTTCCCAAAATTCAAATGTCATGCAAACATCTTCTACAATTTAGAAGTCCTTGCAACGCGTAGTAGCAAAAATAAATAAAGAAAATAAGAATTTCACTCATGCAAAAATAAAAATAAGAATCACAACAATATTATATTTATTCTATCAACATCAATCGGACCTAGGAGTCGTGACAACGCCATTCAAAGTCTTTGATCTTTATGTTCATTGTATCTCTCGTGGATGTTATCGACTACCACATTTTATCATTATTGTCACCGTGTTTTAGAGGTTTTGTTTTGGTCAACATGTTCTTGAAAAGCTACTTGATATATGATCGGTACCCATGCATATAATAAAGTCAAATTTACGTGAATCACACATGTAATTACTTTCTCGTTCTCATAGAGTTAATCTCACTTCTTATTAATTTGAAATATCTATAATTATGTTAAGATTTCTAAAAAAGAAAATGTTCTCTTGATTTTTTTAGGAAGATTTTCTCACTCTTGTTGGTCGATTTCGGTACTATTGTCATCTTGGAAAAACTCTTAAATCTTCATCTGGAAAAGAAAAGACTCACTTCCTTAGTACTTAATGCAATTAACATACGAAAATCAATTTGAGTATAAAAATTTAAATTGTCGTCAAAAAGTACATTCTAATTGCAAAAATAAAAATTGATGACAGACATTGATAATTCATGAAAAAAAATCATTGACTCGACTAACTTATTGGAGACCAAGTCACATCATATGGAAGTTCCATCCCTCGCACTTACGTTTTCCACGACGATGTATCACAATCTAAGAACTGAAAATTGAGCCAATCACTCCGAGAGAATCGGAGTCATCGGTAAAAACAGTTAGGCGTATGCGTATGCGAAGGAGTTTCGTCGTTGAAAGCTGCCTCAGTCTATTCCTGTATTGGACCAAACACCTGTTCTTACAGGAAAGGTGGCTAATAATGTCCCTTTTGAACCGATTAAACTCCGACGGCAGCAATTGACCAAAGAGTGGGCAACTTCCATGGGACGTCAGTATCTAAATTCGCCTAGATCATCATAACAATTAGGGCATTCTCTCCTGCGGTCTTCCAAGAAAGTCTTCGTTGACCAAGGGTCAATTATTTTACTTATATTTTTCCCTTATGGTCAAATTTTTGGCCGATACTATGTAGACTTTTTTGTTGTCACGTCTCATCTGGGTTGTAAAAAAATTTCCTTACTTTTATGGCCCCTTTTTTGGACCATAGTTTAGTTTCTATGTCGCTTGAGCCCCCATCCCCCAAACAAAACAAAAGAAAAAACAAATGTCTCTCAATATATTACTTGTGACCTCAAAAATTCTTTATTGACCAATGGAGAGACCTTGGCAACGTTAATTTCAGGTACTGGGACATCGTGTGGAACCGGCCAGGGGAAGCCAGTAAGTATACGAGGTAAGACTCGCTGACTTTCTAAGCAGCTTTATTGCTAGTAGAATCTGGTAATTCAACACACTAGAATTGAAATTAGGGTGCAAAATAACATATTAGGTCGATTGATGCTAGTGCCGATCGCGGCCCAAAACACTAAAATTAGGGTAAAAAACATATTAGATTGACTAGTTCGATAGATAACACGGTAGCCAAATCTAATTACACTTGAAAAACGGTAATGGATAAACTAAGCTTGTACGATAAGATCCCATGAAATATTACTTGAGAAAGCTTGGATTGTTTTGACAGGATTGAGGGAACAACGTTCAAAGTGGTAGCGAACACCGACGACGTGGTTGAGGTGTCGTTCGTCAGCAGATGGAGCAATTCTTCCGAGTCGTACTTGGCCCCGCTCATCGTCGACAAGAGGTTAGTCGAGCATGGTTTTGTTGATTTAAATTGGTAAAAAAAAGATAAGGGTTAATTAATTAATCTGATCTTGAAGTGTTGTTAATAGTCGATTGTGATTTTGCTTGGGGGCAGATTTGTAGTGAGACGGGGGAGTTCAGGGTTCTATGGGTACGCGATATTTGAGCACCCGAAGGGATGGCCCGACTTGGACATAGGAGAAACCAGGATTGCTTTCAAGCTCAATAGACAAAAGTAAGGACCCGAAAACGCCATCTTATTACCTTTCTCGTGCATGAGCATGGCATCGCATTAACATGTCATGTAAATGAAAGACATTCTTCGTTAGGAAAAAAAAAACATTACATGCTCCTTTCATTTTCGGTTTCCTGCTTTCATTAATTTGGGATTGGAGCATTTCACATGGTCGTCGATTGGTGATTGCCGTGCTGTCGATCTTTATTTAGGTTTCACTATATGGCAATATCGGATGAGAGGCAAAGGGTTATGCCGACGGATGAAGATCGGGCGACTGGTCACACACTAGACTACAAGGAAGCCGTACTCTTGACTAATCCATCCAATACCGAGCTTCAAGGCGAGGTAAACTCGAACAACATCAGTTTCATTTATGCATTTGATGTTAATCATTGGACAAACATCATCCTCAGTTTTGGAAACATCGAACTCGGGTGTAAACATACAATTTGTCCGATACACAAGATACTTTCTCTCGTGGTTCAAAGGCATATGTTTTGCTCATTACTTCACTACTTGGGTCATGTTTTGAGCGGGGGGATTGCAGGTGGATGATAAGTACCAATACTCATGCGAGAACCAGGAGAACAAGGTGCACGGCTGGATCAGCAGCGACCCAAAGGCGGGGTTCTGGATGATCACGCCCAGTGACGAGTCTCACTGCGCTGGGCCTGTCAAGCAAGACCTCACTTCCCATGTTGGGCCGACTACACTCAACGTAAGTGACCATCCTCTTCACTCCCTCACGCATAATAAGCTCCAAACCAAATGGATAAATATGGACTTCTGGCCCGCCCCATCGAGGCTTGTCCGACTCTTAGAGCTAGCACCGGCATGGATTTGGCCTGAGTCCATGGATGGTTTTTCGTAGCGAAGACTCGGTTTGATGAAAGTGTAACATAGGTTTACCACAATTGGTACCCAGAATTGTGTACCAAATGATGCTTCGGACTTTAAAAGATATTGATCGTATTCGGTGGCCATTAAAAGTCTATCAAGTTTTCCCAACCCTTCAATGTATTTATTGATTGCTTAAACCTTGATTATTGTAAAGTTGACTATGGAACGATCTTCAATTCCTGACATTACTCTTTCCACAGGTTTTCTATAGCAACCACTACTCCGGGAGAGACGTGCAGATGAGTTTCCGGAACGGTGAGGCATGGAAGAAGGTTTACGGACCCTTCATGGTCTATGTCAACTCGGTGTCAACTGAAGAAGACCAATCAAGGCTTTGGGTGGACGCGAAAGGGCAGGTAGTACTACTATTTACTTAACCTAAAAGCTTGGTAATCTTTCATGAATGACCAACTGTTTTCCCTTTCCTTTTATTAAACGTTTTAATCACTTTTCATTAATGTGATTAGATGTTAATGGAAACTGCAAGATGGCCATATGATTTCATCAGTTCTGATGATTACCCTACTGCTACCGAACGAGGAACTGTCGGCGGTCAATTGTTTGTTCGAGATAGGTCCGATTCTCTTAATCACTTTATACCTTATTTTTTGCATTAGAACTACCTTTTGTTTAAGAAAAAGATTGTATATGTTTATTTTTAAGAGCACAAGCACTTGCTCTTTTCTTCTTTTTGGTCCCTTTTTCCGACTGAGGAGGGGACAACAATAATTCCAACTGCTAAACAATCAAAATTTCTTAATGCAGATATGTGAAAAATATAGACATGGTGGCGGACTCCGCATACGTAGGGTTGGCACCACCGGGAGAGGTCGGTTCATGGCAAACAGACACAAAGGTAACTTCTTGATCTCTATCATAAGCCACAAACTTACCTAAAGTGTGCAGTTAATTATATGGTCAATAAAACATCTGATAATTCTATACTTCATTCCTCCTAAACCAGGGTTATCAATTTTGGACTCGAGCGAACGAGAATGGATCTTTCGAAATTAAGAATATCCGCCCGGGCGTTTACGATTTATACGCATGGGTTCCTGGTTTTCTTGGGGACTACAAATACCATCAAACTATCACGGTCAAGCCAGGTAAATATTACCCTATCGCGATGTTTCAATAGTACAATTTCTATGTTTCCAACCCAATCTTTATGAGAGGAATGTTGGGTAAAATTAGGCTAATTTACAGAGTTAATATACTAACTGATATGACAAACCGTGAGCACGGCATCTATATAAGTGCGCTGCCCTCAACATCCAATAAAAATTTGCAACATCATTTAAAGTCCAAGTACCCACTTAGTAAATATGTAAAGTTCTCTCTCTTTTTTCTTTCTGTCTCGGCCCACATTCACTGACTTTGAAACTCTATGGTTTCTTTAAATGCTAATGACATAATTATTCATGGGCAGGATCCGGAATCGAATTGGGCGCTCTGGTTTTCAGTCCTCCAAGATCTGGTCCCACTCTGTGGGAAATTGGCATCCCCGATCGAACGGCAGCTGAATTTTACATACCCCTACCAAATCCACGTTTACTGAGTAGATTGTCCAAAAACGACACCGGAGAGAGGTGAGCCCAGGATATGTGAGATTCACATCATTCAATGATGAGTATCGGCACGAATTATTCTTCTTCTTTTTTATGGAGGGTGCCGCAATAAGCGGATTCATCATTTTTATTCACATTTCGATCCGCATCTCGATCTGTCAATATTTATCTAGTTTGAATTTGGTTCTCAAGACATACTTAAATTTTGACATGATCTCATATCATCATGGATTGATACATGATAGGAAGTTTTTTTGGCCTTTACCCCCTCACAAGCAGCTAGAGATCAATAGGCATGTATCTTTCTATTTTAGAAAAATGCCAATGTATAAACCAAATGCAGCAAGTGATGTGGTAAATTGCAAGCGGACATTCAGAACAGCCACGAAACTTAGTATAGCAATTAATTTTCTTAATTAGTCTTAATAAGATTAGAATATTTTCTTTTATTTATTAGATCTTGTAGCTCCTTTTAATACTTTTCGTTTTTTGACAGGTTCCGGCAGTACGGACTATGGGAACGGTATACGGAATTATACCCCAAGAACGATCTCGTCTACACAGTTGGCGTCGACGACTACCGCACAGACTGGTTTTTCGCTCATGTCACCCGGTACTCTCTCTCTCTCTACAAACATACGTAGGTACGTACGTGTACATACACGTATGTATGCATTTATATATGATTTTCGTTACATACAGGAACATAGGAAATTCAACATACGTGCCAACAAGATGGAAGATTGACTTTAATCTTCCAAATGTGGACGTTCGAAGGACCTACAGACTTCAAATGGCGGTGGCATCAGCGACCCAGTCTCACCTATCGGTATGAAGAACTATACCCTCCAAACTCCGCATATCGCATCATCAGTTATCCAAATCAATGGTGTTACGCCTAATGCATTTCTATAACGTCTGCCCTTATTTGAACTTTCTGAAGATCCGGGTCAACAATCCGAACGGGCGAGCTCTCGTGTCGACGGGCCGCTTCGGCTACGACAACGCCATCGCGAGGCACGGAATCCATGGTCTGTACTGGTTGTTCAGCTTCGACGTGCCGGGATATCGCCTGCGCAGGGGGGCCAACTCCATCTCCCTCGCTCAGTCTTCATCGACCAGGACGCCCTTCCAAGGCGTCATGTATAGATGCATCAAAAGTTCTAAAATTTGCTATAAAAATGTAGACCTAAAGCTTTTGTGTCTTGTCGCGACCTAAATTTCGCCCTTTAAGGGGGAAAAAGATAGGTTTAGAGGTATTTGCTCTCGATTCCTCAATCTCGAGCTTGGATTCTCCCAAATCCATATCTCGCGTGACATTTAGGCGTTTTCGAATTTTAAGGTTATTTAACAACCTAAAATATTCCTAGAAGTTGCCACTAGCTTATTAGGGTCGGCTAGAAACCGATCAAGACGCAGGAGTGTCGTCTTGATCTCTACGTAACTAGAGATTCTAAGGTTCGGGGACTTGTTTACGCTAACATTTCTATTAGCGCCCTTCCGGTACCTAACTAGTCGGTTGTTTAATCTGAAGTGATCATGCCCTTACTCTTCTTTCAAAACCCTAAAATGTCATTCAAAGTCTCTAATTATCCATGCAAATTGTCTCTATAGGGTTATTTTCATGCAATTCTAAACTAGAGGCTAACTTATTATATAAAAGAACTTAATACGCCATTTATGGAAAGACGGCATGAGAAATAAACAAACAAAGCATTGAAATACGATACGGTAAGTAAACACTCAAGTAATTAAACACGATCAACTAATGACAAGAAAAGTAAAACCCGCCACTCGTCGGGTATTTGGAAATACATGGCCTTGTTATAAGCCTCGAGACATGATCCATCGGAAGCTGGTTGTGAAGGAAAAGAAAATCTTATGAATTAGTTCAAATTAAGCTAATTATTCATTAGATGAAGTAATCCTAAGTCTAAGTTCATTTTGTTAGACTAAGCACATGCTAATCTAATCATGCCTTGAGAGCCAACGTAATACTAGTGAGCCAAAGATAAAACCTTACAAAAAGCAAGACCGGAAAGGACATCGGTCAACCGCCACCTAAACTATGCATGCCAAAAATGCGTCATATCATGTCGAGCCGAATCATACATCAAGCGCCAACATATGAAGCTAAATTAGACATGCAATTAAGCTAGGGAGTCACACGATGGTCTAAACAATGCAACCTCTTTGATTTATTTTTTATATTTTTAAATAATAATAATAATTAATTACTTTTTAACATTTTTAAAGAAATGAAAAATATTTTTTACTTCATCCTTTTTTTCACCTCTTTATTTATTTATTAAAATATATATAATTTTTTTCGAAATTTCTTATATTTTATATTTTTTTTTGAATTTTTAATAAAAGGAAACTATTTTTATTTTTTATATATATTTTTAAAAAAACTTTAGAATTGTTTCTTTAAAAAAGGGTTTCTGAATTATTTGAAAATTTTTTTATTTTTTAAATAATTTCTAATTTTTTAATAGTTTTTCTAATTTTTATTTTTATTTAATTTTTTTAATTCGAAAAAGGGTTTTGGACTGGGTCGGGAAAACCCGGTCCGACCCACCGACCCAAGCCCTAAAGGCTCGAGTTGGGTCTGCAAAAAAAATGGGCTGGATAAGGCTTGGTCCGATTTTTAAAAAAATTGATTTCAAACTAAATCACAGAAACTGGCCCAAAACTAGAATGGCCCATAAAAGGAAACGAATTTTTATTTAAAGAAAGCCCAAAACTAATAAAGAAAAACCAGCCCAAACCTAATTAAAAGGAGCCCAAAGACTAGCCTAAATCAAAATAGCCCTCCAACCCATCGAAAAAGACTTGAACTTTCTTTTGTTTTTTTTTTTTTTTACTTCCTTTTTTCTGCACTTCATCTTCCTCCCACGCCACTCTCCTTTTGAATGAAGCTCCAGAAGCCATTCTCCTTTATAACGAAACTCTAATAACAACAAGACTTCCAAACACGAAGCCAGGTCCGACTACACTAAAGAAACGCCCAAAGAACAAAGAGAATGAAGATCCGACTTAGAGCTCAAGCTCGGACAATTAATTGAACAATCGGTGTGCACGAATAAAAATAAAACATTTCTAGGGATTAAACGGAATCGAGGCTTCACAAATGGTTCAAAATGAACAGACAGGAGATATGCATTGACTTAAGATAGGTCTAACAGAGAAAGCCTTGCTCGGGCCGGCGAGAAAATGCCTTGGTCCGAGATATCTAAAGAAACTTGGGAGCAAAACCGAGTAAATGGAACGCCCAGGTGGAGGGACCCTACACGGTTCGAGGAGAAAGATAGCCAGAGGACGTGCTCGAGTATTTTCGAGCCAAATCGCCGTTGCTCTTGAGATCCCTCGACCGTGATCCTTGGGAACAAAGAAAAACGACGGGCTCGGGTTTTTGACTTACCGGTGAAATAGGAGGGACGTGGAGCAGGGTGGTGGCCGGCGCCGGAGTTGGAAGCCGCGGCAAGGAAAGCGTCGTTGAAGACCAACCTCGGACCACTGATACTCTCGGCTTCACCACCTCTCTCTCTAGAATCTTATCTCTTTTTTTCTTCTTTTTTTCTCTGTTTCTTTCTTCCCTCTGCTCTCTGACCTCTCTCCCTCTCTAGTTGCGTATGATCTCCCCCCTTTTTCCTCTCTTCTCCATCCTTTTGTTTGACTTTTCTTCCCCTTTTTCCCTTTGTTTTTTTTTTCTTCCCAAGATTTTCTCTCACTTTTGGCAGACTGCCCCCCTGCCCTACGTCTCCTCCTCCCTTCTCATGTCTAGTCAAAGTCATATCTCTTCTTCTTCTTCTTTTCATTTTTCTCATTTTAACTTTAGTTTTAATTTAATTAATAATTCTTTTGATTTTTTATTTATAAAATAAAATTAATTCCTAATTAACTAAAGTTGACTTGTCGGACCGGTAAAATTTAGGTGTCAACATGTCTTTTTAATCAACTTCGAAGCTTATCAAATTGGTACGATCGAATGTGACATTTTTTATTTTTCCCATAAATAAATAAAAAAGAGGTGTTTATGTGACCATTGCATCGGCCCTTTTAGGCAAATATGCAACAAATTATAGACGCAATATTTAAAAGTTGAAAGAAAAATGAAGAGAAAAATCAAATGATGAACATGTATCCAAATAGTAAAAACAAAGAAAAACTACTAAAAAAGGTCATAAACATATTACAATTATGGTAATTAAATCCTAAACCCTTTTTTTTGTCAATTGAGTCATGAATCTTTTGTAATTGTTTTAATTCAATCAATCAAGCTAAATTGGGTAAGTTAACACTAACATAGCACCGGTAGTGCTAACACATAATTTTTACTAATATTTTAATTAATTTTTTTCTTTATTTCCTCGATTTCTCTTTTTTTTCCGTTCCCTTTTTCTTCTTCCTCTAGCTGATCATTAGACCTTGGCAACTGGCCAAAGGTGAGGGCGGGGGAAGTCAACCTCATCAGTCCTTAAGCGAGACTCATTAGATTGGGCATGGTTAGGCCTCGCTCAAGCCTCTAGGAAGAGCCCTTGCCCAAGCTACCACTAGGTTGGCGAGGGTCAAGCCTAGTTAGCCATGGTCGAGGCTTGCTCAAGGGCCAACGATCGACCTCGTCACTCCTTACCTTTAGCCCATTGTTGAGGTTCAATGACTGGCTAGAGGAAGAAAAAAAAGAGTTGATGGGGCATCGGCTATGGCCTGTGGAGCTTGCGGAGGCCTCCTGATGGTCCTCAACGATGCCTCATTGGCCTAATCTAGCAACTCATAGGCGGAGGGCTAGGCTCTCGAACCTGCCAATGTCTTCTTCTTCTTTTTGGACTTTTTAAAACTACTTTAGTTAAAAGTTTGATTAAAAATTTATATTTTTAATGAAAGCGACGTTATTTATAGTGATTTATTTAACTTTAACACTACAATGGAGAGAGAGAGAGAGAGTAATATTAAAAAAGTTCATGTCAACATTTTTCATTAACCAAATTGAAGGAAATAAACTACAATTTTGACTGCATCAATTTGATCAATCTTATGAGTTAATATAAATATATATATAAATATATATATTTAAAATTAATATTAAATTGCACTTCTAGACTGTTTTGACAGTGAAAACAATTATGTAATCGCATGTTATATTATTTTTATCTAGTATGTCAAATTCAAAGCATTATCCAAATCGAAAGAGCGTTGCCAAGACTGTTTTTGAAGTAAAGGACTTAGTAAGAGTGTTTTTAAAGCACCAGGTGCAAAATCTCTCCGAAGACTTTCAAATTTATTTATTAATTACTTAACAAATTACCCACTTGTTTGCTGCTTCAATTCGACGGCTACAAGCTGGAGGAAGCTTTTTAAGGCTTGGGGAATACATAAAAGTTATGGGATAGTAATATAAATTATTCCTAAACTTTGACCAAATATTCAAAAAGATTCGTGAATTTTTAATATGTTCAATATGGTCTGTCTACATTAGCTCAATAAATAATGTGATCCCTCAACTTTTTATTAGTACAATGTGGTCCGTGAACTTTTATAATATGTTCAAATTAATCTCTAAACTATAAGCACATATTCAATCTTGACCTCATATTTATTCAAATTTAGGGATAACATTGGACATCTACATATGGTTCAGAAATTAAGTTGAACATATCACATTGAACATATTAAAAATTGAGGAATAAAATTATATAAGTTGAACATATCATATTGAACATATTTAAAATTGAGGGATAAAATTACATATAAGGCTGCAGTTGATGGACCACGTTAAACAAGTTATAAGTTTAGGGACTGCAATGTACATTAAACCTAAATTCGGAGAATATTTATATCATAATTGCAAAAGCTAATAACCTGGAAAAAGAGGTGGCAGACAATATCTCCTGTTGCTCATTTTGCTCACTAAATACGTCATCACGGCCCGTTTGTTCGTCGTTGAAGTTCTTCTTGTCTGTTGAACCAAATTCAGAAATATGAAAGAATCTAGTAAATTCGATAGTATATGCCATCATTAAGCGAAGATTTGTGTGGAAATTTTTGAGTTGAGGGCAAATTAAATTTTCATTTAGACAAAAAGTGGTAATGTTTATCGGATACATATTAGGTAAGAGAGCAGTGCTAATTGCCTGAAAATATTTAAATGGCCTAATTAATTTATGAGAAAAAAGAAGTAGATGGGGACAAAAACCATCCATGGCCTTTACTCCCATAACAAATTACCATCTAACCAGTGTTATATATTATGCAATGTTGCTATAATATGTTCATTTAGGAATAAAAAAATCAATCTTAATTTTTTATGTAATATGAACATAAATGAGTCGTCAAAGTTTAGGTGTCAACAATGTGAAACGTAATTATGGAAAATCTAATTAGTGGTGATTTCTTAGAGGCTCGAAATTTCTCCGTATAGTTCTTGAATTATTTAGGAAAAAAAATGTACGACCTAACCAAAGTAGATTTGGGAACTGTTACTTCAAAGCTTTGATTTGATTTTGCATGAACCGTACCATGATAGAAATCAGCTTATAAGCTTTTATACACATTAGATAATAAGATGCACAAGCAAAATCACATTCGACGTCATAAGGAATTGTTCTTGGTGAAAATAGATGCAACGCGAATAAATTGAAAGATTTGAATCTATAAATTGAAGTTTTCCACTCAACCGTAGTTGTTAATTACACGGGTTGACCTATGGCATTCTAGTAGATTGCCCAAGATAAGTACTTGCGATTTCTTCGGTCTCGCCGGTTGTGTTCCAGCCACCAAATTTCGTCAGCAGGTACGTCATCATCGCCCTATAAATAGCTGGCTTCTCCCTTGCCTTTTTATATCACCGCTCTCTCTTCGACACTCGATTCTGAGCAGCTTTATCTGTAGCTTGTTCGCCAACTTCAAATCTAAGCAGTCCTCGTCCTGCTTGTAGCGAGAGATGACCATGGAAATGCCAGCAGAAAACGAGCATCCAGTGAAGGCTTTGGGATGGGCAGCCAGAGATTCCTCGGGATACCTCTCTCCCTTCAAGTTCTCAAGAAGGTAGCCTGCATATTGTTTTTCCTCTCGTCTGATATCGTCTCTTAGGTTATGCTAGCTAGCTTTCTTTCACGTCACAGGTATCCATAAGCGGGACTAGTTAGAACCATTAAGTTCGGCAGCATCGATGTGCATAGCGTGATTCTGTATAGGTGAATCGTTCAGCTGCAATGGTGTGCTTATGGAGACCGAGAGTTGCAGTTCCTTCTTTTTCCTTAAGTAATCTAAACGCAAGCACCGAACACCCAGCTATTAAAATGGGGAAATTTGGCCTTTATAATAGGTTATAACGAAGAGTAGTTTTACATGATGTTCGTTTAATTCGTTAATTTTTCCATTTTGAAAATCCAACAGCACGGGTATCTAGACTCAAGACCCATGGAACGTCATGCAAACTTATACACCGATTAAATCCATATCTTTGAACTTTAAAGGTGGCTCTAACATGGGAAAGTTTTTACGCAATTAGTGAGATTCAAACGAGTGATCATTTGTTATTTGGATGAAGTTCGATGGTGCACCGAACAATTTTATAAAAGTTTTTGTTGAAATGCGTTATCCTTCCATAATATTTTTGTAGGGCCACGGGAGCAAAAGATGTAACTTTCAAAGTGTTGTATTGTGGCATATGTCACTCTGACCTACACAATGTGAAGAACGAATTTGGATTCACCTCCTACCCTGTGGTGCCCGGGTATGAATTAAAATGAATCGCCTTTTGTTTCATTTTCACCCTCATATTCAGTGGAAAAGGAATTACATTGGAGTACTGTATTGCAGACATGAGATTGTGGGCGTCATAACAGAAGTGGGAACCAAAGTCACAAAGTTCAAGGTCGGAGACAGAGTGGGCGTCGGGTGTATGGTCGGATCATGTCACAACTGTGCGAGTTGTGATGATGATCTTGAAAATTACTGCCCAGAAATGGTTCCAGTCTATAGCAGTAAGTTTCGCCGTGGTAATGACAGTAACGATGCCGATGGAACTATTAACTACGGTGGTTTCTCGGACGTCATGGTTGCAGATGAGCATTTTGTATTGAAATTTCCGCACAACTTGCCTCTCGACGGTGGGGCACCTCTCCTCTGCGCCGGAATCACCGTCTACAGCCCATTAAGGTACTTTGGACTCGACAAGCCCGGAACGCACCTAGGAGTGGTTGGGCTCGGCGGGCTTGGCCATATGGCGGTCAAATTTGCCAAGGCAATGGGCCTTAAGGTGACCGTCATCAGTACCTCCCCGAGTAAAAAGGAAGAAGCCATGAGCCACCTTGGTGCTGATGCATTCTTGGTCAGTCGAGACCCAGAACAGATGCAAGTATGTTATGTTCCTCGCAAGCTATTTCTTGATCGCATTTAGGATAAAGAACCGCTAAAGTGATCTAACGTCATAAATTATTTTGTTGATGCAGTCAGCCATGGGCACAATGAATGGCATCATAGACACCGTCTCGGCTGCGCATCCTGTCGTGCCATTAATTGGTCTCTTGAAGAGTCATGGAAAGCTTATCATGGTCGGTTTACCGGACAAGCCTATTGAGCTACTTGCTATCCCGCTTCTCATGGGTAGATAACTAAATGCACTTCTTGAAGTGATTACCATATATATTTTACCTACGATTAGCTCGAATCTGAAATGTGTGTGCATCACAATTCCGAACTGTTCTCTCACAGTATCGAACTTTTGCATTGTTACTAATGACAGGTAGGAAAATAGTGGGAGGAAGTATAATTGGAGGGATTAAGGAGACACAAGAGATGATTGATTTTGCAGCGGAGCACGGCATAACCGCAGATGTGGAGGTTATTCCGATGGACTATGTGAACATTGCCATGGAGCGTCTCGCAAAAGCAGATGTCAAATACCGATTCGTCATCGATGTTGGGAATTTGATGAAGTCTTGCTGAAACTTAGCTGTGCCAATAGCTACGAGAAAGCTTGGAGAGAGAAGCTCAAATTTTCTGTTGACGTCAATTATTGGCTAATTAGTTTGTATGCATGGTTTTCATTGTATTCGCGTCATTGTTTCGGAAATCACATCTCTATTATGTTCACGACTACTCTTTCGTTAATTGCAACTGCAATGCATATTTTAGTCCTCAAGTTTGACTATTTGACTTCCCTCGACATAACAGGATAACCGGAAAATAGGCAAACCAACAAGATAAGCAGGAGGAATTTGAGAGAGAGTGCTAAGATTCGAACTATGGAAGCAGAACTCTCATTCCACGTTAGAATAAACGTTCATTCTTGAACTGTCAAGGAACTGTTTAACAACGTATCTATAACATATGACTCGACAGAAACATCAACATGCTTAGTATTGATGACATTGTGAAGCATCAAGCATCTAGAATGGGGTCGTTCCACAATTCCCGTGCTTTCTGCAGACGGGAGATCCTCCCATTCGCCTTGTCATCCGTTCGACTCGAAGTGTGTTGACAGCCGTCTAACAGAGTCTCATCAGTTTAAGCCATCGATTTGAGCAAGGCATGATTCCACGCTCCAGGCCGACGGACCATAGCATCAACCGGTTCGGGTGTCTCAAAGCTTGCATTGTTTCACTGAACATCCATAAAAAGGGCATTAAGAGGATCTCGTTCCTGGCACCGAGTAAGCCCAAAATGAATACATGAGGGAGAATTCTAACCGGGCAACGGAATGTGGAACGTGGTGTATACATGTGGTATGCTAATGTCGTTTATCTCATCAGTATTGCAAACTCAATTAACATCCCTTTGTTATTTTTTTAAGGAAAATATCACGTATTGATCCACATTTTCCTAAATTTAAAATATTGAAAAAATTAATGTGAACTCTCTCTCTCTCTCTCTCTCTCTCTCTCTCTCTCTCTCGGAGTTGGGCGTTCGATTTTCCATTTGAGGCAAGAAGAGGGTGATTTCAACACATAAAACTATGTCGTTTTGATATCTAGCAGCCATATCAGCGCTGGTGACCAACCGGTCCGGCCATGTAGGATAGACGGTGCTAAACAAATATCCACATAAGCATTTTTCGAGACAAAGTCGCCTGAAGGACTTAAATGGAAAAATTCCAGAAGGCCTAGGATTGAATCAGCCAAATAAAAAAGTTTAGAACTGAATTAACAAAGTTGTAAAAGGTTTAGAATTTTTTGGACAATTATCCCAGTAAAAGTCTATAAACATGTGACTTCATTAAAAAGTAGTCTCTATCAAAACTTTTTGAAATTCTACTTGATAATTAATCCATAAATTTGCTCAATAATGTAGAAAAGATATTGATCTTGGAAACATCTTTTTTTTTTACAAAACTAATTTTGATGGAAGCAAAATCTGAAAATAGAGAAGAGAACATGGTGACCTTTTATATACATTGGATACCCGCAATGAACAAAAGCAAAACATGCGATATTGCTCATTATGGCAATTGAATTCTACACGTGAAATAGAAAAAATAAAGAAATAAAGAAAGCAAATTGAACTTAGGGCCACCACTTTAAAATGCAATTGAAGGGTTAAAGGTGTCTTTTTTGTGAATAAGATGTGGATAAAGACATATAAGGGGTGGAAATAGCACAACCCTAATCCCAATCGTTTGTAAATATTAGAACCACCTAGTTAATGAAAAAAAGAAAAGAATAGATAGGGACAAAAATAATCTTCACCTTTACTCTCTATATCAAAGCTTCACCTTTACTCTCTATATCAAATTCTATGCTCACCTTTCAAAATTATATATTTTATAATTCCCTAACCTAAAAACCAATTTGCCCTCGTGGCCATTCAAATTCTAAAATCAAATCCCTCTTTCCCTCCCTGCTACTTAGCCTTCCTCAGTCAGCATAACTGTCATGCCCTGAACACGAGCACATGACAGTCCCCAAAGATGGTCCTCACCGGTCGACAAAACATTCGATAATCCCAGGTGTTATCGATGGTTAATTATATTTACCAAGAATACAAAATTAATGCATAAAAAAATGTAGCGGAATGTATTAAATAAAACTCCGACCAAATCCTGAGGTAATTCATTTATTACAATAACTCCAATAAACTAATCAAATATCTAAAAGAATCTAAAAGGTCAACTTTATTTATTAATAACAAGCTAAAAGATAATTCGGAAAGACAATTTCCTCGTAACCAAAATCCTTCTAATCAAATATAATTAATAAACTATTATCATTTGATTGCGCCTCCTTCATCACATGATCCTCGAGGAGGAGCTGCAATATTAGGACCTGTACAAATAATTTTAAGATGAGATAACTCATCGAGTTTGCTCCCTACTTCTCAATTAGGTGGATATTCACTCTAGGGTCCCTATCTTGACAATTAATTTAGTCCTTACGTCTCGCAACCCGTGATCTTACCAAGTCACTAACCCCTCATGATAGGTTATTCTCCAAATAAATCAATTTAATTGACACAATATCAATTTCTAAGAAAATCCAGCATAAAGTCAATTATAATGATCACCAAGAATTAAATAAATAAACTCCATTATGAAACAATCAATATCCACTTGCAATTAATAAATCATTCTCAATCAATCAAACACTCAATAACATTAAATAAACATCCACAACTAAGACATAAGCAATTTGAGATAATTTCTCAAAATATTCAAAAATCGACTACCTGGACCTACCAAAGAGGGATTCACCCGGGTCCCTATGTCAAATTCAGAGCGTTCGATTCGATCAACTACGGGTGTCATCACCTAATCAGTAGCCACTTAGCCAATCACGCAATTTCTGAAATTTATTCCAAAATATTGCAAATTTCCTAAATTATGTAACTTAATCCCTAAATTAAGAAAAAATGGAGTAAATACTCATAATTACTCGAATGTCAATCCAATCTCTCACTAATAATGATTTGATACCATCACAGCCAATGTTTCACACATTTTTCTCTAAACTGCCAAATTTACATTTTTGCCCCTCAAAACCCTAATTATGCTATAATATGACAACATCATTATATCACCCCATTCCGAATTTCCAAATTTCTACCATCCGCTAATTTAATAATTTCCGAAATTAATTAAATTGGCGATTATTCTCTCAGCCAACCGAATTTATCGGTTTACCCTTAAATTCCTAATTTAGGCCTAATTGGACCCAAAATTAGTAAATTGTCCCTAATTTCACAAAATTACAAACTCAAACCTCAATAATCAATAATCCATTAAACTAAACTTAGTGACTTGCTAATTAATCCTCTAACTATTCAATTTCACAATTCAACCCCTAACTAATTAAATTTATGAAATCGCCCCTATTACAATAAAATTTATAATCAAGCTATAATCCCCAAATTAATCATCAATCAAGTCCAATCTTCACAAATTATAGCTGCTAGGGCAATTAACCGCCCTAATTGGAAGTTAGGGAGCAAACTCACCTAAATCCAAGCTTTGGCATCTAATTTAACGACGACGGCGAGTTGTCCCGCGAATAGTCCGGCGACGGTCTGGCAAACTAATTGGTGGGCTGACTGGAGCTGGAGTGAGTGGGCCAGACGTTCGAATGGGCTGGATAGGCTGGCCAAGGCCCACCGTAGGTTGACCCAAGCCCACAGAGGCTTCTGTTCTTTGGTTCTGAGCTGGGGAAGGCACTGGTGAGCTGTGGGACTCCTCTGCCGCGAGCTGAGGGCACGAGCTGAAGGGCGGCGTGAGCTGAAGGCGGTGTGGGGCGACGGCGAAGTGGCTGGACGTGATGGCTGAGCGAGCTGAAGCAGCGAGCGTCGACGGCGTGGCTGGTGGCTCGACGGAGGCAACGGGTTTAAGCCACGACGAGTCTCGGGTTCATGATGACCAACCCGAGCAAAGCTGCTGCAGATCCGAGCAATTTGAAGAACGTCTAGTGAACTGGTTGACGGCAACAACGACAAGGGGAAGCGTCGTGGTGACGGCGAGACCCACGGCCTTTCCGAGCAGGCGAGTCCAGCGACGAGGGAGCAGGGGAGCTGGCCTTGGCTCGGCGTTGGACGACACAGCGGCTGGGGTGAGCTCCAGCGGCGACGATGACGACCATACGAACCTCACAATCTTTCTCGCGTCGTTCTCCAGTCAGCGGCGTCTAGAAAATCAAAGGGAGCGGCTAACGTTTGGGCAGGAGGCGCGGTTGGAGGTTGAAGACGATGAATAGTACCAATAGGGATAATATCGAGGAAAGAGGAGGGGAAAATGAAAAGAAGGAGAGAGAAGAAGAGTGAGCTGGCGAGAGGAGGGCCTTGTGGTGGGCCCTTTTCGCGCGTACGTGCGCCAGAGAGACGGAAGAAAAAGCTGTGATGGAGTCAACAAAATAGAAGAGTTGACTAAGATAGGGGAGGGGGCAAAAAAAGAAAAAGAGGAAAAGTAAGAGAAAATTTCAAGAAAGAAAAGCATAATGGGGAAAGGAGGTCGCGGCATTGGAGAAAAGGTTGGAAAAGTCAATAAAAGTGGGCTATTACAATAATACAATATCAAGCCACTTTAAAGATATATTTATTTCGTGAAAAATTATTATTTATAAAAAAAATTTTAATGAAAATAACTCTGAAAATGATTGATTTATAAATCCCAACAGCTCACTTTGTAGTTCTTCAAAAGGCAATTCAGATACTTCCCATCTCCCTCTTCTCAAAACTCATCAGAATCTATTTACTAGCAGTCGGTTCATACGCTTCTCATCCCCATCTTCCTTCGGACTAGGAATTCTTTAGTGAGTTTGTATACATATTCGGTTGAATCTTGACAGCTTATATCAAGTAGAATCCACGCAGGATTCACGTTAGACCCACCAATTTCAATGCACCAACATGTCATAGTATGAAATTGAGGTCAGCTGATTGAGCCTATAGCCGAAGTGCCTTGATCCACTTCGGGCCGGCACACGCAATATTCTTGCAGGGGGATAGTGAGGAAACTTAGGAAGGCAAAACGGCAGAGAATGTTAAGAGAAGGAATATTTCCTCATGCAATTGTCTCCTTGTTAAATAGAAAAAGCTACAAATTCATTTGTCTTCTTTTGGATTGATCTGATTGGCAACCCTACACTCCATTCCTAAGAAGCATTTGAACATATTCCTTCAAAAAAATTAAATAGATAAAAAAATTTACCCTTCACATCAGCTACCATCTATCTATACTCCATCACCATCAATGTGTCGCGTACACCATGCCGAGGCGAGTGAATCAACATTAATACTTTTGTTATTTACTAGGACGATAGACACAAGGTAATGAGGAGGTGAAACTTTGTTGTCTGTCGTTTGTAAAAGGCTATTAGCTTTGGTTATGGAGGATACAAAACAAGCAATGCTGTAACGGACTCTGATCCCTAATTTGGCAAATTTAAGATGGTACTTTCCTCACTTGCGATTCCATGACGTCCATTGTCCGCTTTGTCCGTCGTCGTTGAAAGCAAAGCATTGCAGCACAATGTAGCTTAGGAATGAGAGATACCAACAGAGCAATTAAAAGGCCTCCAGTTCCTATAAACAAGGACATTAGTCATCAAAACTATCAAGATTAAGAGTTTCCGACCTTCAATTGTTGGGCAAAGGACAGTACGTGTAACGCCCTCCGCCTCACCACCGACAATAATGTCCGCTTTGAGCCCCACTAGCCCTCACGGCTTTGTTGCCTCGAGAAAACGCATTGTCAGTGGGTCAAGGGCGGAATATCACATATAAGCTAGCCCAGAACTCCATCCCTAGGCGATGTGAGATAGGAATGTCACATACTCCCCCCCCCCCTCAATAGCACAACGTCCCTGCTGTGTCCTGAACGGCACCAGCGAGCGCCCACTGTGATCACCACATGCAGTCGGGAGTCGACTCTGATACCACTTTATAGCACATTTCGCTTCACCACCGACAATATTGTCTACTTTGAGCCCCACTGGCCATCACGGCTTTATTTTTCCTCGAGAAAATGCGTCGTCAGTGGGTCAAAGGCAGAATATCACATATAAGTTAGCACAGGACTCCCTCCCTAGGCGATGTGAGACGGGGATGTCACAGTATGTGTGCATTAAGGCAATGAATGTCGATAAAACCTATAAACAAGCAATGTCGGACGACTCTTGATAGGCCCTCTCACGTCCCATGTGAAGTTGAAGCTGAGTAAATTAATCTGAATAAGAACTTCAGAAAAAAAATGATATACTGCAAATCAAATACATTTCTCATGCAAAAATTTCAACTTCATTCACAATTTTTCATCTGGAACATATGAAACTTGTAATCAAATGGTACCCAACCTACCACTATAGTCCATTGTTTACTACAGAAAAAAGGCATAACGCGTCAGAAAATTCCCCTTAGTTTCTGCAGTCACTGGATATCATAGCTAAATCTTGCTTCGCTGATTTTCCACAAGCATATCAAACCGCTAATATTATGAAAAATAATGGAGGCATTGACTCAAATATCAGATTGAAGCAAATGGATAGATTGGAAAAAGATTCAAGTTCAATTCATCCGCTCCTGAGATTCGCTCATCACCATCATCATTTCCTTTGGTTTTTGGAAGCGAAGCGAAGTACTAGATAGAACAAGATCCTATATAGGACCGCCCAACCCAACATTATAAGCACTTTCTTCCACTTGTCGGATTCAATTGTCGAAATACGGAGTCCTTTTAAAATTTCAGTCCCGGTGATGTTATGCGGGGCTCCGGCGGGGGTGATGCTCTGCCCAAAGGTCAGGTTCGTCTGGTATTGGTTCATCAATAGCCCCTCGTACGGATAAGTCATTGTCGAGATCTTGTTCATCCACTTCCAGTACCCCGGAATGTCATGACTATTCAAGAAGTACCCACAAAACAGGAAGAACAGCGCGGTGAAAGCGATAACTGCTGCATAACCGAGTATATAGTTGGGGACGACCGAGCTGACAAACACCACGAACGAATTCGTCGAGAGGAGTGACACATAGAGGACAAGCAAGAAGTACAAGAACGGTCCACGGAGCTTTAGGGGTTTCCAAACAATGCCAGCGTAGACTGCGGCCTGAACCGCGAGGAAAGGCAGGTAGGTTACAAGGCCAGCGATTGTGTAGGAAGAGGCACGGTAGGCATTGTGGGAGGTCTCACGGACAAAGATGAAGCGCTCTTGAATGAAGGCCGGGACGGCATCATTGGAAGAGAAGAAGAAGAGACAGACCGTGAAGATGAAGAAGCTGAGCCGGTCCGTGATCCCTTGGTTGTCTTCCTTCGGTTTCAAGAACATTGTCGCCATCATGACGCCCATGATGGTGAGCACCATCAGCCTCGAGAGGAAGAGCTCCGGGGTCCGCCGGATGTTCTTGAAATTGCGGCGCATGAGCATCCAGGTCTCGGGGAAGAATGAGTTCGCAAAGTTAGGGCCAAGATTTTGGTGAGATCCAAGGGCATTTGGGCCAATGTTCGGTGTCAGATAGTCATTCTCGTTCACTGTGTAGTCGCTGCTGTGAGGCGTCGGTGTCTCACGAAGAATTTCGCTTGAGTACGCGTAGTAACTTTCCGGCGATGCACTGTATCACCAACGAATGATGGAGATGAGTGAGTGTGGCCAAACTCTAGAAGCAGAGATATTAGTGAAGAATAATATTCGGTCGTAGAGTTTAGGGGTTAAGATACGAGACTTTAGTGAATTTAATAGTCCGAAATCGGCGGGAAAAATATCTTTGAATTGCAAAAGTAGCCTATCTTCATCTAATCAAATGGTTCGATACCTCATCGCAGCTTGCATCTTTGGGTCAGCCTTTTGTCTTGAAGGAGTCAACCCAAGTGCCTGCATAACTCCGCTGCGGCTTGGAGTCCATGATGTCGATGAATTATTGTACGAACTTCTCAAGCTGTGGTCGAACTCATCGTTTGCAGAGTGCGCGCTGGCTTGCAAGTGTAATCGCCGGCCATTTCTGTGGTCGTGGCTCTGATCGTGCCCTTGATGCCTGTGATCGCGGTGATGAGAAGGTGGGGTAGGTGCAACCGTTGAGATCGACATCGACTCGCC
Organism: Melaleuca alternifolia; assembly: GCA_019926035.1. Taxonomy (NCBI): domain Eukaryota; kingdom Viridiplantae; phylum Streptophyta; class Magnoliopsida; order Myrtales; family Myrtaceae; genus Melaleuca; species Melaleuca alternifolia. The sequence continues at coordinate 3,881,828 of JAGKPW010000144.1, forward strand.
GGACAGCAGCGGGGGTTTCATTCCCGTCTGGACGAACTCGGCAAGAGCTTCAACTCCATACTGAGATTGATCATATTCTTGGATAACGTCGATGAGGTGCTCTATTGAGTTTTCTCCCTTCGGGACTTTCCGGCCCATGCGGCCAAGGTGGAGGATCACATCCTTCGGCGACCCTTGGAACATGAGCTGGCCACGGGCCAGAATGATGAGATGGTCAAGGAGGAGTTGAATTCTAGAAGAAGGCTGGTGGATGGTGAGGATCACGGTGCTGCCTGACCGAGCTATGTCGTGCACTTTCTCAATCACACTGTGGGCACTGGTTGAATCGAGGCCCGAGGTTGGCTCGTCGAGAAAGAGTAGGGATGGCCCGTGGATGATGTCAACGCCAATCGATACCCTCCGGCGTTCCCCTCCGGACACCCCGCGCGTCCCCTCATCGCCTATGTAGGTATTTCGGGATGACTGCGATCAAAGTAGTGATCGAACAAATTACTCGGGAAAAACAATGAACTTCTCCTTAGACAATGGATGCATCGGTACAGATCCAATCTTCATATGCGACTCTTTGCTTAAACATATTGCATAGGCTGGTTCTTGAAAGGATGAGTGCACAAAATGAACTATGTTGCGAGAATCACATAAGAATATTGTCTGTTAATTGAAGTTAATGTGAATTCGACTATCTTAACCCATGATGATTTTGTCAAATAAATTTAGGCAGTAGCCTCTCGATATCAAAAATTATAAATCTTATATATTCATTGGTTTGTGTAATCAATAATTATTTGGTGAAAGCATTAATTGTATGGAAACCTTATGTCGATGATGATGCGCGCGAAACCCTTAACTGGATTCCATGACGATTAACTGTGTCTAGACTCAAGGAGGGACATATGCTAGAACCATTAATTAGAGAACACCCTGTAATGAACTCTAACGAAGTCATCAGAGGAAGAGAGAGAAAAGAAACCGAAGGATATCTTGTGAAATCGACTACACAAATTATATGGTTATATTTTAGCACTCAACAAAAATTCGATGCATCAGATTATTAATAAAAATTACGATCAGTCTAATCCTCTGATGCTACTAGAAAAGTCAAGGTTAGTACTCAACTCACCGAGAGTCCGAGCTGCTCTATCAACTTCTCCACTCTCTGAATCTTGTCTGCCGTCGAGATCTGCCCCAGCCGGAAGTCAGCAGCAAACAAGAGTGTCTCGTAGACGGTGAGCATCGGGAACAACCTATCGTCTTGCATTATGTAGGCGGAGGTCCTCTTGATAAAGCTAGGACTCATCTCCATGCCATCCAAGGAGACGCGGCCCTTGAGGCTCGCGATCCTCCCTGCCAGGCCGTCCAAGAATGTGGACTTCCCCGCCCCGCTCGGGCCCATCACTGCTGTGAGGCACCCTTTTGGAGCGTAACCAGTGATCCTGTGGAGCAGGTCCACATCCTGCTTGACCCAGTTCCCGTCGATCTTCTTCTTCTTGGTCACGGTGTAGGTGAGGGTGGAGAACTCAAGCCCGCCAGTGAAGTTCATCGGCTTCGGAATCTCGATCACTGTGTCACGATGATGCTCATTCCTATGAGACATTGCTCGGTCCTCTTTCCTATCGCTTGGGTGGTAGTTTCAACCCTTTTCCCGGGAGAACTTATTGCATAGAGAAGGAGAGAGATTCAGAACTGCCTTTTGGTGTTTCCCTTTTGGTCTCCTAAATTGTAGTTGTTGTGCACAGGGGATATTAATAAATGTTGCGCAGAGAGAGAGAGAGAGAGAGAGAGAGAGAGAGAGAGAGTTCCCCCAGCTGGTGGGGCACTTCAAGGAGATAGTTTCAAAGCGCGGTGGTGAGGATGTCCTCATTGAAAATTGCGATTTTGGTTGTACTCTTCGAAAATCCGGGCATGCCTTCTCGTAAACTCCCAGGCCTTTGGTTGGAGTCTACCTGTTGAATTGGCTACCCCTTGGCCTAGCTCAATTGGATGTTTCTGCACGCGAGAAAGCCGTGCATTGGGTTCATGAGATTGATTATCGATTTATCAGGTCCAACCACAGCAGAAATGCTTTTCATAGATAACGTCGGTAATAAACTCGCTCTCGCCCTACGCACGTTATAAGATCGAGGTTTTTTTTAACGGATTTCTTTCCCGATTAATGTACCTACTATGAATCTGTAGCGATACCATGAGATTTACATGTGATCACTAAGCAACTCGAGAACAGCTGTTGCTCGCTCCTTTCCGAACTTGTGAACCAACTAATTACATTCAAGTAGCAATTAATTCAAAAGAGCAAACCATCGAGAGAATGGTCGAGGACTACACAATGAGGCTCAATTGAGTGAATTAGTCTTGAAGTTCATTGGTAGAGAAAACGAGTTTCAAATGATATTGCCGTCATAAGTTGGCACGTGAAAACTTGTTAATTCTAAAAAAAGATATCGTCATCATCATCATAGCTCTCAAAGAGCAAGCTTAAGAGGTTACGTACCAACTGGATTCTTAAAACATTTCGAGGAATCCAAGGTAAATTATATGATTCTAGAAGGAAATACATGCATGATTGCCAAAATCTAGGTTGTCAACAACCCATTTGTTTGAAAGAAATAAAAATGAACTCATTGGTTTCTTTTTCCAGGATGTGGATTCCCCTTGGCCGTCTCATATGGACGGAAAAATTTTGTCAGTAAAGTAGAAAGCACTGATAATGCAAATATATGAAAAATATCTAATGGAAATATTTGACAAGATGCACAACATTGTCATCATGCAGAAAGAACAGATCCAAAGGGCTAGCCCCAGAATTTGGTGAGTTACATCATGCTCCCACATTTAGAAAGGGGGGTGGGGGGGAGGAAATGGTGCAAAAATTTGAGCTTGTAAAGGACGGGGTTCATCAATTTGTTCAGATGCACCGGAAGAGATCGATGAGATAGTTTTACTAATAATTGTAAGTGTACGGATTATAGTAGCTTAATCACACTCTGGAGTGTTTGTCTAAACCGACTGTAGCCACGTAGCCTCACGAGAACAAAATTAAAAAGAGAAAACGAAAGTAAACCATTACAAGTTCTCTTTGACAGCTCTTCCAAACTCCTTCATTAGTTAAACTTGATTTAATGGACGGAATAGGTCCAACCTCAGACTTGAAATGTTGTTCCATGTGTGTTATGCAATTCGCCCATAATTGGCGAGACGTTTGGATTATCTCAATGAGCGAGGGAGGAGATCAAACTTCAGACGCACGCCTGGGCTGACATTTGATCCTACGGACGTCTAGGTTGATGTGGCCAGACATCCGGTTTTCATTGAAAATTTTCAAATCCGTCAGAACCCCTGATCCATCCATTTCAGTCCAACGAGAAAGTCATGCATCTTTTACTAATCTTTTAAGCCCACCTCACGCAGTCTCAATCTTCCCATGCACTCCTCTTCTTCTTCTTCTTCTTCTTCTTCTTCTTCTTCTTCTGCCAGGACACGACTACCGCCGCCACCGCTGCTGCCTCAATGGAAGGACGACGACGCCGGAGCCTATCACCATGCCTTGTTACCGTGCCCCGTCGCTGACGCCAGCACGTCACCCTGCGAGTTGCCGACCCGCGAGCGAGCTGCTCACGTTTGTTGGCTGGAGCTGCGGCCCTCACTGTCCATTGCCGATCATCGTGCCTACTCCACCAGCCCCACCGATCTTCCCCAACTACCGTCGACGTTGTTCTACCCACTAGCTATCAGAACCGGAGCCCATAATTGCAACGCCCAATTCGACTGGACCCACGGCCGCTGCTCCACCGTCCCAAGCCCCCGCCAGAGACCACTGTTTGAAGCCGCCGGAGTCTCGCCGGAGCTTCGCCAAAACCGTACTACCGTTGTCTAGCCCTTGTCTGACTCGCTAGATTATCACATTAAAATCATGCCATGTCGTTCATGCCCTCGTTGCGCGACTTTTGCTATGTTGCGAGCTCACCACGAGTCATCTTCATCGTTGTCCAAGGTTGCACGGACCGAGACATGAGTTTACTAATCATTGATTAAGACTGTTTGATTGCTTTAGTAGATAATGGTGGCTTGATTGTGCTAGAAGTATGCCTAAATTACAATTAGGGCTGGGTTAGGGGCTGAGAATAAATTAAGGGTGCATCATGGGTGATTTGGACTAATTAGGTGGCTATTGGCCCAAGGTTGGCCAAATAAGGTGATCACGCTAGTAGGGCTCGATTGGTGGGTTGCCACTCAGATTAGGTAAATGGGCATGTCCCTAATTGGCTAGCCGAAGTTGTTAACGGCATAGAAATGTATGAACTAAATTGTATTTGTTGTATTCCAATGATGAGTTGCTCGAGTTGGCGTATGTTTTTGAGTGTGCGCATGTGTGTGACTGATGATTGCAGTGTACGATTTGACTTCGTTGGTTATTTTAGACCGGTCGTGGACTTTCTTTTTAATTGGCTAGTGCATGTGCTTAAATTGTGATTGATGCATGTACAATATTGATGTGACTGATTGTATGGCTTGAGCCAAAACTCATTCGTGGACCGATTGACGGAAAGATAGGAAATCGTAAAGACTGTCGAGCCGAGTTTGTTGCTAGTGGTATAGACATAGTCCATGGATGGCATGCATGAGATATCATGTAATAGGAGTCTAGGTTATATTTAGCCTAACGTGCTTGTACAAAGACTCGTGTATCGACGTATTGAAACATATGTTAAACTGGACTGAAAGCCTTTGCAGTTGCCAGTATGGCGAGAATGTTAACCTACTTTGGTTGGTGATGATTACAAGCACAGTGACTGACAAGCTAGTATGGTATTGCTAGTAAGCACGTGTGAGATGTGTGTGGCATGTGAGAAATTGCACAATCGATTAGGAGCCCTAAGGCGATTGCCTTCCTAGTCAGACTTACGATGTAGACTCATTGAGATTTCATCTCATTTGTTGTTATAACACATTTTTTTCAAGTCCTGATCATGGAGGTGTTGTGCGAGGGCCAGTTAAGCCGGAAGGGCCCGCGATGGCGAGTGGGCGATTAGCACCTTGATCTCCAATTATGGATATACTTTTGAGAGGCATGAGAGAACCGTCTGCGAGTTCGATTTTGATTTTTAGTGTTAGGTGTCACATTAGTACTAGATTAGGTATTCTTCTTTTGAGGGAGGTCCATGGGTGAAGGAACTTCATCACCATGAAGACCCTTGGGGAGGCTACAACGAGTGGTACCTCAACTGGTGGAACAGTGACCCTCCTAGTGGCACTATAATAGACCCTTAGGGTACCCCTCGACTTGTCATTACTTTTTGAAGTAGCCCTGTAACTGTATAGAGGGACTAGGTAGACCCCCTCCTAACCCATTCTTTTGTTCATCATGTATATGGGTTATGTTCTTCTCGTAGGTTTATGTATAAAATTGCTGGCCTTGATCTATGACATGAGAAATTCTATTATATCCCGATCTTGTCAGGATATTGTTTGCTTCTGCTGCATGTTTATCTGTTGTGGCTATTTATGTTGGCGACAAGTCTTGGAAGGTCACAGGGTTTGACCAATGAGAACTTCGGGGACTGCTGCACGCTCGGGCAAAGGGCATGACAGACCATATATGTGCGAGTTACATGAGTCCGTCTTGATAAACTTGCCGAGGCCTGGGAAAATTTGACATCCTTTTTCAGTGACAACTTTCAATCGACTTTTGAAAATGTTTTTGTTTAAAAACCCCTGGAAGGAATGGAGACAAGTTGCTTAGTATTTTGAAAACATTGTTTGAAGTGCAGACTGTATCAAAAAGATGCGCATGCAAGATAAGAGTTTAAGCCACATATTGCAGACATAAAGCAGTGATCATGCAAACTCAAAGCTGATTATGCATGTGGGAAATGGCGCATTTAAGGGTCGTGGCACGAATGATGCAGACAAGCGCATGTATACGAGCGATGCAAAATAGCACTCGTGTTAAAGTAGCTTGCACACACGAATGCTGCAAAAACTAGATACATCCGTATAGTGAGGAGAAATAATATCAAGCATATAGAATATGTGGAAGAGTTCGAATCAAATGCTAATGCAAAAGAGGTTCATATGAAGATGAAATTAATCTTTAAACCGAGACGTAAAAGAGGAGGCATTGAAATCTGAATGTCGAAACCATTTTGATTACTCTTGATCAAAATTATTCGGGGATCATGGATATTTGATACTCATTTTGACGGATGCCTTTTTTTAAAATTTGATACTTCAAAAAAAGTTTTATCTTTGAGTTAGAACTCTTGCTCATGATGCATATTCAATAAATACCTCGCTGAAACTGTCTTGCCCATAGACGAAAAGTTTCGTAATGAAAAGGAAATATGTGACATGTTTTTTGCTTTTTTCCCCTCTTCCTTATTATTGAAAAGAAATTTGAAAAATTACATTTGAAAAGTGAACCTAAGTGCCTGCGCAACTCTACTGTAGCTTGGAGTCCATGATCTAGACCAATTATTGTGGGGACTTCTCAAGCTGTGGTCGAAATCATCATCCGCCGAGTGCAAGCTCCCTTGCAAGTGCAATCGCCGGCCATTTCTGTGGTCGTGGCTCCGACCATGCCCTTGATGCCTCTGATCACGGTAAGGCGGGATGGATGCGACTGTTGAAATTGACATCTCTTGGTCAGACGGTGGTAGGGGTTTCATGCCCGTCTGAGCGAAGTCAGCGAGAAATTCGATCCCGAACTCTAGTTGGTCGTACTCTCGGATGACCTCAATGATGTACTCTATCGAGTCCTCGCCCTTCGGGACTTTCCGCCCCATGCGGCCGAGATGGAGGGTCACGTCTTTCGGCGATCCTTGGAACATGAGCTGGCCGTGGGCCAGGATGAGGAGATGGTCGAGGAGGAGTCGGATTCTCGACGAGGGCTGGTGGATAGTGAGGATCACGGTGCTGCCGGACCGAGCTAGGTCATGCACCTTCTTCATCACACAGTGGGCGCTGGTCAAGTCAAGGCCCGAGGTGGGATCATCGAGAAAGAGTAGGGATGGCCGGTGGATAATGCCGATGCCGATCGATACTCTCCGGCGCTCTCCTCTGGACATCCCTCGTGTCCCTTCGTTGCCAATGAAGATGTTTCGGGATGACTGTAATAATTTAGTCATATCACAAATTACTCGGAAAAACAATGAACTTCCCCTTAGACTATCCATGCTTCGGTGCATATCCAATCTTCATATGCAATTATTCGCTTAAACATATTAACGAGAGTGATTATTGTAAGGATCAGTGCATAAAATGAGTCATGCCGCATGAATCCCATACGGATAATGTCTGTTTATACAAGTTAATGTGAATCGTATGCATTATTCTGGAAAAACGAATTTAGATAGTATTTTCTCAATGTCAATGTTTGCGTATCTGTTATGTTAATTTAGGCAAAATTGTTCAAAAAATTCATGAACTTATTATGTTTTTACCAATTCAGTCTTAAAACTTTCATATTTACGGATAAAATCTTAAACATTTTCACATTTTGTCAATTTAGTCCATCTAATCAATTTAGCTAAAAATAGTTGTGAACATTATTAAACAAGATTTCACAAATTTTATATTTTTTTCTGATTTCTTCTTCTTTCTTTTCATACTTTCTTTTTTTTGCTGGTGGCCACCGGCGTGAGCAAGGGTTGTAGCACTCACCCACAACCAATGAGGGTGTTCAGCCCTCGCTTGGACCTTGCTCGCAGCTAGCAAGGGCCGCGACCGGTGAGGGTCGCTACTTGTGGCCAAGGGCTGGTGACCACCGATGAAAGGAAGAAGAAATGAAATATATATATATATATATATATATATTATTTAAAAATGACCATATCAATATCAATCGTCCTATGTGGCAGAACGAGTTTCCACATCATCATTTTCCATCTAAAATTGACTGGATGAACATTGACAAAAAAAGAAAAAGTTTATAATTAGTAAAATTGATAAATTTATGTTTAAATTGACAAAAGTGTAATAAATTTAGGATTTTATGGACAATTTTCTCTATTGGTTTGTGTAAGTATCAGGTGAAAGGATTTCTGTATAGAAACCCAGGAGATGGAATGTCAATGGGGATGCGTGAGAAATCTTCAACTGTAGACTCCATGACGAATAACTTTGTCTCATCATAAGTAGTGAAATAAGAAATACGATGATTGATCTCATTACTTGAGGCACTCGGCCTTGAACCATTCATTAGATAACACACCCAGTATAATCTCTAACAAAGGCATCAAATGAAGAGAGAAAGAAACAAGGGATATCTTGTGAAATTGATTAAGTATCAAGAGACGTTATAAAATTGTAAACTATGATTGAACGTTAGTATAAGAAGTCGTATATCAGCACCCAATAGAGGTCCATTGCCATCAGTTTATAGTTTAATTACCCTCTGCTCCTAGAAAAAGTCAAGGTTTGGACTCAAAACTCACCAAGAGTCCCAGCTGCTCCATCAACTTCTCCACCCTCTGGATCTTATCTGCCCTCGAGATCTGCCCCAGCCGGAAGTCAGCGGCGAACATGAGCGTCTCATAGACGGTGAGCATCGGGAACAACCTATCATCTTGCATTATGTAAGTGGAGGCCCTCTTGATCAGCCTTGGACTCATCTCCATGCCATCCAAGGAGACCCTGCCTTTGAGGCTCCCCCTCGTGATCCTCCCCGCCAGGCAGTCCAAGAACGTGGACTTTCCCGCCCCACTCGGGCCCATCACCGCCGTGATGCACCCTTTCGGGGCGTAGCCTGTGATCCCATGGATCAGGCCCACGTCCCGTTTAACCCAGTGCCCATTGATCTGCTCATTCTTGGTCACAGTATACGTAAGGGTGGAGAACTCGAGCCCGCCGGTGAAGTTCATTGGCTTTGGAATCTCGATGGCATCAGGACGATTGCCATTTCTATGAGCCATTGCTCGGTGCTCCTTCTTATTGCTCGGAAGGTAGTTTGAACCCCTAGTGTTGACGAAACTATTGCGTGGAGAGGAAGTGAGATTTAGTAGTGCTTTTTGGTGTTTCTACTCTTTGGTCTCCTGCAATCATAGTTATTCTGTACTGGGGATATCAATAAATATTCGGGAGGGAGGGAGGGAGACAGAGAGGAAGAAGTTCCACAGCTGGAGGGGCATTTCAAGGAGAGTTTCAAAGCATGGTGGTAATGTCTTCATAGAAGAATCCAGCTTCGGTCGTATTCGAAAAGCAGGGCGTGCCTTCTTGTTATCTTCAAGGCCTTTGGTTGGAGTCTAGCTCTTGAATTGGCTATCCCTTGGCCTAGCTCTGTTAGATGTTTACACTCTTTCGTCGCTTGCTCTTCATGCGGGAAACTCATGCATTGTCGTCATGAGATTGGTCGTCATTTAGCAGGTCCACTATCAGAGAAAATGCTTCCCCGACCAAGACGTAGATAAGATCTATAAAAAATCTCCCACTACGTGCCATACGTAGAGTTTCAAGTTTGAATTTTATATTTTAGAAATCCTTATACTTTGTTTCCGGCGTAAACTCTCAAATGTGCAGATTAAAAGAAATGACATTGCTCATCAGTTGTCAAATGCCAAACTTGTCGATGCTAAAGGAAGATGCCATCGTCAATAGCTTTGAGCAACTTTCGGAGATCACGTACCAACTGGATTCTTGAAACATGTTAAAGATTCTAAAGTGACTTTGAACTTCTGATACAAGCTCTTCCTGCAAGCCAAGCTTTAGAAAATTCTGGATTGCCTCAGCCTCTCTTAGAAATGGGGGTCGAAGGCAAGACTAATCTGACATATGCCTTGACTTGCTGCTAAAGAAGTCTTGGACGGCAAGTGGGCACAGGCATTCTATTGATACAAGGATTCATCATTGGATTCCTCGGAACAATGAAGACATTTCTGACTCATTGATCAGGAAGGATGTGTTTGGCGCAGAGCTATTCGCTTATTCCCTCCCTCGGTGGCAAAGAGCACTTTGAAAATACCAACTGATTTTTTTTTATACACAAAAAATTTACATAATTCGGCAATATGCCTACATTCACAGGATGTGACTTTGAAATACTTCACCTAATGATCACAACTCAGCGGACTCTTGTGCCCACTCTCTCAAGAGTTTGCCTAACCTAAACTGTAGCCGAATGGCCTTAAAAGAAAATCAAAGGGAAATCGGAAATACAACATCGCAGGTTCTCTCTGACGGCTCTCCATAATTATTTCTCAAATTAGACTTAGACTTAATGTCGAATTAGGTCAAACCCCAGACGTAAAAGTACTGAGAAATGGATCACTGGCCATAAAGGCATGCGACATGACGACCACAGTCGTTTCATTTGAATCAGACGGCTGTGGTTTTTTCAAAAAAACAGAAACCCCCGTTAGTGGGGGCCGTCCAATGCTCAATCCATCATGCCGGTCCATAAACATTTTGCCGTCCGCCCACTGTTGGCAAGGCACATGAATAATCTCAAGCTAAAAAGTCAGGGAGCAGGTCGAACGTCAGAACGATGCTCGGTCGGACGTCCAATCCTGCCCATGTTCGATCCTCTGGGCGTCTAGCTTGGTGTGGCCGGACATCTTATCTTCCTTGGAAGATTCTCCGAATCTAATCCGAACCCATGATCCAACCATTTCAGACCAACAGTAAGGTCAAGCACCTTTTACTGATCTACTTTAGACACTAGATCTTTGTCGATGGATTCCATCCTCATGCCGATCTTAACCTATGCACATGCCTCCGACGTACTCGGACACCAATCTCAACTTAATTCCAAATTGGATCGGGTTCAATTCGTGGCAGGAATGCCCCGAAGACTTTTTGGGGGGCCTTGGGCAAGTGTGTTTGGTGAGAAAGCCCAGCCTACACTGGCCTGAAAATATGCAAATAAGAATTTAATGATGGGCAGTTTCAGCAAAAATTTACAACCGAGAAGGAGGGTCTATCTCTTGATGCCTTCTTTTTTCTTCTCATCAGAGTTATTTCACAAAGACTTGCAGAAGAATGGGGGAACAAGCACACTTGGAGAGCGCAGTACAACGGAGAGTTGTAATGCAACTAAATTATACGACATTGCATGATGTGTCTTTGGTATTTTTTTCATGAAAAAATTGGAACAAATAAATGGGCTACTCTAAATATGCATTCTAACATCAAAATGCAATATAACCTATTCTAAGAATGTATCTTTTGATTATAATTTTTTTATGAAATTTGAAATTATTCATCATCATATCTTAAACATTCAATCTAAATGGGTCTGGAAACAAATCCAATCCTAGAATGAAAGATTTTTATGGTTTTTATTTGAAAATTGGGAATAAAAAATCTATCTTAATCTCCCAATCATGTGTCCGGGCCAGCACCTGATACTAATGAATAAGCAAGAATAAATCGAGAGAATGTATATATGCATAGCAACAATTGCTAGCACAAATGTAGTGGTGCATTCTCTCAAATTCTCTTTGTAGTTCAACACGCTGTTAGTGGTGTGTCTAGGCTAGAAGTCCAACATTTGTAGGGCCAAAACTGAAGAACATTAGGACCAGATTACCTTGGACTCGCTATAAGAAAGCCACACGTTCGTAATTTAGAACCGAAGAGCATCAAAATTAGAACATTTAAAGAATATCATAATCAAAATTTTGGAAATACTTCAAGGGTAATTCAGTTAGCCATCTCATGGTTTCTACAAGCTTGTTATTTAATTGTAAAAATAATATTTTGGAAACATATGTATGAATATCTCAATTCGGCTTTAATTGAATCTCAAATTCAATTCTACCTATGCATATTTCCCAATGACTAGTTCAGAAGATATTTCTCAGCATCTTCATTCCAAAAGAATTTGGCCAGAGATTCCGACAAAAGTTTTCTTCTCCATAAACCACTGTCTGCAAATCTCATCACCACGAATCGAATCATTTCCACTTCAAGTTCAGGAAAAGTAGCAAGGGCTGTGAGCCCTTGCCGGCTAAGCGGGTCACCGAGCCTGCCCCATTCAAAGCTAAAACCCAGTGGCTATCCATGTTCTTTGTGCCCTTTTTCTTTTAGTCTTTTTACAATTTTTCCTTCGTTAATGGATTGCTGAAAATGAGTTTGTTCAGCAGTGGGTGGATTTTCTTATTTGAGCATTCCTCTGGTAAAGAGCACCTCCTTGTCCTTTTCTCTTCTGTGTTTCGTGCTTTGGTTGTTCCATTTCCAGCCGATGATATGAAGGAGGTTTCGATTTTTATTTGAATGTTTCTCCCTGTCGAAATCCGAGAGATTTCTCAAACTCACAGAACTGGGATTCAATAGATTTCTTGTTTTTTATGCTTTTTGTTTCTTTCTTTTTTTTAGTTTTTGGCTTTTTTCTCTTTTTCAAATAACTTTTTTAGCATATTAACTATAGCGCCTAACAAGCGCCAGTCTCCGAATTAAATTTAAAAAAATCGTGGGTCATTGTTTTAATCAATCAATTTGGATGGAATTAACGGAAGAATTTAATTGCATAAATTTGACAAATTTAAAACTTGATTGCAATTTTTTAAAAGTTTTGGAATTTTATTTTGTTTTTGCAACAAATTTTAGGACTTCTAATATTCTTTTCTCTTCCAATATGACACCTCACTATCCATCCACTCTGCTTCCCTCCAAACTTATTAACTTATATACTAATAAATAGGGCAAAAATAACTAAGGGGGTGAATTGATTTTCCCAAAAAAAAAATCGTGAAATGCAAAAAAAAATTCTTTTCTGAAGGAAAAATTAATCGTGCAAATATAAATGCTTCTATCAAGCAGATGATAAAAGTTTTCAAGAGATGAAAGATATCGTAATACAATTACAAAGTGTTTTAGTCTTCCACTTGGCCTATGTTCACTTTCTCAAACTAATAGGCATCAACAAGACTAGAATCTACTAATATTCTTAGAGATATTATTTATTCACACGAAATATTGCTTACACAAATGTAAGCAATATTATTTTTACACGAAACTCAATAAATAACTCTATAAATACAAACATCTTTAACAACAATGTAATCTCTCTCTCTCTCTCTCTCTCTCTCTCTCTCTCTCTCTCTCTCTCAAAAGACAACCTTCACAGACAATAATCATTAAAAAAACAAGCAATTTTCACAAGTGTATGCACAAGAGTATAGAAGTTATGAATTTCGAACAAATTCCTCAGCCACCCTAACAAGCAATTTTCACAAGCGCCACAGAGTCTCCTTTGGTTATTTAGATATTGCTGCCTACACACTTTGGACTTTTTTAACCAAAAACATTTGAAATTGTCATGACATATAAAAAGTTCACAGCACGTACTTTTACATTTGGATAAAATTATAAATCATTACGGGAAAGCAATAAGTACTTTTGTCCACTCGTGTTTAACGCTAAACAATCGTGCTCTAAACTTTTCTAGGGCCTAGTGTTGTGGTCGTTTTATGATTTGAGCAACGAATATTTGCTCTTCCGGTTCGATCTTCTTTCGTCTAGGAAATTGAGAAGAGATTCCCTAGTTAACGTCATGGCTAGGACATTGCCAAAACATTGAGATGCCTTTGATTATAAATCCATACGCCACAAATTCGTCTTCGGTGCATCAGATGGGCCCGTCAAAATATTCTTTACTTGAATAGTAGGAATTCGCAAAAGGCATAAAGATGAAGGATCCACCTCTTGATGTTTAAAAGTATACTTATTCGCGTTAAGTTAAGCCACATTCTTTCCTTCTTTCGGCCACAGAGATCGGATTCTTTGGGCACTTGGACAAGGATGATAAACAAAAACGACAATACGACTGCGAGCGCACACAGCACGAGAGTCTACTTTCGTGCTTCTAAACTGATAAGAATGAAATTAGTAAGAGAATAAAGACGGCTTTTTTTTTCTTTTTTTCTTTTTTTTCATTTTGCGGACAGGTATTCTAGACCGCCTAGGAGCAGAGTAAAACATGGGAGTCTGTCTTACTTTTGTAAATCAAAGACTTTGCATTCGGAGACTATGTTACGCCTGTTGTACTCATAGTAAAATCCTAATAATTTTTTGGTCGTGAATTTTTTTTTTTTTTTGGTCGTGAATTGAACCTCGAGAATTTTAGTCGTGATATTGGAATGATAGGGTAAGGCATCTATAAGTGAAAATTTTTATGTGGATAATTTGGAAGTATCAATTGCCTGTTTGAATTACAATATCTCCCACGCAAAATGACCATCAAAATTACACCTTCCGTCATAAGCAAAGCGTCATCCAACACTTATAGATGGCACGGGCTAGTATTGTCGGCGTTTGGAGGATCTAGTCAGGGCGAAGAATTCGAAGCTTCGTGTTATATCTTAAAAAAGTTGCCTCGTATAAGAGGAATTCATTGGGTTTTTCAGCTCGACAGTAGAGAAAAATCAAGTTAAGCTACTCCTGAGTAGCTCAGAGTTGGCTCAATGATAGCTTAAGATTGACTCATCTAATTTCCCATCAAGCTCGAACTACTCGAGAATCGTGTCGAGTCTACCTATGGGCAATACGCAGCTTGACTCTTCGCCAATCTAATCGAGCTTCTTTAATTTTTTTTCCAAAAGTATTATCTAGTTGTACGAATAGATATAAAAATACCTAAGTTGAGATATCATTCAAGCTTATTGAACTCAAGCTATTCATAAATTGACCGCAATCGAGTTGAATGGAGTTCAAGTATTTAAATTCTTAAGTCGAGCCAAGCTCGAGCAATCAAGAATACTTAATCAAGATCAAATCAACTTTGGAGCACCGAATACAGGAGTCAAATCGAGCTCGAGTTGGGTAATATATCAACTTAACTTGGCTCAATTATACCCCTCCTAAAGTGTTGTTAGTGTTGTTCTCGTCGGAAAGCTTGACTAATGAATAGTGTCTGGTCTGCAACCAAAAGTTGTAGCTGCTTAGATAAATTCGATAGCACCCCCATTGTTTTTAAGTGTTATATCACACAGAAAAGTATTACGTACCTAGCACACAGATATTAGATGAAGAAAGTTAATTTAATTTCCATATCATGTGATCTTGTGTACGCGTGGATCATACTAACCTTTATGGTTGCGAGTGACGACTACACATTCTATGAATAAGTTTTCTTTCTCACGTAATTATGTCAGGGGGTAACACAAGGCAATAATGTTCTTAATCCACTTCAGATATCTTTACCAAGATATCGCAAGTAATCCACAAGGACGAGGCAATTAAGATTGATATAATCGAAAGCCAAAGATAATTACTAAATTCACTCACAGAACACGACAAATTCCAAATTCACTCAAGTCGAACTGTGCAAGCAAATGCTCAACAAATATCCATCATCTTAGCAAACGCATATGACCGAGGGGTCGCAGCAACACTCGTCGAGCAGGCAACAGCAACAGAGAGCCGCAAGACTGCAAATCAAGAAAAGAATATTTTGATTAAAGGAAACAATCGATTGTATCATAACCTTAATTGACAAAGAAATATATAACAAATTAAGAAGTACCATCCTTCGAGAAACCCTGTTTCTCGCCGGGGTGGCGGAGCAGCTGCATACTGCGGAGGAGCCATGACCGGAGGACCTTGGTAGTATCCTTGAACCACAACCAACAGACACCAACCCAAAAGAACAGTCAGGATAATTAAAGCCGCAACTATGTCGATAATATGGATGTCCAATGCAGGCTTATCGACAGATCGTGTGAGAGCAGGCGCGACCGCACAGAAATACCAAATTGGGTACCTCTTGATGGCATCCAAGAAGAAACTTTTCGGGAAAGAAATCAAGAGCATGCATGAAAAAGTACCATAACGGAGAGAAGAGTACCTTGAGCAGGGTAAGGGTAAGCGTACTTGGGGTCGGCCATCTCTCTCCTGAAAGAGAAAGGTAGGAGGAGAAAGAAGAACTAGTGTTTGGAGCTCGAGATTTGCAGAGAACAGCAACGGAAGATGTGATGATTTGCTTCTTCTTTGACAGAGATAGAAGGGAGAGAGAGGGGGAGGGAGGGGTCATTTATATAAGTGGGCAAAGTGGATAAACGATCTTAAGCCCTAACTCCACGAACCATAGAATTACAAGCATATTTTATTTTTGGCATACTGATTACACATAACATACGAGGAGATATTGTATTAGAATTAGCAAAATCACTTTAAGTGGGTTACCTACAAAACCCTCTTAACAAAATTCGAAAAGCACTCGCTAAGAAAACTTTGCGGTTCCAAAATTAATATCCTTCTTGTGTTATGTTTAATTAATTATCTCAGAAGATAAAATTGTTTCAACATGGCCTTGAGCTTCTTGTTAAAGTGACCCTATAGATATGAGTACATATTGCCAGGTATTAGGCCGTGCGCGTAGTGAGCTGTTTATGCGTCGACAGAAAGCATGTCATAAGAGCATAAAGATTGAGTGGTTATTCAACGATGAGCATCTTGTATTACAAAAGTAATTTTGAAAAGTTAAAAGTGAGATAAATGGCGTAGCTTAATAAAAAAGATGGAGATGACGCAAAAAGGTCTCTCTCTACCATCTTCTTCAAACTTTAACTATAGGGGAAAGTTTGAGCTAGTCTCACCCTTCCCTACCTTTTTTGTTGATTTTGTTTGTGCTTTATTATTATTTAATTGCCTTTTCTTCTCTTGTGATTTAGAGTTAGGAGCTCACTTTTCCTGATCTAATTCTATATCTGAGAGTTGGAACTCTCTAGATCTAATTCTTGATTTAATAGTTATCATCTCACAATCTAAATTTAGAAGTTTAATAAATGTGCTTTTATGGATTTGATAACGTTATTCGTTTGTATACGGGTACTTTGCCCCCAGCTTCATTAGTGATCGCATGAACTCTAGCATATCACTAAACTACATAGAATCACTCTTCCAAATGTTAGATTTGTGTTTGTTCAACCTGTTTTGGCTATCTCCTTGTGTTTGATGGTACAAACGAAGCCAAACCTAAGCGATCACCCCCCAACTAGCAACATTGGAGTTATTGGAGAAGGAATTTCCGGTGTATGTTCATCATTGACAAAGATATGAGATCCAGTAATTGACCACTGATTATTTTGCTGGACAAATCTATTCTTGTGGAATAACTTAACCTTGCTAGTGCTCCGTTAATCCTCCTTATTTTCTGGATTGGCTTTGTTTTATAGTATACTGGGTTTTGCTCTATTTCAATTTGTTTTTTCATGAAGTCTATGTCTTCTCATGCATCATTTTGAGCGATGGAAATATTTTTCTTTTGACAAAAAAATAAATAGGATCTTGTTAACAAACGCCTTTACAACATTGGTTAATGGAAAATTAAAAAATTTCATAATAATGATTACACACTTCAAAAAAAATACATTAAAAACCCTAATATTTTTCTTAATTGGTCACTCTTAAATTGTCCCAAAGACACTCCTTGATAAACTCATGTCATACGTGGTGTGGCACTGAAAAATTATTTTCATTATGGCTCCCGTCAGCAATTATTTTAAATAACATGCTCTTTGAGTAGAAGTAGGTCTAAAGCATAAGCATACCCCGCTCCGATCCAAATAGCTTAAGCATCACAAGTCATTAATTGAAAATGTCTTGATCGGAGCTTTTATTTAATGACGACATCGCCACGTCGTGAAATAATTCATTTTTTATTTTAAATTAAACTAATGGAACTCCATTCAATTATTCACAATATTTGAACAATAAGACCAATCAAAATTTAGGTTCTATGTGTTTTGAGAAAAATGAACAATTTAAAAAAAATTCTTAAAAATAATCACTCATATCATTTACAAAAATGAATGAACACAAATTATCGCTACCGAAAGCATCTTTCATTAACTAATTATTTTATAAAATTAATTTTTTTAAGAAAATATTTGTCAAATTATTCATTTTTCGCAAAAAGGGAGTTTTAAATTGTAACAATTTTCTTTAATAAGCTTGGCATTTGTCTCGTAAATTCTAATGCATGAAAGTTCCAAGGTCTAAAACTCAATTGCAGAGGACGTCAAGACGTCCTTCAGAATTTGGTTAGCAGCGTGGGTCATTACGAAGTTTCTCCTTTCTCATCTACCTAATGAAACCCTAATCAATCTCTTTAGTTCTCGAATTGAGAGATTTCTGGGGCACTCTATGTACAGATCCTCTGGGGAGGGACGGCTGCTGAGGCTTCATGAAAGATAGAAAAAAGCCTTTGAAAGGGATGACCAAAGTGAAAAGGTTCACAAAAAAGCAAAAAGGCATGTGGAATTATATGTCATACATAAGTTATACTTCTCCAGTCAATTTACAGCACAAAAGGCGAAAAAAAAAATCTGCAAAATTATTTTGATCAATGTGAATGGAACTTCCAAAAGAGCTATACTTCTCCTTTCAGACAGAAAAAAAGATAATATTCTCCTCTTAGATAATGCGATCAAGTTTCGCCAAATTCTCCCCCTTTTCTTTGTATGAATGATAGACTCGGAACATGTTCTAGAGATTCGCTAAGGCTATCTTAGAGAGTTGAAAGATAGATGTGAAGTGAATATAAAAAGTCCAAACGATTCCACATTTGGCCGAATTAGGTATCTGTACAGCATTGCGCGCATTCAAGAAATCTCAAATTACATTATAAAGGGTTTTATGTTTACAACGGCGGCATCACTATCGTGATCTTAGGGAGGAGGGGCGGGGGAAGAAAGTTTGATCAAGAAAAATCGCTCTAAAAGTATTTAAAAAAATTTCTCCTTTTGCCCTTTTGCCTCTTCACAATAATTTCAAGTTGTCGAAAACAATGGAAGTTAATTACAATTTTATGTCAGAATATGTTTCATTCATATTTGCTTTTTTTTTCGTCTTCACCTATTCATATTTTCGATTTTCCTTGCTTGCTTTAACTGAACTAGTTTTTATAATTAGACTCAAAAGGTGTAAAGGTTATGGCAAGCAGGCGTCTGCATTTATCATCTCGATAAGGGATGAATGATTTTAGAATGATCGGTTTTCACATCAAAATTGGGAGGATCGAATAGAGTCGGTTCCCGTTTCCACAATACGGCCAGTCTTTTCTTTTTTCTTTGATTTTTTTTTCCTCCATAAGGTTACCCGCAAATACATGGCCAGTCATCTATTCTCTTTTCATATGAAACTGCGATCGCCACCAAAGGGTCAAAGGGCTGAGCACTTTCATGGAATACCAGCTGAAAGAAAAACAATGCTAACACAAGCCATGACCCTTAAAAAACGAACTTGCAATCTGCGAGGTTTGTACACTTTCAATATAATTATATTTATCTTCGTGATCAATGAACCAAATAATCATAAAAACCTGAACATCACAACCGTGAAAAAAAGTTTCTCACAAGTTCACAAGAGCAAGCAAAATAAATCAATCAAGGACAAATGAGCACGGATCTCGTGTTCTCAAGAATACAAAGAGCGAGTAAAATGGCTTAGAGCTCGAGCTTTGAATCCCAAACCAACCAAGTCTCTCCGGCTTAGAACTTGACTACCTTCATCAACAAAAGACCACTGCAAGTTCTGATCACCTAAAAACAAAATAAACAACAAATACATACTATCACTAAATCTTAGTTTTGATGAGTGAATGTCTAGAAACAGAACGCCAACAGTTAATAGAAAACCTTACCACATGTGTTCCTTCCACTTCAACTTGTATACCTCCATGTTTACACAGTTCACATCTAACAAAAAGAAGATATTAATTCACTCACGAGATATACAAAAGAATTACGGGATAAAAAGGTGTATTGAAATGCAAATCAAAACTGCCGTCACTTTAGGAGTAAAAGAATGTCAAAAGCCACTTTGGCCAATAATCTTCTACCGCATCAAAATGTCAAGATCATGAAATCTTCATGTTCAGCTTGAAGATACAGTTCGAGCTTAGTGCCATCAAACACTTGTTTCTCCTGTTTAATAAAGGCTTCAAACGGTTTTCCCAAAAAGAAATCGGAATCACCCTTGTCGTTAATATCATCGCCATTGTGATCACAGCTACTACTAATAGTACCCACGAGTTGACCACCCAAATTTTGCTTACTAGGACCAAAAAAAAATATCTCTCATAAAAATTTGAACGAACGTTCCAAGACGTTCTTCACCTTATCGTACATCTCATCAACTTTCTCACCATCATCATAAATTGGTCTATAAAAATACCTCACAAAATTCAAGGATCTAATGTTACCGCGGCAAATATCATTATATTTAATCAAGGTCCTCAATTGATGCTTTCTCTACATTACAGTTTTTAACTAGATTTATTGCCCGACAGCCCGATAATATTTGGCCCAATAGCCATAGCTTCAGCAATCTGTTTCTATCCTTGTGGCTTTGCTATTACACTGATGCAAATGCGTTAATGCCCCGTTGCAGGATGAGTCAACTGGCTTAGCAGTTCATGGTTCATAACAAAAACAAAAGACCATCTCAGCATCGAGCAGAGAAGTTCTTCGGTGGTATTTGTCATTTTTCCATTCCCATCACTGCAAAATTTCCAATCTGCACCTCCGGACCAGAAAGTTGGTCGATTCGGAACCGTACCCTCGCCCCTGTTGTGGATCCAGTCCAAACCATGCAGGGTTGAGAAGCCAGAGAGTTTACTTCCAGAAAGTACACACAGAATTCTCTCGACCTATAACCGCATGAGGAGTGCACCATGTGCCTAAGAAAAATGATTATTTGTATTTCACAATCGCTAGGTCAATTCGACCGACACGATATGCTCCAGATCTCCCAGCATCAAGACATGCCTGCCCCCGACCAACATCCTTTTGCCACTCTCATTTACAACACTAAAATGGTCACAAGGATCTATCAAAATGCTGGTCTCGATAGACCTATTTGGAAAAGTATGCACGCGATCGAATCCAATAAGTTGTTTCTGGGGGGTGCCTCGAATTAGTCTCGGTGCTCTAGAGAATAGCATCACCACATGGCTTCCCTTCATATCACCGATGCTCGTTACGAAGATCTGCACGCGGAATTTCAGCGAATCGCATGACTCTTCGATCTCAGCAATGTCCAAGGAAGCAAGTCCTTCAGCATCTCGAAGCACTCGGTTCCTGTAAGGACTAGCTCTGGAAGATTTTAGCAGAGTTAGCTTTGCCGGTGCCGACAGGAGCTTGTAATGGAAATCCGTGTAGCTTAAGCCATGTCCATATCCATATACTCTATGGCCGGTGTAAAACCGGTATGTTCTTCCCGGATAACCATGAGAAGGATCAGCCCGCATGTTCATATTATTCATTGGGACGTTGGTGAATGATTCTGTGTACCATGTCACGGGCAGTCGACCACCTGAACAAAGTTTGTTGCATCAAAAATTCATGTCCATATGTCCCAAGTTGTCAACACTAATGAGGAAGAAACGGAAGTTCCCATCTATGTATAAATCTATAATGGAAAACAGGCCAGTAAAACTTTGCTTCTACATGATTTTAGGTATTAGAAAGAAATTCACTGGGGAACAAGAAGAGATCCAAAATTAGACTTTACCATTGATGATGATTATGTCCAATTAATTACTGGTAACAGGCCTCCTTGCTTTCATGGGATCCCGCAAAATAAAGGGAAAACACATTGGACAATTCTAAGGTTATTCATCTTCAGAAAAGCACAGAGCTTCTCTCTAATTAGTTGCTATACAAAACAACGAACCTGGATTGACATCGCCAAAAATGATTTCTGCAAGTGCTTTCCCACCAGCTTCGCCAGGGTATCCAATCCAAAGGATGCTTGCAATTCGTGGGTCATTTTGAGCGAACGAAACGTCAAGGGGCCCGCCACCAGTCAGAACAAGGACTACAGGGTTTTTACTTGCAGCGGCAATTGAAGACACAAGATCCATCTGTTTTCCAGGTAAGAGAAGACTGACTCGGTCTAGGTCTTCTGTCTCTTGGGTCAAGTCCAAGCCCACAACAACAATAACATAGTCGGCCTTCTTTGCAGCCAGAATTGCTTCATGAAATGCATCACTTGCATTGCAGGGGATGTCTTGGCAACCAGTTGCCTGAAATGTCATCTGTACATACACTTGAAGTTCCTCAAACAGGCTTTTTGGCCTGCAAGGGATACCTGTAAAAGGAACGAGATATAACACTTCGCACAGTCCTAAATGCAGTGGTAAGAGACGCGACAATCTTGAGAAAATGTGCAGAGAACAACTGTCAATAACATAGGTAGAATCAGCTAAGCAACTTGAGTAAGTGCGCATCAACAAACCTGTATATGAGCCCAGCATATTGCTTATGTTGTTAGCATGTGGACCAACAACAGCCAAGGAAGAAATGACATCCTTGCGTAAAGGCAGGAAGTTGTTTTTGTTCTTTAGGAGAACTATTCCCTGCCTCGCAGCTTCTAATGCTAGCGCCCTATGTTCAGATTTACAAACATCTTCAGGTCCCAATTTTCCAAATTGTCCTTTCCAGGGGTCACCATCAAAAATGCCAAGACGCAATTGGACTGAAAAGAGATTGAGAAGAGCTCTGTCTATGTCTTCTTCCCCCACTTTCCCTTGCTTAACTGCAGACTCAGTATTTCGAACCAAAAATGATCCGCAATTTATATCCATTCCTGCAAACATGATTCCATAGCCATGACTTGATAACATGGAAAATACAATACCATTAATTCAAAAATCAAAAACCTATGCTGATATCATCTACTAAGTTATTAAGAGTATTTGGATGGAGGCATAACAATGCCCTTCTAAATTTTGCCCACAAGGATCTCAATGCCTTTTTCTTTCTCATTATATATCAAAGGAAAGTCTTGACATTAGTTTCTCACTCCCTTGTCATTCTTACATTATTTATCACAGTAACAATGAAACAAAAGACTCCCATTTTCAATTGGTCACTGATTCCATTCTAACATTCTTAATATATTGAAGAACGTGTCAAAAGATTCTATAGCTCTATGTCATGAGCACTCCGTTAAGAAGCAAGAGGTTTCATATGGATAAATTTCACAAACCCTGAGCTTCGGTTCATTATGTATGACCCAAACATCCATATGTACTTCAACTAGTAACTTTGGCTTTGGTTTCACAAGAGGATTACACACATGATTTATTAACAATCAAGGGAGAATCAGTAATGCAAGCATACAAAATTGTATGCATATGCAATGAAGAGAAGCAGCAGAAGGGAGCAGCAGACTGAAAAAAAAAAAAACCTGCTTTGAGAGCATCAGCAACGGCATCTTCCCGTGCCTTCACAAAATGTTGGTACTCAAAAATAGTGGCGACCGCATCACAGTCTGAGGTGATGTATCTGAACTTAATACCAACAAGGGGTTTACATAATAAGCTCAAAGCATCGCTAACCAACCTGAAAGAGCTGAATGATCTTACCCTTTAAAGCCCCAATCAACTCTAGTTTTCTGCAAGAGATCTTGCATAGCACACGCAGGCACCCCATTGACTTCGTTGTAGGCGCACATCAAGCAGCTTGCTTTCCCTTGTTGAATGCAACTCCGAAATGGAGGCTGAAATGTATCCTGCAAGTCCTGCTGTGTGACCTACGGAGGGAAGTGGATTAAGCTACACATTCTCACTGACACAAACAAAGCGAGCTCATACATTTTTACAATACAACTTGAACTTTACCAGTTTAAGAGCTAAACTCGTTCACAGTAGACAAGCCTAATGAAGAACTCATTTGGTCTTCTTCATTTGTCCATTACTATTCACTTTGTCTTACAAGTGAAAAAAAAAAAGCTGATTAGTAAACAGGACTTGTATGCTTGAGGAGACTTCACCTCCTCCCATGCCATTTTGCAGGAGACACCTACGGAAGCTCACCAGAGTGCAGTAGAATAGGCCAACAGACAATAGCTAAGAAGCCAAGGAGGTGTAGAATTATTTCAATACTTTGGATTTTTTTAATAGAATAAGATTTATTCAAATTTATATATTTATCTTCAGAGATCGCAAGATCACTATAGGATTGTTTACAACAATCAATCCTAGTCACCAATGGATGAATGTCATCGTCTCACTGTAAAGTTTTTAAAATAAAAGTGACAGTTAGAAGCCAAAAGCTAAAGCTTACGTTAAAATCAAAACGCCACTAGTAACAAGAGATCTTCATATACAACCCAAGCAATCACAAGATATTCAAATGCAAACCAACCACTTGGAAGGGGAATAAGCATTGATACCGACTGAACACCACGTGGAAGGGGAATAAAACGAATAAGACATGTAAGCACTTTCATGTACTTCAAGAGAAGTAACCGCAAAAAGAGGCAGAGCTAGCAAGCACAGAAAACGATTCCTCATTGTTTCAAGGAAGAACCATTGCATTCATCACGAAGATCAATTTCTATCCCTAGCATTTCATTGCCCTCGATCAATAAAAAAGGTAAGACATAAAAGGAAAAGAACAAAGATGGAATATTCACCACAGCATCGAAGCTGTATCGGCTGAAATTGCGCCACTTTTCCAAGTCGTACGCAGTGAAATGCTTGCAACACGCCGAGAGCATCAACCCATCATCCTCCTCGCTCCCTCCACTACCTCCCTGAATTCAAGTTCAGATGTTAAGTTCGTTTCGCAATTTACGGCGACATTTATCTTAAACGCGCTAAAAGATTTGACTTTTTTTTCAAAAAAGTAGAGCTACTTTGTGTCCGAAATCGGCCTGCTCTACCTGAAACCCCCTGACGAACTCAATCGCAAAGGCCGAGGCGACCATGGGGTCCTCGCCAGGCGTCTCCTGGCCTCTCCCCCACCTGGGGTCTCTGAAAATGTTGATATTCGGCGCCCAGAAAGTCAACCCGCTCTGACCCACGTTGTACATCGCCCTCGCCTCCGTCGCGATCGTGGACCCGATGGAGGACCAGAGCGTCCGGTTGAAGGCCGCCGCCATAAGGAGGACCTGGGGAAAAGTCGTGGCGGCCCCGACGACGCCGGCGAAGGAGACGCCGGGCCCGTTGGTGGCGATGCCATGGAGGGACTCGGACCACCACTCGTAGGCGGGGATGCCGAGCCGGGGGACAGCGGAGGCATTGTCGGAGAGCAGCCGGACCTTCTCCCGGAGGGTGAGGAGGGAGACGAGGGAGCGAGCTCGGGCGGCGACGGGGAGGGAGGTGTTGCAGAAAGGGTAGGAGTGGAAGTGGGGTGGCTTGCAGGCGAACTTCGGGCCTCCAGTCGAAGCTGAAGTCGGAGTTGGAGTGATGGGGATGGCGAAGGTGAAGAAGAAGATGGTGATGATGATGAAGAGGATGCTGCGAGAGATTCCGAAAGGAGGCATTTTCGTGGAAGAGATGAGTGAGCAATTTTCTTCTTTGGATTAGTGATATTGAGAATTTTTTTTTCTTTTTTTGGATGTTTCTATTATTTTGTTCCAAGCAATTATACTAGATATAGTAAGATTAAATTTATGCAATTTGTGCATGAAGCGACGTCATAAATTACAAGTGGGTATTAAGATAAATCATTAATAATTAATTGGTTTAATTAAAATTTTCAATTTTTAAGTTATATGGTGGTTGGGGAGGGGGGTCAGTCCGTGATGGGAGACCGGTTGGTGAGGTGGAATAGTCACGGGTTGTTGTTAGCTTAGCATGTGATTAGGAGGATAATAAATCATTATGGGCGTAATTTCGTGTTTTGTTAGTTTTATATGTGTTTGGTATTGTTGATTAAAAAGCAAGGAATTTTTAGAGAAAAAAATTCACGGGATTGGAATCTTCTCATAAGGATTTATGATTTTCGGTACATTTATCTCCGAAAGATATGTTTGTATGCATTAATTACGAATCGTAAATTAAAATATATAAATTTTTTTAAAAATTATGTAGCTCCTTATTACTCAATTTAAAGATAGCGAAAGGTTAAGATATGTGAATGTTATTAGGCGGATAATGCTAGAAATTAATATGAATTAATTAAAAGTAGCATGATGCATAGTTATCATGAAGATTATGATTAATTATTTCAAGAGGTAATGAAGATGGGCAAGCTGGTGGCGGGGGCAAAGCATCGCCTTGTAAGACAAATATGGGGAATACAATGCCCTGTCCCGCCTTGTCCGGTGCCCATATTGCTAAAGGCAATCAAATTTGCCTTTGTAGAGACAATGCTTGATGGACCAACGAATCTTCCTCGATTGAAAAACGCCTCAAATTCGATGGTGCGAACTAAAAAGGTGGGTGGAGAGTCTGCCTAAACTAAAAGTCTATGATCGAAAGTAACTTTCGGAACGAGGATGATGACATGATTGGTTAGGAACTCATAAACATCTAGATGATTTTTCCTAGAAGAAAAATAGACGGTCCTTCGCCGAACTGGTCTCTCTTGAAGTAATCGAACTCTGCTCTGAATTAATGTGCATCGATATTGGTAGAAATGTAAGACAAAATATCGAATTGAGATCGCATCAATTAAGGGTGGTCAATTTCAAGATAGGAACTGATTAAGGATAATCGCTTCCAAAGTGGGTACGTCCCAACCTGAAATTGAAAATCATATTGGACAAGCCCGGTTCCCATTTCTCGGTCCCGATTCGATTCTCAAGATGGAGCGTAATTGGCTACTTAGACCTTCCTTTTCTTTCTTAAGTGTTCTCCAGCAAAAAGACCATGGAGGTTAGGTCACGGTAGAAGAATATAAACCAGTACTCACATTTCTATTTTCAAATGCATGAAACTCATTAAGTGTTCTTATGGTTTGCACTTTGCAGACTAGGAGAAGTGTCCTCGATGAATGGCTCTTCCCAGATCCTACATGGCTTTAAGACGAGTCGGGTGCCCTATCAGACATGTCCAGCTATTGCCATAAATTCGGTTTTTGTAAAATTGATCTACATCGAAACCCTAATCACATATTACAAAGAAAACCGACATAAATCACAAATCCTAATTGAAAAATAAAGACATGCCGATCACACTAAGCCGTGCGAGGTCGGGCCAATTTATACATGCCATTACCATTTGACGTCAAATTCCTAACCCGAACACGATACATCTGTTAATGGATAAGACAGCATACAGAACATGTTCATTAAATGGATTGCACGACACAATGGAATCAGTACTTTCAAGATGTTCACTCTCACGCTCATTGTGTAATAAGGACGCACGGGCGTACGTGAACATGCGTGGTAAGACGTAGGATGTCGTGATTACACGGGTTGAAAAGTGTCAAGCCGTACGTGCGCATATCTGTTCAACTACAAGTCGTCCAACCCGATTGCGATGACAGTTTGATTTTACAGTCACATCATTCGATATACGTAGAAATAAGTATTGAGTGTCCTTGGCATTACTCTCTATAAACTGAGTAACTGAAAGAAACCGGTTTCGGTCGTCAACGAACCGTTCAGCTTCTTGACAGCCCGATTCCTCAAAGCTGCAAATACGGGCCGATTTTAGCTTCTCGCAGAGTCTTTTGGGCCGAGCTAGGACGCTAGGCCCCTTAAGCCCATTGGGTTTCACATCCAAAGCCCAAATTGGCCTCATTTTGCTACATGATCACTAGCCCAAAGTTTGAAGTCGGGTTGTTGAAAACATAACTACAGATTCACCCAGAGATTCAGTAACTCGGGACTTCGAGAGATTAGACCGCCGCTTATGCGTCACGGGAAGTTGGATTTAGTACCTCGGACTTTGGTAGAATGGACCGCCTTCCGTCATCGTGACGGTTGATTTCACCCGATTTTATCTCCACGGTCGGATACCGGCGGTCCTAAAACTATATCTCGATCTCGAGAAAACGTCGGACGAATAATTTAGAGGGATGATTGAAAATGCTTCGTATTTCATTTTATTTTTTTGCGTTTCGCAATTCATTTATTTATTTGTTTCATTCGTTTTTTTAGGTTTACATAGCTCCGAGTTAAGGAGTAGAAGACAAAAAATGGGAGATGTGCAAATGCGAAAATTCCCCCCTCCCCGCCACGTGAGCTGCACGCGCCCTCCCCGTCGGCTCAGCGAAAAAAAGCATGGCAGGAGTGGTCCCTCACCCGCCAATCCATTGACCCCGAAACACACTCCATCCCTGTCGGTCACGGGTCCACGCGCCATTAGTTGGCTGTCACGCTAGCATCCCCTCCCTCCGCCACGTGTCGCCGTCCGTTGGTGCGGCTCCAGCCCCCCCTCTGGAGCCGAACCGCCGCGACGGGGTCCGGGACTTGACTAAAGTGGGGAGGGGCGGTTAACCGCGGTCGGGGAGGCGATTAACCAGGGTTAGCACCCGGTTGGGGGGGGGGGGGGGGTTGGTTTAGGTTATAAGAAAGTCACCGGCAAAGGCGGAGGTGTCCCGGCACTGGGCCCCGCTGTCGAGGCACAGGCCCGCAAATTCTGTGGCTGTTAAGCAAAAGTAATCCTCTTTTGCTTAAATTAGTTCCCGACTTTTGCCCCGCCACCACCGTCGCTTTCGACATGCTCGTGCGCATCCTCACGCTTGGAAATTCTATTCTCCCCCAAGCGAAAAACTTCAGGGACAATTCTCACGTGCGATCACTGAATTTTATGGTCATTCTCGTCGATTCACTAAACTTCATTTTGCTTCTTTTTTCTTCTTTTGGGGGCGACGCACTCGACTTTGACATGCTCTTCGATAATTCCTTTATTTCTTATTTACTCGATTTACGTGCGAATTATGTACGCGTTTACTGTAACACATATATCTCGAACTCCTTTTATCACTAAAAATTCTATTCTTACCTACTGCGACTCAACTACCCTTAATTTTTTTTTTGTATAATGAAAAAGTCGTACATATCTAAAATATATTTATCACACTGATGTAAGTTCGGAGGTTATATGAAACCAGAAAAAAATAGAGTATTTATATTGAAAAGAGTAACTTTAAAATTTTCGGTTACGTAAAAAGAAATTCGATATACTTGTGTCGTATTGGGATAACTTGTAATTTTTTTCATGGTATTACTCCAAAAGAAGAAGAAGAATCGCATGAGAATTTATGAATTACATTGTTTTTTGGACAATTGCATCCAAAATTGATCCTAAACACACTACTACCTCGAATTTCAGCCTTGTTTCGAGGGGATCTTCCACACGTCTTTTTGTTTAGCATTGATCCGATGTTAATTAAGACGGCAGGATTCGAGATTACGATGTTCTTGCTGGCTCGAAGCGGCGTGGAGTGTGAGCCGAGGGTGATGAGCCAACATCACGTTGCATGAGTGGAGGATGCGCATCGTGCGTTTGGAGACCATTTGGCAGCAGTTTTTATGATGCTGCCCGGACCAAACATGAGATCGTGCCTTTCCTAATTCCAATCCTCTCTTCTTCTTCTCCTTCTTTCCTTATGTGCCCGTACACGTACGTATACTTGTACGTATACGGGTCATCTTTGACAAGTGCTCTAAAGTAAATATTTGCTAGTTCTTCTTCTTCTTTTATATTATGCCTAGAGTAGGGGCGTCAAACGGGTAGGTCGGGTCAGGTTTGGGTCGGGTCAAATATGAGTCGGACCATATTTGACCCATTTAACCCGTTTTGACCCATATTCATGTAGTGTAAATATGATGACTCATACCCGACCCGACCCGACCCGACCCGACCCGACCCAACCCAGACTCGACCCATACTCGATCCGACACGTATTGTTAAAAAAATGAAAATAATCAAATTTTTATTTTTAATAAATAAAATAATCAGAATATCGGAATTTTCATAGTCTAAAAATGACTTGTTAATAATATTTTAAATGATTTGTTAATAATACTTAAAATTACGTAGATAACCCATTTAGAACCCATTTAAGACCCATAAGGTTGTTAAATGACATATTTTTGACCCAACTAACTTTTTAAGCTAACCCATTTATGACCCATATTATCAAATATGGGTTAAAATATGGGTGTTTGACCCATTTTGCCACCTCTAGCCTAGAGGCATGATTGCGAAAATCTGGCTAATGAAAACTCATTTAACACCTTGAAAATCTCGTAAATCGATCAATTCCGTGGTTTTAAGCTAGTGCGGACAGTGTTGAATTGAAACAATTTTCATGCGATCGATGGAGCTTAAAAGTCCGAATTTCCTTGTTTGGAAATTACTAGACATCCCCAAGCCGTTGCTTTAATTCTAAGGGGGCCAACACTTCGTTAAGCATGCTTAGTGAGTAAATCTAACCACCATGAGATCAAAGCATTTTTTTTTTCAATTGGACGATGTTCCCTTATCGGATCGCTCAACAAATGATCTTTCAAGCATTTTTCTAGTCTGAAACTGTGAAGTTTTATAAGACCACCGTCAACTGTCCTAAAAGCCGTTAGGTGAAGACGTGAATTAATATTTAAGTACTTTCACAAAAGATTCATGTACGATCTTATTAACAAAGGTGCTCTCGATGCGCTCGTTATACACCTAAATAAAGGGACAGTCGATTGTGCTCAAAGTACTATATTTTTTTTATCCGTGCTATGCATAATAAATGAATGAATGAATAAAAATACATCACATCTATTAAAATAAGCATTGTCATATTATATATTATAAAAGATGCAAATTCGCCAAAGCATAATGAAGAGAGAGAGAGAGATGTCGTGATCGCTGCCCGGCAAAGCATCAAAAAATGCCGCTTTCCTGTCCCCCCCGTTTCAATCGCACAATTCAACTCCCCTGTTTTCTTACCCACTTTTGTCTTTTCCTTTTCCCCAACCCGCCCCGCCTCTTTCTCTCTCCAACCATTAAATGCTTCTCCTTTTTTCTTTTTTACTTTTTCTTTTCGTTTGCTCCAATTTTCTTTTTTTGTTTCCCTCTTTTTTTATTGGTGAGTTCCAGACTTTTGCATTCTCCCTTTTGGCCCCGTATAGTTACGGATTCGGATCACCTACCCATTGGGACCGTCCGATTTCAGATCGGACGGGCCCCATTAAATAAAAGACTTTTTTTTTTCAAAAAAGTGATTTTTTGCTCCCAGATCCGACAACTGAAGGCAAAAGCTGGTCATTCGTGCCCTACAAGTACAGGAGATCCAAATCCGTTAATTGCTGGGGCATAGAAGGTTAATTTTTCTTTTTTCTTTTTGTTATTTATTTATTTCCAAGTTACTATCTTTCTCTCTCTCCTTAGGTAAAATAATTCAACAAAATTATTTGCTTCGCGATTTTTTTTTATAGTTCTCTCTTGTCTTCCTATCTAGCTCACGATCCAATCGGTGCTGACGATAAAATTAGCAACGCGAAAGTATATCATGAGATTTTAACGGGATTATTATTGAAGCGATCTGGCGAAAGTATTGTTCCAACGCTTCCCTTCGCACGTAGGCTAGAGTTTGACTCGAGAAACATTAAAACTCGAGACTTCCTACCTAGTGTCATGCGAGATTTTTACTCCGGTTTTTCTAAAAAGTTTATTCAATTAAATGAATACACGATTTAATATTTAAGCTATTCTAACAATATCGATAACCGATAATATCGTTGAATGCAGTAGCCTGATGATAAATGATTCATGTCTTTCGCGAGACCACAAATTGAAGCTATTTTCATGAGCGACCTTTTGATCAACGAGTACATTTGTTGACTCTTGTATGTAGGACACACATTGCAAGAGGTCTCTTTTATCATGCAATGCAAATTATCTATACGAATTGTGAAATTATCGTTAAATAAAAGAATACTTAAAATTAGGAAAAAAAGAGAGAGAGAAACAAACATGAAACTAAACATATAAAAAAAAAATGGGTGCGGCGCTGGCAAGTGCTCCTGCTCTAGTGATGTCGAGGCAATCACTCGAGAGCAAAGCGAGACGGCCAGTAGGCGATATACCATCGGTCGTGCTCGAAAGCGTATCGTCGACTTGTCCGCACGTGTCGTCTCGACGCGTGGAAGCGGCAATATACGCTCAAACGAGAAAAAGGACAGGTGAGGAAGGAAAAACCCCCAAAAAAAAAAGAGGGAGTCGAGTCGAGTCGGGTCGGGTCGGGTCGGGTCGATCAGACGGCCATAATTCAAAGTCAAAAGAAGGCCCGATCAGTGAAAAAAGAGGGTGTAATTTAGGGGGGGTGGTACCGTGGTGGTGGTGATGGTAATGAGTGGAGTTGTTGAATATTGATGGGTTCGGGGGAGACATGGAAATCTGGTTTTTCGATCTTCCCTTTTCGTTCATTATTATAATCCCTCATCGATCATCCACCATCCATCGATCCTCGATCATCTGCTGCTGCTGCTGCCTGGTTTTTATAGATGGGTTGGTTGGTTTCCTGTCGCCACGAAACAGCTTCCCCCCTGCTAAACCGGCGATTTCGCAGGGCCCCCTTATTTACGTTCGTGCCACTGGGTTACCCCCAAAAGGTCATTATTGTCATTTGAGTCCCCCCCCAAGCGAAATATCCCTCCGTTGATTTTGACCCTCTTGAGAAGATAGAGAGAACGGGAGAGAGAGGTAGAACCACACGAGTTAATTCATCACGTGCTCCCTAAATATCGTTAGTATCATCTCGACCATGGAATTTCCCGCCGAGTGATGAATCATCTAGATATTATATACTCGTTTTGGACCCTCACGGCCCCGGTTTTGGATTATCGATCAATTATCCAATTTGTTCTATCGAAGAGGCGTCCGGGTCTCCCGATAAGGTCGTCGTCGACCAATTCTTGAATTGGAGTTGGATCGTTACTCATCTCTGGTCGGGACCACCTCTAGATAAAAGGGCACGTTTTGGACCGTTATTAGCTGAACGGTGACTTCGACATTCGACGATGAAAACGAACCAACTAAGCAATGATCACCAATTTTTTCACCGTAATGTCTAGATTCTACCTCTTTTGCTAGGATGAAAACCCTTTTGTTTATATTTACTCATTTGAAAGGATTAAACAAATATTGTAGTTGAATAAACGCATCCCGCTCTTACTGTCTTTCGCATTAATAAAATGATTTAGCATCATTAAGACTAGAATTTTGGGTACTTCAAGCTTCTAAACACTCGGAACAAAGGCAACCTTTTTCATGTTCTAAAGAATCAAATAGGTCAAAATTACGTTAAATGCTTCAAAAATTGTATGGTTTTATGATAGTTTAGCATTTTTACTTTTATTTCAGATATCGCATGGACAGAGCAAGAGAAAGAACACGTGTAAAGCACCAACAAGGCTACAAATGGAATTCACACGAGTCAAAGCAATATATAATGCTTTGACTTCCTTTGACTTCAGATTGGGAAATGGTCGGAATTAGCCCTCCGCCTTTCCACTCTGCAAGTCTCCTCTGGTCGAAATATTTGTGACCACCACAAGCACTTATTGTCGCGTCTGCATTTACCGTTTTGCCCCCCGCGGAACCTCTCAGAAGGGCCTGCCTGTACCACCATCCTTTCAAGCTGCGTTTTCGAGTGCTCCGGTGAAAACTTGCCCATTTGCTTTTGTTGCTTTCTGCTTAATGGAAGGCCCTTAATCCCTCTGTCTCTCTCTCGCTCTCTCTCTGCTCTGCGGTTCGTGCATTTCTTTGTTTTGGGTGAGAAGGGGTACTTCATCTTCTTTCGTCTTTGGCCAGTTCAGAAGGTATTTCCGAGGTATTTGCTTCGGACATCTTAGTTCTTGGCTACTCCCTTTTCTGTCTCTCCGACTTTTCTTGGTGTTCTTTTCGCTACTTGCTTGGGGTAAAAGTTCGTGTCTTGACGGATCCCATTTGGAGATCTTGTGTGTATTTCTTTGTGGGTTCGAGTTGGTTCTGTGTCGATTTGAGGATCTTTCCGTCAATTTCTTGGCTTGTACGAGTTTTATGGGTTAAGCGTATTTTTTTTTTCTTTTGGGTTTCTGCTCTTGCTGAGCTTTGGTTAAAGTGAGCTATTTTCAGTGTCTTGAGGAAATCAGCTGGTGGTTTGTTCTGCTGTTAGATCTGAGCAAATGCTGTAGCATGTGTTTTTGGAAGACTCTTGTGAATGTCTGAAGGCGCTTTGTTCACCAAATCACAGGGTATATGGAGTTCTGTAGCTGTTTAATTTGATGCAAGTTACTATTTTCTTTTAGCTTAGTTGACTTTGTTGGTTTAATTGTAGCTCCATTTTATCCTACCATATCTGTAGTATTGTGGGCTTCTTGTTATTTTTATATTTTCTGTTTTCTTTTTCTTTAGGTTTCGCTGTTTAGGAATTTATGGGTCATAACTTCTTTTCCTTCCTATTATAACATTCTTTTAGTGCGTACTTTGTTCTTTTGTTCGAGAGGCGTTTCTTTCCCATTCTTCTGCTCTGATTCGGCCTGTCTTGCGAGTCATCTTCTGTACAATTGCGTAACTTTCTCATTTAACTGCCCTCTCCATCTGCATCTATTCGTGCTTCTGCTTCTGTCCCGTGTTTCCTTTCCAACGGTGACTTTATCCTTGTATAGGGGAAAACTTTGGCTTTGCGTATTGAGATATATATGTGGAGTTGATGCAAATAACTCTTTTTTCTCCTATAGATGCAGCTTCGCTTTGCCTCCTTTTAGTGTCCTTGATCTTTTGGTGTATAGCTACTGAAGCACCAGTATAGTCTAAATTCTTCCCAAAATGCTGGTTTATGTCATTATGCTTTGATTGTCGTCTATCATCATCTTGTCGAGTGCTTTATCTGTTTGCATAATGCTCATCTTACTTATGCCAATTTTAGCATTTGAATCTTGATAATTGCTGGTCTCTCCCCATATTATGCTTTCACATTTTCACTGATCACAATTTCAATTTGAGAGCCTTCAATCTAAAGAAATAAAAACTATTGATCGAACTCATATCCTCATCACCCATGTGCAGTTCAAGAGAATAGCTTGATTGTCTTTCAAGTCTGATGTCTCCACCACTTCTGGGTGTGGAGGAAGGTGGTGGCAATACCTCTACAGCGGCCACCTCTCCCTCCATAGATGGCGTCTCTCATGACTGCTCGGGATTGAAGGAGAGAAACTATCTGGGTCTGTCTGACTGTTCTTCTGTTGATAGCTCTGCAGTGTCGAGCTTGTCTGATGAGAATAAAAGCAATCTGAATCTAAAGGCTACTGAGTTGAGGCTTGGTCTTCCTGGATCTCAATCTCCTGAAAGAGAACCAAAATTGTGCTTGCTCAGCTCTAAAAAACTTGATGAGAAGCCGTTGTTTCCTTTGCTTCCTTTGAAGGATGGGATCTGTTCATCGCTTCAGAAGAATATTGCTTCAGGAAACAAAAGAGGATTCTCTGACACCATGGATGGGTTCTCAGAGCTGAAAAGCTCTAAATTCACCGAGGGAAATTGGATGTTTCATGCAACTGGACCTGCTTCTGAAATTGCGCAGTCTGGAGGCCAAGGAAAGTTTCCAGGTAATGCAGGGATGAAAGCAATGATCCCGTCAAGAACTTCTGGGGCCCAAGCGGCCATGCCGAAGGAGGCACTGCCAAAACCAGCACCAGAATGCCCTCGTGCTCTTAATGGAACTGAAGTTAATCAGACAAGGGCTTCAAACAATGCCCCAGCTGCCAAGTAAGTTTAATTCACTGTTCAGATGGCTTTTTGTCCTAAAGCAAGAGAGCTGCTTGTCGTGAACAACAAACAAGGTTTTGGCTTTCTAATGGCTGTTGATGCTATCTCTAATGACAGGGCTCAGGTCGTTGGTTGGCCTCCTATTAGATCATTCAGAAAGAATACATTGGCTACGACTTCAAAGGACAATGATGAAGTTGATGGCAAACCGGGTCCTGGTGCTCTTTATGTGAAGGTTAGCATGGATGGTGCTCCTTATTTGAGGAAGGTAGATCTGAGGAATTACTCTACATATCAGGAGTTATCTTCTTCTCTGGAGAAGATGTTCAGCGGATTCACCATAGGTGCGTAATTGTGTCTGCCATTCCGGGTCATCCTTCTTTCGATTTTGACGGATGTGTATTAGTGAATATTAATTACCTTAGCATGCTTCCAGTCAATTACATTTTTTATGCTATCAGGTCAATGCGGATCTAATGGAACTCCAGCAAGAGAAATGCTGAATGAGAGCAAGCTGCGAGATTTCCTGCATGGATCGGAGTATGTTCTTACTTATGAGGACAAGGATCGTGACTGGATGCTTGTTGGGGACGTCCCCTGGGAGTAAGTTTTAAGTTTCCGTAAGGATGTGTGCTGCATGTAGCATGTCATCTAAATGAGACATAGTACTCTTTTAGACTGTTGATCTTTCTAAATTCGACTGTATAATCAGGCAGGAGTTTGGAGGAACTAGGAAAAGGAAGACAAACTTGAATTAGCGATTGCTAGTACTTGGAAATCGAAATTTTCTTTTGTTTTACTTCCTTTTTTTTTAATAGAATTGGAGTATCCTTCTAACTTATAGTATACCATGATGCTTCTGCTTCTAGAGTTCTTAGCCTATTTAAAGTCACATGGAGATACTTAGAATCTGCTTGATGTGTACTGTGGGATGCAGGAGTGCTTAAATAAGTATCCACTGATTCTTTAAAAGCAACAAAAAGAGCTTATGCCAAGAAAGTTAAGGCCTTTCAAAATAGACTTTTGACTAGTGACTATCGTTTTTCTCGCTAAGACTGAACTAAACAAGTAAGGGGAGAGATGAGTTACTATGCCTTGGCAAAAGAAGCAAGCGTTTTTAACATCTAGCAGTTAGATATCCCGAAAAGCATGTCTCAAGGCAAATGCTTTTATGTAGAGTATCCATACACAGCAACTAAGGATAAGCCATTTAACATGTATTTTGTTGGATTAACTAGGCTTCACTCTATGTTAGATATTTGTGCATGTCCAGAGAGTGCAGTGGAACAACTCAGGATAAGCCATTCAACATGTATTTTATTGGATTAACTGGGCTTTACTCTATTCTAGATATTCATGCACATGTTAAGAGACTGCAGTGGAATATCAAACATTTATGAGATTAAATCAGATAGCGCTAGAGTCTAATGGGTCATAAACTTACAAAAGTTGTGACAGCAGTGGGGAAGGAAAAAACAGAATGTTACTGCTTTCTTTGTGTTTTTTTTTTTGGGTAAGGGTACTGCTTTCTTTGTTAAATGTTGTCATCTGCAAAAATGAAAAAATAAAAAAAAAGAATTGAGGATACCTGAGTGGTAAGAGATTAATGTGATTGTACTAGATATTGCAAAGAAAGGGTCAAGTTGAGCATTGTGTTGCTTTCAAAAGATAAAAAATAGCCTAGTCTTACAGTGTTTAGTTTGCTAGACAGGTTGTCATTTTGCTTGTTTGATGTTATTGATTCATTTGTATACTTATATCGAGTTATTCTCCCTTCTCATTATGTGCTAAAAGGTAGTGTAAGTTAGATTTGTATGTTTTCCATCAGGGACGAAAAAAGAAGCTTGCTAAAACAGGAGTTCCTGTAGATTACTGATAGGCACTCAAGGGTATAATGTTAGTATAGACTACTAGGAAATCCAAAACTACTGAAATAAGACGTGGCAATTCAAAGACATCTTTAATAAGTTTTTTTTTTCCTTATTATAGATTATAGGTTTCAAATCCGAAAAAAGGAACTGGACATGAGCTGCATACTTTTATTTATTTTTTGAGCTTTTTTTGTTCTTAACTTTGCACACTTAACAGAAGTTGCATAAATTCCAAATCTGTGTGATTTCACGATGAGCACTTCTAGGTAATTGACTCAAATGGACTGGAGAACTCCTCAGACAACTTAAGTTGCAATGTTTAACAACATGAAGAGCATTCATTGCCTATGGAAGAAATATCCCTTTTCAGTATGCTTAGCTGGACAATTTTGTTATTTTCCTTGAAGATAAGAAGTCAAGTATAAATTAATCATCATTAAGAAGTCTGTTGAACTATCAGCATAAAACTCTATTGTTCTTTTGTTTCAAAAAATATTTATAAGGAAGCACTGAAAAGCCATGCAGAGAGGACATTTAGGGGAAAGTCTTTGCCAATGTACTCTTAAGTATATGGAGATTCTAGTATATATAAGGATTGACAATTGATGGAGTCCTTGTTTTGATCAGTAGTTAGGTTGCATCTACAGATGCACAACACCGAGGTTTTACCATGGCCGATACAGTTACACTGGTCCCTTTTCCACATTGTTTCTCCTTGTCTGTCTTTGGATGGTTTCCTCTTTCTTAATCCTCCTTAGAATATTTGGCGAGAATTGAATCATTCTTTTCATAAAGGATTATTTTTTGAGTGCTTTCACCATTCCCTAGAATGATAATTTGACTTATGGAAGAATAAAGTCATTTGAAAAATTGCTGACGTGTCTATCTAGTTGAAAGTATGATAATCAAAATATAAGCATTTCACTTTTCAGATGCATGAAATGAATGTGTTTTAGTCAGTCAGATTTATATGACCAGCATAATTTAATTTTTAGACTGCTGGGATGACTACATCTTCGCTTTGTCATTTTGTTTCCTGTGACCAGGACATGATTTTTTAATGTTTTAACAGTATTAGAGTACATCAAAAGGAAACTGATAGCATGGATCTTGAGAATGCTAACCATAAAGATATTTTCTTTGATTTGAAATAAAATCACTCAAACAATTGTCTCTTATCACCTTTCCAACTCTATTCCTGTTTTTGGGGTCTCTTTGACTGGCTTAGATTGCCTCATCTAAAACTACTACAACTGATAAGATATCCAGCAAATGAATAAAGTAAGAGCTACTGTTTTCTTGCTATGGTTGATGAGATGTAATTGGGTAGAGTCTGTTTTGACTCTTTGTACCTTTTTTTGTTCACTTACCCTCTGAAAGATTGACAGAAACTTTCCCTTTTTTTGCAACATTTGAACCTTTGCCCCCAAGTTTCTCCTCATTCATCCTGATTTAATTTGCTATGGTAGGATGTTCATTGAATCATGCAAGCGGCTGAAGATTATGAAGGGTGCTGATGCAATTGGACTAGGTTTGTACTGCTAATTAAACCTTTAGCTCTGTATTAATACCAACTCTTTTATCTTTCTTGTCCCCACTGATGACAATGTTTCCAGGCGAGTCTATGCATGCCTAGGCTAATTATTAAATTAATCTGTAGAAGAGTCAGTCTATTAAATCGTACCTTTTACAAAAAGATGCTTTTCGATTGTCATCTGTTTACTTGCACAACTCATTTACCACACAATTTCTCTTACTCCTTCAATTGTATTTTATCCAAGTAATGTCCATTTTGTCCTAGCGTCCTTATGCTTTATAGGATGCACGGAGGGTGATGTATATGGAGACAAGTTACAGATAATGACTCTTGGTAATGTTCTTGAATGAGTGTCACCTTCTTGTAGTTGCAGTGATCAAAGAGGAGAGTAGAGAGGAGAGAACTGAGCTGTTGCGTTCAGGAGGTTAAATATTTTTTATCGTCTGTTCTTGCTGGAATTGGTATAGTGGTATACTCATTAAAAATCAGTGAAGTTAATTATGAGTTGGTTCCTTAATTGTTGGAATATCCATTTTGATTTAGAGTTAGAGAACCCGCTGAGGTTGATTCATGTTGTTCAACCCTCGTTTTCTGTTGCTTTAATTTTTATGCACAATATAGAGTTCAGTTGGACTAGCATGCTTTAAACATACTCAAGTTAAGTATTGCTTCTATTGGAAATTGATGGCCTGATATGTGGCATTAGTTATACATCTGCCTTATCGTTGTTCTGGAAAGCTAACCTGCATATGCTAATGCCACTGCTCAAGTGAACTATTTATTCCCTCATGTTGTCTTTCTTCATGATATCTCCTGCCTCGGGGTTGTCTTTACTTATCTATTCCTTATTTTCAGTAATTGTTCATTTCTTATGATTCTAAATTGCAGCACCTAGAGCGGTGGAAAAGTCAAAGGCAAGAAACTAGCGCAGTTTATGCTGGCCTAGTTACATCTGTCTTGCTACTGGAGTGGTAAATGTGGAGATTTTTGTTTGTTAATGGGAAAGAGTACCACTCAGCTTGGTGCTAATGTCCATCATGAGTCTTTGTTTATTGCCTGAAAATGTCGTCGTTGTTAGTCTGAAGTCTGTCTCAACCACCGATTGTTGTAAGTACCTTCATAAGTTGCTAGAAGAATTTGTGCTTGTTGGAACTAAGGTGACCCAGTAAAATTCTTGGTTCTCTGTGTGTGATAAGATGTTCCTGTCAGAAAGAGATCTGTTGGATGCACGCATTCTGTTAATTTGCCCTATTATCATTGGAAATGTGTAGCTTGACTAATCGATATCTGCCTGCCATTCATCTGATAATGGCTAGTTATTTCTGTAACCAAAGAGCATGCATGTGAACAACTGGGGTACCAGGCGTTGTCCATGGAGAAAAAAAATTTAGGTCTCTTGGAAATTATTGCTATCTAGGTATAAACCAAGTCCAATATTATTGATGAGGTCTTATCAGGATCAAGTGCTCCGGACTCATGTATACCGAATGCTCAGAGGAACAAAATCTAGTCCTGCTTTTCTTTTTGCCTACTTTAATTCTTCTGACCTGCCCTTTATCTTTTCCTTCGACTCCCGATGTCCCATGCGTGATGTCTCATTTTGTTCGCTCT
The DNA here is from genome assembly GCA_019926035.1 of Melaleuca alternifolia. Lineage (NCBI taxonomy): Eukaryota > Viridiplantae > Streptophyta > Magnoliopsida > Myrtales > Myrtaceae > Melaleuca > Melaleuca alternifolia. Next base: position 3,922,203 of record JAGKPW010000144.1, read on the forward strand.
TGTCCAAGGTCGTGCTGGTAGTTAAAAGAGTCGATGTAGCATTTGTTTGCTCCTTTGTCCAATTTTCTGCTAGCAATTGAAAGAGTTGCACGCAGGAGCATCTTTCTTTTCCCTTTACGGTGTAAAAAGGATTTGCACAAGCACTTCTCTTTTTTTCCTCATTTGCTAGAAATGGAAGAATGGAAAGTATGGTGGAATTGAAGGTCTATCCCGGGTCGAGGCTGTCATTCATTCTACTGTTTTAGATATTTTCTGTCAATTATTCCTGTTGTGACGGAGCTATGCATAGTTCATTATTGGCGAGAGGGGTATCCATCAATCAGTAACTACATTGTCTGCTCATTATCTTCTCTAGCAACTTGTCAAACCCTTCACCTGGATTTAAGAGCTCTCAAAGCTTTATTCCATCAAGGAAGACTACATAGAAAGGGTAGATGGGTTATCGACTAAGCTTCGCTTACTATCCAACCGCTCAATCGTCACCGTCGCTCCCCATCTTTGGCGCCTTGGTTCCGTGATGAGGACTTCCACTTTACCATAAAACGAACCCTTGAAAACTCTCTTATGGAACGATGCTCGTGGCGGAACCATAGTTGCACTGCTGGAAATCCTACTTCACCATTTTGCGCAAAAGGGCTCACAGGTAGCCATTGGAAGTACCTTACTGGGTTTATTGTTTCAAAATTAAGGGTGAGCAATGGTGCGGGGTCGATCTTAGACCAGCCAATCCGGCCGATCCTAGTCGGGTTTATAAGATGATTGGGTTGGTCCTTGATCCTGAAATCCCTCACCCGATCCTTGGTTATGAGATTTTGAGAGACATATATAAATATAAAAAATGGTTAATATTACGAAAAATCTTAAATTTTGTACACTGTGACACATTTACCATAATTTTTTTTTATGATAGTAAAGACTCCAAACTATATTTTTTGTGTCACATTTACCCCTTCACCGCCCTCTAGTAGTGGCCGGCGAGCTCTGATGGCCGACGGAACTCGCCGGCCAACTATTTTTTTTTTGTAAAAACAAAAGAACAGAGAAAAAGAGAAAAAGATATAGTTTGATGTAAATGTGTCACATAAAATATAAGTTTGGTGGTGTTAACCATATTAAAAATTAGACAATAATACTTCTCCTTTCGCCAAGCCCAGGAGAATTGAGAAGCCAGCCCTCTCTTTCTCGCGAGGCCAGCAGCGACAGCTTCCTTCTTTCTTGCCACTGCCCAGCGAGCTCAGGAGTTTACAGCAGAGGAGTCTTCTTTATCCTAAACCTAATTTGATTGTCAAATTTTCACAGAAGAAAGGACTTCTTCAACGTCTTCGTGGCTTGCCTCTCTCCGTCGCCCTCGCTCGCCCTTCGCCTCGCCGCTCGCCGTCAGCCTTTCTCTCCTCGCCGTGGCCGTCGCTTGCCGATCGCCTCGCTCACTGTGAGTTCTTGGATTATGCTTTATCTAGGTTATTCCCTTCATGCTCAATCTGATTTCGCTGTTCGGACGGCTCGAGCAATGTTTTTTTTTCTCTTTTTTAATTTTCTTTTGATTTCTTCGCTTTACACTGAAGCTTTATTTTGTGGAGGATGAATATTTGGAGTTTAATGCCTCTGCTCACGATAGAATTTTAGAGAATACTCACTCGAATCGAGAGGATCAAATGAATCATGAATTGTATAATTTGTGGAATCAACGATAATGGTGGTGTTGCTTTTTTTGTTTCTTTGTTCACAAGAGACGGAAAGAAAGAAGGATGATTATTGGGTTTTCAAGATCTTTGGATTCGTTTACACAGCGCCAAATGGAGGCTAGCTGTCATATGTTTGTGCAGGCAGGGTGTTATTCGCATATGAAGTTTGACAACTTTGATCCTGCTCAGTGCTCATTGGTTTCTAGTATGATCTTTAAATATATTGTTATAGGACCAGAATGAGGATTGTCCACAGGGTACGTTAAGAGTAATGTTGTGAGCATGGAAATAGGTAGTACGTTGGTCCTGTCGAAGAATGCAATAAGTGATTATAGGAAAATAATTTAGCGGTCCTGGGTTGACCTGGAACCGGACCGGTCTGATCCGGTCCTCGGTCCATGCTCAATAGGGTCGGTCCTTGGTCTCGGTCCTAAAAATTAAGGACCGACACTATACGGGTTGATCCTTAGGTTAGGGGCTGGATTGAAACCAACCTGGCTCATGCAAACCTTTACTCAAAACACTACCTCCTGTCAAAGCTACACATACTACAAACAACTGGGGAGACTCTGCTTGTGCTTTCTGAATCTATCTTTCAGATTGCCTTTTCTCAGTGTACAAGTGAATTATCGACAATAGGGCACAAGGGGGTGCAAACCACGAAAGAGCTCAAGACATGGCACCAAAGAAGTGCTCATTTACTAGACAAAGCATCTACAAGGTCAATCTATGCGTTCTATATCCATGTGCTTCGACCATACCAAGAAGCGTAACACTTTGGAACATTTTTTCACATCATACTTTAAAGAGACCTTACCAGAAGTTGCTTCCCCACAAAGAAAAGAGCAAACGCGCAAACGCATGACATTAAACGGAAAGACCATGTGATGATACCAACTTTGCCCTACTAAGAAATGAAAGGGGAAGAGCAAGTGATGAAAACTTAGAACGCTGGTGATATTTCGACTCTCAACAAGAAAAGGGTGGTGCATGCAGCTCATACTCTAGGATTCCAGTCCATACTGTTGGTGCTAGCGATTGTCTCTTCTGTTTATGTTTTAATTCTGATTTATTAATAGGTCTCCCTCTCCGAATTAAACCCAAACATGCCCAAGTATTACAAATATGAAAATGTACACAACAGTGTATGTTCGAAAATGTACCAAGTGATATTCTGTTTTGCCTTTCCGTCACACATCAAGTTCTTAAATAATCTCCACTCACAACTAGGCAGAGCAGGCAAGCTTCAACGACGAAAAGCTCTGCATTCTGTGAGGAACCCATCAACATTTTGCCTATCATACCATCTAACGTCAAGGCACTAGCTTTTCCATATGAATATTAAAAGAATGTGCCTATTTACAGATCCTGCAATAACCATGATTGTCACCACGGTCATGGGTACACAACTAGTTCATGCACAATGCAATTTGGTCTAACTGTAAGAGAGAGAGAGTTGCTTGTACATCTCTGTTACACAAGGGGCACAAGTCAGAACCATAGTTGCTTACAGAGACTGGAGTCAATATCAGTTGGACAATAGGGGCACTTAAAGGACTTGGAGAGGTTCTTTGACATCTTCACTATCGACTGCTTGCAGAGAACATGTCCACAGGTCATTAGCATCGGCGGATTATCATCTGTAGCTTGCTCCTTGGACACCGGACACACAAATATAGAGTGAAATTGGAACTCATCATCCAACTCAACCGGAACTGGCAATTGTTTCATTGACTGCCACTCTTGCTTCTTCCCCCACATCACGTTCATGAACTTTAAAAGTGGTGGCAAAGCCTGGACACCAGCAGCTATAGTGACACCCAAAGGGCTCTCAAAGGATTGTCCCAAGAAACTGCAAAACTGTCTAGTTAGTTCTTCAGCCAATTTGTCCCAGTTAGCAGGGGCTAGTAAATCAGGGTATGGGGACTGTTCGAGCCTTCCAGCCCATAAGAGACAACCCATAAGCTTCTGTATTTCAAGCAAGTGTTCAGATGCAAAAGGTGCCAAATGGATCCTTGCATACTTAAGGGCTTCGTCTCTGTTTCCCCTTTGTAGTATCTCCACAAACTGCATTCGATGAAGTCTTACTTCAAGGTCGGACCCATTTGCTTTAAGTTTACTACGGTTGGAAGTAGCCCACTTCAGAGCTGGTATTAGATTTCGACTCTTCATTGCTTCAAGTATCTGGTACATCTCTACATATGGAGCCCTTATCGAAGCGACAGATTCTGGTTCCATCGTCTCAGTAACAAAGCAATCGCCAACGTCAAAAAGACCCTGTCGGTAGAAATGGCTTGCAATTACATAGTTAACTGTGGCTGTATCAAGGTCAACATTTCTGTAAGCCTTGGATATATCTGGATTAAAGGATTTCTCCAGAAGCTTTGGATACTTGCTAAGAGCAACATTCAATTCCTTCTGTGTGCCTTCTAAGAGAGTCAGTGGAGCCATCTCTTTTATCTTGGTCTTGAGATCCACAAGTAGAGCTTTGTAGTCTGAGTGAGAGCCACAATTATGAGCATTCCGATTCTTCTCAATCGAGTCTGATATTTCTTGAGTAATTTGATCAATCACTTCTTGGGTCTTGGAATATGAAAGCTTCTGTTTTTTAGCAACTCTATCAAATGCATCTTTAATAGAGTTCACATCCATTTTCTGCCTTGTTCACAGGATGGTGAACTTTGATCAGCAAACAATGAAACAAGCACCTGCTGGACAAAGAACAAAGGGCATACTTAACTCCCATTGAGAGACTAAATCTCACATACAATAGTCACAGCAGAACCATCATAACAAGGAGACACTGTATTCCCTTATCACCAACAGAATCTTAATATCATAAATTATGAGCTTATAAATTAATAAAAACTACAGAGTGACTACTTAGGGAAAAGTTCACTCAGTGATATCTATAATGAGACAAGTGCTATGCCAGAAAATATAGAATCACTCTATGTGATCAGCTCAGCAAGAGGACTAAACCTGGGGGGTTATAGCACCTCCTAAGAATTACAAAGCCAGAATATAACAAAATGAGATCATAAAGATAGAGAACTGTCCTCCTTTGTGAATTATGAAGCTCTTATAAGTACATCATCTAGCATTGAATTATTAGTAGCACAACTTAATTTTATCAACAATCTCAAATGCCATAAGCTAATGTAAGACATCAAGGACAACTTGTATAGCACATAGCTATGGGCTCCTCAACCCTAATAAGACTCTATCCAAAGAAATGCACTATTAACAGCGTCAATAGCGGAAGAGAGAAACTCTTGATGAAAGGAAGGTTGATCAGTGTTCAAAGAGTAGGACACGCACACGTGAAACTCCAGTAAGAAATACTTCAATCTGTAAACAATTGTATTAAATCTTAATTTTATCAACAATCTCAAATGCCATAAGCTAATGTAAGACATCAAGGACAACTTGTATAGCACATAGCTATGGGCTCCTCAACCCTAATAAGACTCTATCCAAAGAAATGCACTATTAACAGCGTCAATAGCGGAAGAGAGAAACTCTTGATGAAAGGAAGGTTGATCAGTGTTCAAAGAGTAGGACACGCACACGTGAAACTCCAGTAAGAAATACTTCAATCTGTAAACAATTGTATTAAATCTTATTTCAAGACAAGTCAAAGAATACAGTCGATAATCTAAAGTGAAACTTAAGTACTATCCCTAAAGCCAGCTTGAGAAATACACTCTGGTTAATCGTGACAGAAAACCTCCTATGGTAGCACACCAGATAGGAGGCAAGGCTGTTGCCTGCCAGCCAGCAATTCATCACCCACTACAAAATAATCATGATTAAACACAATTGTTGAGAAGGCAAGATTCTAATTAAAACACTAAACCAAAGGTTAAGAAGAGAACTTCATAACCTGGAAACAGCTCATTCACACGAACAAATTTATGGCACCCGCCTTAAAGTTTCCTTTAACATACCATATATCTTCTATTATTTGTTTTGGGTGTAGGGGAAAGGTGAACGTGCAATGACTATAGCACACCAAGGGCTTGCAAAGACATACAAAAAGAGGTCGATTACAGGGAAAACCATCAGCTGTGCAATCAGAGCATTTACATGCAACTGCATGCTTCCGGTAATACCTAAGTGTAAAATTTCTAAGCCAATTTTCAGAAAATAGAAAAAGCAAACTCTATTTCAGTGGCTATTATGTTCGGCTCTTTCCATATCAATCAAAAAAGGAGAAAGAAATTGAAAAAGTCCTTTTACAGATAAAGAACTATGAAGATACTATATGAACCAAGTTTCTAAAACTAGTGCTTAAACTACACAATTAAGTGTTCAAGAAATCTATGCAAGAATAATTTAAGGAAAAGTCTGAAAAGTTGTGATATATAGTGAACAAGAAATAAGTACAAGAAAAATGGCATTAAATCAGAACACACCAAAAGGAATCCAAGTCCCCATGGATAAACTGAACCTACAAAACCTTCGACTCAATTAACTTACAAACATACCCCCGGCCATTATGGTGCCATCTGCCTGGAAAATTTTGATCAGTGTGAACTATTCTAATAATCCCTATTTAAGATGTCAAATCAATATTTTGCAACTTTCTTGATCATGATGAATACAAATCTATTGTCTTTTGATTCATTGGAAAGCTTTAAATGAAAAAGATTTTAGTTGTAAATGATTCTTTTATGTTTAGGTATATATCTTCAAAGCGTGGAGATAGAAGTGCAAAATCACCTATCTGAGGAATAATGGTCATCCCCATATCATCTTCAGACATTATCACATAAGGCTACTCCCAATGCAATCCTTCCAAGTTAAATTTTGCTAATTCAACTATGAACTTTCTTTGCATGTAACTGAATCAGAGTTTAGACACAAAGGTAATAAGTAAAGAGGCTAACAAAAAGAGATCTAGGACAATCATGTCTCATATAATGACAATTTCGTATTAATGAGTCTACACTAATATATTATCTTTAGACATTATCAAATAAGTATTCCTAATGCAGTCCTTCCATTTTAAATTTTCTAATTCAACCATACCTTCTCTGCATGTAACTAATTCAGAGTTCAGACCTGGGTAAAAAGCAAAAAGGCTAATAGAATTAGACCTAGAGCAATCATGACTTATTTAATGACTATAAGCCCTGATAAAAACATACTACTTATCAGTGACCCTTAGAAGACAAAAAGTCTACACCACTAGACTAGCCAAACTTATGTATGAGCTCTTCCGCCAAGCAGCAATTTTCTAAAAACATACCAGAGCAAGAGCAATTGATATACTTTTCTTGAGTGTCCTTTAAAATTTTGAATGACCGAGAGCAATTCAAGAAATCAGCGAGCAGTCCAACTCACCCAAGGACATATCTACATGTAGAAACAAAATCTAAAGCATTGTAGTTGAACTTAGAATAACAGAAATCAATAGGTCAGAGCAATCAATCACACACGAGAATTTATTTCTCTAGTACTCATTTAACTTTGTCTTTTCTTTTGTCCCTAACACATACTGGGTCACCAGTAAAATTTTCTTCAACCCACCAAATAAAACCCTGAAATTCCTTCACTTTAATCAATGATCCATTCCCACATAGTTAATCCTTTTAGCATATCAAATCTTATCCTTACCCACAGGTATTGGCAAGACAAATATGTCACAAAAGGAATAAGAAAATCAGGATCACCAATCACATCAAATCATCTTCTTGAACTCAATCCATGCAATCGAAATCAAGCCAGACGTGGGTCATGAAGTCTCTGAGAGTTCATTAGTTTAGAAGAAAACTGAGCCTATTCCTAATTACAAAACTTTTCATGTAAATAGAATTTAAAAGAATGCTTTCAGTTGCCTCAAAGTATAATTGAGCCAAGTCAAGCCATCAAAGTTCCTTGCTTGAGCTCAACTCGTCTCCTAAACTTGACGTCCAAAACTTGACCCAAGCTCCCTCAAGTATCAATATTTGGGATTGAGCTATATCAAGTATTGATATTTGAGATTGAGCCAAGAAAAATGTAGACACATTTGAGCTTGACTTGCTCAGCTCGAGTTTTTCCATGTCTAGTTGCGCAAAAGCTCTTGCTCCAGTTTAGAACTCAGGATTGCCAGAATAATATCCATCGGGAATTTTTTTCTTACTATGAGTATTCACTTCGAATAAAATTACAGCTGTGTATACTTTTAACAGTTGATTGGATCAGTTTTCTTCATTTTCCATCCGACCTTTCATCCTCCTCATTTTCTCTTATTTCCCAAAGGACACCGGCGGCTGTTTGAAGGTTCGTTCCTCTATTGGAGCTCTTATTTCCCAAAGGACACTGACTCTGTTTAGGGAATGGAATTTCTTCTGCCTAAGACCGTCTATCCTTGCAAGATTGCAAGTGATGAGGATCAGTCTCTTCCTATCCTCCTTGTGAAGGTCCACAGTTACATCAGGACTCCTTTCTTAATGAAGAGAGACAAAAAAGAAAAGAAGAAATTATCACTACAATTATCCCAAAAAACAACAAATCAAATGTCATGAAAAAAAGTGTCACCATCGGCATCAAGATATTGCCAAAACCTCACACAGAAAAGATTACACGGCTCTCTTACAAACTCAAATAAAAACGAACCCCTCAAAACTAATGTCATATGAAGTCATAAATCCTCATAAACTACATAACTGCTATGCATAGAAACTTACATATAAAAAAAAAAAATGCGACCGATTGACTCTAGTAATCAAAGAGAAGAAAGGAGGTCTTTACCAGAGTCGAAGGCCACTTATATGAAGAGACTCATTCGCCTGAAAATTAATACAAAAAAGTCAACAAACACCATTTTAACTACGCCCTGCCACCTTTTACACTTCATCTTTCAAATTCAACAAATCAAGACATGCGCGCTCCCACACACACGCGCACAAAGAGGGAGAACGAGACCCACCTCCACTCCGGAGGCAAATCGGCTGGAGCTAGGCGTGGCGGCGATTCGTAGTCCCGAGCTGCGACCAAAAGAGCTCCACCGTGCTGCGCGAGTGACAAAGAGAGGAGAGAGAGTGATGAGATGCGTTAGGGTACGGAATCTGGTTTCAAAATTCGGCAGGAAACCTCAAGGAAAGACGATGGCATGTCTCGATTCACGAAGAACCCAACACAGAAATTCCACCAGAAAACGAAAATTCGCACGCAAAAAAAAAAACCAAAAAACACAAACAAACAACAACAGCTAGACGAGAAAAAGGAGAAACAGGGCCAGATCCACAAATGATTGCACCCATGGAAGCTAATTCAAACGAACGAAGAACGAAATCACCGTATTCCGGTGCAGCACAGAGAGAGAGAGAGAGAGAGACGAAACCTCGCGAGGAAGGAGATGGAGTCTGGGGATGGATATGGAAAAATTACCAAAATGCCCTTGGCCCTTTCCCTCTTATAGACGCCACCTACCGCCACTACTTTTCGAGGCTAAAGTTACAGATTTGCCCCTACTGCATTTCGCCCTAATTTTCAATTAAAAAATTGACAGAAATAATTGATATAATATCAACTTTCAATTTATTTAATATGATTAATAAACTTTAACAAAATGTATAATGTGATACCCGAACTATCAATTTGTTGCAACCTGATCATTGAACTTTTTATGCATGTCAAATTAGTCAACGAACTATATTAGATCCCTGGAACATCATATTGAATCAATTAAAAATTGAGGAACCACATTACATATTGAGCCAAAATTCAAAATCATTTAAGTCATTATCCCTTTTTTCAATTTGACTCCTCCCCTCCCTCTCAAGTCCTCCTTTATGTTTAGTAATATGTTTAGATTCTGACTCCATTCATTTAATGGGCACTGCATATTTCGTGGATGCATTGGCATTATATAAATTCCCGAGGCATTATATTCATCTAAAGGTCATTTCAGTTTACTAAGTGTTCATGCAATAATTTTTATAATGTCATTTCCATGCAATTCTAAACTAAGGCTAACTTAATCTAAAAAGGAAATTAACATGCAATTTATTGAAAGATAATGCAAGAACTAAACAAATCAAAATATTAAAACACGATATGATAAATAAACACTCAAATAATTAAAAGCAATTATCTATGAAAAAAAAAAAGCAAAACCTGCAACTCGTCGGGTATTTAAAAATACCCGGCCTTGTTATAAGCCTGGAGATATAATCACTCGGAAGCTGATTGTAAAAATAACTAAGGTCTAATGGATTAATTCATATTAAGCTAATTTCTTATTAGATAAAGTAATCCTAAGTCTAAATTGATTTTATTAGACTAAAACTTATGCTAACTAATCATGCATTCATAGTCGGCAAAGTCCTAGTGAGCCTAAGATCAATCCTTATAAAAAAGCAAGACCGGAAGGGATATCGGTCTACCGCCACCTAAACTATGCATGTCAAAATTATCACTAGACTATACTATTGTTCGACAAGCTTAAGTTTTGATAATCTAATATTTAGAATATTAGATTCAAAGTAAACTTCACATGATGCCGAGTCTAATCATACATTTAGCACCAATAGACAAAGCTAAATCAAATGTGCAATTAGGCCAATGAGTAAAAGCACATGATGGACTAAACAATGCCAATCATTGATTGATTTAAATAAAAAAATTATGCTAATTGGCTAATAAGGCCAATTCTATAGTTATAAATAGATTTTTCAAGTAAAATTGGCAGTTCTAAATCAAACTTGAAATATTTGATTTTTTGGAATTTTATTTATTATTTATTATTTTATTTTTAAAAGATAATTTTAAATAATTTTTAAAGTTTTTGGTAATTTTCTAATTTTTCAATAAAATGAATATATATTTTTATTTATTAAAATATTTTCGAAATTTCTTTCATTTTTTAATTTTTAATAATAGGAAAATATTAAATTTACTTTTATTTATTAAAATATTAATAAAAGAGAACCGGGTCGGGCTCCGAACCGGATAGGGTTCGGACCGACCCGATCCTTTCTAAACGCAAGGGGGTCTCAAAGAAATAAAGCGTATTGGGCTCAAAATGGGCCCAGTTCGCTTTTATTCATTTTTTCGAAAAGAGGGCTTTGGAAAAAGACTGAGGAGATTGGCCTGGGCTCGCAAATGGGCCCATTCCATTTTCCCCACTTATTCCAGACGCGCACCTTCCTCACACACGCCCTCGGTCCAGCTTTTATTTTAAAACAACCCATGTCAAAAACAAAATGAGTCCACGCCAGGAACAAACCAAAACCACAGCTACGGACCTCGCGCGGAAGAAGGACCACATTGGGATGGAAAACCAAGCAAATCCCCAAGCTCCCAGGCCTGGAGAGAACAGCCAGAGAGCACCAGCGGCTGGCTCCGTTTCCCAGATCTCGCCGTGCCTCCTCCTCCTCTCGCCGGATGATCAACGTTCGAAGTCCCGACAAGCGACGACGTGAGTTACTCGCGAAATCATGCCTTGAGCTGTGACTTTCCGATAACCAAAACAAAGACGTTGTGGCAGCCCGAAGAGCAACAAACATCTCCCAACAAAACATACACAGCACTCACCCCGAACAATCGATAGAATTCAGAAAAGAAAACAAAAACTCACTCATTTCATCGAACAAATAGTATGCAAGAGAAATTCATAAGCTTCGAGTACAAATGCAGTCGAACAACTTTCAAGGCAGCTCAAGGAACAAACAAGATTGAGGGAGACACACGGCAACCAAAACGAAGGCTCTAAACCCATATAACCGAACAACAAATGCTTCAGTCCACGAAATGCAGAAAGAAAAAAGAGAGAACAAACTAAAAACTTAAAAAAAAAAAAAAACAACGTTGAACTTAGATCAAAAGACGTCGCGAAGCGACATTCCCTTCTTCGATTTGGGGAATCAGCGGCTATTGGACAAACTCAAGCAAAACTCGAGTCAAATCTCCATCTGTTCGCGCAATATACCCAATCGCGATCCTCGGGATAAAACTCCGAGCTCAAAGCGAGGCCTACCGGTGAGAAGGGAAGAATGCGAAAATTTTCAAACCCGTGCTATGTTGGAAAACATTGCAAAATTTTCAGCCGGCTTGATTGATCAAGCTGTACTTAGGTTTGCTATGTGCAGTTTTTGAGTTCCACGGACATTAACTTTGTAGGAAACTCAAAACTGACGAGCCAAACAAAGCGTGCCGCCATCATTAGCTCTTGAATTGTGTCACCAGAACAATTGGTTTCCCCAGATAAATTTTGCCTTATCAGCATTTCCAAATTTCATAGTTACACCGGTTTTAGTCCTGAGGACCATAACACTTTCAGAACGAACAGGCAAAGACGTGGGTAGCATGAAAGGCCTTTACCTCATCCTAAGAGGTGCTGCTGTATGAACACACTCGTTGAAATGCCATAACTGCATATATCCAGATTACAGACGCCGTATTTCTCTCGAGTGACGGAAAGAGGGTGACCAATTCAGAGGCGCTTCCAGTTTCTTTTGGTATAAGCTAGTGATTCACTTATGGTTCAGCTTTAACCTTCACGTCGCCATTTGGCAAGGAACTCTGTGCTTGAGCTAGCCGCTTCGTTTCCTGTATAAAAAAAAAAAAAACACCATGAGTAACTCTTCTTCTCATATCACAAACATTTTTATCGTACTTTCACCATGAAATGAACTGCTAGAGGACACATCCCAGTATCGACTGTTCCATGAATACAATCAGCTCTACTATTGGGAGATTATATGCAATCAGCGACTTTTTAGTTCAAAAGACCCTGCCAAGCTCAAATAACTCATCCCTTGTGCTTTTTGATGATAAATAGTCAACTTAAATAGGCAAAAACACTCGAAGATTCCATTTTCTTGAGAGATTGCTTAAAAAAAAAAAAAAACACAAGCCAAGAGATGACTACCCAAAAGTAACAACTGGAGAAGAGGAACCTAAATGAAATGAGAACCCACAGAAGCAGAAGTTGCTCGTATCTCTCTAAGTAACAATGACTAATAATATACCCAACCATGTTAAATGTTGCTTTTAGTTTTCAAGCTGTAACTCCAACTCCAAGCTTGACGGAGGAGCTTGGAATGAACTTATCTTTTCAAGCTTTTTTTAACCTTTCGAACTTAGATTTTGAAATTAGACTGGCATTAAAATCAAACTCCTTAAATCTGTGAAGCTGTGCACAAATTACATGTAAAGTCACCTAGCTGTATTTCTTCATAAGTTTCGGAATTAAAATATAATTCTTCATATCACCGAGAAAGTAGATGGCGCTTTGAGAGAAGCTTACGGATGAACCAGCAGGGCAATTACTTTTAACATTTGTGACATTCCATACTAAGCACCTCAGAACTTTTCAAGACATGAAAAAATTTACATTTATAGTTATTGAAACTTGTTCGTACTATGGATCAAGTTAAACTTAACTATTTCTGAAGTTGCTTTTCTGGATGGCTTTCAGCCCAACAAAAGACGCTCTTAAATTGGTATTAGTGCTTAAAGATTGTATTTTCATCAAATAGGTGTTCTCTAACACCAAAGCCAAAGTAACGTAACAAAGCAATAATAGGCTACTGGAGGAGAGGACCTAGAAATACTAGAAACTTACAGCAGCAGAAGCTGCTCTTATCTCTCTAAAAGAGTCAGCTTCATCTGGGAATGCTTGATCAAGTTCCTCTAGAAGATGCTTCCGCAGACCCTGATAAAGGTGAAACATGAAAATTAGTTAGAAAATTTTCTTGTATCAGGAACTAAGGATAGTGTATGATTTACAAAGAAATGGTACCTTAAAGGCATCAGTTTTTCCCTTTGTAATTTGATTTTTCGCAATGCAACTGTTAATAACGTCCTTTGTAAATCCATCTGGATTCTTGCCATCATCAATCAAGCTGAATAACAGAAAACAACAAGTTGGATGTGTGAACCTAGAAATGCTTCTCCTAGGTATTGAAGATCAAGATCACCCACTCACTTAAGGACCTCTACTGGAACCTGAATGTTGCACTTTTCTGATAATTTGACCATGTTGTCAAGCTCCAATACAAGAGAATTTCTGCAAGCCACGGATTAGTGTGATCAGCTGAGGTATAGATATAGAAATCTTGAGAACTTCTAAGTCTAGGGCTACTGAAATAACTAAAATTAAGAGCAAAATTACATGCGTTGGAGGAGAGGGAGTTGAAGGCCAGTATTGAAGGACGAGACATTGAGGTAGAGTTGATGGAGGAGTCCCAAAGTTTTCTGGATAGAATTGATGACCTGATTGAGGTCCTTCTTCGGATCTTGTGAAGCTGAAGTAACATCATTTTGGGGATTTATCACCCCATTCCCACCACTAATACCCATGCTTGCCACGGCAGTCTGTGATGGATCCATATTAGCTACTTCTCAGTCTTCCAATGTAAAGCACTCAAAATCTGGTCTTCTACTGATTACCTGCGAAGATACAAGAAATGAAACAAATATTTTGACAGAGTCAGAATGCCATACATATCATGTTTGTTAACATAGAGATTCAAAGACCTAAATTTTATATTTCCTATGTCATATGAATGTGCCAACATGCCCCAAAGCCAACATCATGTGTACTAAAAAGAGAACCACAAAACACATCATTTGCATAAGATAAACAGGTTCAAAAGAACCATATTGTGATTTCAATTATCATATACACGTACCAGCATACAATGAATAAAAAATTGACCTTCACGCAAACCATCTATATTAAAAATAATGTGAAGAGAACATATGAAGAGAACATAGACTTGGTATGCATTAGAAATAATGTGCAACTCCTCTAAGTTTAAGCTTCAGAAACCCCCCCCCCCCCGGCACACACCCAAAAAAAGAAGGCTGAAAAGTCAGGAGAACTACGATTGGCAAGGAAAGAATTACTAACAAAAGAATGGCTAAACAAATCAATCCACTATCTATTGATCGCACTCATGAAAGCTAATTCAAACGAACGAAGAACGAAATTACCGTATTCCGGTGCAGCACACGCAGAGAGAGAGAGAGACGAAACCTCGCGAGGAAGGAGATGGAGTCTGGGGATGGATATGAGAAAATTACCAAAATGCCCTTGGCCCTTTCCCTCTTATAGACGCCACCGACCACCACCACCTTTCGAGGCTAAAGTTACAGATTTGCCCCTCCGGCTTTTCGCCCTAATTTTCAATTAAAAAATTGACAGAAATAATTAATATAATACAAACTTTCAATTTATTTAATATAATTACTAAATTTTAACAAAATGTACAATGTGATACCCGAACTTTCAATTTATTTCAACTTGATCATTCAACTTTTTATACATGTCAAGTCAGTCAATGAACTATATAATATATTTAATATAGTTCCTGAATTTTAATTAATAGAAGAACAATGATAGTTTAGGGATTGATTTGAACATACCTATGCATCATATTAAATCAATTAAAACTTGAGGAACCACGTTACATATTGAGCCAAAAATTAAAAATCATTTAAGTCATTATCCCTTTTTTTCAATTTGACACCTCCCCTCCCTCTCAAGTCGTCCTTTATGTTTAGTAATATGTTTAGATTCTGACTCCATTCATCTAATGGGGCACTGCATAATTCGTGGATGCATTGGCACTATATAAATTCCCGAGGCATTATATTCATCTAAAAGGTCATTTCAGTTTACGAAGTGTTCATGCAATGGTTTTTTTAATGTCATTTTCATGCAATTCTAAACTAAGGTTAACTTAATCTAAAAAAAAATTAACATGCAATTTGTTAAAATATAATGCAAGAACTAAACAAATCAAAATATTAAATCACGATACGGTAAATAAACACTCAAATAATTAAAAGCAATTATCTAAGAACTAAAAAAAAGAAAAACCCGTAACTCGTTGGGTATTTAGAAATACACGGCCTTGTTATAAGCCCTGTTAAAATATTTAAAATATTTAATTTTTTTAATAATAGAAATAAATATTTTTATTTATTAAAATATTTTTTCGAGATTTCTTTCATTTTTTAATTTTAATAATAGGAAAATATTAAATTTACTTATATTTATTAAAATATTAATAAAAGAGAACCGGGTCGGGCTCCGAACCTGATAGGGTTCGGACCGACCCGATCCTTTTTAAACGCATGGGGGCCTCAAAGAAATAAAGCGGATTGGGCTCAAAATGGGCCCAGTTCGCTTTTATTTAACTTTTCGAAAAGAGGGCTTTGGAAAAAGACTGAGGAAATTGGCCTGGGCTCACAAATGGGCCCATTCCATTTTCCCCACTTATTCCAGATGCGCACCTTCCTCACACACTCCCTCGGTCCAGTTTTTTGGCAAAACAACCCATGTCAAAAACAAAATGAGCCCACGCCAGGAACAAACCAAAACCACAGCTACGGACCTCGCGCGGAAGAAGGACCACATTGGGATGGAAAACCAAGCAAAACCCCAAGCTCCCAGGCCTGGAGAGAACAGCCAGAGAGCACCAGCGGCTGGCTCCGTTTCCCAGATCTCGCCGTGCCTCCTCCTCCTCTCGCCGGATGATCAACGTTCGAAATCCGGACAAGCGACGACGCGAGTTACTCGCGAAATCACGCCTTGAGATGTGACTTTCCCATAACCAAAACAAAGACGTTGCGGCAGCACCCAAAGAGCAACAAACATCTCATAACAAAAGCATACACAGCACTCCTTTACACACACCCAGAACAACCAATAGAATTCAGAAAAGAAAACGAAAACTCACTGCATCCATGGAGATTCGAGGGAAACATTTCATCGAACAAATATTATGCAAGAGAAATTCATAAGCTTCGAGTACAAAATGCAGTCGAACAACTTTCAAGGCAGCTCAAGGAACAAACAAGATTGAGGGAGACACACGGCAACCAAAACGAAGGCTCTAAACCCATATAACCGAACAACAAATGCTTCATCAGTCCACGAAATGCAGAAAATAAAAAAGATAAAACAAAATAAAAACTAAAAAAAAAAACAACGTTGAACTTAGATCAAAAGACGTCGCGAAGCGACATTCCCTTCTTTGATTTGGGGAATCAGCGGCTATATTTTTGAATACATTAACGACCATATATTTTTTGAATATTTTTGTCTCTTTTTATCTATTTTCTCTCCTCTTTAATAAATTACTAATTTCTAATTAATAAAAAAAACTTACCGACTAGCAAAATTAAGCGTCAACAAACGCAGTGACAAAGTTCAATCTAGGATTCTGGTCTCAAGGTCAGCCTTGAAAGCCGTCAATAGAGTTAAAGACTCCTTTGGTTTGCAGAGAGAACACCATGAGGGAGACAAGTCAAACGAGCGAGACAAGTCAAGATGGAGAAGCAAGAAGGAGAAACGTAGGAATAGGAGGTGGTCGACAACATAGAGCTTCAAGAGGTGAGTATCAACGAGGAGACATATCAATGTAGTCTAGGTACTGATCGAGAGTTATGGCTACCGATCATCACGTAGTAAATACCAACAGGAGGCTCCTACTAGTAAAAATAAAAGAGGTCAAGCTAAGTTGGGACAATTCATGAAAGGATCTCCGACGAAATTAACTATTGTCCGCTGTGAAACTTCATAGCATCAAACAGCTTCTACATTGTACCTGCCAATCCATTTTGCATGTGGGAGGGTGTAGATGCTTCCTTTGATGGAAAAGTACCTTCCCTGATACTAATCAAGAAAAAAAGAACTCCCCACACCAAATTGAAGATGCCCCCAATTACATCAAACCAGATTTGCAATGCTAGTCTATGTGACCGACTGGAAGCACCTACCTTCAAGCTCCCATTTATGACAACACTACAAACCTTCAGCTGCATAAATGGTTAAACCAAAAAAAGAGAAGTTCATCATAGTTTAAGAATCATGTACAATGAAAAAACTGTTAATTTACTTGAGTTTGTGTTCCATTGGTATTAATCCCCATTATCTACAAGAATCAATTGGGCTTCCATATGGCCGCTATCGATGACCAAACGCTGGATTTCAAAACAGAAATCGGATCATGCTCACACGAATTACAAATGAAATAATCTTTTACCAGCATCAACAAATGCCATGAATCATCTACCCCAAATAGGGTTGGGCCAGCACTTTGCAGTTCGATCCAGGAAAATGCCAATAGTCGCCTGGAATGCCAAAGGCTGGCTATGCCATGCACCATTAATTGTCAACAACTTGATATTACTGAACAATCAATTCCATTTGGCAAGCTATCGCAGATGCCTCATATCCTATATTGCTGAGACCTTAGTGCTGCTCCCACACCAATCCTCTTAAGGTCTTTGGGACATTATCAGAAGATACATTTTTTTGGGTCAAAATTTGAAGGTAGGTATGCCTAATGGGCAGAGAGGAAAGCTTGTTGTCACATTGTACTAGAGCAAAAGAGCAAGACAGCATATCGGATCACAAGAACTAGTGAACTTCAACATGGAACCTGGTTTTGTTAACGTGTTGGTAGTACTCCTCCTCCCCATAGAGTCGCCTGAAAAAATATAAAAAAATGAATCAGCAAAAGATCATAACAGATTGGACATTAAGAGAATCAATTTAACAGGGATTGGCAAGCAGCTTTCAATTTTCTATCCTTTTTGTCCCCCTTTAGGTAAGACGATAGGTTATTGACTTCCATGGAAGAACAAATTTTGCATCCCATCCTGAGGTCAAATGTTCAAATTTTGACCTCAGTCAATCAATTGATGGAGAAACTCATCTTCCAGACGATTCTTACATGTTATAGTGGCTACCTCATTATACATTTTAAAACTACTTAAGAACTCACATTTGTCCTCAAGTCCACACATGAAAAAGACCTAGCTAACATCAGCTCAGCTCTCAGACATGTCGACACTATAGATTCAAAGGGTTTGACAATCTCTTTCTAAAATCTCAAATCCTTGGAGGAAGAAATCATCCGCAAGTTCACATGCCTGCTCTTGCAAGTAGCATCAAGTTTGTGCAAATCCTACTAAATGACAAGCGGTATGATGATAACCTTGATATGCAAAGCAAATTGTGAGTTCAGATGATACTTCAGAAGTGGATATACAGGGAGAGGGGAATAGAATCAAGAGATTACCATTGACTATGATATTCAAACAAGAATCGAATCTTTCTTTCCGTCATGGCATTTATCCAGTATGCTCAAGAGCATCTCAAATAGCTGGAATATATTATAGTTGAAAAAAAATGGTTATCGCCATATCCTGAGCTTAGATCCATGCCACCCAGCCTACTATGAGATCTGGATTATATCTTTTAATTAACTTGACTAAACAGGTTCTTCCTTAACGCACATCAAGAAAAAGGTAAAAGAACACTCACTGCATAACTCTAGTTATATAATATTGCCATTCTAATGACTTATGTAATTAAGTTTAATAATTCCCTCAGCAATCTCCAAGAATTCATGCAACTATGAGTTCAGTCCCTATTCCCCCATGTTCCAAAGTAGATAGTTCAGTTCCTAAACTCTATGCTTTCTGAGGTTTTGATCCCTTAGCAGAAATCTTCCTCTGAACCTGCTGGCATTGAACTGCTTTCTGCACACCGGTCAATTGAACTGGTGGTAGGATGAAACCAGGCAAAGAGATGGGACATTTTTAAAGCAGGGAAGAAGCAGTTTAGTTCAAATGTTTGGGACAAAACAGATAATTGCATTTAGAAACTGCAACTGTAGTTTCAAATGTTTAGGACCAAACGGATAATTGTATTTAGAAACTGCGACTGTAATCTGTCAACATAACTGAAACAAGAAGACGAAAGACGACAAAGATGCTACTCACGCTAAGTCAGCCAGCGTGTCTGACTTGATCACAGCTTTACCCTCAGGCAGTTCAAGGCACGAATAGTGCATTATCATTTCCTTAAGTGTGTGCTTTGTGCTTTTAACATCATTGTCCCACAAGATGCTCTGAATCCAAAAACAGAAACTGGTTAATTCCTATTGCTCCAGCATAAAGAGAAGACTCAACAAATAAAGAGAATCGATTGACAATCTTAATTTTTCCAGATGTCAAGGTTGAAAAAAATACCTTTCTAATATATTCCCTTTTTACATCTTCCCATGGTACTTTTCCTTCAGGAGAGAACACGGAAGCATTCCACAGAGCTCCCCTTGCAACCATCACTGACGAGGCACCTAATAAGATAAGGAAGAAAATGCCTAAAAATATGGTATCTTTCAAGAAAGCTTAAAGCTCACAGTGAAACAAAGTCAACAAAAGTTAATGTGCTTGTCAATTGAGTCTTATTATAATATATGATCCATCTACATGGTAGGCACATTACCTAGCATCTTAAGCTGTTGGCGAACGTGATTATTCAACATGGTATCAAAGCATTAGAAAAGGGTTTGCATGTGGGCACTCTCTTTATGTCCAGTGGCTATATTACCTGGACTTGGGTGAGGGGGTCAGGTGGGAGGTATGGATCTGTGTGTCCAACTCACCTTGTGAGAAATTCTTAAACACCGGGACTCGTCTAAAAAGGATCTGTAAAGAACTTGATACTTTTCCTATTCTAATGCTCATAAACATGTTAACTTTCTTTTAAAGCATTCTACAAAAATAACAGAGATATATCCCATGAATATATATTTTACATGAGAATATGTAATTTGTTACTGGTTAGTATAATGTCTAAGTTAGTATGACGCTATAAAGACATCTAACTAAATAATTATAACAAGGTATCATCAGGCAACATATTTAAGAGAATTTGCAAAAAAACTATCCTCAAGTGTCACCTTTACACTTTGCATTTTTAGTTTCAAAACCTACAATTTCACTCCCTAGTAACCAAGACCTTAACATGTATATTTATGCAAAAAATGTCGTCAAGTTTTACCTTATAAAGACAAGCATCCTCCAACTTTAACTTTACAGTCACTAGTTCCAAACTGTCCTCAAGTTTTACCGTATTAAAACAAGCATCCTCCAACTTCAACTTTACAGTCACTAGTTCCATGACTCTATGCATTGCATCCTAATGTTTCAACGGACCTATACTTAACACTGTCTATATTAAATAAACTTTCTCCAAATTGTAGGATTTAAAACCTCAAGTTGTGAAATGTAGGTAAGGAGAAAATTGGAGACGATTGTTTTACTCTCCTCTTCAACCATTAATGCACACTGTATCAACTAAAAACACACAAGGGGTAATAAAAAACAACCTAATACTATTCAAATGTCAATTCATGGAATCTCTCTCCAACTGCCAAAACTTTACAAACTTTATATCGAGATTGAACCACATGAACGAACTGAATTTTGAATATTCTCCAGTAGATCATGTTTTTCTCTAACTGGGTATACAGTTGTGATTTATATTTCCCATCATCACTAACATGCTTCAGTTAAGAAACCAATTTATGCAACTAAAAAACTAGCCAGCGGCTCTCACACACAAACTCTCTCTCTCTCTCTCTCTCTCACGCGCGCGCGCGCGCACACATACACACAAACACAGAGCCTCCACCATCACGGCCTCTTGCCACCAGCTTCACCCACCACCTACCAAGTCGCCAACTCACTCGTAAATCCTTCCTTTCAGAAAATGTCCTCCTCCACCTCTAAATTTTCCGATTAAACCATGGAGCAATGCATTTTGGAGCTCCAGTGCTGTTCAATTTCTTACCGCGCTATTCTAGACTCATATTGCTAGGTTGAAAAACTCTAGAAATGCCTACGATCAAAGAAGCCTCCAAATTTTTTTAGTTTTCAGCAACTCACTGCGAAAGTAGCTGTCACTTTTTCGGCAAACTGGTACAGCTCTAAGGCAATAGGATGGTCAGAGACTCAAATGGCTGTGAAAAAAACCATTGTTGTTTAGGTTGGGAGAACATCTTGGCGGCTAGAGACTTCAGAAGGCCACTCCATAATGTTGAAATTGCCTTTGTTCGTCTTTTTTGTTTTTTCCCTTGACCTCACACAAAGAATCTTGAGTCTTCATCAGAATATTAATTCTTATTGCAGTACAGGTACACAAAAACGAATTCAGCATGCATTCTTTTTATCACACACATGGTATGACACTTCATAAAGAAGGTAGCAGACAATCAAATACAAAAATAAATATTTTTCAGCAACATTAAATCTTTCAAGTCATTGAATGCATTCCATTTACCTGTTGCAACTTTGATACGCTGGAAATCATCATACTCAAAGACATCGCCATTTGCTATAACTGGAATAGATAGGGCTGCAACAATATCAGCAATCTCATCCCACTTAGCAGGATCTCTAGGTCGATCTGGTACTCTTCTGCAATTTTTCATAGAATAATAAAATACAGAATATCACATAGATAGTATTAACGATGGTCATTATGCATCAGATTGGTGGCATAAAATTCCAGAAATTACTTGCTTAGTATGCAGTAGATAGTTCACGTCTCCATGACATAGAATGATCAAATTCACTCAAGATTTGCATCTCTGACAGGCAGTTGATATCATAAAATCAATCATATAAACTATCTGCTGGAAGTGCAGAAGTCAGCATAGCTTTCAATGACGAGTTGTATAGAAATGACCCTTTTATGTGCCTTCTTTCTCAAAACTTGCAATGCCATTGTGATCTGCATACCATATGTCAATTTATTGGATGACCATTTGTGCGGATAAGTCCCACATGTGGTCACTCAAATTGGTTGGTACTTGTCAGGTCACTGGACTTTCATTTCAATCACCCAATAACTCAACTTTTGACTTTTAATAATTGATGGACATATCCAACCAATTTCCTGGCCAAAAATGCTGACATGACGGAGAAGTGGCAATCACATGGCGTCTAAATGGGCCCATTTTGAACCTGATATAAAAACCATAAAATAAAATAAAATATCAAGACCAATGTGACCCTTTGCAAGCAATGGAAAAAGGTCCTGCAACCCTCTATGGCACCCATATAGGGTTGTGTGACCATCAACCACTTTCGCACACTCTGCAATGGAGAACTCCACCGAATGTGGCAAATGTCGTCGAGGCCCTCTGCCCTGTCTTTGATTTGAAAATTTTAAAGTTTTTTGGAGTGAAGTGGCGCCCAACTGAGCCCCATGTCACACCAAGTGTCTGCTATGTCAAGGCTAGGCCAAGAGCTAACTAAAGGGCATCAATTGTCTGCTCCATCTTCAAATTGCTATTCTTTTTGGCACCCACGATCCCACTGCACCCCAAACACCATTCTATGCATACACCCCCCTGAGCTATCAACTAGTTGCACTTCACCCGTAGCTCAAATCTTGCAACTATCACTGACTTTTGTTTATTGTACTGGGCACATCATTTTGGTTATTGGTAGTTTCACTTTAATTTTGATGAAACTAACGAGGTCCATTTTTGCAGTCTCCTTTTCCTATCAACTTGGT
Organism: Melaleuca alternifolia; assembly: GCA_019926035.1. NCBI lineage: Eukaryota > Viridiplantae > Streptophyta > Magnoliopsida > Myrtales > Myrtaceae > Melaleuca > Melaleuca alternifolia. Next base: position 3,945,210 of record JAGKPW010000144.1, read on the forward strand.
GCTGCTCATCTCTTCATCTTGTTCTTCTTTTGCCTTTTTTTTTTTCCTTTTTGGAGAAATGAATAAGATATCATCTTCTTTTTAGAAAGAACATACTGTGTAAATACGGGTTATGTACTTCAGGCATTTTAAGGTAAAGCTTGAGGCCAGTTGAAATTCGATAGTCGCAAGAAATTGAAATGATTAGTGGCAATTTTCTCATAATTAATCTGAACATAGTTCATGACTCTGAGATATTCTTCTATTTCTTACAATCAATTGTTCTGCATGAAGCAGAAAAAGCTGGGCGTCCTAAATCTTCTACCTTCAGAATTTCAGAAAATTACTTCACCTCCAAAGACTTAGTTTAAATTTAAAAAACTGACATATCCAATGATAGACAATCATCAAGGAACCACATTGCCCAAGATCACACAGCGTTGCAGATTTACATTCTCACACTTAACATCAATCCTCTATAATAACACCTGTAGATCTGACAGTTTCCCTTAGTTAAAATCTCACCAAAAGAAGCTGTCCAAGCAAAGTAAGTCATATTTGTAGGAACCTTAGCCTTCCAAATCTGCCTCCAAGAGAAATTAGAGTTCAATTATTCATGAATCTGTCAGTTCTCATCACATGGTTCTTGAAAAAAACATCAAGACTCTCAAAGCTCCTAATAAAAATTGTTAGCTAACAATCTAAGTATTTTAACCCTTCACATCTACATAACAGTGTTGGGGAAACTTTTTAAAGGAGTATACACTTTTCACCCTAGTAATGGTCGCCCTTGCAAATAGACCTATTGACAAGAAAATTCTACAGATCTTTACATACTCTAAGTTGACTTCAATGACATGATGTACGTATTTCTTGGAGCAAAATTGAACTTTTTGTTCTAACTTTTTATATCGGCCCTCAGGAATGTAATTTGGCTTCAGCTGTGTAATTATACGGTCAAGTCCAATCAGACTAACAAAAACAAATATCCATTTATTTAGGTCATAAGTTATTTGTGTCTTGCCAAAGCAAAGCAAATCAAATCAATGGATAACTGTGAGTGCAAAAGGTAGGTAACGTCAATAAGGGAACTGTGGTTGAGCATATTGAAGCGTCAAGCTTGACAAAGAACTTGAATAGAATTCCTCACAAAGTTAGTGTGCTTGGATCTACTTATCTCTCCACAAGGAAAGCTTTCTAGAATACTCAGAGAGAGAGAGAGAGAGAGAGAGAGAGTTAGTTGCAAATCAATGTACCAGAGAAATGGTCAGGGGCTTTGTGAACATTTAAACAAAGTGACTGGAACAAACAGGGAATTTCAAAAGAAAATCAAACTTTACAAGTGCAAATCTAATTTGTTGCAATATTTACATATCTGAACTTTTTGCCAGATTTAGGTTAATCAAAACATGGTAAAAAACCAAAAAAAGCAATAAGAGAGTAGAGAAAACCTTCTGTCTTCTATAATTAATAATTTTCCAAGAGATATTGCAGAATTTGTGGGCATACCTGTAAGAGTACTTTTTCATTTCTTCTTGATATTAATTAAATACATCCAACATTATACTCACAATTGATTTCTTGAACAAGATTAAGAATTCCGGAAGTCAATAAGCTCTCAGAAGCATTCCCATTAACTATCATAAAGGAACTTAATTGAATCAAATGCAATAGTTCATCTACTTAAGTCAATGGAATTTAAGCAAAAGTACTCAAATAATATTCTTCAATGTATGCAGCTTTCTTATCCTTTAGTAAGTTAATAGAATAGGATGGGTGTCAAACTCGATAGCACATTACCTTCCATGAACAGCAAGCGCAGAAACACCTGTTTTTTCAATTCTCCTTGCTAGTTCTACTGTATCGTGAGAATGCTTGAGAAGTCGAATTTTACATGTAACTGGTGTGTCCATATTCCTCTTCAAGGTAGTCAAAATCTGAATTGCACATGAGAAAGTCATAAAATGTATTAAATTCTTCAGCGGTCTGTAGGAGAAAAATACGAGTGCTGTTTTCGGTATTATCCAGGTAAAGATCAGGCAATGCGTACATCATGAATGAGCTCTGGCTTATTCAGTAGTGCAGCCCCCATGCCTCCACTCAAAGAAAATGATCTTGGGCATCCCATATTAATATCTACTGCAGCAACATCTTTACACCTGGGAACAAAAATCATGTCCAAATAAGTAGGCGACAGCATCGCTTCTTCCAAATTTTTTACCAGCATCAATTTGAAAAGAGTGAAGAAAAATATAAAGCAAGTGATCAATCACTCATTTAGCTAAAAATCTAACTTTTTAAGATATGTTTTGTGAGAAAAAGCAGGCATCACCCACTTCAAGTACCAAAATTGCCTCAGCATCCTGCCTACTTATGTGGCATGTGCTTCATGACTGGCAGTGAATCAGCATTTCAGAACTCTTAAGTGGTCTGACGGCAAAACTTAAAGTGCAGAACAAATTAAATGAACCTGATAGCTTCCCAGGAGAATCGTCAAATGTCATTAAAGGTAAATCACTCAACTCAAGAAAAACAAAGTATCATAAGGACACCAAAATCTACGTTGGATATCCAAATCAATTGTTAGGGGAAGTTGTTAAACTAACATGTTATAGTATCGCAAGGAAAAGCTTCACGTTGCTTACACTATTTCTGCAGCGCGTAGAGCCCTGACGGCATCAGAAGTACCCATTTGAAAGACTACCCGATCCCGTTCTTGCTTGCAGGTTCTAAAAACAACATTCTCTGTTCCTTTCTCCAGAAAATCTGTCGAACCAATGTGCTCTGATGAAAGAGGAAAAATAGAACTTCAGAGAAGAGAAGCTTTCTTCACAAGATTTCTGATGCAGCCAACAAAACCATACCAGATGAACTTCAGCAATGTAAGAGTCATATAAGTACTTACTTGCTAATGTACTTATTTGAAATCCTAATCTCTTAGGAATTCTATATCAATGTTAATGAACTTGAGCGATATACATTGACTTTTGCACTCAGTGTTTACTGATAAAATATCAACACAAAGCATCAAGTGCTTACTTGCTAAAGTACTTAAATAGAAGACCTCATGTCAAAAAGCTTTAGCTTGCAAACAATGACCAGCACAGTCAAAAGTCACTTGCTTATTAGTAAAACTTGAGGACTTCAGACATCACAACCTATCTGCTCCAGAAATTTTATTGATTGACTACCAACACAAGATAAAACCTGCTACTGGTCTAGTATATGTTTATAGCTGAAAAGAATATCAATGTTGATGTAAATAAACATCCAGTCATTCTCCATTTGAAAATCTACCTGCAAGTGTTACCAATTATGCTCGTATTATTAATTTTCATGAGATCAATACTGGAAGAATGCAAATGAGGGAAGTGACCTTTCTCTACGTTTGAAAGAATACAAAGCGAGGGAGAAGAAAATGGGAGAAATTTATATTCCATTGACTGAAATGGAGAAGACGATAGAATAAGTGTAAAGTAATGGGTCTTCGATTTCCCCCTTCACAATATCACACTCTTTGTGAAAAATACAGTGAGACGGGATCAAACTTGCCTGCTCATATAAAGTCTGTTTTTTTTTTCTTTTCAATTGAAACATGTGAGTCAAGAACGAAAGTCTCTCAGCTTCAGCTAGCTAGCCCACTTCCAAATTTTAACTTTGTCTCTTCGCCCTACTTATCAAAATATAAAACAATCGAAACTCTCCAACAGCAATTTCTAATATAATGGGCCGACAGCAACTCGAAAGTAGTTGGGTGTGAACTTAAAGAAACAAAAGCATCAGTATCTTGAAAAAAAAAAAAACCAGTCCACCAGATGGGCTGTTACATGGATTATGTAACATAATTCATGTCAGATTCTCCTGTTCACACCGCAGACATGGAAACAAACCACAATCTATTCACATAGCACATCAACAACAGTCTGACCAAACGATGAAAAAACACATCAACAACAGAGTTTTGCCAGATTTTCCTCCAAAAGCAGGTGCACAGCGTACCGTTTATTCTCCGCTCGCACTTGAGTAATTTGTGGTCAATAATCTCCTCCCCGTACGTTATATTCGCACCATACTGAGCAGCAAGCAACCTTAAAGGCAACGTCCCCTGCAAAATTTCGTTGTCCAAATCTTATCCGCGATAAAGCGAAGGACGACGGCGGGAGTCAATCAGAAGGGTTTTAAGGAGGTTTCGGGACTCACCACTCGAACCATGGGAGCGAGAACGTGCTTCTTCTCGTACTCCATGCTCGCGGAAGGAGACACCGCGGACCCGACCAGTCCTTGCTTCTGGAAGTCACGACCGTACCGGCATCTTCGATGACGCGTGTGAAGCTAATAACTTTGAAACGATGCGTATCGTACCGGAGAGTGGTCCACCTTTGACGGCGCCGCCGCGGCCACCGGGCGGACCTCGCCGTGGCCTCCGGCTGGTGTCGCGGAGGAATGGAACGAACAGAGGACCCAGAGGCGAGGCGAGGCGGCCCAAAAGAGACAATTTCATAATGTTTAAACAGGAAAAAAGGTAATCGACCAACAAAAAAAAAACATAAAAAAGTAAACCTTACTCATTAGTAACACAATAAATGTCATCGAAATTACACATTTCGATTTTTTACCAAATAGATTTCTCGTTTTAAACTTGTCAAAGGACGAAAAAATAAAAATCAAAACTATTACCAAACGCACACCAATTAAACTTATAATTTTGTGCATAACTTAGCTTCTCGAACCCGGCATAATTTCTGCAAATACAAAATAGTAAATGATTGGAAACACTTCAAAACGGTCAAATACCAATTGAAAAGTGGAAATTATGGCTAAAACTAGTTAATGATTTTGCCGCAATAATATGGCAAAACACTGGAGTTACCACTTTGTATAAAAGTCGGTACTGTTCATATATATTTGAACTCTTAAAATATATACATAACCGTAGATTGTGACATCGGTTAGTTTTTTTAAAATAATCAAATGAAAGTGGATAAATGAGTTAAAACAATGTATGCTAAGTTCAGATAAGTTTGTGATTTAATGGGAGGAACATTGATAGATCACGTTGCTGATAGTTAAGTAAGTTTAACTAACAAAATTGTTAAAATGGGTAACTCGTAGAAGTCTAGATAAATATAGATAATATGTTCCGACCGTTATCTAGTTTAGTACTGTGATATCGCCTTCTCTCTGTCTGTCTCCTGGTTACCTTGTCCGCATTGATAATGGAGGCTTTGATCAAAGCTGCGATCCCTGCGCCAGTTCATTTCCCGAGCCGCACGTCAGCAATCTGGAGACCCCCGAATCATCTCTCCGTCTGTCGCTCCCGGTAAGTTGTGGTCAGCTTGTCCCTTTATCTACGTACTTGCCGAACACGACCGGGAATAATGTTGAAGCTTGTCGGGTAGGTTTTTTGGTCCAAATTTTGGAAGGTCATTTGGCTTTTTCATCCGCAAAAGTTGTTGCTTTAGGAAAACCCAACTCGAGTTCGAAGAATAGAGCCGGATTCTGCTGAAATTGATGGAGGAAGATGAAAAAAAGAATTAGAAGTTACGACGAGGAGAAGCGTGGAATTGATCTCGATCTGGTTGATCTTCTGGTGCGAATATGATGCAGTTTGACGGGATGGGTTTAATTAGTATTTGTAAGTTAATGGCCTCTTAAACCATATGTCGCGGTACCTCGGATTACGTGATCATTTGGACTGATCATCATGGGTTGATAGGTTGGAATTTCCTGCAAATGTCATGATGGCTCTGCTTCTGTATCTCTTGGTTGGTGAAAAGTCACATTATACTGACTGCTGAAGGAAATTTGTAACATCGATAGTGTTAATAATGAAGGGAAGCTTGTGGTTTTTAGATATGAGATGTGTTGAGGTAACTTAATTGACTGTGGATATGGTAATTTGGATTAGGAAGTGTTGGGATTACATCTCTTGAGGTCAAATTGAAGCCTAGAAGTATTGGCAGTGTGGTGAGGCCCCTGCAATGGAACCCTTCATAATCTGTTTCTTTTGTTTATGCAAACACTGCAGTGTTTTGTGAACTCCGAATGGTTTAAAGATTTAACGGTAGTGGGGATGCAATTTGTAATGAAGTGGATTATTGGAGATCAAGGACTTTCTCAAGTTGTTTTAATATCCTTATTAAAAATAGCTTACAAGGGAGGCCGAAGAAAAAATTTATCTGATAATGGGAAAAGAATGAAGACATTTTGTGAAGTCATTTCTGTAGTTTTCAGTGAATTAGACAGAATCTGCAGCAGCTAAACAGCTTCATTACCCATTTGGATCTGCATGCTTCTTATTAGTCATTAAGCGGCAAGTCGAGGAGCTAGCTAGTGGCTGTACAAAGCCAGATGGACAAGCAAGCTCTACTGTTTCTTTCTCTCTTAGGAGCAATACAAACTCTTTTTATCTCTATTCTTGGAAGTAGAGGTGGTTTTTTATGGGTTGACATTTAAAAATAGTTTGCGAAGTTTGATGAATTAGTTGGCCATCTGGTTTTAATTTTCCTTTGGATGCAAAATATGTGAAATTTTGTGACTTCTATAGTTGTGTGGGCACCAACATCATTTTTGGGAAGAATGTTACTCATTGAATGGAATAGCCACAGAAAAAGCTGGAAGTAAGATTTTACATCTCAACAATGAGAATGTTTCGGCTGTTGTAATGGAGAGACTAGAAGCGTTTGAGGGAATGAAACTTGTTATTTTTTATTAAAGTGAAGCTGAACACATGCATTTCTATTTACTCCTCAATAGTCAATACATCGATTTGGTTGCTGAATGCTGAATTTCAACCTCATAGATTCTTACTTTGAAATGTTTCTTCTATGGAGTCCCTTGACATCTCAAATGCTGGATTTTCTCAAACTTCATCAGAAGAAAATTTAGGATATCTTGATACCATGAAACCAATGTTGTGGATTCTTTCCTTCGATCAAACCGGCATATTCATTATCCAATTCAGCAGCATCTCTGCAGTATTCTTGATCTAGTAGGCATATAATTTAATTATAAATTTGACAAATCTACTTTTGGGGGGCATTTCTCCTGTTGCATGTAATTTTTTGAGCTTCAGTGTAACTGATCATTGTTTTCTGAAATTTACTAATCATTAAGGTATCTGAGACTTTTTTCCCTTTTGTAATACGTGAACCATTTTTAGCCAAATGGTTGTTTCACTAATTTATATGTTAGTTATGCTGTTCATTTTATCGCCTAATGTTGATTCCAGAAAAAATGGGGAAGTGAATGGACTTTATTCCACTCCCTCACATATTGGGTGAGTGCTTTGCTCTTTGGTTTCATCTTATATGCATTGCATTTTTGTGCGGTCTCCATCTTGATGCTTGATTTGGAGCAATTTTCATTGTAGATCGGAAAATCAAGGAGATGAGCAGATTCCTGAGGTATGTAGTGATATTCGTCAATCCTCAATTTTTTTTCCTGATGAGCTTGTCTGCTGAATTAGCCTTTATTACAGGAAGTTATTCAACCATCAAATCTTGAAGCAGATGAAAAACATGGCAACATCTGGCGGCTTTTTAAAGAAGCTCAACAAAGTCTGTTTATCTCTTTTCCTGTTGATTTGAATTCCATTTGTCATCTCAAAAAGCCAAAAAAGAAAAGGAAACAAAGAAAAGAGTTCTGTTGGATATCTCAGCACCAGTTATTACTGAAGCAGTGGTTGTATAGGTTTTTATCTGATGCTTCTCATGGTTTCATTCAGATATTCTGTATTTAAACAAGCAGCGGCTCCTGGTCATTGAGCAGCTAGAAAAAGCAAACAGAGATAAACAACTATTGCTTGGCCAGATAGAGCAGTTTCAGCTGGGAAATCAAGCTGTTGATAGGAGAGCTAATAGCACTGTAATTTCTAGACTGGCTGGAGAGTTGATCTTGTCTGGATATGCCTTATATTGTCCTTGTTATGCCTTGCCCCTGAGCAACAACTTTTGCTCGCAAGTTATCAATATAACCGAAAACTTATGACTTTGTTGTCTTCAATTCTTTTGGCAACAAAAACGGATTTTAGCTCTTCACGGTCATACCTGGTTCTGTGCCTTTTCTCTCTCCCCTTCAATTTGTATTTGTATATTGATCCCTCTTTGACAGTCAGAAGCTCTCGTTCCCTTTAGAGGCAACTGAGTCTACCGTCAAGTACGTTTTGCTATGATCTTTTGTCGGTTTCTATCTCATGTTGGTCTCAATCTATGCAGGATAGGCTATCAATTCTGTGGGAGTTGCTGCATCAAATAGACTCAATGGTCCTTACACGAAAAGTCAATATTGAGGAGGCATCCAATTGGAGGAGGCTAATCATGGATAGCAAAGTTAGTATAGCCGATGTCTTCTCTGATGTCCTGGACCAAGAAGATTCAGAGCTTCTTGAGAAACTCCGCCACTTTGCAGATGGAAGCAAAAGGTAGGCTAGCTAGGAGATAAATACTGGTTTTTTTTTTTTTGTGTGCGCATTGTGCAATATTTCATCATCACGAGAGCAGGAGATCATAACATGTATCACCATGGTCTTTTCTTGTTTTAAATTATAGCATCCATTTGACGTGCTTTCTTTTTAATCTGCCATAATGTAGACTCATATTTTCCATTGACTTGCATATTTCTTTCAGCGATTATCTGTCCCGACTAATCTTGCGGTTGATGCCTTTTCTCTTCAGGAATGGTTTTCATGTTGTTCAGATATGCACTGAAATGGAACCTTTGGTCTGTGTTGGATCTTTGGCATCATATGTAACAGGGTTATGCTGCGCATTACAAAGAAAGGGCCACACTGTAGAGGTTATTTTGCCCAAGTAATCAAGGACCTTCTCTTTCATACTTTCTATCTGCAAGTGCTTGTAACAATTTATGATATGCCGACTCTTAGTCGAAACTTTTTCGTTTGTGGTAATACATACTTAACTTAGGACATGTTGCTGGAAGGAAGAAAATAAGGGTTCACTTTCACTTAACCAGAGTATTAGAGCTGATCATTCAGTTGAGTTCTGATTGAACTTCTCAAAAATATAAACTACACTAATTAATTTAAACATTACAAGTTTCAATAAACGGGGACCTGCTTACAAGTAAAAGATAAGGCCTTAAGCCTTGAGTTTGAAGAAGATTTCAAAACATGGAAGAGGATAATGAATGATAAATCTAATATATTGTGTAAAAAAATTTCTCAAATATTAGATTGGGAAGTGATCCAGCCAGCTAAATCCACCATTGATGAAGCATACATTCTTGATGGTCTCGAGCCTCTTAAATGGGAGAACTTAACCAGAGAAATTTGTGATCTCCATATTTAGGCGGATGCTACCTTTGTCAATGCCAAATAATTCAAAACTTGGGTTGGCATTATATGTTGCACAGGTATCAGAATCAGAATCTATCAGTTTCTATATTCATTGGATTCAATGTTCAAACTAAATGTATCTTTAAGGTGAATCTATTAAATACTGAAGTGCAAATAAATGGATACAGTACTCATCTGTTGACCTGTAATTTGTCATTCTTTCCCATCAAATGACATACCTATTTCATGTTGCACGATGTCAAATGATATAAACTATCTCATGTTGCACCATGTAGACTTTACTTTGATAGTTTCACCATAATATATTGTAGATTGTTTAGTTTACATACCTCTAATAACTGAAATGTCACTTATGCTTTTTGTGTTTATGCTTGAGTGTGATACTTGTCATTGTAAAACAAATGTCTTGTGATGTCTTACCGATAGGAATCATCAGATGTACTTGAAATCAATGTATCTTGCCTTTACACGGTCTTACTCAAAGGTTCTTAATTTGTAATGTCTTAGTTTATATTATGTTCAAAAGCGTCTGGGTTCTTCACCAAACCTTATGATTTGGTTCGATTTTATGATTCATTATTTTGATATTCCAGTTGATGATTTCTACCTTAATAGACAATAGTGAGGTGCTTGATGGCTTGCAAATATTTACAACTGCAATACAACATACTCAACCACATCGTCACAATAACTAATGATGCTGTGGAGCCAATTACTAAACTCTTTCTCTCTCCCCCTCTCTCTCTCATGTGGGGGCATGCGTATATAGACACTTCATTTCTACATATTGGAATGCCTTCACATTTCAAGAAAACCTATTAGAGCTTTTTGCATTAAATAACGAAAATTGATTTGGTTAGTCTAGCATGATATGAGTCAGGTATAAATGTTGGAACTTCTCTTTCTCTTATTTAGGAATCTATTTTGGAAACAGGTACGCAAGGTTGAACCTTGGAGAGGTTCAAGGGCTAAGAGAAATTGAAGCAGAATTCTATTCATACTATAATGGTCAGCTGCATGGAAACAGGATTTGGACTGGGTTGGTCATTTGCAATCATTTCTGTTCCTATTCATATGAAACAGTAGTATTTACCTCTGATTGGAGAGATTGGATTTTAGAAAATATCTCCACAGGTTACAGCTTTATGAGGAGTTGAAAATGGAAACTAGTGCCTTTTTGGTTGGAAAATGGTTTGATTGCAGCTAACCTCTTGCTCTTTTCTTGCAGAATTGTCTGCGGTGTTGGAGTTACTCTCATTGAGCCTATATTTTTCTCGTCATTTTTTAGCCGTGAGAAGATATATGGCTACTCAGATGACTTTGAACGGTTGGTCACACGTATTTGTTATTTGTTGCACTACTTCATAATGTACTCTTTGAAACTTCTGGCCTTTGACAAGACTAAGGATACTGTGTGAGTCCATTTATAGAAATTCAGCAAAGATTATAAGGATAACGCCACGGGTAGTCCCTGAGCTTTTTCTTGATGTTCAATGTCGTCCTTAAAATCTTTTTTTTTTTTTGTTAATTTAGTTACTGAGTTTAAAATCCGCTCAATGCAGTCTTACCATTAGATGCAATGCCAAATGACTTTCTTTTTTGCTAACATGGACTACCAACTGAGCATTTTGTGGGCCAACTCATCTTGTGGCCCCACTAAACAGTGGAAGTGGAAGCATCTCTACAGTGCAATCGGACATGTAAGATGCCAACTTGGACACTTAATAGTCAATTAGTGATTTTAGATGCCACATCAATAATTTCTGTTAGTCTATTGGAAGGACGACATTGAACCCAATTTTTGAAAGTTTAGTGACTACCCACATCATTGCCATAATTATAACTCTAACAATAATAAAGAGAAGGAACAACTGGATGACCTAGACGGTGCACATGCTTGCGCATCTTGTCTCCTTAGACGAGTCATATGTTTTGTTCAGCTTATATAATAGCATTCCATTCTTACCAGTGCTTGTGCCTTTTATTATCTGATTACTGTGTTTAGCTTGCTTAATGACATGTCATTTGGTTTTTCTCCAGATTCTGCTTCTTAATAGACCTTAGGAATTTTTGCTTCCATCTTTAATAGTATTAGAAAATTCAATTTAAAAGTTTAAGCTAATAGGTGGAGAAGGCTACTTTTCAATAAGGGGCAAAAATTTATACCTGAAGCTATATTTGTCAAACCACTGTCAAAAACAGCAAATAGCAATGCCTTATGTGTTCATTACCTTATTGCTACGTTCAGGTTTGCTTATTTCTCCCGTGCTGCATTAGATTATTTGGTCAAAGCTGGAAAGAAGCCTGATGTTTTGCATATACACAATTGGCAAACTTCTATCGTCGGGCCCCTTTTCTGGGATATCTTTGTGAAACAGGCAATACTGAGAGCTGCATTTTTTATTATTCTGCACTCAGGTGTATTTATGTGGGTATATCTGATGTTAAATTGAAGGCCGACTCTTACCTTTTTTTGGAGCATATAGTTGAATGAGCATACAGTCGACACATCAAGAATAAAAAAACCCTCTACCTTCAAGAAGATGTTTCGTAAATCTTTTAGTCTTATTGGGAAAAGAAGCCTTGTCTTTAATTTTGTCCAAGTTAGTATCTCTAGAATAAGTATCAATATAAAACAGGATAAGCTTAACTGCTATTGATAAAGAGAGCGTAAAACCATTTCAGTGTGAGGTAGTCTGTTCGTCAGTTTTCTTGTTCTAATTTTGCAGTTAAATTAAATGGAATTATATCAGCACAGTAATTGCTTTTATCTGGAGATAATGGCAAACTTGACCTGCATGTGGCATTAAGTGCAAGGCTAATTGCATCACATAATCAGACAGTCTAAGCATTTGATTTTGTTACTACCTTATCTCTGTTTGTCGCCGAATCTTTTATAATTCAGTTATCTTAGAAAGGAAATCACTTTAATGCCCTATAAAGAAAAATAAAGCTATGCATCAAGCACTACAGACTCATTATAGAAGAGAAAAGTAGTATTGTGACATTAGGAGAAGGTCAGTAGGCTGTAGCAGTATGTCAGTATGCTAATGGAAAGGTTTTACCATTCTCATAATTCTGGCATTTGATGAGATGCAGTCTCTTCATATGCGACGTATACTTCTAAAAATTCCTATTATGTTTCTTTGTAGGGACTTGAAGGTACAAAAATATTGCTAACTTGCCACGACCTAAAGTCACAGGCATGTAGTTATTGTCCTATCTGGCTTGATCCTTGTATATTGTGCCTCCTCATTGACTTCATTTGGTAGATATCAGTGTCTGGAGCAACCTGATAAGCTGGCTCTAAGTGGACTAGAACCTGCTCGTCTTCATCGTCTAGATCGTTTCCAAGACAATGCCAGGGCATCCCTTGTAAATTTGTTGAAGGTGAATTTCTTTGGGTAGAGTTTGAATAAATTGGCATATCAGTTTCATGTGATAATAGCGTAGTTAAGTTCTTAGAAGTCTAATTTGAGAAATAAGTTTATCAAATTTATAGTTTGAAACTTTCTTTTGACAACTCATCAAGTGGTTTATGTGTCCGGATCTCATCAATTATAAAAAAGAAGCAAGAAAAAGAAAAAGAAAACTTTAGGACAGCTTATTCTTTTCTTTATGTTTTGGCTATTAGTCTGCAACTCTGGATTGGGATTATTTGTCGGCTTACCAAATTAATTTACTTTGAACAACTATTTGTCCTAGGCTGTCCAATATCAAGCCTGTCCATGATATCTCGGCTGGAGATTCTGAGCTTTGCATCAATAAACATAACTTGGCCATCACCTTAATTATTCATTTTTGGTCCTAGGCCAGTCTTTAAAATCCAGTATGTAATTATCAGAAAGTTACGTTTTAGTGTCTGAGAGAGATCTTTCTCTGTTTGTCAAAGGATTTTCAGAGAGTATATGCCTAAGTTGGGAGATAATTTTCTGTATTACTAGTTTTAAATTTCGGGTAAATAAGAGAATTGACTTTCTTTAAGTAATCCTATAAAGATGCACTGGCAGTACTAGTCAGGCATTACCTCCATTTAGTTTTCTTTGGGTACTGACAATTGGCCAGATTATGATACCTTATGAAGTATTCTAGCTATTTATGTTTAGCATTATAATCTTTTGCCTTCTGTTATTGGACCAAAACATCTTTCTCCTCTTTGCCAAAAAATACACATAAAGCGATGCCTGCAATAAAATGAATAAGTCCATATATTACTACATCTAAATAATTTAGAGGAGTCTACATAACTCTCCTCTTTTTCAAAGAATCTATGTAGATTCTAAATTTAAAGCCAAATCTTTCTCATCCTACAACAGGTGTTTTGCACACACTGCCCTTTCAGGCAATGATAGCAAAGCCATCACGACCAGAAAAAGATTATGGGCATCGCAGAAAGTCACCTCGTTTGCTTGAATTTGCTTAAGGAATTGGACACAAGAAACACGTGAACTCATTTTCTTCTTTTTTCTAGGAATATTATCCATATCAAGCTTGTGTCCTAGACTTGCAATTATCATTGTTGTTCTTAAGTTGTTTTGGACCATCACTTACCTTTTTTTGGGTAAATTTCTAGGGTGGAATTGTATACTCGAACAAAGTTCTAATTATTTCCTCCATGCACTCCAAAGGAAGGATAATCCGTAATTTTGGTTATGGGTTGGAGCCCACCCTAGCAACTCACAAGTAATGCTTTACTGTACATGTCTTTTTTTATAAGTAGAGTACATATTGCAACAATGTCTTTGTCCTTTCCTATGAGTGAAAGAAACTTATTTCAGGCAATTTCTGTCCAGTTTTTTTTCCCTATTAAAGTGCTTCAAATTGTCCTAATCTTACACCCAAGTTTATAGATTATTTTGGGTATACTTTCATCACAGGGACAAGTTGCTAATCTCTCCTAGTGGGTTTGACAAAATCATATGGGATCCTTTCCAGGACAAATTTATTCCCAAAAACTACAGTGCTGATGACTTGGAGGGTAAAGCAGTTTGCAAAGTTGCATTGCAGCAGCATGTGGGTTTGTCTAAGGATGCTTCTGTTGCACTTGTGAGTTTTCTGATGATATAAAAAACTATGGAGGTCTATGATTATATTTATACATTTGCTTTATTCATGATTCTCTACATCAAGTAGTTATAAAGCATGCAAATTAGTTTTTTCATGAAATTAATATATTTCAAATGTCTTGGTAGCTGCAAAGATTGTGCAGGCTGTCATTGCATTCTATCATATCTCTCTGTCATAATCCTACATATACCTTGCAATTAATAATGCATTCCATCTCAGGTATTAAATTATATGAATATTTGATGCCTTTATTGCCATGTGATGTATGTTTTTGCAACCTGGGGAACGAGGTAGAGTCTTTCTACTTAGCAAAATGTGGGACATGGTTTGCAACATTTCTGCATTGTCACTTCATACAGTTATTGATTTGACGCGCCGTCTAGGCATGGATTAGTTTCTTTCTCTTTCTATATTCCATTCACCAGATAAAGCTCATTGTGGTAATCTATGGGTGGATCAACTATGTACTTTGAGGCTTCCAGCAACTAATACTTGAACTATTTCCCAATATTCAGGTTGGATAATCTGAAATCACTGAAGAGTTACTGGATTATATAGTATTCTGCAAGTACATATGGCTGCTTCTAAATATTGCAAGTTGGATTTGTATGTCATTGGTTTAGTAGTGCTTGTCATGTCAAATGGAACTTATTTACTGAGCCCCGTTTCTGAATAGTATGACTCTAGTGTCTGTTCATCTTTGATTATAGAATTCAACTTTTCTTTTTTCAATTCTGCAAATTCGTTTTTGTGATTTTCTCTCAATATAAACAGAGTTCCTCATTTCAGGTTGGATGGACTTACCAAGAAGCATCGGATATTGACTTGGAGACATTAAAAACCGTTGTCCAGAGCATCGCGCATAGGGATGGCCAGGTTCATATTATTCATCTGTTTTTTACCTGATGAATTGGTAATGCAGCTCTCCAAGGATCTCTTTGAGGCATGGCAGAATGCTGCCATACAAATAAAAATGGGGAGATAACCAGTTAGTATCATATAGTAAAGTACCTAAGGAAACTGGCTTTAATCTATGCTTAGAGACGCTGCAAGTCAAGAAATCTCAAAGAAGCTAATTTTACTGTAGAAGTGATCTATTCATTCAGAAAGATTGCAAATCAACATTATAAGGTTTTAACTTAGAATAAATTCTTTACTAGATATTTAAAATGCTTTAATTTCATTGATGAATCTGTGCAGCTTATCTTGGCAAGGATAGACAAAATGACAGATCTGGATGGGGCCTCTGAATTATTCTTGAAAGATATGAAGGTATTGGCAGGAATTGTTGGTTTCTTTTGTTCTTTCTGTTGACGTGCTGTTACTGTCTAAACACATACTCTATTAATTGATTTTTGCATGAGAAGATAGCTTCTTTCCTATGTCCTTTTCCTTTAACAACTTAGCGGATTTCTTTTGCTGAAAGAAAATCTTTGCTTTCTACTGCTGCCCAGCCACTGCAGTTATAGTGGAGTATTTTTGGACTTGCAATGCTTTTCTTATATTGCTGGGTTATAGACTGGGGCGAGCATGTGTCTTATCTGCATTGATCTTCCAGAGTGGTTAATTCTTCCCCTCATAATTTTTCTCATGGGCAGGATGAAAACGTGAGATTCATAGACCGATATGATGAAGCTCTTTCCCACTTGTTGTTCGCTGGTTCTGACATAATATTGTGTCGGTCTTTTGAGGATCCTGTACTGCAAGTGCCGGTACGTTAAGTTCATTATGTCATCTGCAGCTTATCAGCTATTAGTCCATTATAATTTCATCTCGTGTTTGCTGGCACAGTATAGTGTATGCCATGATTAACATTGGGGAACATAGGTCATACGATTGCATTACTTTTAAGAATATGCAAACGAGGCCAGCTACTGCTTGAAGTAAGCTTCATGAATACATGTTTGAGTTGACTCTTTAAGTCCTGTTTCCATTTATCTGTTGGGTGGATTTCTTTGATAAAACGTCTCTTGGTCTCTCTAATTTTTATTATTATTGATTATTGAGTAATCTTGAGAATTCATGAAAACTAGAGTTGCAAAGCCCTTTTAGCTGCTGTTTCCTTCTTTGAGCATTCATCTGCACATAGGACTTCATTGTGGAATTTGCTTCATTTATGGATAAGTAAGGTGCGATTGAAGTTTTTGCAGATGAAGGCATTGAAATATGGAGCTGCTCCAGTCACTCTGTCTTCTTCTGATGATATCTTGAGGTACCTTTTAGTGCATCGATCCATTATTAACCCCATATGATGTAATCTGGGAGTGTGTTCAAGTGCCACTAATTTCCAACGTTGGTGTCTAAGCAGGTACATTGTGGATCCCGACGATGATATCTCAGAGTACTCACAGTTCATAAAGTCCACATTTGAGAATATGTCTCTGAACCAAGCCCTAGACGAAATGGTGAGTGCCTTGCTAACATATCACAGATGTCTAATCTATCTATACCTGGGATTAAAAGATTAAATCTACCAGCTACCGTGATACAATGTGTAAGGTTTTCCAGTCGATCTTATTCTCAGTGGTATCTTTTGGACATCTGTTGATTGTGATTTCAGAAGAGTAATCCTTCTAAATGGAAGCGAAAGATGGCCGATGCAATGGACAAGGACTTCTCCTGGGATGCAGAAACGTGTGACATACATATCTCTGCTTATGCAGCTTTAAAGAACTTATAGAGTAGTTGTAACAGGATGAGCAGGTATGTAACTGTACATGTAGTCGTCGATCATAGTAGTTTATTACCACTTGAAAGCCGCTTTTATGATCGGGGAATCCCTTGGAGAGTCCCTGCTAATGGCCTGATGCCCGGTTACTGAGAAGAATCGAACAATAAAAACTAGGCATCATTTAGTGGCCACAAAGGCTTTACGTAGTGTAATTCTTTGTTGCATGGTTATATACTTCCTATGTGCCAATGAATGCATTGTCGTCGTTAATAATCGGTCCAATGTCATGGATGTTATTGTCGTTGGCGTCTTTAGTAGTGTAAAAGTTAATTGCCAAAAGAACCCATGCCTTTGCTTGCGCCACAGCCCCTGGCTGCACAGGATGGATGTGATGCAGGCAGAGGTGGGATTGCGACAGAGGAAGCTACGAGTCGACGTTGGATGCAATCACAATTTTGATTACGAGCCAGAGGTCGAGTGAGCGAAGAAGAAACCTACTTATTTAGCCACGGGGCGGCAGCGCCTTTGTAGGAGGGTAATTTTGTCTCTCCAACCGAAAATGCTGTGCCCATAGCATTTTTGGCCGTGGAAATAGACGTGCTATGCTTAGAACGAACCAAAAGAATACCTCTGAACATCTTCAAAGCCTAGGATTACTTTCATCTTTAATGCGTCGGCTTTCTATATAATCAGGTTTTGGCGAAAAACTTGGAGGAATCCAGACTTAAGACGATTGGAGAGCGATCGAAATACTCCAAAGTTCCTTGCTTGAGCGCAAAAGTGCATGAAGTGGAGAGTCAACATAGCGCAAATTCGACGAATCTTAGTGTGATGAAAGTAAATTACATTGGAATTCAAGGAGAGTATATGAAATTGAAAATGCGTGAAAGGAGAGTACAGAAAGAAACTCTCTGTGCCAATTCCACCAGACACCTCTTCATGGCTATCTTAACACACTCCTTTCTTGCAAATAAGGACATTCTCCCACATGTTAAACGTAACTCCCCGTGCTTTTAACTCTTTCACGTCTTCATTGTTAACAACAGAAGGAAAATTATCTTCTGTTGTTAGGGACAAGCATTGTTTCCAACCTATCAGAAAAATGTGTGCACTAACGTTTCATGTTACACGAACATCTTTAAGGAGGCAAAGGAAAATCGTGAGAATTACATTTGTAGTAGATCTCTCTTAAAAACAAGAGGGCAAAAGTGGGTACTAACACTAGGACAGGTTCATAGATTTTTAATCCATTTCTTCTGTTTGGTTGGTGTGAATCTTACGACTAGAATGAAATAAAAAAGACGAGGATGAGAACGGCTTAGTCAATTCCATTTGTTAAGAACAGACGACCGTGGCCAGAAAATGTATTATCCTCATAAAACATGGTCAGATATGGATGAATCGGTATCAAAAGAAAGCTCATGATCGGCGCAACCAAATCACACACTCCAAGCGAATTTGCTACAAATTTGATCTCGATTTTGGGAACTTATGTCTTATGAGTAGTTGTCGTTCTGTCTCCTGTGAGAGAATTCCTTCAGAGATAGGCATAATTGGCTTGCTTTCTTCAAATATCCTTGGCTGTCAGCTTTTAGTCTCTCTTTAAGTAGGTGCATTCTCTTCGATTGGAATACAACTTCTGAATTCATGAAGTTGGAGTCCTTTCATATTTCCCTCGGGCGCCGGATTCTTCAATTCCTTGAGGATTCAGGTTTCTTTGCTGGATTAATTCTAGCCTGTCTCGCCGTCGTTCTACTTCATAGTCGCAGATCGATAGTCGCGCCATGATGGCGCGGACTGCAACATGAAGATGTCCATGTCTTGGCATGCCCGATCTTAACACCCCATAGGTGGAACTCCATGTACGTATTTCCTTCCTCATTGCATGAAAAGATCCTCCGCTTCTTGTTCCCCAAACCCAGTGCATCTAAACGCATCGAGTCCACCTGCGCGATCGTAGAAGAACACGATCCATCTTAAACGCACAGGTTCCTTATTAAGTGGACGTACATGGAAATGTTTTCCATTGCGAGAAAGCAGGGGGGGGGGGGGGGGGCAGAGTCTTAAAGTTGGAGTGACTCTAGCATTATAGAGAAGACTTTGCCATTATTGCCAAACTTGTCAGCATCTTTCATGATCTGCACGATGACGGTCTTGTCATTATGAGGATGGGGTAGCTTCTTGAAAGTTAAGAGTTCGGTATTTCAATACCTAATGGACTAATCCAATAACCCACTTGGCCATTCGAATGACTGTGATTACTAGACCTTGAATCATAAGTTAAAAGAGGCTCGAAAGTTATCTATTGAAAAAAGATGCGTTAATACCGACCTTTTCTTTTCCTGTGCGTATTGCCTTCATATTTCTTGTGAAAATGGACTGCTAGATAGGCTTGAATTGAGGTTACAACGTGGTTCTCGCGAATAAGATGAACATCGGATCTTCTACAAAAGCCAAATATTTACTCAGTAGGGAATCCGGATCCCCTGACATAGGGGGAAGGTCGTTCGATTAATATCAGATGGCTCTTGTTTTTCCGAAAAAAAAACTTTCTCCCTAGCTGTCTAATTCATATTGGACGGTTGGGGAAGAAGTGGAGTCACCCTACCCTTATTCGTATAAGGGCAGGATATCCGTTTCCCCCAGATAAGGTGGATGCTCCCTCTCCTTGCTCACCTCCTCAAAATCTAGCAGCTCATGGGGCTCGGTCATGGGCTTAGTGGCTAATGGGCTTGTCCAAGCTCGGACAGTGCCACGACCGTCCAAAGGTACTTTTAATTTTGTGCGGGTCTAGACAAGATCTCTCAAATATAGGATTTAAGCTCGCCCCCGCCGCGGTCGGACTCTCATCCAGGCCCGCATAATTCTTACACATATACATGTCATTTTTCTTAAGGGGCAGGGCAGGATCGAACCATACCTTAGACTCGATCCAAAGTTCGATTTGAGCCCGTCCAACGATCACCTCTCTACACGACACCATTCGTGTTACTGTTATTATACCCCCCACTACTTCTTTTTCTCTCTTTAAAATCAAAGGGCAAACATCTTCGCTCGGGCAAACGTCCCTCTCACTCACGTGCTCCCTCCCCACACCTCCCATTTCCCCCCCGTCCACAATAATTGCTCCCCCATAAGACAACAAGAAAAAAAAAAGTGGAAATCATCGTTAGACAAAACGAAAAGCAAACCTCGCAACCACCTCCCAACCCAACGAATCCCATAGAAGTAAGAAAAACAATGCAAATCCAAAATCAACGGTGGCGATGGCTCCACGACTCCCCATCTCCGTCTCCGGACTTCGTCTTCCTCGTCATCGTCGTCGTCGTCGTCGTCGTCGTCGTCTTCCTCTGCTTGTCGTTTCTCTGAAGGACCAGACGGCATTGAATGCGTCCCCCACCGTACGCTCGGGAGCACCCGATCCTGCCCCCCCTTCCCTCCTTCCCTCCTACTTCTAATGAGCAAGGAGAGATTTTTCTATTCTGCTCGACCAAACGCGCGTTCTTCCTCCTGGCTGTTTCGTCCTTCTCCTCGCTTCTCCAACTCTCTCTCTCTCTCTCTCTCTCTCTCTCTCTCTCTGCACATTTTCTCGGAATCCACATTCTCGGATTCCGGACTCTGGATTTTCTCTCCTCATCTTCTCCGTCCGGAAGTTGAATTCCTGAATCGTCCTCTGACCGCCCGCCTCGTTCAAATGTAGCCTCGTCGCTCTCCTGTTCTCGAGTCGGCGACGCTCGTCGCTGCGGCATTGCGGAATTCGAGCTCTCTCGGCTCTGCGATCATCTTGTTTGCATTGGTCCCGCTGTTGTCCTGTGTTTTGTTCCATCTTTCTTTTTTGGATTTTGGAATCTACCGTCGGTTTCCTGATCAGCTCCTGAAACGGAAAGTCAGCTGGCGACTTTTCCTTCTTTAGTTCTCTCTTTGTTCTTGACGTTACGGCTTTCGAATTCGGTTCGGCGTCTAGGTTTGTCGGATTGGACCAGCGATCGTTGGATAATAGATAGTGTTCAGCTCCAGTAGTGTAATTAGGCGCGGAAGTTGATGCGAACCGCAAAAACATGCCCAGCTTAAAGTCTCCTGCTGCTAGGAAGACCGCCACCACCTTAACGGTTTGATTCGGGGCGCCTTGTTTATTCCATTGACTGATTACGACAGCCGGTCTTTTAAACGAACTGAATCTGTGTTTGTGCATTTGAGATCAGGTCGCTGTTAAGTGCAGACCCTTTGGTCGGAGAGATTGTGGCCGCAATATTGTTAGAGTTAGCGACAGTAAGGTAAGTAAGTAGTAAGGCCGTATTTTTGCTAGCAATGCCTAAGTCGTTGAAGTTGTCGAATGTAGATGCTAGGATTGAGAATCTATGTGGATTGGCAATGCAGGAGGTGCTCGTGTTAGATCCCGACATGTCGAAGGACTACCTTGACCGCATACAGAACCGGACCAAAGAGAAGAAGTATTGTTTCGATCATGCATTTGGTCCTGAATGTTCCAATAGGGTACGCAGCATTCTTCAGTATCTATTCAGCTGCTTGAGAATGACGCTAATGTACTTGCAAGCTTTTTATCTGCTTTCTCTGCTCTGGATTGTAGCTATAGACAGGATCTGAACATTTGGCACCGGGATCATGCTACTAAGACATGAAATACTGGAAAAACAATTTGCATCACATCCATTCATATTGCTACTTGTGGCTTGTGCCACATGTTAGTCTGTTGTTAGTGTCTTGGCTAACACCTCCATTGTAATGCTCGTATTATGAAAGTCTTTTAACAGTATCAATGATATCCAGGATGTGTACAGTAGATGTATAGCTTCAACAATTGCTGGAGTTGTTCAAGGTCTCAATGCAACTGTCTTTGCTTATGGTTCAACTGGAAGGTACATCTATTGTATAACCTTGTGGTAGCGTTGATCATTTTGCCAAGTTCTACTGTAGATAAATTTACTTTTCTTTTAGCTTATGATTTTGGTGTGCGCTTGTTCTATAGTGTATTCTATAGCTTTTGTCTAGTTTCAAGACTTCTTTCTACACTCTAGTTGCCATGAACACGGCTCCTTGTCTTATAGTTTGACTGAGCTCCAAGTGAATTGCCCTTCTCTAAGTATAGGCTGCTTATTTAGGAGCCGCAGTCCACAATATTGTGCAAAATTTTCCCAAATACTTTTGGCTCACATGTATTAGAGATTGAGAGTATTGTATCCAGTAAAACAATTTAAAATTAAATCTGTTGGTTTTGAAAATAGAGTTTGAATTCCGCACGGTTATGGAGAATTTACTCTGGATACTAGACCTGATTAAAACATGTGCTGAGCCTAAAAATCTTTGCCAGGCCTGCCATTAAAAAATGAATCATTTTTATTTTTTTATATTTATAGAATTGACTAGGCCTGGGGGATCGGGGAGTTGCTTGTCTAGAGCTTGTTAGTTTTTTCCTTTGGGTGGACTGGCCCTACTTGGGCTCAACAGGTTACTAGGCCCATGATCACCTCTAGTAAAACCGCAGTGGAATGCTTTGCTAGATTCTGTTCTTCTAATCTAACTTTGTCCCAAATTGATCTTCATTTTCTCCAAAATGACTAGTCTAATTGCGAGTAATATAATCATGACTTGATGCTAAGAAGACATTGCTTTCTGGAATCTAAAGTCAAATTATGTGGATGTGGTGGGGTTAGGTCCGTAATTTCTTCTTGATATGACCATTGAATAGCATTGCCTGTATACAGAATATAAAAGCTGAAAAATCAATTACCACAAGAAAAAGGGCGTAGCTGTTCATATCTTGTGTGTAACCATTTTCCTGCTCTAGCAATTATTGCTAGAAAGGAATTTGCTTTTCTTGACATGTGATCTGCAATGGATACTGGAATTATAATGGCGTTTCTGGTGTCTGTGATCTAAATAGTTACAATAACTGATTAAATGTGATTGGTGGGAAAGTAAGCATACGAGAGCTTCCTTTTGGTTATATTGGTTGAACTGCGCTACCATATTTCGTAAATCTCATCATATAGTGACACTCTTTCTAGTAAGAATCTGTTCTTTATAGTTTTTTGCATCTTTATAGCTATAGTATTGCATCATAGATTTAGTCATGATCAATTTGCCTGAAGCTGTGAATTATCCTCAACATTGTAGCTATCTGCCTTGTTGGTTGTTGGTTGTTGCTATGTAGTGACACAATCCTGTGTAGCTTAGATTCATATTCAGCTTGTGTCCTCTTGAGATTATGTAGATTGATGGGATACTGATTGTTCAGTCCCTGTGTTTCTTTCTTTTCCCTCAAAATTTTCAGTGGAAAGACGTACACAATGGTTGGAACTAAGAATGACCCAGGACTTATGGTTCTTAGCTTGCATACAATCTTTAACCTTATCAAGCAGGACAGTAGTTCTGACGAGTTTGAAGTTAACTGCTCCTACCTTGAAGTTTACAATGAAGTAAGTAAGGAGAAAATTTTGGTCAGATAAGTTGGTCTCTTTTTCCTTAAGCAATGCTTGGGGTGGACTTGTTTGGCTAATTTCAATGCATTCAGGTCATCTACGATTTGCTTGAGAAATCATCAAGTCATCTGGAACTCAGGGAGGATCCTGTTCAAGGAATTGTTGTTGCTGGCCTGAAGTCAATTAAGGTTCTTCCTTTTTCTTTGATATGTGTATGATGAATGCTGTTTGAGTATAAAGCTGCAAATCACCGGACTAAAGCTGATGATTTATCCTGTTTATGGAGGCACTGAAATCATTTTTTTTATGGAGTTACCTTGAAGGAGCATTGCACCATTAGTGGCCTCTGGACAGAATAAGCAGAACGAGTAGGATATAATCTGTCTTGCATTCTGTCATTATCTGGAACTGGTTATGTGTATATCTCTTCCTCTTTGCTAAAGCATTTAGAATACTTCTTTGTTACCAAAGAAGAAGAAAAAGATATCTTCTTTCTCTTGTTTATAAGTTTGATTTGCCAAAAACTTCCTTATGCTTATGAGGGCTTTTGTCTGCTTTATTAGTTGGGCTGCACAGAGGGTGTTAGCCTCCCCACTCATAAATCCTTCAGTTTACTTGTGGGGGACTCAGTCCAACAACCGATGCATTGATCAATACTCGTGGAACTTTCCCAGTCAATCTAGTTTTTCTTACTCATCTTTGTTGGCCTTCTACCTGGTTTAGACTTTAGTTTGGTGATGGCAACGCACATATAAATGTAGGCATATGGTGGACCTGGATGTTTATATAATTCTGATGACCAGGTCAATTTTGGAAAAGAGCATAGTTTATCTCTACTCTTTGTATCACATTGCCATTTAAACTATATTTTCTCTTAGTTAGCCTCTGCACTTCTAGAATCTGCATCAGTTTGCCAACTCTTGCAAGTAGTGTAATTATGAGTCATGTCTGAACTGAAGTATGTAATGCTTAGTTAATGCAATAAATTCTCCAAGGAGACTTCTTCTAGTGCGACCTCCGGATTAAACAGTTAAAACAGGATTTCGACTGCAAAGTTGAGAAATTCTTTGGTTGATGCATCCTCATTATGACCAAGATTGATGCTAAAGAATTTCTTCAGACTGTAATGTACCTTATTTTAGGAAACTGTACATCCCATAACTCTTTTCAAATGAAAAATTCTGCAGCAACAAAAGCTTGGGAGAAATTGGTATCAGCTGTGAAAATGTGGGCAAAAGGCAAAAGAAAATATAAACTTAAGGGGAAACATGTATCTCCTCTTCACTTCATGGGGGCAGGACTTACTTTGTCTCCAGTTTTATTTAAAAGTTGAATGTAGAGTAAGGATGCCGTATAAACTAAGGTCTCTTATGTTTCAATCATCTGAACCATCCAGTTGCAGATATTTTATAGGTTTGTTCATCATATATCAGTTCCTTGTGTCGACAAATCTGCTTATTACTATTTTTCTCACATGTAAAAAGTAAAATGTACATCATGCTCGTGGCTTGTAGAGCACCAACTTTTCCTGTCTATACAGCCTTATCTTAGAGATATTCTTTTCTAAAATAGGTTCGCTCAGCAGATAAGATACTTGAACTTCTCAATTTGGGAAACAGCCGAAGAAAAACTGAGAGCACAGAGGCTAATGCAACATCGTCAAGGTAACAAGGCACATGACTTATGTTTACCTCCTTGCTATATGCTTTATCATTTTTTCTTTTTGTAGTGGATAATTTGTCCCTAAGTTAAAGGTTGAAGACTTCTTGTTTATAGTGGATGACGAGAATAGTTCTACAACAAAAACTATCTGATTGTAGGCTGTGGTTGTTTGCCTTCTCGCTCTTTTTTCTTTTTTCTTTTTAAAGTTTAATGCTTGAAACTTGGCTCACTGCTACCATCAAATATTCGATTGTAGTATCCATGCACTAAGATGTGGTCGGTGTCTTGGTATAGCAATTTAATGACTAAGTATTTTTTTTTTTTGTGAGGGAGTGTTTGTTTTGCATGCTCAGACAATTTTGAGCTTTTTGAAGGCTCTGGAAGGTGATAAAGTTTCCAGCTTATCCTTGCCACACATGGATACTTTTGGTTGATATAGGTGCTTCATGCTTGTTGTTGACGAAGAATAATGTATTGCTTGTTTCTTCCATCAGTATATCTTCGATATCACCTTAAAATCCTTAATCTTCACAATTACTGTGAAGTGATTATTATTAAATAAAAGATTAGTGAATTTTGATTGTTGTATACCTATAATGATAATTCTGAATTAATTACCTTAAATAAGATCACGATTGATTTCTGAAATGCAGAATGAGGAATGAGGGCTGGCTATAGATTAATAGCCTTTGAAGTACAGATTGTTAGTTGTGATTGGTGATGGCTTTTGCTTATGGATTCCAAACTCAAAGATAATATTGCAGTAATTGCCACACTGCTTTCTTCGATATTTTCTCATAAACCTCAGCCATTTTATAATGTTTCGTTTTCTGGAACCAGATCACATGCAGTGCTGGAGATTATTGTGAAAAGAAAACAGAAGAACAAGTATCGAAATCAAGTAATGCAAGGAAAACTTGCACTTGTGGATCTCGCTGGTAGTGAACGAGCTTCTGAGATAAACAGTGGAGGGCAGAAGCTCAGAGATGGAGCTAATATTAACCGCTCGCTTCTTGCATTAGCGAATTGTATTAATGCCTTAGGGAAACAGCAAAAGAAGGGCCTGGCCTATGTTCCTTATCGGAATAGGTTGGTGAAATTGATTATTTTATGGTCAGGATTCTCTTTGCTTAATCATCTAACAAAAAAATCTTACAGCAAATTGACACGGATCCTTAAAGATGGTCTGAGCGGTAATTCTCAAACAGTTATGGTGGCTACAATATCTCCTGCCGACAGTCAATATCATCACACAGTCAATACCCTGAAGTATGCTGACCGAGCCAAGGAAATAAAGACACATATTCAGGTTAGAAAGTCAAGATAGACACATATATGAACAATGTGCAAGCCTTGCATTCTATTGACATAAATGTATTTTGGTACCATAATTTGTTGATGTTTTTTGCTTGTTTGTTGTATCTGAATTCATTTTATGGCATCGCTTGATCATTTTGCTATGATCTTCAACCATCCATAGAAAAGAGGAACGCAGTATGCTTACTGTCAGATGAAAATCTATTTTCTGCATTCTACCATTTCTTATACTGACCTCCCTCCTTTCGCTGGATATTCTGTGATTTTAAATATTATTCATGTGTGACTTCTTCATTTTCACTGATTCTTTTGTTTCATTGGCGCTTATTCAAATGCATTATGATGCTTATTCGTGATGCGCATCTTGTTCTAGACTATTCTGCTTGCTTTGTCATTCATGCTGCTAGTACATCATGTTATGGGTGTTTTCTTTTCTCAGAAAAATATTGGCACAATTGACACCCATGTGTCAGATTACCAGCGGATGATTGACAGTCTTCAGGTTTTTCTTATTCTTGTGTTTTATGTATTTCGCTTGACTATAATATGGAGTGTCATTCGACTTATCTAATATTGCAGGTGGAGGTTTGTCGTTTGAAGAAGGAATTGGCTGAAAAAGAGTCCCAGATTAATGTCAGACCTACTGATAAAGTTGCAGATGATGAGTTGTCTTGGTTAAATTTAATGAGCCAAGAAACCAGTGAAAATGTTCAGGAAAGGATAAACTTACAAAAGGCAATGTTTGAGCTGGAGGAAATTAATCTCCGTAACCGTGCTGAGCTCCGACATCTTGATGATGCAATTGCAAAACAACAGGTCAGCTTGTGCAATTAGTTTTGATGTCCCATTTCCCTACCCTTATAAAGACCTATCAAATAGCCTCTTTAAACAAACCATTTGCTTATGTTGAACTTGATAATCTGTCTAAGCCACGCTGGCCTGAACATAATGAACTTGGTTTTATTCTAACCCATTTTCCTAGTTCTGTCTTGGGTTGACTAGCTTTGGTTCTTGTTGGAAGCTGCAAGGTGAAGAAATAGTTAGCTCAAGTGATTTGTTTGACCTGGTTATTGGTCTAAAATATTCTGTCACACCACCCACTTCAACAGGACCTTTCCCTTAATCCTGAAAACCATCAGCTTAAATTCTCAGAAACATGATTTTCACAGGCTCAAGACAGTGTGTCCCTCATGTGATCTTCTATTAAGTTTGGTCGTTCTTTTGGCTTATCTCATTTTGGTTTTCAGTTAAGGGTTGGAAAGCTTCCAACCTGAAGTTTTGGGGCTGGATTGGTTTAATCATAAATTGAATTAGCATGTTTAGGTCATTAGTTCAAACTGCTGAGGTAGTTAAATGGCAACCTTGAAGTGAAGCAAAAATTCGAAGTAGCCTGCTGAAGAGGGCTTGTTTTCTCAATATGCTCCCTTGACTTATCTTTGTCTCAAATGACCCACTATTACTTGGTGAGTATGTATCAATTATCCCCATAGGCTGATCACTGGTGGAGAATGGCCAACTGTGAAGCAAGTGCATCTCATTTGCACAATTTTGCTTCATTCACGGGGGCATTTTTTTTCCATAAACTAATACAAGAAATTTGATAAAACAATTAAATTTTGAACCACAAACCCTAGAAAGAAAGATGGGCATGCGAGGAGGGGGAAGCTGTGGTGTCAGTGTTGTTGGCTCACAATAAGGAGAGTTCAAAGTCCCTGTTGGGTTTGGGTGAACGAGCTGTAGTTGCTATGGCAACATATATCATGTCCTCAGAGAAACTGAGAGAGGTTGCTGGGGAAGACGTAGTTGAATGAGTTGATGATTGGGTGAAGGCTGAAGATAATGACCGATGAGTGGCTGGTGAAGGAAGAATATGGCTCTTAATGGGGTGGGTATAAAAGGTATTCGGCACAGATGGGTTTTGAAGATGGTCTTGATTGAAAGTATTGATGATTGGGGGCCACGATGGAGGGCATAGGAAAACGTAGATTTTGGTCAGTAGTGAGGAGGTGTGGGAATGGAGGGTAAGATAACCATTTTTTGTCAAGCGTTCGTTAGATTATCCTCCCTCTGCTCCCTAGATTTCTCTGTCAACATCCATTGACATTGAATTCCCAGTATGCTCTTGTTACATTTTCATCTTTGGGAATGCAAAAAGAATGTGCTCAGTGCTCCGAAACTGAAATCATGAATTAATTAACACTTTAAACAGTTACTCTTTAATTTAAAATCCTTGCTCTTTAATTTCTAGGTAAAAGCCATAAATCTAAAGCTTTCAAATTTTCCTTGTGACAGAAAAGCACTTTCAAATCTATCTTTTTTCTTCATTTTTGAAACTATTATAGCTTGGCAGCCCTGACAAGCTTAAAATTGAGACTGCTTCAACATGAATGTCCACCTCTCTCTCTCTCTCTCTCTCTCGTATGGGTGTGATCTGTGGCACTGGTGGCTGCGACTTGTTTGTGCAAGCACCACAAGGGATGCCGAACCCTCATTGGTGCCTGATGACTTCAGCTCCTGTGCCACCCCCTACCCCTCTGCCTCTCTTTGCCTCTAGGGTTTGTAGTTGTTAATCTTAATTCATCTTCGTGTAAATTTCAAGTATCAATCTGTTATTTTCGCACAAAGTCACCCCTATGAATGATGCAAAATTGTGCACGAGACAAGCACATGCTCCACGGTGGGCCACTTTTCCACCAGTGATGAGCATTGCTTCTCCTGGTGTAGGGGTCATTTTTAACAAAGTCAAGCATAGGGGTATACTTCGAGAAAACAAGTCCATTTCAGGGGGCTAATTGGAATGTTCCTGCAAGAGCGTTTGGTTCTTGTTCCCTTATTTATAAAGAGGATACTTTCAATTTATTTGTGATCTATGAAAGTCTGCTTTATGTTAGCTTTAACAGCAGTCTTTGCCTTTTTATTCTCTTAATTGGTAACTTGAGATGGGGATGTTTTGTATTGATGAAGACATAGATAATAAGGCTCAATTTGTTTCGTGGGCAATGAATGATATGGAAAATATTTTCTCAAATGTGATTATTTGTATTGTTTGAAATAATTTTTCAATGAAAAGTGTTTTTATTATCGATGACAATTTATATCTAAATATTGTTGACGATGAAAATATTTTTTGTATATATATTTTCGTAAGCGATATAAAATATCATTTTTAGGAAAATGTTTTCCATATTAGTCATTTTCCGCAAAACAAATAGAGCCTTACTATTAGTCGACGTATTTGTTATATGCAAAGATCATTGTTCCTGAGGTGCTACTAAGGAATTAATAATACTGGTGAGATTTAATAGATTTGTGTCACAGGCAATTGAAAAAGATGGTCCAGTTGTTGAGGCTTTGAGAGCTAGGCGACAAGTAATTCTAGATAACATCAGGGACAATGATGAAGCTGGTTTCAATTATCAGAAGGTGGTCCCTAAGTCTCTGTTACTTTAGGTCTTCTGTTTACATTATTTGAGTGTTGTACTTAACATTTGGACATATAATGCTTGCTTCTTTAGGAAATTGAGGCGAATGAGAAGCATCGATCTGAGCTACAAGAGAAGATTAATGAAGCAATCAGTTACAATGGAAACAAAACATACTTGCGTATTCTTAGTCAGTACCGGCTCTTGGTGAGTTATCCTGCATCTGCAACACTTTTCACTGAGGGTAATATGTGTCTTTTGCTGTTAATTGTATGTTTCTGTACATAAAGCTTAGGTGCAAAGAGAAAAGAATGTGCAGTTAATGAAATGATTACCTCCGAAAAACTCTTTAAAATCCAAAACCTAATGGCAGAGGCATGGGCAAACGTCCATTTTCTTGTTTTACGACTATTCATCTAAATGGGTTGCTAGGGTGAGAGTACTGTCAGTTTCATATTCTGTATGCAAGACAAGAATAAGTAGTTTTCATATTTCCGCCTATCTCACTCTTGCTGTCAACTACCAGTGTGAACCTTACAGTTGTAGTGCCATTTTGTAGGGGATGTCAAACACTGAGCTTCAGTTCGAAATTGCAATGAGGGATCAAGTGATTCATAATCAACGAGAAGCACAGAGAAATCTTTGGAACTTGTTAATGGGGCTGGGGCTCGAGTCACTTGATAAGAAAAGACTGTTGGATGTTGCAGCTTGGCAGGGAATACCAATTGAAGACTACATGATGACCCCTTATCTGGGGCTATCAGATGATAATCACTTGGAAAATGTGGCTTCTCACAGAAATCTCCCTTTTGGAAGTTCCCCATGCATGGGCGGTTCTCTATCCAAATCGTCTTGCAATTTACATCACCATCAATTCTTCTACAGTGGGCCCACTTCTTCTGGCAATTGGAGTGCTTTGTGCAGGCAGGAGCATCACAGTTCATATTACTTGCTATCTCATGATGTATCACAATCGACCCATTTGAGGTCGAGTAAGAGTCCCGAACAGTGTGCTTGTCATAGGTCAAGGTCACATTGGGGCACACCTGATGTGTATCACCAAGGTTCTTGCCATCCCTCTCCAGAGGTGACATGTCAGCCTTCACCTTGTCAAAGCCATTTATCTTCCAGCGTTGCTTTTGGGCAGCAGCATGAGGTATGAATCCACAGATTTATCTCCTTTCCTAACACACTGTTTTAATCCTTCACTAGTCTTTCCTCTCTTAGTTATGTTTTTGTGATTTCATTATTCTCCCTTTTTTCTTTTTTTTGGTAAAGGTAAGATATAATATTAACTTTTGCCAAATATAACTTTACAAAGATGAGAACCTGACACCACAAAATTTGCACTCATGAGACAAGTATGTCATCATGAGTGGAAGGGTGACTTGGTTACATAAGTAAACAACGACAAACATATACTAGAAACAATCAAGAGTGGGTCTCTACTTCAAAAATAGAAGGGTCAATGTTCCAACTCCGTTATATGCGTCTATTTCTATGCGTGTCCGGGACATGCTTAAATGTCAATGCTCTATCCTTGACAAACTTCTAAAGTCGATTCTTCATGGCTGGCAAGGAGAATTGATGATTGCAAAAAATGACGTTGTTTCTTTCCATGCATATGATATGGCATAAAGCACCCAAACCCGAACGGGTTACCCAACTATGGAAGTCTTGGCCTGATATGTACTTAATCGCCCAATTGAGATTTTCAGGCCATGACATCATTATCCTCTTCATCCCTTTAGATTTTAATAGATCTTGCCAAAACATCTGTATAAGTTTGAACTTAACATAACAATAGTTGATTTTTTTTCTCGGAGTAATTTGGCCTTAAGTACCGACTTTCTCACTATGCCAGCCTATACAGATGTTAAGCTGACCTGATTACAGTTATAGTCCTCTGCAAATGAATTGTCACATAGCTTTTCCTCAATGCCGTTGAAAAGACCCTCTTGCTTTCGCTCTTAGCATGATCATGAGAAGTCTCTTCTGAATAAATGAGAAACCATTGCTTGCATGAAAATATAGAGGAAGGAACTATGAGGATATCTTTCTTTGTCCTTGTTACAGCAGTTTTCTTTGTGGTAGACTGCTCATCTTGTTTGATCGGTGGTAAAATCTTGCTTTGAGACTCTAATTTGGCCATCCATGCTGGCCATGTTCCTCTATCTACAGTTGAGCTTCTCAAGGGGTTCAGCAATTGCTACTTCTGGGCAGCATTTTTTTGAGGATCGTGGTGGAAATAGAAGCAAGCAAGAATCACATGTAATGAACCATTCCAGCAGAAACCAAGTGTTCCTTCCTTGTAGCTCATTGACCTCTGGCATGGAAAGAAGAGATGACGATTATCAAGACGCAGACCCTGAATTGTGATGAATCTCCCATGAAATCTTCGTATTCTAGCCTGGAACCTGCTGCTTTCGATTCATCTAGACCCGATTTTAAACCGTTGCCTCTGAAGCTTTTCTAGACCCATTTTCTTTTCCCCCTACCATTCACAAACGTCCACTCATTCATCATTCTTTTTCTTCTATTCGTTCCAGCAATTGTACATACAGGTAGTAATGCCAAGCTTCAGGTAGTTGCACTGCAAAGCTTAGTCTTACTTTAGTGCGGAGAAGTTAGGATAGAAGAGCCTGATCTTCAGGAGGAATGGTGAGTTAGATGCTTTAGGCTGCTCAGTTTGCAGATTGTAGATGCTGTTGTTGTACATAGTTCGTGTATACGGGTAGATCATCATGTGTTTGTCTCACTGATTGATCAGATCCACTGCTTGGATTAGAGATGGACAGACATCCAAATGTAACCGAAATCCATAGATTGCCTCCACTACATTCTTTGCAGATCTTACCAACAAGTTGTTTTCCACTCCCCTTTATTTCTGTTTTTGTGGAGAAACGAAGCTTCATCACACCCTGCTCGTCTTTTTTGCAAGGCTTCATGCCATCCTTACCAATCAGAAGGAAAAAGTGAAGAAGAGACTGGTCTGATTAATCTGCTGTCCGTTTTATGCAGCTTTTGAACTTTCTGGATATGCACCCTTATTCGTCCCTACAAATAGATGATGTCTTTATGAAGTTTTCAACTCGATAGCATATCGAGCTAAGCGGTAATGCCTGTTTTGTGTATGATACCCCGACCTCCTGGAGCGTCGCATCCAGAAGAAATGGATACATATACGTCTATTGTCATTGATGTGTGAATTGACTGACCTAGTGATATAGGCGCGAGCGGTATACGTGTGCTCATGCCCTGTTTTACGCCAAGTATTGTTCTCTTGGGCGACCGCTCTTGTCATGAAAATGGAAAATGCATGATTCATGGTCGGCAAATAAGGACGGTAGGGTATGAGTTTTACTACAGAAAGTTTGTAGGGAACTATTATGCCCAACGTGTGATCAATCCTCTAAATTGAAAGACTGCAATCAAGTCCCTCAACGCTTCGAATGTGGTTAAGTTCTTTTCCCTACTGCTCGCCCACTTTCATTGACATGTTACATCGGAGATCCCATGTGACGATTTTTTGATTTCTTTGGACACATTCGTCACTAATGTGGTGTCACATTAGAAATACGTAAAAAATAAATAAAACAAGAAAAAAGACAATTCAAAACAAAATGAATTATGAATGAAAAAACTAAAAAATGAAATCAAAGAGAGTAGAATGGCATCGACCGACAGAGGGTTTAAGGGTTTGGCAGTGCTGCCACTAATGAACGTTGGCCCAGCCAATGGCGAGCGAGGGCTTAGGTAAGGGTATGGGTCTGACTGATGGTGACATGATTCAATTATCTAATAAGATGAGTTGCAGAATCATTGATGGAGCCACAAACCCATTTTCAAATCCCTAGCCAGATGGTATTAATCTTAGGTTTAGATAATTGATTAGACTAAGTTAAACAATGGCGATTGATGCGTGATGAGAAACGATAGAATCACGAAGTTTGTATTTTCAGGGCTAAGTGTAAGATGCTATAAGTATTTGAAGGGGAAAATGTATGGAGAAGGCTTGCTGGAATTTGTGTTGAAGCTAAATAAGCAACCTTGATACGATAAACTTTGAAGAGTACGTGGAAATCAACAATTAGTAAACAAAAATCAAGAAAAGGAGATCATAGAAGGAATGGCAAAAGCAAATGTACAACAAATCAAGTGAAAACGATTAGAGAGAAGCACACAACAATATATCGTGGTTCGATTTTATTATCAAGTTTAAATCCACTCTTTAGACTAACAGTTACAAGTTGCATTGGGACACACTAGTAATCACTAAGATAGTTATAATCAGCATGCTTTGATCACACTATCACTTGTACACTTAATCTTCTTACGATTATAATGCAGCAATAACAATAATATGAAAGCCTCATGCAAGTGAGAATTCCAGTAAATAATAGTGTTGAACACTTTTAAGTTTGTTCTTAGAATATCATCCGATTCTTTTGGCTTTAATGATCTTTTCTTATATAGACATTTTCAATCTTCACCCTGGAGATACTCCTAAGAAGCAAGTAGCCATTAGCTACTGTTTTGAAGCTAGAATGTCCATATATTTCTTTTCTCGTGAACATAGCAAATTTTCCCGAAATGTGATTGGTTTATGAAAATTGCAAGGTATTTCATGAGTCTATTATAGATAGGTAACCGAGTTTCCCTACCCATAATCTTGGATATGCCAAGTCATCAGATATACGCCGCCTTATTGGTCTATTCCATGCATCCTACATGTCAATGCCACATAGTCTCACTTGTGTTGCCACATTACCTCACATGTATATGCCATGTCATTCAATATGCCTATCTCATGCGGCCTACATGTCATGTTGCCACATTATCTCACATGTTCGTGTGGTGTTATTCAATGTGTCATGTTGTCATAACATCATGAATGCTTACAAGATATTTTTTAAGCGTGGTGAGATTAGTTGAGAACTCGAAATTAATTAAATGGAAAATAAAAATATTTGCATAGAAAAAAGTACTTTGGGATAGAACAGTTTGCCCTAATGTGTAAAAGAATACCTCACCAGTCAAGAATAAAAAAAAATTAAATGGATACACGAGTTCACCACCAAGGTGTTCAACTAGTTAAGGATAAAGAACTTAAAGGTACACCACCAACAAATTGGATGAAGAACTTAAAAGAATCACTCATCATTTGAGAGAAATTCTCATTTTTCGCGGTGTAGATGGTTACTTCTTTTGGAATTGCATTCGAGATTGTCGTCTCCACTTTTTGTCGATTCCTTTCAGTTGTTGATTTGTTAAGTTGTCGATAATTCTGTTCATAAATGATTGAACTTTCTTCTCGTCGACAAAGTTCATCACATGTCGAATAACCAAAACTTTATCATTTTTTTGGTGTAAACAAATGCCTCTTTTAGAAAAAAATTGAATTATTCATTGATCGCTCGATTGTTTTAAATCAGCTAAATAGAAATCATCATGTACTTCCTTATACTTGCCAAATTTGATTTTTCATCGTCGACTATCATCTTGCACAGATTCATCATCTGACTTATATTTTTTCATGATAGACATGTCTTATGTAAAGTCTTTATGTGACTTTTGTTTTTTATCCTTACGTAGTTGCTCATATTTAGATACCCCATTGCCAATTGGAATAAGTTGGCAAAATTTTGGCCTTCGAAACACTAAAGTTTAATCCACAGAAAGCTAAATTTTTGGATTCTTAGATTGAGTGATAATCTTATTGGCCGACTCACCATCCTATTAATAAAGATTTGCTAAATTAGCAATCAATACCTCATGCATTGTTTTATAAAGAAGAACTGTCTTTCCATCTCAGCTCAAATATAGTTTGAACTAAGAGATCAATTTATATACCAAGTTAAGAAAGTTTTTGATGAAGACAAAAAAAAAGCAACTTAAGTTTCAGAAATTCATTTGTTCTGCCTCTCCATATTGGACAATAAATCAACGAATGTGTTTAATGGTTGCTTGGTGAGTTAAGCCATTTGTCAATGAGATATTTTCGGATTGGATTAATTGATTACTTCAATTACCAAATTCATGTCATTAGGTTTTTCAGGCCTTTGCAAAATCCCCATTGGTTGGCCTGTGTTATTTTTCATCGTCCAATTGATGAAGAGTTAGAAGAATAAACCCGAAAGCTATTGTCTTCAATCAGATCGATATCAAACTAATTAAATGTTCCAAAGCCTTTTAAATGACACTATTGGTCACGCTATCGACCATTAAGTTCGATCGCAACATAGAGATATCTCACAAAGTGACACTTTAG
Organism: Melaleuca alternifolia; assembly: GCA_019926035.1. Lineage (NCBI taxonomy): Eukaryota > Viridiplantae > Streptophyta > Magnoliopsida > Myrtales > Myrtaceae > Melaleuca > Melaleuca alternifolia. Next base: position 3,981,355 of record JAGKPW010000144.1, read on the forward strand.
TGTTCTTCTTGTCCAAATTTAATGACGGACCTTATACAACCTCAGTCGATTTGCACTTGGTGGCCCACTTTAGTGGCTATTATGAAAGAAGTCGATTTTCACTTTTTTTTTTCTTTTTCTTTTGGTGGTCTATTTATTTATTTTCTGAAAAAGGAATTTGATATATACGAGTTTTGTCGAGTTGCAAAGGAGCCGCAGTCCGACGTTTCTCCTCTCTCGCTCTCACCTCCCAAGTGAACTCGAATCTAAACATCGTCGAGTCGCGCCCCCGAATTGGCCGCCGGAGAACCAATGGCGTCGTCGACGGCCGCGGCGGAGGCGGCCGACCCCTCCGCCACCGCCGCCGCCTCCCCCTCCTACAAGCCCTACACCTTGGCCAAGACCCTTACAAGCCACAAGGCGGCCATCTCCGCCGTGAAGTTCTCCCCGGACGGTAACCTCCTGGCCTCCTCCTCCGCCGACAAGACACTCCGCGCCTACTCGACCGCCTCCCTCTCCCCTCTCCACGACTTTCACGGCCACTCCCAGGGCGTCTCCGACCTCGCCTTCTCCGGCGACACCCGCCTCCTTGCCTCCGCCTCCGACGACAAGACCCTCCGACTCTGGGACGTCCCCACCGGGACCCTCCTCAAGACCCTCCACGGCCACACCAACTACGCCTTCTGCGTCAACTTCAACCCCCACTCCAACCTCCTCGTCTCCGGCTCCTTCGACGAGACCGTCCGCGTCTGGGACGTGAAGAGCGGCAAGTGCCTCAAGGTTCTTCCCGCCCACTCCGATCCCGTCACCGCCGTCGATTTCAACCACGGTGGCACCATGATCGTCTCGAGCAGCTACGATGGGCTGTGCCGGATTTGGGACGCCTCTACTGGGCACTGTATGAAGACCCTCATCGATGACGAGAACCCTCCGGTCTCTTTCGTCAAGTTCTCGCCGAACGGCAAGTTCATCCTCGTGGGGACTCTTGATGATACTCTGGTAAGGTCTCGAGCTCGTACTGCTGTCCTTTTTTTATTCAATTGCAAAGCCAGGGCTTTTGTGCTGGGTTTTAGTGTGGAAGATTCTAAGAATGTGCTGGTGATGCGATTGGGGCTTTTTCTGGTGGTCTGTTGCAGTTGATAGGCTGATAGTGGAGGTTTTAGATGCTAAAGTTTGTTGCTTTAGGCTTATGTTGTATGATTCCACTTAGGTTCTAGAAGGTGAACTTTTGTGCACTGGTTTGCCTAGTTGCTGTCTCCTGGCCTTGTCACTGTGCGTGCGAGGTTGAAGGCGTTAGCTAGTCAAGCTTGAGATGGAGTGTTCCGTCTGCAAATGGAATGCTGGCGGTGGACTTTGTTCCTTTTCTTGTCCTTGTATTTGGCAATGCGGCCTTCATCATGGAAAGGCAAAATAATACATCGATCACGTCATGGGAATGGAAATCCTGATGATGAAAGATAGAGGAACCATCTGTCTGCCAGTGACTTTTAGTCTCATTTTGGAATATTGGGTTGGTTGAAGGAGCATTTGCATTGTATCTGTATTCGTGAGCTCTTCCAAACTTTATGTGAGAATCTTTTGTCAGATGTGATTGTTTGCTCTATTGTGTCAATTTGGTTCTTCGCTATTATGTTAAAAGCAGCTTTGGAAAAACTTACTCCTGATCGGTTCCTCTGTTCTAGCTATGGTCAAAATTTAGCTCTGTGGCAAGACTTGCATCTGCTCATTTATGCATGGCATTGAGGGATTATTTCCTGGTTTCCCCTGCTATTTTGTCGTGAAACATGTAAATTTTCTTTTGTGCTCTTTATTGCAGAAAAGTGCATTCTTCTTTGATTCTAGACATGCATTGATGCCTTTAATCTACTGAAAGAACCCTAATAGGGCGACCATTGTGCAATGAGTAATAGAATACTAGAACTTTAGGGAAAAGGTTTTCGGAACTGGTGTTAATCCCTTCAAGGATATGAGAGATTCCCCAAGCTCTCAGTCTTATGAATCAGTTCCTTCCCTTTTCGCCTAGTGTGATGACCACAAAAAGGAAGAACAATGAAAAGCAAAAACTTTGGGTGTTTTATCTCCTCATTCTGGCCCCTTTCTGGTAGCTAACTTGGATCTTGTTGTGCTTGCAGAGACTATGGAACATATCCACAGGAAAATTTATCAAGACATATTCAGGTCATGCGAATTCCAAATATTGTATCTCTGCTTCTTTCTCAGTGACTAATGGGAAGTATGTTGTGAGTGGTTCGGAGGATAAAGGTGTATACCTGTGGGAGCTACAGACAAGGAAGGTAGTACAGAGATTGGAAGGTCATACTGATGCGGTCATATCAGTAGCATGTCACCCGACGGAGAATATGATTGCATCAGGGGCGCTAGGCGACGACAAGAGTGTGAAGATCTGGACACAGGAAAAAGATTGATATCTTTAGGATAACCTTTTTCATGGTGGTTGATATTTTTTTTTTCTCTCTCCCTTCTGAGATGCATCTTAAGATAATGTTCTTCATGGTCCGTGTCAGTTGGAGTGGTTTGTTCCGATATCCTTTTTGGGTATGTGATGTCTCTAACTGTTTTTGTATTCAAGGGCATTATTAAGTTGTTCAGATGTACTCTTATGAAGTTGCTCTTATTTAATAACCTCTGATGCAAGTAATTAAGTTTGAACTGAGGCTGAACTGAGGTTTTGATAATGATAAAACTTTAGGCCATACTGCATAGTGTAAGAACTGAAAGGTAAACCAGAAAGTGTTGGGCCTGTGGCTTCTGATGAATAATGCGAGTAAGTCTACCTCTCCAATACGATAGTGTAACTATACACTTTATAAGTGAAATGATTTTACTGTAACGGCTATGGATGTAATAAGAGATCTAACAGGAAAAAGTTGTACTTTTGTGGAGGATTATCTTTTTGCTTAATGAATCCAGATGCACGGCATGATTCTGTAATGTCTGGGAGGTGTATAGTGTTAGATTTTGCTTGATTTTGCTGAGTTGGCAGTTTATGACCTATGATTGTGATTAGTGATCTGTTTTAACATTGCCTTGTTGGCAAATTCTTAGTCTTACCTCATTTTGAGCAAGGGTAATCATACATCCAAGTAGCTGTACGCTACGCTTCTGCGACTAAAATATAACTCACGGTCAGTTAAGGAGTAGCTTGCTGGCTTTATGATGGTTTCATTGTATCGAGAGTTAAAAAGTTCAGCCTTTCTAATGGTAGTTCTTTTCTCGATTATAGGATTTAAGAGCTTTCTTTACTATGGTCATCTAGTTTTATTGGCTGTAACGTGCATTGGTTCAACAATACTCAAATACCTTTCTAATGGCAGTTCTTGTTCGATTACCTCATTTTTGTTTTAGGAAGTTACCGTTGTTATGCTGATATCTCCAGCTTGTCATGTGATGCATTAAACTGTTTTTCTCCTTGTCTTCCCTTGTTTTAGCTAATAATAAGTTGTCTTGGGCTTTATATGCATTTAACGGATGTCTATGGTTGTCATCGTAATTTGGACATTCTGATTTAGGCAATGGATTTGCTGTTGTCTTCCATTTTCGTCGTTTCACGATGAATGCTTTTCATGCTGTTCTCCCGGTGATATGGATGAGCCGTTCCTTCAATTTCTTCAAAAGTTCTGCTGGGTTATGCTCGTTTGACGTCAGGTTTTAATGTGGATTATATTGGGCGAATGGCTATTCTTATGGTTGAAGATGAAAGATGCATGGTGCTCTCATGGAGATGTCAGATTCTAATTGAAATTGAGTCATGCAAACTATGAATATCTTGGTAGTCGTCATCATCGATTTCCAATAATCTCTCTCTTCAAGAGTTGATTCGTCATTCACTTTCCAATCCAGCTTTTCAGATACGGTAATATTTGCTAATCAAATTATAACAAAATGAAACCCCAAGGTTGTCCAAGCTTGATGAAGCATTGTTCAACTTTTATTTGACAAATCGGAAGCACAAGATTGAGTGCAAGTTATTTGGAGTCGGGATCATATGCATAGATAAAAAGTTTGAGCTCAATTTTTTGGTAAAATAAAATCCCGTTTCACATAAAAAAGAGGTACACAACTTTGAAACAACACCTCACCAATCCCAAAAAGTTACCACACAATGCAAATCTCACAAAGTAAGTAAAAATGAAAAATGAATCAACTTGGTACAATTTGTAGGGACTTGCTCATTGCACAAGAATAGATCTACCATATAAGCACAATCAATGGCCAATCACCAAATCTCACATTAACGATGTGAACATGCCTATATTTCCTTCTTTAGTAGCTATGGCTTTGCATGCCCAAGTTGGGCATCTCTGGCGCCATCATCATATAAAGACAACAACAAAGCCGATAGTTTAAAAAAAATATAAGTAATGCCTTGCAAATTCTCGATCTTTATGTTGGCCAGGATAAAAGAGGGATCCGGATCACTTGCCTTAGGGGCAGGTGACTGGATTTGAGGGCTATCCGATTTGAAATCAGACGGTCCCCATTAAATAGGGGGCAAAGCTGGTCACGCCTACCTTGCAAGTACGCAGAGCAGGCGATCCATTTCCGATAAAAGAGCACCTAAATCTATATCTCTTCATTGAGAGAGAAGAGTTGCAAAAGAGATATCAGTTGATTACAAAATCATTTTCAGATCAGCCAAAGCAGTGGCGGAGGAGCCTTGGAGACTTATGGAGTGCTTGACTATCTAGAGCAGGCACTCGGAGTTGGAGCGCGCAGATTCTTCCAAAGTGCTCGCATTTCGATCATTAAGACTCACAAGGACAAATCTTCGAACTTTCATGAAAGATGTTGACCGCGTCATTCACGAACTTAGCGAGGAAGTCCTAAAAGGGAAGAGATAGAGACCCTCAGGGATGTAGCTTTAGAAAAAACTGGGTGGCTCAAGAAAAGTGAAAATCATAGAAGAGAAGGTCGGAGATCCTCGAACTTAATTTATTTTGTGGAACTTACCTGATATGTTATGAGTTTTTGGATAATTAGATCTTGGTGCACGTGTTTTCAGATTGATAAAAACATAATCTGAAAATTGATGCGAAATATTCGTTAAAAAATTGATATTGTGATTCAAAATTAAATTTTTAGGTAGTTAGTATATAAAAAAAAAACTGTTCGAGTTATATTCAACAAAGAGGGATGATTGTTAAAAGAAATTTAAATTTATTGTGCGGCGGTTAATTCGATCAAAAAGTTTTCAAAACTAATTTAGTTATAATTTTTTTGACATTTTTTCAATAGAAAGCCAAAAATCCCTGGCAAGGCGATTTAGTCAACATCGACTATTTACGTGGTATGGCCAACGAAGGCTAACTCTTCCACGGATGGATTTTATAATTTTTATAACACATTTTTTATTTTATTTTTTTATATTCTCTTAATTCCCTTTTTCTCCGCCCGTCACTAGGCCTTGGCAATGGTTGGCGACCTTTGCCAACCATAGATGAGGGTCGCCCTTGCGAGGGCTGCAATGCCCTCGCTAGTCATAGATCCTCACTTGTGGTTGGGCCCTCACCCATGGTCGGTCATCCTGCATCGGAGAGATCAGCCACAAGGGAAAAGGAAAAGAAAAGATAAAATAAAGAAAGAGAAAAGGGAAAAAAAGAACTTTACCAAAAAAAGGGAAAAAAAGAAAAGAAAAGGACAAGAGAAAAGGTGCAAAAATCTTCTTTGTTTGTGCCAGTGAGTCATGTAAGATGGCCAACGTCCAAATTAGCAATTTCTTGCTCAAATTGATCCAAAAATTTAAATTGAAAATCGTCAAAAAGTTTTAGAATCAAATTGACCAAATTAAATTGACTGCCGTACAATATGTTTAGAACTTTTAGACAGTTCTTTTTTCACAACAAAATAAGAAAGATGTCTCCCAAATTTGATATTTTGGCATTGCACATAATTTGAAATTGACCTACCCGTTGGATTGTCCATCTGAGATTGGGCTTAATCAGTTGATATAGACGTGGTGCATCAATTCGATTAAGTTCATCCGCATCACCACGTGGTGATGCAAACTTTCCTGCATTACTTCAACGAAAGAGTTGAAGCAATTCGCAGAAACATTATGTTCTACTTTGATATTAACAGTCTTGCAGTAATAGATACATCTGCAGCTCTCAAAACTTCTCGAAGCTGATTATATGAAGTATTATCAAATCTTGTTCCACCCACATCTTCCGCTTGGTCAAGTGTTGGAGCAAAACTAGTACTTGCATAGTTCACTTCCCATCCTACATTCTGACCAGCTGCATCAAATACCATTCTCTGGTATGGATTCAATTGGTTATCATTGTTACATTCTTCCCTGACATGAAATTGGTCATATCTGCGATATCTTTGATCAGATATTAATGGTTCACCAGGGTAAGTCCAATTATAGTAGTTCGGAGTAAACCCAAATTTACAAATATGCTCTCCAACTGTAGAAACAATGTGAAATTTACGATTACTGCACTTTTTGCATGGATACCTTAACTTATTTCCGTCCATGTATTCAAATTTGCTATTGGCGAAGTCTAAAAACATCTCCACCCCAGCACGAAACTCAGCGATCAATCCTCGACGATTAGGTAAGTTTTTATTATACATCCAAGACTTGTCACTTTGCATTGTCGCTGTATGAAATTTAATAGATGGAAAAATGAAATGTTAAAAGTACACAATGGACACGTACACAAATAGCCATTTGGAACATTTAAATTGGAAAATGACCATAAAATAGCATACCTAACGATGAAGACATTTAGTTTATCACAAACAGCTAGCCAGCTGAAGACAAAAATTCTTCAAAGTATGCCTTTTTTTGTTGTAATAAATTCACCGTCATCAAATTCTAATAATTCATCATGCGCGTCTAATTTTCATCATCTCGGCTCAAGGACAACCATTGTTCTTCCCTATTCCACGTTACACGAATTAATTTTTTTCATCTCTTTCTAGCTCCCTAACAAAAACAAATTAATTCTTAATTTGTCCAGTTTTTTAACCCTTTCTACAACTCTTGTCATTTCAATCTATGTACGAACTTTTAATTTATTGACAAAGTCTATATCGCTCTCATCTATCCCCTTTTTTTTTCCCTTATACAAATACCCATCTGCAAAATGACTTTATCTTGGCATATTTCTTTTTTTTCCCTTGTACCCAGACCCATTTACAGATGACTTTTCTCTTGCTATATGCTGAACTACGTAATGCCGAACTTCTACGTACGTAGTTGGCCAACGCTGGAAATCTGACAGATCTAAGGCGAGGTCCAGCTTTGACCTCGCCTTGGGACGCCGATCGACATCACCCTTCGAGCACACGACTCCGATGACAAAAACATACGCAAGAGAGAGAGAGGAGATGCATTAAAGACCTTGACCACTTTGCTAATAAGACGTAATCTATGTAGTATATAGAAAGAACAAAAGAGGGAATGCACATACCTTAGTTAGGGTTTTTGGGTATACTGAAGAGGAACCAGCAAAAGGGGCTTTCTGTCGCTAGCCAAAATAAGAGCGAGGAATCTGCAGGTACAGCTTTATAGTCGGGAATTAGCGACGGAACTGTACGTTTCCGTCGCCAATTAGCGACATATTTTGCGAGGACAGATAATCCGTCACTAATTAGCGATGGACAATGTAGTCCGTCGCTACTTCGCGACGGGTTTTGCGACAACAGTATTTTCGCAGCAAAAATTGGCAACAAACTTGTTATTCATAGCTAATAGCTACGGAATTAACGACAACACGTCTTGTTTGGTCGTAAATTAGTCACGAAATTGGCGACGACACAAAGTTTGTCACAAAGTGGCTACGAACATTAGTGTCCATCACAAAATAGCTACGGGGATTCTTAATGTCGTCGCTAAACAGAGACGGCATTTTGTTCGTAGCTAAATCCGACGCTAATTAGCGACGGATTTAAATATTCGTCGCTACTATCGACGGATATTGCTACGTGTAGTTGTTTCGTCGCTAATTGGCGACAAAGTTTATTTGGTTGTCGCTGAGTTCATCACCAATAGCGAGGAGCGTTGTTTCGTCACAATTTAGTGACGAAATGCATTTGTGCGTAGCAAATTCCGTCGCAATTAGTGACGGAAAGTTATTCGTGGCTAATAATCCGTAGCTAAAAACCAGTTTTTTTGTAGTGCATGTCACATCGAATACACATATCATTGTAGTTATACATGGAGATAAGATAACACTATGTCTATGGAATATGCCTTCTTAACATTTCAACCGCAGTCACAAACCTCGATATTGATTGAGAGAGAAGCAAAAAATAAAAGTGCTGGTCAATAATAATAGACAATAACGATACCTTTTATAATTCTTGTGGATTGATATTTTTTCGAGACATTTGTTGAACATACTTAATAAAAAAATATACGATTTTCGAGTCATATTTCGAAAGTGAAAGAAGCATATAGAGGAGAAAACAGTCTTTTTTTCCTGTTTTTTTTCCCCATTACCTACTAACAAATGCTGGGCGGCAAAACATCTAATGCGGCTCTTGGGTGTTGGGTGAAAGGAAGAGAAAGCACTCCTATTTTGTAGACTTAATAGAAAAGCATTTGATTTCTTTCTTTCTTTTCTTATATTGGTGACGAAAAAGCCCACCTTAAGCAAATGAATTTAAGGCCTACGAAATGTCATGCTACTCTTGTGAAATAGGTAAGATGTGAATTCAAATAAACATGGGTGACTTAAGGCTCCATTTATTTCACAGAAAATAATTTCTAGAAAAATATTTTTTAAGTTTTCCAGCATTCATTTCACGGAAAATAAAATAGTCAAGGAGAATATTTTCCACCAATGAAAAAACACATTCGAAAGTTGGGAAAATGTTTTCCGTTTTTTTTAAAGGAGAAAACATTTTCCGCATTTTTCATATATCTTTAAATATCGCAACCTCTAACAGCATGTCTCAATCTCATTCGAGGCCAGTGCGCCGGCGGCCTTTGACAAACAAATACCGGAAAATATTATCATTTTTCAAGAAAATAATTTCCTGGAAATTAAATTAAATGCAAATTATAAATTCCCTTCATTCAGTTACAGTAAGCACTTTAAAGACATTATCAAATAAATAAGGTATCGTTGCTTAACAGAAAATTACATTTCTCATTGTTTTTTTATCCTGCTTTCAAGCTTTTTCTCTTTACGTTCAACATATCAAATAAAAAGAGAATAAAATCAATTGTTTCCTCCATCCTTTACTTTATCTTTAATTTTTGCCAATTCCTCCAAATGCGCTTTCGAAGGAAGCATAAAGAACTCTGCTCGTGCTACATGTGATGGGGGTCTTGTAGGTCTCGTGGAAGCTTCACATTTCTCCTGCATTCGTATATTGTAAGCAGTCACGATCTACATGAGATCCAAGTGGTACGGTAACTGGGAATTTTGATATCGGAAGCCCTCCTTTCAGAGCAAACTACTAGAAGCAGATATAATTTTTTGTGCAAATTGATTAGAGACACGTTGTGAAACAGTATCCATAGAAACAATGGGGGAAAGTACAAAGAAAAATAATTCTAAAACTTATTGTATTACTACTAAATCAATCATAACCCTTTTAATTGGATGAATTATCTTAAACCTTTGTACTTGTGCTAATTGAGGTTATTCTACTAATTTTGACTAGAAATCATTGATGTGAATGCTAATAATCTTATGTAGCGCAAACAATGGTAAAATTTTACAATCTTTCAATATACTTTTTTTTCCTTTTATTTTTCTTTTTTTTTCCATTGTGGCTGAGAGGTTACTATGAGGGCCTTCAAGCCAACCGCTAGTGAGGATTGCAGCCCTTTCCCATGCCATTCTCGGCCTCAGGCAACGCTGGATTTAGTGAGGGCTGTCCTCGCCCAGTCGGGATGATTGAGCCCTTGCCATATCTAGCAAGACCCTTGCGGCTTAGACTGATGATGGTCTCCCTCATCGGATATTGTGAGGGCTCGACCTTTGTGGCCTAGACGAGAGCCACCCTCGCCAAGCTGTCCTTGCTTGAGGCTAGCAATGGCCTGTGAGAGGGCCATGACCCTCGCTAGCCACGATAACACAATAAAAAAAATTAGAACAATATCAAAAAATTGTAAATTTTGTCTAAGAAAGCCAGTCCGGTAACATAGGATGGTTGGTGTCCATGTCAACGATATCTAACCAAATTTGCTAGAAGAGCTCAATTGGCTCAAATGCAACAAATCATAAATTAAATTGATTCAATTGAAATGTTTAAGACTAAATTTGTATTAACTTAATCCATGAAGAATACTTTTGGTACTTTTCCTGAAAGTACTGTCATCCATCTCTTGCACTAGTCGATGTCTTTCATTCATTATGATATTTCACAAGATCGCAAGATCGGTTGCTTCAGAATGTTGTGGTTGTCGGATAAAAGATTTGCAAAAAGTGCAAATCGTTAGAAAATGCCAAAACTTATCATAAAATTGCAAAAAGTGCAAATTGACAAATAATCTTAAAACCTATGGGATATGTTTATTAAAATATGTCATAAAGTGCAATTGAATCCTGAAATTTGTAAAAAACGCAGTCAAGTCCTAAAGCTTACATAGTGGTACAATTAAGTCATTTTGTTAATGCCATCCAATATAGCTGATTAAAAATGCCGAAATTAGTTTTTTTTTCATTATTCTCTCTATTATACATGGCAATAATGTGGCTAAAATAATGTCATTTTGATCAAGATCTAATTTTTAATACAAATTTTAATGAAATTAAACATTAGCTAAAATTGAAAAAGAAGAAAGAAAAAGAAGAAGTTAAAACTAGACAGCAAGGGCTAATGATGGTGGGGAAACGGTCAAACGGGGTCATTGGGCTTCAATCGGGGGTAGTCAACTTGTCGACAGTAGGTAAGGGTCGCAACCCTCACCTAGGTTAGCCAAGGTTGTCGGCCCTCGCCCAATTCGAGCTGAGGGTGGCCATTGGTGGGGTCGGCCACCATTAGAGCCCGATTCAGGTGAGGGCTATGACCCTCACATAAATCTTGAAGAGGGCTAATAAGTCCTCATTGGGTTAGCGAGGGTTGTCGGACTTTGGTTGGGGCTTGGTGATCTCTGCCGACCATTCCTCCACAGTTGTTGGCCCTTTTAGATGATGATAAGGTTGCGTTGACGACAAGAGCTTCGTAGCCTCCGTTGCCTGGTTCTAACTTCATATTTTTTTTGCTCTCTATTTATTTTTTCAAATTTAGCCATTTTAATAAATTAAATACAATTTATGCTAAAAATTAGATTTTGGACCAAAACAATGTCGTTTTAGCTTTATATTTTGTGATTTAGCCACATCATTGTCATGTAGGAAAGAGAAAATCTTCAAAAAGTAATGTTACTATATTTCATTAATCAAGTTAAATGAAGTTAACGGAAAGACTCGATTGCACTAATTTAGCAAGTTTTAAGACTTGATTTTTTCTTTTTTATTTGTAAATTTTATGATTTAATTATTTTTCAAGACAAGTTTAAGGACTTTTAGCGCACATGTCCCAAAAAAAGACAATATAAAAGTTATTGCTAGGTCGAAATCAGTAACACCTGCTAGTTTGCATAATCCTTTACCAAAACAGAAATAGAGTGCGTGTGAAACCCTAAGCGGAATCCAGTCAACATGCGCCGACGAGTCTGAAAATAGAGTGAATGGAATAAAAATTAAAGAACGCGTGCGGATTAGTACAGAAAGCCTTTTAGTCCTTGAAAGGTTGGCGAGAGCGTTCCCCTCGTGGTTAGTTGTTTATAGCAGAGAGAGTTCGTGCGTGCCCTTTAAACAAAACAAGGGGTACAAAGCTCAGCGACTTCATAAGTCGCAGCTTTTCAAGAAAATACAAAAACCCTCGCCGACCTCTTCCTTCTTCGTTGGTTAGCTTCGCTCCACTCAAAAATGACCCTTTCACATCTGTTTACTCGTGGGCTGTTTACTTGATTACCATGCATTGTGTTGCATTACTCTTGAGGTCCTACAAAGGAAAATGTTCTCCCTCTCTCTGTCCGTCTGTCTGTCAGTCTCTCTTTCCCTCCTCCTTTTTATTTTTCTTTCCCATCATTTCTGCTAGTTTAGGTTGGTAATGGTTTGGATCTGTTGATTTTATGTTAGCATTTCTGTTTTTTATTTTAAGGAAGAGAACCAGAAAACAGAGAACAATAGAAGTTTCAACCTTGAAGCTTTTTGTTGAAACAAAACTCCATAGAGGACTCCATCTTCATTGGTTTGGGAGTTCTTTCGTTTCCTTTTGGCCACAGAAATGTGTGGCTTTGATGCTAATATTATTCTGATGATTAAGTATATTGAGTTTCTTAAGTTTTGCTATATAGCAGTGCCCAGTATTTTTTAGCAGAATCTTGAAGTTTTTGGCCAAGTGCTCAAAACATTCATCAAAATTTTCTCAGGGAAATGGAAAATCCAGACTTGGCGGATCAATATCAAATGAATCTCTTTGGTTACTCTCCCACCAAGTCGGGTGTCAATCAAATTACTTCATTTTCTTCCTCTTCGACCTACTTGTCAAATCGAATCCAAAACGTTGGCCACTCTTGCGATGTCCCTTTCACAACCGAGCACAAAAACCCCCAGAGGAGACCATCTCTACCGTCAAATTCTCAAATTATATCCTTTCAGAACTCAGATCTATCCCCAAACATGTCTCAGCAATATCCCGGTAAGTGAGGCTTGAGGACTGACAAATTGTGGAAGGTTGAAACAGTTATTTGGTTGTGAGATGGAAATGAAAAATTTCTCTCTTCGCTTTTTGTTATTCTCACTATTGTTTTTTAGACACCTATGAGTTGCCAGATGTGGAAGGGATGAAGATGAAGATGAAGAGAAGTGGTGGTGGTACATTTAGTAGAACAACTTTGCATCCACAAGAAAACGTTATTGCAGAGAGAAAGCGCCGGGAGAAGCTGAGCCAACACTTCATTGCTCTTTCGGCCATCATTCCTGGCCTCACAAAGGTACTCCAAATGAATTTTGATTATGTGCAAATTCCTGAAGGACTGATATCCGTTCTTTGTCCACCTTCATCTTATATCTTTATGGGGGGTGTTTGCAATCTTGGTTTCATTTGAAAAATTTTAATTTGGTTTTGAACCAAACTTAAACCAAATATTAATAAGTTACATTAAGCTAATATTCCTATTTTTGAAAGACGGAAAGATAAAGAACTTTCTTGTCAGGATATATATCTACGAAAATGAAAGGGTATTTTACCACTTATGCTATCCTAACTATTTGAAGGACAAAAAATGGCATGGACATTTATCATCCACATTATTGAATAAGAAGGAGCTCATCGCTTGTAGCTTGATTTTGCATAATGAGTGATGAAAGTAATTACCTTCTATTATATTAACGAAACCCACCTGAGATAGGCAAATCCCGGGTCTGTGAAACACTCTAAAGAGTTGTTTACCGATCTCCTCATTACCTCATGTAGGAAGTTAACCTATAAAAGCCATGCATCATCAAGAAAAAATTGTCTAAAGCCATATCACAATGCATATTTTGAATGCGGGCTTAAAATTTAGCTTTACACGACAGTTCCAAAAACGTAAGCAGATTCGGGAACTATGAAACCATGATTAAAAGTCAAATGAACTGCATATGCTTCTCAATGGGGGATTCCAACCTTATGCTCTCTTAGACGGCGTTGGAAAGAGTACTTGGATACTGGCCTTACTTTTTACTTAAATTGACATTGGAGGACATTTATGATTGTTTTAGTAGAGGTCTGTGAGTGCAGTATACCAGTCTAAAAAGTCTACCTAACTTTTAGAATTGCGGATTGCAGATTATAGGTCAATACACCTCAAATAAAAGGCAGAAAGCAGTTGCTGTCTTCAAACAATGATAGTGGACTCCATGAGAGAAAAGACCAAAGGCCAAGATCCGACTTCAAGTAATGATAGAGGACTCCATGAGAGAAAGATCAAAGACTTAGATCAGAGAATAAAAAAGATTGATAATTTGAGAAAAAACACTTTACTATTATTGCGATTGGGTTTTTCTTTAGTTAGTGAATTAAGTTAGGTCTGAACTATCATATTCATGAGAACTTGTGTGCTCTCTTAAGGAGTAAATTTATATTAACATAATTGTACCATGAACTGAGATCAGTGATAGATAATATAAGTTAATCATGATGATCATTCTAGATTAACACCCAACCACGTATGGGTAAAGGGTTGCTAATGTCAATTATTGTTAAGCTGGAATTCATTCTAAAAAATCACTCAACCACTCAAGCTTGAGGATGATTGAGTTGATTTAGATTGTTCTGAGATATGTTTGCACCATGTTGGCTATTGGATATTCTTTCTCATAATAAAATAGTACCGGATGCTTTTCAGGCATTTGAAATTTTAATAGATTCGACGCATCTATTTCAAATGATTGAGATAGTTATAATTTGCATATGTCAATATCTTTTACACATTAAAAGACGGTGTGCTCTGGACTTGTCCACAGAAGTTTTGAAACACCTTTTCTATTTGCTTAACACCGTTTGGATTATTAGTTTTGCCTTCATGAATTAAAAGCAAACTTGAATTTTGCTTCTACTGGTTAATTTTCACCGTTATGGCTATCAAAGGACAATCAATCACGTAAGTTTTGTTTTTGTTTTTGTAAATGCTAGCTAGTGATTTGACATCATTGAAGTGCTTGTAGCATTTTTTTTTATTCTATTTATAGTAGTCTCATAAGAAGAAAACTGATTTCTATGGGGAAAACTATCCAAAAAATCCCAAATCTCTTTTACGGGCCAATTCTATTTTAAACTATTTTATTGTGCTAATTTAGTTATAGACTTATTTTCAATTTAGTCCTAAACCGTTCAATCGTGCCAATTTAGTCTAAAACATTTGAATGATTTGCAAATATATTCCTAAATCTTTTGATGATTTGCCACTGTAGTCCTTTTCACTATATGTTTAAATAATAGGTTTAGGACTAAATTGACAAATTATCAAAATATCTAGGACTAAATTGGTAAAGTCACAATGTTTAGGATTAAATTGGCATAATTGAAAAGTTTAGGATTAAATTGGCCATTGTACAATAGGTTTAGGACTTTTTGGACAACTATCCCTATCCCTACCTACCATGGAGGAAAAAAAACCATTTTAAGAGTAGAAGATGGACAAAGAAAACTTAAATTTAACCTCTAAGTAGAATAGTCTGATTTCTAGAGGTACCTGCTTGAGGATTGTTTAGACATTGAGATTAACCTCTTATTGAACTGCTCACCATAACAAAGGTTCCACGAGGACCTTTATGAATTGCCAGAAAATTTAGGGACCGAAAATGTAGTATTGTCGTCTAATTCATCCCATTAAAAGCCTTGATCTGTTCCTGCCAAAATAATTAGTAAATGTTCTGGTCGTGTAGCTGGACAAGGCTTCCATCCTGGGAGACACGATAAAGTACTTGAAACAACTTGAGGAACGCGTTAAGAACCTTGAGGAAGAGGTGGCCACGAGAATTGTGGAATCGGCGAGTTTTGTGAAGAAGCCATTGCTCCAATGTGGTGGTAGCATTGTACCTTTTTCATCTGAAGAGAAGCCGTACGACCCAATCATCAATCAGCAACTACCTGAGATCGAAGCACGGGTGTCGGGGAAGAATGTTTTGATCAAAGTCCAGTGCGAGAAGCGCGAGGGTTGTATCACGGAAGTGATGAAACAAATGGAGGGCATGAACTTGACAACACTAAATATCAGCGTCCTACCATTTGGGAGCTCACTCCTGGATGTGACAATTGTGGGCCAGGTAATTAATGTCAACTCCTTTAAATTGTTTCAATGACAAATAGTCTTTTATAACTTCAATTAGTATCTAATTTCCTACTACTGCAGACGATATTTTAATCCTTTTGTGAGAGCATATTGTCTGTGTCAACAATCTAAACATAATCAAGAAAAAGAGAAGAAAAACACAAGAACTAACGAGATTCGGCAGTATGCATATGTCTTCGGATAAATCTCCCAGATCCTCTTTTTTCCTTCTTATTTTCTATTACATCAACACACACACATACAGAGAAGATCTCCAATTTCAGGCTTGATATAAGAATCCCCTTATTTGGCCTAAAATACAGCAATAAACATATCTACAAGAGTCCTATGATAATCAAATCTCTACGAGAATCCCCCTTTTTAAGCCTTAAAGACAACAATCAACAGCTCACGCTAACAGTCTGTTTAGATATTTTTACAAGTGAACTGTTATCCAGATATGTCCCCTTCTTGATATTCTGATTTTGGTTTTGAAAAGTTTTTAATCTCAATAATACGGTTCCTTGATAATTATTTGAGCTTTAGCATCATCATTTTTTGTCATATCTCAAGAGCTTTAACAGTTCGTTTTAACATCTAAAATAACGATAAACAAGTGAAGATTACTATTTCCTCATGCCAAAGGAATATATTGTTGAAAATTATATATCATATATGCAAGAAATCGTAGAGCATGTTCAATCCACTTTTACTTGCATGCATGTTAGAATAATTGACATGTTGCTGTACAAATTATTCCCTTCTTATTTAGACTCGAGTTACGGTATATAATCTTGAATTACATAGAGATCTTACTTGCTTCGTCAACATTACTTGCAGAGAGAAAATGAGAACTGCCCGAAAATTGAGGAGATTGTTGAAAAACTAGGCCATGCTCTGATGACGAATGATCTTCAAGACAGTCCACTTGTCTGGCAATAAATTGGTTTTCAGCGATGGTCTGAATCTTAGAGATGTTGTTTATTAAGTGTTAGTGCAAGAGTTGTGGGTAATTGTACTATTATGTGCATCGTAATCTCTTACTTATTATGGTGATAATCTGTAAGTCTTAAGATTTAACCACGTGTTAGTGCAAGAATTATGCGCAATTGTCACTCCTCTTGACCTCAAGGCTTTTATTCTCTATTGGTCTCGCTTCAATTGCCTTTGTCACCTGTTTTTGAACTGCCTGCGGGCTGTACGAGGTTGTCTTCTTTATCCTTGTTATTGCAGTTTCCTTTGAGTAGATCTCTCGTCTTGCTCAACCTGTTATTAAATCTTTCTTTAAGGCTCAAATTTGGTCATCTGTTATGATTATTTACCTATATTTAAAGTCGAGCTTTTCATGGGGTTCACGGCAGCAATTTTATAAGGATCATGATGGAAATAGAGGCAAGCAAAAGTCCACTGTAATGAAATAATCCAGCAGGAACCAAGTTTTCCTCGGAGTTCATTGACACTGGTCCTCTCAAATGGAAAGAAGAGACGACCGATCTCGGGGCACAAACCCAAAATTGTGACGAGTCTCCCATGTTACCTTTGTATTTCAGTCTAAAATCTGCTGGTTCTAATTCCCCTAGCCCTGATTCTAAATCGTTGCCTCTGAACAAGTCTTGTTTTCTTTTGGCCCTACCTAACTTCACAAATATTAGATGGTTCACCATCTTTCCATTCGGGCAATTGTACATACAAGCAGTGGTGCCACGCTTAAGGTAGTTGCATTGCAAAGTCTAATCTTTCTTTAGTGCAGAAAAATTAGGAGAGAAGACCCATATATTTGGGAAGCATCGTGACTTTAAGATGTTTTGGATTTTCATTTTGCAGATTGTAGATGCAGTTGTATACAGTTCGTGTATACTTGTAATCATCATGTGTTTGTCTCATCTATTTATCAAATCCATAGACATTTGAATGTAACTCAATTCCATAGATAACCTCTAGTTCATTTATGGCTGATTTACTGACAAATTTTTTTCAACTCACTTTACCTGTTTTTGTCGAGAACGAAGCTTCATCACATCCTGTCTCTCTCCTTTTCTTTTTCCTCTTTTGGCTAGACTTCATAACATCATTACCAATCAAAAGGAAAAAGAACAAAAATCTTGTTTAATTCATCTGTTGTCTGTGTTATGCAGGTTTTGAAGTTTCTGCATATGTATACTGAGTTCTCTGCATGAGTAGAGGTGTGTTTCTATGAAGTTAATATCAAGTTCATGGGTCATGCGGGTTTTCTATGTAATATCCTACTTTTGGAAGCATCACGTCTGGAATCAAATGATGTTGAAAACATGTTTCAAGTTTGAATGTTATTGACGCCTAAGTTTTGACTATCATATAGAAAATTATGTCATCCCCGACATTAAATATATTGTCATTAGCACGGTTCCATCTCACATTGCATTTAGGCATTTTGGACATTTTATTTAAATATTGTCTACATACCAAATGAATTCTATTTAAATTGGTCTGGTGATGATGAGGAAAGTGATATTGAAATAAAACTTGGAGAGCAATATTACGCAGAGATCTTGAGAATTCGAGCACAAAAGAAACGAGGAAGGAATATTCTGGCTACATATACTCGGCGAAGAGCATAATATGGTGTAAGCCAAAATATTCACACGCTTGAGAGAGAGAGAGAGAGAGAGAGAGAGAGAGAGAGAGAGAGAGAGAGAGAGCAGGAGCACTTTCAGCGGAGGATTTGCTGTGCATGTATGTAAGTGGAGGAAAGGAAATAAATTATTGAAAGGAAAGAGAACGGAGAAGGAAGGAGAGAGGGAATCAGACCAAACAGGAGACAGACGGATTCACGCTTAATCGCGAAGCACTATGGCCTCCATCGATTTGAGAAATCTCCGACCAACTGTTGGTGGATCGAGACTGAAGCACATCCAGGCGTGCCCAGAGCCTCGCCGGCGCAGCGACCGAGCTTGACCAAGCCATGAACCTGGCACGGGTAGAGCAAGAACCCCGGCGCAGCGGATCTCATCCCGGATATCCACTTTGGCGGTTCACCCCAGCGGTACACCGTCCACTAGCGACACCATCCGTGAGCACTACCTTCCACGACCATAATATTACCATGCATTCATAATCTCGTCCATGCATTGATCGATCACCTTCCGTGCCTTAATCAAGTCACGCAGCCACATATTACACATTCCATACGAGGCGAGAAGTCACCGCAAGCGGATGACAAAAGAAAAAGATAACGGTGGAGACTCGCTGATGGAAAAGGAGAGTGAAGAGATGATAATGGGCATTGGTTGGATAATTAAAAAAGAGCCAATAATTGGAGTAGTACATGTGAACTTGCGGGAAAACGGTGGATCTGTTTTCTTTTGGTCTTTGTCGAGACTTGATGAAACAAAGTAACATAGATTGCGGATTTTGGCATCTTGCTTGATGCAAACAAAAAGAAAGATAAAAATAAGGCAGATCGTGAAGGAGAGCATTTCCCGCACCTGAGTTTGATCCGTCACCTACGACGGCCAAGTCATCGTCCCATCATTCCTCACCACCAGCGTTCTAATCCTCAGCCCGTACTCCAGCACGCAGCCACACCGCCACTGTCACCGCCATCCTTTTTCCATCCAGTTGCCGCCGGTCTTGACTTCGCCATTGGCCGTGATCCACTCTAGGTCCAGGATTGTTGATAATTCAAATCAATGTAGGACTCTATTTCTTGTGGATAATTTGAATTGATTTTTTGATTGCCTGATTTATCAGATTACATGTCCATCTATTGCATGGTTAATTATTTCCATGCCTTGAGACATTTAAATTCCTTTAAGATTATCATTACATATTAATTAGTGCATCCCACCATTGAGCCTAAAGGTTGGATACTGATTATTGTCGTGGTTGATGACATTTGCCTTATTGAATTATTGATAAGACATATATTTCATTGTACCATAAAAATCATTATCATCCTGTCATATGGCATGTACATGTTTTGAGTTTAGGACACATTCTTAATTCATAATTTAGGTTTTTTGTAACGGCCGAGTCGGTCCGCGATTTTAGCCTACTGGGACTTTAGGGAAAATTGGCAATTTCCCTTTTTATTTCGCGAAAATTTGGAAAGGCTTGGAAATTAATGAAAATTTAAGTTTAAATTTATTTTGGGCCCAAAATGTCATGAAATTCGATATTTGATTTTTCGGGATTTTTCCTGAATTTTTAGGAAATTTTAAAGCATTTTTCCGATTTTTGGAAATTAAAATACATTATTTTATTAAAAGTCCCAGACCGGCCAGCGAACCGGCCGGCCAGACCGTGCGAACCGCCGGTCCAACCGGGTCGGACCGGGCGGCACGTGCGCAGCACGCGCACGAGCTCCCCCCCTCTCCCTCTCTCCTCTCTCTCTCGGGCTTTCTGTCGAGCAGGTAGAATGCACTGTGCATTCCACCGCTCGACGTCGCCTCAGCCACGCCACCCCCTGCAGCCACCCACCCCTGACTTGGAAGTGACCGTCGGAGGGGATGGTGGCCACGGGGGAGGCGCCGCGTGGCCCTGGGAAGCCGAGTTCTCGGCCTCCCCCACCTGCTCCCACTCGGTATAAACCGAGTGGGCAAGGGTTTTTGCGCGGGGATTTCTCGGAGCTCCGGCCTCCTCTTCGTGCGTTCTTGGTGTCCCCGTGTAGCTTGAGTCGCCCTCTTCCCGAAGCCGTTGTCAGCCAGCCAAGACTCGCCGTGGTCTGTCACCGGCAGCCAGTTGCAGGGAGCTTCGCGGCCAGCCGTTTCTGGAAATTTTCCAGAAAAGCCGTGGCTTCAAGAGACTCGTTGGATTCGAGCTTAAAGCTCGGACCACCGATCGACGCGCCGGAGGCTCAGCTTCCTCTCCCAGCCGGTCTCGAGCTTCGATTTGGCCGGAGAACGGTGAACGGCGGCCAAACCCGAGAAAACCTCCTGATCCGACACATGACCCGACTCATGACCCGGAGTTGGGGTTCACCGGAGAAGACGACCCTCGCCGGAGCCGTCGCCGTCGCCGGAGACAGAAGACAGTCGACGGGTTAGGCTGCCAGCCCAATAGCCCAGCCCAGTCAGCCGACCCAGTCAATGGCCTAGCAAAGACCCGGCCCAGCCAGCCAGCCAATCAGCCGACCGACCCAGGCCCAGTCAGCCGGCCCGGCCCAGGTCCAGCTCGTGAAAAAAAAAAAAGTAAAAAAGGAAAATTTTAAATTTTTCTTGGGTTCAACCAGAAGTGCAGCAAGGGGGATTTAGCCAAGAAAACTCACAAGTGAGTGGATTCTAAACCTTTATTAGTCGCATTTGCTGTTTTAGTAGGAAACGGGTAGAAATGGCTAGGGCGAGTAGAACGGCTAGAACTCCTTGTTTACTCGTAAATTTCATTGATTAGTTAGATTGGTTAGCAGTATTGGACAATGGTAAACTGTTGACCACTTAGGTGGTATAGTTCGACTTGTGTCGACCTAAGGACTGGCATCCCACGTTTTACGAGAAGTGCCCTCGCACGTTTACTTATGCTCGAGCGTGGTCAGAGTTGGGACCCCTCGAGGAGAAAGAAGGGTTGGCTTGACACCTCTGTTAAAATCTTAGAGTTGTTTATTTCATTTATTTCTACAATTTAATTTAATTAGTCATTTATCATTAAATGTCCTTCCGCATAGCATTTGATTAATTTAGTTAAGAGCCCTATTTGCTTTTCAATTTCATTAAATTATTATTATAATTAGTCGATTCGAGTACTACATTGTGTATTTAAATTTTGCGCCGCTTTAATTTAATCAGTTGTGCCTAGATAAATTCCTTATAACCGCAATTAGGTTCTCGTTAGTAGACCTGCCCTACCCTGTAAATTGTTTAGACCCCCATGACGTTCGTTAGACTACCTTTAGGTTAGAGATCTAGAGGTGGGGAGTTCTTCGATTTGGGTTAGTAATGAGTGTTTCTGCGCGGAGCATGGGGACCTTGGGATGAGAGACTTACAGCTAGGCTTGCCTAGAGTCGACTGACAGACCAACGGAAGCCGAGAATTGGGAGGGTCGATTTAGGGACCCTAGGGTAGGGGTGTTCCTAATTTAGGATTAGGGTTTGTTCACTGGGATACCAAGTATCTCATTCCACCACCCCACCATCCTAGGACCTCCGTATGGACCCGGTTCAGGACCTATCAGACTTGGAGGACCAGTCAGAGGAAGAGGAGCTTATGGAGGAGGACCCTCACGAGGAGGAAGCTTGGGATCTACTGGAGCTGGAACCTTTGGATCCGGAGGACTGGGAGCAGCAGCTGGAGCTGGAGCTGGAGTGGGATCCTCAGGAGGAGGAGGATCAGGAGGAGGGGGATCTGGAGCCGGATATCCCTTTCAACTTGGATGAAGAAGAAGAGGAAGACGAAGGGAACGGTATGGCGGCAGCCCCCGCTCCCCCTAGAGACATGGGAGAGGTCATAGACATAGAAGTAAAGGAAGATGGATTAATCCAAGAATCCCACAGCACGACAGGTTGGATTTGGAGCGCCACGAAGCACATCTGGTACCCACATCAGCACATTTGCGTGTATACGGGTTTCCATGAGGCCGAACTAGAGTTATTGGTCGAGGAGTGCAAGGTACCTCAGGGAGGCTACGAGTCCGGCTTCGAAGACCCTGATGGGGCAGATGACTCAGAGGATGGCACCGTGGATAACCCGAAGCCTTCGTGCGTGCGAGATTGGCCCAAGCCAATGGAGGCAACTAGGGACTAGTACTCTCCCTTCTCTTTTCCCCGCGACTTTTGATTGTATAGCTGTGCGGCGACCGTGACTCTAGACTTTTGTTATGTCTCCTCCTGTTCTCTTCCCCTTTTGTATTTTGACCTGACTTATCCTTGTATCTATGGGAAGTAAGTTTCTTGATCAAAATGGATTGTAGTGTTATACCTTGGGAACAAGTTAACTAAGAACTAGATTCATTTGCAAATCTTAGAGTAAGGTAGGATCCTGGAAATATTGCTACGACCCCGAGGAATCGGGGCGTGACAGCTTGGTATTAGAGCAAGGTTGTAACCTAGGAAAGGTTACCAGTAGGAGTGAGAAGGAGCGATATTCGGGCGTGTTGGAGTAAGACGTCAAGGCACTGGACCCTAGTTATGCCTGATGGTAACTTAGAGACCAGACTGAGACTAGCTCAAGACCCCCACGTGACCTTAGGGTTGGTGTCACCTGTTAGGGTCTGTCGGCGCGGTATGGGACGTGTTTAGCAGAACCGAACATCTAACTAGAGACCATAGGATTTGGTCTACGTCCGACTCAACTTGCACGGTATGGGACGTGCGGAATGAGGTCGGATGTATGACAGGTGACTTAACGGTCTGGTTTAGCTGAGTTGGCACGGTCTAGAACGTGTGCAGCAAAGCCGAACCTAGACTTGTGGTGCCAGAGGGCATGTGGCCGTTGATCGGCGTTGCGAGGCTGAGCCTCTGCTGTCGTGACACTAACCGCCCTATGGGAGGGTGTGGGTCCTGTCACCGCCTGCGTGGCGAGAGTGCGTGGTACCGAGTGAGGGTGACCACTAATGCACTGTAGTCGAGTTCCTGACGAGGTTTCGACTGAGGACCCGCGGGGTCGAGTTGTCCTACGATGTTAGGGCAGGTGTTGATGATGGGTTCCAACACCGTGATAGTATGCGATATACTATGTCTCCTTTTGAGGTCAATAGGGTGTTTTAAAATGATCTTATCTCTTGGGATCTGGTGATATTGCTTACCCCTATCTGAATTCCTCAAGGCATGACAAAAGCATTGTGATGCTGTAACAGGAAGACCAGATGGTCAGACTGGGGAGACCTCTGCGAAGGAGGGCGACGATTGGTCGCTTTGGGGTAGGGGAGGCTGACCCCCAGGAAGATCCCCGTGTAGAAAGACTTGTGAGGACAGTGGAAGACCTACGAGAAGAGGTCCGCCAGCAAGCGAGAAACCAGGAAGCCGCTATTGCAGCTGCGGTAAATGCCGCCATAGCTGCCATGCGGAACGAGAACGCTGCTGAGGCTCAGGAACCTACTATAAGAACCGACGAACGGGAGGTGGAAGTCCCGGCTCCTGTTTCCGTAGCTAGTAGTGCTAATGGGGAGAGGAGAAAGCAGAGGCAGGTCGGACAATTCCTGAAGATGAAACCCCCGGTCTTTACAGGGATGGGAGACCCTGAGACAGCGGCCGAGTGGCTGCTAGAGCTTGAAAAGATCTTCAAAGTCATGGAATGTTCTGACGAAGATCGTGTGACTCTCGCGGTGTACCAGCTGCAGGGGAATGCCAATCATTGGTGGAGAGCCACTAGAGGTATCGCATTCCCTGGAGGCGTAATACCTACTTGGGGGACTTTTGTTGAGGCTTTCAACGAGCAGTACTTCCCCGAGTCAGCACGAGATGTGAAGCTAGCCGAATTTCAGAGACTACGTCAGAACAACATGACGGTATTGGAATATGAGGCAAGGTATGCCGCCCTGGCCAAGTACGGCAAGAGGCTGATCGAGGATCCAGTGGACAGGGCAAAGAGATTTCGGGAAGGGCTGAAACCTGAAATCAAATCCCAGCTCGCCCCCTTTAATCTGTGAGATTACAAGGAGGTGTTCACGAAAGCTCAAATGGTCGAAAAGGACCTCAATGAAAGAGCAGCTGCGTCTGGGTCGCGATCATTCGCGGGTAGAAATACCAGTAGCGTTCGGCAGGGGAAGAAGCCGATGTCAGGGTCGAGGAAGCCCTTTTCAGCAGTACGGAATGGAGGAGTCAGGAAACCCCCTTTTCGTCAAGAGAGCTGGTGCCGACAGTGTGGGAAAACCCACCAGCCGGGACCCTGTCCCCCAAGGAGCGAAGGATGCTTCGGATGTGGCCAACTGGGCCATATGGTCCGTGATTGCCCTCAGCGCGCAATAAGGGCGCAGCCTCAACAACAAGTAGGGCAGCTGGCAGGTCTAGCACCACCTTTTCTGATGGACCGACCCTTGGCGCAGGGAAGAGTCTATGCGGTGACCAGACACAAAGCACAGAACTCAGGAGGAGTTATAACAGGTACTGTCTCCTTACACCGCAGTCCCGCTTATGCCTTATTCGATATGGGAGCTACCCATTCGTTTGTTGCTGAGCGCTTTGTGGAGTTAGTAGGGTTGCGTGTGGAACCCTTAGCCGTTATTTTGAATGTCTCGACGCCGCTGCATGTTCATATGATGTCCGTTAATGGATGTAAGGGCTGTGAGATAGAGTTTAGCGGAGTTAGAGGTTCGATTGATCTGGCAGTCTTAGATTTGCGTGATTATGATGTTATTATTGGCATGGATTGGTTGACTAGACAGAAAGCTACGGTGGACTGTTCTAGAAAAGTAATAAGGTTCTGCCCGTCGAAGGACTCGAGTTACGAGTTCCTCGGAAGTCACGGCGGACCTTCAACCCCAGTCATCTCTTCCTTGGAAGCGACACGATTGTTAGAAGATGGCTGTCAAGGCTATCTAGCTAGCGTTGTTGACACGACGGTCGAAGGACCAGTGTTGGAGGAGATCGCCGTAGTTCGGGAGTTTTCCGACGTTTTTCCAGAAGAATTGCCCGGGTTACCTCCGGAGAGAGAAGTGGAGTTTGCTATTGAAGTACCTTCTGGGACGGAGCCGATCTCCAAGGCTCCTTATCGTATGTCACTCTCAGAACTGAAAGAATTAAAGGTACAGATGCAAGAACTGTTGGATAAAGGATTCATCCATCCAAGTGCGTCACCATGGGATGCGCCGGTTCTCTTTGTGAAGAAAAAAGACTGATCCTTAAGACTTTGCATTGACTACAGACAACTGAATAAGGTGACAGTCAAGAACAGATATCCGTTGCCCAGGATTGATGATCTGTTCGATCAATTGCAAGGGGCTAAGGTCTTCTCAAAAATTGACCTGAGGACGGGGTATCACCAGTTAAGAATTAAAGAGGAGGATATTCCGAAGAGCGCCTTTCGGACTCACTATGGACATTACGAATTCACAGTAATGCCGTTCGGGTTGACCAATGCCCCAGCTGCTTTCATGGATCTAATGAACAGGGTGTTCAGAGAGTACTTGGACAGGTTCGTCATAGTTTTTATCGACGACATCTTGATCTATTCAAGGAGTCCGATAGAACATGAGCAACACCTGAGGATAGTGCTGGCAGTGCTACGAGAACATGCGCTCTACGCAAAATTCAGTAAGTGTGAGTTTTGGCTAGACCGAGTAGCCTTTTTGGGACATGTGATCTCCGGGGACGGAATCTTCGTGGATCCTGCGAAGATCGAGGCGGTAATGGATTGGCCAAGGCCTACAACAGTGACGAAAGTTCGTAGCTTCCTAGGTCTGGTGGGATACTACCGAAGGTTTGTAGAAAAATTTTCGAGTCTATCCTTACCCTTGACGGGCTTGCTGAAAAAGGACAAGAAGTTTGAATGGACCAAGAAGTGCGAGAGGAGCTTCCAAACACTGAAAGAAAGGCTGACCACTGCACCAGTCTTAACCATCCCTTCAGGACCAGGTGGTTATGAGGTTTATAGTGACGCCTCGTATCAAGGTCTTGGATGCGTTTTGATGCAGCACGGACGAGTTGTGGCTTACGCATCGAGACAGTTGAAGCCACATGAGCAAAACTATCCGACCCATGACCTGGAGTTGGCAGCGGTAATTTTTGCGCTCAAAATTTGGAGGCACTATCTGTGCGGAGAAAAGTTTCCAATTTTTACGGATCATCAGAGCCTCAAGTACCTGTTTTCACAGAAGGAATTGAACATGAGACAGCGGAGATGGATGGAACTCCTAAAGGATTACGACTGTGAGATTCTATACCACCCAGGGAAAGCGAATCGCGTGGCAGACGCGCTTAGTCGCAAGTCCTCATTGACTTCATTATTGGCCAAGGAATGGCAGTTGTTTGAGAAAGTACAGAACTCAGAGTTCAAATTTGAGGTTGGACACCTGACTTGCTTAATGGCCACCTTAAGGATAGAACCTCAGATCAGGGCCAGGATTAGAGATCTACAATCTTCGGATCCCTTTCTAGTGGGCATCTTACAAACCGAAGAAGGACTGATGAAACCTGGTTTCCAAATCTCCGAGGACAGAGTCCTGAACTTTCGTGGGAGGCTATGTGTGCCCGACAGTCCTGAGTTAAGGGATGAAATTTTGTCAGAGGCACACCGCAGTGAATACAGTGTTCATCCGGGTAACACCAAGATGTATCAGAACCTGAGGCCCCACTACTGGTGGAAAGGAATGAAAACGGGCGTGGCGAGATTCGTGGCCAAGTGCCTGACGTGCCAACGGGTGAAGGCACAACACTGTAAACCTGGAGGCCTCTTGAACCCTTTGGAAATTCCAGAATGGAAATGGGAGCATATCACGATGGATTTCGTGACCGGGTTATCGAGGAGCCAAAGAGGTCACGACATGATTTGGGTCATAGTGGACAGACTAACCAAATCTACTCACTTCCTAGCCGCGTGAAAGAATCTTCCCTTAGACCGGCTAGCAGACTTATATGTAGCTCAGATAGTCAGACTACATGGAGTGCCGGTAACCATTACCTCTGACCGTGATCCAAGATTCACCGCTCATTTTTGGAAAAGTCTACAAGGAGCCTTGGGTACAAGATTACAGTACAGTACGGTTTTCCATCCCCAGACTGACGGACAGTCTGAGCGGACCATTCAGACTCTAGAGGACATGCTGAGAGCATGCGTCTTAGATTTTAATGGAGGATGGGAAGACCGGTTACCCCTGGTAGAGTTCGCCTATAACAACAGCTTCCAACAAAGCATAGGGATGACTCCCTTTGAGGCTTTGTACGGACGAACCTACCGGACTCCCTTGTGCTGGGACGAAGTCGGAGAACGGAAAATTCTAGGCCCCGAGCTAGTACAACAGTCACAAGATGCAGTTAAGGTAATCAGGCAAAGGCTGAAGACAGCCCAGAGTCGACAAAAGAGCTATGCGGACCGAAGGCGCAGACCTTTAGAATTCCAAGAAGGGGACCATGTCTTCCTGAAAGTGTCACCTAAGAAGGGAATGTCCCACTTTGGAGAAAAAGGGAAGTTAAGTCCCAGGTTTGTAGGACCCTTTGAGATTTTGGAAAGGATAGGAGCAGCCGCTTATCGACTAGCCTTACCGCCAAACTTGGAACAGATCCACAATGTCTTCCATGTCTCGATGCTAAGGAAGTACGAGCCTGATCCTTCACATGTATTAAGTCATGAGGACCTTGAGTTGGACGAACAGGTTTCGTTCGTAGAAAGACCAGTCAGGATAGAAGACCGGAAGGAGCGAAGACTTCGGAACAAGGTCACGCCACTGGTCAAGGTCGTTTGGCAACATCATGACTCCGAGAGCGCTACTTGGGAAAGCGAGGAGCTCATGAGGCAACAGCACCCGCAGCTGTTTGAAATTTAGTAGCTGCAAATTTCGAGGACGAAATTTTCTTAAAGGGGGTAGATTGTAACGGCCGAGTCGGTCCGCGATTTTAGCCTACTGGGACTTTAGGGAAAATTGGCAATTTCCCTTTTTATTTCGCGAAAATTTGGAAAGGCTTGGAAATTAATGAAAATTTAAGTTTAAATTTATTTTGGGCCCAAAATGTCATGAAATTCGATATTTGATTTTTCGGGATTTTTCCTGAATTTTTAGGAAATTTTAAAGCATTTTTCCGATTTTCGGAAATTAAAATACATTATTTTATTAAAAGTCCCAGACCGGCCAGCGAACCGGCCGGCCAGACCGTGCGAACCGCCGGTCCGACCGGGTCGGACCGGGCGGCACGTGCGCAGCACGCGCACGAGCTCTCCCCCTCTCCCTCTCTCTCTCTCTCTCTCTCGGGCTTTCTGTCGAGCAGGTAGAATGCACTGTGCATTCCACCGCTCGACGTCGCCTCAGCCACGCCACCCCCTGCAGCCACCCACCCCTGACTTGGAAGTGACCGTCGGAGGGGACGGTGGCCACGGGGGAGGCGCCGCGTGGCCCTGGGAAGCCGAGTTCTCGGCCTCCCCCACCTGCTCCCACTCGGTATAAACCGAGTGGGCAAGGGTTTTTGCGCGGGGATTTCTCGGAGCTCCGGCCTCCTCTTCGTGCGTTCTTGGTGTCCCCGTGTAGCTTGAGTCGCCCTCTTCCCGAAGCCGTTGTCAGCTAGCCAAGACTCGCCGTGGTCTGTCACCGGCAGCCAGTTGCAGGGAGCTTCGCGGCCAGCCGTTTCTGGAAATTTTCCAGAAAAGCGTGGCTTCAAGAGACTCGTTGGATTCGAGCTTGAAGCTCGGACCTCTTTTCTCGGGAAACCCTAGGTGAACCGCCGACTTCGTGACCATCTCCCCGCCAGCTCCGACCACCTCGGGCCAAGCCGTGACCACCGATCGACGCGCCGGAGGCTCAGCTTCCTCTCCCAGCCGGTCTCGAGCTTCGATTTGGCCGGAGAACGGTGAACGGCGGCCAAACCCGAGAAAACCTCCTGATCCGACACACGACCCGACTCACGACCCGGAGTTGGGGTTCGCCGGAGAAGACGACCGTCGCCGGAGCCGTCGCCGTCGCCGTCACCGGAGACAGAAGACAGCCGACGGGCTAGGCTGCCAGCCCAATAGCCCAGCCCAGTTAGCCAGCCCAGTCAACGGCCCAGCCGACCCGGCCCAGCTAGCCAGCCAATCAGCCGACCGACCCAAGCCCAGTCAGCCGGCCCGGCCCAGGTCCAGCTCGCGAAAAAAAAAGAAAGTAAAAAAGGAAAATTTTAAATTTTTCTTGGGTTCAACTAGAAGTGCAGCAAGGGGGATTTAGCCAAGAAAACTCACCAAGAAAACTCACAAGTGAGTGGATTCTAAACCTTTATTAGGTGCATTTGCTGTTTTAGTAGGAAACGGGTAGAAATGGCTAGAAATGGCTAGGGCGAGTAGAACGGCTAGAACTCCTTGTTTACTCGTAAATTTCATTGATTAGTTAGATTGGTTAGCAGTATTGGACAATGGTAAACTGTTGACCACTTAGGGGTATAGTTCGACTTGTGTCGACCTAAGGACTGGCATCCCACGTTTTACGAGAAGTGCTCTCGCACGTTTACTTATGCTCGAGCGTGGTCAGAGTTGGGACCTCTCGAGGAGAAAGAAGGGTTGGCTTGACACCTCTGTTAAAATCTTAGAGTTGTTTATTTCATTTATTTCTACAATTTAATTTAATTAGTCATTTATCATTAAATGTCCTTCCGCATAGCATTTGATTAATTTAGTTAAGAGCCCTATTTGCTTTTCAATTTCATTAAATTATTATTATAATTAGTCGATTCGAGTACTACATTGTGTATTTAAATTTTGCGCCGCTTTAATTTAATCAGTTGTGCCTAGATAAATTCCTTATAACCGCAATTAGGTTCTCGTTAGTAGACCTGCCCTACCCTGTAAATTGTTTAGACCCCCATGACGTTCATTAGACTACCTTAAGGTTAGAGATCTAGAGGTGGGAAGTTCTTCGATTTGGGTTAGTAATGAGTGTTTCTGCGCGGAGCATGGGGACCTTGGGGTGAGAGGCTTACAGCTAGGCTTGCCTAGAGTCGACTGACAGACCAACGGAAGCCGAGAGTTGGGAGGGTCGATTTAGGGACCCTAGGGCAGGGGTGTTCCTAATTTAGGATTAGGGTTCGTTCACTGGGATACCAAGTATCTCATTCCACCACCCCACCATCCCAGGACCCCCGTATGGACCCGGTTCAGGACCTATCAGACTTGGAGGACCAGTCAGAGGAAGAGGAGCTTATGGAGGAGGACCCTCACGAGGAGGAAGCTTGGGATCTACGGGAGCTGGAACCTCTGGATCCGGAGGACTGGGAGCAGCAGCTGGAGCTGGAGCTGGAGTGGGATCCTCAGGAGGAGGAGGATCAGGAGGAGGGGGATCTGGAGCCGGATATCCCTTTCAACTTGGATGAAGAAGAAGATGAAGACGAAGGGAACGGTATGGCGGCAGCCCCCGCTCCCCCTAGAGACATGGGAGAGGTCATAGACATAGAAGTAAAGGAAGATGGATTAATCCAAGAATCCCACAGCACGACAGGTTGGATTTGGAGCGCCACGAAGCACATCTGGTACCCACATCAGCACATTTGCGTGTATACGGGTTTCCATGAGGCCGAACTAGAGTTATTGGTCGATGAGTGCAAGGTACCTCAGGGAGGCTATGAGTCCGGCTTCGAAGACCCTGATGGGGCAGATGACTCAGAGGATGGCACCGTGGATAACCCGAAGCCTTCGTGCGTGCGAGATTGGCCCAAGCCAATGGAGGCAACTTAGGACTAGTACTCTCCCTTCTCTTTTTCCCGCGACTTTTGATTGTATAGCTGTGCGGCGACCGTGACTCTAGACTTTTGTTATGTCTCCTCCTGTTCTCTTCCCCTTTTGTATTTTGACCTGACTTATCCTTGTATCTATGGGAAGTAAGTTTCTTGATCAAAATGGATTGTAGTGTTATACCTTGGGAACAAGTTAACTAAGAACTAGATTCGTTTGCAAATCTTAGAGTAAGGTAGGATCCTGGAAATATTGCTACGACCCCGAGGAATCGGGGCGTGACATTTTTTTCCCCTTTTTAACACAACACATGTAAATTACAGAATTCATAAAGATTTAAGATAAGTCAAATTTATCATTAGATAGAAGCCAATAAAAATGTGATTAAAGTGTCTTATAGATCTTGTCTAGGTGTAGGAATAATTAGTCTTATAACACGCATGCATGTCATTTAGAGAGTCACATATCTTTAGCGTTAATTTTTAATAGTCACATCAAGTAGATATCATTAATTACTAATTATTGTATATAGGTTACATAACATTAAATAAAAAATAAAAGAAATGAACTAGTATTACAACATAAGTGACTTTTTTTTTAAATATAAGTCATTACGTCATGTTTAGTAACCTAAATTTAATTCATTATTTCTTTAAAGTGAACACATAAACCATAAACCTTTCATATAGATTGTACAATGGAGTTCTTCCTTGATTACTTCAATCTCATGTCGTAGCATACATGTTATTTATTATTGCATATTATTTTCCTTTACTATTATACATATTATTTAGGGTTTTATGCTAGTCCATTAAAGCATGTTAGACCAGAACTCATACAGACATAGTATTTAAATCAAGTCTTGTTTATATTGAACAATAAAAGAAGGAAAAAGAATGAATTGGTGTTGCATTTTATAAATATTAAATTATAAATAAATCATGTTCGTATAGACTCGTGACAGGAAATGAATAAAAAAGAATTAATTGACAATGCATTTTGTGCATTAGTCTAAGTTATCATATATAGCTTATAATTGTACATAAAGCATTTTCATATTCCCGCCACCTTCCCAACGAGAAAAAGCTATTGAATTACTAAGCTTACACCTAGTTAGAGCTCTCCCAAGGCCATATTAATTTGCAACTTAAATTCAATTTTGACATGCAAATTTAATTATTTAGGAGTTGCTACTAATCAGTTATTGGCAGGCTGATTAGAAACTCAAGATATTTACATTTAATTTAATTAATTGGTTGCTCCTGATTAGAGCACACTTTACTTGTACAAACTAGATATATAATGGACTTAGAAACTTGATTACACTAGATGAATCTAATGCCTTTTTGGTACATTCCTCTTTATTTCAAAATATATGTGCAAGTAATCTTAGATTGATTTTAAAAAGCCACTAACATGTGAGGGAATGATCATGATGGTGCACAAACATTAAAAGTAACAGTCAATAACCAAAGGTTTAAATAAATAAATCACTGGAAAGAAAAAAAATCAAATACAGTTAATGAATCAATTTTAAAAGTACTAGAATACTATACCTAACCTAATTGTGGTTTTACTGAATAATTAACAATTCTAATTAATTCTTTTTTTTTGCTGGCCTTTTCCTTTATTAAAGACTAATTATATGCAATTCTGATCTAGACTAAATGTGCACGGTTTATTGCTCTAATGACATGTGACATGCAACTTATTACCCTGCTTGTGCTCCATGTGATGGGATCTTGTAGGTCTAATAGAAGCTCATATTTCTCCCGCATTAGATTATTTAGGCCGTCATGATCTAAACGAGATCTAGGTGGTACTTTAACTAGGAATTTCATCTTGGAAGCACCGCTTTTAGACAAAACTCGTAGAAGCAGAAATAATATATTGTAGAAAATTATTTAGAGACACGTTGAGTAATACTATTCATAGAAAAAAAAGTGTGGTCCTTCTCTATCACCCATTGTTGTCTTTCATTGAATAGAGTGTTTTGTTATATCCAAGGATCGGTCGCTTCAGAATGCATTGAGACATGTACATAATTACGACAAATTATAGTCAGGGGACCACTGAAGATCTCTTTTTTCTTGGGATTAAAAAGGGTAATCTGAAAACATAATCATCTCGAGTTTGGACAGCTATTGGATACAGTCATTTTATTGATAACGAGCTGGAGTCTCTCTTTATCCCAGAAACAGAGAGAGAATTGGAGTGTTCCTCTCAGAGGAGCAATCAAACTGGGGCTTTCTAACAAATGTTAGCCAGAGATCATGACGATACACTACATCAATCCACCTGGGGTTCCATGAATCTCAAGTACTGCCTCCTCGAAACTGTGGTGGCCATCCAATTAAATAATAGAAAGTCTTACCCATTGGTCCGCATCCTTTCCGACATTTTGCGTGTTACAATCATTTTATATAAGAGTTCCGAAAAAAAAAATACACGTGATGATACTTGATTATGATGATGGGATCAATTGTTTGATAGATCATAGAAGCCCCCAAATCCACCGATAGCGAATTCCTGTTTTTTTTTAAATGTTAGCCATAGACATGGAACCGAGGATGCGAGAAAATATATGATTTATTGATCAAACAGTGGGAGAAGAACACTATAAGTGTCAAAATTTATGTACGACGCTCACTTTAGTACCAAAAGTTTCATCCAGATAACTTAAGTGACATATCTCCGACACCAAAAGCACTAGCAAAGCAAAAGCAATCACCTTTCTCTTCCCTTTCTCCATTGCTTTACCACCTTCTTCTCCTTCTCCTTCTTCTTCCTCTTCTTCAGTACAGTTCAACAAAGGAACAAAA